>CM046874.1:33048069-34545502 GCA_025667525.1 Glebionis coronaria | reverse complement strand
CTGTTATGGTGGTGCATACCCTAGTGGAATTCTTAGACCTGACACTGATTCTGAAAACTAGAGACCCAACTTGGGTACAACACATGTTGTGAGGTTTGGGCCAGTTACTGCTACGACTTGGTGTTGTCATCCTAATGGAAGGTGTTGGATCAGGATTAAAACCGGGTGTTTAGTTGCCTGGATTATGTTTTCTATATCAGCGTCCACTGTTCCAAAGTCGAAGCATTTCCTTGACCAAGTCAAGGAATATATTAGGATAAACATAAATCTTGCGTACTTAGCAAGTAGATATATTTTTTTTTGGGTATACCTGGGTTCCGACTCGACATTGCGAGCCGACTAATCCCAGGCGACTACCCTTTTGGATAGCCCGGAGTCGTCGCAGGTGAACCTCTGTGGCCACCCCCAAATGTACACGCCTAGCAAGTAGATATGAAGGGGGTCGTGATCACGATTTTGTGTATACCAGAGAACAAGAAGTCTAATTTAGGTGATGAATATTCTTTTACATGACATAATTTCTATGAAAACACGATCAATCAATTAGCTTGCGAAAGTAAGTCCAACTAGTGGAACCTCACATGATGAATAACATTACCATCAAGTATTTTGTTTCGTGGTATTTTGTCAATTCCTAGATGGTAGTACCTTGTAAGCAATTGGTTCAAATTCTCCTCAACCTCTGCGTACTCGAAAACACATAATGCTTATTGAACTTTATGTTCACCCACAATAAGTATGGCTCACTTAGTGAATCTCTAGGATGCTTCTTTGTAGCCAAAGGGTTTCCGAGTTTCAGCATGTACTATTGTAATGTCATTCTGAACACAAACATTTATGTGGTGAACTTCTGTTCTGTGGCACTTGTCGAAGCCTGTGCATCCAATAACATATGTTACAAAATGGTCATAAGTTATTGTAATGTCAAGATAGAGAAAACTAAGGTTTTGTGCTAACCCCAACGGACGTAATAAATTGGCAAACGGCATGTTTCACAGAACGAGCTCCATATTGGTACATTAAAAGCAACAATTTCCACAGTTGACATGTGCTACCTCATTTGCTCTCAAACCGTTCACAATATCTATGTTTAAACAAAACTATCAAATGATTGTGACAAATCAAAACAGAGTATGGGAACTCAGAAAAAGTTTTAGATAGTGTATTTTGAGACACCAATATGAAGTCTATTACTTCATTACATCAAATCATTTTACTCTATCGTATAGGTAACTTTAAGGGTTTTGGTTTTACAATTTTGTTATGTTATTTTTCATCTCCTATTTAATTCATACTCGATGTTCTATCTGCCATTTTCATCTCATTGTTAATTCTTAATCATTGTTAATTTACAGCGCCATTATCTTTGTAAAATATTGCTGGAAGATTACTTTTGTTGTTTTTGCCTGAATAAGTTAACTTTAACTGCTTAATCAACCTCTTCTAGTGTCTGCAACTCATCCGCGTTTAATCCTCTTGATGAATGTTAAAGAGTTATAGACGTTATGACGTAAGTAATAGGCGATGATGATAATTTTGTGCAGTTTTCTTCAGACCAGAGTTCACTGACGCCCGTACCTTGACGGGGCAGCCATACCCGAAATGTGGTTACAGCCCTAGCGGGTGTTTCACGCCATTTCTCTGTTTGCAGATCTGAGCTTCATTTTTCTTTCTATGAAATAGAAAAACACTTGAAATTTTTAAAAGTACTTGAAATTTGCATATGAACCGCATATATAATATTGTTATTTTATTGATCGTGTCTGGCATTGGTTCAAAGAAAATTGGAATCTGCTTGACATGGATATTTGCAGGTTTAGGGACAGTTACACCACTAGGATAAGAATTTGGTTGGAGCTGGAAATTGGTGGGTCGTCGGGTTACCAAAAAGGTCGATGGGCTTTTTCAAGGCTGAAAAAGCGGAAACACGGGTGGGTTTGGTGAAGTGTCAAATTGGGGGTGTTTGGGATTGCTAATAAAGCAAATAATATCAGGCGTGGAGTACTAAAAATGGAACATGGTAGTTCACAGAGATCATAAACTTGAAAACCTGATGCTAGATTCCAATTACAATGTTAAAACCGAGGGTCATTTTCCGAAAACAAGTTGTGGACGTCCTATGTATGATGTCTCAAAGGTATACATATTTACAAGTTAATAAATAATTTTAATTTTGTTTTGAATTAGATATAAGAAAATTCACAAATGAACATTTTACTTGAAGATTTATATTGGATAATTAGTTTATATTAGAAGCGCTATAGGGATTATGTGGAATCAAAATTTTATTTCTTTACATTGTAATAATTTGATTATGACATTGAAAGTGCTTAACCAACTCTGATTATTTCGGAGAATCTAATGAACTATAGCTTCTGAACAGGTTCTAACATGTTCGCTTCTGTTTCTTCCTCATATATTTTGTGTTTAGATGTGTTCTTATCAATTTTTTGGTTATCCTAATTGCTGCTAAGTCAGCTTTAGTGACTTTTGATTGCTTGTTTGGTCTTATGTTCACTAGAGGGACAATTTTTTTTTAAGAAACAAATCTAAAAAATGGATATATGCAGACAAGATGCTTCAGAGTATGAATCGTTATTTAAAACCACATCCACTTCTTAGTTTCAGATAATATTTACCAATTGTACATAAGTTACATGACACATACACTATTTTTTTGGAGGATGACTCAAGAACAGTTAATAGATTTGTGATTTTATTTCTTTCTGTGCTCATATGTAGTCGCTGTTAAATTAGATGTTAAGCGGGATAAAGTTACACAAGTATTATAAGGACTTGGTTGGAAGTGTAAAATTGGTGGGTGGTCAGGTTATTAAAAAGGTGATGGGGTTATTCAAGGCTGAAACAGCGGCAATATGGGCGGGTTTGGTAAAGTGTCAAATAGGGGGGTGTTTGGGATTGCTTATTAAGCAAATAGTCTCAGGTGTGGAGTTCACAGAGATCTTAAACTTGAAAACCTGTTGTTAGATTACAATTACAATGTTTTTTCTGAAAACAAGTTTAGGATGTCCCATAGGTATACATATTCACAGGTTAAAAAATAATTGTAGTTTTGTTCTGAGTCAGATTGGGATATAAAAAACTGATTCTTGTCTTGCTTTTAAATGTGTAGTTTGGCGTTGTTGGACTAAACCGATGACATCTATAAAATCAAATCAGAAGAAAACAAAGAAAGTGTGCAATGCACTGAAGCGTTTGCGTAGATCTACAAAGCCTTGCTGGAAGGAAAACCAGTGGCGCTATTGAAGTATACATATACAAATATCATCTGCCATTGTCATGTGCGTTCTGAAGAATGTTGTTGACTGTTGAGACATCACGAACAGTATTTGTACCCGAGCATCGACATATTTGTGGCATTTGATTAGGTAAGAGTTATCAATAGAAGTTGTTAATAGCTATGAGCATTATTAATTAGATTATAATATATAGGACATATAGCTTTATATAATTATCTGAAAGCTCAAAAGAGAAAAGTGATCAAAACTTATTACTTCATAAGCACGTGGCTGCAGAAAAAGATGTCACGACGTACAGTCCCCCATTTTCTGCATAAATACATTTACTTATGTTTTCTCAAATGTCAAGTGATACTTTTATAGCCATCATGCATCGACTATATCACAACGAAACCTGGCTCAAGAGGTTGTTAGATGCATGAACTTGTTCTTTGGCATATAAGATTATGGGTCAGATTGGAAGTCTCTGAAGTTGTGTTAGTCAGTCTATTACCATAGTGTTATACGTTTGTTCGACTGCCACATTATAAATGTATCTGCAAGTCAGTCTATTACCACTTCACCGGTAATTTAACACTTTATGATCTTCGTGGGCACGTGTAACTCATTTCTACAGGTGCAAATATGGGTGGACCAGATGGGTCAGGTAACACGTCTATATAGGCGAACATTTTGATACAGAAGTCTTAAAGATAATAGTAAAATTATAAGAAAATTAGTCATACATAAGTCTTAAAAGAGACTTCAGTAACAGACTACAAAAGTCTTGAACAACATTCAGAAAACAAAGTCTTAAACAGACTAGAAAAGTCTTCAACAGACTATAGAAGTCTCAAACAAGCATACAGAAAAGCATACAGAATCTTAAAACAATCATACTATTCATAATACTCGATACAGAATTCAAAAAACAGAGGGCTTGCACTCAGACCAGAGAGTACTCTCATCAGTTAGTTTCTTGGCTCTGCGGGCTCCAGCTTTAGGCATTAATATGTAAACTTCATGATCGCGCTCGACAAGTCTTTTGACCATCTCACGAAACCGAAGATTAGTTGTTAAGGTAACAAACTTTCCTCTCTTTACCATATGGGCGGTTTTCAGAATGTGTATAATATTTCTGGTCTTGCAGCGACCAGTTTCCAAGAACGTCATTTTTCCTGTGTATCTATCAGGAGGTGGAAGACTATCGCCATAGCCATAGTACTCTGAATAGTATGCTAAATCATCTTCACTCACATCTAGAAATCCAGTCAGGAACTGTCTTCTGCATCTGTATAATCAATATCAGTTTTAACAACAGTTTTAACAAAAAAGAACAATTATGCAAGATCCTGCTAGTTCTTAATAATCAATATCATCAATTTTACAGCCCCATTCACAGGACTGCTAAATGCAACTAAAAGTTACTACTCAACAACTCTAACCCACTTGACAGATGTCTCAACAAAGTCAACAAAGCCGTTAGTAGGCTCATGGCTTATTTGGTTTTCAGCTTAAGTATCATAAGCTAGCTTTTTGTGGCTTATTTCAAAACTTTTCAATACGAGTTCATTAGAACTTATATAAGCAGAAAACTTTTAAAATACGTCACAAAAGTGATGTTATAGAATCAGAAAAACTAACCTTATGAAATTAGTTTAGTTCATAGCGAAAAAAACGGAATGTAGATGCTGGTGGCAAATCGTCGTAGTCAATACTCAATATCGAGCACATATTTTAGGGTTTAGGGTTATATATTGGGCCGACCATTCTTCGGGCCAAAAGTATTGGGTGGGCTGTATATTAGGCCCCGTTTGATAACATTTGGGAAAGGAAAAATACGAAAAAATTTCAAGAATAGTTGCTATCGTCTACACTGAAAATCAAATTCCGTCCCTATCTTAAATTAAGTGCACCGATCGTCCCTATCGTTTACAACTTTGATCAAAAATCGTCCATATCTTGGATGGCCGTTTATTTTGTCCGTTAAATTTATTTATTAGAGGGGTATTTACGTCTTTTCTATTAAAAAGTCACAAATATTTTTTTCTTTTATTTCTTAACTCTCTCTCACACATATTTCTCAGCCCCCATCTCTCTCTCTCTCTCTCTCGATCTCTCACCGAATCATCAATCACGATTCATCTATGCTAAACTAAAACCCAGATCCATCAAAAAAAAAAAAACACAGGCCACATATCATAAATCACCACTCATCTATGCTAAACTAAAACCCAGATCTGATTCATTATTATGTATAAAAAAATCCTTCACGACATTCTTAACGAATCATCAAATCCAATTCATTCCGTACATAATAACATCGTCATTCATATCAGGTTTCGATTAATGAATGAATGGGAATGAACTGATTAAAAAATCAGTAAAATGAATTGGATTTGGGTTTCGATTAAAAAAATCTATGATTAAAAAATCAGTAAAACGTTTTTTTCTGAAAACAAGTTTAGGATGTCCCATAGGTATACATATTCACAGCTTAAAAATAATTGTAGTTTTGTTTTGAGTCAGATTGGGATATAAAAACTGATTCTTGTCTTGCTTTTTAAATGTGTAGTTTGGCGCTGTTAGACTAAACTGATGACATCTGTAAAATCAAATCAGAAGAAAACAAAGAAAGTGTGCAATGCACTGAACCGTTTGGGTAGATCTAGAAAGTGTGCATTATGTTGTAGCAAGTACACAGTCTTTTAAACAATTTTATGATTTTAATCAACGATTAAGAAAACCGTCCATTGGATAGATGAACCAGGTGATTAAGAGACCAAGTTTTTCCACTAAAGAGTCACAAATGAACCAATTTTAGTGGATAGATGAAACTTTTGGAGGTTCATGCTGTTTCTTTTATCAAATCTTATGAATCTGCATATAGTATTGTGCGTAAGCGGTTTTGTGTTTGTCCTACTATCATTGATGTTGCTAGGCCCCCATGTAAAATATCATGGATGTGTTATACGGGCGTACTTAAAGAACTTTATTGTTTAGTACCCTTTGACATATGTACCTTTGATACATAATGCACGATATGATCATGATACTCTCCCATGATCATGATAAACATCTCAGATTCTTTTATAATCGAAGTTAGTACTGAATCATAATATTCCAGTGATAATATAAGATACTAGAACAACATGATATGTTAATATAAGATACAAGAACAACATGATATACAGTGATAATATAAGCTACCAACATGATATGTTAATATAAGATATCAGAACAACATGATATTAAACATTAGTTCAAAATAACATACAGTTAAACATCATAACATAATTAAACATCATAAGTCTTAAAAAAAAGAGAAAATACATCAGGGGAAAAACGGCATGTAGATGCTGGTGGCAAATCGTTGTAGTCAATATCCAGCACAAGACTTATGAAATTAGTTTAGTTCACAGAGAAAAAAGCGACATGTAGATGCTGGTGGCAAATCGTCGTAGTCAATATCGAGCATCAACATCTTTAAACAACATTCAGAAAACTAAGTCTTAAATAGACTAAAGAAGTTTTAAACAAGCATAATCTAGAAAACTCAATACAGAATAACTTAAACGGAGGGTCTCCTCTGGGATAAACGAGTACTCTCTTGAGTCAGCTCCTTAGCGCGGCGCGCTATAACTTTTCCAGGCACTAAGATATAAACTTCATGTTTGCGTCTACAAAGTCTTTTAACCATCGCACAAAGTCGATTAGTTGTGAGAATCACAAACTTAGCTCTCTTGATAATGGATCAAGACAAACTTGAATCCGAGATCCATTATTCCTCTAATTGATGCATAGAAGTCTATTCTCCCTGCAAAGATAAAGTGTTGTAACTAATTTAGAAACACAATAATCAGTTTAGCACAGAGCTAAAACCAAAAACTTCAAACTGATAAAGATAGGCAACACCTAGTTAAAACTAACTTGTTATAGTTCCTTATAATCTAGGCATAATGATAAATTCAAACAGTATACATAATAACCAAATAAACTATAGATCAGATGTATTAAGCGCTTGACAAATTTTTTTTTTGGAAACGGCAAATAATTAAACGGAAGCCTACTCGCAATATTTCAACGAGCACCCCGAGTTCGAGCTCCGCATAGCGGGCAAACCCAGCCCCCAAAGGGGTTTCCAGGGAGAATTCCCCACGTGTGCCCGTGTGAGGTATGAGTTAAATTTATGCATAATGCGACGACCACAAGGATCGAACCCACAACCTGCAGCCCACAGTGGATGTAAACCCAGTGCATCACGCCAGCTGGGCTGGAGGTCATTTGCAAATAAATATGAGAAAACACAGTTTCATGAAGTTTTAACGATCAGAAAAGCAAAACAAAAGCACTAATAAGTAACTAATAAATAAAATAAGTAAAAAAGCAATGAAGAAAGCGAAAATAAAGAGCTAATAAAGGGAAAAAGTAATACCACACTTTTCACAGCTTGAATTTTAAAGCTAAAAAGCTATAATAACTGATGTTCAAATATAGATCTAAACCTACAAACAAACCTTGTTTCTTTTTTATTGTGAGGGCTTATTCGGTCAAGCTTAGGTTTTTCTGAATAAGCTAAAGCTTATTTAGCTTTTTGAACATACTTTTTTGAGTTATTAAGACCCAATCAAACAAAACAATAACTCTTTCCAGATCTTTTTACAAACAAACCCAATGAAACATCAAGAAACAAAACAATGAAACATCCAAGACACAAAACAATGAAAGAATCAGACGAACTAACTTTTATGAAATTAGTTTAGTTCATAGCGAAAAAAAACGGCATGTAGATGCTGGTGGCAAATCGTCGTAGTCAATATCCAGCATTACCATCTTTAAATATGTCGTGCGCCAAGTTTTAGTGGTGGATCTGATTTAGGGTTACTGTGTGTAAGATGTGAATTTGTGTGTGTGGCGGCTGCTGTATAGAACTGCGAATAATAAGGGTTGTTGGTGGCTTATATATATAGACATATTTTAGAATTTAGGGTTATATATTGGGCTTGGTCATTAGGTGGGCTGTAGTATTTTCATATTAGGTCCCGTTTGATAGCCTTTGGACCATTAAGAGCAAAATTATAAATCGGTCAGTGGACATTGTGTTTGAATCAACTATAAAGCTTTAGGATGGCGTGGGGCTAAAAACATACAAAATTATTCAGTGTCTCATATTTTTCTATTTTATCTTTTTTTTAATCATCACTACTGTTTTTCTTTCATTTAATAGTTTACTCCTAAAATCCTGTTAAAAAACAGTTTGTTTAAAGAAGATGAACCAATATTAATTGAAGGTTTATTTTTAAAAGTTTTAACTTTACAAAACCATTACTCTTATTATAGAACACTTATCGAGGTGTTAAATTTCAATTTACATCAAGTGCATATAAAGGATACAATGGTCATTTTAATCATTCAGATTGTTGATTAAAAGAATTTTCAAACGCTCTTTTTTTTATTCAGCACCACACCATAAACTGCGGTTTCGGTTTTACGATTTTTTTTTTGCGGTTGATGACGTACAGTCCTTATTCGAGTTGTATAACCCGACCTATGGGTACTACCCGTATCCATTGGGTATGGATTGTCGGGGCGCAGCATGCGCAAGGCCAGGAGGCCCAATAAACCATTGGCGCATGCCGGATGGTTGCTTATCAAGTCCTCGTCGCAGCGCGACAGAATAAAGACAAAATATAATTTATCTTATAGTTATATTCGCCTAAGGATTAGAGATATACACTTACCTTGGTTATGCGATAAAGATCAAGCTATTCTGGGTCATTATCTCTTCCTTAGGCCGCAAGAGTATGATAGCCTAGCCAGGACTCTCTCGGGTATAAAAGGAACCCCCGGGGTTCCACAAATGTACGATACACACAATACTCTAAACCATTACATATACTCAAACCGATAACTTACTCTCACGCCGGAGTCTAAATGGGGACAAGCGCCCACGATAAGCCTAACGGTGTTTGTTCTTAGTGTGCAGGGTCCTTAAACAAGATTCACTTGTGCAAGCGCCAGAACCCACAAGACCCCGAATTAAGCCTAATTCGGGTCCAACTAGGTCCATCCAACTTTTGTATCAACAAGTTGGCGCCATCCATGGTACCCTACACCAAACTCTGAAAGATGAATAAAGGCGGCGCAAACCCATCTCATCCAGGGCAGACCTAAGAAGCTACAAGGCCCACCCTTGGGAATCGAATCACTCAACAACCCGGGACGGGGTTGGGAGGAAAAGCATCACAAGCCTACTCCCTCGTTGTTTACCCCCACCCCACAGGCAGCAGGAGATGCCTCGTCCTTACGCAAAATCCCTGCTATACCGCTTAGCAGGCCTTAAACGCAAGGACTGAGCCAACACTACAAACCACAGTAGAAACCTCCCCTGAACATGATCAGGACATGAGCCAATACGTTGCAAAGAACTTCGCAGCTCTGGTGCTGCTCATGAAGGCACAAATAAAGTCAAACCCAGCAAGGGACTTGAGGATCAACCTGGATTTCGATAGAGAGCTTAAAGCTCTAGAAGGATCAAGTTCCAAGAAGGAAATCTAGAAAGAAAGAAGGTAAAGAAGGAGGGAAGGAGAACTATACATGTCAGCACCTCACACTGACGCACCATTCATTGAAAGTGCGTTGTCTCCACACGACTCTGATAGTTCAAGAGGGAAGATGTTTTCCTCACACCAGCAAACAACATGCAACATACGAGCGTGAAGAATAGGTTAGGACCTATCACGAGGGGAATCAACGCGTCGGCAGAGCCATACCCGCGCCGACAAAGAGCCCTTAAAAGGATAGGGTCATTAGAAAGAAGCCCTTCCCCAAAATCCTACATATAGGAACGAAGCAGAATTGCCAGAAAAACTTGGAGGGAAGCTCTCTCGAGTGAAAAATCATCAGACTCTGATCTCAACGATCGCCATCCGCGACGAATGAGGGTTGTTTCTTCATCCTCTGAGACCTCCGAATCCTCAGGGCGCGAAAGGAAACATCGTAGAACGACCAAACAGCCGAGAATGAGGGTTTAAGTCGATGCATATATTAATATTTATTTGTGTATATGCAGAAAATTGAAGATTGTCCGAAAGTTACCGGGAGCAGCTTAGCAGTTACGTTGGATAGCGAAGAAGTATATGAGAAAGGGTAGGATGGATAAGCCCTCGGGTGCAACCTGTAAAGAAACTACCGAAGCTGCCATAAGGCTATCTCACATTCAGGTAACAACTCATTCACTATAAAATGGAAATACCAACTCCCAAGCTCTTTGTAGCAAATGATTTATATTATTTATACATACCCGTAATATGGAATGCCACAACTGCAGGTATGTTTAATATTAGACTGATTTCTTTCATAATTTTAAAGAACCTACTTACATAAGCTAATGGTGGATTAGAGGTGTATGAATTAATTTTTGAATTTGTTATGGGGGAAGAGGTTATATTGCATCCCATGTAATAGATATTTTGCTGCATAACAGATCGAGACACATCTTTAAGGTACCTTTTCAAAACGCAAATCGACCCGACTTGACATTACTGGGCAGAAGTTTGAAATGCCACTAAATATACCTTTATATGTACATAACACAACTGAATCAAACCCATTCATGCTTCCACTTTCTTAATTCATCTCCCATCCAGTCTGAGTACTTTAGGTGCAACATTGCAGCTATGTGTGGTTTTATTTGAAACGTAAAACATAGTCTTAGCCATGATAACATGAATTCATTTGATACACTCTAAGCCCAGTGGGCATATGTTAATCAAAACCCTTTAAGAGATAGTATGTTCTTCGTTTATGTTTCTATTTTTCAAAATTTATAGGTGGCCATTTATTATAGCAAATAATATTTTCAACAAGCATAAGATGGGGTTCACATAAATATAATGGTGAACAATCCTCCGTACAACTATAAAGTCGTTTAATACCATATAAGCTAGCATTTCTGCTGATTTTCTGCTTGGTTCTATACAATTTACTAATCATGCTATTTTGTGCAGATTTATTTTCTGTATTTGGTGATGATAAGGCCAAAAGTGGCGAAAGCAGCAGCAGAGTGTATCACATTTTAGAAGAAGTCTACTGTTGTAACATATATACTTTACGGTTGGAATGCTTAAATAAAAGCTTATGTTTCAGAAAACACGTGAACATACCCAAGACATATCTTTCAGAACCCATCAGTAACTTTTAACTAACTCCAATGGACCCAAAGACTCGAGGAAACGCGTTGAAGGGTTGAGGATTGTTCTAAAAGCTGTTGATTTAAAAGCATTCTTGAACTGGACAGTCCAAAACATAAATAAATCCCCATCATTGGAACAACTTTTAGAAAACTTTAGAATGTGTAATTTCGTTTGTGTTAGAATTGTAATCCACTGAAAACAAACCACAGTTATTTTATGAACATTTAATGATGTTACAAACTATTGAAGGCAACATATGCTTCAGATTCTATCCGAGTTTTCGAGAGTGTTTTGCAACTTTCTAATCTTCGACATCATACTCTAATGGCAACCTCGCATAAACCTTTATGATATTAATAAAACACCTCGTGACGAAGCGCGGGAATTAATTCTCGTGAAATTTAAGCTTTTACTTTTCCACTTTCAAGGAAAGATGATAAACCCTATATATAGTACTAGACGTTACCCGCGCATAGCGGCGGAATTTCATGGCGATAGAAAATTAACAATACGATATATCGTGTTAAGATCAAACTGTAATTGCAAATTGTCGTCATAATTCAATTTAACATAGATAAAAGCCGTTTCTATGTAAAAAAATTTCCACCTATTAATTGTTTTATAGGAAAACTTACCGATTGTTCAATGGTATATAATTTGATGTTATGATATGCGTATTTTGTATTTTGTTTTAAGTAGGTGATGTAGATATTTTTAATGTGAAATATTATATTTATACTCTTAGGCCATCAGTATTATAGAACATTTGCTAAAAAAATACATGATTTTGTTTCAAAGTAATTATTTTAGTAAGTAAATATATAGTTAGTTAGTGTTTTGATATTTAACCTATTTATATTATAGATTTAAAGTATTTTTTTAAGTTTCATTACAGGTAGAATTTGACTTATAATTTTTATTCTAAAAATGGTATTAAATTTTTGGTAGAACGAATGTATTTAAGGAAAAACCAACAAAGTTGGAAATACTTGTCTAGCCTTCTACGTAACCAGCTTTAATAAAATCAACTCTATAAATGATGATAACTACTTACACCTAAAACGGTTCCATTTCTTTTGAAACATTTACAGTTCTTTCGGCGTGAAAGAACATGGTAATCCAAAACACAAAACATACCAAAGTTGGTATTCCAAAACACTAAACAACGCATGGTAATTTTGTTGATAGCTTTGTTATTTTTAAGTATAAGATTATAATGATATTGCTTACAAAACATCAAAATTAACATAAACTTGAAGCCATCAATTTCATTGCCTAATAAAAGGTAGAACAACAAAAATTTCAGCATTGTCTTTACTTGAAAACACCAATAAAGGAACTTATTCGTAAGTCTCAACTTTCTTCATTGGCCACTACATGTCTAGTGCACCGTCGTCATATACCGTCATCATATCTCGAAGAAAGAAGCCAAAAATCAGTATTAATACGTACAATGGAGAAGAGTTATCAACAGTGTGCTAATGGCGAACTTAGCCTACTACTACGTATAGGAACATTTATGAGAAAATCCAGAAACCGGAATGCAACAGTTGTGATGGATAAATAAGGCATCATATTATCAGGATCTTATATTTAGGACACTTCTGATCCAATAAGCATGATCATGATTTAGACATTAATAAAAGGCAAAGTGCAAGAATATTACCTGGCTACCGGTATCCATGCAGCTTAGGTAATTAGTAGTTGTGGTGTTCCAAAATCGTATACTTCGATTTATACCTCCATCTCCTTGTACACTTCACTTCTACAAGTTATTTATGAAAGAAATGTTAAAACATAATAATCCATACAGTATAAAATATTAAGTGGGGATTTAAATTGGTCATCATGTATTAGTTTGACACTTTAGGTTGATGTTTTTAAGTCTTTTTCATATTAGTACTCTTAACATTATATAACAATAATTAACATTAAAGTTTAAAAGAATAAAATAAATAAAAAAAACTTACAAATCCTGGCAACATGAGCATCTTAATATTGAATCTCATTGTAAGACGTCATTCAGAAGCCAAAGAATCCATGAACAGAAAACAAGAACTCCATAGATGTCATCGTGTAAAGAATTCAATTGTTAATTACAGTTTGTTGTAAACAAACATAAATTTATGTTGTTCAAAATGAAGCAATGCTTCATCGATTTGTACCTTCACCAGGCAAAAACTTCCACCTCAAGCTACTAATCAAATTGCTTATTTTAGTGCTATAATTGCAAAGTGTAACAAAAAATGATATCTTTATAAATCTCAATCATTTGAACTGAGACGTCATATTAAAGAGTATCCCTCATCTCTTCAGCGAGAAAAAACAAATCGCCCAACGCCCCTATAATTTACTCGACTGTTTTCTGTAAGATCCCTCGATCCAGTCTGATGAATAACAAGCAAAGGGACTATGTTATATATACGTGTCAACACATCCTACATAATTTATAGATATGCCAGGATATATTACCATTGCTTATTTTAGTTTAGACCATCAGTAACAGCATGTCTCGAACTTCCTCATTATAAATCTCAATCATTTGAACTAAGACGTCATATTAAAGAGTATCCCTCCTCTCTTCAGCGAGAAAAACAAATCGCCCAACGCCCCTATAATTTACTCAAATGTTTATAGTAAGATCCTTCGATTCAGTCTGATGAATAACAAGCAAAGGGACTATGTTAAATATACGTGTCGACACATCCTACATAATTTATAAATATGTCAGGATATATTACCATTGTATGTGTTTTCTTGATCCAGTTTGACCATATGCAAAGACACAAACATTGTAGCCATAAAAAATAGCGAATGAGCGGTTGAGTGTCTGCAAAAACCTCCTCTGCAACACCAAAAAACAGCACCCAAAACAGCTAAAAAAACAGCACATTCAACACCAAAATAGCTTTTAATAACAAAAACAACACCAATTTAGCAGCATTTCCTTCACAGCTTTTCAGCAACTCTCCAACTGATTTACAGCATACAAAAACCTACTTAAGAAGTGCAAAAAGGGTATATAGTTAGAAGAAAATATGCGCGACTTGTTTGAGCAGAAAACTGACAACAAAAAACGCTTACATTGAGTAGAAAACTGACAACAAAAAACGCTTACATTGAGCAAAAAACAATTTAAAGATGCACGACAACGAGTCATGTTGGGAAAAAAATTAAGAGCTATATCCAAAATGATTGAATACCCTAAACCTTTTTCATTCTTATCCAAGTTGTGCACGACAACTATATCCAAAATGATTGAACAAACTACATACCTATTATAGGCATTTTATACAAAAACGAAGAAAAAAAGTTATATGATCAAGTTCGACTAACCTTTGTAGCTATTCTAGTTTCGGAAAACTTCTCTAGCTTTCTCCTTATTCCCAGTGAGCAGATCCATTGTTTTTCGCACAGTACCAGATGCCACATCTTTTAAGTGCCCAATAGCCCCCAATCCTTAGTGGCAGCCACTATGTCAACCTGCTAACCGTGTAATCCTTAACCGCACCCGCCTATGAAAGGTAAAGTCTTTTGCTTCAGCCATTTTTTGAGCGGTCAAATCGTTGGGCTTTCACTTCTTTGTCTTCATTGTAGTCCCAACTCCCAAGTGCTTGTCGATGGTGATCTTGGACCGCAAGAAGTTGTTGTATACCCTGTAATTGCTTTATACCATGCTATTGACTCGACCAATGCTTTGATAGCCTCAATAACATATGGACAATGTCTTCAATACGCAAACCAATTAGAAAACATATGCGAGAACGTAACACGTAAATTCATCTAATTTACGACAAATAATAAAGACAAACATATTTATAATCCATGAACTTATGAGTTGAGACCTTAGGCATTCTTTGTAACAAGTAATGGTTGGACTAATATGTTTAGAATATCTATAGAGAAATAGTAAATTAATGCAAGAGCGGCACAAAAATAAAATGTTGTTGCTTATTTGGTATGAGCACCTCTCCATAGTACTATCAAACGCAATGAGTGGTTAGTGTGTGTCATAGTAGTTATACTCCTATTTGCTTTTACATCGGCATTAAAAGAACCAAAAACATTTCTAATTGGTTTTTACCTGTTTCATTTGAGTTAAATGAGATTTACAAGTAAATATGATATTAAATGATCAAGTAAAAGATTAATTAGATGTTTTAGAGTTTAGATTTAGAGTTTAGAAAATGGTGTCATATGGAGTGCACTTATGGTTTATTATATAACAATTTTCATGTGAATCAGAAAAATAACTCAAGAAATGGGGTGATAAATATATCATCTTTGATCATCTTGTAATTACAGCAACTCACCAAAATGTCAAAGAGTCATAGACTTCTACCTTGCCCGTTTATGCTAAGATGCCATAGCCTATACTCATTAGAGGTTACAAATAAAACCAAGCAAGAGAAAATATGTATATTTTATGTTATATCCTAGCATTCTATCACAGCTCAAACTATAGTAATCAAATATTAGTACAACATGTAATACTTCGTAAAATTTTCTAAGCAATTTTGGTCACAACTCAATAGCAAAAAACAATCAGCATATTTAATTGTCGTGAGTGTGTGACTATGTTATATGTGGTACCTGCCCAAGTTGATCAGTGAGAATGTACAAACTACCACATTATAAAATAAGATAAGACACATTTCATTTTCTTAACCAGCCCAAGTTGATCAGTGATAGTATTCTTTAGAAGAACACGCTGCTCTAAAGAATACTATCACTTTGATTATGATTTCAATGGTTTACCTTGTTAGCAATGTTATTGGAAATCCAATCCAGTCCTTCATATAGACCTTCCCCAGAGGTGGCACAAGTGCTATGGATATACATCAATATGTCATTGCAGGCTAACTGGTCAAATATGTAAAATAAAAAAAAGTAAAACTTTTTGCACAATACATGATTTCGTAATTGTTTTAATCAACACATCTTATTATTATTGAGGCTAAAAATTTTAATCATGCTTTCAAGTTATAACAGATTTCCCAAAGGCCTTTGGCTATTGTATCCAAACAACCAATAGAATGTGGATTCAAGTTTCGTTGGATACAAGTGTAAGAAAGATAGTATAGGGTGTCAAATTTTGTCTTCCATAAAAATAGTTAACTTTATATTATAAGTGTGATGGGTCTAGCCCAACCCGTCTCAACCACTACAAAATCCACCTTTAGTTTGACTAGCCCGTTTTGCCAATATCTATTACTGTGTCTTTGTGCAAGTATGAAGTTGTTATAGAGAGTGTTACCAGCACCGATGTCGGAGAGATTGCAATCCAAACTTCTCAGTGATTTCAGCAACTTTCACAGCATTTCGAAGATCTTGTTTGTTGGCAAAAACAAGCAGCGCTGCATCTCTTAATTCATCCTACAATAGAATCAAATTGCATCACATTACTATAAAAGCAAAATGCGACTAAAAAGTTCAAACTCAAAATACTTAATGATATGAGATTTGGAAAGAACATATACGTGAGCATGTTTCATATATAATTCATTCGAATATGGCATACAAAAAAGACATAACATTCACCTTTGCATGTATAAAATGCTAACATCAATCTTTTCCATCTGATCTTCAACCAACTTATCCTTGCATCCAAACATGGAATTTAGGCACACATTTCAGGAACCATGTGATCAGGTTCATTTGATACAAATGTAAGAAAGATAGTTTCGTTGGATACAAGTGTAAAAAAGATAGTATAGGGTGTCAAATTTTGTCTTCCATAAAAATAGTTAACTTTATATTATAAGTGTGATGGCTCTAGCCCAACCCGTCTCGACCACTACAAAAACCACCTTTAGTTTGACCAGCCCGTTTTGCCAATATCTATTACTGTGTTTGTGTGCAAGTATGAAGTTGTTATAGAGAGTGTTACCAGCACCGATGTCAGAGAGATTGCAATCCAAACTTCTCAGTGATTTCAGCAACTTTCACAGCATTTCGAAGATCTTGTTTGTTGGCAAAAACAAGCAGCGCTGCATCTCTTAATTCATCCTACAATAGAATCAAATTGCATCACATTACTATAAAAGCAAAATGCGACTAAAAAGTTCAAACTCAAAATACTTAATGATATGAGATTTGGAAAGAACATATACGTGAGCATGTTTCATATATAATTCATTTGAATATGGCATACAAAAAAGACATAACATTCACCTTTGCATGTATAAAATGCTAACATCAATCTTTTCCATCTGATCTTCAACCAACTTATCCTTGCATCCAAACATGGAATTTGGGCACACATTTCAGGAACCATGTGATCAGGTTCATTTACAGTGCCTTGGAGGTGCTCTAGTAGGAACCAATTTACATGTGATAGAAACTGAAAGCAAAGACACGTACATGGATTAGAAGTAGAGCCAAGTTAACAGCTAAATCTAACTATTTTAATCAAATAGACTTCAGTAAATGCAGTAATCGATGATTATCATACCTGCGGAATTGCCTAGCGGCAGATAATTAACAATACAAATATTTTGGTGTTCATCATTGCAATAGTCATTGATTATTGATATGAGCTTAAATACTCATATCATTTGTATCTTAAAACAATGAAATTATGCATGAAATGTATCAAATATGCCTTGTATATGTGTATTTCTTGTTTTCATGTGTGTAGGTACCAAGATCGCGAAAATCGACAAAACCGACACGAGATTGAAGAAAAAGATCGAGGAAGCCAAAACCGAGTTCAATTTTGAGGGTTCAATATTTAAATAAAGGATTTTGGTCAAGTGGGTCCCACAATGGAGTAAATGGGCTCAAAAGCCCATTTAAGATTCAAGTTAATAAAATGGGGTTTTTGAAAGTCCAAAAGGCCCAAGATATGGCTCAAATTATAAATAAGGACTCGGATGGAATGAATTGTTTTTGGGCTAAAAGCCCAATTCAGTGGGACAAGAAACGAAGGAATGATTTCAAGAAATGGGCCTTAGGGTTTACAAGTTTAAATTTTTCACACGTTTGTTTTTTGTACACGTTACACTTTTCACATATTAAATAAAACCGACCACCCATTTACTGCCATAATTCTACCCACTCACCAAACGTAAATCATTCACACGATTTTTCTTATCTCATTCGTTTAAATAACCTCTCACCCACTTTTCCACTTTCTCTCAATAAATAAAATATTCGATAATACCTATGTTATCTCTTTCTTCCCCATCTTTACCCTAAAAAACCAGTAACAAATACTCACTGTTCATTAAACCCTAGATGGAAAATGTTAATATTATTTAGGGCTTTTGATATACACGTGTATAACACCCCCACAAATGATATGCGCAGCGGAACTACAACATTTGGGTGCTACGTAGTTATCATCACACATAAGCTATATCAAACGACTCAAAGAGACGTAAAAGTTTAAACATAAATTAAAGATTGATTAAATCATCAAAGTCTAGAGTTTTCCAATTCCCAAGATGATACAAAACAGAGTTTGCGTTTAGGTCCCCACTGAATCTCAACCCAAAAGTACATTTTCGTTCACATGACATAATATAAAATATTTAAGTGCTAAAAGGGAAGAAAAACAAAGTAGACCGCCAAGCCACAACAACTTCCATCCTCGCATGCTCCGCTGCTATCAATCTTGGTTACCTGAAACACATGCTTAAAACCGTCAACACAAAGGTTGAGCGAATCTATAGGTTTATCAAATCATAAGTTGAACATAAGTATTAAAACCAATCATGACCGTTCAATAGCATTGTCGTACTCACAATCTATTATTCAAGGATATGACAATTATGTTTAAGCTCATGACACTAATCCGTTAACTCAAACACCCGCGTAATAATTACTGGCGTGATTCAGATGAAACCAGTGCCCCTACTAAAGGCATCAGTTGCAATTATACCTTATCTCTTATACAAAAATAATCTACCGTAGAACTTACTCAACGTACAGCTTCTCGGCTAGCATTGGGTCGTCAGCCCCGTAGTACTACAATTTGTATAAGCGGCTATTTTCAATCCACACTAGGATTAAACAATAGTTAATAGTTCATGAAATTAGGGCCTTTTTCAACTAGGTACTCAACACAATTCAAGGCAACATTCGGGTCCAACAATCATTCATGACTTATGTTCATTTTTATTTAAATAGCATGTATCCCCCTCGCGGGTAAAATCATTTGAAATAATTAAAGAGCGAGGCTATACACTCACCTTAATTAGTAGTGGTAGTATTAGTAACTACGGCGTAAACGAAATCGATCACCGACGATGAGGATGCCCCGGGAATCAAATACAACACCTAACGAATAAACACGTAATGAATCAACACATTAAAGTACCTTCAAGTACTGTATGTATATAATTAAGAACACTCAAGGTTCATATAAACTCACGGCAAAAATCCATACAAGTGATATTTACTAGACACGAGCCATTTTTATACTTCATTAAAACTATTACTCATTTTACAATTCTGCCGGTACATACCGAATGTACGGGCTGTTTTACCCCACTTAGACCACTCCTAAAAATCTGAGAAAATTTGTAAAAATCACTTGTAATCTGTAGAAACCCCATACCAAATTTCATAAAAAGTTTTCACTTCTAAGACCTTCTGCCCGACACATCTTTGAAGTACAAAATTCGGACAGTTTTGCACACTCGACTTGTAAGATCATGTTGACCATCTTAACCAATACCATATGCAAATCCGACTCTTGATTATGAAAATAGACTCAAAATGCTAAGTTTAGGGCCTGAGAACAGCTCTTGACCATTTTTGAAACTCAACTTATAGTCCCCGAGATTTGACCCAATATCGACAACAATTTCGGATTATGTCGACTTTCATCTCCCGGTACACGAAAATTCAAACTAGCGTAACTTTTGACTCGTTTGGAGTCAAAAGCTCTATCTTATACCAAAACGAAGCTAAAAAGAAGCTCTACCACAATATCCTATCATCTCAACCTGGACTTAGACTTAAAACCACGAAAAATACCCCTAAAGTTTCTGATCTAAAATGACTCTATCAAAATCATATCAAAACATCTTTTTGACCCATTTCAATCATTCCTAAACCCCTAATAACATCCAATAAACATCCTAATCAAATCATAATACTCTAAATCACTTGTATGATCAACCTTCATCAAAACCCAAATAATGAAAATAAAAATCAAACCATAAAAATAATTAATTAGACAACAATAACATAATATAAGAACCTTACCAACAATAATCAAGATCAAACAACCACCAAAATCAAAAACCCATTTGTGGCCGTGGGTTTTGATAAGCAAGAACAACAAAAAAAACTTTTCCAAGCTTCCATATTTCAAATCCACGTTCCTAAACATAATTAAACACAAACCCATAAGGTTAATTAGATCAAAACATAATATTTTTCAAAATATTTCAAAAAATAGATCTAAAAAAAATGTTGTTGCATGTTGTAAATTAATGGTGGGATTTACTTATCTTGATGTTAGAAACATGGGTCTTTGATTAGATTTTTCAAAATCAAATTTTTGTGGTGGTTTTGGGTGGTGGATGGTGGTGGCCGGCGGCCTAGAGAGAGAGGAGAGTGTGTGTGAAATTTTGAATGAGAAAATGAGGAGTGTGTGTGTGAAAAATTCCTTTTATATGCAAGGGAGGGTAGAAAGTGTCATTTTAGTCTTATTTTGGCCATAGTTGTAAGATAACTTTTTAAAAAGGCAAAAATGGTACCTAGTAGATTTTTATAAATTTACGAGAGTCGAGTTTCACCCCGGATTCATAAAAGTTAAAATCTCGTTCAATAAAAATACTTTTTCAAAGGTTTAACGCACACGAAAAGCAATAGTAAGGTTCCGACTCGACTTAAAACATAAAAAAAAATCTCGAAAAACTCAAATATCGATCAATCGATAATAAAATGTAAGTTTTGGGCATTCGTCGGTATCGTAGTCGTTATCGGTTCTTCTTAAATCGTCAAATGTTAAATTAAGACCGTAAACGTTGGTTTCAACTTAAACCGTCAAATAAATCCACGATAAAAATTCTTAAACATTTCAAAAATATACGTAAAATAGGATTAAATATATGACGTTGGGCTCGGGATATCACATCCACAAGTGAGACACAACTTAAGAGTGGTGCTCATACTGAACAACCCTTGAGACAATAACTTAGCATCATACGGCACATTCACGGGTCTTACATCCTCCCCTCCTTAAAGGAGCGACGTCCCGGCGCTCTCCGGTTCTTATACTCGCATTTCGTACTACTAGAAAGATGAGGGTACTTCTTACTAAAGAGGTATTCACATTCCAATGTTGACTTCGGTTCACGTCCCGGGTTCCATCACACCCTCACAATGAGTGTTATACCTTGCTTTAATTCTCTTAACATTTCGATCCATGATCTCCACTTCAATTTCCCAAATTCTTCCTACGGTTATCAACACGTCTCTTTTCAAAGCTTCTCACGGTTAGCAAGTGATTCTTAATCTACACCATCCCTTTCGTAGTCTCTCGAATCATCTCAAGTCCATTCAACTGACTTTTTCCTACTTCGTTCTATCCAACTGGCGATCTACATTTTCATCAACATTTTCTTCAAATGTTGTAGCTTCAATGCTAACTTGGTAAATGTCGTTGTACAAAGATACTACCAACAGCAAATGTCGATCTCAACCACTACCAAAATCAATCTCACACGCTCGGAGCATGTCTTCCAACTTTCGAATCGTCCTTTCACTTGGTTCATCGTCTCATAAAAACAATTAATCATAAAGAAAATCACACGGATCGCACCTAACCCCATCGAAAACGTTCAGAATATACAAAACGAAGTAATCATACTAGTCGTACAAAATCACCTTATTGCAATATTACGTACATACAAACCTATTCCGTCAAAAACGAATTCATCGATACGGTAATCATTCGACGTATACATAACTCTCTCGAAGACATCACAATCCAATCAAACACAAAAGCCATTATGAAACACATACAACCACATTACGACATAGCCAAACCATGCCAAATCAATCAGTTCAATCAAGTTAACTCATGCTTGCTAATCAGCCAAGCCATGATAAAATAAAGATATTTGAGATGATTCTCGGATGAGTCCAGTCAAAAAGAAAATTGCAAGTTTAAGAAGGTTTAAGAGCTTGCCAGCTATGGATGCATATCCAAAAAGAAATAAAATACATACATATGTCATCGCAGGGCGCTCACACATGGTTCCATACCCAAAAGAAAATATTACAAGATCACCCTCTCACTTTCGTCCCAAACGTGGTCAAAATCTCAATAAGCATCGTCGTTCACAGTTATAAAAAAATATACATATATATTTCATGGCACGTGTTCTCCATGATCGGACGTCATTGGACAATGTCGTCTCAAGTTCTCACAACTTTCGATCACTCGACTAGATCACATACAACATAAACACATAAAAGACAGGGGTTCACCATAAAAACTTCGACTATGTTTATCCATCGTTTAACCATCGATAATCAAGGATGGTTGAGTCAAGCAAAGAGGATTCCTCACTTAAATAAACGAAGACGACAACGGAATTGTCTTCCAACTACCGATGCACAGTTGGTAAACTTCAACAGTTTATCGCGTGTCGTTGACATATCAAAAGAACAAGAAAAGAAATATATAAAGTACGATACATTTGATGTAGGAGAAGTCTTCGTCATTTCCCTCAGAGTTATTCGAACTTGGATTTCCTCTACTTCGGCATTTTTCTATTTTTGTTAAAATTCCTTCTCAGTGTCGGTATGAACCCCTTTGGTATATCATCAACACCCTAGCGGTTCCGATAAACTTTGCATATTACACACAACACATAAAAACACTTTTCCAAAATTACTCGGTCACGGTGACTTACTAAGTCAACGCCAAACAAAAAGAAAAGATTTCAAGGAACACAAGAAAATTCAAAAAATTTCTTTAGGAATCAAGGAGAATACGATTACTTACATAAGGATCCACCATTTTTAAAAACGTTCTCATCCAAACATTTATCAAAACACTACAAGTTTCAAGATGACCAATTTGTTTGACACGATTGTGCCCTTCCTAAACTATGCATAATTAGCTAGATCATGCATACTTAAGGATCAAGCAACAACAACCAACAAAACAGGACTCTTCCCGAATTATGCATAGTTAGCTAAGCTGTGCATAATTGAGGATCGAGTGACGACACAAACATTATTATTACATACCAAATATGACTACGAAAGTTTTCGACCTAATCTTCAAAATAATTAAACCATTTGAAATGAAATTTGAAATGGGAAAATATTGTTACCATCGTTTTAAGAAACACATCAAACATTTTTCGTCTACTTTGGAAACATACATTACTTTGCCTATTTATGAGAAAAAAATGAATAAATAATTAAGTAAATAAATCGACACCATTTACATTTGGTTGAACGAACCATTTAACACACTCATACATATTTTCAAAATAGACTATTCATAAAATAACGGTAAGGTGGTTCAAGATTAAAGATCATTGCAAGCACATCAAGTAATAAAATCAAAAATCAATGAGATCGAACGAGATAAACGAGCAATATAATTGCCAACAGAAATTTACTACATTAGAAATGAAAATACTTCGAATATATGACAAAAGTCTCGGGATAACAACAGCGATCTACGAATACATGGAGTAAAAATTGAATATCAACACAAGCGTCAAAATAAAACAACACTCATAATTCCCATCGTCTCGAGTTGCACACACATTCCACCAAGGGCAAACGAGGAGAGAAGAATAATCACTTGGTTAAATAGAAACAATTTCACCAGGAAGGTCGAGTTCTTTCACCTATACAATTTGGTAAAGCGGCTTCGCCTCCTCGCTTTTGTTCAATATAAATAAATAACCAATTTAATGAAGATTTATAGCATCATTCAAGTAAATACAGAATTTTAGGTTCCATTAACCGAAAGAAGAAAAGTCACAACGTCCATGAACAGGAAAAAATATACCGGGTGACATACCCTCATCATCAAGTCCTAGCGAAATAGTAGTTTTTAAAATAAATATAATAATAATGGTTTCACATCATAGAAAATATTAAAATGAACAGTCACATGACGACTCAAGTTTAGATACAGACTCATAAAATCAAAGAAGGGATGTCGGACGATCGAACCATTGTGACTCAAAACATTACATATACATCTTAAGAAAATAATATAAATATTCGTTTGTTGGGTAATCCATTTGCATTTTCTAGTTACTGTTACCTGGTACATTGTAAAACCGAACATTTGCCCATTTTTAATTCGTGTTACCCCATTAAAGATTTCAGACTTTTCATGTTTCAATCTATACAAAGTTTTTATTTCTAAAAAAAATTACAGTTGCAAGAAAATTTCTAACATTAGTTGATTCGGTGACTCGGTTATTATAACTGGTAAAATCATTAGTTTTGAAAATCTCGATACTCGCATCAAAATCTCAATAATCTTCATATCTTAAGTACCAAAAACGTCTATAGTAAGAATTCTCAAAGTTTTACGTTATTACGACATATCTTATTACGTATATACAAATATCCAAAATAACTCAATCTAGTCGAATTAACTCTTAAAATTAACCTTGACTTTTTATTATACACATGTCTTCCTTAAAACTGATTTATTAAATAGTATTCGCGTAATTCGACCCAGGTGCTAAAGAGGTTTCACGTAGTATTATCTCGGATAAATTAATGATTTTAGTCGAGACTTGAATCTCAAAAATAATAATAATATAATAATGTAATAATTAATCAAAAATGCGTATTTCAATAATTCTAAAATGTGGGAAATTCAACTTTTAATCCTTAGCCCGTTATCAAACGATTTTAAAATTAACACATCTCACAACGGAATAAAATAATGTTCCATCAATATTTAGTAATTTGTTTCAAGCAGTATAATTTCATACTTAAAGTGTATATTCCGATTTTATCCCAGTTTATTTACTACAACGAGTGACGAGTTCTAGTTTATACCAATGCATATAACATGACCTTATGTTTAAAATAACACCAATTTTTACAAAGTCTCTAGCTCCAAAATACGTGGTAAATTTTTCTACTCATGTTCTATATTACAAAATATGCCCAAAGTTTGCTACATTGACCCGAAAATTAATTCATACTAAATCCAAGTTACATATACTCAACAGTCATATTGTAAATTTTATTACAAACTCCTTTTTCAAATTATATTAAACAAATTCTTAACAAATCCATCACTAGCTTCTAGTATCTAATTATTAATATATAAAAACAAGGATTTTACGAGTAATATAAATTACTTATTATGATATACCAACCAAGGTTGAAGGAAAAATAGTTTCACTTTGTCACTTTACTCTCTATAAGAGTTTTACTTGTTACAAGACGTATCATAGGTCATATTTATCCAAAAGTTTCATTCGCCATTTATTTAATATGTAAAACACTTTATGTTTAAATCATTCGATCAACAAAGTTTAATGCTTATTTAACTCGCACAATTGTCAGACCTCGTCATGTATAATGTCGAATTCAGAATAATGAAACAACAAAATGAAATGAAATAAACGAAACGAGAATACTGTATGTCAACTAAATGTTGTTATCAGCCTCGGATGAGTCTCGAAATTGTACTCCACAAAATTAACACAAAAACCAACCAAATTCCAAGTTATCGCGATTGATCACAACGCTAGTCTATTTTAAAACACATCTTTAAAATTCAAGTAGAATAGTAAACAACAATTAAATGGCGACACGCCTCAACCACGTTTTATAACATACACATGTGATTCGTCGCTACGATGTACGCATCGTTGATTATACTTCGTCTATATTATAGTTACGCCAACCAATATATCAAACCCATGAGGAATAAAGGAAATACGGTAATACGTGAGTAATTTACGTTCCAAAAGAAGATGTCCCAAAAATGACACATAACGGTGTGATAACGACAATCGAGATCGATCTAGTCAATATACAATATGTTACGAGGAGTTATTTACGTATCTAGAGTATCAAACGAGGTTCACACTCGGTTATTCGAACAATAAATTAATTATCAAGATTGATAATTAGCGGTGAGGCTGAATTCTCAACAAAACCGCATTATAAAATGTATGATAATCACTCAAGGACCATTGCTTCATGTGTAATGCCTTTAAATACCATAGTATATACATATTTATACATAAAATCATTCCTATATACACGTAGGATTACAACGCAGTGTTGCCATATAATGCAATGTAGCCCGTATGCCAATTACATGCAACATATATGATAGTCGTATAAATTTTTGCAAATTACGATATTAAGTACTCGACGTACACAACAATATATCTCAATATATATCATAGTATTTACTTACTAAATACTAGAGAATTCATATCAATTTTGAGGGATACATCTAGAATATAAAGCAATGCTAAAGAAATCTTACCGGAGCCATGCATGATAGTTGTGTGCTTGGACAATTTCTTACGACACCAAAAGTTATAGTTTAGGATTTTTCAAAATGACCTAGTTCTCTATAACTCATGGCTCTGATACCAATCTATAACACCCCCACAAATGCTATGCGCAGCGGAACTACAACATTTGGGTGCTACGTAGTTATCATCACACATAAGCTATATTAAACGACTCAAAGAGACGTAAAAGTTTAAACATAAATTAAAGATTGATTAAATCATCAAAGTCTACAGTTTTCCAATTCCCAAGATGATACAAAACAGAGTTTGCATTTAGGTCCCCACTGAATCTCAACCCAAAAGTACATTTTCGTTCACATGACATAATATAAAATATTTAAGTGCTAAAAGGGAAGAAAAACAAAGTAGACCGCCAAGCCACAACAACTTCCATCCTCGCATGCTCCGCTGCTATCAATCTTGGTTACCTGAAACACATGCTTAAAATCGTCAACACAAAGGTTGAGCGAATCTATAGGTTTATCAAATCATAAGTTGAACATAAGTATTAAAACCAATCATGACCGTTCAATAGCATTGTCGTACTCACAATCTATTATTCAAGGACATGACAATTATGTTTAAGCTCATGACACTAATCCGTTAACTCAATCACCCACGTAATAATTACCGGCGTGATTCAGATGAAACCAGTGCCCCTACTAAAGGCATCAGTTGCAATTATACCTTATCTCTTATACAAAAATAATCTACCGTAGAACTTACTCAACGTACAGCTTCTCGGCTAGCATTGGGTCGTCAGCCCCGTAGTATTACAATATGTATAAGCGGCTATTTTCAATCCACACTAGGATTAAACAATAGTTAATAGTTCATGAAATTAGGGCCTTTTGCAACTAGGTACTCAACACAATTCAAGGCAACATTCGGGTCCAACAATCATTCATGACTTATGTTCATTTTTATTTAAATAGCATGTATCCCCCTCGCGGGTAAAATCATTTGAAATAAGTAAAGAGCGAGGCTATAGACTCACCTTAAGTAGTAGTGGTAGTATTAGTAACTACGGCGTAAACGAAATCGATCACCGACGATGAGGATGCCCCGGGAATCAAATACAACACCTAACGAATAAACACGTAATGAATCAACACATTCAAGTACCTTCAAGTACTGTATGTATATAATTAAGAACACTCAAGGTTCATATAAACTCACGCCAAAAATCCATACAAGTGATATTTACTAGACACGAGCCATTTTTATACTTCATTAAAACTATTACTCATTTTACAATTCTGCCGGTACATACCGAATGTACGGGCTGTTTTACCCCACTTAGACCACTCCTAAAAATCTGAGAAAATTTGTAAAAATCACTTGTAATCTGTAGAAACCCCATACCAAATTTCATAAAAAGTTTTCACTTCTAAGACCTTCTGCCTGACACATCTTTGAAGTACAAAATTCGGACAGTTTTGCACACTCGACTTGTAAGATCATTTTGACCATCTTAACCAATACCATTTGCAAATCCGACTCTTGATTATGAAAATAGACTCAAAATGCCAAGTGTAGGGCCTGAGAACAGCCCTTGAACATTTTTGAAACTCAACTTATAGTCCCCGATATTTGACCCAATATCGACAACAATTTCGGATTATGTCGACTTTCATCTCCCGGTACACGAAAATTCAAACTAGCGTAACTTTTGACTCGTTTGGAGTCAAAAGCTCAATCTTATACCAAAACGAAGCTAAAAAGAAGCTCTACCACAATATCCTATCATCTCAACCTGGAGTTAGACTTAAAACCACGAAAAATACCCCTAAAGTTTCTGATCTAAAATGACTATCAAAATCATATCAAAACATCTTTTTGACCCATTTCAATCATTCCTATACCCCTAATAACATCCAATAAACATCCTAATCAAATCACAATACCCTAAATCACTTGTATGATCAACCTTCATCAAAACCCAAATAATGAAAATAAAAATCAAACCATAAAAATAATTAATTAGACAACAATAACATAATATAAGAACCTTACCAACAATAATCAAGATCAAACAACCACCAAAATCAAAAACCCATTTGTGGCCGTGGGTTTTGATAAGCAAGAACAACAAAATTTTTTTTTTCCAAGCTTCCATATTTCAAATCCACGTTCCTAAACATAATTAAACACAAACCCATAAGGTTAATTAGATCAAAACATAATATTTTTCAAAATATTTCAAAAATTAGATCTAAAAAAAATGTTGTTGCATGTTGTAAATTAATGGTGGGATTTACTTATCTTGATGTTAGAAACATGGGTCTTTGATTAGATTTTTCAAAATCAAATTTTTGTGGTGGTTTTGGGTGGTGGATGGTGGTGGCCGGTGGCCTAGAGAGAGAGAGAGGAGAGTGTGTGTGAAATTTTGAATGAGAAAATGAGGAGTGTGTGTGTGAAAAATTCCTTTTATATGCAAGGGAGGGTAGAAAGTGTCATTTTAGTCTTATTTTGGCCATAGTTGTAAGATAACTTTTTAAAAAGGCAAAAATGGTACCTAGTAGATTTTTATAAATTTACGAGAGTCGAGTTTCACCCCGGATTCATAAAAGTTAAAATCTCGTTCAATAAAAATACTTTTTCAAAGGTTTAACGCACACGAAAAGCAATAGTAAGGTTCCGACTCGACTTAAAACATAAAAAAAATCTCGAAAAACTCAAATATCGATCAATCGATAATAAAATGTAAGTTTTGGGCATTCGTCGGTATCGTAGTCGTTATCGGTTCTTCTTAAATCGTCAAACGTTAAATTACGACCGTAAACGTTGGTTTCAACTTAAACCGTCAAATAAATCCACGATAAAAATTCTTAAAAATTTCAAAAATATACGTAAAATAGGATTAAATATATGACGTTGGGCTCGGGATATCACATCCACAAGTGAGCCACAACTTAAGAGTGGTGCTCATACTGAACAACTCTTGAGACAATAACTTAGCATCATACGGCACATTCACGGGTCTTACAACGTGTGATTCACGTGAGGAGGAATAAAACCCCCATGGTTATAGGAAGAGAAAGGATGGAACGAAGAGGCTACGTGGCGAATTTTTATTGGAGGCAACATCTCACTCTTCCTATCCCACCAATCAAATGGCTCAAAAGAAACACAACTAACACACGGATGCCACGTTGGCAATCCGTGTGCTAGTGTGTGTCATCTCAACCATCCGATCAATCAAAGAGAGAGAAAGAGAAGATCCAAGGGCCATAAAGAAGAAAGAATATGCTTCAAAGATTCGGATATTCCTTCCAGCAAGCCCTTGGGAAGGCTATAAACCCCCCCCCCCCAAATAATCTTGTAAAATCATCCTTTCTTTTACTTTAAAGTTACTCTGTAGAAATAGTTGTAGGGATTAAATCTTGTATTTCCTTTTTATCTTGCTTTGTATTATTTCTGGAAAATTAATGAAAGATCAGTTGATTTATTTTAATTCGTGTCTTGTTCTTTTTACTGCTTAAATTGATTTTACGAATTAATTCTTATAACTATTTTACAATGATAATGATTGTTATGTTAAATATAAGTTAATCAATAGCTTAGATTTAATATAAAAAGTAAAGTATTGGATTAAAACTTATCCCCACTGGATAAGTGAAAAGCATACTAGAGGTGTTTCTGGTTCGATTTAATTTGGTGGTTCGATTGGTGGTCTCGTTTGAATAAGAATGGTGATTTATGGTGGTACGTTTTCTGGTTCATTAGGTTGCTCAGCGCAAACCTACTGCTCAAAGGTTATCCCAAAAGGTGCTAAGCTCTTTTCATTATATATTTCATTTTGTATGTCCTATTAAATCTGCTTGTATGAATGATTCGTATGCTTAAATGTTTTGATTAAGTTGAGTTTATTCTGAGTTTAGTTAGCTGATATGATACTAGAGTAAATTTTAGATATTACTGTAAGTTAGTATTGCTCAGTTTCAATTAAACTTCTGAATTTGTTTAGTCCAATGTTTTAACTTATCTGTTTAGTTGAGTGGATTTTGATTTTGATTTGAATAAGAAGTTTGATATATGAATCTGAAATAATGGATTGGGTTAATGAGTTTAAGGTTCGTTACTGAATATATGAATCTGTTATGATATTTTTTATTTTTACTGAATTGGTTTTAAAATCAGCTTACGTTAGTATCTGTTTTAGTAAATGAACCTGTTTTAATCCAAGCTATTAGACTGCTTGTTTGAGTTTACGTTAGCTGTTAAATAAGATTAGAGTTTGAATAATACATAAGGGTGTTGTTAAATTCTTTCATGATTGTGAGATGGTGTTTTGGTTAGCTTTAACTGATATACAAGTTTAAAGGTCTGTGAATTAGAATTGTCTGTAAACTGAATAAGTCCTATAGATTGTTTGTATGTTACTGATTCTACAGCTTGTATACATCCAGTTGTTCATATGATAATCTGAAACATTCCATATTAATAGGTGCAGTTTGTTTGTAGGAATTTACTGATTATTTTACTGATATTTTCTTTAATACTGAATGTTAGTATCTGCTGGTTTACTTGTATGAAATATTGTTTGATTTGAGGCGATTTATTATTTGGGATTTTAGCTATTTGTTTGAAAGCAAGGTATTACAGATCCTTTGATCTGTTGATACTCAATAACTGATATCCTTATCAGTTTCTTTCTATATAATTTGTAACAAAAAGTCACTCCTGTGACATTTAACCTATTGCTGTCAAAAAGAAATGTCAAAAAAAAAAATATGTCACTCAGTGGTCTCGAACTCGAGACCTCTCCTTTGATTGTCTAGCGTGTTAGCCATCTGGGCTATATGCTATTTTGATTTTATTATCTGTAAGCTCATTAATATAGAGTAGTTGGTTTTGGCAGATTTTAATTTAGTAACGTTTAATTTACTTTTAATCCGTTTTTTTAAATAAAATTTTAATTAATGTTTTTATTAAAGTATGTTTTAGTTGAATAATAAATAAAATAAAAAAAATGATTTTATTTAATTTAAAAGTTTAATTAGTTTATTTTTAATTAATTAGAATTTTATAATATTAGCTTTAAATAAAAATAGTTTTCAAATAGATTTGTTTTAAAGTAATTTTTAATAAAGTAAATTTGTTTTAAAAAGTTTAATTAGACTTTTAATTAGTTTAAAAGTTATTAAATAGATTAATTTTTAAAGATTTTTAATTAGTTTAATTTTTAAATAGTGTTAATTTTTAAATAATTAATTGTTTATAGATTTTTATTTTAGCGGGGTTACGATTCATGCACTTTAGGATAAAACTAAATAGCTTAAAATTGGTAGATTTGACTTGTAGTTTAAAAACCGAAAACCCATTCAAGTCAACTGTCCAAATCAAAGCAAAACGTCTCAAATTCACCCGATCTTCGTGTACAACGAACTTGGTTCACCAACGTGTTTAATTGAATTCGTCTACTTTTTCCTAAATGTAATTTTCTAATTTACCCTATAACGTAATCTCAAATTATCACTATACATATCACGATCACATCAAAAATTTTGGCGCCGCTGCCGGGGATCTTGTGTACGATTCGCTTTTGTGTAGATTTGTTGATCGTTGATTTGAAGACCCTTTCCGTCCTCGGAAAGTTTTGTTATTTTCTTATTATATATTATGTATCGTTTTTATGAAAAATACCAAAAATAATCTTCTTAACCCTCTATCATGTTTAATTCTTTTTCTCCTCACCCTCTAAATTTTAATTCTTCTATGAATTCCTTCGTCGATTGTGTTGGGTGTGGAGAACCGTTGTATGGTTTTTTACCATGTCGGTGGTGCACGTGTGAGCGTTGTGGAAATGACTTACGTCACGATATACGTGTTGGATTTTGTCCTTCTTGTGATGATATTACTTCATGTGAGAATCCGAATTTTTCGAATAATTCTCTCGATTTCAATCCACCTCCACACCCTACATACGAGACACCCTCGTTTGAGTTTTGTGGAAACGATTCTCATTTTGGTGATGATTGTTCGCATCGATTATCGCTTAATTACGAGCAAGAACCGAGCTATAATCAAAACTTTAATGATAATTGTTATCCACAAGATTTACCGAGTTTATCACAACAATATCTTTGTTGTGAGTATTGTGGAGATCCTCACGAGAGTTTTTGTTGTCAACCGAGAGATCAAAATTTTTATGAGCCTAATCCTTGCTATAATCCGATTCCTTCCGGTTTTGACCAATCTCCACAATATTCTTTCGATATTGAACGATTTGAAACAATGTGCCAAAGAAATGTTGAAGTTGTTGAAAAAAGTATTGAAGATTTGTTGCTTGAAAAGAGACAAATTAATCAAGAGATTAATGATATAACTAATGAATTAGGAAGTCGACGATTTCATGGAGAAATGATTGATGAGGGTTTTAAAAGAGATTGCGAACTTAAGATTAGACAACTTTCGCAAGATTATAATGGTTTAAGCATTGAGATTCGAAAGAAAGAAAAAATTCAAGAGGAAGAAAAATATCTTGCTAATCGTGAACTCGAGCGTTCTCTTCTTTTGGATGATGACGAGGATAGTGCTATTTCTTTGAGAGATCTTATTGCTCTACATCCTTCGTCTAGTGCTATTGTGCTTCCTTTTCGTATCTTGCCGGCTATTGAGCCCGAGGATTCTCCCATCCTAGATGATGAGGAAATCTCTCATGACATCGCCACTCCTATTCATGATTCTTCCATCGTGGAACCCGAAAATTCTCTAAGCAAGGGGGACGAGCATATTAGCACTATTCTTGTCCAAAACCCAAGAGAGTTTGACGGTATTTCCAATGAGATGTGTGATTTGCCACATTGTGATGACTCTGCTTCTTCCATTCACTTTGATATTTTCTCTAATTCTAATGATGATAATTGTGATGGAAATGAAGATTTTGAGAATGATTCAACTTCTAGTGAATTTTCTAATGAGGAGTTCTCCGATGAACTTTCTTATAAAGATGATATTCACGACTCGGATTTTGAGGGGTTCACCGATGAACCTACTATTCTTCACCCATTTCCACCGGGAAATGAGGATGATTGTGATCCGATTTTTGAGAGGTTCACTTTTGAACTTCCTCCTTTAGACCCATTTCCACCGGTAAATGAGGTTGATTTGACTATTCCGATCCTTGAGAAGTTCACCGATGAACTTACTCATTTAGATGTGGAAGACGTGGTTCTTCGTGAGAAATTATCCAACGTCTATCTTCTCATTTCTAGGATCGAGGCCTTGAATTCTAAGCCTAATGCTAAGTCTTTCTCTCCATCTCCTATTCCCGTTGAGGATAGTGATCCGATTATGGAGGAGATTGACACTTTTCTTGCTTCTAATGATTCGATACCACCGGGTGTTGATGATATCGACCCGGAGGGGGACGCTCTCTTTTTAGAGAATTTACTTGATGATGATTTCGTCCCAAGTCCTCCTCCCACCCACTTTGACCTTAATGTGCGGGTTTTTCATGTGTCTCATATTGAGTACCATGACCCCATTGATCACATTTCTAAGGGTGAAATGGTCGTTAAAGCTAAGATTGTTGATTCCACTATGGATGAGATTTATATCCCACCATTACCATGTGCTTTCTATGATCTTGGATTAGCATGGGGGGATGACACCGTGTTATCTTTTCCTTTCTCTCTCGAGGATGAGGTATTCGATCCCGGAATCGTTTATTTAGGGAAATCTTGGCCTTTCACCGATGCAATAATTGAAAGACTTTTTAATCATCTTGATGCGAGTTTATCTCGGGGAGCATGCTACATCCATACTATTAGTTGTGACTACCATCTCTTGTTAGAGATTTGTGTTAGAGTTTTATCCTTTCGTTTGTCATCCGACAACGAGGATGTAATCTTTGACCCCGACATCGTGCTTTATTATGGATATTATTCCATTATGTCGGTTTTCACCATTTTCCCTAAGGACCAATGAATGTGGGGATCGAGTCGAGCTCATGACTCGGTGAACAAAAACGAGGTGCCTTGTGGGGGAGTCCCATACATTCTATCTTATTTCTATTTTCTAACACTAATAAGGCTTGATCTTTCAAGCTTGTGCTCGTGTTTTGTTGTGTTGTGAATCTTAGGTATGACCCTAATATTTGAAGACTCTCGTGTTCGGTTTTTGCCGGTCCACTTGATCTTCCATTCTTTGAATGCCAAAAGGGGCACACTTTCTTACCCTTGATTTTTATCGACTAACATTTTATTTTGAGGCATAATTAATAAACGACTTATAGATTTGCGTGCTCTTTCCATGCTAGGATTTTGCATTAGACTCTTCGTGTCTTAGCAAGGGGGTGTTACTCTTGAGCTAAGAAACATTGAGGACAATGTTTGGTTTTAGCATGGGGGAGTCAATCGATATAATCGCTTGCAATTGCTTTTGTCGTGTCCAAACGTATTGTTTTCTCATTTTTCAGTAAAATTTTAAATTTTTAGTGTTATTTTTAAGTTTTAATAAATAAAATAAGTGCTTTTGACACGAATGTAGGCTTTCCGTTGGTGAAAATAAGAATAGTTTTTGACTCGACTTGGTTTTTAACCTTAGCTTTTCCTTAACGTATTTGAATTAAGTTTTGCTAGGCTATTATATAGGGAGCTTTAAAACGCGAAAGTCTTAATTCATACGAGTTAAGAACAGGAACTTTTCGCAAGCTCCTATAATTGATCCTAGAAAGTTGTTTATCAAGGGAACTTTAAAACGCAAATTCTAAAACTTGAAAGAGTATAAGAAGATGCAAGATCCTATAGATGACTTGAAAACCCAAAACTTTGATTTAATAGGCTAAGTATCCACTGATTTCATATTCTTGAAATTTTACAATATGGAGAACAAGAGATGATAGAGCCAATTATAAGTTTGGTATTCCTTCGAGAATTTATGTGAGTTAATTATAAGCCTATTCTCCCATCGCTTGTTAATAAATTTATCTGCAATAAATAAGGTTGAACGATTTGAAAAGTTACTTAGCTTCTATCCCAAGATCGTTTAAAAGTTGTTCGGTATGGATTAGAGTTCATAGCCAAGGCATAACTTATTGAAGCGGGATGCGAAGATTGGCGAGTCCAAAAAGGTCCTAACAAGACATGAGGGCTATATTTTATTGCTAAAGATCTCAAGTGATGTGAAGAATCATTTATCAAAAATCAATATAAAGGATCAAGACACACGACGAAAAGCAAATATTCCTCAAAAGTCATGGAGAAGTCTATCCAAAAAGGCCATCAAGGTATGAGGATAAATAAAGCCAAGTCCAAAAAGGAGGCGGATCGTTGTATATCAAAATCCCAAATAAAGATTGGAGAAAAATGAAGAAGTCGTGGTCCAAGTATGAATCTCTCAAAATTTCAAGTGAAGAAATTCCTATATGAAGAGAAGACCATTATTTCATGAACGTCTCTCAAGGTTTAAAGTATGAAATCGCTGCCAAATATCGGTCCGAGAAAGGTCTCAAATCGCGAAGCAAGTTATTCCAAGATATGAACTTTATGAGGTCCTGAGAAGCAGTTTTAAAAGATTTTGTCCTTTAGCTAACTATTGATTAAATCGTTCACTTTATTTTTGGCCTAATAAATTATCGAAATAAGTCAACAATGCATCCTCGTGATCATTCAAGACAACAATAAAATATAAGAGATACACCTAGGAATAAGGGAGTCTATGTGAATAATTAGCCCACATGAGTTCGTGTTAGTTTGCTAACTTATAATAACAATGATCTTGTTTTTACACAAGGCATGGAAAAGTGAAAAGTCGAGGACGATGAATCTATTTGAGTTTTATGATCCTTAAAGTTATTTTTCAATAATGAAAGCAATACATTATGTCTTTACAAAATAAAAATCAAAAGTTGAATAATGGTGTAGCTAATGTTTAATTTTATCATTGCGTGAGGACACGACAATTGCTTAACATGGGGGAATTTGATATGAGCTTAAATACTCATATCATTTGTATCTTAAAACAATGAAATTATGCATGAAATGTATCAAATATGCCTTGTATATGTGTATTTCTTTTTTTCATGTGTGTAGGTACCAAGATCGCGAAAATCGGCAAAACCGACACGAGATTGAAGAAAAAGATCGAGGAAGCCAAAACCGAGTTCAATTTTGAGGATTCAATATTTAAATAAAGGATTTTGGTCAAGTGGGTCCCACAATGGAGTAAATGGGCTCAAAAGCCCATTTAAGATTCAAGTTAATAAAATGGGGTTTTTGAAAGTCCAAAAGGCCCAAGATATGGCTCAAACTATAAATAAGGACTCGGATGGAATGAATTGTTTTTGGGCTAAAAGCCCAATTCAGTGGAACAAGAAACGAAGGAATGATTTCAAGAAATGGGCCTTAGGGTTTACAAGTTTAAATTTTTCACACGTTTGTTTTTTGTACACGTTACACTTTTCACATATTAAATAAAACCGACCACCCATTTACTGCCATAATTCTACCCACTCACCAAACGTAAATCATTCACACGATTTTTCTTATCTCATTCGTTTAAATAACCTCTCACCCACTTTTCCACTTTCTCTCAATAAATAAAATATTCGATAATACCTATGTTATCTCTTTCTTCCCCATCTTTACCCTAAAAAACCAGTAACAAATACTCACTGTTCATTAAACCCTAGATGGAAAATGTTAATATTATTTAGGGCTTTTGATATACACGTGTGATTCACGTGAGGAGGAATAAAACCCCCATGGTTATAGGAAGAGAAAGGATGGAACGAAGAGGCTACGTAGCGAATTTTTATTGGAGGCAACAGCTCACTCTTCCTATCCCACCAATCAAATGGCTCAAAAGAAACACAACTAACACACGGATGCCACGTTGGCAATCCGTGTGCTAGTGTGTGTCATCTCAACCATCCGATCAATCAAAGAGAGAGAAAGAGAAGATCCAAGGGCCATAAAGAAGAAAGAATATGCTTCAAAGATTCGGATATTCCTTCCAGCAAGCCCTTGGGAAGGCTATAAAAACCCCGCAAATAATCTTGTAAAATCATCCTTTCTTTTATTTTAAAGTTACTCTATAGAAATAGTTGTAGGGATTAAATCTTGTATTTCCTTTTTATCTAGCTTTGTATTATTTCTGGAAAATTAATGAAAGATCAGTTGATTTATTTTAATTCGTGTCTTGTTCTTTTTACTACTTAAATTGATTTTACGAATTAATTCTTATAACTATTGTACAATGATAATGATTGTTATGTTAAATATAAGCTAATCAATAGCTTAGATTTAATATAAAAAGTAAAGTATTGGATTAAAACTTATCCCCACTGGATAAGTGAAAAGCATATTGGTGGTGTTTCTGGTTCGATTTAATTTTGGTGGTTCGATTGGTGGTCTCGTTTGAATAAGAATGCTGATTTATGGTGGTACGTTTTCCGGTTCATTATGTTGCTCAACGCAAACCTACTGCTCAAAGGTTATCCCAAAAGGTGCTAAGCTCTTTTCATTATATATTTCATTTTGTATGTCCTATTAAATCTGCTTGTATGAATGATTCGTATGCTTAAATGTTTTGATTAAGTTGAGTTTATTCTGAGTTTAGTTAGCTGATATGATATTAGAGTAAATTTTAGATATTACTGTAAGTTAGTATTGCTCAGTTTCAATTAAACTTCTGAATTTGTTTAGTCCAATGTTGATATATGAATCTGAAATAATGGATTGGGTTAATGAGTTTAAGGTTCGTTACTGAATATAAGAATCTGTTATGATTTTTTTTATTTTTACTGAATTGGTTTTAAAATCAGCTTATGTTAGTATCTGTTTTAGTAAATGAACCTGTTTTAATCCAAGCTATTAGACTGCTTGTTTTGAGTTTACCTTAGCTGTTAAATAAGATTAGAGTTTGAATAATACATAAGGATGTTGTTAAATTCTTTCATGATTGTGAGATGGTGTTTTGGTTAGCTTTAACTGATATACAAGTTTAAAGGTCTGTGAATTAGAATTGTTTGTAAACTGAATAAGTCCTATAGATTGTTTGTATGTTACTGATTCTACAGCTTGTATACATCCAGTTGTTCATATGATAATCTGAAACATTCCATATTAATAGGTGCAGTTTGTTTGTAGGAATTTACTGATTATATTACTGATATTTTCTTTAATACAGAATGTTAGTATCTACTGGTTTACTTGTATGAAATATTATTTGATTTGAGGCGATTTATTATTTGGGATTTTAGCTGTTTGTTTGAAAGCAAGGTATTACAGATCCTTTTAATCTGTTGATACTCAATAACTGATATCCTTATCAGTTTCTTTCTATATAATTTGTAACAAAAAGTCACTCCTGTGACATTTAACCTATTGCTGTCAAAAAGAAATGTCAAAAAAAAATATGTCACTCAGTGGTCTCGAACTCGAGACCTCTCCTTTGATTGTCTAGCGTGTTAGCCATCTGGGCTATATGCTATTTTGATTTTATTATCTGTAAGCTCATTAATATAGAGTAGTTGGTTTTGGCAGATTTTAATTTAGTAACGTTTAATTTACTTTTAATCCGTTTTTTATATAAAATTTTAATTAATGTTTTTATTAAAGTATGTTTTAGTTGAATAATAAATAAAAAAATATAAAAAATGATTTTATTTAATTTAAAAAGTTTAATTAGTTTATTTTTAATTAATTAGAATTTTATAATATTAGCTTTAAATAAAAATAGTTTTCAAATAGATTTGTTTTAAAGTAATTTTTAATAAAGTAAATTTGTTTTAAAAAGTTTAGTTAGACTTTTAATTAGTTTAAAAGTTATTAAATAGATTAATTTTTAAAGATTTTTAATTAGTTTAATTTTTAAATAGTGTTAATTTTTAAATAATTAATTGTTTGTAGATTTTTATTTTAGCGTGGTTACGATTCATGCACTTTAGGATAAAACTAAATAGCTTAAAATTGGTAGATTTGACTTGTAGTTTAAAAACCGAAAACCCATTCAAGTCAACTGTTCAAATCAAAGCAAAACGTCTCAAATTCACTCGATCTTCGTGTACAACGAACTTGGTTCACCAACGTGTTTAATTGAATTCGTCATTGGTAATATTAGTCTATTACTTTTTCCTAAAGGTAATTTTCTAATTTACCCTATAACGTAATCTCAAATTATCACTATACATATCACGATCACATCAATTATCATAGAAAAGTTAATGCAATATATATTTAAGAACTGTTTTTTGACTTATTTTTGTCGTATTTGATATTAGAAAAAGGCTGCAAAATTATGTTAGATTCTTTGATTTTGTTACAATACCTTTTAGCTATAACAATAACATGTTGTTCTACTTTATAAGATTTCTGAATAGCATAATGCATTTGGTAGCACAAAATACATAGTTTTTAAAATCTATTGGTATCTACAACATTTGCATTTGAAGTGAAGTAATCTATATAATTTTTAACATATGGTATACACAGATGAGGGTTATAAACAGGTTTCACACAGTCGTACACATAATAACTGGAACCGAAACCGAACTCGGCCCTATCATAACTTGTTATTGACCATACCCGGTTAGGGTATTGGCCGTAACCGTCAGATACTAATCGGTTACACTTTCCGAGCATAGAACCGAGTATAAAGCGGGTATTATGGAACCGGGTAGAGAAATACCGATTAGTACCTGGTTTTTTGGGTAACGCGATAAAGGCATTCTGAAGAACAGATAGAGAGATAATTGACTGTAAATATCCCTAAGAATAATAATTGTGATATAAATTGCTTCAAAAATATGTAGCAGGATAAGAACAAATGTGTTGACTAAAAATGTTCAGTGTAGGAAACAAAAAAAACACCTAACCGGTTAGTACCCGACCCTAACCGGTTAGTACCGGTTGGGGTTTTTTACCCTCAAAACACAACCCGACTCTAATCGGTTATTAGGTATACCTGATTTTTACTCTAAAAAATACTCACGTGTGAATTATACAATGAAAATCACTATTACTTAGTAGTAGACATGTGCGTGTTACCTGGACCAAGCAGTGTCCCATGTCGGATTCTCGGCCATCTTCACATTCCCAACCTTTTTCCTTTTACTGCTCAAATCCGCTCCTACACCCTCCCACATCAAACCTGCGAGGCAAATAACCCTGCACCTCAAAAGTCAATCACTTTCTATTGATATGTTTTAAACATATCAATATAAGACACTTTTGTATGAGTATTCTTATGCAAGTAAAGTTTTAGCTTTTTGGTACCATCGAAACATCAAACCAAATAACTAATCGCTAGCAAGAATCACGAGTCATCAAATTTTAATGCACCTATTTGAGACTTAAAAGAAGCAGCTTATATTGAAGGTTCATTTGCCTATAAGTTCATTAATGTATGGTGTTTCGCGAACTGAAAAGAGACAGCTCATATATGCTTTATAAGCTTCTTATTTATTTGAAACTGAAAAGAAGCAATTTAAATATTTTAAACTTAAAAGCCTAAACAATGACCTATTATCTTTTCGAGAAGCCTATGCGTCCAAAAATTAGAAAAAAAACAGATCCATATACCACAGATATATAGACAACATTTTGAGATATATTAATAATATCAGTGTATCCAATTCAAAAATTCATTAGAAAACATTTTTCAAGTGAAGTAAAGAGTGGCAATTACTAATCCAAAAAAGAACACATATGCCATTTACACCAATTTTGCTATTTTGGCAGACATATTAGATAACAGAACAAGTACATGTTTGATGTAATAAGGATAGATGTTTACCTTCAATAGAATGAAGTTGGTTGTGGCTGAGATATAGACTTTGCACCCACAACAGATACTGATAATCTACGTGAGGTGTGCTTACCACCATCATCAGCCCAAAATTCCGATGGCCACCATTGTCAGGCCCCCAACTAAAACCACCATCATTAGCAGAAGTTGCATTGTTCAATGATTTTGGATTTGGTTTTGTAACTCCAGTAGCACAAGAGAGGCACATGAGAGCAAGTCTCTGGCACATGAGAGCAAGTCTCAGAGACATGCAGCTGAACATTCTGTTAATAAAAGGTAAAAAACTATGAGTAAGGTTCCAAAATATAAAATTTTACGCACAATTTTAAATTTCTACATAAAGGAAGTGTGTTGTTACCTCACACCTAGCCTCATGAGCAATTTTTTAAAAACCCGAGTGACAAATGATGTTTTCTAGCAGCTTCAAATAGCTTAGTATGAGATAGCTAATGTGAAGCTGGAGACAAAGCAGTGAACTTCTTTCGAACAAGTGACTGTGAAACATGAGAACCCGGTGTGTCAGTTTTAGCCTTAACAATCCGAGCCCTATTTGGTCTAGCCTATGATATAGGTGTGGTAACACCGAATGATTTGGGAGCAAGGCTGACAGGTGGCCTGCTCGGGATGGACAACCTCCTAGGAGGCTTAGCATAACAAAGACACTAACACTTTGACTCATTGTTGATGCAGGTTTTCCCTTGATTTAAAAACACTATCTATATTTCATGATCATAGATAAGAGGAGATTTTAATACAATACAAATGGTGTGTTTGTACAACAAAGTGTAAGTTTAATCTTAGCAACCCATGCTTCCAACTTTATATTTTCCAGATTTAGGTTTTGAGAAGAAACATATTTTCAGTGTGTGTGAGTGTTTACCTATAATTTCTCTTTTATAGTTCTGGAAAATGAAAGAATTAGAAAGATTCTCTTTTTAAGGTCTTATGTTTGACTTCGAAATATGAAAGTCGACTGAGCATTGACGGACCGGTTCCATTATTCATCAGGTTCATATTTCATTAGGTTCATTTTATAAAAGGTACCGAAAATCTTAACCCAAAAGTTAAGAAGACATAATGTAAAGCCTCTCATCGTCATGATTTGTATGTCCTTTCAGTATGTTAATTTGATTATATCCATTTCTCAGCTACATAAATACTTGCCTAGTACTTGAACAAAGAATTGCTATCCTTTTTTTACCATTCACCTCAATGTTTACTGGTTGTTGAGTGTTGACTATGTACTTCTGAGTTATTACAGGTTTACTGGACATTGTTTAACACCACGGCATGTTCATTGTTTTTTGCGCCTGTTTGCACAGTATAGGTGGTTGGATAATGACACTTGTGTTAGTCAAAAATTTTATTCATAAAAAAACAATCCTAAGTTACATTCTAAGGGTTCTCTTGGGCTTCCTTGTTCATAGGCTCTTTTACTCAGCAGCAGTCATGTTAAATTCAAAGAGGCAGATCAATATACAGAGTTGGTGAATATTCTACTGCAATTGTAATCCCTATCTGGATACTCAACTCATATCAACTTATGCAAAATAGTGAATTATGTCTCATAAAACAACCATTATATGTATAAATATAATTATCAATAACAATTTACTTTGGGCAGTGTACCCGTAATGCAAAACATACTACTCCAATATGATGTGCATATGTCTAATAAGGATGTCTAAAACTCTAAATCCATGCCTCGGTGTTGCCAATTTATGGAGTCAGTTTCTACACAAAACAAAACCATAGCGAGAGTACATGCTAACTTATCAAATAAAACATCATAGGTTATATCTTCTTTGAGGAAAATCCAACTAATAAGCGCACAAACCCCCTATGTTCCCGAATCAAGACTGCTTAATTATTCTCCGTTTCAATTAAACTCATAAAAGCATATTTTTCAATGTTTATCCATTAATAAAAGTAAAGATAAACTAATGTTCTACAATACATGAAACACATTTAAATGTTTAGCTAAGTCAAGAGTACCTCGAAAAATAAACTGAGATCAACCGTTTCATAAACCGAGATCAACCGAATCTCGTATAATATACGACCATTAGGTTTCTTTCAAAATCAATCTAAATCACAACCAAAAAAAGACATATGTTTAAGTGGGTGAGATTTGTTTACCTTCAGTGCGATTGTTCTTGTACTTCTCGAGATGTAATGCCATGTTAAGATCAATCTACATAATATAAAACATGAATTAAAAAAATGAATTGTTGAAATCAATTGAATCAATAATTACCTTAGTGGTGATGCAATGTTTAGACCTGTGGTGTTTAGGGACCGTGGTGGATGGTGGCGGCGATTAGGCTAATGTATGTTTATAGTTGTTGGTTTGAACATGTCAGATGTATTGTTGGTTGTTTGTGGTGGCGGCTGTCATTTTAAAGAAATAGATAGGCTCGCAGGATTAGGGTTTCACCATGGTTGCCTCATAAAGAGACAATCACCATGTTTGCCTCAAACAAAAACAACCGTGCACTAAACCTTCTAGGCTCAAACCATCAACCATAATCATCTATCAACCATGTTAATGGCAAAGATGATGGCAATAGTTGATCCGATGACTGTCTTAGCGGTTATGATTTTTTAGAGAGAGAAAGAGAGGCTCAACTATGATTTTGTTGTGTGTTTTCTTATATGATGAAGAATTAGGGTTTTCTAAAAATTTGAAATCATCCCGCCTCCGCATTTCATTTTGGTTAGGATGTCATCTCTGTATATGGAAGTATAGAAAAAGATTCCTATACTTGCCATGTTTGTTTCCTATATTTCCCCAAATAAGTGGTTGAAAAAAATGTTGTTTTTCTTTTATAAGGAGTAGAGATAGAGATAGTTTGAAGAGTATTTAATTTGGGTAACTAAAAAGTCCTTTTATCACCATTACTAAAAAATATAAATAGCTCACAAGTGTCTAATTTATTTGCAAACACACTTGCTTAGAGCACCAGGAGTGGTGGCGCCGTGGGGTGCCAAACCCACGGCGTTGGCCGCGTGATGACTCTGAGCAACGAAAAAACCCGCGGCGCGGGAACCCTACGTGGGTAAACCCACGTCGCGTGGGTATGATTTAAAAAAAAATTCATTTCACCCCCCAAGGTATAAAACATGTAACCAGCCCTTTTTTTTGTTTTGTGTTGTATTTTGGTGGCCAAGATGTGGTGGTGGTGGTGGCTGTTGATGGCGGTAGAAGGGGTGGTGGTGGTGGCTGTTATGTTGTGTGATGGGAACAAGACGAGGAAGATGATGACTATCTGTCATCTACACTTCGCCCCACACAGGTTTTAAAGTTTACATTTTTGGTCCTTTAAATTCGATCTAGTTTCATTTACAAATACAGTAGATTTTAAAAGGCTTAGAAAGTTAAACATGTTTAAATATGTGTTTTTTTTTGTTTAAGGTTTTTTTCGTTTGGTTTTTTTAGTCTACGAGTATGTTTTTTATTAAGTATTTGTAACGTATACTATTGTTAAATATTTAAGTTTGTTTAGGGGGTGTTTTGTAAAATTCTGAAAAACTGGAAATCACTTGGAGTGATGACTCCCCTGTTTTTTTTCATGTGAGTGAGTGAGTTTCGCTGACGTGGCACCCAAATTCGACTCACTTGAAGTGATGACTCCTTGTGCTCTTAATCAAGTTATTATGCGTTAAATTGGTTTATCATCATCATTTAAAAATCGGTGCCCATATCAGCTTGTAGATTTTAGTTTTTAAATAATATCTTTACTAATACGTAAATGATGTATATCATATGTCGAAACGTTGAATTAGTAACATTTTTATTATATACTAAAAATATTGCCTTTTTACACAATATTACTCGATTACAGGTTTGACCATCGGTCAACCCGGTCGAGACATCGGGTCCGAGATCGATCATCAGGTCAACCCGATCGATTCATTGAGTTACATGTTTGACCACCAAGTCACTTATTCGACCACCATGCAAGGTGCAGAAATCGCTAGGCGCTAGTGAGGCAGTCGACGACCTTCGAAGCGGAATTCGTCCCTATCCCTAGGCGCCGCCTAGGCGGATGGGAATTTATGCATATAAATATTATAAATAATATGTATGACATAAAAAATATTTCTAATTTCAAATAATTCGAAGTTCTTCCAAAATAGACAAATAAATAGAACAATTTAAGTGCTTAAAACTTCAAATGTGAAAATATTATTCAATTGGTTCAAATTCATACGAAAAACCCATTACTTTATGTTTATAAGCATTCATTTATCTTTTATTTTAAGATGTTACGTTAAAATAAATATGGGCACTATATATTAGAAAAAAAACCTTTATTTTTTTAAAAAAAAAAAAGATTGAGTTTTTGTTGACTTTTTTGATTTTTTACCGCTTAGGCCACCTAGCTCCTAGGCGGAGTATGACCGCCTAGCGCCTAGGCGCCTCCTAGCCCGTTTTTTACAACCTTGTCACTAGGCCAACCTGGTTGAGGCACCAGTTCACTGATTCGACCATCGGGTCAGCACGATCGAGTCACCGTGTTATGGGATCAACCATGAGGTTAATATGTTCGAGTCATAAGGTCATGGGTCCGACCATCGGATCAACCCGGTCGAGTCCATGGTTCACTGATTCGACCATCGGGTTAACCCGTTCGAGTCACCAGGTTACCAATTCGACCACTAATTCAATTAGCATATTGTTAACTATTTGTCGCTTGACAATTTTCGTTGTCATGCGCGCATACACGTCTAGTATGAACATAAACACAAACACAAACACTAAACATATTTTAAACATTAAACGTCGATAAGTCTTTTTGATTAAATAAAAAATTGATACATAAACGAAAATACGAAATATATAAAAGAAATAATGTCTTCTTGAATTATTCATTTCAGGTGATTTCGTCTTTGGTAATACGTTGACAATACCTATCGATATATTTTCCGCTTGTTTTTGTTCTTCAATCTTTTAAAATTCTCCTTCAAGTGATGATATGTGTTGAACCTTTTCCATGACAACGAGATGGTCTTTGAGACAAATGCAACTTTTTTAAAATGTTTTTTTTGCGGTATTAGATATTATGTTTTTTTTTGTTCCGAGAGTATATTTTATTCCAACACCCAACTTCTTTGTATATAATAATAATAAATGAATATACACTAATATCACTTAAAATAATAACTTGAAATTATAAAGTTTTGAAATTTTGAAAAATATTAAGAATGCGTCATCTACCCGCCAGCTATTATTACTACCATTACTCTTTAACTTTTCACTATCAAGCTTTGCTTTGACCTTCTTGTATTCAGACCTATAATCCTTCTCAATTTTCTTACTATTCTGAAAAATCTTAAAAATGCACCACCTAACCATCTTAAATTTATGTGAATCCTTACGACATCACATACAATATTAAATAGGCCATAAATTCCTTTCAACCCTTGCAACATCACATGCAATATTAAATAAGCCATAAATTCCTGGCAACCCTTGCAGCATCACATGCAACATATATTTTTAATTTTAGAAAAATTTGAAAAATTATCCGTCTATCCACCCGCCACAGTTTACTTTTTAGTCCTTTTACTTCCAAAAATCTAAAAAATGCGCCATTCACTCATCTTAAATTTGTGACAATCTTTACAACGTCACATGCGCACATTTAATGTGCCATAAATTCTTGTCAATCCTTACAACATCACATGAACATTTATGGAAGACAAATGCTCTATATGTCAAAACATTGCTTACAATGATAAATGCAAAATTTGACTATTGAGAAAAAAATAAATGGAGACAGATTGTAAAGAAATTCATGATAAAATAATGGATCTTTTTACGAACCTACCAATTATTAAAGTGAGGCAGATTAATTTTAATGGCAAGGAATGAAGATTATAACACAAACGACCCATAAATCGGAAAACCATGTTTTAAACCGGCTTAAAATCCGATTATAAAACCGGCCCGATTTTAACGGGTTAAAAATTTTGTAGACTAACTGTCGATCCAACCGATTATTATCTAGTCGAACCGGTTCTAATAAAACTAGTTTATGTTGGGATTTAGAACTAGTTAAACCATTAACTACGAGTGCGCAGCGGAATGGATCTAGTATAATATTCATGATTAACACATAATAAAACAATATTAAAACCAACCTTTTAATTAATTGAATAAATCAATTAATTGATCTTGATCTTGAATCTGCAACGGTAAAGTAACCGTCCTCTAGCGATTGCTCACACGACACGTCAAACGAACACACCACAATGCTAGTGGTAACTTCACTTCGATAATCTTGCAACTAGAAACCCTAATATCCAAAACCCTAATTGGGATTGCGTAAGGATACGGTTTATAGGTAGCAACAAGATTCTTGGAAAATCACCAATAAACCCTAATTAGGGTTTATATAAATCAGACCACAAGGGAATACTAAAACCTAGATTATGAGATCTAGGGTTTCGTTATAAAGCTTAAATCTTTATAAGAAAACCACCAAGAAGGATTGATCTTATAAAGGTTAAACCTTTAGGTGTGATTTTAGGTTAAGGAAAAAGTTCGTAAGGGTTTGGTGTTGGTGTTTGAGTCGATCGGCCAAAACAAACAAGAGGGAGAGGTGAAAAATTATGAGGGGTATGGGATTGTATTTATACACATCCTTGAACCTCCTCAAAATTAATTAGGCCCAACCCAACACCTAAATTAAGTAACTAATTACTTAATTAACAAAACAAGAAACCTTCTAGACCCCTTAGGGTATTCGGCCGCCTATAGAGCACCGGATGTTTCTAGAAGTCGATTTCCTTCCTTAAATTTAAATAACGCACTCGCCTTTAATTAATTAAATACCGTAATTAATTAAACCACCGTTAATTAAATAAAACGCGAAGTTTTTATTATACGTTTAAATATAAATAATAAAACGTAAATAAACGTGTGTTCTCCGTATTGAGTGTGTGCCCCCGATAGGCTCACGCATTTACCGATGGCTAAACGATCGCATATCTCAACAGCTCCCACTTGTGAGAGTTTAGACATACAGCGTCCATAATGAAGCATCTAGCAACACTTCATTATAACCGGAAAATGTTGAGTTAAATAGTTTCAAGAATAAGATCTTAAAGACTAGTGATGGTGTACGATTATTTGAGCTTGCTGATAATCATCCCTTCGTTACAATGTACCAGTTAAACCATGGATATGGATCCTAACTCATTCCATATAGTTCAACTTTAATTCCTCGTTTACAAATTAATTTAGATAGTCCAAATTGTAACAAGCATCATCTTGATTACATTTTGGGTACGACCATACAATTACCTAATTAATTCTGGAGGGGATCCAGGGTACTTCACTACACTATATCAGAGTGGAGGAACGAATTCTATATTGACTGCAAGTGTCTGTGGATGCTGCTTCACAACACTTCCAATTAGAGTCGTTATAGCTAGATCTTCCGAACTAGCGTTGGAGATAAAATCAAGAAGCGATATCCACACATGCACAACTTGTTTGCATCTCAAGTCTAAGGATGACCTAACCCTCACCATTTATGTATTTGAATTTACTCATGACAACGGATCCAAAAGTAACCATTCGAAAGTTCGGGGTGTCCAATATTCATATCAATGAATAACATATGAGTTTGGTTGGAAACCGTCCACCATATATACCAGTATATTACCAACACTCATATTTGTCTTAATGTATACAATATTCCCATATTGTTTAACCGACAATGGACATGTTTAGAATAATTAAATATTCAAGGATTTAAACATACAAACATATGGCAACAATAATTATATGAAGATAACAAACATCAAATATCTTTATTCATCAGAAAATAATTAAATTGTCTTACAATCCCAAATTATCCAAATACTTCAATTGACACAGATTACATGAGACTATTAGCTGGAAGCAAACCAATTCCATGAGTTAACATGGAATGCTTTTTGAGGTCTAACGCCTTTGTAAAGGGGTCAGCTAAATTGTCGTCTGTGTGAACTTTCTCCAGACTAACATCACCAAGTTCAATCACTTCTCTGAGGTAGTGAACTTTGGAACGATAATGTTTCGCACCTTTAGTGATTCCTGGTTCATTAGCTATAGTAATGGCTCCGGTATTGTCACAATACATCATCATAGGTTCATTATTTGTGGGAACAACGCCAAGCCCAGAAATAAACTTCCTAATCCAAACTGCCTCTTTAGCAGCCTCCGAAGCGGCTATATACTCAGCCTCTGTATATGAGTTTGCATGGATGGTCTGCTTTGCGCTTTTCCAGCTTACAGCACCTCCATTCAGCATGAAAACATATCCCGTCTAAGACTTCGTGTCATCAGCATCCGTAAGATATCCAGCATCAGTGTAGCAAGCAACCCTGAGCTCTCTTTTCATACCTCCTCCATAAACAAGAAACATGTCTTTGGTATGCCTAAGATACCTCAGAATGTTCTTAACAGCAGTCCAGTGAGAATCACCAGGATTCTGCTGAAATCGGCTAGTCATGTTCTGAGAGAACGCAACATCAGGTCTCGTACATCTAACAGCATACATGATTGATCCTATTGCTGAAGCATAAGGAACTCTCTGCATGCGTCTCACCTCATCAGGTGTTGATGCTCCTTGAGTCTTAGATAATTTTGATTTAGTTTGCATAGGAACAAAGCCACGTTTGGAATTGTCCATGTTATACTTCTTCAAAATCTTATCTATGTAAGCACTTTGACATATACCAATCAACCGTCTAGGTCTATCACGTATGATCTTGATTCCAAGAATATACGCAGCATCTCCCAAATCCTTCATGGAAAAACACCTTCCAAGGTAAGCTTTTACACTTTGCAACATTGGAATGTCTTTTCCCATCAACAATATGTCATCAACATACAGGACAAGAAACACTACGCTACTCCCACTAGCTTTGATATATACACATGGCTCATCAGGATTTTGATTGAAACCAAATTTCTTGATTTCATCATCAAACCTCTTGTTCCATTGCCTTGATGCTTGCTTAAGTCCATAATGGATCTTTGAAGCTTACATACACGGTTTGGATACTTTGGATCAACAAAACCCTCAGGTTGCTTCATATAGACTTCTCCGTAAAGCAGTCCATTGAGGAAGGCGGTTTTAACATCCATTTGCCAAATCTCATAGTCATAGAACGCGACTATGGCTAAAAGAATCCTTATAGCTTTGATATCCGCAACAGGAGAGAAGGTCTCTTCATAATCAACCCCGAAGGTTTGAGTGAAGCCCCTCGCTACATATCGAGCTTTAAAGGTGTGTACATTGCCATCCATGTCGGTCTTCTTCTTGTACAACCACTTGCCACTAACAGTTCTAGCGTTAGGGGGAAGGTCTACCAAGATCCAGACATCATTGTCTTTCATGGATTGCATCTCCACATTCATAGCATCCAGCCATTTGTCAGATTCAGGATCTGCCAATGCAGCTTTGAAGTTAGTGGGTTCATTATGATCCCCTAACTCATGTTCCTCAGCGTCAATGTATAAACACATACGGTCAGGAGCACGCCTAGTCCTCGTAGACTTTCGAATGGGAGCTATATCACATATAGGTTCATCAATTTCTTGATCATCCTCTTCATGATTGCTAGTTTTTTCAGAAGGATGTATATCTTCATCTTGAATCACTTCAAGATCCTCTATACTCCCACTTGCTTCTTGATTCATAAGATTGCTCTCTAGGAATTCAGCATTACGAGCAACAAATACTTTGTTCTCGGGTGGGTAGTAGAAGGAGTAACCCATCGTTTCCTTTGGGTAACCTACAAATATACACTTAACAGACCGGGGCTCTAGTTTGTCAGGTTTGATAAGCGTGTCACGCTTAACAAGAGCCTCACATCCCCAGATCTTTAAGTAAGACAACTTAGGGGCTTGTCCATACCATACTTCGTATGGAGTCTTTTCAACCTTCTTAGTTGGAACCATATTGAGTATACGAGCAGCAGACTCAAGAGCATAATCCCAAAAGGATTTAGGAAGAGTTGTTTGGGCCATCATGGAACGAACCATATCAAGTAGGGTTCTATTTCTCCTCTCAGACACACCATTGTGTTGTGGTGTATATGGAGGAGTTCTTTGGGAAACTATTCCATGTTCCTTAAGATGCTCCAGAAATTCATAACTCATAAATTCACCTCCACGATCCGAACGTAGTGCCTTTATGGTTTTACCGAGTTGATTTTCTACTTCCTTTTGAAACACCTTAAATGTTTTAAACACTTCATGTTTATGCTTTAGCAAGTAAACATAACCATAACGACTAAAGTCGTCAGTGAAAGTGACGAAGTAACTTGCACCTTGTCTTGACACGGTTCTAAATGGACCACATACATCGGTGTGGATTAGTCCAAGTAGATCTTTAGCCCTCTCCACTTGATGTGAATAAGGTTTACGTGCCATCTTTCCAGATAAGCATGAAACACATTTGTCAAAGGAATCATCATCGTTTGACTTAAGCAATCCATCAGATTGTAATTGCTTAATGTGCTTTTTGCTTATGTGGCCAAGGCGACAATGCCATAGCAATGTAGAGTCCAAATTAGATTTGGCCCTTTTGTTGCTTATAGCATACATAGAACTATTGTTTGCATTAGAATCACACATATCAATTTCATAAATACCATTACTAGGAATAGCATTAAAATAAAACATATTATTTTTCGAAACCGAAATACTTGCATTATTCTCAAAACGATTAACAAATCCATCGTCATACAAACATGAAACTGAAACAATCCCTCTAGAAATAGAAGGTGCGTAATGACAATTATTCAAAATAACAACCAGTCCACTAGGGAGAAATAATTAAAAAACACCAATGGCTTCAACAGCTGCACGATGACCATTGCCTACGATTCAAAGCTCCTGGCTTCAGCTTCTTACTTATCCTTAGACCCTGAGTAGTATTACAGATGTGAGTACCACAACCAGTGTCATAAACCCAAGATTTATTAGGAAAAGTAAAGAGTTCTATCGTGAAGATACCTGAAGTGCTAGCTCCTTGAGAGGACTTCTTTCTCTTCCACAACTCAGTGAGATACTCTGGACAGTTTCTCTTCCAATGACCAATGTCACCACATTGGTGACAAATGGCATCCTTAGCAGGATTCTCTCTTCTTGGTGGAGGGGGAATCTTGGCTCTGGGAGTAAAGTTAGCTACTTTCTTCCCTTTACCACGATTCTTACCCTTCGCAGCATTAGACGGTTTAGCCTTGTTAGGCTTCTGAACCCTTCCTGCTCTAATAGCATTAATGGTATTAGGAGTAGCAGGTGCAACCTTCTTTGGCAACGTTTTCTCATGCAACTTAAGCATGGCATGCAATTCAGGTATTGTCTTCCCCAGGCCATGCATGTTATAGTCTTGCACAAACCTATCATAGTCCTTATTCAGTGAGGCTAAAATTAGGCTGAACGAAAGTTTCAAGGACATGGGGTGACCCAAACGTTCCAAATTCTCTATGAACCCCTTCATCTTTAAGACATAGGAGCTCACAGATTGTCCATCCTCTTGTTTACACGCGTGAAAGGCACGTGCAACATCAAGGAGTTCTTGATCAGCTTGTTCAGTGAACATGGTCTTCAATTCTTCCATCATAGACCATGCGCCGTGACCCTCCAAAAGTTTCTGGAGTTTAGGGGACATAGTCATGAGCATAAGGCCAGCGATTTCTCGTGACCTTCTGACCCAAGTTGGATGTAAATCCGGGTCTTGCTCTGGTCCTTCATGACCATGAGGCAGAATTGCAGGTAGATCAGGAATTGGTTGCTCAAGGTATTGAACCAAGTCATCAGTTTCGAGCGCTATCCGAAGAGCACGATACCAATCAACAAAGTTATTCTCAGTCAATTTCATCTTTTCAAGGACTGACTTAACAACCGTGCTGTTTAAGCAAGAGTTTTGATTATTCATCTACAAAATAAAAGTTCAACGATTAGTATTTTCGATAATTACATTCTCAAAGAATTAACTACCCAATTAATCATGTTGAGACTAAGATCCTTGCTTGCACTCCCACTTAATATTAGAGGTCCGACCGTCTAGTATTCAAGTGGGGCAAGAGGTAAGCGACGGGCGTTAATTGCATTACAAGTGCAACTCTTAGTTTGTATGAGACGATTCATGAAGTTTATTTTGTCGTAGAGTGTTTGGATGGGATGTTCTCTCATCTCTTTCGAGAACCTTTGAACATCTCAAACAAACTTGTTCTACACATAATAAAGTCATGAGTATGTTTCATCTCATCTTTATGCCTCGGGTTCCGAATCTGACCGGGAACTCGACTTTAAGTCGTACCAATTTGAAGCAGCAATTATTGGCAAAGGTCTGACCAGTGATAAAGATCGCCTTGGGTATGTAATTCGCCCTAGGTCTGACCAGTTGACGAAAAACCACTACAAGTGCTTCTAAATTGGATGGCATAGACTTAAAAAATTTCAAATAGGTATCACATAAGTTTTAGAAAAACAAATGTCAAAGTGTGTAAAAGAATGCATGCTATTCATTCTCTTATCACAAGTTAAGAAAACAATTTGTTAACTTTTTGGTTTTAGGCGTGTTGTAATTTTAAGTATTATAAACTAATTGATTTTGCAAATCACGTCGTAGAGAAGATAGTTTATAAGCCATCATTACGGTATGTAAGCCCAACTCGAGTGACAATATGATTTCGCAAAATAATTAGAATACAATAAAACCAAGTTTCATAGTTCTTATGTCAATATTAATATTTGTTCAAAAAATCAAGATTTTAACAAATAACACATAGCCGATTCGCAAGGAAAATATGGTGTATTAATATGACATATTTTTAAAGCTAGTTTCGATATAAGTACCATCCGTTTTTATGATTCCTAGAATCTTGAGTTATTACGTTTTGCAATTCATAATGGAAAACAAATAAGCACATAAAAACAGACAGAAGGGGGTACAAGCAGAAGACAGACTCTATATGAAAGCGGTAAATCATATAAGATCCAAGTCTCGAATGAGTCTTCCCCAAATTAAGCATGGCATGTAATTCAGGTATTGTCTTCCCCAGGCCATGCATGTTATAGTCTTGCACAAACCTATCATAGTCCTTATTCAGTGAGGCTAAAATTAGGCTGACCGAAAGTTTCAAGGACATGGGGTGACCCAAACGTTCCAAATTCTCTGTGAACCCCTTCATCTTCAAGACATAGGAGCTCACAGATTGTCAATCCTCATGTTTACACGCGTGAAAGGCACGTGCAACATCAAGGAGTTCTTGATCAGCTTGTTCAGTGAACATGGTCTTCAATTCTTCCATCATTGACCATGCGTCGTGACCCTCCAAAAGTTTCTGGAGTTCAGGGGACATAGTCATGAGCATAAGGCCAGCGATTTCTCTTGACCTTTTGACCCAAGTTGGATGTAAATCCGGGTCTTGCTCTGGTCCTTCATGACCATGAGGCAGAATTGCAGGTTGATCAGGAATTGGTTGCTCAAGGTATTTAACCAAGTCATCAGTTTTGAGCGCTATCCGAAGAGCACGATACCAATCAACAAAGTTATTCTCAGTCAATTTCATCTTTTCAAGGAATGACTTAACAACCGTGCTGTTTAAGCAAGAGTTTTGATTATTCATCTACAAAATAGAAGTTCAACGATTAGTATTTTCGATAATTACATTCTCAAAGAATTAACTACCCAATTATTCATGTTGAGACTAAGCTCCTTGCTTGCACTCCCACTTAATATTAGAGGTCCGACCGTCTAGTATTCAAGTGGGGCAAGAGGTAAGCGACGGGCGTTAATTGCATTACAAGTGCAACTCTTAGATTGTATGAGACGATTCATGAAGTTTATTTGCCGTAGAGTGTTTGGATGGGATGTTCTCTCATCTCTTTCGAGAACCTTTGAACATCTCAAACAAACTTGTTCTACACATAATAAATTCATGAGTATGTTTCATCTCATCTTTATGCCTCGGGTTCCGAATCTGTCTGGGAACTCGAATTTAAGTCGTACCAATTTGAAGCATGCAATTATTGGCAAAGGTCTGACCAGTGACAAAGATCGCCTCGGGTATGTAATTCGCCCTAGGTCTGACCAGATGACGAAAAACAACTACAAGCGCTTCTAAATTGGATGGCATAGACTTAAATTTTTTAAATAGGTATCACATAAGTTTTTAGAAAAACAAATGTCAAAGTGTGTAAAAGAATGCATGCGGTTCATTCTCTTAGCATAAGTTAAGAAAACAATTTGTTAACTTTTTGGTTTAGGCGTGTTTTACCGCGGGAGAAGATTAAAGAGAGATCAAACCCTATATCCTACTCTTCATGCACCCGAGGGTGCAAGTGCTTGGGATAATTATTCCATAAGTGTCGAAACACCTATGGAACACGGGAGACGATTAAAGATTTCTCAAACCCTAGATAGCTCGACTAGAGCACAAAATGCAATAGCAAGTCCATCATTAGTAAAACACAAAACGGTGTTGTAATTTTAAGTATTATAAACTAATTGATTTTGCAAATCACGTTGTTGAGAAGATAGTTTATAAGCCATCATTACGGTATGTAAGCCCAACTCGATTGACAATATGATTTCGCAAAACAATTAGAATACAATAAAACCAAGTTTCATAGTTCTTATGTCAATATTAATATTTGTTCAAAAAATCAAGATTTTAACAAATAACACATAACCGATTCGCAAGGAAAATATGGTGTATTAATATGACATAGTTTTAAAGCTAGTTTCGATATAAGTACCATCCGTTTTTATGATTCCTAGAATCTTGAATTATTACGTTTTGCAATTCATAATGGAAAACAAATAAGCACATAAAAACAGACAGAAGGGGGTAGAAGCAGAAGACAGACTCTATATGAAAGCGGTAAATCATATAAGATCCAAGTCTCGAATGAGTCTTCCCCAAATTGAGGACCAAATACCCTCATCAAGTTTTCGAGCAAGGTACTTGATGACGTGCAAAGTATCACAAAAGTGAGATTCAAGGGTCTTTGACGGATAATAAAAAACAAAAGTAATTATTAACCAGTTCAATTTTAACCTACCTAATTTTAATAGATCTAGATCAAGATTAAAACTTTATGACAAGTATGCATGTAACTGTCATAAAACATAAATAAAAGAGATTTTAAAGCGAAGCAAGCGTGTTTTATTCTATGTGTAACCCATGAATGCCATACGATTTGACTCGTGATGCCACTGTTGGGATTTAGAACTAGTTAAACCATTAACTACGTGTGCGCAGCGGAATGGATCTAGTATAATATTCATGATTAACACATAATAAAACAATATTAAAACCAACCTTTTAATTAATTGAATAAATCAATTAATTGATCTTGATCTTGAATCTACAACGGTAAAGTAACCGTCCTCTAGCGATTGCTCACACGACACGTCAAACGAACACACCACGATGCTAGTGGTAACTTCACTTCGATAATCTTGCAACTAGAAACCCTAATATCCAAAACCCTAATTGGGATTGCGTAAGGATACGGTTTATAGATAGCAACAAGATTCTTGGAAAATCACCAATAAACCCTAATTAGGGTTTATATAAATCGGACCACAAGGGAATACTAAAACCTAGATTATGAGATCTAGGGTTTAGTTATAAAGCTTAAATCTTTATAAGAAAACCACCAAGAAGGATTGATCTTATAAAGGTTAAACCTTTAGGTGTGATTTTAGGTTAAGGAAAAAGTTCGTAAGGGTTTGGTGTTGGTGTTTGAGTCGATCGGCCAAAACAAACAAGAGGGAGAGGTGAAAAATTATGAGGGGTATGGGATTGTATTTATACACATCCTTGAACCTCCTCAAAATTAATTAGGCCTAACCCAACACCTAAATTTTTTAACTAATTACTTAATTAACAAAACAAGAAACCATCTAGACCCCTTAGGGTATTCGGCCGCCTATAGAGCACCAGGTGTTTCTAGAAGTCGATTTCCTTCCTTAAATTTAAATAACGCACTCGCCTTTAATTAATTAAATCCCGTAATTAATTAAACCACCGTTAATTAAATAAAACGCGAAGTTTTTATTATACGTTTAATTATAAATAATAAAACGTAAATAAACGTGTGTTCTCCGTATTGAGTGTGTGCCCCCGATAGGCTCACGCATTTACCGATGGCTAAACGATCGCATATCTCAACAGTTTATAGAAAATTTGATTATGATTTGTTACCAGATGAAATTATGATTTGTTACCAGACTAAATTATGATTCAGTTTTTTCCCACGACTATGGTACTCTTCATACAATTTATCTTCTTACTACTTTATATATTCTCACATTTGTATAAAGATTTTTTATATATAAGCTTTATTTTCGTTTCGTAATGCAGGTATATGGTTTATGAAAATGAGTTAAACATAAGGCTTTGTAGCTTATTGAACTAAAAGCTTTTGTGTATGTGCATTTGGGAGGGTAGCTGACATGCGATAAGAAAAGTTGTCAGCTACATGCGACATATGATCCAACATCTTCAACTAACAATTACATGCTTCACACATACACAAAGTTTAAGCCTAATCACAGTAGTCATAGATAATCAATTGTCCATTAGCTAGTAAATCCAACCATTGGTTCTGGATGAAAGAAAAATAATCTAGGCTACTGCAGGCTTATGAACCTGTTTGTTGAAAATTATAGTAATCTAGATACAAAGATAATCTCCAATTCTTAATATATCTTTCTTCATGTAATTAACATTAATGAGTTCACATGCCTATCAGGAGTTCAGTGATAGATAATTCTCGTCCTCTTTTTCCTCTAGAATTCTAATTGTGGTGTATCGAGTAACCCTTCATGATGTTTCAAAATGATTCCTTTGAAACACTTGTACGAAAGATCCATCAGAATCCTTGTTTCACCAATCAGTAGGTGTGTGCATCATTATTTGGAATAAATGGACTCCATATAGCTAATACAATCATAAAATCCCCTGCAAAAAATCAAATAAAAAATCACAAACTATTCAATTCAGGACTTGTTTTCACACATGTGCAGACACATTCAAAGTTAAATTAGCATTAGAATCTGCATATGAGTTGCACAAAGTGGGAAAAGATGCTGATTTTTTTATCAAATCTATGGATCTAAATATAGTATTATGCGTTAGGGGTTTTGGTTTTGTATTTGTCCAACTATCATTGATGTTACTAGGCCCCCATGTTATCATTGATGTGTTATACGGCGTAGGAGACTTTATTGTTTAGTACCCTTTGACATATGTACACTGAATACATAATGCCCAATATGATCATGATGACATGATACTCTCCCATGATCATGATAAATATCTCAGATTCTTTTATAATCTAATACTGAATCATAATATTACCAGAACAACATATATTAACATACCAGAACAACATGATATTAAACATTAGTTCAAAATAAACATAACAAGTCTTTAAAAAAAAGAGATACATCAGAGGGTGTCCATCTGAAAAGAACTCTGTGTTACGCAGCTGATCCAGGGGGTGCGATCATAAATAAATACATGAATATATTAAAACATTTTAACATAATATGAAGTCTTTAAAAAAAACACAGAAATGCATCATGGTGCCCACTCTTTACGCAGCTTCGGTGTGTCAAATACAAGTGGTACAATCGTAAACATCTTATGGCCTCAATTCCTTAAGCTCCAAAGGATGCTGAAAAAGTCTTCATTTGCAGGCATTATAAGAAAGTTGGAGTTTCTTATTGAATTAGCTTCCTTCAAGACGTCCGCCACCATGATATTTACAAAGCTGCTTTGTAAATATCATGGTGGCGGATATCTTGAAAGAAGCTAATTCAATAAGACTCCAAGGCTGCTTAAGGAATCGAGGCTGCTCGTCGCATCAGAAAGGAAATCCCTCGGCTTTGATGGATTAGCACAAACTTGAATCCTAGTCCCTTGATCGCTTTAATCGATGCATAAGTCGACGGTAAAACATGGAACACATGATGACCCGATCAGATGCACCTTGTGATGCATCACGCACTACAAAAGTAGTTATTTTTTCTTGTCTGCAGCGGGCTAGTTGAATTCGCATTGCTTATGTTGACGCGTTTCTATAAGATTTAGTATACCGTCGAAACTGGGGGAACTCTTAGGCTAAAGTTCGGACAAGAGTTTTGTATGACTGGTCACTTCCAGATAAGTTCTCAAGATCGTTAACAGTCTGCAAAAACAAGACAACTAGTTTAGGCAGATTTAAATATACAGTTTTATGAAGTTTTAGCAATCAAATAAACTAGACAACTAGTTTAGTCTGCATTAGAGAAACTAGACACCTAAACAGCATACCTGATAACCAAATAAACTATAGATCAGCTGTATTAAGCACTTGATAGATAAATATGAGAAAATCAAAATAAAAGATAAAATAGGTAAAAAAAAGCAATGAAGAAAGCCAAAATAAGCAGTTAATAAGCTATAAGCACTAAAAGAGTAAAACAATTAATAAAAGCTAATAAAGGGAAAAAGTAATAACTGTTATTTAAATATAGATCTAAGAGGGCAGGGAGTAATCGCGCCGTGGGGTGCCAAACCCACGGCGTTGCCGGCGTGACCACTCCCAACGATGGCCAAAATCGCGGCGTGAGTCCCCTGCGTGGGTATACTCACGTCGCGTGAGACGATTTAAAAAAAAATATTTTCATTTAACCCCCCCCCCCCCAACGGTTATAATTTTAAAAAGTTTCATTTCAGCCCCCCCAAATGGATACTTTTCAAAAAAATTTCATTTCACCCCCCCCCCCCCCCCACAACGGCTAGTTTTTTGAAATTCGAATTATAACGGCTATATTTTTCGATCCGTCTATAAATATAACTCAAAATCAACCATTTCTTACACACCAAAACATAAACACTCTCTACAAACAAATATGAATCCCGATCACGTTCCGTCAGTTTTTGAAATCGATGAGGAATTCGATGCTTACTTCTTGCCAATAGCACACAATCATTATCAACGGTTGCTTAAAGAAGAGAATCGTCCAAGACTATCTCGGACCCCAGTCAACCGTGACCGAGAAGGTGCTGAGGAATGGCTCATGAACGATTATTTCGTTGAGAATTGCAGGTATCCTTTGGTTAAGTTTCGTGAAAGATTTCGAATGAGCCGAAGTTGATCAAATATATGATCTACATCTTACGAAACATGGTTTTCCGGGGATGCTTGGCAGCATTGATTGTATGCACTGGGAATGGAAAAATTGTCCAGTTGCGTGGCATGGGCAATACGCTGGTGGTTATAAAAGATACCCTACTTTGATGCTTGAAGCTGTTGCTTCGCAAGATCTGTGGATTTGGAATGCGTTTTTTGGGATGGCAGGTGCGAATAACGATATTAATGTTTTAGATAATTCTCCGTTATTTGATGACCTTCTAAATGACGAAGCACCGGTAAAACCGTATACGGTTAACGGAGTTGAGTATCAAAATGGGCATTACTTAGCGGATCGTATTTACCCACAATGGGCGAGTTTCGTGAAGTCTTTCACGGTTGCAACTGACGCCAAACATGCTCACTTCAAAAGGCGTAAAGAAGGTGCACGAAAAGATGTTGAACGTGCATTTGGTGTTCTCCAAGGACGTTGGGGAATACTACGTCAACCAGCACGCGCGTATGAAGTAAACACCTTACGGCGACTCATGTATACGTGCATCATACTTCATAACATGATTTTGAAAGATCAAGGTATGCAGGTGTTAGATTGGAACCAAAATTACGTTAACCCGTCAAGAAATATGCAACGAACATGGGTTGAGCGGTGTGAAGTTTTACCGCCCAAAAAACAAAGAACTACGTGACCGACAAACCCATCAAAGTCTTCAACAAAACCTTATGGATCATATCTGGAATCAAATTGACCACGGAGATGAAGATGCATATGAAGATGAAGAAAACTAAACGGCGGGTCGTATGATTTTTTAATTTTCGTATGTTTTTTTAATTTTCGTATGTTTTTTTAATTTTCGTATGTCTTTTTTATTATGTTCGTTTTATTTTAAAAGTATTGTAATGTTGCTTATGTTTAATGAAATATCTAAGTTTGTTTAGGAGGTGTTTTGTAAAATTCTGAAAAACTGGAAATCACTTGGAGTTATGACTCCCTTGTTTTTTTCATGTGAGTGAGGGAGTGAGTTTTGCTGACGTGGCACCCCAAAATACACTCACTCGGAGTGATGACTCCCTGCGCTCTAACCCTACAAAAAAACCTTGTTTATTTTTGTTGTGAGGGCTTATTCAATCAAGCTTAGGCTTATCTGAATAAGCTAAAGCTTATTTAGCTTTTTGAGCATACTTTTTTGAGCTATTAGGACCCAATCAAACAAAACAATAACTCTTTTCATATCGTATTACAAACAAAAACAATGAAACATCAAGAAAAAAAACAATGAAAGATCCAAAAAACAAAAGAATCAAACAAACTAACCTTATGAAAGTAGGTTAGTCCACAACGAAAAAAACGACATGCAGATGCTGGTGGCAAATCGTCATAGTCAATATCTAACATGACCATCGCTTATATTATGTCTTGAGCCAAGTTTTAGTGGTGGATCGGAATTAGGGTTACTGTGTGTGGCGCCTGTTCATGTCTGCGAATGATTTTAGGGTTGTTAGTGGCTTATATATACACTCATATTTTAGGGTTTTAGGGTTATATGATTTAGGGTTATATGATTAGAGTTATATGATTGGGCTTTGTTGGGCCAAAAGTATTTGGGCCGTGGGCTGCCACTCTACCACCTTTCTCTTTTTCTTATTCTTATTAATGTAAAATGTAATGTAGAAAGAAAAAAAGACCTTTCAATTACAGGTTTTATGATTTTTTTAAACATAAAAGGGCCGAAGCTCGCAAAATATATTATATCAAATCGCTCCTCGCAACGGAGGTAATTACATCTGGAAACTTAACATCCCAAACAAAGTTTTCATGCGATCTAAAAGCTATTTTAGAGACAACATGCGCCGCTAAGTTACAATCACGCTTGACCAATGAGAAAGAAATAGCAAGTTAGGATGCCCAAAATCTGATATCTTCCACAATAGCATATAAGGACCACGGAGGATCGCCTTTTGAAGAAGCAAGTGAAATAGATGCTCTACAATCCGACTCGACTATTGCATTTTGCCAACCATAAGTAAGAGCTAGCCGACAAGCATTACGGATGGCTAATAGTTCAGCCATGAGTGGATTATTGGCTGAAACAATTTTACTAGAGCATAAAATAATCGATCCTTTAAAGTCTCGTACAATGATACCTGAAGATGTTCGGCCTGTCTTGTAAGATGCATCACAATTGAGCTTCACTCGATTACAGGTAGGGGATCCACCGAAGTGAACTTTCATGAGATTCATCACAATCAACCGAGGCAGAAGATATGGGGAGCGATGATGGAAACACCGAATTAAAATCACGGGATATACAATTTAACCTTGATATCACGCGCAAGGGACAATGTCTGACATCATTGAAAATATATTCATTTCGAGACTTCCAGATCTGCCATGTAACACCCCATTTTGATAATGGAATGTCACGCGTAATTATGGCGTGTCATCAAAGCATACAAGGATAAGTGTATAAAACATTACATGACCATAGGGATAACCGGAATCAAACATCGGTTCCCAAACATAAGCCCAAAACATAATAAAGCAAAAGAAATGAATGAAAGACTAAACAAGCATAAGTATATGAAGGCAAAAAGGAAAAGAAGTCTCTAGCAGCTTCCATCCTATGCACGTCCTCCAAATGCTCGGGTCTTTCCTAGGGTACCTGCCGTTTTGGGACATGGAAAGGAAAGTAACGGCTGAGCAAAACGCTCAGTGCACGGATATAGACATAGTATAAGTGACTAAAACATAATAGAGACTTAATAGCAGCAGAAATGTATAAGTTCTGGAAAACCTGGAACATGTTCATAAAACTGGTTTTATAGTTTGAAAAGCCTTATGTTTATCTTATGAAAACTGTTTAACGTATTTTACCATTAGCCAATATAGGTCATGAAAATCCACTGTGCATGAATACTTGGAGGGGTGACCTCATCATGCAAATTAGAGGGGCTGCCTCTAATTTAATATACTGGTTCTAGGTAGGAGGGATCAGCTCCTTGTGAAGGATGCAAGTCACACACCACATTCACCATGAAATCCTGACTGAAAACATGTAACTAGGATGCACCCATACGCCCCACATGATAAATATAATATAAATGGCCAAAAGCTGAAGGGACGCCATGAGCAATCACTCCGCCGTGGTGAAGACATAACATCAGCGCCTCTAATGTTATGGTTATGGTACCTCCATAACTAGGTGAAACTGGTCATGCATGTATATGGCTATAGGTATTCTTAATTAAACATAAGCAAATCAAACACATAACTTATACTACGGGAAAACATTTGGCTGCATACGGGGAAATCCTAATAGGGAAAGAATGTCCATACTAAAAGGACGGGAATCCGTACCTTATGTCCAATGAACGAAGAAGATGAACTGAGCGGAATCCTACTTCCGTATCACTAGTGCTACATAAAGACATACATGAATAAGTATCTGCTTACTAAATACGTAACTGATTTTATGTCATGTCTTAGCTTATTCTATATGTTCCTACCATGTTTTACTGTTTAAAGCCTTAAACTGTGTTTATCTTATATTCTGTTTAATCTGATTTAGTATTTCTGGTATTTCATGTATTATTATACTTACTGTGTAATAATAAGTATCTTTCCAAAAATAGCAGGTTTCCTAAAATAGAAAGTTACCAAAAATAGAAAGTTTCCAAAAATAGAAAGTTTCAAAAAATAGAATTACTGCTTAAAATAGATAAGTTTCTAAAAATAGAAGTTTCCATAAATAGATCAGCTGCCTTAATTAAATAAGTTTCCATAAATAGATTAGCTGCCTGAAATAAATAAGTTTCTAAAAATAGATAGTTTACATAAATAGATTAGCTGCCTTATTTAATTAAGTTTCTAAAAATAGAAAGTTTCTATAATTAGAAATAAGCTGGTTAAATAAGCTAAGTATATAAGCTTAAGTGTTTTCATGATTATTTTCTAAGTCATATGAGATAATGTATAGTTTATTAATTATTTTATGTAATTAAAATAAACTATAGGTTAAAATATTTAATTAAAGTATAACATGTTTTTAATTAAATAAGGTTAAATACTTAGGTTAAAACATGTATTATTATTTATTAATAATATAGCCTAAGTCATGTTAATTAATTAATTATAACCATGGTTTTTAAATAATTAATTAATTATAAGTCTTAAAAATATAAAATACTTAGGTTAGTAATTTCATGATTTTAATAATTAAAATAACCTAAGTCATGTAATTAAATTAATCATGTCATATTATTAATTTAATTTTAACATAAGATCATAAAAATAAAAAAAATAAACTAAACATACACCATGAACCGGACATGAAATCGACACCATACCCCGAACCAAATCGGGGTACCCCTTGTCTTGATGCTGCCGTGGGACCCACACCAATCAACCGGGACCATATGGTCTCGGTGGTGGTCGTGTAGCCAAATCGAGACCCTCTCGGGTTCGGTGTAGGCTGCGGCCAAAACAAAACACCCCTAAACATCCCTTTTGATTTTATTTCCAACCCAAATTCATGTTAGATCTATGATTTAATTAGGTTTTATAAAAAACATAACATGTTCTTAATTATTAAAAGATTAAATTAAAAGAAAAAGGGTTAAATGATTTACCGAATACGTGGATCTAAAGAACGATGAACAAACACGAACACCAACAAGAATTCCAAGATCAAAGATCAACAACCACCCCTTTGGTGTTGTTTGAGGGTGGCGGCCAAAAGGAGAAAAAGAAGGAGGAGGAGGATTTTAGGTTTTCTGTAAAATTCTTCTGTAGAAAAAAAATGAGTAGTGTAATTTTCCTTAACCTCCTTTTAGTAAAAATTGATGGGCTAAGTCCATCCTCCCTCCCTAATTTCATGGTAATAGGGCCCACGAGGGGTCACCCGAATGTTTTTCCGTGTCTAAAATATTGGTGTGTTCTCGTGTGTTCTCGTGTTCGTGTTTTACGTGTTCTCCTTAAATATTAACCGTGACTTAATATATTTATTCGTGTTCGTAATAAATATATATACGTAATTAATATTAGCTCGTGATTAAATTACGTTCATGATTTCATGATCGCATGTTCGTGATTAATTATTGCCAAATAATTATTGCGTGCTCATGCGTAGTAAAATACTTATCGTGTTCTAACACGTACGTAATACGTAAAATCCTAACACGAAATCGTAACCATGCTATAATAGGAAAGTTTTAATCTAGCACGTACGATCTTAAGAGTACTATTCATGGTAAAAGCATGCGGGTTTTACATGCCATGCAACATTAGCAAAAGAGGTGCGGAAATTTATACCTTCCAAGTTAGACGGCAGCCAAAGAGGTTTGATGATTGAATGTTTCGACTTAACTAATAAATAAATTATTGAAGTCAAAAATAAATAAATTGCGAAAACATCAAATACGTAACTTAAAAAGTATGTTTGACTCGAAGTTAAGAAAAATATTTGATTCACGGAAAAAGATCCTCTCAAGTTCATGTCAACTTGATTGATCAAGTTCTCCAATCACGACAAAAATTAATGCATGTGGGCCCCCTGCATTTCAATAAAAGAAAAAGTTTTAAACATTTATCTAAATTTTAATTGGTCAACATGATCAATCAAGTTATCATCAACTTGAGAGAATTTTGATCCTTGATTCACTCATTGATCCTGTTTTCATGCCACGTTCTTTGGTTTTACATTTTCTTTTAGTGTTGCTTGTGAAAAGACTATTTTTGGATAGTTCTATTCAACAAGAAAAATCTTACCAAATATTTAAATTGCACCAAGTGATTAACCGCGTATAACTGTGGAATTGCCTAGTGTCGAATAATTCACAACGATACAATATTTCGTGGTAAGACTAAAATGAAATGAAAAGTCGAGTAACATATGATCATTCAAGTTTAAATATAATCTCAAATAATCATGTACCCTCAGCAATCTGTTTATCCATCGGAACTGAGCACTTCACGTTGCTGTTATTACCCAAGATACAGTTTCTTCCCACAATAAAGAGGCGACGTATTTCTTGAGAATCCTCATATCAAGCAGCATTTGTCTAAGTGCCCTGCTTTGGTTCCTAGCTCCACCTTTCATCAAATAACTAGACAATTGGTTCATTTGTGTTCACATGATAAGCATTCAAGTTTAAAGGGAAAATGACGCCAGGTTTGCTTACAAATACAAGTTGTTCCAGAAAGAAAAAATGGATGGTCATGACATATGAGCATAGTATGACAAGAAAGTAGCATCCTAATCGTGGAACTCTCACTAATTTGGTTATTGCACTAAATGCACATCTGCACTCAAAGTTAAGTAAAACTGTGAATCATCCAGATTGTAGAATAAGCTTATTAATTTCCATCCACTACTATACTAAAGCATGAAGGTTTAGTAAAATGCCATTTATATGAATCATATCATATATATTTATCGGTTTGCTGGTACCAAATTCAAGCTCTAATGATATAACTGATATAAAATTATCATTTACTAATTGTAAAAATGTTAGATTTGGTAAAAACTTAAGGTCTCGTTTGGTTTATGGGTTTTAACCGGTTTAATATGATGGACATGTTAAATTAATTGTTTGATATACAGTCATTGGTTTGACACATGGGTCTTCATTCCAAATTTCATATCTTACCCCCGGTATAATTAAGGGTCTGTTTGGTGTCCAGGTTTACTAAGGTTTAGGCTGAAAGTAGTGCACAATTTTTTGTTTGGTTTGTTCAGTCTAGTCTCACGCGCGGGCATGACAGCCAATTTGAATTCCCAAGTGAGGTGCTGGTGTTTTACAAGTATAGCATTAAATAGTTATTTTATATTCTCAAAGTGTTTATCAGCCATAACTTTTGACCCCACCATATATATCGAGTATTTTAAAACTATTATTAAATGTAAAAAATCTTTCTCTTAATTTTTTAATATTTATCCTAAATCTGATTTTTAAACCAAGTTTTAAAGTAAACCCAATTTCAAAGCTAAACCCGCTAATAAACCAAACGGACCCAATGTGGTCAAATAAAAAAGTTTTTTATTTGTTCAACTTTTGTCAACCACAAGTTTATCTAATTATTCATTCATTTATATTATTTTAATTTTAAACAATATATTATATATATTTTATATATTATAAAAAAATATTATTTTTTCTCTCACATCATTTAATAAATTTTATATTAAACCTAAATCTTACTTAATTAAATCTCTTACTTTATAAACTCACATCTAAATTAAAACCCGACTTTAAACCAAACGGATAATAAGGAGTAGGGCTGAGCACGGCAGACCCAAAACCGAACCTAACCGAATCGAACCGGACCGAACAATTTCGGTCCGGTCCTCGGCCTGGAGTTTTGGACCAATTCCGTCCTCAGTCCGGTCCGGTCCGGTCCGGTCCGGTTCGGTCTTACCAAAATCGCGTTAATTATGCCTAATAGAACCTGACCGAACCGAAGACCGAACCAGACCGGACCAACCTGGACCGGACCAACCTGGACCGGACCGGACCATTTCGGTTCGGTCTTGGTCCGGGGTTTAGGACCATTTCGATCCTCGGTCCGGTCCGGTCCTGGACCGATGCTCAAGCCTATTAAGGAGATCTTGAACCTGAAGTAAAGCAATGTTCAAAACGATTTTTATAAGACGGGGCTGGACCGGACCAGACCGAAGTTCCAAAAACCATGGACCGCAGACTGGACCGAAATACTGATCTGGTCCGGTCCAATCGATGGTCGTGACCCTGAAGCCAGGTGTATAAAACTAACATGTAAAAATATTGTGTTAAATTTGGAATATTTTTAACTTGTTATTCACCAAATACTATCGTTCAAATTTACTCCAGTTGCTGCAACTAACTGTCAGTAGAATTAGTACATGTATGCGTGAATGCCTATATTGTTTTACGTATCCTCGTTGGTATTCAGTATAACGTTACACTAAGGTATTATAAATTTCAACTGCCTATTAGGTGTTTGATTAAATGCCTGAACTAAAATAAGTTACCTAATATATCGGCATGGATGGTGCATTTCTTTCTTGTTGCTTTTGTAATATCTATGCAACGCGTGTGTCTATCGGATTTGTTACATCACGGAAGACCGTAACTGATTTTGCGAATTTATCAAGAACCAGGATTTACCTTAGAAAACCAATGAATTTACTGATCACGGAACTAATGATCCGCCACTTCTAAGTGGGAGACTGTTTGATGAGATTGATGATTCGGTTGATGTTTTGGACGATGAGTTGGAAACCAACAACGATGAAGAGGAAGAAAAGGAAGCAGGATGTGATCCTGAGTGGGACCTGGAGGAGATTGAAACTATATCATCTTTGTTTAGAGGTAGAATTCCTCAAAAGCCTGGAAAGTTAGCCAGAGAAAGACCTCTTCCGCTCCCGATTCCCCCCTACAAAAATCGGCCAATGGGAATCCCGACTTCAAAGAAATTTGCAAGAGCTGCAAATATTTCAAGGAAATCGATGTCTAGTAGAGTGTACAAAGACCCGACATTCTTGGCTGGTCTAGCTAAAGAAATTAAAAAATTTGACCCTGAAGAAGATGTTTCCATAGTTCTTGACAACTGCGGTCGATTTCTTAGAAAAGGCTCGTTGTCAATGACAGCAAGGGAGTTGGGACATATGGGTCTGCCTGAACGAGCTTTGCAGATATACTGTTGGGTGCAGGAACAGCCGCACTTGTCTCCAGATGATCGGCTTCTTGCTTCGACCGTTGAAGTCCTTGCTAGGAACCATGGATTAAAATTATCTTTCAAGCTTGAGAAATTCTTGTGCCTGTCTAGCAAAAATGTGTATGAAGCAGTCGTGAGGGGTTTCATAAGGAGTGGCAACTTAAAACTTGCATACAAACTTCTTTCAGCTGCCAAAAATAGGAAAATGATGTTGGATTCAGGGGTTTATGCGAAACTCATTTTAGAACTTGGAAAAAACCCGGATAATTACGTGCTTGTAATGAACTTACTTGAAGAGCTCGGTGAAAGAGACGATTTGAATCTAACGCAGCAAGACTGCACTGCGGTAATGAAAGTTTGCATCAAGCTAGGGAGATTTGAGACCGTGGAAAGTTTATATAATTGGTTTAAAGACTCTGGTATGGAACCAAGTGTGGTCATGTACACCACTCTCATACACAGTCGTTATTCCAATAGTTGTTACACAGAGGCGTTATTCCAATAGTTGTCTTTTTGATCTTCCAGCATACCGTGTGGTAATAAAACTTTTTGTCGCTCTTAATGACCTCTCAAGGGCTGCAAGATATTTTTCAAAACTAAAGGAGGCAGGATTTTCTCCTGCTTATGATATATACATGGATATTATCAAAGTCAACGCAATTCATGGGAGGATAGCTAAATGTAAGGAGGTGTGCAAGGAAGCTGAGGCCGCTGGATTCAGGCTGGAGGAACAAACAAGGTCTCTGTTGATGGAACAGAATGAATAGTTACGTGCTGACTCGTTTATAAAAGCAATAGTATGACCATCTCACCCTTTTCTTTTTTCGAAATGCAGTCAATTTATTCAATAACCTTGTGTTGTAATGTGTTATTGTATCTTAACATGCATCGACCATTTCTTGCAAGTTTGTGAAATTCATTTTGTTAATATGTTTAGAAATCGCTCCTACTGAAATTAAATAATCCATTTGGTTTTTCACCTCTGTGAATAATAAACTAATAATCCCTTTGTGATTCAGTTCTTAGTTCTACCTCGTTCCTGCTTATGTGTACTTCTGGTAATATAAGAATATTCATAATATATATGCTTAAACCCTTATTTCATTATTTTGTAGCTACCCAAAAAATATAATTTGTAGCTGTAAAATACGCAGAAAAATGCTACTGTATAAAACTTGTCCAAGTATTTATGAATAAGATTATTATAGTCTCAAGCAACAATAAATTCATGTAGTGAGACATAGATTCTTGGGTCACCATAGATGTGAAGTCATAGTAAGTCATTCTGAACACAAACATTTATGTGGTGAACTTCTGTTCTGTGGCACTTGTCGAAGCCTGTGCATCCAATAACATATGTTACAAAATGGTCATAAGTTATTGTAATGTCAAGATAGAAAAAACTAAGGTTTTGTGCTAACCCCAACGGACGTAATAAATTGGCAAACGGCACGTTTCACAGAACGAGCTCCATATTGGTACATTAAAAGCATCCTACAATTTCCACAGTTGACATGTGCTATCTCATTTGCTGTCAAACCGTTCACAATATCTATGTTTAAACAAAATTATCAAATGATTGTGACAAATCAAAACAGAGTATGGGAACTCAGAAAGAGTTTTAGATAGTGTATTTTGAGACACCAATATGAAGTCTATTACTTCATTAATTCAAATCAGTTTACTCTATCGTGTAGGTAACTTTAAGTGTTTTGGTTTTACAATTTTGTTATGTTATTTTTCATCTCCTATTTAATTCATACTCGATGTTCTATCTGCCTTTTTCATCTCATTGTTAATTCTTAATCATTGTTAATTTACAGCGCCATTATCTTTGTAAAATATTGCTGGGAGATTACTTTTGTTGTTTTGCCTGAATAAGTGAGATGCTAAACCTTAATCATCCTCTTCTAGTGTTCTGCAACTCATCCAAAGCAGTGCGTTTAACCCTCTTGATGAATGTTAAAGAGTTATAGACGTTATGACGTAAATAATAGGCGATGATGATCATGTACTGCATTTTTTTTCAGACAACAGTTCGCTGACGTCTGTACCTTGACGAGGCAGCCATACCCGAAATATGGTTACAGCCCTAGCGGGTGTCTCACACCATTTCTATGTTTGCTGATCTGAGCTTCATTTTTTGTTCTTTGAAATAGAAAAGCACTTGAAATTTTCAATAGAAAAGTAGTTGAAATTTGCATATGAACCGCATATACAATATTGTTTTTTCATTGATCTTATTTGCATTGGTTCGAAGAAACCTGGAATCTGCTTGGCATGGATTATTGCAGGTCTAGGAACACTTACACCACTAGGATAAGGATTTGGTTGAAGGTCGAAATTGGTGGGTCGTCAGGTTACGAAAAAGGTAGATGGGCTTTTTCAAGGCTGAAACAGCGGCAACATACGTGGGTCTGGTGAAGTGTCAAATAGGGGTTGTTTGGGATTGCTTATAAAGAAAATGACATCAGGTGTGGACTACTAAAAATGGAACATGCTAGTTCACAGAGATCTTAAACTTGAAAACCTGATGCTAGATCTCAAAAACAAGTTGTGGACGTCCTATGTATGATGTCTCAAAGCTATACATATTCACAAGTTAAAAAATAATTGTAGTTTTGTTTTGAGTCAGATATAAGAAAATTCATAAATGAACATTTTACTTGAAGATTTATATTGGAAAATTAGTTTATATTAGCAGCGCTATAGAGATTATGTGGAGTCAAAGTTTTATTTCTTAACATTTATAATAATTTGATTATGACATTAAAGTGCTTAACCAACTCTGGTTATTTCGGAGAAGCTAATGAACAATAGCTTTTGAACAGGTTCTTCCTCATATATTTTGTGTTTAGATGTGTTCTTATGAATTTTTTTGGTTATCCTAATTGCTGCTAAGTCGGCTTTAGTGACTTTTGATTGCTTGTTTGGGCTTATGGTCACTAGAGGGGCGAGTTTTTTAAAGAAACATATCTAAAAAATGGATATATGCAGACAAGATGCATCAGAGTATGAATCAATATATAAAACCACATCCACTTCTTAGTTTCAGATAACATTTACCAATTGTACATAAGTCACATGACACATGCAATATTTTTTGGAGGATGACTCAAGAACCGTTAATAGATTTGCGATTCTATTTCTTTCCGTGCTCATATGTAGTCTATTGCTGTTTATTTAGATGTTAAGCGGAATAAAGTTACTCCATTATTATAAGGACTTGGTTGGAGGTGGAAAATTGGTGGGTGGCCAGGTTATTAAAAAGGTGATGGGGTTATTCAAGGCTGAAACAGCGGCAATATGGGCGGGTTTGGTAAAGTGTCAAATAGGGGGGTGTTTGGGATTGCTTATTAAGCAAATAATCTCAGGTGTGGAGTTCACAGAGATCTTAAACTTGAAAACCTGTTGTTAGATTACAATTACAATGTTTTTCTGAAAACAAGTTTAGGATGTCCCAAAGTATTCATATTCACAGGTTAAAAAATAATTAAAGTTTTGTTCTGAGTCAGATTGGGATATAAAAACTGATTCTTGTCTTGCTTTTAAATGTGTAGTTTGGCGTTGTTGGACTAAACCGATGACATCTATAAAATCAAATCAGAAGAAAACAAAGAAAGTGTGCAATGCACTGAAGCGTTTGCGTAGATCTACAAAGCCTTGCTGGAAGGAAAACCAGTGGCGCTATTGAAGTATACATATACAAATATCATCTGCCATTGTCATGTGCGTTCTGAAGAATGTTGTTGACTGTTGAGACATCACGAACAGTATTTGTACCCGAGCATCGACATATTTGTGGCATTTGATTAGGTAAGAGTTATCAATAGAAGTTGTTAATAGCTATGAGCATTATTAATTAGATTATAATATATAGGACATATAGCTTTATATAATTATCTGAAAGCTCAAAAGAGAAAAGTGATCAAAACTTATTACTTCATAAGCACGTGGCTGCAGAAAAAGATGTCACGACGTACAGTCCCCCATTTTCTGCATAAATACATTTACTTATGTTTTCTCAAATGTCAAGTGATACTTTGGTATAAGATTATGGGTCAGATTGAAAGTCTCTGAAGTTGTGTTAGTCAGTCTATTACCATAGTGTTATACGTTTGTTCGACTGCCACATTATAAATGTATCTGCAAGTCAGTCTATTACCACTTCACCGGTAATTAACACTTTATGATCTTCGTGGGCACGTGTAACTCATTTCTACAGGTGCAAATATGGGTGGACCAGACGGGTCAGGTAACACGTCTATATAGGCGAACATTTTGATACAGAAGTCTTAAAGATAATAGTAAAATTATAAGAAAATTAGTCATACATAAGTCTTAAAAGAGACTTCAGTAACAGACTACAAAAGTCTTGAACAACATTCAGAAAACAAAGTCTTAAACAGACTACAAAAGTCTTCAACAGACTATAGAAGTCTCAAACAAGCATACAGAAAAGCATACAGAATCTTAAAACAATCATACTATTCATAATACTCGATACAGAATTCAAAAAACAGAGGGCTTGCACTCAGACCAGAGAGTACTCTCATCAGTTAGTTTCTTGGCTCTGCGGGCTCCAGCTTTAGGCATTAATATGTAAACTTCATGATCGCGCTCGACAAGTCTTTTGACCATCTCACGAAACCGAAGATTAGTTGTTAAGGTAACAAACTTTCCTCTCTTTACCATATGGGCGGTTTTCAGAATGTGTATAATATTTCTGGTCTTGCAGCGACCAGTTTCCAAGAACGTCATTTTTCCTGTGTATCTATCAGGAGGTGGAAGACTATCGCCATAGCCATAGTACTCTGAATAGTATGCTAAATCATCTTCACTCACATCTAGAAATCCAGTCAGGAATTTCCCTAAGTCTTCTGCATCTATATTTATGGTTGTAGCCAAGAAAGCAAGATCAGGCTCAGTAGAGAGCCTGTCCTCTAGAAAACCAAATAAATCGCACACTATAAATCTATCTAACGCACCACGATCATCATCATCGACACTTCGCTTCCGCTAGTTGAAACTTCACCCATCTTTAGTAATGTTCCCATATGCAACAATAGAACAAAGTAGTTGGGGAATTCTTGCTCGAGACTACGAAACACTATTCTATATATGCAGAGACCCGAAGACATATTTTCAATGTCAATCAGAAAATAAAACATCTGCAAAAAAAGAAACTATATCAGATTGTAAACATTCACCAAAAAAACTCAAACTGTTCATGCCAAGTAAAACTTAGTGCAACCTACCCACGAACCTCGATTAATTCTAAACCAAGTAAATTAACACAGAAAGTGATGTTATAGATAACATAAGCCGGTTTTCAGATTTCGGCTTATGTTATCTACAACGTCAACAAACGTCTCTAGCTGTAAACCTTAAGCCATAAACCAAATAATCCATAAACCAAACTGCACTATAAGCCGACGAAGAGGTCAGTCGGCTCATGGCTTATTTGGTTTTCAGCATAAATATCATAAGCTAGCTTATTGTGGCTTATTTCAAAACTTTTCAGTTTATACGAGTTCATTAAAACTTATATAAGCAGAAAACTTAAAAATTAAAATGTTATATAGAATCAGAAAAACTAACCTTATGAAATTAGTTTAGTTCATAGCGAAAAAAACGGCATGTAAATGCTGGTGGCAAATCGTCGTAGTCAATATCCAGCATTACCATCTTTAATTATGTCGTGAGCCAAGTTTTAGATGTGGATCTGAATTAGGGTTTATGTGTATAAGATCTGATATGTGTGGCTGCTGTATCTAAGAACTGCCAAATATTAGGTTGTTGGTGGCTTATATATGGATTTAGGGTTATGTATTGGGCTTAGTCAAGCCAAAAGTATTGGGTGGGCTGTAGTATTTTTCATATTAGGCCCTATTTTATAGCTTTTGAATTGGACCATTAAGAGCAAAATTATGAATCGGAAGTGGACATTGTGTTTGATATAAATGTGAGGATGGCAACAGGTCGGGTGGTAGTGAACCCGCACCCGAAAAATTTAAAACTTATATAAAATAGCAATAAAAGCGGGCACAGATTTTGGTAAACGGTTACATATACGGGTAACAAGCGAGTATTACTAGAACTCGAACCCGTATCCGTAAAAAAAATAGAACATCCCAACCCGAACCCGCATCTAAACTCGTCAACCAGACTCCGAACCCGACCCAATCGGTTTGGGTTTCGGTTTCCCCATCTGTTTCGGGTGCTTTTGCTATCCCTGTCACTTAATCAATTAGAAAACTTCTGTATGGCGCAGGCGCGCAGGATTAAAAACATACAAAATCATTCAGTGTCTCACATTTCTCTATTTAATCCTTTTTTTAATCATCGCTAGTTCACTACTACTTTTCTTTCGTTTTATAGTTTTACTCTTAAAATCTTGCTAAAAAAATGTTTACTCGAAGAAGATACATCACAAGTTAACATGATGTCCAATATTAATTGAATTTTTTTAAAAGCTTTTCTTACTACTTTATAAAAGATTTAGACCATATTCTATAATTGGAAGTCTTAAAAGTTTAAGCCTCTAACATTTCCTTAATAAGAAATGTATACAAACTATTATCCAATGTTCTCAATAAAACCCATTTTAATGCATACTTATTTCAATATACATTTTGTAACCGTCTATTTAATAGCTCAATTCGTAACATCCATTTTTTATAACACTCCATCAAAAATATTTAAATAGCTCATTTCGTAACCGAAAAATATAGTAGTATATAAACTCACATAAAACTTATAGAAACAAGCCACACAGACTACTCTCTCTAAACCACCGTAAAAGGGTTTTGTGTAAGCACCATCACTGCTGCAATTCGATACCAGCGTCTCTTGGGTTTGATTTCATCTGTTATTGTGATTACTCGATACCCATTTATTGCTGATGATGGCTAGATTGAGTTCTTCATTGCCATCTTCGGCTTTATTTTCTTCCGGTTGGTCTTTGTGCTTTTCATATAAAACGATTTGTGTGCTTGTATCATGAGTAATATTTGTTTGTCGCAAAATATAGTCACAAGGTACCCGCCGCCGCATTGCGCGGGTACCCTGCTAGTATTTTATAAAACCATTAGCTTCAAGGCCCGCCCGATGGCGGCTAGCTTTAAGATTATTTTTGAAGATGCAAATAGTTGTAGAATGGAAAATATAATTAACGTCAACTGACTGAATTAAAATCATAAAATGTAAAAACGTCATTGCCAAGAATCCAGAAGGAAAAGTACATAGCAAACTTATAGTTGAATGACTTGCTATAAAGGTACTAAAATGCTTAATAGAAATTAAAGAATGTTAAATGATGCAATATAAAAAGTGGAGGTAAAATGTCATTTGCAATAATCATCTTTGTGGCAGTCAAACAATTTCGACTTTCTTGATCTTTACATTTGATACAACTACATTGAGTTCTTCTACATTGAGGTGTTCGTTTGTGCAATAAGTTGTAAACCTCTATTATCTACAATATGTAGAATTTCAAGACTTAGTTGCTTGAAGGGTATTAAAAAACAAAGAAAAATGATTTGATGTCAAAATCGGGAAAAATATATCGAGTGCGTCAAACTAACATGACTCGGTAAAACAACCTGTCTCGAATCTGTTACCCAAACAACCTAATAAACCCATATTTGTTTCTTTAGGTAAAGAGCTTTTGGGGCTGTTTCTTTTTGATACTTTTCCTTTAAATGGTCTGTTACTAAAGGAATAAGCTCCCACCATGTTATATATTAGTGTTTCTTTTTTATACTTTTCCATTAAATCGTAAAGAGAGTCATTTTTTCACTTATCCCGACTCAGACCCTCATATCCTTCCCCCACTTGCCCCAAAGTCATTTTTACCCTTAATTTTATTCTATACTTTATTCATTCCCCCAAATATGATATTGTTCATCTCTCTGCTTCAAGATAAACCCACCAGAACTTTATCATCATCACCGCCACTCCATCCGCACCGGTGCTCCATCCATGATCATGGCATCTACACAGCCATTCTCCATCTTCAGTTAATTGATGATGTTGATTAATTGAGTCATAGGTAAATTTTTCATAATACATTATTCTATGTGATACAAGTATAAAACATGGTTTCTTATAGTTGATTATTGTATATCATCTGGGAATATATACATTGATTATTGTATAACATATGTTATTTGAAAACAGAAGATTGAAGATGATGTTCTATTACAAAGTCCCATGAATTGCAAAAAAGTAAGATTGAAGATGATGTTCTATTATGGTCGTTGATGATGCACAAACAATAACAGTATATATGTTTATAAAGGGTAAAAATTTCCTTTTAAGTAAACTAGATGCTCTCTCAACTCATAAAAAGAAACAAACTTTTGTTCACAGAAACTCCTCTGTAAAGGCCTACTATATCAAGAAGGACCCATTTACCAGCCAGCACTTAATCTTGAAAAAAAAGAAACAACACCTTAGTATCCTGGTAAAATGCTGATCAACCCATATTGCCGCCTCTAGATTGAGTTATGTCCAATAGGTAAAATGTTGATTAACCTATATTTACGCCTCTAGATCGAGTATGTCCGATACAGGACTCGTGAATGTGAATGTTAGATAAGTATATGCAAAAATATCATACCTCATAAATATCATAAAATTTCTTTACATGAATCAAAAACTCTTCCCGAGCCTTCTTGTCAAAGTGATTTTTCTTACATAAACTGTTCACCAATTATATATTATAAAGTACTTGGATATAAGTTATAGAGTAAATTGCATAAATCGTCCCTAAAGTTTGACCAAAATGTATGTTTTGTCCTAAATATTACGAAAGTTCAAGAATCATCCCTATTTGGAAATTTTAATGCAAATATCATCCTTTTAGAGAAAATTCTTGGGACGAAACACGCAAAATGGACAAAATATTTAGGACGAAACATGCAAGATAGCAAAACTTCAAGGATGAAAATTTGTAAAATAGTTTAATTTTAGGACGATATAAGCACTTTTAAAACATTTAGAACAAAACCTACAAAATGACCAAATTTCAAGGACGATTTGTGCAATTCCCTCTAAGTTATATATAACACATGGAATGAATTAACTAAAGGTAGATTTATTACATAATTTATACATGCAAGTAACTGATGATCGGTTCATCACTGATGCCTTAAAAGCATCGTCTAACGACCATTAGAAGCATCGGCCACACGTCTAACGACGACCTTAAAAGAAGGGTAAAATCTATATAATACCATCGTACTTATTGAAAGATGCCGACTTTAAACACTTACTAATTAATCTCTTGACTTTAACATTTTACTTTTAAATTTATTTCGACTGTAATAATATTACCTTGAAATAACTATATTACCCTTTCAAAAGACTAAAATACCCTTTGTCTTATCTAAAAAAAACCATTTCATGATGAATAACAAGAAATGGCAAGATTCGTTTTTCTAACATTACTGAAACAAAACTCAACTCATTTTGCGTAATTGGTTAACAGAAACGAAAAGATCTAAACCCATTTTATCTAAAGATCTAAAAAATCTAAAACTTATAAGTGACCAAATCTAAATAATCAAATACTTAGTACAAAATAAAACAAAAATCATAATGTTACTAGTATAAAAAATTCACAAAATAGAGTTAAACCAGATGTTAGAAGTCGTTATCACCTCCACCATCACCGGAACCCATACTCCAGCACAACTTTTGTCACTATCTATGCACAGTCTTCACTTCCACCAAAACCCTACGAGGCCATCACCCACGGAAGCCGAAAACCAACGCCCTACCCGGACGTCACACGAAGTCGCCCTACGCCCTAGCCACCCACCGCCGTCATACCCCGTCGTCACCTACCGTCGTATCTAGAAATTTTAAATTATAATAGTTCGATGTTAATAGATATATAGGTTTAGGATGATGATACTGTTGGTTTTGATTTACGGGTTGTCTTGTTGGTTAGATATGAACGTGAATAAAGATCGTGATTTAATTTGGGTTTTTATTAAGCAAAGATTCTACCACACTTAACCTGCATATTGAGTCTATTGTTGATTGGATATAAGTAATAAGTATTATTTTGTTATTACTATATCATGGCTTATAAACGTGACAAAAGATTTCTTAATGCATTGAATTAAAATATTGTGTCAACTGTATGTATCATTATCTTTAAAGAATGATTACTATTTTAATTATACACTTATGTTAATTGTTGTCGTTCACGTAAGAGCTATAAATGTGTTATCGTTGTGGTCACCGTTGTACTCTTCTTGGAGTAATATCTTTGTCATCAAGAATTATTTGAATATGATCTGTAGAAAGAAGTCATAAAAAATGAGTTTTCAAGAGAGAGAAGCAGAAATAGAAGACTAAAAAGCAGAAAGTATGATGAATGTGGTGATGATGTAATTATGTTAAAGAAAACATGGGTAATACGGTCATTCTACGATAATATTGGTATAGTCAGAATAAATTTTAGAGTTCGTTGTTAAAGTCACGAGATAAAAAAAGTAAGTGTTTAAAGTCGACACATCTATGAAAGTAAGTTGGTATTTTTTAACTTTTACCCTTAAAAGAAAAGGATATGGCAAAATTAAAAGATGTTCAAATGTGAGTTAGTCTTGTTTAAAATGAAAACATGAACCACGAACTTAAAAGGGTGGTAATTAGCTATTGAAATGTAATTAAGTAACACGATTATTTTTTGTCATACACGTTCTGTAAAACCCGCATTAAAAACCTATGAACAGTACACGTGAACATTAACATACGAAAACACGGTAAAATTTAAACTTTTCATTTATAATATTAATACACGTGTCACGACAATAAATAACAAACAATCATGAATATTATAAATGTGACACGATCACGAATACCAAAATCACGAATAATAAATCACAAACACACACGTAAATTATTTAACACACGAAAAGCTACGGGTTTACCCTTGGTGGGCCCCTATGTCGCGGCTAGAACAAGACAAAAGGAGGCCAAGTGGGCCTTTTGGCCCAAAACCATATTTAATAAAAACATCAGGAGGAAAATAACTTCATTATTTTTAGGTTTATAAAATTTTGTCCTCTTCCTCCTTGTCTCACCATAGCCGCCGGCCACATCAAAGAAAAGGGAAGAACCGGACGATTTTTGCTACTTGTCTATTTGTTCATGATCATCTATTCGTTCTACACACGTTGGTATTATCAAAACCCTTTTTCTTTTCTTTTTAAATCTTTTGATTTCATGTTAATTATTTAATTAATCATCAAAAACATAAATAAAACATGGAATGAATTAATTAAATACATGGGGCAAGTTTGATTTGTGGTTTGTGGTTTGTGGTTTGTGGTTTGTGGTTCGGCCGAGACACCGAGACCCCAAAGGGGTGCTCGGCTTGTTTTTAATCACCACCACCGAGACCTTAAAGGTCTCGGCTTGGTTGGTCTTCGGCTCGGCGCAGGCAAGAAACCCCCGACCGAAGTTCGGGGTTTGTTTGAGTTTTCGGTTTGTGTGCACCGAGGCACCACGGAGACCCATTAGGGGGCTCGGTGAGTTTTTGTTGTTCGGACCCGAGACTAAGAAACCTCGACACTAGGTCGGGGTATGTTTGGCGTGTTGGGTTGATTTGTTTAGTGTCAACCGAGACCCCTCCAAGGTCTCGGTGGGACTTTTATATGGCTTATTTGGTTCCGCTTATATTAGAACACGGGCTCGGGATTCGGGTTTTTATAAAAACTATTTTTATAAATCATGTCATATTAAACTTTAGGTTAATTAATTTATTAAATTAATTCATGTATAACCTAAGGTATTTATACTTAGTCATTTTAATTAGAATATATATTTTAATTAAAATCATATAACGTATAGTTTAATTAAATTAACCAGTTATTTAATTATTAAGCTATAACCATGACTTGTATTGTACTAATTTAACTTCACATATTATTTATAATTCAGCTTAATTCTAATATTGGAAACTTTCTATTTTTGGAAACTTACTATTTATGGAAACCTGCTATTTTTAGGAAGTTACTTAGTATTACAATACAAGTATTATAATACACTAATACATGAATAATACACAACAGAACATCAGAATAACTACAGTTAACACAGTAAACAGTAAAACATGACAGAATACGTATAATAAGCTAATAACACACGGAACCAGTAAAACACATGTAATTCAGACAACTCATACACGTCCATATTTTTTATGTAGTGTTATCCGTCAAGCCTTGTGTTTGAGTTTTTACTGTGAACGAAAGCACAACTTTAGACTATAATGTAGTGCAACTAAACAAAAGGAAGGAAAAAAATCAAATATAATGTATTTTGCAATAGTATAAGTTGTGCTAAAAGGTGTCTTGGACTTTGGTGACTGAAACTTTTGGGCCCATCATCAAATACAAACACTAAAAGTTAAGTAGGCCAATAATCACCATATCTCCTAATTTGACCTACGCCTCTTTTCTCCTTCTTCTTCATTCTCACATCTTTGTGCCGCTAGTTTTTTTCCAGAAAATCATAAATGGCTTTTTTTTTCTTTGATTAGGGTGTGCACTCAAAATATTCATATATTGTAGAGGGTGTGCACTTAAAAGATTTTAGTGTATCTTCTTGTTACTTTTGATCAAAACAAAAAAAAATCACTACTAAAAATTTACGCACGGTATGCACGTGCATACCCTGCTATCAAGCTAGATCCGCCCCTGATTATAAGGACTTGGTTGGAGGTGGAAAATTGGTGGGTCGTCGGGTTATGAAAAGGTGATGGGGCTTATTCAAGGCTGAAACAAAAGCAACTTGGGCGGGTTTGGTAAAGTATGAGATAGGGGGTGTTTGGGATTGCTTATGAAGCAAAGATGGGTTAATGTGGATTAAATGAGTAACGTTGCTTATTTTTTATTTTTATGATATGTTGTTAAAAAAAATCACACGCACATGTGGCAAGTAATTATAAATAGTGAAGAAGATGGAAGACAAAACATAGTGCAACATGAGTGGCTTGGTTATAATCTTATGAAATGTAGCATGTCTCATATTTAAATTTGATCAAGGGCAATAGAGGTCGAAGCATATCGTACTTATTTTTGGGACCTTCGATGGGTTTCACATAAGGTTCACTCGTTGACCCTTTTCATGTTAGCTAATTTGAAATTCAACCCATTTAATATAAAATAAAACTAAAGTATGTGCCGATAGCTAAGTGAAAATTGTGTACTACCTTGCAAGTGTACAAATATTTCTATGGTGTTTGTAGGTCTGGGCATAGAAGCGAGCATATCTCCCCACCCGACATTGTCTTGGTTATGGATGGCATAGGATTTGGGGATTCGAAATAAGAAAGCATTCGGTGGTCTTAATAATATGGACTAATGACCCTATAACATGAGTATCTAGTTTTGCTATTAAGAGACCTAATCTGCGATACCAAACGGTCCATCGGATAGATGAACCAGGTGTTACCATTAAGAGACCTAGTTTTGCCGCTAAAGCGTCATAAATGAACCAATTTTAGTAGGTAGATGAAACTTTTGCAGGTTCATGTTATTAGTAGTTGAAAGTGGGGGCAAGCACACGCCTTTGTTAGTTTTGCAACTGAGATATGATGGAGTTGGACAAAGTGGAATAAGATGCTGATTTTTGATCAAATCTATGAATCTGCATACAGTCTTGTGTGGTTTTGTGTTTGTCCTACTATCATTGATATTGCTAGGCCCCCAGTACTTACCCTTTGACATATGTACCTTGATACATATAGTGCACAATATTATCATGATAAACTCATCTTAGATTCTTTTATAATCTAAAGTTTGTATTGAATCAGATTATGAAGATCATAAGGATAGGATAATATTAGAGTATGATAATATGAGATTAGTCTAATTGGTTAGTTTTTATTTCACCAACAAACATGTTTTGCTTAAAATGTTGGATCATAAAGACCAGCACAACATGATAATAAACATAATATCAAACATAGTCATTAAAAATCATAACAGACATTAAACAGTAATTAAACATCATAAATCTTAACAAACATAAAGAAAAAATCATTCAGGTGTCCATTCGGCAGTGCGATTCCTCCTAATCTCCAAACAATCGTAAAAACATGATGATGTTGCCTTCTTAATCTCCAAACCAACTTACCAGAGTCTTCATTAGCAGAAAGAACAAAATTTTGACAAACACGATGAGCCATTAACAATGTTCCTACAAACACTATTCTACTTCCATTGGACACCCTATTAGAACCACTTAGTGTTAATGTTCCTACAAACACTATTCTACTTCCATTGGACACCCTATTAGAACCACTTAGGGTACGTTTGGTAGAGAGAATTTTAGAGAAATGAAATGAATTAAAGAATAGAATTCGGAGAAATGAATTAGGTAGGAAAAATTCTTAAATTCCATTGTTTGGTAACGACAGAAAATTAATTTTTGAAAATTTATTTTGTATATCTTTTTCAATTATCGCATTTCTTTATCAATAAACGAAACAATACGTTGAAATATTGATTTTTTGACAAAACCAAAACATATAAAATAACAAAAATTTGTTCCATTATATTTACGAGACGGTCTACAAAATACATGTTAGCAAAGAAATAATTAATTTGCTACAAAATAAACAAATCAAAAATACACGTACATGTTGGAAAGCAATAATGACGCAGCAAACTTTTTTCTTTTATGCCTAGTTTCATATTTTTACCTTTTGTTTTTGTCTCTTTTAAACAAAAAAGAGAGAGAGAAAACTCTTGTCACACCAAATGAGATGGAAAACACAATCTTAAAAAATGCACTACAGAGAATTTGAGGGGACTTATAATTCTCCGTCTTTTTTTTCTTGACTTACCAAACAAAGGAAATACTAACAATTCCATTTCTCTAATTTCTTTTCTCTCTACCAAACACACCCTTAGTGTTAATGTTCCTACAAACACTATTCTACTTCCATTGGACACCCTACTAGAACCACTTAGAGCTGTGAAATATTCACACTGAAATACAAAAGTAGCAACACCTTGTAACAAAGATGAAGTTCTCCCTGATATCCACGTTTTATTACTGCTCAAACTAGGGTAAAGAAATCTGCATGGCCTGCCGAGCAAGTGGTCAAACATTTCACCTATCCAATGCGCCTGATGATGCATCATCAACGTTAAAAGTATTGAGTGAGTTGCATCGAAATATTCTCCAGATCGATAATCCCAGTAAAACATTCTGCGAACATAGAGTAACTAATTTAGAAACACAATAATCAGTTAGCACATAGCAAAACCAAAAACTTAAAACTGATAAAGGTAGGCTAACAGCTTAAGTTAAAACTAAGCTGTTTTAGTTCCTTATAATCTAGGCATAATGAAAAATTCAAACTATAGGCATTAGAGAAACTAGACACCTAAACAACACATCTGATAACCAATAAACTATAGATCAGTTGTATTAAGCACTTGACAGATAAATATGAGATAACAACATAAAACACAGTTTCATGAAGTTTTAACAATCAAAAAAGCAAAGCAAAAGCACTAATAAGTAACTGATAGATAAAACTGGTAAAAAAGCAATGAAGAAAACCAAAATAAGCAGTTAATAAGCTATAAGCACTAAAAGAGTAAAACAGTTAATAAAGAGAAAGTAATACCACACTTCTCACAGCTTGAAGTTTAAAGCCAGAAAGCTCTAATAAGTGTTGTCTAAATATAGATCTAACCCTACAAACAAACCTTGTTTTTTTATTGTAAGGGCTTATTCAGGCAACCTTAGGCTTATCTGAATAATCTAAAGCTTATTTAGCTTTTTGACCATACTTTTTTGAGTTATCAATTACCCAATCAAACAAAACAATGACTCTTTCCAGATATTTTTACAAACAAGCCCTAGAATATGTTTTTTTCCTCAATGAAAGATCCAAGAAACAAAAGAATCAGACAAACTAACCTTATGAAATTAGTTTAGTTCACAGCGAAAAAACGGCATGCAGATGCTGGTGGCAAATCACGTAGTCAATATCAAGCATCACCATCTTTATGTCTGTCGTGAGACAAGTTTTAACTTATAACGTAAGTTAAAACTGATAACTCATTGGTGGACAGGTCTTTCCCCAGTGTTTCTTTGGTCATTGGGAGTTGATGTTGGATGATCCATTGTACCCTAATTTAGAGGCAGATGCACTTGTGGCTGCTATCAGAAAGAGAAAGGGTCTGAAGCAACAAATCTCACCACTTTCTGACTATGAAGACAAGCTTTAGATAATTTGTTAGTGAGTTAGAAATACGATCTGATCCTTTAATTGTTTTGCTATCTTCTGGAACTAAGACCTCTCGGTTTATCAGAATCTATATCAAGTCTTTAAAAAAAAGAGAAATGCATCATGGTGCCCATTCGAGAAGGCGAGTGCTCGCTTTACGCAACTTCCAGGCGGTACGATCGTAAACATCTTATGGCCTCGATTCCTTAAGCTCGAGACCATGCGTCATTATAAGAAAGTTAGAGTTTCTTATTAAATGAGTTGCCTTCAAGACGTCCGCCGCCATGATATTCACAAGGATGCTACTTTTACAACGACTATGGTCTTCACTACCTCTAGAATGCTTCCTTGGAAGATATCTTCAGCCCCAAAAGCTCTGTATGTTTGATAATAAGATGTTTGATAATAAGGGATGTTCTCTTTTCTCAAATTAAAAGAGCTATTTTACGCAGATTTAAATATACAGTCAAGACATATGGTAACTATGAGTACCAGTTCTTAGTTAAAAAAAAAGTTCAGCAGATAACACCCAGTTAATATAGACACCCAATTCAAATGCAACAAAATCTAAGGTTGAGCCTAATTTCCATAGCTTGAAATTTAAAAACCAAAAAAAGTTTAGAAACCAAAAAAAGTTGAAGCTCTAGGTTAAACGTTAAGGACTAACGTTCAAACGGAACGATAATGCAATGACTATTTCCACTTTCCAATTGGCTGATACTTGAAAGACTATCTTTGTGGGATTGATTTTGAAAGTTTTTCCCTTGCAAAGTCAGTCAGTATGAACTAACTTTATGATAGACCAATAACTCCTAAAACTGTTTCCGTAAATTATTTTTCAGGAGCGGTGAAGAAACTGTTTGAGGCTTATGTTATATAAGCCGAAATAGTACTCAATTATACAGTTTTACGAAGTTTTAACTAGCAGAAAAACAAAAAAAAAAAGAACTAATAAGTAACAACTATAGATAAAATAAGTAAAAAAAGCAATGAAGAAAGCTAAAATAAGTAGTTAATAACTCTTTCCAGATCTTTTTACAAACAAACACTAGAATATGAGTTTTCCCCATCCAAGAAACAAAAGAATCAGAAAAACTAACCTTATGAAATTAGTTTAGTTCATAGGGAAAAAACAGCATGTAGATGCTGGTGGCAAATCGTCGTAGTCAATATCTAGCATCCCCATCTTTATGTTTGTCGTGAGCAAGTTTTAAAGGTGGATCTGAATTAGGGTTAGTGTGTGTAGAGATCTGATTTTGTGTGTGTGGTGGCTGTTGTATAGAAGAACAACGACTAATTAGGGTTGTTGGTCGCTTATATATACACATTTTTTAGGTTTCTATGTATTGGGCTTGGTCGGGCCAAACTTATTGGGCTTGTGTTACTTTAAAATATAAATATGAAACCATCGTAACATTTTTATTGAAAGTGCAAAAAGCACACACTTTATAAAGGGAAGTGATTGGAACACTTTTGAAATTTATTGGGACACTCATATGTACAAGCAGTTAAAGCAGTAAATATTTTTGGTACACGTATTTAATGCATTATTTGGAGTGTCCCAATCAATTTTGGGAGTGTGCAAATCATCTCCCCTTTATAAAGCACAAACAAAAAAAAGCATCGTTTTACTTAAACTCTTTTATACATGAATACTGGCCGTTTTTACAATCATACAGAAAGAAAATATATGAGATTGTGAGGATCTGAATTAGGGTTACAGTGTGTAAGATCTAGTTTAGTGTGTGGTGCCTTGTGTAACAACTGCGAATGATTTAGGGTTGTTAGTGGCTTATATATACACATATTTTAGGGTTGATTGGGCTTAGTCGGGCCAAAAGTGTTGGGTTGTAGTTTTCATATAAATCCAATACATTATGTTTCTAAAATATGGAACCATCGTAACATTTTTATTGAAAGAGCAACTGAACACGTCAAATAAGGTAGGATACTGTCATCATGTATTATCTCATGTCAGTAAACGTGCAAAAGAAAAACACGCATAAACAAAAAGGTCATATTATTACTACCCCTTAACCTTTTTTCTACCAACAGTACCTTCTTAATACCCCGTGTACTGACAGAAAAAGACAGTATTGGGACAAAAGTATTGGGCTATATTTTTCATATTAATCCAATATAGACATTGTGTTACTTTAAAATATGGAAGCATCGTAACATTTTTATTCACCGAGCGACCGAACACATCAAATAAGGTAAGATAGTGTCATCATGTCTTATCTCATGTCGGTGAAAGTGCAAAAGGCGAACACATTATAAAACACAAACATAAAAACAAGCATCGTTTTACTTAAACTCTTTTATACATGAATACTGACCGTTTTTACAATCCTATATAAAGAAAATATATGAGATTGTGTGTTTATACATACTAAAATACTACTTTTATTCTATGCATACTCGACGCTTTTAAAGTCCTAAATAAACATATTGTGCGAGATTGTGTGTTTATCTTACTATCTATAATTTTTTAGTACAATAATTGAATGTGGTAGTCTCTTTGATATGTGTTAAAGTGTGAAAATTCCATATGGGTTTTAGTTATTTTGCGGTTACAATCGGTTGAAGTGAATGAATTAATGTAGATACAATAAAGTGATCAGGGTAGATAAGATGAAGTCAATACATGCTACCTTTTCATGTTTATTTGCATATGTATGCATGGATTCAATGAAAATTACTCCCATGATGTATTTCTCAAATTTCAACAATAAATATTCATCGATCAGTGTGGTTCATCAATTGCTATTTTCTTTCGTATTCGTTAAATTTTATGGTTTGATATTTGTATTAAAACTTTGTTATTGAATCATTTCATTTTTATTAGTCGTGATTAAAGTTATTCGGTCACAATAATTATGTTCAAATAAGTACAAGGTAAACACACTCGCTACAAAAATTGGTGTATTACTTTTCAATTGGCTATTGATGCCTACTTTCCACAATATGCATCTGGCCAACTGTTCCTCCCTTTAAACATAATATCTGATGATTTCTCTTACTTGAATTGAAATTTTCAACCTCCCCACAACAGATACCTACATGCCACCCATTACAATCAAAAGACATTTTTTTTTCAAAAACAACACAATCAAAAGACAAATGTATAACTTTAAAGTTTCTGAGTACATCAAGTATATATACTATCCTGTCCATATCTTTAAAGTTTCTGAATGTAAAATAAATAATGCGCATTCACATCAATTATATGTACTATCTTGTCCATACCAACTATAGTAGCAACAAATGGAGGTCCACCCCCGTAACGTGTTTCGTATCGAAGCAGATATACACAAAACACACACCTCTACATTTCATCTTCTCATAAGCCCCAATTTTTTTTCAAATTCAATTCTCACCAAACAAAATGACACACACTGTCGCCCTTCCAAAATGCATCATTTAAAGGCTTTACTGAAGATTTACACGATTGGGCTCAGATTTGTATAGATTAATTAGATCATTGAATTGTTCGACCTCCACTAAGGGTGCAAATTTTTTTGGTTGCATACCCGACATGTATACCATGTCGTCCGGGATTTGCCATACCAACTTAGGGGCGACATATCTCACTGATATTATCATAATCATCATGACCTATGAGCTATGGAAATTCCATATAAGATTGTTCCTTTTTTTAGACCAACACATGTCACGGGCAACACGTTAATATTCGTATCAACAGCCTCCACAAACGCGTCAATTTATCAAGTCTAGTACAATAATAGTAGATTACTGGGAATCGGATGGAAGACAACACATCAGGTGATGGATATGAGGCTGCATAAGATAATAAAAACGCATCTACTGTTCATAACACTCACAGAAAATGAATGCCAAACTAATATAAGTTATAATATATGTGGATGCAACCAAAGAAGAAACTGGTTATCTCGTCAACAAACAAACGCGAGCAGCGTCATTTTCACAAATGCAACTCACACATGAATCATCATTGCCAAAAATACCACCACAAACAGTAGCCAACTATCTCATAAATCCACAAACCTAATCATTTAAATTAATAAAGGGTTGATCAAAGTGTCTGGAAAGTGTGGCTCAAGTGTATGCGCAACAAATGTCGCCGCCAAACATGGTCCGTAGCTGCAACCAGAGGCGAAAGTACGTACCTCGCCAATAAACAAACATGGGCAACTACATTTTCAGGAATGCAACTCATACACGAATCATCATTGCCAAAATTATCACATTAATTACTCACAACAAATAGTAGGCAACGATCTCATAAAGCCACCAAACCATGTCATCTAAATCAATAAGGGGTTGATAAAAAATAGGTATGTCATTCAACCTTATAGAGGTTATATTATAACCATATTCCTTTCATAATCTACAAACTGAGTTCCATCGGACCTCGATTAGGGTCACAGTTACGAAAAAGAAAGCTTACCTACCATGGCGTTAACCTAAAAAAATCGCCATGTCATACGCAATTGATTAACCCAAGATAAGATAAAACAAAACCAATAATTCATCAAACAATTAGGCAACTATAATAACTTATATTAGTATATCATTCGCATTTTGTGAGTGTTATGAACAATAATTTGTAAGAAATTATACTATTTTTCATAAGGTACCTCAATTCATTCAATTAAAAGTTATTAGGCACAAAAGAGCGCACAAAACAACGAAAATCATTTATAAATCGAACTTGATAAAGGGGAATTGAAATGTGTATAATGCAAGTTCGTTTTCTCAGTTCTTAACTAATAGAAAGTCCAATCAAAATCAGATTTATAATTGTTTTTGGTTGTTCAAGCTTGCTTGGTAATCTATTGCTAATTCAAACAAAGCTATCTAAAAATGAAAAAATATAAACCTACTTATACGTAAAACAAGTTGCAAATTCCAAATTTTATTCAAGTAAAATATAAAAATGCAAAATTTAAAACTATAAGGACTGAAAATGTAATTTCTATGAAATGAAAATGCTTGAAATGTAAATTCTAAAAGTTAAAAGGACTAAAAATGTAAAACAGTTAACTATAAGGACTAAACTTGTAAAAACTTTAACAAACTAACCAAATTTCAACAAACTAACAAACTAACAAACTGAAATTAAACAAACTAACAAAGTCCAGGGACTAACTTTAAGCAAACCCTAAAAACTAGGAAGATTAGCCAAAAATTAACACTAATTGAAAAACAAGGACTAAAGTGCAATAAACCCAAACTTTTAACTAAAAACGGGCAACAAGAAAGATTAAGCTCGTTTGAGCTTAATACTCAACCAAATAAGCTGAAACAAGTTGCAAAGCTTTTTAAATCCAATTATAGCTACGTGTGTTCAAGGAAATAAGCTAAAAGTCCAAAATAAGCAATTGAGTGCTTATCAATAAGCTCAAAATAAGCTACAGCCTAATCCAAACATCCACAACTTGATTTTATTATCAAAACTGATTAAGCACTTGATTTAAAGAAGGGGAAATCAAATTAGAACCAATTTCATCCAGTAATAAGCCAGATATCTGAAAATAAGCTCAAATGAGCTTATGTTGACCAAACGTTGACCACTTTTTGGAAAAAGCTCAAAATCTCAAAAACTCATATTCAATACTTTCTAAATGGAAATGTGAAAGAAAATTACAAGTTTTATGAAGTGGATTATGAGAACTAGTAAAACAGTAAGCCTTTCACATCAGAGAATGACATTTGCTCAGTCATGAGCTAAAAAGCTTATAACTAGCTTATTCCTGAATACTGTAGATTTTCCTCTTAGAGACTGAAAGTTTATGTTATAAGCTATAACCAGAAACTGGTTTGAGCAAATTTCATTAAGTATTGAAGGAGAAATAAGCAAGTGAATTTGGCAAGTTTCAAAGTACTAAGCTGAAATAAGTATGACCCAAACTTTTTGATTACCAATTGCCTGTTTGACTATTGTATTGACTAGTAAAAGACTTAGAACCAATTTTTAACACCTAATGACTGAAAATGATCACTAAAACACCAATTATCAACACTTGAAAACTGATTTACAACTACTCCCAAACACTCCTTAAAAGGTTTTGATCAAACTTTTTCAAAGACTTTATGAGTTATGGTTTAAACTGAAACAAAAGCTATAGCAATCTAGTTTAGGTGAACAAAATGAAAGCTAATGAAACTGAAATCAAGCAATTATATCAACTAGAACTCAATTAAGGTGTTTAGCTAAAAAGTTACTGAAAATGAGCTAATAACTACAAAACTGAACTCAAATGAACAAGTATGAAGTAACTAAACTACAAACACTCAAACACAATCAAACAGCAACTAATCAAGTATAATCAGGCAGCCATCAACATTAAACTATAGAATTGAGCATGCAGTTTGACTGATTTAGAGGAACAAAAATCAAGAGCTTTGAAACCTAATGTAGAGGTCCTTTGGGAAGAAGAGGAGCGCTGAGCTCTCTTGCCCTAGTGATACCACCACCTATCACTAGTATTCAGCTAAAATCAACAATCAAAACAGCTACAAATCATCAAACTTCCATGAATTCTTCAAGAACAATGGAAATGCTAGGAATCTGATCAAACAGCAATAAAACTTCAACAATGTCAGTTATGATCTTTGGTTGATCATAACAAACATCTAACAGCATCAATGGAATCACACAACAGCAGGAAAGTAGCAGGAATTGAAGAACAGAATTTGGCGGGAAACTTGAATTTGAAATTTTATTGAAGAATTCAGTTACAAAAGGTAGTTACAAGCTTCTAACTAACTAACTGACTCAAGAGTTTGTCAGACTCTTGAGTAGTTAGGTGAAAAGGAGGGAAAAAGGGAAAAGGAAATTTAAGAACTAGGTGTTTACAAAATTAAGCTACAATGAGAAATGAGGTACAAGCTAAGTATTTATAGGCAAGATAGGAGATTCTGTTGGAGTTTGTGACGTGTTCGGGCCAATCATGGCTTGACACGTGGAGGAATTCTGCAAATCCACTTTGAAGGTGATGAACTTGAATTGGGGGTTTTTGATTCAATGGATGATATGTTAATTAGATTGCACCATTGGATTCGTCTTCCAAAATTAAGCAACTTTGGTGTTTTGATCATCTCTTGAAACGGCTTAAATCTCAAACCCGTTCCTGGTAAATATTTTTGTTGAAAGAGAAGGACACGTGGCGCCTTTTTATTGGTAGAGAGAGAGAGTTGCGGATTGGAACTGTTGTGATTTTATATTAATTGTGGCGGCTGTAAGTGGGAATTTATTACTTGATCCGTGTGACTTGTTTTCTTGCTTCTGATTGGTTCTTTCCCTTTTCACTTGGATTAAACATGGCATAACTTTCCAAACTTGGCAAAATAAACCCTTGTACTTGGCAGATTCCCATTTCAAGCTAATATCTTCATTCCTTTGACATTTTTGGCCCTTTGACTTCCAAAACTTGTATAAAATGACCCTTTGACTGAGTTGACTTGATAGTTTGACCAGATTTGACTTTAATCTTGACTTTTCATAATTTGCACTTTAAGTCCTTCAACTTTCACAAATTGTCAAGATAGGTCCTTGAACTTCAAAGTCTTGTCACTTTTGATCCTCTTTTGTCTTTTTCATCCATTTGAGCTTGGTTTTTCCTTGTTTGCTTGAAATTGTATCCTTTTACCTACATAAGAGCACACAAACACAAACATACCACATAACACTGCTTTTTACAAGATAAATGGGTATTTTGCTTCATGTTTTAGGGTTATTTGTTGATAAAAGGATATGAGTTTAAGCTCATATCAAATTCCCCTACACTTGAGCATTGCCATGTCCTCATGCAATATTATATTTTCAAGGCTAAAAAAATTTACATTTCCCTCATAATTAATCCACCTTGGCCATATGAGATGCATCTATACTACTCTAAACTAGATGATGCATGATTTTGACTTTTAATAATGCAATGAATCAAAATACAATTCTATCTATATCTTTTTGATTTTTCTTGAAATGGTTTTGATGGAAATAACTCATAAAGAATTCAATGACTTAGATTAGGGCTTGGATACCATGAACATTTATCACCCTCAAGTTTCACTTTCCCCATACCAAGCTAGTAAATGGGATCATTGCATTCACAAGTAAAAAGTGCATCAACTTATTCATGACAATTAAATGTGGAACCGGTTATTAATTGAGCAAATTGCTTGTGGGCAAATTTGTCATTATTCAAGCGTGAAATATAAGAAGTGTAAAATCCAAAAATAAGGAAGCACGGTTTTAATCCTAAGTAATCTTCTCATCCATTACTTGAAAAACCGCTCACAATTAATACAAGTCCGTATTAAGAGTAATAAGTCATTCGCCTTATGTGTAAAATCCTCATGTCATGCTTTCATAAGTAACTACACACTCGCTAAGGAAAGAAAAATAAAACTCACGCAATAATTTACATCCGCATCTTTTTGAGATTTTGGATCTTCAACCCCGCAACCCGTCAAGGTAATATTGGATTGGAGCAATCTATTGAATCCCCGCAACCCGTCAAGGTAATATTGGAACTCAATAGTCACTATAATTAACACCACACTGCCCCTCTTGGGAGTCTTGTATTATTTTTTTTTTCTTTTCTTTTTTTTTTTTTTTTTCTAGCCACTCATTTTTTTTTCATAAGCCGCTCTTATTTTTCTTTATTCCTCACCAAGAAATTTGCAAAGAAGAAAAGGAAAAACACCCGCTAAATATGGAGCATGACATAAGTCTAGTACACATAAAACGTGCTAACTTAGAATCTTAAGACGTACTCATATCAACCATGAATGATTAGCCAAAAATGCATAAGAGATTACAAACCAATTAAAACCGTACTTGATTATTTATTAACAATTATATACAAGCGAAGAAAATAGAGGTAAAGAAGAGAATGGTTTAGCCATAAGTAATTGCCATGAAGTCTATCTAGCCCTTTTACACTTGCTTCAACTCTATCATTTCCCATTCTCCACAAATTTAAAATTTCAAAGAATGAAATTGGTGGAAGCTTAGCCTAATAGACCAATGAAGGACTACATGGTTAAGGATACTAGCTAGAGAGTGCTAAAATAAGCAAACTCGGGTTGAGTCAAAATATCCATGGCGGGCCTAATATGTCAAAGAAGTCTAAACTTGTTAAAACCATGTTTTATTATATTTTTCCTTTTTATATTTTTTTGATGAAAAATAAAAGAAGAAATATATACAATGCAAATGTGTTATGCAAATGAAAAATGATTGATGCAAAAATTATGAATGCATATTTTTGTTGGCCAAAGTAGATCAAAAATTTGAAAAATGTTTGAAAAATTAATTTTCCCAATTATCATGAAGTTAAGGCAATGGTCTAGGTAAGGTCACTTCGATAGAAGACCCCCCTACACTTAAGATAAACATTGTCCTCAATGTTTAAGAGCATGGAAGTATAAAAACTTCCCCTACACTTATGACAATGAATAGACTTTGCTTAACCCAAGTTAAGGAAAGGACTACTATTAGTGAAATCATGTTTAAGCACAAGGTGTCAATGAAAAATCACTAAAGTAACGAAGTGAACCGGATACAAGGGCCTCCTCCATAAGCTCCAAAGCATGAGATGAGTGAGCAACCCTACAAACAAGCATGAAGACAAAAGAAGGTCTCCCCTACACTTATCTCCAAATCTATGCCTTTATTTCTAACCTACAACACTCTAACCTAGTTATACGATGCTTGAGTTAATGAGTCTCTAGCTCGACTCGTCCCTCAATGAATTAATTCATGGGGAAAATGGGGACCTCTTGGACCATTTCAACGGAAATGTCCTCCCCAAAGTAGTGCTTAACACGGTGACCATTCACTTTGAAATTTGGACCATCGGTTTGGGACAACTCAAGAGTTCCATATGGAAACACTTGAGCAATAGTGAATGGACCGGACCATCTCGACTTAAGCTTGCCCGCAAAAAGCTTCAATCTTGAGTTAAAGAGGAGAACCGGCTCTCCAACTTTGAACTCACGATTCTTAATCTTAGCATCATGCAATTTCTTAGTCTTTTCCTTGTATAGCAAAGAATTCTCATAGGCATTGGCTCTCAACTCATCCATCTCATTGATTTGATCTTTCCTATGTGAACCGGCTTGGTTTAAATCAAAGTTAGCCCACTTGAGAGCCCAAGATGCCTTATGTTCTAACTCAAATGGGAGGTGGCACGCTTTCCCCGGCAGCGGCGCCATTTGAAATGTGTATAATGCAAGTTCGTTTTCTCAGTTCTTAACTAATAGAAAGTCCAATCAAAATCAGATTTATAATTGTTTTTGGTTGTTCAAGCTTGCTTGGTAATCTATTGCTAATTCAAACAAAGCTATCTAAAAATGAAAAAATATAAACCTACTTATACGTAAAACAAGTTGCAAATTCCAAATTTTATTCAAGTAAAATATAAAAATGCAAAATTTAAAACTATAAGGACTGAAAATGTAATTTCTATGAAATGAAAATGCTTGAAATGTAAATTCTAAAAGTTAAAAGGACTAAAAATGTAAAACAGTTAACTATAAGGACTAAACTTGTAAAAACTTTAACAAACTAACCAAATTTCAACAAACTAACAAACTAACAAACTGAAATTAAACAAACTAACAAAGTCCAGGGACTAACTTTAAGCAAACCCTAAAAACTAGGAAGATTAGCCAAAAATTAACACTAATTGAAAAACAAGGACTAAAGTGCAATAAACCCAAACTTTTAACTAAAAACGGGCAACAAGAAAGATTAAGCTCGTTTGAGCTTAATACTCAACCAAATAAGCAGAAACAAGTTGCAAAGCTTTTTAAATCCAATTATAGCTACGTGTGTTCAAGGAAATAAGCTAAAAGTCCAAAATAAGCAATTGAGTGCTTATCAATAAGCTCAAAATAAGCTACAGCCTAATCCAAACATCCACAACTTGATTTTATTATCAAAACTGATTAAGCACTTGATTTAAAGAAGGGGAAATCAAATTAGAACCAATTTCATCCAGTAATAAGCCAGATATCTGAAAATAAGCTCAAATGAGCTTATGTTGACCAAACGTTGACCACTTTTTGGAAAAAGCTCAAAATCTCAAAAACTCATATTCAATACTTTCTAAATGGAAATGTGAAAGAAAATTACAAGTTTTATGAAGTGGATTATGAGAACTAGTAAAACAGTAAGCCTTTCACATCAGAGAATGACATTTGCTCAGTCATGAGCTAAAAAGCTTATAACTAGCTTATTCCTGAATACTGTAGATTTTCCTCTTAGAGACTGAAAGTTTATGTTATAAGCTATAACCAGAAACTGGTTTGAGCAAATTTCATTAAGTATTGAAGGAGAAATAAGCAAGTGAATTTGGCAAGTTTCAAAGTACTAAGCTGAAATAAGTATGACCCAAACTTTTTGATTACCAATTGCCTGTTTGACTATTGTATTGACTAGTAAAAGACTTAGAACCAATTTTTAACACCTAATGACTGAAAATGATCACTAAAACACCAATTATCAACACTTGAAAACTGATTTACAACTACTCCCAAACACTCCTTAAAAGGTTTTGATCAAACTTTTTCAAAGACTTTATGAGTTATGGTTTAAACTGAAACAAAAGCTATAGCAATCTAGTTTAGGTGAACAAAATGAAAGCTAATGAAACTGAAATCAAGCAATTATATCAACTAGAACTCAATTAAGGTGTTTAGCTAAAAAGTTACTGAAAATGAGCTAATAACTACAAAACTGAACTCAAATGAACAAGTATGAAGTAACTAAACTACAAACACTCAAACACAATCAAACAGCAACTAATCAAGTATAATCAGGCAGCCATCAACATTAAACTATAGAATTGAGCATGCAGTTTGACTGATTTAGAGGAACAAAAATCAAGAGCTTTGAAACCTAATGTAGAGGTCCTTTGGGAAGAAGAGGAGCGCTGAGCTCTCTTGCCCTAGTGATACCACCACCTATCACTAGTATTCAGCTAAAATCAACAATCAAAACAGCTACAAATCATCAAACTTCCATGAATTCTTCAAGAACAATGGAAATGCTAGGAATCTGATCAAACAGCAATAAAACTTCAACAATGTCAGTTATGATCTTTGGTTGATCATAACAAACATCTAACAGCATCAATGGAATCACACAACAGCAGGAAAGTAGCAGGAATTGAAGAACAGAATTTGGCGGGAAACTTGAATTTGAAATTTTATTGAAGAATTCAGTTACAAAAGGTAGTTACAAGCTTCTAACTAACTAACTGACTCAAGAGTTTGTCAGACTCTTGAGTAGTTAGGTGAAAAGGAGGGAAAAAGGGAAAAGGAAATTTAAGAACTAGGTGTTTACAAAATTAAGCTACAATGAGAAATGAGGTACAAGCTAAGTATTTATAGGCAAGATAGGAGATTCTGTTGGAGTTTGTGACGTGTTCGGGCCAATCATGGCTTGACACGTGGAGGAATTCTGCAAATCCACTTTGAAGGTGATGAACTTGAATTGGGGGTTTTTGATTCAATGGATGATATGTTAATTAGATTGCACCATTGGATTCGTCTTCCAAAATTAAGCAACTTTGGTGTTTTGATCATCTCTTGAAACGGCTTAAATCTCAAACCCGTTCCTGGTAAATATTTTTGTTGAAAGAGAAGGACACGTGGCGCCTTTTTATTGGTAGAGAGAGAGAGTTGCGGATTGGAACTGTTGTGATTTTATATTAATTGTGGCGGCTGTAAGTGGGAATTTATTACTTGATCCGTGTGACTTGTTTTCTTGCTTCTGATTGGTTCTTTCCCTTTTCACTTGGATTAAACATGGCATAACTTTCCAAACTTGGCAAAATAAACCCTTGTACTTGGCAGATTCCCATTTCAAGCTAATATCTTCATTCCTTTGACATTTTTGGCCCTTTGACTTCCAAAACTTGTATAAAATGACCCTTTGACTGAGTTGACTTGATAGTTTGACCAGATTTGACTTTAATCTTGACTTTTCATAATTTGCACTTTAAGTCCTTCAACTTTCACAAATTGTCAAGATAGGTCCTTGAACTTCAAAGTCTTGTCACTTTTGATCCTCTTTTGTCTTTTTCATCCATTTGAGCTTGGTTTTTCCTTGTTTGCTTGAAATTGTATCCTTTTACCTACATAAGAGCACACAAACACAAACATACCACATAACACTGCTTTTTACAAGATAAATGGGTATTTTGCTTCATGTTTTAGGGTTATTTGTTGATAAAAGGATATGAGTTTAAGCTCATATCAGGAATCATCACCGCCACCAAAAGACAAAAGAAATTATCAATGGTCATGAGATGGGGCCAACGATCGTGGTATAAAAGAACCATCACCGCCGCTATAAAAACACAGAAACGAATCACCAAACGTCATCAAGAAAACCAATTATCGATCATCAACAATTGGGACGAATAAACATCAAAAAAAGAAATCGTCATTACCCTAGACCGACCGTCACCAACCAAACAAAGATTTGGGGTAACGATACGCCCTAAAAACCACCATCAGTGACCTAAATCAACCGTCACCAACCCATCAAACGTTGGGGCCAACGATCGGCGCCGTAAAAACCATGCAAACCCAAAAGAATCGAGATTCAATATGTGTGAGAGATACCATTTATGGGTAGTGAGATAGAGAAAGAGTTGTGGGTTAAATAGATAAAGAGAGAATGACACACGTAGGGGGTGGGGGTGGGGCACATATACAAAACAAACAATAAAAATGAGGAAAATAATTAAAAAAACACATCTGTTGTTCATAACACTCATAGAAAGTGAATGCCAAACTAATATAAGTTATAATATACTAGTTTAAATGCCCGTGCACACACGAGACTTAAATATAAAGGATAAATTAAGTACTAATTTTGTTATTTCGATTTTATGTATATTATATTTTTTTAAAACATTTGATGTTTATATGTTTGATTATATTGTTGTTTTATTGTACACCGTGTAAATTAATATAAACTCACCTAAATTTTTATTTTTTTGAATTTCATACTCTTTTTTACTTTTGATATTTTATTCTAAATAGTTATATCTTAATTACTAATCAACAAACCATTTACACCAACCTTACATGAATACACGTACACGATTTATAAATTCAGGATTTTATAATGCTTAATATTATTTTCTAAAACCATATTAAAATTTTAATAGTTAAATAGTTACGATGCTCATGGATCCACGAGTTTTACATGATTTTTTATTATGTGATAATATTAATTGATATTTTGTATAAATATTTGTTGCACAAAGGATTTAACTTTGTTTAACTGAAATGTTAACTAGTATCTTTTTCTAGACATTGTTTGTACACATAACGACCTTGAAACAATATATGTTTTTGTAATATGCGGAACCCCGTCTATTTATTTTCATCTCACACCGATATTTGAGGTTTTGCATTTATTTTGATATTTATATTCATGTTAATAATAATTTACGTAGATTGCATTGCTTGACTTTGTTAAATGTCAAATAATTTATTTGAATATTTATAATTATGTGATTTGTTGATTTTGTTTTTTAATATAACATGTATGTTGTATTTCTAAAATATAAAGTTTAGAGGGTATAAAGTTTAAGGAGGTATTTTATTTATTGTATAAATTTACTAAAAAATATGAAAAATTATAAGTTTACATTTACGTCCATCTAATTTATTTAAAATTCAACAACTAAAGTTTTATTAATCCTTTCCTCCTTTTTTAAGTTTTTATTTTCGCAAATTTGACACATTGATAGGTGTGTAAACACCCATCTTTTCTACCACTTAATTACTATAATAACCGGACCAAAACGTGTATTTTATGTCTTTTATGTCGGAATTATGCGTGGTTTGTGTTTTTGTTGTAATTTAGGACGAAATTGTGAAAAGTGGAGAAAACACGGGAATTCACGGGCATTCACGGCTTTTATTGAGGAAAAAGATGAAAGACGGAGTCGAGAAGTCAAAAGTGGAAAAAGAACGGAAGTCCAAGACCAATTCTGAAGATTTATCGAAGAAAAAGTCAAAAGACGGAAGTTTATCAAAAGTCGAGAAACTCAAATCTATTTTACTGAAGAAATTAAAGACGAGTTCAAAAGATATCCCGAGCCACAAGTCCTTAAAGTCCAAATTTAAAAGAAAGATTAGAAGAAAAGGACTAATGGTGCAATTAAAAGAAGATTAAAGAAGGAGGGACTAAGCATGCAATTAAGGAAGCTTCCTAAGCAAGCCTTAATCTCCCCTACATATAGATTAGATCATTTTCATTTTCCTTTTGTTGGCTAGATTGACAAACTAGTTCTTCCACCTTTTAATTACCTTGCACTTTTAATTACCTTGTCAATTTAAATACTTGTCCATTTAATTACCTTGTCTTGCACCTTAATTACCATTTAATTCAAGTAAGTTTTTCTTTTTTAATTCTTGTCAAGCTTTATCTTTATCTTGTTAATCTCATTCTTCCTTTCTTAATCTTTGATTGTTATTGTTTATGTTTATGTTCTTGATTTTTGTTGATTTATTTAAGTGGGTTTTGATTATCTTGATCTTTATTGTTTGATTTGTTGTTTTGGATTGATTGTTTATGTTTATTAGATGTTTTGTTATTAGTTTGGTTTAATCTTTTTATTGTTTTGGTTAATTTTTTATTAGATCCGTGCATTTCATTTTCCTTGTTCTTCGTATTTTTGTTACTGAAAAGTGCAGGTTGCTGATCCCCAGTATTCCGCATAGGAAGACTTGCCTGGGTGGTCTATTCGGAATACTTGACATTCCGAATAGAGGTGTTATTCCGAGTAAGGCTTGGTATTCCGAATAGAATAGTTATTCCGAATAAGTGACAGATATTCCGAATAGACTGATCTTTCCGAGTAAGGGCATTATTCCGAACAGGAGTTTATTCCGAATAGGAAAACTTTCCGAATAGACATCTTTTTCCGCATAGGAGGTTCTTTCCGAATAGGGGTGATTTTTCCGCATAGACTTGGCTTTCCGCATAGGAGGATTTTTCCGCATAGAAGATCTTTCCGAATAGGCTCTTTATTCCGAATAGGGACAGCTATTCCGAATAGGGGATTATTCCGCATAGGGTCTAATATTCCGAGTAAACAAATATTCCGAATAGGGCTATTTTTCCGAATAGGTGACAGTTATTCCGAATAACACTTATTCCGAATAGGAGTTTATTCCGGTTAGGGAAATCTTAGTTTTTAGTTTTCTGCCTTAGATTAAGTTTTAGTTTTAGTTGCGTTTTAAGTTTGCCTTAGTTAGATTTAAGTTTGCGTTATTTACTTTATTGCCCTTTAGTTTTAGTCGCGCTTTAAATACTTGCACTTTATTTTAATTAGATTTAGATTTACTTTTATTGCACTTTACTTTAATTGTTTTGCACCTTTTATTTTCAAAACTACAACGACACATCTTTATTTCACCAAAGTTCAACTAAGTCACACAATAAACAAAAAGTTTTTCAATTCGAAGAGACATACGTAAACGAACTTAATTTTTATACGGGCCAAAAGCCAAGTTATCACACATATATTAATAAGTGTGAAAACACTTATCCTTTTACCACTTAATTATAATAAAAACAAGACCAAAACGTGTATTTGATGTTGTAAAAGTCGAAATTATGCGTGGTTTGTGTTTTTATTGTGTTTTAGGACAAAAATATGAAAAAGGAAGAAAACACGGGCTTTCACGGGATTTTATCAAAGAAAAAGACAAAAGACGAAGTCAAAAGATCAAAAGTGCAAGAAGAACGGAAGTCAAAGGCTTATTCTGAAGATTTATCGAAGAAAAAGTCTAAAAACGGAAGTTTAACATAGTCGAAGAACCAAGTCTACTAGAAGAAGAAAAATTAGAAGACGAGTTCATTTTATTATTCGACAAATCCTGAGACAAAGTCGAGAAAGACGAGTTATTTAAAAAGACGAGAAGACAAGAGAAAAAAGGAAGCAACAACACCCTCCCCTTCTCCTATATATAGTATCCTAATAATTCATTAGGAGGAGTTACTTTTATTTTTTAAGTATGGTAATTAGGAGTAGGTGTTATTTTCTCTCTCTAGAATTTTCTTTCATGTTTGCTTAATTTTTCATCTTTTAATCTTGTAATTTGAATCTTAATCTTTATCATTAATTCAAAGGTTTTTAGTTAATTCTCATTCTTCCTTTTTTAATCACAATCTATTGTTTTGTTTCATTAATCATGTAGTTGGTTTAATCTTGTTGATTGTTTGATTAATTTGCTTATTAGATTGTGCTTATTGATTTGGTGTGTTTGATGTTTTAGCTTATTGTGCTTTTTTGAGTAATTAGTATTTAGCTTATTTTTAATTAAGTTGTTTTCATAGTTTAAATCTTTTAAAAGTTGCTTTTTAATATTTAGCTTATTTGGTGTTTTTAGAGTTTTAAATTTGTGGCTTATTTGCTTTTACTTAAAATCAATTTGGTTAAGTTTTTAGTTAAGTGCTTATTTGAGTCTTGCTTATTTTGTTTAATTTTACTTAATCCGGGTTTAGAAACCCTTGTATTCCGAACAGTTTCTTTTAAATCTTTTCCCGAATTACTTGCCTATATCTTTTCCCGAATTGTGTGTTAAACATAATTATCCCGAATAGTGTTCAACATTACATATTCCGGATTAAGTGGGAATTCATATTCCGAATAGAGTGTAAATCCTTCATTTCGGATTGCGTTAGAATCCTACTTATTCCCGATTAGATCATGAATGGATTCCGGATTGCTCGCTAATAGTTATTCCGGATTACATCATTTATCTAGATTCGGGATTAGATCCAAATAAAGGATTCCGGATTGAGTTCAAGACACACATTCCGAATAGTGTAAGAAATCTGAGATTCCGGATTACGTGGAATTGGTTTTATTCCGAATTGAGTAGGGTTAGCTTATTCCGGATTATATCCTTTTTAGGTATTCCGGATTGTTTGTAGAAATTGTATTCCGGACTGTTTGTAGAAATTGTATTCCGGATTGCAACTAAAACTTGGATTCCGGATTATATCTATATGATCTTGATTCCGAATTAGGTTCAACTTCTTGGTATTCTGACTTGTGTTCTGCTTTATTTTCCCGAATTAATTTCAAACTTTATTTTTCCCGCCATTTTTCTTAAGTGTTGTTTTAAAGTAATTTGTCTTAGTTTATTTTCAAGTTTACGTTTTTATAAAGTTTTCATTTCAAGTTTACATTTTATCAAGTTTTAATCTTTCTTCATTATTTCTTAAAAGTCTTTAGTTTTTAGTTTTATCTTTTCAAGTTTTCAACTTTATTTTAAAATAGATAATCAACTTTAGTTATTTTTACCAAGATTCAACTGTGCAGCACTCATTCCGGATAAGCTATCAAGGTTAGATATCCTTCTCTTATTTTTATATTTATGTTTAATAATTTTAACGTTTATTTTACAAGTAGAAATAGATAATCAAAAGATCCCCCTTTTAGTTACCAAAAACAATAAGTCTACCCTAAACCATGATCAATTCGAATTGAATCGAGTACGAACAACACGAAAGAACGAGAACAAACACATAAAAATACACCATATTATATATCTTTGTGTGTTTTTGTGAAATTCATCCACTAAAATTTTTAATTTTGACTAAATTCAATTTAATTTTGATTTTTTTTTCCACCAATCACTTCGCTTGATTTTGCATATGTGTCAAAATCAAGCTATTTGATTGGTTTAATTGATTTTCTACAATCTCTACTTTTTACTAAAATTCTTAATAATCTAATTATTTTATTATATAAATATATAAAAGATTAGATATTAGCAAAAAAATATTTATACTATATTTATGAGTTACGGTCATATGAAGTACAAATCGTTACATTAGAAAAAAACCGTTATGCAATGAATTTAATGTAATCATATATTTTAATTTTTTGCAATATGTGAATAAAACGGGTAAACTAATGTGTGGTTTTCCCTCTTTAGGTTCTTTGGAGAGGACAAGTATGCCTTAACTTAGTTGTATGTGACCTCGTCGCGTTAATCACGAGAGTGTTATCGACCACTTCCTAACAACATCTAAATGTACAAACCTAGTGAGGTTTTAAACACTTTTTGTTTGAAAGCTAAAAAGTTGTAACATGTTAATGGCGGTTGTTTTTCTAAAATTATTCGAATATTTAGTTATAAACTTCATACATTTATGCGTACTTTGGTTTGGTTAACGATATTCAAAAATAAAATTTGAAACTGAACTGAAAATCATATATTTTTTTCGGTTAATTTGAAATTGAACTGAAAACCATATATTTCTTTTCAGTTTAAGTGGGTCGATTCGGTTTTTCAGTTTTTTTAAGACCTTAGTTTTCAATAAATCCAAGCAGGGGTGAGCATCGGTCTAAAACTTACCAGACCGACCAAAACCGGACAGGCCTGAGACCGAAATTGTAAAAAATGTTGGACCAAAGACAAGACCAAAATAGTTCGATCCGAAATGGTTCGGTTCTGTTGGACATAATCAAACGATTTTTGGTAGGATCAAGTTTAACCAGACCAAAGACCAAATATTACAAAAACCATCGACTGAAAACCGGACCGAAATACGTTTAGTCTGGTTCGGTCCGATCAATGGTCCACACCCTGAAGCCACGTGTATAAAACTAACATGTAAAAATATTGTGTTAAATTTGGAATATTTTGAACTTAGTTATCACCAAATACTATCATTCAAATTCACTCACTAACTGTTAGTAGAAAACCTAAACCTAATACTTTTTTTTTAGTACATGTATGCCTGAATGGCTGAATGCCTATATAGTTTTACGTATCATCGTTGGTATAAGAGCACAGGGTATGGTTTGGTGTTTTCGTGCTCAGCCATGGGAAAACATCAGAATTTTTTGAGGGGTATGGTGAGTGGTGGCTAAATGATCCCACCACACCACAAACACGAAAACAACACATTTCACGCTCCCTGGTTGGCGAGCCACGGAAAAAAAATTGGGCCCACTTTTCTTAAAAAAATAAATAAAAATAAAATTATTTATACACGAAAACACGCGCGCAGTGCCCTTGACTCTAGACACGAAAACGGCAACAGGGGTGTGGCTCTCGCGTTTTGGTGTGGCGCCGTGGGAAAACGCGGGGCGAAAACGTCCCGTACCTGTGCTCTAAGGTAATATTAAGGTTTCTCAAAATTTGAGGTGCATATTAGGTGTTTGATAAAATGCCTGAAACAAAATAAGTTACGGCGTAAAGTATTTTTTAATGCAACGCGTATGTCTATCGGATTTATTAAATCACGGCAAACGGGAACAAACAAAAACCGCCAGGATGAAATTAAGTTAAGATTGATGAATCTATCAAGAACCAGGATTTACCTTAGAAAACCAATAAAGAAACTTACTGATCACGGAACTAATGATGGACCACTTCTAAGTACTGTTTGATGAGATTGACGATTCAGTCGATGTTTTGGACGATGAGTTGGAAATTAACAACGATGAAGATGAAGAAGAAGAATGTATAGATTAAAAGGAAGCAGAAGACGATCCCGACTTCAAAGAAATTTGCAAGAGCCGCTTGATTCAAGCTAAAGGAGCAAACAAGGTCTCTGTTGATGGAACTGAATGAATAGTTACGTGACGACTGGTTTATAAAAGCAATAGTATGTATGATCATCTCACCTTTTTCTTTTTGTGAAATGTTGTTTATAAAAGCAATAGTATAATCGAGTTATTTGTTAACCTGATGCTGTTTTTACCGTAATTTGTCTACATTTAGTCGAGTCCTGTATGAACATATCCATCATCTTAAATGTTAGTTAATGTGTCATTCCTTTGTTAGATATAAGACAAATAAGTAAATAACCTACAGTTCTGCCCTCGTTTATGCTAAGTGTACTTGTCTTAACAAGAATATAGAAGACTTGCCTAGTCGCCTTGTAGCTCATTATTATGTAGTTATCAAAATAATATCATTTGTAGCTGTAAAATATGCAGAGAAATCCTCTAAAACTTGTCCAAGTAATGACCACTGCTGAAAACGAGTGATTATCTTTTTTCACTTACATCAGTTCAAAATTCTTTTTGTTTCTCATATACTAAGTCCTTAACTTACAGATGTGCAATAGGAACTTGACGATAGATACTGCCTGACTGATGTAACGAGAAACCCACAAAAAGTCTTCTATTAGTTTTTCGTGGGTAAAAAAACTAAAATTTCTGTTATGGTAGTGCATACCCTAGTGGAATTCTTAGACCTGACACTGATTCTGAAATCTAGAGACTCAATTTGGGTACAACACATGTTGTGAGGTTTTGGCCAGTTACTGCTACAACTTGGTGGTGTTCTAAAAATAAGTGTCATTCCTGGTAAAAGTCAAAGCTGCCTGGGTATGGTTGGGTGACTTGGGTCAGGATTAAAACAGGGGGTTTAGTTGCCTGGATTATGTTTTCTATATCAGCGTCCACTGTTCCAGATCCAGTTGAAGTATTCCATTGACCAAGTCAAGGAATATGTTAGGATAAACATAAATCTTGCTTTGTTAGCAAGTAGATATTAGGGGTCGTGATCACGATTTTGTGTATACCAGAGAAAGAGAAGTCTAATTTAGGTGATGAATATTCTTTTACATGACATAATCACTATGAAAACACGATCAATCAATTTGTTTGCGAAAGTAAGTCCAACTAGTGGAACCTCACACGATGTATAACATTACCATCAAGTTTTTTGTTTCGAGGTATTTTGTCAATTCCTAGATGGTAATAGACTAATACCTCGTAAGCAATTGATTCAGATTCTCCTCAACCTTTGCATACTTGAAAACAGCTAATGCTTATTGAACTTTACGCTCATTCACAATAAGTAGGGCTCACTTGGTGAATCTCTAGGATGCTTGTTTGTAGCCAAAGGGTTTCCGAGTTTCCGCATGTACTATTTCTTTTGCATGACATCATGTACCACTTTACACGTATATGGAGTATCCGACTATGTGTTATGCGGTTACTGTTATCGATTTCATTTTCATATTGTTTTTTGTATTATTTTTATATTCACATGATTCTCTCCTCCATCTTTTTGTCTTCATACTTATCCGTTGTGGTCTCAAAAGTCATTTTCTTCCGTCTAGGTCTCTTCCATTGAATACCACAAATCTTCAAAGATGTGATTCGTGAACTTTGTAACATGCTTTGATGTCACACATTATTATTAAATTACATTAATACCCTGTTCTTTGAGGTGTATTCATAGGTTTAGTCTCACATTATAATCTTTCACATGATTCTTCTTTCATCTTTTTTTCTTAATGCTTATCCTATAGTAAACCAAAAGCTTCAATTTTCTAACTGGAAGTGACAGCTTTAAAACTTGAATTAGATTTGTCAAGAAACCCCACAAAACTAACTTCTTGCCGTGTTATCTATGGCACTAAACCAAGCATGTATCAAAATTAACATAACGGAACAAATAAAAGCTTCTCATTATCTGGAAAACAAAACACCAACTTACAACCATAAATGTCCTCTCATAATCGACTATTTTCATATCCTACACACGCTTGCCAAAACTACTCTTATTCTTTAAGAACTTTAATATTTATGAATAAGATTATGATAGTCTCAAGCAATAATAAATCCATAACTCTATACATTGTACATGTAGTGAGACATAGGTTCTTGGGTCACCATAGATTTGAAGTCTTAGTAAGTCATTCTGAACACAATTTATGTCGTGAACTTCTGTTCTGTAGCACTTGTCGAAGCCTGTGCATCCAATAAGCATATGTTACAAAATGGTCATAAGTTATTGTAATGTCAAGATAGAGGAAACTAAGGTTTAGTGCTAACCCCAACGGACGTAATAAATTGGCAAACGGCACATTTCACAGAACGAGCTCCATATTGGTACATTAAAAGCATCCTACAATTTCCACAGTTGACATGTGCTACCTGATTTGCTGTCAAACAGTTCACAATATCTATGTTTAAACAAAATTATCAAAATGATTGTGACAATGTTTAGGAGATAGATTACCTTCTAAGGCTAAATTGATGGTATGACAGCAAGAACATTGTACACTTGTCGCACCACGGATGTACATGAGCAATGTGTGACACCCTCCACAAACTAATTGCGCCATTTCGGTGCCTAAATCAGAAGAAAAAAAACATATCAGGAAACAAACTATGAAATATATAATTTTTATTAAAACAAGAAATCTGCAATGGAAATTCATAATAAAATTTATAGATTTTGGCTTACCGGGTGGAGGAACAGCTGTGACAGCATTGCAAACTGCACAGCATACTGAAGTTGCTCCAACCGGATAGAGTAGAAGATTTCGACATCCTGAACACACTAGTTGGCTTTGCGAACCTGTTTCACCATTGTTTTTGACATTTTTTTATCTCAGAAAAATAGATCTACACAAATTAGAGTAGAAAAACAGAGCAGAGTGCAATCTGTTATTCTCTGCACAAAATTTAAAATTTATCAAGAAAAACTTTGACAAATCTTTATGCTATAATTTAGTTTTTCATCAAAGAATTATATAAATAATTTATGCAAACTGGTTTCTGGAACATATTAGCTTCTTTAAGTCAAATAAAAAGAACGGATTAAGATAAGAATAAATATAAATAAGTAAAAAAATAAAATGATAGAATTACGAATACCATTAGCAGGGGTTGTAACTGGTGCTGGTGCGGGAGGGGATGGATATGGAGCCAAAGGAACTGGCATTCTAGATATGAGGAAAACTTTTTATTCTTTTCAACTCCGAGATTTTATAAAGATTATAACTTTAGAAGCTTAAAGTACAGTTGCTCATCCACTTTCATCATATACCTGACAAAATCGACGAAAAGCAAAAATACAGGTCAAGAAAGCTACAGTCACTAATCACTGTTTGATAAAAACAAAACAGAGTATGGGAATTCAGAAAAGTGTCAGAAAAAAGTTATAGATAGTGTATTATGAGACGCCAACATGAAATTTTGCCATTAAAAAGTCATAAATGAACCAATTTTAGTGGATAGATGAAGCTTTTGCAGGTTCATGTTATTAACTAGTTGAGAGTGGGGCAAGCACAGACCTTTGTTAGTTTTTGCAGATGAGAGAGAGAGAGATGAGTTGGACAAATTGGAAAAAGATGGCGATAAAAGAAATTGCATAAACAAAACTCAATATTTATATGATTTTTAAGTTCCTATTGATAACATTGTGAGTCTTTAAAACGGTAGAAAGGCGACTGTAAAACGGGCAGAGTAACTTATATGAAAATGGCGTTGTTAGTGTCTTAATAGCGAAAGATATCCTAAACTGTTACTTTATCACACGTAATCCTTCATTTTGGTCAAAATCTATGAATCCGCACATTGTATTGTGCGCAAGCGGTTTTGTGTTTGCCCTACTATCATTGATGTTGCTAGGCCCCCATGTAAAATATCAAGTATGTGTCATATGGCGTACTTAGCAGACTTTATTGTTTAGTACACTTCATATTATGACATATGTACTTTTGATGCATAATGCACTGTATGATCTATTACTCACTCTTCTACATGATACTCTCCGAAGATCATGATAAATTCATCTTAGATTAATTTATAATCGAATCAGATTGCGAAGCTGATCAAGGATAATATCAGATGGTACGTTATGAAGGCATGGGTAGCTCCACCTCTTTGCGTGGGACAATGTTGCAGACACTATGTCAAATTGGTTAGTTTTCATTTCGATAACCAACATGTTTTGCTTATAATGTTGGATCATAAATACCAGAATAACATGAGAATATCTCAATATTTAGCTTAAAAGTCTTTTTCGAAGTTCTGTCACATGATCAAAACACATAATGAGCCAACTACTTTTTCACATTACCAAACTGTATTATGCCAAAGTAATAACTCAACATTGTTCAATCAGATTTAATTTACCTGCAGCATTCAAACTTACAGTCTGATATATCTACCTTGCAGGGTCGATTTGGTAAAAGGAAAAATCATTTCTTATATTAAACATTCGCATTATGTTATAAAAAAACATTGGTGACATCTTTTTCACATACAAACACTTACGCGAAATTCTGTATATGAAACTAATTATAACTTATATGATCGTCAGGTAAGTATATAGGATCCACACATAAGACGGCCTTTTTGGTTTAGTATCTAAATTTAGACGACGACAACAAAAACAACAACAACGATACCTAATCCCGCCAGAGCACGGTATGAGGGATGTGAGATGTAGATAGATCGTACCCCTGCCTTCGGGTAAACCCGAGGGTAAGGAGACTGCGATAGACGTCTGGATACGAGAAGGGAGAAGGAAAGCGATAAAATGCCGATTTATTTTTAGCAAAAATGTTCTTTTTTTTATTACTATTATTATTTATTATTTATTATTACTTTTTTTTTTTTTTTTTGCAAACCTAAACAAGGGAGCATATCACACAACAAGGCAAACACATAATCCTAAAACATGACCGAAAAAGAAAAAAAAGGAGGGACCTACGAGGACGATAAAGCAAAATCAAAAAGGCAAAGCATCCACGCAAACCACACAACACACAATAACGAACAAGCATGCAAAGACAACAAACACATGATGCAAAACGAGAAAGGTAAATGTAATACCACGAGCCAAGTGAAAACATAGCAAGCATAAGACACACGAGGCAAGTGAAAAGAAAGCAAGCATAAGACATACCAACTCAAGCAAAGAACGATAAAACAAGGTGCGAGAAGAACAAGTGGCAACTACCTAACAATCAACTACCTACCATTCAAATTTAGACATTTCAGTTAGTACACTAGGTCCTGTGCACCACTTGTGAGGTGTATGCGCTACACATGAAGCAGTGTTACAAGGGTGTATGCACCTAGAGGCGGAGCTAGGGGTTCCCGGGATGCACGGGAATTCGATGAAATTTTGTCGCGTAATGTATATATTTGCTAAAAATCTCTATAATTTCATAATGAATCATGTCTCAAAATTAAATACTATATAAATACTCGTATTAAAATTTTTATGCATGTGATAACTTTATAATCTGGCCCCGCCCCTTTATGCCCCACGCGTAAGAAATGATTATTTATAGGTATTGTTACCAGATGTTTTGCGTGTGTGTAGTTTCACATTTTTACAGTGATTAATGAATAATGTTATGAAATGAATAATGTTATGTGAAAAAGTTGTCGTAGATTTACTCTACGGATAAGGGTTTCAACGGGATTGAGTATGGGAATTGGTTGACACACTTTATTTATTAATTGGGACACTCAAATGTACAATTTGTTGAAACAATCAACGACGGAGCCAGTAGGGGGGCCAGGGGGTGCTTGGCCACCCCCAACCTGCCGAATAGTCCACCTTTTTTTAAGAGTGAGAAATAATTTTTTTTTACAGATTAGATGAGATCGGAAATGATCCGGAGAAGATGGAGTTTTTCTGTTGTTGCAACGGAGATGGAGTAAAAAGATGTTTATTTTTTATAAAAAGTAGTAGTGACAGGTGTTACAGAACTTTCTTTATTTTTTTAGGACACAAATGTTTGGCAAATGGCAAGTATGGCTGGCTATTGGTTAGACTTGTCAAATTTTTATTTTTTATTTTTCATATATATTGTTTTCTCTTGATATATGAGGTAAATTAAATGATATACTTTGAGTGAAACAGTTTTCTTGAGGTTTATGTATTATTTCTCCATCGATTGACATGATTTGAGAAGAAAAACAAAATTACATATATGATTTTTATTTATTTTTAATTGACCGAATATATGATTTTTGTTTCAAAAAGTTGCACACTTGTGTAAAGGCATCGACTTTATATTATCGAAACTTTCTTTGTTCTAATCTTTTATGATATACTGTATCTAATCCGATCCAACGCATTAACTGATTTTCTTATGAGCTACTAATTTTACCGCCTCGAATAAACGAGGAATTCATGTTACATTTGCTTCTAGGTTTGCCATTGCTTCAACGGTATGTTGAAAATTCAAGCTTTAATTTAGCTTCTAAACCAAAGAACTTTATATTTATTATTGGACTAAAAATTCGAGCCCCCCTTAATATAGATTTCTGGCTCCGTCGCTGGAAACAATACTACAATCATACAACTGTTCAATGCTCAGTTTAAAGTGTCCCAGTCAAATAATCAATAGGCATTGAATATTGTTGTGAAGATAATGAAAAGATTTACCATTACTGCTTGTAAATATTACTGTACATCTTTAGGTGACTTTTGTTTTGTAACAAACTTAACTGGATAACGTAGGAAAAAAACAAAAGAGCATGACACATTTTACTGAATATAATATTGCAAGTCATCCACACACGTGAGAATTTTCTAGCCTTTTGTTGGAACATCCAACAACTAAGATTTACCCACGTCACCATGCATCCAAAAGTAATAAACAAAGATAGTATTATTCTGTCTTAAATTTATCATTCACATTTATTTTTCAACTTGTTTCAAATTAATTAGTTACTTTATAAATATAAAAAAAATTTAAATTGAAATTCATATATTATTTTTGGAAAAAATCCAACCAACCAATCACAATCATTCATTTTTATCACGTAACAAAAAAACTCATTTTTTAAAAATTAAATATTTCACAAACCGTTCATCGTTACGTAAAACAAACCATATCATCGCGACGAGAATTAAATCATCTATCTATCGATGGGCACATGTATATGCTTTCGACGAAGTTTTTTTCGACTTTTTTTCTTAAGTCACGTCTGGAGAGAATCATATATGGGCACATGTATATGCTTTCGACGAAGTTTTTTTCGACTTTTTTTCTTAAGTCACGTCTGGAGAGAATCATATATGATTCGTCACGAAACATATATGATTCTCAGAAAATCATAAATGATTCATATCACGAATCATATATGATTTTCTGAAAATCATGTATGATTCGTGACGAATCATATATGATTCTCTCCAGACGTGACTTAAGAAAAAAAAGTCAAAAAAAAAGTTCGTCCAAAGTATATACATGTGCCCCTCGATAGATAGATGATTTAATTCTCGTCACAATTGTGTATTTTTTTCCGTTTGATAATTTACCGTTTGTGAGATATTTAATTTTTAAAAAGGTAGTGGGAAGTAAGTTTTTTAATAAATGTACGATTATTATTGGTTTATGCTAATTTAAGTTTTTATATAAATCTTAACTCTATTATTTTTACTTTAAGTTAGTAGTTGATTTTAAATAAATTTTAAATTAATTAGTTAAAATAAAATTTTTGTATAAAAAATAAGAAAAAAAACTGCAACTACCATATATTTTTAAAACTACGTATTATTAAAAAGAAACTGCACAATTGGTCCCAGCCTTTAATGGAAGCTGTATGCTGGCTTCTTGCACTTCAAACAAGGTTATTAGACTAATGTACAAATGTGCAATGGTATTGGCTGTTTTTATAAAACAACTTCATAACAAGTATAATGTTACAAAAAAAACATTATATCTTATAAAAAAAATTAAATAATGGCAAGTTGGCAACTTCACATTAGTATTTATAAAACAACTTCGAACAAAAGTCACATTCGTTCGTTTATGTTCGCAAACATCTGATTAGGCGTTTATTAGCGTTCGCTTATGTTTATTTATATGTTTGTGTTAGTGGCGGAGCTAGAAATGTTCGTATATCATATCTTTTAACCGTATATTTTTAGAATTGATATATTTAAACTAAATAATATTTATAAAACAAAATATTATGCATAATTTGATAAATTAAATGTTTTTTTCTTCGTTCATTTATAATCGATCGTTTATGTTTGTTTAAGGTATGTTTAGTTTTTTAATATACGAATATGAACACCTCATATTTTTTAATAAACGAACATGAACAAGAAATTTTATCCGTTTAAATGTATATGTTAATTTATTTATCTGTCTAAAATTAAATAAACAAACATAAATAAAATTTTGTTAATATTTATTTTACACCTCGAACACGTGTCCCAAATGGGAAGTAGACCTATGGTTATAAATAGTGTGGGGTGACGTGGCGGTATGCACAAGATACACGCTTTAGCCGCTAAAGTGAATCTTTAGCGTTTTTAAAAAGTAACTTATTGTGGCACAACATATAAAAATATTTATTTGTTTTATCATATCTCAAAATTATATTTATATTAAGTTCAGAATAAGTGTTATACATAAAAATTAAAGTTAGAAAACTCTCCTTTACATGTAATAATATTTATAAACTCTCATTACATGTAATAGTATTTATTTTTCGAAGTTTGAATTCAAAAAATCATCGCACATCATCTCGCGACGCGCCTTAACCTTGCGTAATATGAAAACTGTGCCTCAAGCTTTAACGCGTTTTAAATAAGCTTTAGCGGGCTATTTAGAAACATAGGTAATCCAACATTGAATGATGGGGCATTGGTCTTGTTGTTTATTCAATAACAAAACAAAAGGCAGAAAAGGAAAAGAAGAAAAAAACAAAATCCATTCTTTTTAACATACTTCAACAAGCTTATATGTAACTAATAGACAATGACATAAACAAAAATATTATCATCAAGAAAAAAATCATGTTTAGAAGACCCAACCAAATAATTCTTTCAGGTACAATACTGTGTTACAAATTTATGACCATTTTAAAGTTAGGTGGTTAAAGTAAAAATCATTAAATATATGTCTACCCAGTCACTAGCTCATATGGACCAAGGAGGATTGCATCCACAAACTAAAATTTTGAAATTTAGTAATCGTTTTAAATTTGGATTTGGTATATTTGTGTTACTTGAGGTCTATATTTGTGTGTTAATTACCTTTCTGATTTATAGATAAATCAAGTATGTGGAATGTTGAACTATGAAAAAGACTTTGTGCACATCTATTTATTAATGAATAAGGTCAAGGAGTCAGAAAATTCAAAATTAAAAAAAAAGAAAAAACATGTAGTATGTTATGAGTATAAAGCAAAAGTAATTTATGTTGCACGCAGAGATGAAGCTGTAAATGAATACGAATGTGTTAGGGTGGTGGGAGTGGATCAAAAGTCACGCGTGAGTTTGTATACTCGCTCGTGGGTATCCATTTCCTCCAAATTAGTCGCGCGCGAGTAAGTGTAGAAAAGAAAAAAAAAACAGGGGCAAACTCATCTGGGTGAGTTTATCTTTTGTGGGCTCAAGTGTTTTTATATTTTAGGTTAGGTTTATTTGTGTGTGTTTTTTGTGAGTGGTTGTGTTTAAATAATAAAAAAATAGGTATGAAATGTGAGTTGTAGTGAGTTTGAGTGAGTGTCATTACCTCCTGTGGGGAGTTTGGGTGAGTTGTAATGAGTTTGTTAAAAATCTGATAGAGCGCTGACGTGGCGATGAGTGGGTGTCTTACCACTCCCACCAGCCTTATGATCTTACGTCGGTTACATACATAAATATGAGATTCGTTGATGGTTTATACTTTATACAGTTTACATGTTTCTTCTTCTTGTGAGTTAGTTATTTTAAGTGAGTTATACGCTAAGACTTATGAATCAATATGAATTTAATATATGATAGGTTAGTATCAATTAATATGAGAGGTTGTCTTATCTTACAAACTTTTACCACTCAAATTAATAGCTTGGAGAAAAAAATGCTAACCATGACTAATGTAGTCGTGACTAACAATATTAGAGTAATCAACCTAGTACAACTAAATTTCGAAATCCTTATCATCTAAGGGTGCGTTTGTTTATTGGGTTATAAGGCCCGGTTGTTATTTTAACTACGAAATGCGCTGTTTGGTTATTTTTAAAAAGAAAAATTTTAAGGTTAAATCCAAACACTAACAACTATTCACAATATGTGCAAAATGGTGGGTTTACCCATTTTTGTAAGTCCCATTACATGTATGACTCTATCCCACTAATATATATATATTGTAAAATAATACATGTTTATTTTAATCTTTAAAATAATAACTTTATTTATATATTATATTTTCTAAACCTAATCAAAACCAAATCCTAATATTCAAATTTTAATCTTAACCCCAAACCTAAACCCACATACAAATCAAACAAACCTTAAGGGAGCGTTTAATTCGCAGTATGTTTTGAATGAATTATAACCGGTGAAAAGAATTGTAATTTAAAAGATTGTAATGTGTTCGAATTGTAATTAATATATTATGTTACTATGTTTGGTTAGATACCAACGTAATATAATTCAATCTTTTTTTAATTTTTAAATAATATAAATAAACAAATATAATATATATATATATATATATATATATAATAAATAGTTATAAAAATTATAAAATAAAAAATATAATAATATTTGTAATATATTAATAATAATTAATAATATATAATTAGATAATTAAATAATAAATATTATATAAATAAGTAATAATAATAATATTAAGTAATAAATAAATTATAAATTATAATAATAAATAAATTAAATTAAATAATTTTTTAATAAAATATTAATAAAATAACTATAATAATTAATATAAAATTATTATTATTATTATTATTATTATTATAAAATAATAATAACTCGTCTAAATATATAAATTAAAAAAATATAAATATAATAGTTATAAATAAATAAAATAAAATAATTTAAAATTAAATTTAATAATAATTAATAATAATGAAAAACTCATAAAATAAAATAAAATAAAATATTAATTTTAAAAATTTATAAAAATAATTATAATTAATTAAAATTGAATAAATATCTATAAAATAATAATAATAATAATAATAGTAATAATAATAATTAGTATAAATTAATAATAACTCATATAAATAAAAAATAATATTTTTTATAAATTATAAAAATTATAAGTAAATAAATAAAAATAAATAAAATATTAATACACTTATTAATAATAATAACATATAACTAAAAATATTAATTTAAATTATTATTTTATTTTTTTATAAAAATAATAATATTAAATAAATATAAATAAAATTTAATTATATTTATTATTATTATTATTATTATTATTATTTATCAATATCGATAATAAAATGGTAAAATCTTAATTTACAATGTAATTTAAAACATTCCATCTATTTTGTCATGTAATCTCAATTTCATCATTGGTAGTAATTGGAAAATATACTTACAATTACATAACCAAACAATCAATATAATGTAATATAGATTACAATTCCTCCATTACAATGAACCAAACAAGATTACAATGTAATTCAAATTAAAATTACACCAAATTATATTATATTACAACCAACCAAACACCCCTTAAATGTCGACAGTCCTATACTTGATTAATTTAGCTTAGCATTATTACTGGCCTCTTCTAGCAAGTAGCGCATTTACTTTTTTTTTAGGAGTAGTTATCACCCTCTATTTTTTTATGTTTTTTTTCATTTTATGCATCGGCTCCTTCAACAGAGCTTGTATTTGTTCGGTAAGTAAAGCCTCTAATAACAGCTTCGTAAAAGTTCTTATCTGAGGGCCATCTTGTCCAAACCTTCCTCCCGATAAGAGTATCGGAACTATTATCTTCAACAAATCCCTACTTAGAAACTTGATCCCTTCCATTGAAAATTGTTTAAGCATAGCTAGAATCCTTCGGTGTTCTTCATCAGACACTGTTAGCTCCTTTCTAAGATCTGCTATCAAACTTTCCATTTTCTACAGAATTTATAAAAGATGTGCTTATAAGTTAATTATTATAGTTCTAGAACATAGGCATGGCCTATAAATATGGTGAGCAAAAACTTAATGTGATATTTATGATAATTTGGGATTAAAAAAAAAGAAACATATTCGGTAAAGCATTAGAGGAGTTGTTGTAAGATAGTTGATCACAAAGTGTAAAATATATTTCCAGTAAATTAACGTAAACGTAGAACTATCTAACTATCCGCCTAACTTAAACAACATGATCACCTAATTAACTTATTATTTGATTCTGACACTTTGAAAATATCACATTGAAAATGCCGATCTCAACTATCATGTATCATTGACAGGTTGTATCTGCAGTGAGATTTGATTGTAGGCTTACCCAACTTATGAGCTTAAGTAAGCCCATTCTTTTTAAGATAATCCAAAAAAAGGTCTTATAAAACATATGCCGAAACAACAGCCTTTATCCCGTCGCGGGTTTTTGTGTTTCTGCGATTAGGCTTATGTTCTGTGATCTCATTTTAGAGATAAGTAATGGGTGAAAGAAGTTGGTACCTATTTTATAACGACGCGGGTTTCTGTGTTGTGCAACAGTCCACTTTCAGGTGTCGGACGCGTATACGATGAGAGTGAAAACAGGCTCCGTTGTTGCTGCTCGGTTGTTGATAGTGGGAGTGAAGAGCAGACTGGTATATCGTATTATGAATCCCTTTTCTACCAGCAATTTTTTAAAATCTGTGTTGTAGGTCTGACCGTATAACCGATGTTTATGATGTAGGTGCTCAAGGTGGGGTGCAGTTCTTCGTTGTTGTTAAACTGTATGAAGATAACTATTTACATACCTTTAAATCAAAGAGCGTTGTCTGACCGCTAGTTGACATTGTGTTAAACAAATGGCACCAAAGGAGTGGCTTGAGTATATGGGCGTACGTTTGCAGTTAGCGCTAAAAAAGAAAATGAAACATTTTTAAAACACACAAATGCATAAGACCTTAAGAAAGAGTTGGGGTAGAGAAACTAATATTGATTCTCAGAAATGCTGAAAGCGGTTACTGTGGGTTCAGGAGTTAATGTGTGGTGAGTTCAGGCATGTGGCTAAAACCGCGTTTCCGGTCCTTGCATTACACTCGGGATTCACTTGACAGGTTATCTGGTCTCCTTTCGGCGTGCTTTCCGGATTCGAACAACCTGATGAGGACACACGACCTTCCGGACTTTTCCTACCAGTATATTTTCACAAACTTTAAGAAACCACGCTACAAATAACAAAAGGCCAGGGCGCAAGAAATAGCACAAACCTTCTGTCTGAATCAGTTCGTGGTCCCCAAGCATTGAAAACTGTTCGATCAATTCCACCACATCCGTGCCCCTCGTTCAGGAATCTGTTGTGCCGGCTACGACCTGTTTGACAATTAAAAAACACCAAATATGCATGTAGGACATTTTTTGACAACATCTAATTGTATATGATGTGAACTAATAATTAGTGAGAACAAGTAGGCCACACCCGTGCTTCGCTACGGGGCCGGTTGTTTTTTGGTTCGACAGGTTTTTGTTATGCGTCAGTTTTATCGTAGGTCTAAAGGGCTGGTAGTGTTAATTATACGTAGTTCGTTTACAGAAAGATTTACAGCTGGAAAAATAGCAATGAAATCAATATAATAGTACTATTCCATAATCTTGAAATTGCTTTTTCATACGACACATCTTTCAGCAAGAAAGCTTATGATGTCATATCTAAGGCATCTTTACCATGCTTCGGGTCTGTATGTGTGGTGTTTTGGGTGCTTCTTATCGCTCAAAATTACTACTTTGAACAAGCCATCGTAGGCATGATCGTAAGTACACTTTTAAAACGCTACATACCCCTACAAGAGAGCTTCTGATGTCACAACGAAAGAACATTTTTACATTGTTGCAGCCTGATACATCCGACCCCTATCTTTGTTTTATGAACAATAAACTAATGATGCTTTTGGCAGGCACGACCCACAAATAACTCGAGGATGGAAATCAAAATATGATCACATTTACGAATCAAACTACAATATATCCTGAGTTACTCCTGAGTTACTACTTCTTAAGAACAGTTTTATCATCATACGTTACATCATCTGCTGATATTATTGAGCAAAAAAAGTCAATGACTGCCAGACTTCCACGTTTCTTTCCTCTACTCGATGTACCTGCATGTTCATAATGTGAAATTCAGGTTAATCAGTAAGATTTTTACATACCACTCAGAGAGTTCGTAACTTATATGCACATCTAAATTGTAACAAAGTTATGAGCGTTCGCATACCAAAACTCTAATTTTTCCTTTTAGTCATTATTCTCATCACACTCCATATGAAACTATTTCAGATTTTTTTTATACTTGATCGATACGATATGCTCCATTGAGAGAAGCACTCGCTGCCTGCCTGCTTACTGATGTGAGTGAATCGAATGGTTCCTAAGTGTGTTAATTAAACTCTAGTTGGAGCATATAAACTATTTATTCGCGCTACTGCTCGTGCAGCTTGCTAAGCAGAGAATCAGGTCACTTACAACTATTTTCCATTATAAAATACGTTGCTATGAACATGTGAACACCTAGTTTATTTCATAATACATTCTATACTAACAAAGCAGATTCTGTGATAGACTTAAGGCGTACCGAAGCGATAACATCAAAAAAGAGGGCAAATGACTTGTTTCATATACGAAGCACCATCACCATTAACACAACTCTTAGCTCGCTTAGCTTCCTCTGCATGTTTTATGGCATCCAATTCTTTTCCAATATGTTGATATAACCTTGAGCTTAGGCGCAATTAAAGCATCTTAATTTATTTATGTAACTTAATATAAACATGTACAATACTTACGTGATGGAATATGTAGCATAAGCATTCCGGAAGGAATGAACATTCGCAGCTTCACCCCATATCAAATAGTATAAGGAGATACAATATTTGGTCATTCTTGGTAACCACTTTTCTACAAGGCCAATAAAGAATAGACAAAGAATATAATAAGTAGTATATATTGACATGCACTGTATTGTCAAAAAGATTTTTGTTTTGCCATTATGAAATCTCATACTTTTTCATATTTCCTCTTCCTTCACGTAAGTGCGCCGATTAGTGTAGTTATCAAATGGTTTAACAAACACTTTTTTCACAACCGACTCATTCAGCATCTGAAACAAATAACAATCCACTTTAGTGTGCATTCTAGTTATAAATAACAGTATAAATTTTTTATATCGAGAGTAAATGCAATTATGTAACGATTAAAATATAATCATTAATACCAACCTGAAGTCCAAAAACATATTGCAAATCATATCAAGTTTTGCAAGGAGACCCTTGCACGTTTGGAAGCTTTAAACATGTTATATCAAACCAAAAAACTATGACAAGTATTATTAGGTTTCTAATTAAAACTGAAAATGAGATCACATTCATCCTCAACCAACATCTCATGACAAAAGAGTATTTACATACTGAGTTCCAAGCTGCTCCAAATTCGGTATGTCTAGGTTAAAACTTAAAATAGTAGTTTTGACCATAACTATTTAGTGTTTTGGTTGATCATACCTGCACTACAGGGGCGGCCTCCTTATTTGAAGATGCTTCAAGCTTTTTGTTATCTAGTTGCAACCATAAAGCATGATTCAGAAAAGATCACGGTAAACCATTTATACAAATCAAATCTAATTCAAGCGACTAATTGGTTGCGGGTGTTTGGCTACAGCAAAACTGATTATGTATATAAATACACCCCTCGACACATCTCCTGAACACAGAAACTCATTTGGAAGAATTTTTAGAGCAAGATCCAACGAAGCACCAAAAATCCATAAGAATCTGACCAACCCAATTAAGGATAAAAATATAAACTTTACAACTAAAAACTAATATAAAAATTCAAACTTTAATTTCAATTACATTAAATTATAGATACATTAAAAATTGGTTAAATACATACAATCCAAAATCCTTAATTTTCATAAATAAATTTAGATGTAAGAAATTTAGATGTTCCACGCCTTTTTGGGGTCTAATAGCCAACACGGTTGCATCTTTTCTTCCTAAACTATATAAGTTAAAAGCATAGACGAGTTGTGTTATGATAGGGTAGTGAACCACTACAGCAATAACCACCTACAATTTTGTTCAAAATGGTTGCTATCAGAATATGAAAGCCCTTGCCATGTTCAAAAACTGAGAAGTGAGAACTAATTCATATTATGGACGGTAGCTCAGAACGAACTTGCTGATAATCCAATTAAGAAATTCCGAAACTAAAAAACAGTCTATATTCTACCGAGCATTAGCTTTGTTAAGCATCATTGGAACAATAGGATTTGGTTAAAAAATCCTAAAACGTTAACACAAAGTCTGATATGATAAACTGTAGGTTCAGTTCTAATAATCACCTCTTCCATTTCCTTTTTCATTATATACATAATTTTAATGAAAAGAATGTCGCATAGTCAAATTACAACATAACAGCGAGAGGATTATAGACTAAAGTAATTGAGCCTTTTCTTTTGCTGTGTCAAAATATTGAATAAGGAAAGACAACTGGATTTCTTTAACTTTTGCCGAATAATGAATAAGGAAAGCCAATTGTTTTTTTTTCAGGAAATTGTTATGAACTCATTCCCAATCATTTGTTAAGTAACAAAAGTCCCTAAAACATCTGTATCTCAACTACTAATGGTTTAGCTAATTCACCTGTTGTCATCCAAAACCCCCAACCATTTCCCTTATCTTTCCTAAAATCCTAACTTATTCGAGGCTTGTAAATATTTTTGTTACACAATCCTAGTCATAAATTACATAAATAAACTTTAATTCCAACTAATTAAAACATAAAACCCAAACCCTTATTTTTTTATATGATTCTAAAATACTGATTATGCAATACAAAAAAATTTGGGCGAACGAAAAACTACCTGATTTTTTAATCCTTGATACACCCGAGCGTTTTTATTGTCTCATGTTATTAGATGATTAAAGATAGAAAATAGATGAAAAGAAATGCATTTCTAGAGAGAGAAAGTAGTGAGAGAAAGTAGAGAGAAGGAGGTGATTAATTAGGTGAAATTAGATTAAGAATAATGAGAACTTCCACCCTCCTATAACATGCTAGGAGGGTGCTTATATAGTCCACCCACATGCGGGCTCTTTAATAGACTATATATATTTTGTGTCGGGCTTGAATAAATGCTTAGTACCTTGAAAGAGGCCTTTTAAGCTAACCATCAAGCCCGTAATGTCACGACTATATTAACTAACTATTACAACGTTCTAATAAATATTACAATATAAACATATGACCGAACATTCTTGTTTGACTCAATATATTGAGGCTAACAGTTTTCTTCTACATACCCTCTCCAATCCTTCATGTTTGATTGATTCAAGTAGGGTTTACAAACCACCTTTTTTTACACATAATAGGTGCACCAATCAATACCACCAATCACCCAATATCACAAACCAAAACTATCTTGAAACCCCTAACCATCAAGAGATGGTGGCAGATTCGGCAGATGTGGTGGTGGATTCGGGAGATGTGATGGTGAAAAGATGTGGTGGCGACTTTGAGGGAGCGCATTGATTAAGGATGTATATGAAACCGAAATCAATTGATTGGAATCATTTTGGGGAAGGTTTTATGATATTAAACCAAATTTATAGCTTTACAAAGATACACAGTGAAACTGAAGAAAGGTTTAATTTTGTGACATACAGCTAATATTCATGTGTTGACATTTTCCACAGTGTAGAAGATTTCTGTTTTTGGATGTGTTGAGATTTTAAGTAAGGTAATGTTGAGGAAAGTTACTACTAATAGAAATGGTGAGATGGTGAGATGAGTTTTTCAACAATATTATGTAGCCTTAATAAGTAGTAGAGATATATTTTAACGACAACTACAATAGACTGGAAAAGAGAGAACACGAGGAAAAAAAACATTATACTTATAGTATTTCTTTAGGAGAAAAAGACCTATATGGTCAAGTTGATCACTTTTGATCATATGGTCTTGGCTTAAGATTTTGATAAATATGGTCAAGTTGATCAATTTTTGTTCAAAAGTTGTTGATTTATGTTAAAAAGTTGACCACTTTTGAAGAAATAGTTGAGCACTTATTCACAAAAAATCAGTTGAGCATTTATGTATGACTATAGTTCTCAAAATCTTTTGGCATGACCATATAATGGATCATAAGTGATAAACTTGACCATTTTGGTCTTTTTCCCTTTTTTAAGACCAAAAGTACGATTGGAATAATAGCACATCTTAGAGCGCTAGGTATAGTAACGCTTCAACGCATGTTGCTCGGTGTTGGGCAACGTTAGTACACCCGATTTAGAAAAAAACTCAATGGCATTGGTCCTGGAGTTGTAAAGGCAACACGCGTTGAGGGTTATTAAAAAAAAATCGTTTTACCCCTAACATTTCTTTTCCATTTCCCCTTTTGCCCCCCCAGTTTAACTATTTTCAAACACCCCTCCCTCCCTCCGGGTTTGTAACGGCTATATTTAAAAAGATCAATAAAATTTTAAAAACAACCCCTAACAGCTAGTTTTTTTATAAAAAAAAAATCATTTTTATCTCGCCTCCTAACACACACACACCACTAGGGGTGAGCATGGTTCGGTTTGGTGCGGTTTTTGACTAAAACCGAACCGCAACCGCACTTGCGGTTTTTATAAAAATAGAAACCGCACCGAACCAAAAACCGCGGTTTCGGTTTTGCGGTTTTTTTGCGGTTTCTGCGGTTTCTGCGGTTTTTAACCACACCGAACCATTACTTGTGACTTATATAATAATTATGGATTTTTGCGGTTTTTTGTTTAAAATGTTTATTTTTTTCGGTTATAACGATGCATAAATTGAATCTAACAAACATTTTACTAATAAATTATATGAATATCAATGATAATATGCGCTAGAAGTCTTATAACTCGCATAAAATAGTCGATGTGACGTTTTTAGTATAAAATAATTATTGTGTGGTGCGGTTCGGTTTTGCGGTTCGGTTTTACGGGCGAAAACCGCAACCGAACCGCATTTGCGGTTTTTCTTTTTTCTTAAAACCAAACCGTCGATTTTTGTCGTGGTGCAGTTTCTGCGGTTCGGTTTTTGCGGTTTTTTGCGGTTTTACGGTTCGCGGTTCGGTTTCTGCTCACCCCTACACACCACTATTATATATACAACAATAAATAACAACCAAATCACAAACTTTTTTTTTTTATCAAATACTTAGCAAAAAAAATGGCTAACTACCCTCAACACGGGTATGTTATTATGATGAACGAGGCTTGTGCCAAAAACCCTTCGACTCAAAATCCATCCTTTACCGGCTTTAATTCGTTAGAAGCATTTCAACAACATCAACAAGAACAACAACAAGCTTTCCTTCGGTGGCAACAATCACAAGTTATAAGCACATTCCAAGACCCACCGTCATTCACTTCCCAAACCGACGAACACACAAATTGATTCGTCGGCAAAAAAAGTACTCGGAAAAAGAAAATGACAAAAAAGGAAAAAGTGTTTCCGAAGATGAGCCGATTGTAGCGGACCGTTAGATACCGATTGAAAAAGAATTACTAGCATCGTCTTACATTGCCGTTTCTAAAAATAACAATGTCGGGCGAAGTCAAAAGGGTGATACTTTTTGGATTCGAGTGACGAACGTGTTCAACGATACAAATTTCCAACAACGTAACAAGGATATGATAACTAAGAAATGGCATACTTTGAATGCCAATTGCCAAAAGTTTAACGCTTCTTTCGAAAGGGCAAAACGTCTATGGTACTTTATAATCTTCTTATATGTGTCACTCTTAATCTCTTATAATATACACTCGCACTTTTTATACGCGTCATATATAAATTTTGAGGATAGTGACACTTCTTATATTTGTCAAGCAAAAAAATAGTCTCACTTTTCTTAGTCAGTGAAAATAAATTTCGAATTTTTTTTAAGTGTAAGATAAGTATAAATGTTCACATTTCTTGTTACTTTTTGTAACACATTTTTAATTGACACTTTTCTTAGTTTTAGTGACAATGTTATTATGTGTCAATGACACCTTTTTTGTACTGAATGAAAGTCGAAATCGAGTTAAGAGGCTGTCATTTGAGGTGAAAACAAACATGTAGACCCAAATGTAGTAGAAACAAAGCAAAACAATAATATAAAGATGAGGAAACACTTTTCAAGTTTGGGGCCAAACACATGTGAAGTCGACCCAAAACATGAATTAAGACACCATGATTTTGCATCAAAACAAAATCATATCACTGTCTCTTGATAGACATAAACATGACCATTCTAACACAAAATAATATCTACTGACCAATTTGCCTGTCGAATGTTGTCAAGATGACCTCAGGATGATTCATCAACTATATCCTCGTTACACCAATCTAATCAGCATCTATGCATGGAATATCTATGTCAATTCACAACTTACAAAAAGGAGAGTTTTAGATGCATAGGATTCTCAGAAACTGCTTGAAATATGATCACATTAATTGCATAAATGGTTCATGTGGTTTGTTGGATAACGAATCTGGCCTATCTTAAAAAAACTCAACGGATTCTTTTCCTATGGTTATTGACGCGTATCAAGTTTGGTCCTTAATCATTAAATTTGTATCGGTTTTGATACTAGTTTTGTATCAGGTTTAACCCCTGACGGAACTAGTGGTCAATGGACCAAACTTGTTACGGGTCAAAATTACATGGTTATTGACACGTATCTAGTTTGGTCCTTTATGATTTGCAATAAGGTGTTACACAACTTTTTTTAAGATTATTAGTATTAAAGTTGATCCACTTCACGTAAAATTCAATGTTCTCAGACCTAGGTAAACCCGGTTCCGGTCGAAAAAAGGGGTCATTTTGACCCGGGTTTCATATTTTCAAAACCCGGCTTGACCCGGCGGATTTGGGGTGACCCGGGTCAACCCGGTTCTTGAGACCCGGCCGGGTTTTGATTTTTTGGGGTTTTTTTTGTAAAAAATATGTAAATTTTACGTATTTGTCACGAAATTTTATTTTTACATATTATATTAGTTGGTAAACAATTTATATCCTCAATATTCAAAATTTTTTATACTTTTCATATATAACTTTTATTAATTATTAAAAATATGAAAATATAATTTTCTTTTTAAAGGTCAACCTAGATTGACCTTGACCCGATTACTCGACCGGGTCGATTTAAAACCCGAGTTTTAAAACATTGCTAAAAATAATGTGAATTTAAGCGGTGAAGGTAATTAATTGCAAAAGATGAAAAGTGGTGGCCAAAAAGGAAGAAAATGCATGGGCATGCATGGACCATCATAGATCACATCGCATCTTTAGGTACGATCGATAGCAACAAGAAGAGAATTTAATTAACACATAATTTTATATTGTTTTTATATGTTAGTTTTTTCTCTGTGTATATTACTTTCTTAAAAAAACATGAAATAATACGAAGTAGATAAAATTATAATAAAGAATAGGCCAAGAGCTAAATGCTTATGATTGAAAAGTTGTAAAGAGTAATTCTTTAGAGGATGTATATCCTCAACGAGTTAACTCATAAGTGAGTCTGTTGAGTATTGAAGCTTGTATGCAATGTTTTGAAATTTGGTCTTTAAATTAATTCGGTCGAGTTGGGTCGATCCAGGTTGATCCGGATTAACTCGGGTTAATTTGTTTTTCTAAAAAAAAATTATTTTTTTTCGTATTTTAATAATTAACAAAAATTATATACAAAAACTTCTGTATGTATATTAAAGATATAAACTCTTTATCAATCAATATAATATGTACATATAAAACTTCGTCTCAAGTATGAAAATTTACATACTTTTCTAAAAAAAAAACCCAAAAAAATCGAAACCCGACCGGGTTTCTAGAACCGGTTTGTCACGGATCACTCCAACCTGGTGGGTTAAGCCAGGTCTCGAAAATATAAAACCCATGTCAATATGAATTATTTTTCACTACAAAATAAATGACATTTACTTACTAAAAGTTTTGCTTACTAATAAAATTTATAATTATTTAAGTTATTATAATTTTTCCTTACTAAAACATAATGCATATAAAAGTAAGCAAAAGTAACCTATAACATTTGCTTACTCTTTAACCTACTAAAAAAAGTCATTAAAAGTTTTACACTTTTGCTTACTCAATATTGAGTAAGTAATGACATTTAGTGCTCCCTTCTATTACTTACTCTTTTTCTTAAGAGTAGAAATTGATAAAAATTAACTTTTGATAACTCTTTTTTAGTAGAAATTAAAAGAAAATACTTTTGCTTACTCAATATTAAGTAAGTATAGACTTTTAATGTTTCCCTTTATTACTTACTCTTTCACATTTAATTTAGTAATCAAATGTCATAAATTTTATAATGTTTTGATTAGACCTGAATCGATCGATTAACTCGATCGAGTCGACCCAACTCTGAAAATATTGCTTGTATGCCCTTCGGTGGATTAGTTGATCCTTCACTGAGATTGAAGGAATGAGAAGAGCTAAACTAATAACTTGTAACGACTTTGACGTGTTCAATTAACGAACACAATTTTCAACGAACACAATTAATACATCGTGCAACCGCTAATCCTTACATGTATAACTATGGTTCTAAATAGCTCGTTAAAGCCTATTTTAAGACGTGTTAAAACTTAAAGCACGATTTTCACGTTACGTATTAAGTTCAGACGGGCTATGAAGGAGAGTTTTTTATCTTTAATTATTATGTATAATGCTTATTGAGAATTAAATATAAAAATAATATTGAAATATGATAAAAACAAATAAATACTTTATATATTGTGTCGACATAAATCATGTTTTAAAAACGCTAAAATTTCGCATTAACCGTTAAAACGTATAGCTTAAACATGCTGATACGACACGCCTCACACTATTTACACACGGTTATAAACAAAGATCTCTGCTATAAACAAAGATCATAATATTTGCATGAAGACGCGCAGAAAGCATAGACTTAAAATAACAGTTTTTTATTAATGCCTAAAACAAGAAAAAACTTTGGTTTTATCCCAAAAAATATTTGTGTACCTCAAGGCCCAAGCATGTTAAACAATCTTAGTTAAAAAATACTCGTAACTAGTTTTAATTTTTGTGCACGCACAAAACTTGACCAAAACGCTAAATTAAATAATAATTTCCTTATTCTGATTTTATATATATTATATTTTATTAAAAACATCTAATGTTTATATATTTAATTATATTGTTGTTTTAATGTGCATCGTTTAAATTACTATAAACTTATTTCAATTTAATTATTTTGAATTTCATACTCTTTTTACTACCGATATTTTTATTCTACATAGTTATATTTTAATTATTTGTTAACATACCATTTACATCAACCTTACACGTACACAATTTATTAATTAATGATTTTGTAATGTTTAATATTATTTTATAAGACAATATTATTAATACTTAAAAATTACGATGCTCATGGACCCACGAGTTTTACATGATTTTTCATCATTTGATAATATTAATTGATATTTTATATATATATATATATATATATATATATATATATATATATATATATATATATATATATATATAGAGTTGGGTTATTGTAGTGTAGTACCTTAAAGTTGTTAAAATAAAAAGTTATCATAGCCATTGATTTTGTCAATTACATGTGATTTATTTAAGATTAGACACAAAATAATAAATATTATACATAAAAATTTGATATAAAACCACTAAAATTTTATACGTTAAAATTTACAACTGATACATATGATACATAATTTTGCTTCACAAAAAATTATTAACATAAATAATCATTTTATTTGAAAATTAAGTGATACATTATCAGAAATTACATTAGAGTTGACAATAAATTGTTAAACTATGAGACACAACTGATACACGAGAAACTAGTAATATGAAAAGTCGTGAACCGACTACTCGTACACGAACTAAAAGTTCCAAGAATACTCGTACACGAACCAAAAATTCATAAACGAACCAAAACTAATCAATAATGTGACATTTAGCCATTTTTTATTGCTTCTTATTTTAACAACTTTAAGCACCTACACCATTTTATCTAAATTCTCTCTCTCTCTCTCTCTCTATATATATATATATATATATATATTTGTTGCATAAACAATTTGACTTTGTTGAATTGAAATGTTAGCTATTAATTTCTAGACATTTTGTGTATCTAATAACACGTAACGACCTTTATACTTATATGTTGTTGTAATATGTAAAATCTTATATATTTATTTTCATCTCATACCGATGTCCGAGGTTATGTATATTTGTATTCATGTTAATAATAATTTACGTAAAATTCATTACTTGACATTGTTAAGTGTCAAAATAAAAATATACGATAATTTGTATTTTTATTTGAATCTTTATAATTATATGATTTGTTGATTTTTTAATATAACATATATGTTATATTTTTAAAATATAAAGTGTAGAGGATATAAAGTTTAATAGGGTATTTTGTTTATATTCTAAAGTTACTAAAAAAACATGAAAAATTATAAATTTACACTTATCTTCATATAATTTATTTAAAATTCAACCACTAAAATTTTATCAATCTCCTCTTTCTTTTTTAAGTTTTTATTTTCATAAATTTGACACATATATTTTAGTATATATTTTCATTAAATTCCTCCACAAAATTTTTTAATTTTGAATAAAATGAATTTAATTTTTACTTTTTTCAACCAATCAAATTGCTCAATTTTGCTTATGTGTCAAAATCAAGCTATTTTATTGGTCCAGTTGTTTTTTTTTAAACTCCAATTTTTACTAAAATTTCTAAATAATCTAATTTTTTTCTTATATAAAAGATTACATGACTTTAAATGACATATGATAATTTAATAACTATTTATCGATAAATTAGCTAGTTATTATTTGTCTTCACCTTGTTTTGAACGATACACATAAGTAGGGGTATAATCGAGTCGAGGCAAACTCAAGCTTAGTAGGGCTTGAGTTTGACTTGATACTAAAATTGTAAGCTTGAGCTTGGCTTAATAGTTTGTCAAGCTTTACCAATTCAAGCTTGAACTTAGCTTGATAAGGCTTGACAAAAGCTTGAGCTTTGTTTGAAAAGTTTGAATGTTTATAAATTTAATTTTTTTTATAATAAAACTCATCAATAAACATATGTATAAAATAATAAAAATATAAATCATTACTTAAAACAAATTTAATTTATTTAACATTAATAAAACCAATAACAAAATTATCGTACAATCTTGTTTTCAAAATGTGTTTTGCACTCCAATACGATTAAGGTCCCAAAGGCCATTGCATGATGTGAATGCGAGCACATCTTGACACATTGCGTTTAGTATTAAAAATAGTACAAAATATATTTATACACATATTGTATTCCACCAAGTACCGAGTAAATGCAATAATTAAATTTACAAAAATAAAGAATCAATTAAAATACAAAGAACTAAAATATAAATGTAATCAGATATAAAAGTCCTTTTAAAATATAATATTTATTTATTAAATTAGCCCTTAAAATTAAATACTCAAATTAATAATTATTTGCTTATATAAATTCATCATAAAAACATATTTTTGATAGAGCTTGAAAAAGCTTGATAAGAACTCGAGCCGAGCTATCAAAAGCTTGAGCTTGAGCTTGATATAGTTTCGAGCTATTTTTTGGGCTTGAGCTTGATAAAAGCTTGGCTTGATCGAGCCAAGCTCGATCTCGAGCTCGAGTTGCTTGATAAAAGCTTGGCTTGATTACACCCCTACACATAAGTAGGGCTGAGCATATGACAGATCTAAAACTAATCAGAATTGGAAAAACGAATCAGACCGACTCAAATTAGACCGAATAGTTTTTGTTCTAGTTTTCGATCTTGAGTTTTGGATCATTTCAGTATTCGATCCGGTCAATTCGATTCAATCTTATCAAAAATTTCATTGATTTTGCTTAATAGAACCGAACCAACCGAGAACCGAACCAAACTATTTTGGTCTAATCTCAGTCCAAAGTTTCAGACCATTTTAATCTTTTATCCGATGGGATCTCAACTGATCGGGTCTAATCCTGAACCGATGCTCAACCTCACACACTAGCATTTACTTTATTTGACTGTCTATTAACTTACTCCGTATTATTTAACGTTATATCAGGCATTATTCATTGAGGCATATTCTTACAAGAATTCTGGGAAATTCCATTGTATGTTTGGTCCTCGAATATGGTTCATATATAGTTCACTATGTTTTAACAAAAATTGTTTGAAACAAATTTATATGACATTACAAGATTTATGATACTGTAGGAAAAAGTAAGTAATAAAAGATTATTAAAAATACATTCTTATCAAATTTTACTAAAAGAAATATTAAAAATTATTTTTGTCCAATCCTAATAAATAGAAAAAAGTACGTAATAAAAAGGGTCACTACAAATTTATTCTTACTTAATATTTAATAAACAAAATAATAAAACTTTTAATAACTCTTTTTTTAATAAACAAATAATATTAAATTTTTTTTACTAGTTTTATACTCCGTACTAAATGTGTTTTAGTAAATAAAAAGTTATAATAATTTAAATAATTATTTATTTATTAATAAACAAAATTTTTAATAAATAATTTTTATTTATTTTATAATGCGTAAATGTATGAACAGAAATTTAGTTAAAAGGTTTAGACTACAGTCAATGAATTTACAGATCGAATATGATTGAAATTTGAATTAAACAAATATTGTTAGTGTTGAAATTTAAAAAGTTCTGTTACACGTTTGAATCATTCAGTTTGTAATTATTATACGATTAGACAAAAAAATGGAAAAGATGATTGCAATCTAATCTCCAACAGGATCAAAATCCTTTCAAGTTGAAAATAACTTGATTGATCATGTTTACGAATCAGAATTTAGATAAATGTATAAGTCTTTTTCTTTTAGTGAAATGTATGAGACTCACATGTATTTATTTTAATTGTGATTAAAGAACTTGATCTATTAAGTTGACTTCAACTTGAGAGAATCTTTTCCATCTTAACACACGAAATAACCCGAAATATCATTTTCAAAAGTAAGTAGCATGAGCGAGGAAGATTTTGACGGATCATCAGAGGCGAAGCGAGAAAGTTCATTTGAGAGAGGCATTGATATTCTTTAAAATACATTACAAAATACTAGTAGTGTTTAATTTTTGAAAAATTACAATATAAGTAATTTTTTTTTGTGTAAAATGAGTTTTTTTATCAACACGTGTAACATTTATTTTTACTTAATATGTGATAACTTTAGTATTAATAATTATAAAAAAAATCAAGCAACGCCTTATTATAAATCTTAGGTCCGTTTCTACTTATGATCCTTTTGATCAACGCTCTTGACGATCACACAACGTCCGTACTAATTAAAAGTCCTTAAACAATAATAAAGTCGAGTTTTCAATTTTGATTTTGTCAAAAAGCCAAGAGAGTTTGGCCAAACCTTTTGGCGAAAACATGTCATCGACAAAAGGTTTTTTTCTAATGGCGAGCGCGTAGCAAATACCCTTTAGCTATATATCTTCGCCAGAGACCTTTAGCAAGAACATGTCTTCCCTAAACATCCCCGTCAATCAAGCCGATTGGTGCACTGATCGACATTATATAATGCTCTTTCGATCACGACATGTGCAAAATTATGGGCTTGGATGTCTCAAATGAGCGAACTATAAACTTACTTTAATCTTGGTTTCAAATAATTGATCGATGATTACGCATGGATTGAAGCTAGGGGACATGTGTAGAGTTAGGCACACAAAGAAAGACACTTTGATTTGCTTACTTACTCAATTATATGAAGCACGTAGTAATGTTATAAGCCCTAGATAAATGTTTCTCACTATTATTATGATATGATTGATACACTAGCTATGTACAAGCAAAAGCATAATAAAAACTTTCAAGTTATATTTTTTTAAATTATGTGTATTTTGGTGTATGTTTAAAGGGAAATTAAAGTTTTATTCTTTGATTTTTACTGTTAGGGCTAGCCAAAATTTGTTTTTGAAAGGGGTCAATTTTTTTTGTAGAAGTTAGCAAGTGCTAAAAAAACATGTATAATACTAGAGTGTATAAAAATATTGTAATAAAATTTATTTATTTGACGTTTTAGTTGGACTAAACATTTTTAGAAATAAAGTTATAAAGTATTTTTATAAGTTTTTTTATCTTGTTTATAAAGGTACATGATAAAAAGATAAAAAATACATAAGGTTTTACAGAAAAATACATAGTAATCTACACTTTTTGAATCTTTGTGTATTTTTTTATGGAACATTGTGTATTTTCGACTTTCTTATCATATACTCTTAAATCAAAAAATAAAAAAACTCTTTTTTTTAATTATCAACTCATATTATTTCTAATCTTTTAAACCGGTGTAGGATTGGACTCTTTTTTTGACGTCGACTTAAATGTGAACAAAACTAAACACGGGTTGAGCAAAGTCACAAACGAGATTAAAGATTAAAGTCAAAATTTAGTGATAACTGAATGCAAAAAAAAGTTAACGTCTATAGCCCCATATTTATAGGAAGTAAATTTTAGAGAAGGGTTTAATAAATAGTTATGTATTTTTTTAAATATATCCACATGGTTATGTGTACTCAAAAAATTATCTAGATAGTATCTAAACTTTTACTTTACCTTACATACAATTTTTTTTCTACCTATTACTAACTTGTAATGATTTTGCAACGTTAGTCTTTTTATAAACGGTTATTTAAAATGTTTGCAACGTTAGTCCATTTTAAAATATTTTTCTGCAAAAAAGAGAATTTTTGAAAAAAAAAACATTTTCTTCAAAAAAAAAATTTCTCAAAAAAAAGTATTTTCTAGGAAAAGTTAATTTCTCAAGAAAAAATAATTTTTCGAAACTTTTTTTGGAAATTTTTTTTTTTTTAAATATATATATTTTCAAAAAGTTAGTTTTTGAAAAAAACAAAAAACAATTTTTAGGAAAAATAGAAAATGTATAAAACTTACTATTTGTATAAATTTAAATAATTAAAAAGATATATATACTCATTTTTCTTAATATCGACTTATTTAAGAAACATTTATTTCAAAAAAAATCTCTAAAAGTTTTAAAATTAAAAAAGTTTAAAACGCGAATAGTTATAGTTCACGTACTATTTGGATAATATTTTAGATATGCGTATCATATGAATATATTTGAAAAAGTATATGGTTATTTAATGTGTTAAACCTTTTAAAGAAAAGTTCGCATAAACATATAACAAAAATGACCTAAAATATAAAATATAAAAAAATCGGCTATCGGAACCTTTAATCCGTATACGATAGTATGATTACGGCTTGACAAATAAGACGGCTAAATTAATTATTATTCGAGAGCTATACAACGTAATAAGGAACATATTTATACGTCGTAGAGAAAACTAAGAGTAAAGATATTAACAGTCGTAGCTTCTACGTCGTAGCAAAATTTCTTTGCCCGAGTCCTTTTGTTCATGATTCAATGGCTATGTATCACACGACTATTTTGACAAAGTGAAGAAAGTTAACATCGTTTGACATGCACAATTTAGAAGTAACCGCACTAATCTGGAAGAGTTTTAACTGGTTTAAGTTTTTGGATGATGAAACCAAGCTTATAAATTAGTCGATCAAAAAATTAAAGTCAATGTGTTAAAAAAGCTAGTAAAGCTATTTGTAAGCTTCGTTCGATTGAAACGAATGGCTTAAAAACCCTTGCTAGTAGTGTTGAATAAAATTACCGTTCAAAAAAAAAAATTGGCCAAAAGAACATAAAATTATCCTCAAACCAATTCTAATTAAATAAAGATATGAAATTGAAACTCCTCGCAACGATGTATCGGTCGTGCTCGAACGACCGAGTCGCATTCGGTCGTGCCCGTTGCGTCGACCGAATCACCAATTCGATCCCAGGCACGATCGGGTTGTAAATGAAGAAATTCTGAAAATGGATATAAATGTTACCGTTGGTTTGAATAAAAAAAACTTTTTTTAAAAACTTTAAATTTAATTTGATATATCTCTATAAAAACCCCATTTGTTCAATCATTTTTCATACAAATTAACTCACAATTCTCCAAATTACAATGTCTTATGAATTATTTTTTGTCGACTTTTCCGACGACGAGGATGAAGCTACGAGTGAGCTTGCGGTATATGCGTAAGCTTGTCAATCGATTTACGAAGCATCAAACCCTCCAAAATAACGAGCGTACATAAATAGAGACGAGGGTGCGTATAGTCGTCTAGTGGCAACTTATTTTACTAGCGGGTCGTATTATGACGCGGAGACATTTCGTACGTTGTACCGAATGGAGCGAGAACTATTCTTACGAATGTTCGCGATGTAGCAATAACTATCCTTATTTTTGAAACGCGGTTGATTGTATGGGTCGAGAATGTCTTACTCCATTGTTGAAGTGCAATTCCGCTATTCGTCAAATGGCGTACGGAGCCGTTCCTTATTTTCTTGACGAAAACTTGCAAATGGGTGTGTCAACAGCCCGTGCTTGTCTTCGAAACTTTTGTAAGGCCATCATGGAGTTATATGGTAAAGTGTACTTGCGAAGTTGACGTACACCGACATGAAAAAACTCTATGCTCATCACAAGGAAAAGCAAGGGTTTCCTGGGATGACAGGAAGTATCGATTGAACAGATTGGTCGTGGGAAAATTATCACGTTGCATACAAAGCTCATTTTTGTAGACGTGGTCACGGGTAAACTCTTTTCATTTTATTGGAAGCGATCGTCTCTCAAGACTTATGAATTTGACATGCGTTCTTTGGTGTAGTCGGGATGAATAACGACGTAAATATTTTACGTCAATCCCCTCTTTTCAATGATCTTAAATCAGGGAAAGCTCCATAAATGGGATTCATGGCTAACGACGTGTATTATCGGCGGGGATATTATCTTACTGACGGGATATATCCAAAATGGTCGGTTCTTATTAAGTCTATAAAAGATCCGCCGACGAATGATCATAAACGGAGATTGTATAAAATGAAGCACGAAGCAACAAGAAAAGATGTGGAACGAGCATTCAGCTTATTGAAAACAAAATGGAAGCTGATTAATTACCCGGCCTCAGGAATGTCAAGACGTAGATTATCGGAGTAATGTACACCTGCATCATATTACACAATATGATAATTCAACACAACGGAGCAACGATATCACTCATATTTCATCCCGAAGAACAATATGCTGATAACGATCCGGTAAATACACATAAAGAATCACTCGCAATTACTCAGCAGATTGCCAACGAACAAGATCATCTACACCTAAAAGTCGATCTAGTAGAACACATTTGGGCTAATCACGAACAATAAATTAACTTTTTAATTTAATGTAATGTTTTTTTTAATTAAATGAAATGTTTTTTTAATTAAATGTAACGTTTTTATTTTTTGAATGAATTCTTTTTTAACTAGGTCGTCTTGGTAGGATAAATAGGTCGATGTAGGTCACCGAAGAAAGAAAGCTGATATTACAGAAAAAAAATAAAAGTCACACTAAATCACTATTGCGGGTAGCCTAACTTACCCCGAACAACAAAATAACTATGTGGACTAATGATAAACTATCCACATGGTTACAAGTGTCTTGTTTTATTTTGTCTATCTTTTTTATTTTATTTTCATTTTTAACAAAAAAATTTTGAACGGCGAGTTAGTAATTACTGATTTGATCTTACAGTGACATCCAATTGGGTAGTATGTAAGCTTCGAACCTTCTCCTTAGGAGATAAACTTCACTCCTGCTTCTGTTTAATTCGAGCCCTTGAAGGTCGTTAGTGAGATTTGAACTTGAGACCTCTTCAACAATACTTTCTAAAGTTATTTTTGATGACCAACTAAGCTAGCTCTGTTACTTCTTTTAACAAATAAATATTAAGATTGCTTTTCTAAACTAACGAATAACGTGATTTTTATAGAAACTGAAGATCAACGTGATCTAATACATGAACATTGTGATGTTATGAGAAACTCATGAACTAAAGAGCAACATGATCTAAATGATGAATATTGTGATATAACCATGGTTATAAATAGCGCGGTATAGCGCATCTTATAGCGGGTTATAACGTGAAACGTGACCTTCACATTACGAAACAGACTAAGACGTCGTCTTTAGGCGTAGCGTGCTAAAAAACGGCATAAAGCGTGATATAGCGTGTAGCGTGAATATTTTTGCAAATTTTACAGGAATTAGCCTTACTAGTTTTGAGCTATTTAGTAGACACGGGCTTAATAATTTTACTATAAAGATAAATCCTTGAGTAACTACTAGCCGATTTTGTTATAAATTTGAATTAAAGTATTGCTCCAATTTGTAAACTCGATATATACATAATAACTTATAAATATTTTGCGCCTCTATATATCACGCTTTAGAAAACGTCGTACATTCGCTATAACTTATGTAGCTTGAAGCTTAGCAATACCGTTATGTTACGCTTCACACTATTTACAACCTTGTATATAACCGATGAATAACGTTAAAAAAGAAGTGATTACAATTGAGATAACAGAAAAAGAAAAAGTTATTTAAAAGAAAACTGATGCACAACATGATGTAACAGACGAATGTTATGGTGTTATTTATAAAAAAATTACTCCTTATGTTTCTAATATTAAGTTTCTATAATAGTATATGGAATTGTCCTATATTAAGTGTCTATTACAATAAATAAATAAATTTTTATAACTAAATTTTTAATTTTACCTTTTGAATATATGGCTCATATTTTTTTTCTTCCTTTTAACTTTTTGCACTAATATTGTATGGAATATATTAAGCTCAAAACTTTGTTTTTTAAAGTCATTGACACTTAATGTAAAACGAATAGAATGATGATTTGATGAACAACATGGTCTAACCGATGATTGTGATATAACTGATGCACAACATTAAAAAAACTAATGATTAACATTGTGATTGTGATATCGTTTATAAAAAAATGTGATGTACTTGAATAGTGGTATATATATCGCAAATTCGAAGTTTTAGTTTTTAATATTTTTTCTAAAAAATATTAAATTTTTACGAGTTACTAAAACAATTATATGGTAATTAACACATTCAAACTCTAAAATGACAATAAATTTTTCATTGTGGCACTTCATAGAACATTACGGGTTTCATGAACACGTTAACTTTTGATTTTTTTTGAAAATAACATAAAAACAAAAAATGTGAAGAAATGATGTTAATTAATCATTGAGGCACTAGTGTGAATTGGAAATTGAAGCTATTAGATTTCGAATTAAATTATTATATCTTAAATCAATGAATTGAAACAATTACATGTAGAATATAAGAATTAGATCATGAGTGAAAAATTAATTTGAGAAAAATGTTAAATGAACGAGGGAAAAATAAGAGTACGAGACATTAAAGAATGTTGAAGAAACGAGGGAAGATACGAAAGTGAAAAAAACAAAAATTTCTGTTCTAGTTTACTACGAAGAGTTTCTATTTTTTTTTTAACGGCGATTTATTAAGAAAACAACTAACAAGATGCTAGAATTATAAAGAAATAAAGTACGGGTTCTTAAGCCAGACGATCCAAGTGAACGACGCTTTACTTCAAAATTTACACCAAGTAAAAGAATTAGAAATTATGTTATCGAAAAGAGCGCCCTTCGTGTAACCTTTGATATCAAATAAAGTCTTGTTTCGGAAGTTCCAAATCCCCCACCACATAACGTAAAAAACTCCTTCTAACACCATCTTGAGGTTAGTAGATAACCGGATTGAAGAAAGCCAGGTCAGCCAATCCCCATAAGACGAAACTCCCGCATATGCCACATTCCACCAAAGAGCGATTTTTCTATAAATCTGATCCGTCACACTGCAACTGAAAAAAAGATGAGAGGCAGATTCAACACCGTTGTTGCAAATAGGACATGAGATGGAGCCGATGTCGATACCGCGACGAGACAAATTAAACCTGGAGGGCAATGCATCCATCTTGACTTTCCAAGCGAGAATGTTAACTTTGATCGGGATGTACTTCACCCATCTGGTTTTGAAAGAGGTACTCGATGAGTGCAGGTTATCTATGAGGTCCTTAAAGAAGCTACTGTGTAAGCCCCTTCCTTTCCTAACGACCACACAAAACTGTCTTTCTGAGGAGACAAACTAATTTTACTGGCCAGATTAGAGATAGCCATGAACTGCTCTCTTTCCACCCCTCCCCTTGCACAACGACGGGACGACTGTTCAATAGAAGGATCTGCTAGCTTATCTCGGATACTAACTTCTTTGTTATTCTCCAATGCAAAAACACGAGGAAAAACGTCTTTGAGAAAACCTGCTTCACTCCAATTATCTGTCCAGAATTTCGTGTTGCTGCCATCTCCTACTTTCAGAGATAAATACTCGAAAAAATTAACGCCTTTAACGCGAAGTTTTTCGACTTCGCTCACAATACTAAGCCAACATGAATTATGACCACGTTTAATAACACGACCAATATTACCTTCTTCACCGTGGATGGCTTGAATAACCCTCATCCATAACGAATTTCTGTTTGTCAAGAACTTCCACACCCATTTAAACAACAAAGCGCGATTCATTGCAAACATACTTGCAACTCCAAGACCCCCAAAATCATTGGATGACAAAATAGTTTTCCATTTGGACCAAGTAGCTTTCTTACTTTTATGCTTATGCACATTGAAAAAATCATTTCTAATGGACTCCATTTCCTGTAGCACGCTTGAAGGGGTTTTGTACATAGACATATAAAAGATAGGGATAGTACCAAGCACGGATTTTAAGAGTGTGAACCTACCCCCAACGGATAAAGCCTTTCTCTTCCATGTCGAGAGTCTGTTTTTTACTTTAGAAATCACCTCATGCCATGCTTCTACTGTATGCATATGACCTCCCACTAAAGTACCGAGGTACTTAAAAGGAGAACGAAGAATCAAACACCCTAACTTGCACGCAGCTTGGTTAACCTTGCTGCTGTCCACATTTACCCCCATAATCTGACTCTTGCACATATTAATCTTTAAACCAGAAGCTCGTTTAAAACATTCCAAAACGTTCATAATGATGGAAATGTTACGAAGAGTTTCTATTACTTTTTAACGAGTAGACTAATCTCCCGCAAAAGAGATAATACAATCTGTGAGCAAACAATGTAATCTTGTAATCGGGATCATTCTTATACTTTTTAAATTTTTTTTTTTCATAGTTTACATAAAGTTAGTGATCCATTAGTCAGGGGTGCCAATCCATATTGCAACACAAAACTTATCTAACACTCTTACAAACAACTCTCTTATAAAGTATTTCAAAAGGTTATTAAAGGAATACTTAAAATGTTAAGTTATATTTACTAATGTATTGTACACAATCAATACAAACTTAGAAAACTACAATAGCAAAATTTTACACCTCATTAATACAAACTAATTTAATACTCACATCAAAACTAATTAATACATAATAATTGATACACAATTAAAAAAATAATAATTAATACTACTTAATGATATATAATTAAAACACCATATTACTTAAAAGTATAAGTATATACACATTTTACAACAATTAAAAGCATATGATAGTGTATATAGTTTTAAAAACCGAACTGTGCCAATGGGTTCAGCCGAAAACCGGAGTCACCATGGGTTCAGCTAGCCAGTTACATAAAGTTACTCAAAACTCAAATTGTCGTTTTTCGAGATGTCGTTGTAAAAAAAGTAATATTAAAATTAAGTTCTCTGAAAATTATGTTACAAGATACCTGTCGCCGCAACACGCGGGTACCCTACCAATCTAAAATAAAGACCAAGATAGTCGAGTTATGTTGAGTCTAAACAGTTTTCAGAATGTGTTTGGGTGAGTTTCACATTACTCTTTTTTTTTTTTTGGAACAAAAGTTTCACATTACTCGTTCATTAAATAATTGGTGTTTGTGTTGTTTGTGCGTTAAATGGGCCAACTAACTCACCACCAACCCAATTCAGTTATGAAAAACAATGTTAAATTTCTAATGGGTTAATGGGTTGAATATGCCCACTAAGTTAATCAGTTTAATCTAGCAAGTAGCAACACATTCAAAACCGAGATGCAAATGTCGAATTTGAGTTCACTTTTGTTGAATAATTTAATTAATTTAATAAAAAAAAAGTTGAATTTATTAACTCATATGCAAAATGTTTGTTTGTAAGTTAAGGTGTTGTTTGATAAGAACTTAAGTAATAAAATCGAGTATGCATTAAAATGGTGTTTGATAAAAATTTATAAGGTTTTAATTGAAAAATCAGTATATGAATTAAGTCATCAATGACATGTTTATTTTATGCTTAAAACTAACATATAATTTTTTACAAAGGAACACATGAGAACGAGAGTCTTTATATTAAGTCAATGACTTAATTCGTTATTTTACAAATTTAATCACCAATTTTTTTTCTTATTTCATTTAAAAAGATATGATTTTTTTTAATCTTTATTTAGTAAATAAAATAAATAATATAATCATTTACAAATTGACAAGAAACAATTATTAATCCCTTCGTGTTAGTATTAAAATATCCGGAGTTCTTAAAACAATTACAACCGTCATTGCACTATCACAATTACTATGTTAGCATCATATCAACTTACCATCACATACCACTTACCTAAATATCATATTAATATTACATCACATAGGAACCTATATATATATGAGATAATAGCATGTGTATTCTTAGAGTAAAAGGTGTCACGAAGTGGAATACCCTCTTTACTTGTGCCACCTTAACGCCACATCATCTCAACTAACCAAAACAAAAAACAAACTAAACACTCCCTTACTCACAACTAATCTCTCTCCTCTTCACTTGGGTCCCACCACTCACTCACAAAAAACCAACTAAAAATGGGGCCCGATTTTCTTCCTTCTTCATCTCATTGAATTCTGGCGAATGACTCACGGCGAAGGGGGGGTCGGTGTCACGGCGAGCACCGGCGAGGGTGCCACTCGGACCGACGAGGACCCCTCGCCGTGACACCGTTTACTCTTATTTGCGTGTGAGTTTGATTACGCCGAAAGAGGAAAAAGTTATAAGATAAACGACGAAGACATGTGATAAGTTAGGAATAATATTGTGTTACAAACTAGGGGTAAGCATTTCGCACCGTCAGTCGGATTGGAAAATCGCACCTGACAGACAAAAAATAATCGTTTCAGTTTGATCATACCGTATAATTTCGGTCCGGTTCTCGGTCTGAGGTTTTGTATCATTTCAATCCTCGATCCGAGGTTTTTAGACCATTTCGATACTCGATCCAGGGTTTTGAGCCATTTCAATCCTCAGTCTAAAGTTTTTGAACCATTTTAGTATTCGATTCAATCCGATCTTAATGTCACACAATAAAAGAGCATGCCTTAACTTCATAAAAGTCATACTTCATAAAAGTCATACTTCAATCTGACGGTTGATAGTATGCAACCAACGTTTGAGATTACTTTCAAGATAAATGAACATTAAAATAGCGGGAGACATAAAAGTCATACTTCAATCTGCCGGTTGATAGTATTCACAAATAATATGGTATCAGAGCGTACATATGCCCTACAGGGCTTTATCCAAACATACAGATACATCATATAAATATGGGCCTGAGTATAATTCTAATAGGAAATACCGAAAACAAACATCGGTACCCCAAAGTAAAAGCTCATCACACACAAACATAAGTACTGTAAAGGAAAAAGACTAAACAATGTCCATGGAAATAAGTAACAAAATGTATGAAGAAATGCATAAAGTAATGAAGGCAAGTAAGCTTCCAACCCATATGCACCTACGCTCAGAATCTACGAGCGCCCTTGAGTACCTGCCGTTTTGGGAAACATTAAAGAAAAACGGCTAAGCATAACGCTCAGTGCACGGATATACAAGCATAGCATGAATAATATAAGCATATACAACATATAGCAGCGAAATTGATTAAGTCCCGACTGAGCATAATGCTTCAAAATGTTGTTTTATCAGATTCGCATGATTCTTGGACTTGGTCCTTAAATGCTTCAAAAGGGTTCTCGGTCGCGTCTGTGCGTTCTCTTGTGGATTCGAATATTTTGGACTCTTCTCCTACATCTACGAGATGGAATAAACTTATGCCCATCAAAATCAATGTTTTCATTTGGAGGTTGGCTCTAAATAAACTTCCCACGAGGGTTAACTTGGATAGGAGGGGCATTGACTTGGACTCGACTCTTTGCCCTTTGTGTTTGGAAGATGTAGAAACTGTCAATCACATTTTTTTCTCTTGTGAATTGGCGTCTATCCTGTGGGGCAAGTTCGCTTCTTGGTGGGAGACTGATCTTCCAGTTTGCTCTTCTATTGACGATTGGTACGGGTGGATTGACTCTTTACATATCTCGCGGGGGTCTAAGGCTGTAATCGAAGTAGTGGGTGGTACGATTTTATAGTGCATTTGGATGTTTAGGAATGATCTTCTCTTTTCGCATACTCCGATGAAGAAGTCCTGTGTGTGGGACTTGATCCTTTCGTTCTCTTATCTTTGGATTTCTTCTCGAAATCATAATTGCAAGTTTAGGTGGGATTGTTGGTTGCGTAAACCTTTAGATTCTTTTTCTCCCTCGTAATGTTTTTCTAGCTTTTAGCTAGTCTTAATAAAATTGCCGTTCAAAAAAAAAAAGTCCTGGAAAACCTGGTATAACTTAGCAGAACTGGTTTTATAGTTTGAAAAACCTTATGTTTATCTTATGAAAACTGTTTAACATGTTAACCATTAAGCCAATATAGGTCATGAAATATCAACGTGCATGAATACATGGAGGGGTGACCTCATCATGCAATTAGAGGGTTACCTCTAATTAATATAAGTTTGGGTAGGAGGGATCAGCTCCTTGTGAAGGATGCAAGGCACACACCACATTCACCTGAATAATCTATTATAAACATGTAATCTATGATGCACCCATACGCCCAACATGATTACATAATAATATGGCCAAAATCTGAAAAGGGACGCCACGAGCTATCACTCCGGCGTGGTGAATTCATAACACTGGTGCCTCCAGTGTTATGGTTATGGTACCACCATAACTAGGTGAAACTGGTCATGCATGTATATGGCTTAGGCATTTAATTAAACATAAGCAAATCAAAACATATAAAACACAAACTAGGAACACAGTTGGCTGCATACGAGGAATCCTAATAAGGAAAGAATGTCCATACTGAAAGGACGGAGAATCCGTACCTTGTGTCCAGTGAACGAAGAAGACGAACGGAAGAGAGTCCTACTTCGATCTCACTAATGCTACATAAATAATTGTTGATCCCAAACTTAGATCGATTAAGCTTTTTGTATACGAGATTAGATCAAGTTATACACGTAGAGAAACTTTGTTTATGTATAATGTAATCTAAGTGTTATGCGGAATTAACACTTAAACAAGAACACACAAAGATGTAAACAAACTTTCACTTGATTGATAATAACGAACTTGCTTACAATGAAAGTGTTTAACATACGAACAACTTATGAAAAATTATGTTGAACAATAACCTAAAGGTCTTCTTTTATAGACATAAGAAGCCTTGTACAAGAATCTACGTATCAACTATTCTAGGTAAAGATAAATATAGAAAGTACATTGTTGTTCTTATCTTTACTAGAAGTAATCTAGAACATAATAAACGTAGACCATATCTTTCCATCAGTGCTTGTCTTCAACCTATCAACGCTTGACTTCTTCTTGTCAACGCTTGATCTGTCAGCGTTTGTTTTCTTCCTGTCAACGCTTGTTTTCTTCTTGTCAGCGTTCAAGTGGACTGGCTACATTTTTTTCCCAAGAATCCTCCCCTAAACTTGATATCTACTCTAGTAATCAAGTTTCTGAATAAACATTAAGAACTAGGAGGAATCTTACAACGCTTATCATATTGGTAATAAATATGTCTGATCAAATCTTTGGCAACGTCACTTGAATAATCAATCTCCAGCTGAGTTGTCTTCATCTTCTCCAAAACTTCTTTGGACATGGGATACTGAGCATCTATAAGAAGATACTCAGCAAACTTTGTAGAGCTCAAGTAGTACACACCAGCAGCTGAATACAAACGCCATTTAAGACCATTGAGATCATCCTCAAGATCCTTCCACATAGCAGGATCTTCTTATCTTGGTCCACACATCTTCTTAAATGTTGACCACAGTTTTATTCCATTGACTGAAGTAGGAGCTTCAGTCTCATACTTGGCTTCCAACAACCTCCAAAGGTCTACCAAGTCTCCTCTATCCAAACTTGCAAAGAGAGATACAAGAGTAGTAAAAGTATGTACCTCTTTTCCATACATGCCAATCTTCCAAAACCCACTTTCATCTTCTTCATAGCTTATAATAGGGTTTCTGGCATCAAGAGGTAACACTTGTACCATGTCTGAAGCTTCTATGGGTGAGAGCTTAATGCTCCTTCTAATAATAGCTTCACTGGGATACAATGGATCCATATCTTTAGGGAATTCAAGTGAAACTCTCTTCTTCAAAGGTCTTGGGACAATCATTGCCCTCTGAATCTCCATCTCTTCTGCAAGTTCTTCTTTCCTTTCATCAGAAAGAAGTCTGAGAGTGTTTTCTTCCTGCACTTTTGCCCAAATAGGATAAGCCTTGTACTCCAATTCTTCAAAGGATAATCCCAACAATTTCTTGTAGGTCCATCCTGTTCCATGACATCTGAGTAGCATGTAGTAAAGCTCCCTTCTATCCCTTTTCAGCAGTGACAAAATATTGCTAGCCCTATGTTTCAGAATAACCTTGCAGTCTGCTTGAACTCTTTGAAGAATCTCCAAACCCCAAATCTGGTCTGAAATAGTCAAATCTGGATTCTCCATTATCCTATTCTCCCAAGCATGGTACATCTGAACCACCTCTGGCATATCAAAATCTACTTGCAATTTCAACTCATTCAGCTTCTCTTTTGCCAAATCATCACCATACTCAAGTCTTTCTGGTTGTTCTATTATCATCACACTTGAGTCTGAACTAGCTTCATCACTTCCTTCTTGTTCTTCTAAAGTGGCAACAAATGGTGATTCACCAACTTTCTTCCTTTATTGTTCCACAAGTTGTGCAACCAACCTTCTATCAAATTCTACCTGTGCTGCATCCTTTGGAACTTCCACTTCTACCATAATTCCTTTACCCTTATCTAATGGATCAATGATGGGTAAGAATGATGGTAATACTTGTGAAGATACATCTTTGATGATGGATGATGACTGGAATACATCAACCTCATCTGCAGGTCTGTTAACGCTCAACTTCCTTGTGTCAGCGCCCAAATTACTCTTGTCAGCGCTCAAATTTTTCTTGTCAACGCCCAACTTACTTGTCTCAACACCTTTTGTAATTTCTTCCAACATAGCTGTAAAAGACAAGTTTAAGTTTGTAGGAGTAACTAGAGACATATCAAAACTTGGTTGTCTCTTCAATTCAGTTAGGGCCTCAGCAATGCCCAAAGATTCTCCATCATGTGAGCCTTTATCACTCACATTAATCTGTTCATCCTCTCCTTTGGAAGATTCCTCCATCCCACGCCTTGTGCTAGCATTCTCCTAAATAACAATCCTCTCCCTCAATTGCTTGAGTTCAAGGCCTTGTGTACTGACAATGTGTGCCAAGTCTGAATTTTGCTTTTGCAAGCTAATGCAGACAGCAGTTAATTCCATCAATGTGTATGGTTCCAATCTGCCCTCCTCAAAAATGGGTATTTGATCTCCCAAGTTAGATTCATGGGGCATGGATGAGGTCTTAAATATTTTAGGACTGTCTTGGCCTACATCTAAGCCAAAACCAATAGTCCCAGCCTCATCCATAGCACCAACCACACTTGTGGTGGTGGTTCTCTCTGCTACATGGATAGGACCACTAGAGGAGAACATTCTAGTAGTCCTTGGGCGTTTTTGCAACCTATATTGTGGTGGGGTAGATGATGATGTGGATTGGGTAGATGTGGGTAGGTTAAGGGGTGTTTGGGACTGTGTAGGAAATGTGTCAACGTTTAAATTACTTGTATCAACGCCAATATTTAATGTGTCAGCGTTAAAAGGTTCTTGGTCAATTTCCATGTGTTGGGGTGAAGGTAAAGGTTTTGGTATTGGGTCAAGTTGTGGTTGTGGGTCTGGTTGGGGTTGTGCTGCTTCAATAACAGCCAGCATAGCTTGGGTGAGAGGTAATTCACGGTGATGGGGTGAGTTCATCTTTGTAAAAATAGCTTTCTTTTGCACAGGGATCTCATAAAAATCATCATGATCCCTTGTGTAGTAATTTTGCACATCAAAAACCATTTGTAAAAATCTGGGATAAGCCAAAGTCATCTTACTCCCTTTGTTTTTACACATGCCATCAAAAATCATTTTAGAATAATTAAAATTTTGCCCAGTTGCAATGCACACAATAGCACTAGCAATTGATCTGTTAATCTCATTGTGTGCAATACACTTAGGACTCAAACATTGTAAGATGACATGTATGAGGTACTTCCAGGCTGGGGGAAACTCCTGTTTATGATATTTGTTTAAAGTTCCCTCATCAGGGAAAGGATAACCCAAAGCCTTTAGTCCTTGTTCTATTTCATGAATGGGAAGGGTGGTTATACCATCTGCATCATCAAGATGCAAAGCCTGGCGAACCAAGGCTTCAGTAACCACCCATGTACGCCAATGAACAATACATGATAATGTAGTCACATTATTAATTGTTGAGGAACTAACAGTGTTCCAAAACTGTTTAATATGCATGACAGGGATGAGAGGAGCATGAGAAAGAGCATACCTAATTGGGGATGCATTCAAATACGCCACCATCTGGGTGTATTGGGGAAACAGAGTATCATCAGCGTCCAAATATGCTACCATGTTGTGTTGACTCCTGAATCCCAATACCAAATCACTTGGTTTAAATTTTGGTGCCATTGTTGAAGAAAGCTGTTTGTGAATGATTTACAAAGATGAATAATAGGAGAAAAATGTGTTAGACAAGAATACAAGATACCCTGTTTAAAAATAGGAGCCAAATATATAGGAGAGATAGGTGCATGTGATTGGTCAAAATTGAGGCAACTATTTTCAAAATATAATCATGAAAATATTGAAAAGAAAATAAGTTATCTCATGCATTAATTAAAAGTTATCTACTCCCAAAATTACAGCCCCAAAATTTGTCAAAAAGTAACAACTGGGTAGGTCCCATTGAGTGTCAACGGTCAAAAATAACCCATCAATGCCCAACGGCTATATTCTTGTCAACGTTTGCCATAGCCATGTCAGCGTCTAAATTGGTCATAACAACGCTTGATAAAATGTTTGTCAGCGTCCAAAAATAAAAGTTATAAAAATGAAAAAAGACCTTAACAAAGTAATTTATCCTAGTGAAGATAACCTATAAGTTGATAATTATTATAGGGCGGCAAGCACTGTCCAGTTATGCACACTTGCTTATGCAAGATAGACATATCAGTCCTTTAGTGTCCCTTGCTAACCAAAACTCTTAACAACTAAGTTATCTCATAAAATTCCTTGTAACTCCCAGGTAAACCCATGATAAAATCATTCCCAAGTCTCCCAACAGACCACTCCCAATTCTAGGCCAAAAATTTCTTGGCAGCATGCATAATATATCAACTTTGCATGCTACAGTGCCTCATGATTTAGTAAAACTAACTCATACTCACCTGTGGACACAATCTAGAATTGTGATAAGAGTATTATAAGAATACCCAAAAATCCTAAAGGTTCCTAAAACCTCCCCTTAAACTGTGATACATATGTTGCTCAAAAATATGTATGAACATAAAAATTTATGTCAAGATAGGAATATAAATATTCCAACCATCATCCATAAATAAAAACATGCTCAAACGATTCTCCAAGGATCCATAAGCAACTCTGTATCCAATGGTATAATGCTAACACCACCTGCACATTTAGATTAAAAACCACAAAACTAACATTGTTGCTGACAACGTCCGGATAACACTTGTCAGCGTTGAGAGAACCTTTGTCAGCGTTAGACAAATATATTGCTGACAACGTCACAATAACACTTATCAGCGTTAAGGTTACCTTTGTCAGTGTTAGAAAAATATAGTGGAAAATCTAAATCATCAAAAAGACAATAACAATGCATTATCCTGTACATACTTTTACAAAAAGATCCCAAAACACATATTAAGTGAGATTGATCATTCCAATACTTGTTACCATGTATTGGAACCTTCCAACATCAAAAGGTTTAGTTAATAAATCAGACACATTTTCCTCTGTGTCAACCCTATCTGGTTGTATTAAACCATTTTCAAAGCAGTCTCTTATAGAATGGTGTCTAATTTCTATGTGTTTTGTTTTAGAATGATGCACAGGATTTTTAATAATGCATAACGTGCTGTTATTGTCAACAAAAATCTTGGTATGCATAAAATTATACCCATAATCTAACAGCTGGTTCTGAATCCATAAGACTTATCCACAACAAGCAGCTTCAGCTACATACTCTGATTCAGTTGTAGAATTGGCCACCACTGTTTGTTTCTTGCATTGCCAAGAGATTAACCTACTCCCAAGAAACTGACATCCACCAGTTGTGGATTTTCTATCAAACTTATCACCTCCATAGTCACTGTCTGAATATGCAATAAGCTCCAATGGTGAATCTTTAGGGTACCACAAGCCAAGATTGGGATAACATCTAAGGTACCTAAAGATTCTCTTGACAGCATAAAGGTGACATTCTTTGGGAGTCACTTGATGACGTGCACAAGCACACACAACAAACATAATGTCAGGTCTTAGGCTGTGAGATACATCAATGAACCAATCATTGATCTATAGAGCCTGACATCCACATCTTTTCCATCACCAACTTTTCCCCAAGGTTGTTCTCTATCCATAGGAGTAGTAGCCCTCTTTTCATGTGGAGAAAAGCCAAACTTCTTCAAGATCTCTGCTACATACTTATCCTGAGAGATGAAGATACCATCTTCTTTCTGCTGAACTTGTAACCCTAGAAAGAAGTTCATCTCCCCCATTGCACTCATCTTGAATTTATCTGTCATAAGATTGGAAAAGTCTTCACTCATATTTGGATTGGTGGAGCTAAAGATGATATCATCAACATAAACCTGAACAAGTAAGACATCCTTACCAGCCTTCTTTGTAAATAATGTCTGGTCTATGGTGCCCCTCTTAAATCCATTTTCCACCAAATAAGTGGACAATGTACCATACCATGCTCTTGGGGCTTGATGAAGTCCATACATAGCTTTCTTGACTCTATACACCTTATCTGGATTCTCTGGATCTTCAAAACCAGGAGGCTGCATAACATACACCTCCTCAACAATTGTGCCATAGAGGAAGGCACTCTTCACATCCATTTGATAGTCAGTGAAGCCCATGCAGGAAGCATAGGCTAGAAATATCCTTATAGCTTCAATCCTTGCAAGTAGTGCAAAGACCTCCTCATAGTCTATCCCTTCCTCTTGTGTATATCCCTGGGCCACTAAACGTGCCTTGTTTCTTACCACAATGCCTCTTTCATCTTTCTTGTTTCTTAGAACCCATCTTGTCCCAATAGGTCTGACATACCTGGGACAATCAACCAGCTCCCAAACATCCTGAATAGCAAATTGGTGAAGCTCATCCTGCATTGCTCCCACCCAACTTGGTTCTTTGAGAGCATCAAAAATCTTCTTGGGTTCCTGTTGTGACAGAAAATAGGCAAACAAACATGCTTGCACAAGAGGGGTATCAACCTTCTTGTGTATATTGGCAATAAATCCACCAAGACTCTGACGAGATCTTCTAGTATGAACAGGAGTCATAACATCTCCAATAATTTGAGAAGGAGGGTGATTCTTCATAGTAGATGTGAGAACTCCTCCCTCAAAAAGTCTGTTGTCTTCAATCTCATCATCCATGTTGCCAATATCTTCTTCAGACTCTCTTTCATCAACATTAATATGAACCTATTCATGTGAATTTGAAGGTTTACCTTGTTAAAAATTTGAAGAGAAGAGATGCTCAAAAGTGCTGTCAACGCCTGAACCTTGGTTGTCAGCGTTTGGGTTATCAACGCCTGAATTGGTGTTGTCAACGTTGAGCCATCAACGCCTGAATTTGTCCTATCAGCGCTAGATTTTCCTTTGTCAGCGCCTGAAGGATCATGCATGTTGTTAACTGGTGATACTTGGGGACCACCATTTTCCTTTCCAGCAGCAGCAGCAGCAGCAAAAGCATCTGTCCATATGGGAATAGTTACATACTCTTGTATGGGAGATGACTTGACTGCTTGTGATCCAACCTCTTCATTAACCTGTGTACCTGAAACATCAGCAACTGGTTCTTGCACAACATTTGAAGTTACCTTCACAATGTCTGGATTAGTAACAGGCATATAATGCAAAGTCCTAGACAGAGGTTCCAAGTCAAACAACCAATTTGGACCACTTTCAGGATCACTAGGTTTACTCTCTAAAAACCTAACATGTACTCTTTCAAGTATACGTTTTTCCTTCTTAAGGTAAACCTTATATCCCTTGCTCTGTACTGAATAACCCATGAAGTAGCCTTCATCACCTTTAGCACTACATTTACCTAAGGCATCACTAGTATCTAGTACAACTACATGACAACCAAAAGGTTTAAGAAAACTAATATTAGGTTTTCTTCCCCAAAGTAACTCATAAGGTGATTTGTTCTATATCTTGTTGACCAATGCTCTATTCTGAACATAACAAGCTGTATTCACAGCCTCAACCCAAAAAGCTATAGGAAAGTGAGCATCAGCCAACATGGTTCTGGCTGCTTCAATTAGGGTTCTATTCTTTTTCTCAGCAACCCCATTTTGCTGTGGGGTTCTGGCAACACTAAACTACCTAGTAATCCCTTTCTTGGCACAAAAATCATCCAACACTAAACTACCTAGTAAACCCTTTCTTCATTACCAGTTTTCTTCTCCATCTGAGTAATAAAGTCAATTAAAGTATCAACAGTGTCACTTTTCATAGCTAAAAAGAAAGTCCAAGTAAACCTAGAAAATTTATCTGTGATGACAAAACAATATGATTTACCATTCAAACTCTCTATATTACTTGGACCAAACAGGTCCATATGCAGCAAGTGAAGTGGTTTAGAACTAGAGTGCACCTGTTTAGACTTAAATGAGACATTGTGCTACTTGCCTTTAAGACATGCAACACAAGAGTGGTCATTGTGGAAAGCCTTTTCAGGCAAACCATCAACCAAGCCAAGTCTCACAAGTCTGTTTATATTCTTAAAGTTTATGTGCCCTAGTCTTCTGTGCCATAGATTACTCTCATCAACTGAAGCTTTAGCATAAAAACATGACATAGTATTATTCATCCTAATGCCATTAAGATTCACATTATAAATGTTTTTATGCCTAGGTGCTCTATAGTCAATATATTTCTCATCAGGAATTTTAAAATCCTTGCTTAACACCAAGCATTTAGTATCAGTAAACAGAACTTTATTTTTGTTATCACAAACTTGTGATACACTAAAAAGATTGTAATCAAGTTCTTTTACCAGAAACACGTTCTCAAAACGCAAGTTCTTGGTGAGAAGAGTCCCTTTGCCTGTGATAGTTCCATACCCGCCTCCAAAGTAAACCTTATCACCATCCTTAATGGGAGTGAAGTTTTTCAGATAATCTTCCTTCCCAGTCATGTGCCTAGAGCATCCACTGTCCCAATATCCATAATCATTGACCTGTTTTTGAATGCCCTGCACATAAAGAAAACAAGTTAGTTTTCTTTGGGAACCCAAGCCTGAGCAGACTTGGATTCATCTGGTTGTTCAACAAGAACAGACTTAGTTCTCATAACAACCCCTTGTTCATCCCTTTTTGGATGAAATACCCAGTTAGCCCCAATTGGTTTTGTAATGAACTTTGAAATATAATTAAATCTGTTGCAGGTCATAGAAATCCCATTAGAATTAGGGTTTTGAGCTTGCTTAGGTATCCATGTCAAGCTAGAAGAAGCTTTATACCCCTTGCCATGTGGTTGCAAATATTTAGGTCTGGTCACGTTTCTGTCAGCGTTGGATTTAGTCTTGTCAACTTTGAAATTACCCTTGTCAGCGTTGAACCTAGGGTTTGCTACAGAAACCCATTGCCTATTAGACCAAGTATTGGTCCTCTGAAATGGTCTTTGTCCATGAGTGTTAGACCTTCTAGTGAAGAATGGGGCTGGTCTAACAACTTGTGGACTTTGCTCCACAAAAGTTTTGGGTCTGACAATTGTTGGGAATAAATTTAGGCCAGAACACTTGAACGCTGACAAGAACAACTCAAGCGTTGACAAGAGCAAAGTGAGCGCTGACAGCATAAGCGTTGACAAGATAAAGTCAAGCGTTGACAGATTGAAGACAAGCACTGATGGAAGTTGTGAGCTACACGTATATTATATTCTAGATTACTTCTAGTAAGGATGGAAACGACAATGTATTTTCTATGTTTATCTTTACCTAGAATAATTGATTCGTAGCTTATTGTACAAGACTTCTTGTTCTATAAAAGAAGATCTTTTAGGTTAATGTTTAATATCAGTTTTCATAGTATTCGCAAGTTAAACCTTTCATTGTAATCAACACGATTATTCTAATACAAGTGAAAGTTTGTTTAACATCATTGTGTTTTAGATCAAGTGTTAATTCCGCATAACACTTTGTTACTTTATTCATAAGCAAAGGTTTCTCTACGTGTAGTACTTGATCTAATCTCGTATACACAAAGCTAATCGATCTAAGTTTGGGATCAACAAGTGGTATCAGAGCTTGTTGAGAAACTTTTGATCTTTAAGTAACGCAGAACCCTAAAACACCAAACCCTAAAAACCCTAAATTCTCAAAACCCTAAAAACACCATGTCTGGCACAAATCAACCTCCTGCTTTGCTACAAAACAACTTCTCAAACCCTAGTATCAAAATTCCCATGTTTGATGCCAGGAACTTTGAACTTTGGAAGTCCAATTTTGAGCAATACATAGCTATTCATGACTACACTCTTTGGGAAATTATCGAATATGGAAACACATTCGATAAAGCAGCAAAGATTACTGCTGCTATTGCCGCAAGGACAGCTGTTCCTAATTGTCCTGAAGCTGATAAAGTGGAAAAGCCTGATGATGGGAGAGCTGTTGCTGTTGAAGACATAGCCAAGAAGAGGGTGGACATGAAAATCCTGAACATCTTGAAACATGCCCTAGGTCATGAGAATCAGCACAAGTACAAACGTTTTGAGTCTGCAAAAGAGCTTTGGGAAGCTCTTGAAGTAGCACATGGTGGCAATGCTGACACAAAAGAAGAAAAGAAGAAGCAACTATTGCATGAGTATGCTGTCTTCAAAGCTCAACCTAATGAGAATCTCAGCAGTGTGAGAAGTAGACTTCTTGACATCACAAGTCAACTTTCCTTCATGGGAAAACAGATTGATGACCCTGAATTGAATGCTACTTTTCTCAAAAGCCTTGGTGATGTATGGAAGATTGAGACAAGATCTATTCTTGTCAATAACACCCACAAGACTTCCAGGTTTGATGACATCTTCAACAAGTTAAGGCTGTTGGAGAATGAATGGCAATTGGAGAGTGATAACAAATCTTCTAGCAGCAACATGGCCTTCTTTTCACAAAGTGAAGGCCAATTTGATTCCATGAACTTCTATGGACATTCAGCAACTGGATCTCAAGGTGTCAGCGCTGGATGTCAATCTGTCAGCGCTGGATCATATCCTGTCAACGCTTTGTACTCAAGCGCTGACACACACAATCATGGCGCTGATAGAATTAAACCTGCTGGTTTTGATCTTGATACTGTGTGTGCATTCATTGCTTCTTTGCCTAGTGATTCAAGGATTACTTATGAAGATCTTGAGCAGATAAGTGATGAACAATTGGAAGAGATGGACATCAAGTGGACTATGGCTCTTGTAAGTTTAAGAGCAAACAGGTTCAATAAAAGGTTCAAGAAGAAGATGACCTTTAATGCTAAGGATGTTGCTGGCTTTGACAAGTCCAAAGTGGAGTGCTACAACTGTCATAGGATGGGGCACTTTATGAGGGAATGTAGATCTCCAAGGAGATCTGATGCTGGGAAGCCTTCTAGCCAAATGATTAAGAACCCAGATCCCAAGGCCATGGTTGCTGTTCAACAAATTGATGGTGTTGGAGAATGGGATTGGAGCTGGATGGCTAAGAATGAGGAAGAGGACAGAGCTTTGGTTGCTGAAGTTAAAGAAGAGCATGCTGAATATGCTCTCATGGCACACTCCTCCTCTTCATCAGACAATGAGGTATATGATGATGCTTTCTGTTCTAAGGGTTGTCGTTTAAATACTGAAAAATCAAAACAAGAGATAGTTAAATTATTAGATGAAGCAAGTACTCTAAGGTGCAAAGTATCTAACTATCAAATTGCTCTTACCCAAACAGAAAAGACAGTAACTGAGTATAAGAAAATGGAGTTTGATTTAAAGGATCAAATAAATATCTTAAAACATGAGTTACATCAGAGTAAGGATGTTCAAGATATAGTAAATAGGGTTAATCTTGATTTGATAGCTCAGTTAGAGGAGGCTAACAAAAATAAAGATAATGTGAGTCTTAAAATCCAGAGATTTGATAAGGCCACACAATCCCTTGGAGAGTGTGTTAGTAAACAAAGAGACTCTAAGGATATGAGTGGGATTGGGATGAATAATTATACTGTTGTTCCACCACCAGCTGGGGATTTCTATGGTGTCCAATCAAAGGACTTATCTTGGACTGGCTTGCCAGAATGCCAAGAGGAGGAGTTTATTCCTCCACCTAGAGTGACTTCCCCAGTTGAGGAATATCAGCAAAAGCTGACTGACCTAGAAGAATGGAAGAAAGCAAACCACACCTTGTTTGTTAAGGGAGGGTTATTGTGTGAAAGTCCAAATGAGCCCACACCAATCACAAAACCAATTGATGATCCTAAACCTATTAAGATCACACACCCTACCACTGGCAAAGCTGTTGACCTTGGCCCACAATCTGTTAGAAAACCTAGTGTTAAATATGCAGAGATGTATAGAAATTCTAGGTCACCAAAAAGCCAAGTTAGTAACCATGGAACAGGCTTCTTTGCTTCTAGACCTAATACTATGTCTAGAAAAGCTTGTTACACATGTGGTAGCTTCTCACATTTGGCCTACAAATGTGTCAACGCTTCCAATGTCAACGCTGATAGGAACCATTTCAGCGCTGACAAAAGTCAACATAGGTCAAACACTGTCAGACCCAATACCTTTGTGAACAAAAGTTCACAAGTTGTTAGACCAGCCCCATTCTTTTCTAGAGGGTCTAACACACAAGGCCTAAGACCTTTTCAAAAGTCAAATACTTGGTCAAATAGGCAATGGGTTCCTGTAGCAAACCCTAGGTACAACACTGATAAGAGCAATCGGGGCGCTGACAAGAAAAATTTCAGCGCTGACAAACCTAGGTATTTGCAGCCACAGGGAAATAGGTCTAAAGCTTCTACTAGCTTAACATGGAGACCAAAACAGGACCAGAACCCTAATTCTACTGGTATTTCTATGACATGCAACAGGTTTCATTATATTTCTAAGGCATTGTCAACACCAATTAGGGTTAACTGGGAATTTCATTCAAACAGGGATGAAAATGGGGTTGTTATGAGAACCAAGTCTGTTCTTGTTGAACAACCAAATGAATCCAAGTCTTCCAAGGCTTGGGTTCCCAAAGAAAACTAATATGTTTTCTTTATGTGCAGGGCATTCAGAAGAAGATCAATGACTATGGATACTGGGATAGTGGATGCTCAAGGCACATGACAGGAAAGGAAGACTATCTGACCAATTTCTCTCCTATTCAAGATGGTGATAAGGTATACTTTGGAGGTGGCTACGGCACAATCACAGGAAAAGGAACCCTTGTCACCAACAATCTAAGGTTTGATAATGTCTTCTTGGTGAAAGAACTGGATTATAACTTGTTTAGTGTATCACAAGTGTGTGATAACAAAAATAAGGTTCTTTTCACAGATACTGAGTGCTTGGTGTTAAGCAAAGATTATAAGCTCCCTGATGATAAATACATAGATTTTAGAACACCAAGGCATAAAGACATATATAATGTGAATCTTAATGGAATTAAGGTAAATAATAAAATGTCATGTCTGTATGCTAAGGCCTCAGTAGATGAAAGTAATCTTTGGCACAGGAGACTAGGGCACATAAACTTTAAGAATATTAATAGGCTTGTGAGGCTTGGTTTAGTTGATGGTTTGCCTGAAAAGGCTTTCCACAATGACCACTCTTGTGTTGCATGCCTTAAGGGCAAGCAGCACAAGGTCTCATTCAGGTCTAAACAGGTGCACTCTAGTTCTAAGCCCCTTCACTTATTGCATATGGACCTCTTTGGTCCAACTAATATAGAAAGTTTGAAGGGTAAATCATATTGTTTTGTCATTACTGATGATTACTCCAGGTTCACATGGACTTTCTTTTTAGCCAAGAAAAGTGAAACTGCCCTAAGTCTGATTAATTTTATTACCCAGATTGAAAAGAAAAATGGCAATGAGGTCAAAATTATTAGAAGTGACAATGGGGGTGAGTTTAGAAATCAGTTGTTAGATGATTTTTGTGCCAAGAAAGGGATTACTAGGCAGTTTAGCATAGCTAGAACTCCTCAGCAAAATGGAGTTGCTGAAAGGAAGAATAGGACCCTTATTGAAGCAGCCAGAACCATGTTGGCTGATGCCCACTTTCCTATAGCCTTTTGGGCTGAAGCTGTTAACACAGCTTGTTATGTTCAAAATAGGGCATTGGTCAACAAGATACATAATAAAACACCTTATGAATTACTTTGGGGAAGGAAGCCCAATATTGGCTTTCTTAAGCCATTTGGTTGTCATGTAGTTGTGTTAGAAACTAGTGAGGCCCTAGGTAAATTTGATTCAAAAGGTGATGAAGGCTACTTAATGGGTTATTCAGTGCAGAGTAAAGGATATAGGGTTTACATTAAAAAGGAAAAACGTATACTTGAAAAAGTACATGTTAGGTTTTTAGAGAGTAAACCTAGTGATCCTGAGAGTGGTCCAAATTGGTTGTTTGACTTAGAACCTTTGTCTAGAGCTTTAAATTATATGCCTGTTACTGATCCAGACATTGTGAAGGTAACTTCAAGTGTTTTGGAAAAGAGAATTGGTAATGTTTCAGGTATACAGGTTGCTAAGGAGGATGGACCACCAGCAGTTAAATCATCTCCCACACAAGAATTTGTTACACTTCCTATATGGACAGATGAGTATTATGCTGCTGCTACTGCTGCAAGGAAAGATAATGGTGGTGTTCAGATACCACCAACTACAAACATGCATGATTCTTCAAGTGCTGACAAAGGGAAATCCAGCGCTGACACGACCAATTCAGACGCTGATGGCTCCAACGCTGACAACACCAGTTCAGGCGTTGTTAGCCCAAACGCTGACACACAAGGTTCAGACTTTGGAGATACTTTTACACAGCTTTTCTCTTCTCATTTTGAACAAGGTGGACCTTCCAATGTCCATGAAGAGATCTCTGTTGATCAAGAAGAATCTGAAGAAGATATTGGCAACATGGAGCGTGAAATTGAGGACACCAGAGTTATTGAAGGAGGAGTTCTCACTTCCACAGCTAAAGATCACCCCACATCTCAAATCATTGGTGATGTTATGGCTCCAGTTCAGACAAGAAGATCCCATCAAGGTCTTGGTGGATTTATTGCCAATATACACAAGAAGGTTGATACCCCTCTTGTACAAGCATGTTTGTTTGCCTGTTTTCTGTCACAGGAAGAACCCAAGAAGATTTTTGATGCTCTCAAAGAACCAAGTTGGGTGGAAGCAATGCAGGATGAGCTTCACCAATTTGCTATACAGGATGTTTGGGAGCTGGTTGATTGTCCTAGGTATGTGAGACCAATTGGGACAAGATGGGTTCTAAGGAACAAGAAAGATGAAAGAGGCATTGTGGTCAGAAACAAGGCACGTTTGGTAGCTCAGGGTTATACACAAGAGGAAGGCATAGATTATGAAGAAGTCTTTGCTCCAGTTGCAAGAATTGAAGCTATCAGAATTTTCTTAGCTTATGCTTCTTGCATGAATTTTACTGTTTATCAGATGGATGTGAAGAGTGCTTTCCTCTATGGCACAATTGTTGAGGAGGTTTATGTAATGCAGCCTCCTGGTTTTGAAGATCCTGAGAATCCAGACAAGGTTTATAGAGTAAAGAAGGCAATGTATGGCCTTCATCAAGCCCCAAGAGCATGGTATGGTACATTGTCCACCTATTTGGTGGAAAATGGTTTTAAGAGGGGCACCATAGATCAGACACTGTTTACAAAGAAGAAAGGAAAACATGTGTTGCTTGTGCAGGTCTATGTTGATGACATCATTTTTGGCTCTACTGATCCAAAAATGAGTGAGGAATTTTCCAAGCTCATGACAGATAAATTCAAGATGAGTGCAATGGGTGAGATGAACTTCTTTCTAGGTTTACAAGTTCAGCAGAAAGAAGATGGTATCTTCATCTCCCAAGACAAGTATGTAGCTGAAATCTTGAAGAAATATGGTTTTTCTCCACATGAGAAGGAGGCTTCTACTCCAATGGACAGACAACACCCCTGGGAAAAACTTGGAGCTGGAAAGGATGTGAATGTTAGGCACTATAGATCAATGATTGGTTCATTGATGTATCTTACAGCCTCAAGACCTGACATCATGTTTGCTGTGTGTGCATGTGCACGCCATCAAGTGACTCCCAAAGAATGTCACCTTTTTGCTGTGAAGAGGATTTTTAGGTACCTAAGATGCTACCCAGATCTTGGTTTGTGGTACCCAAAAGATTCTCCCTTGGATCTTATTGCATATTCAGACAGTGACTATGGTGGTGACAAGTTTGATAGGAAATCCACAACTGGTGGATGCCAATTTCTTGGGAGCAGATTAATATCTTGGCAATGCAAGAAACAAACAGTGGTGGCAAACTCTACAACTGAAGCAGAATATGTTGCTGCAGCTGCTTGTTGTGGACAAGTCTTATGGATTCAGAACCAGCTGTTGGATTATGGGTATAATTTTATGCATACCAAGATTTTTGTAGACAATAACAGTACTTTATGCATTATTAAAAATCCTGTACATCATTCTAAAACCAAACACATAGAAATTAGACATCATTTTATAAGAGATTGCTTTGAGAAAGGTTTAATACAACCAGATAGGGTAGATACTGAAGATAATGTAGCTGATTTATTAACTAAACCTTTTGATGCTGGAAGATTTCAATATTTGGTAACAAATATTGGAATGGTTAATCTCTCTTAATATGTGTTTTGGAATATTTTTGTAAAAGTATGTACAGGATAATGCATTGTTATTGGTCTTTGTGATGATTTAGATTTTCCACATTATTTTTCTAACACTGACAAAGGTAAATGTAACGCTGTCAAGTGTTATTTTGCCGTTGTTGGAGATATTATGGTCTAACGCTGACAAGAGTTCCTTCAACGCTGATAAGTGTTATCGGGACGCTGTCAGCAACAAATGTTAGTTTTGTGGTTTTCATCTAAATGTGCAGGTAGGTGGTAGCTTTATACCATTGGATACAGAGTTGCTTATGGATCTTTGAAGAGTTATTTGGACATGTTTTTGTTTATGGATGATGGTTGGAATATTTATATTCCTATCTTGACATAAATTTTTGATGTTCATATATATATTTTGAGAACTCATGTATCATAGTTTGAGGGGAGGTTTAAGGAACCTTTAGGACTCTTGGGTATTCTTAGAATACTCTCATCACAATTCTAGATTGTGTCCACTGGTGAGTATGGGTTAGTTTTTCTAAACCATGAGGCACTGTAGCATGCATAGTATATCAACTTTGCATGCTGCCAAGACATTTTTAGCCTAGAATTGGTTGTGGTCTGTTGGGAGGCTTGGGAATCCTTTGATATGGGTTTTACCTGGGAGTAACAAGGATTTTATGAGGTAACTTGGTTGTTAAGAATTTTGGTTAGCAAGGGACACTAGAGGACTGTTATGTCTATCTTGCTTATGCAAGTGTGCATAACTGGACAGTGCTTGCCGCCCTATGATAATTATCAGCTTTTGGTTATCTTCTCTAGGATAAATTACTTGTTAAGGTCATTTTTCACTTTTTAAAACAATTTTATTTTTGGACGCTGACAAGATTTTTTCAAGCGTTGTTGTGACCAAAATGGACGCTGACATGGCTTTAGGCGAACGTTGACAGGATTATAGCCGTTGGGCGTTGATGGGTTATATTTGACCGTTGACAAACAATGGGACCTACCCAGTTGTAACTTTTTGACATATTTTCAAGCCGTAATTTTAGGAGTTGTTACTTTCATTTAATGCATGAGATAACTTATAAACTTTTTCAATATTTTCATGATTGATTTTTGAAAATCTTTGCCTATTTTTGGGCCAATCACGTGCATTCATCCACTCCTATAAATTTGGCTCCTATTTTAAACAGGGTATCTATAATTCTTGTCTAACACTTTTCTCTTATCAACCTTCATCTTTTATACATTAACTTAACAGCTTTCATCAATGGCACCAAGATTTAACTCAGCAGAATTGGATTTGGGGTTCAAGTCTCAACACAACATGATTGCATATCTTGTTGCTGATAATACTTTGTTCCCTGAATACACATAGATGGTGGAGTATTTGAATGCATCCCCATTAAGGTATGCTCTTTCTCATGCCCCACTCATTCCAGTCACACACATTAAACAGTTTTGGAACACTGTCAGTTCCTCAACAGTTAATGGAGTGACAACATTGAATTCTATTGTACATGGGAGACCTTGGGTGGTTACTGAGGCCTTGGTACGCCAGGCCTTGCATCTTAATGATGCTGATGGTATAACCATGCTTCCCATATCTGAAATAGAACAAGGGCTAAGGGCTTTGGGATACCCTATTCCCGATGAAGGTACTCTTAATAAGTACCATAAGCAGGAATTTCCCCCAGCATGGAAGTACCTAATTCACATTCTCCTTCAGTGTTTGAGTCCCAAATGTACTGCACATAATGAGATCAATAGATCCATTGCATCTGCTATTGTGTGTATTGTAACTGGGCAAAATTATAATTGGTCTAAAATGATTTTTGAAGGAATGTGTCAAAACAAGGGGACAAAAATGACTTTAGCTTATCCCCGTTTTCTGCAAATGGTTTTTGATGCTCAAAGATATTGTTCAAGGGATCACAATGACTTTTATAAGATCCCTGAACAAAAGAAGGCTATTTTTACCAAGATGAATTCACCACCTCATAGAGACCTACCATTAACCCCAGCCATGCTTGCTGTTATTGCAGCAGCACAACCCCAACCAGACCCCCAACCTCATATTGACCCTCAACTACAACTTGAACCTATCCCTGAACCTTTACCCTCACCTGACCAAATGCAGATAGACCAAAATCCCTTCGACGCTGACACATCTAATGTGGGCGTTGATATGCCTATTTCCAACGTTGACACCCAACCATCACAATCCCAAACACCCCTTAATCAGCCTACATCTACACCATCTTCTACACCATCTTCGACACCACCAGAATATAGGTTGATGAAACGCCAAAGGACTGCTGGAGTGTTCTCCTCTGGTGGTCCTAGCCATGTAGCAGAGAGAACCACCACCACAAGTGTGGCTGGTGACCTGGATGAGGCTGAGACTATTGGTTCTGGCTTAGACGCTGGCCAAGACAGTCCCACCATAATTAAGTCCTCATCCTTGCCCAATGAACCTAACTTGGGAGGTCAAATTCCCATTTTGGAAGAGGGCAGACTGGAACCAATGACGCTTTTAGAATTGACGGCTGTCTGCATTAGCTTGCAAAAGCAAAATGCAGACTTGGTACAAATTGTCAGTAACCAAGGCCTTGAACTCAAAGAATTGAGGGAGAGGATTGTTGTTTTGGAGAGTGCTCATTCAAGGGGAGGTATGGAGGAGTCTTCCAAAGGGGAGGAAGCAAGAAATCTGAGTGATAAGAGCAGTCAAGATGGTCAATCATTGGATATTGCTGAAGCTCTTACTAGTTTGAAGGAACAAAAAGGTTTTGATACGTCCTTAATCTCTCCAACAAATTTAAATTTATCATTTACAGATATGCTGAGAGAGGTTACACAAGGCGCTGAGGGAAAATATTTAAGCGTTGATAAGGCAAGTTTGGACGCTGACAGAAGTATTTTGGGCGCTGATAAAGGAAATTTGGGCGTTGACAGATCTGCTGAAGGAGGTGATGTATTCCAGTCATCATCTATCATCAAAGATGTTCCTACTCAGGTATTATCATCTACCTTACCAACAATTGAACCAACAGATAAGGGTAAGGGTAAGTTGGTAGAAGAAGTTGTTCCAAAGCATGCAGCTCAGATTGAATTTGATAGAAGATTGGCTGAGCAAATAATGGAACAAGGTGAGAAGGAAAAGTCACCATTTGTTGTGACTTCTGAGGAAGAAAGTGATGAAGGCAGCTCAGATTCAAGTGTGATGATTGTTGAACCAGAAAGACTTGAGTATGGTGATGAGCTTGCAAAGGAAAGGCTGAGAGATTTGAAGTTGCAAATTGATTTTGATATGCCAGAGGTAGTTCAGATGTACAATTCTTGGGAAGAAAGCTGCATGGATAATCCAGACTTGACCATTTCTGATCAGATATGGGGTTTGGAAATTCTTCTTAGAGTTCAGCAGGATTGTAAGGTAATGTTGAAGTACAGGGCAAGCAACATTCTCTCTGAATTGAAAAGGGATAGAAGGAAGCTCTATTTTATGTTGCTCAAATGTCATGGAGTTGGATGGACACATCAGAAGCTGAAGGCTTTGACATTTGATGAGTTGGAACATAGGGCTTATCCTATTTGGGTGAAAGTGCAGGAAGAGAACACTTTCAGACTTCTTTCAGATGAAAGAAAGGAGCAACTTGCAGAAGAGATGGCAATCAAGAAAGCTATGATAGTCCCTAGACCAGTGAAGAAGGGATTTGTTCTTGAGTTTCCAAAAGATATGTCTCAACTATATCCAAGTGAAGCAATCATTAGAAAGAGCCTCAAGCTCTCCCCATTAGAAGCTTCAGATATGGTTCATGTGTTACCACTAGATTCCAGGAATCCAATTGTAAGTTATGAAGAAGATGAATGTGGATTCTGGAAAATTGGAAGATTTGGAAAGGAGGTACACACTTTTACCACTCTCATATCTTTATTTGCAAGTTGTGACAGAGAAGACTTGGTAGACCTTTGGAGGTTGCTAGAGACCAAGTATGAGGCTGAAGCACCAACTTCAGCCAATGGAATAAAACTTTGGACCACATTCAAAAGAATGTGTGGGACAAGTGAAGAAGATCCTGAAATATGGAAGGATCTTGAAGATGACCTCAGTGGTCTTCAATGGAGGTTATATTCAGCTGCAGGTGTATACCATTTGAGTTCTACAAAGTTTGCTGAGTATTTACTTGTAGATGCTCAGTATTTCATATCCAAGGCTGTTTTGGAGAAGATGAAGGACACCCAGTTGGAGATAGACTACACAAGTGACGTGGCAAAGAATTTGATCAGATTTATTTATTACCAATATGATAAGGTTTGTCAGACTCCTCCAAGTTCTTAAATGTTTATTCAGAAACTTGATCATAAGAGTGGATATCAAGTTTAGGGGAGGATTGTTGGGAATAAATTTAGGCCAGAACACTTGAACGCTGACAAGAACAACTCAAGCGTTGACAAGAGCAAAGTGAGCGCTGACAGCATAAGCGTTGACAAGATAAAGTCAAGCGTTGACAGATTGAAGACAAGCACTGATGGAAGTTGTGAGCTACACGTATATTATATTCTAGATTACTTCTAGTAAGGATGGAAACGACAATGTATTTTCTATGTTTATCTTTACCTAGAATAATTGATTCGTAGCTTATTGTACAAGACTTCTTGTTCTATAAAAGAAGATCTTTTAGGTTAATGTTTAATATCAGTTTTCATAGTATTCGCAAGTTAAACCTTTCATTGTAATCAACACGATTATTCTAATACAAGTGAAAGTTTGTTTAACATCATTGTGTTTTAGATCAAGTGTTAATTCCGCATAACACTTTGTTACTTTATTCATAAGCAAAGGTTTCTCTACGTGTAGTACTTGATCTAATCTCGTATACACAAAGCTAATCGATCTAAGTTTGGGATCAACAACAATGTTTGACCTCTTGACATCGTTGACCTTGGAAGCGTTGACACACTTATATGCTAAATGTGAAAAACTACCACAAGTGTAACAGGCTTTCTTAGACACAACTCTAGGTCTAGAAGAGAAGAAACCTGTTCTAGTATCACTAACTTGGCTTTTAGGTGACCTAGTATTCCTATACATCTCTGCATACTTAATGCTAGGTTTTCTAACAGTGTTTGAGCCAAGGTCAACAGTCTTGCCAGTGATTGGGTTTGTTACCTTAATAGGGGTAGACTCATTAGGACTTTCACTCAGCATCCCACCCTTGACAAACAAGGTAGGGTTGGCTTTCTTCCATTCATTCAAGTCAGTCAGCTTTTTCTTATACTCTTCAACTAGGGTAAGGACTCTTGGTGGAGGAATAAATTCCTCCTCTTGGAGTTCTGGCAAACCAGTCCAAGATAAGTCCTTTCTTTGGACACCATAGAAGTCCCCAGCTGGTGGTGGAACAAGAGTATAGTCTTTCATCCCAATCCCAGTCATGTCCTTAGGATCCCTCAGTTTATTAACACATTCTCCTAGGGTTTGTGAGGCCTTATCAAATCTCTGAATTTTAAGGTCTACATTATCCTTATTCTTGATAGCCTCATCTAACTTAGCCTGTAACTCACCATTGACCCTTTCCATGATGTTCCTAACATCATTACTAACATTTAACTCATGTTTTAAGATATTTATTTTATCTTTTAAGTCAAATTCCATTTTCTTATACTCAGAAACTGTCTTCTCGGTTTGAGTGAGAGCAATTTGATAGTTAGACAATTTGCATCTCTCAGTACTCACATCACTTAACCATCTTAAAACCTCTTTGTTAAGTTTTTCAGTATTTAACCTACAACCCTTACTACAAAAAGCATCATCGTATACTTCATTATCTGATGAAGAGGAGGAGTGTGCCATGAGAGCATATTGAACATGCTCTTCTTCTTCTATCTCAGCAACCAAAGCTTTATCCTCTTCCACATCCTTAGCCAAATAGCTCCAGTCCCATCCAACACCATCAATTTCTTGCACTACTACCATGGCCTTAGGATCCTGAGCCTTAACAATTTGGCTTGAGGGTTTTCCAGCATAAGATCTTCTTGGAGATCTGCATTCCCTCATGAAGTGCCCCATTCGATGATAATTGTAGCACTCAACCTTGGATTTATCAAATCCAGCAGTGTCATTTGCATTAAAGGTCATCTTCTTCTTAAACCTTTTATTCCACATGTTTGCTCTTATACTAGCAAGAGCCATGTTCCACTTTATGTCCGTCTCCTCCAAGTGCTCATCACTTATTTGCTCAAGGTCCTCATATGTAATCACTGAACCATTGGGCAAAGAAGCAATATATGCACACACAGTATCCAGATCCAAACCAATAGGCTTAACTCTTGGTGAGTCAATTTTGTATGTGTCAGCGTCTGAATATGAGGCGTTGACAGGACATGATCCAGCGTTGACACATGTTGATCCAGTAACTGGATGCATGTATGAGTCCTTTTGATTAAATTGACCTTCACTATGTGAGAAGAAGGCCAAGTTACTGTTGGTAGACTTACTTCCATGCTCCAAAAGAGTTTCATTCTCCAAGAGCCTCAGTTTGTTGTAGATATCATCAAAAGTAGAACTTTTTTGAGTGTTATTGGCAAGTATAGATCTTGCCTCTATCTTCCACGCACCACCAAGGCTTTTATGAAAAGTGGAAATAGTGTCAACATCACCAACTTGTGTCCCCATGAAGGACAGCTTGCTCGTGATGTCAAGCAGTCTGCTTCTAACACTACTAAGCTTCTCATTAGGTTGAGCCTTGAAAACAGCATACTCATGCATGAGTTGCTTCTTCTTCTCTTCCTTAGTATCATCATTGCCACCATATGCAACTTCAAGAGCTGCCCAAAGGTCTTTTGCAGATTCATAACCTCTGTATTTATGTTGGTTCTCTTGTCCCAAAGAGAGTTTCAGAATGTTTATGGTTTTCATATCAACCCTTTTCTTTGCTATGTCTTCAGCAGACACAGCTCTACCATCATCAGGTTTTTCTTTCTTATCAGCTTCTGAACATCCAGCAACAGCTGATCTTGTAGCAATGGCATCAGCAATCTTTTGAGCTTTATTGAATGTGTTTCCATATTTAATAATCTCCCAGAGAGTGTAGTCATAGATCCCCAGATATTGCTCAAAGTTGAATTTCCACAACTCAAAGTTGGTTGTATCAAGCATGGGAATCTTGATGTTTGTTAAAGATGAGGAGGAGGTTACTTCCGGATTTGACATGATGTTTTTAGGGTTTTGTGAAAATTAGGGTTTTTGTGTTCTTTTAGATCAAAAGTTTCTCAACAAGCTCTGATACCACTTGTTGATCCCAAACTTAGATCGATTAAGCTTTGTGTATACGAGATTAGATCAAGTTATACACGTAGAGAAACTTTGTTTATGTATAATGTAATCTAAGTGTTAGGCGGAATTAACACTTAAACAAGAACACACAAAGATGTAAACAAACTTTCACTTGATTGATAATAACGAACTTGCTTACAATGAAAGTGTTTAACATACGAACAACTTATGAAAACTTATGTTGAACAATAACCTAAAGGTCTTCTTTTATAGACATAAGAAGCCTTGTATAAGAATCTACGTATCAACTATTCTAGGTAAAGATAAATATAGAAAGTACATTGTTGTTCCTATATTTACTAGAAGTAATCTAGAACATAATAAACATAGACCATATCTTTCCATCAGTGCTTATCTTCAACCTATCAACGCTTGACTTCTTCTTGTCAACGCTTGATCTGTCAGCGTTTGTTTTCTTCCTGTCAACGCTTGTTTTTTTCTTGTCAGCGTTCAAGTGGACTGGCTACATTTTATTCCCAACAATAATATACGTGCATAAGTATTATGACTACTGAGTACGTAACTAGTTTTATATCATGTCTTAGCTTGTTTTATATGTTCATGTCATGTTTTACTGATTTTAACGTTATGTTGTGTTTATCATGTATTCTGGATATTTTGATTAAGTATTACTTGTATTTCTTGTATTATTATACTTGCTGTGTAATAATAAGTAACTTTCTAAAAATAGCAGGTTTCCTAAAGTAGAAAGTTTCCAAAAATAGAAAGTTTCCAAAAACAGAAAGTTTCCAAAAATAGATTAACTGCTTAAAATAAATAAGTTTCTAAAAATAGAAAGTTTCCATAAATAGATTAACTGCTTAAAATAGATATGTTTCTCAAAATAGAAAGTTTCCATTAGGGGTGAGCATCGGGACGAAACCGACCCGTCCCGACCTGATCCCGACTTATCCCGAAACCGAAATCGTGAAAAACTCAAACCGAATCCCGACCCGAGTTAGGCCCGAGTCCCGAACCGAACCGAGTTAAGCCCGAGTTACTCCCGATTTGTGTGGTTTTCTTTGTGCAATCCCGAATTAATCCCGAGTCCTGACCCGAACCGAGTCCCGAAATCATGAAAAACCCATCCCGAATCCCGACCTGAATTTGGTCGGTTTGTGTCGGTCGGTTTTGGTTTTGGTCGGGATGTGTCGATTTTCGGTTGTCAGTCGGTTTTGCTCACCCCTAGTTTCCGTAAATAGAAATAAGCTGGATTATTAAGTTAATAAAATAAGCTTAAGTTTTACTGATTAATACACTAAGTCATGTGATTAATAGTATAGTTTATTAATTAATACATGTAAATATAACTAACCTATATGTTATAAGATTTAATTAAATATATCATGATTTAATTAAATTAAGGTGTATATAATACTTAGGTTAAAACATGTATTAATATCTATTTTAATATAACCTAAGTCATGAAAATTAATTAATTACATGTCATGTTTAATAATTAATTAATTACTCTAGTCTAAATTACATATTTAAATATTTAGGTTAAAATCATGTATTAATAATAATAATAATAAACCTAAGTCATGTTTTAATTAAATTAATTAAGTACCATGCTAAATTAATTTAATTACTTGTAAAAAATAAATGCACATGTAAAATAATTAAACTTGTAAAATAATTAACCCGATCCCGTGTATTAATTATCAAACTGTGTCGTGAACCGAACCCGTGAACCTGTGAACAACACCCCTAAAAACAGTGGCAAACCGGCCTAAGCCGGTTGCCCCTGCTCTCGGCAAGTTGCCACCGGCTGTATGCCGGTGGTCTTGTTCTTCGGCCAGCCGCTGACCCACGGGTTCCCACCGACTGTGTGTCGGTGGTTCCCCCTGTTTGCTCGCGGTTCCCCCTGCTTTCCAAAAATAGCCACCGGCTGAAGCCGGTGGTTGGGGCTGTGGCTGCCGCGACTGAAACCAAACACATGGACACCCCCGACGTGCGTCGGGGTGCCTTGTTCCCTGCTGTCGACTGTGACCCAACACCACCGAGACATTAGTGTCGTGTGGTGGTGCGAACCAAGCTACACCGAGAGTCGTGGGACTCTCGGTTGTGTGGCGGACGAACACCGAACCCGAAAACAACCCAAATAATTTACCCCACCATGAATCTTAACATGTTTTTAATCTTGTTTTTATTTTCCCATGATCAACTATGCATAAAACATAAAAAGAAAATAAAAATAAAGGTTTTCGGATTACCAAAACACGTGGAATCAATGAGGAATGAACACACGAACACGTACTAACGATTTGTTAAGCAAAATCAAATGAACACCTCTTCTTCTTGTGGTAGCCGCCGGCCAAGGAAGAGAGAAGGAGAGATTAGGGTTTTTGATTTTTAAGATTTTTCCTGTGAATGAATATTGTTTCCCAAAATTGTTGTTTAGTAAAAATTAGACATGGGCTGGGCCCCTCCTTCTTTGTGTGCCGCGACTACTAGGGCCCACCAAGAGGAAACCCGTAGTTTTCGGTGTTCTAATATTTTACGTGTTCCCGTGCTCGTATTTATGTGACCTTATTATTAAATGTTTGTGTTATTATATATACTTGTACGTAGTCGTAGTAATAATTACGTAATTACATAATAATATGCTCGTGATTATTTACGTTAATGTTTTCATGTTCGTGATTATAATTATTGTTGGTAATAATTATCGTGTATTAATACATCCTTAATATTTATCGTGTAATAATACGTACGTAATTCTTGTAATTAATATTCGTGAAACGTAAACATGTTATAAAAGGAGAGTTTAAATCATGTACGTACGATACTAAGGGTACTATTAATGGTAAAAGCATGCGGGTTTTACAAATGGTCTTGAAACCCAAACCAAAACTTTTACGCATATATTATGTTTGGTAGCAAGCTTTTGTGAACGTTTTGAAACAACCGTCAATTAGCAATTAACTTTTTGCCGAAAATGATTGGGTGAAAAAAAGCAATTAACATTCTTAGTTTTTTTAAATGCTCCAAATCAAAATGTTAATACCAATAGCATTTACGAGCATTTAGGGCACATTTGGAAGAAGGAATTTCAAAGATTATAAATGAGTTAGAGAATTACATTCTTGAAAATGAAATCCAAGGTGATGGTTTAATGAATTTCTTTGTTTGGTTACGTCATTTGAAATAAAATACTTATGCAAATCATTGTTTTTTCTTTAAAAAATATTTAATTAGATAATTAAATAAATAAGAGCACTAAGAATTATTATTATTATTATAATAAACAATAACAACAATAATAATATAAAAATATAAAAAAATAAATAAATAATAATAATAATAAAATATAAATAAAAATAAATAATAAATAATAACAATAAAATATTAAATAATTATTAAGAAATAATAAATAAATAAATAAAATAATAATAATAATAATAATATATAATAATAATAATAATGATAAACTTTAAAAATAAAAAAAATAAATTATAATAGATAATAAGAATAAAATAATAAAAATAATAATATTAGTATATAAAAAATAACAATAAAGATAAAAAAAAATAAAAAAAAATAAAATAAAAATAAAATACATAAATAATAATAATAATAATAAAAATAAAAATAAAAATAAAATAAAATAACAATAAAGATAAAAAATAATAATAAAAAATAAAATAAATTGATATTGGGCTCAGTGGTTGGAGGGACAAACCATTACGTCCAGCTGATATGTTGCTCTACTCATGGACTAGAGGGCTTGATGTTTGTGTGGATCTGACAGGTTCATCTCCCTTAACGCGAAGTGGGATGCTCGATTTTGCACGGGACGTGTGGTGATTGAGGCTGCACAACGTAAACGCGTCAAGTATGAAGCTAAATGTGTAGATATTGGATATGGTTTTCTCCCATTCTCTTTCTCTTCTTTTAGGGAACTTGAGACATATGCAATAAACTTACTAAAGCGGACCCGGAGATTCTCCATGACTCAAGATATTGGTGCACGCGCTGCTGGTCATATTTTTAATAGAATAGGATTTGCTATAGCTAGAGGAGTGGGGGCCTAGATAGTATCTCGGCTTCCCACTAATTCATTATAAATCCTATTATCTTAATAAAAAGTGATGTTAAGATAATAATAATAATAATAATAATAAATAATAATAAGTATCTCGGCTTCCCATCAACTTTTTGTAAATCTTCTTATTTTAAATCAAATATTACCATAAAAAATGAAAAAAAATAATAATTAGAGGAGGACGCGATTATCTTGCTGAAGCGGATCCGAAAGTTCTCCATGGTTCATGACATTGAGGCACGTGTTGTTGTTCGTATTTTTAATAGGATTAGTTTTGCTATAGCTAAAGGAGTGAGAACTCAGATTGTATCTCCCACTAACTTTTTGTAAATTTTATTATTCTAATAAAGTGATGTTTACATAATAAAACAATAATAATAATAATAATAATAATAAGTATTAAAATATAATAAAATAATTATAACAACAAATAATGATAATATAATGAAGTGAAGGTTATAATATAATTAATAATAAGAATAATAACTATTAATTTTGTTATTTTTAGTACTTATAATAACATAAATAATAAATAAGTAAAAAGTCATAACTAAGAAATGGTTTTCAAACCAAAGATAGTATAAATGATTTTCACATCAGTTACAAAAAATCAGACTCCTGAGTTTAACTCTCCACCTCTTTTATTTTTCTGCCAACAAAACAAAGGAAATGAAATCATTTTCATTTCCTTTTCTCCAATTCCCTCTACCAAACACACCCTTATTATTTTCATTTACTAATTTGTGGCTATACAAGTATGCTCTCAAACGCTTTATCAAAACAAACAACTATTGTTTCATACTAATACTATTCGGCACTGCATACAACAAATGTAGAGCTTTGGTTTAGTTGATACCTACCTCCGAAAAACCCATAGTCTCACTCATGATATTTTATTGATAAAAGGTTAAGGGTTCATGTCTCGGCTCCTGCCTACTGCAATTGCTGCCTCACATGACCATAAGAGTTGTCGGAGCTATTTTTTTTAGGGTGAACAATTATTGATGGTTGGATCAAGATGTTCCCGCCAAGATTTTCAAGATCGAAATCCTACTCACGATCATTTTTTGCTTTGAAAATTGTGAATGTATTAGACCAGATCAGATCGGGATCTTAAGATCCTATTATAAAGTCATTTTCTTAATAGTATATATAAATTTATACAAATCCACATATAATTATATATATCATTTTTTTAACCACAAAATAAATATATATCCTAACAATAAAATTATATGAATGTTTCATAAATATGTATTCTTAAACTATAATTATGAAATGTTTAAAAAGATTACATGTTTTTTTTAAAATTCTACAAGAACAACACATAAATTTGTAGTTTTTTATTTTATGATTCAAGAAATATCGGATCAGAGTAGATCTTAATATCATATGGTTAATATGAACATCCTATAAGATCTTAAACTTGCAAAGATTTATGTAAAATCCAAATCGTGTATCTTTAAAAAGTATTATAAAATCGTAAGATAATAACATCAAGATCTGAGATCATGACAATCATGATTCCGCTAATTCACATTTTTGTTCTTACGGAAAGTCCATGTGTGACCTGACGGTTTCCAATAAACCTGTTTTCCCAAATCAGTTTCCAATTAACCGGTCCTAATCGATCGAGTGTGTAAAATATCCAAACCGGTTACGAACTAACGGTTAGCAAATATACCAAACCAGTTAGGGTCAAACTCGTTAATCGGTTTCGGTTATCAGTTTGTCTTCGGTTTTATTTAGACCAACCGGTTTGTTTGCATCTCTAGAGGTGACAAATATTTCCCATTTTATTAATTATAGACGTGTAATGCAAGACACTAAATGAGCTCTAGTAAGCGTATATAAAACACCAAATTGGTCACTCGACAGATCTTTTATATTCAATTTTTTCCCGACTTTTAAACAAGTGTTTTTCTGTCTTACATTTTTATATTTTTTTTACCCGTTTTAGTCCGCGTCCATTTAACCCGCGCCCATTTGACTCACACCCATTTATCATTTAACTCGTCGCGCATTTAACCCGTCGCCGGTTTTGCCCAGCGCTCGTGCGCGTCCAATCCGCCTGTTTTGCCACCTCTGATCTCTCACCCGACCCATGACCCGACCATATTCCCCATTCGGGTGATGGTCAAGGTCTAAATCACACATCATCATCATCCTCCTCATTTGACACTTCTCTTTAAACCAACCAAAACCAAAACCAAACCGATCATTATCATCTCCATCATCATCTGTAAGTAACAAGCATTCATAAAGCACCCATCTTTACATCCAGAATCAAATCTTAATCACACCCATATCCTTTTTTTGCAGGTTTTTTTTCCTTTAACAAAACATGGGTTGCACTGTTAGAGACAAACACATACGTGCGAACAGAAGATCTCGTAACCAAACAGATCATAAGAATTCTCAAATGGGTTTTGCCAATGTTAATAATGGTTGGGGTTATTGTACTGAGGAACAATTAACAAATCCTGCTAAAAAATATTAAATTTTTATATAATGTAGGATATGTAAATGTTGCTTATGTTTTAGAGAGAGAAAGATAGATGATTCACACTTCTAGAGAGAGAAAGTTTAAGAACTATGTGTAAAATAAAATGAAATCACCACCCTCTCCATCAAAGGAGAGGGTTTATATACCAAGCCCATAAGATGGGCTTGGGCTTACATTTGGGTTGTCCATACATAACATGGACTAGGCCTTTCCTTGTTTGATATATTAAAAGATATCTAGACTACGAGCTACTACTTAATATATTGTCGGAGTGACCGAATCTTCCTAATTACGTAAAAACGTATTTCCAACAATCTCCCCCTAAGGGAGGTCACTCCAAACAAGGGTGTTACCCTAAATACAATAATTAACTGAACCTAACATACTATGCTTGTCTTGAGCTCGTAGTCTTCGTCTTTCTTTTCTTTTTCTTTTATGGTGAACATGCTGATGTAATCTTTGATATCAATCTTTAGCATTAATCTCTTGCCTTGATCTTGTGCATCCATCACTTGTGATCTTCGCCTCTTCGTGACATCACGTCCCACATACTTATGCCTTTGTAATTCTTGAAAGCTTCAGAGTTCGATTACAACGGAAGACTTGAATTTTAGGCTTTCTAGAATTAGATGAAATATTAAGTGCATAAAGTATAAGCATGCGGGGACGACTTCTTCTTGGATTTCACAACGCCACCGTCTTCAAATGCCGCAACATAAGTAGACACGAACGAAATGGCTTTGAACATTTCATTCTAAATCGGTAGCATTTTACCTCCGGTCGGTGAAGACCGTTGGACGATATAAAATATCGTACTTGTGGCAGGTAGATTTAATTAAAAATCTCCTTGACAAGTTTTCGCGGGTAAACCCGTTCTCTTTACTCGACCGTCCAAAGCTGACTGCGAACGTAAAGAATGAATCATTTGGATAAAATTATCCGCATGATTGAAGCCATCAATTCATGTTCCTGGAACAAGTGAAATTCAATTAAGAATCGCACCATCCTTGCTTTCCAGTTGTCACGAGCTTGATTCGTATAGAATCTTGCAAGTTACCTACCAAGTGCTGTTTGAGGTTAACACTAGAAGGATTTCCACTCATCATTGTGAACACTAAGGTATCACTCTGAGTGTTCTGGAAAGATCACTAAGATATTGCGTAGAGGCCTCTTACGTATTTAAATTCAGTTAAGAATTAAACCACTGTTGCTTTCCAGTTATCACAAGTTTGATTCATAAAGAACCACACAAGTCACCTACCATGAGCTTTTTGATATTCGCTCAAGAAGGATTTCCATCTTCATTGTAAATACTTTCGTATTGCTCGGATGTTCAGGCAAGATCATGAAGATTTTGCGTAGGACTCTTAAGATCTTTCTTACTTTTCAAGTGTGTGAAGAAGCAAGGAAATATGAAAGTGTGTCCTAATGAGATATTTGATGATCTCAAATGGCTCTAGACTCAATCGTGTATTTTGGATTTTAGTGATCGGAGGCTGGAGAGGAGTGCCACCATTTCAATACCTATTTATTCGGAGTGAATAAATTGATAGATAACGTGTTGTCTCCGTGTGATTAAAACAAATACCTTTTGAGAGATATCTAAGTTAGCTGGAATGGGTTGTGCATTACATCACTGGGTCCATGATGTCTATCTTCAATATCGAGCATCATTAAAATGATCTCAATAGCATATGTGTTGACCCGGTTTCTGCCTAAAGTTGTAAGGAGGGCTTTTTTCTTTACACCCTTTATCTTTACAATTCTTTTTCATTCTTCAACCCCTTCAATGCTTACCAATACGTCATAACTAGCACCTTATTGTGATTGTTCTAGTGCTAACTTAAGTACTTGGTCGGCATTCAGCTATGTTCACAATCTTTCTCCATCTTTCCTAAGGACTACTATTTCTAGCTATGGAATGTACTTGGGAAGATTCCACCGGTTTAAGAAGAATCATTGGACTTAACCTATCCTACCATCCTTATGTCACCACAATCTTCATCGTCGTGAAATAAATGGGTTTTGGTAAGTATATGTCACCATGAAAATCCATTTTGATATGCAAATCCGTTTTGCTCCCCCTTAACATATGCCACGATATTCGAAAACATTTCCCATATGTCGGGTTGAGCCAACACATTAAGTCAAACCATTTGGGATAATTTCCCATTTTAAATCACATTTTCTCCCCCATATTAAAAATATTAACCCAATCGATGTTTTTAATATCAATTGATTTAATGATGCTTTAACAAAGGTTTTAGGAAGAAAAATGCAAGTCCGTTTTATCTTCATGATACCAAATGTATGAGATATGCTACCGACTTGTAACATGATCACATATTCATCATATTAGAAAAAAATTGACAAGGTTGGACCTGTTTGATGAGAACATCATATGATAAGATCAAATGGTTCTTGTCAGCATATGTTGGTCTCCTCGTCGCGTCTGAAGTCATCTCTTGACACCACGTGTACGATTGGTATGGTTGTCTTGACACCAATTAGTGAGCTTGGCACTTTTGGCATCGAAGAATCTGAATGCTTGACAATTGCTCCCCCTCAATTGTTGACCCGTGTTCTATTGAAAGAGCTGTAGTCGTCAGTTGAGTAGTCGCATTGTCGAGTATGTAGATACCAATTTTAGATTGCTATGGTTGTAGAGATGATAGCTTCATAAAAACAAGACTTCTCTTGTTTTAACAAATAAATGTACTGAAGCGTACATAAAATTGTGTTAGACAAAGTTATAAAGTAAACTTGATCCCTTACAAGGTTTTAAAGTAAACTTTGCCTGAGAAAATTAATTCCCGTTGTGAGCCAAAGCTTTCATAAGAAATACTTGACTTTAATATGAAAACCGGGTTGTAGTCAGAAATAACTACAAGCCATATAGGCATGTTTTAGGAAATATTTACAACTTTTGTACGAACTCTATTTATGGCGCCGTGTCAATATTAATCAACATTTCTAAGGCCGTAAATATTATCGTACCAAAAGACATGCCTTTGAAAAAAAAAGTAAAAAATATTTTTGGATTTTTATGAATTTTTCAGTTTTTATGGTTTTTATATGGTTTTATATTTTTGTATTTTGCTTTTATGGATAAAAATATAAACAATATATACAAATGATCACCAAGGATACGGAGAATAGTTTACCACCACTATTCTTTCGCCTCATCTGCCAGTTCCTTTAGAGTCTCAGGCGAGAAAGTTCTCATTCCTAGCTTGTCGGCCAAAAATTCCATTCGAGAGCGATCTAAAGCCTTCGTGAAAATATCCGCCAATTGATACTCAGATCGGACAAAATAAAGCTCTATCACTCCATTTTCCACTTGCTCCTTGATGAAGTGGTAGCGAATGTCAATGTGCTTCGACTGGGAGAATTGAACGTTGTTGCAGCATAAGGCAATTGCACTTTTGTTGTCGCAGTACATCAGAATTTTGTTGAAACCTAGACCATAGTCGGTTAATTACGATCTCATCCAAAGATTTTGAGCACAGCAACCGGACATAGCTATGTATTCTACATCCGTACTTAAAATTGCAGCGCTTTTCTACCTTTTCGATGCCCAACTGATTAGTCGATCTCCTAGTAGTTGCAAAGTTCCACTCGTGCTACGCCTTGTATCTTGACAACCCGCGTGATCCGCATCTGCATATGCCATTAGTGCAATCGAAGAGTCCTTCAAATACCAAAGTCCCAGATTAATGATTCCTTTAAGATACCAAAAGATCCGTTTAACAGTAGCTAAGTGTAACTCAGTAGGCCTAGTTTGATACCGAGCACAGATACATATAGCAAACTGAAGATCCAGTCGACTAGCTGTGATATACAAAAGAGTACCGACCATTCCACGATACAGTGTCGGATCAACGGCAACTCCATGTGGATTTGTATCAAGCTTAGTTCGTTCCACCATTGGAGTATCCACGGGGTCGCAAGATTCCATCTTATATTTCTTAAGAGATTCAAGGGCATACTTGGATTGATTGATAAAGATGCCTCTGGGACTCTGAGATATCTGAAGACCTAAGAAGAACGATACCTTGCCCATCATTGACATCTTAAACTTGGAAGACATGAATTTCCCAAACTCGTCGGATAAGGTTTGGGTCGAGGCTGCAAATATAATATCATCAACATATATTTGTACCATAATCATATCTTTACCTCGTTTCTGAATGAACAGTGTGGGATCCACCTTGCCTTTAGCGAAGCCTTGCGTAATGAGGAATTGTGACAATAGATCATACCATGCGCGTGGAGCTTGCTTCAACCCATAGAGAGCCTTCTTAAGCTTGTACACATGATTAGGATAATTAGGATTTACAAAACCATCCGGCTGTTGAACATAGACCTCTTCCTTGATGTCACCATTAAGAAATGCCGTCTTCACATCCATCTGATAGACAATCATATTCATGTGGGTTGCATAAGCGAGGAATAATCTAATAGCTTCCAAACGGGCAACAGGTGCAAAGGATTCCATAAAGTCGATGCCCAATAACTGCTTGTATCCACGAGCTACTAGTCGAGCTTTGTTCTTCAATATTCCGCCTAACTCATCGAGTTTCACCTTGTAAACCCATTTCAAAGTGAGTAACTGCACTTGATCCGGGCATGGGACAAGTTCCCATACTTCAAGACGTATAAATTCATTAAGTTCTTCTTGCATAGCTTCTATCTAACATGATTGAGTAAAAGCTTCTTGCCATGTCTTAGGCTTAGCTTCAGTGAGAAAAGCATCAAAATGACAAAACATTGCATTTTCTTGTAGCTGACTTCGTGTGGATACCGGACGATTAGGGTCACCAATAATAGAATCTATAGGATGATCCTTTGTCCACTTGTTGTCATGTTTACGAATCCGTGGATTGGATTAGACTGTAGAAGGAGCTTCCTCTGAGGTGGACGACCCGACTTGATTAGGATCGGGAATAGGTACACCAAAGAATGGAATTTCACGCATTTGAGCAAATTCCAAATCGTGATCATCATCATCCTCTTCATCATCAATAGGCATGACATGGGTAGTTGATTCGGGTGTTGGTTGAGAATAACTAGTTGATGGTATATCTTGACCAATTATAGGTGCAGACGTATCAGATTGTGCTTCGGTTGTTGGAGCGACAACTTCGTTTACCGGAGCTATTACCTCAGGTTCTGGAGCAACAATACTTGGAGAAGTAAAGAATTCATCAAAGAACGGTTGAAACAACGTATCTCATTCAGTCCTAGAAGGTGGTGTAAATGATGATGAAGTAGGGTTGTTTGGGACAAGACCAGAACTAATGTTACTGGGTCCCATTTCATGAAGTGCGGGTTCAGAGCTGCTTTGCTCAGAAGCCATTGCTGTCAGCTCATCAAAATCAACATTCATAGTTTCGAGGATCTTGCGAGAGTTACGGTTGTAGATTCGGTATGCCTTCTTTGCGGGTGCGTAACTAATGAAAATACCAATATCAGCCTTTGGTTGAAGTTTTCCCAAATTGTCACCATCATTATTTGGATAGCAAAGAGAACCAAATACATGAAGATATGATAAATCTGGTACTTTTCCATGGAGAAGCTCATAAGGTGTTTTACCATGGCGTTTACGAATTAGTGACCGGTTTTGGGTGTACACTGCTGTAGATACTGCTTCTGCCCATAAAAACAATGGAGACTTTGCGTAAATTAACATCGTTCGAGCAGCTTCCATAAGTGTGCGATTTCGCCTTTCAACGACACCGTTTTGTTTTGGAGTGCGTGCAACGGATGTTTCATGAGATATCCCAACTTCTTCATAATAATCACGCAAGATTTGATTCACAAATTCAATTCCATTATCTGTACGAATGCGTCAGACAGTAGTGTTGAGATGCACTTGAATCATCTTGAGAAATACGGTGATGAATTTAGGTGCCTTATTTTTTGTTGTAAGAAATTTCACTCATGTAAACCGAGAGTAATCATCGACAATTACGAGGATGTACTTTTTGCCACTAAGACTTTCAACACGCATTGGCCCACAAAGATCCATATGCAACAAATAAAATTTCTCTTGGTTGGTGTCTTCCGTTTTGGGTTTGTATGATTTCTTAGTGCTTTTCCCCATTGTACACGCGGAACACACATGATCCTTATGAAATGAAAGTTTGGGAAGACCACGAACAAGTTCTTTTTTCGCCAAATGATTAATAGCGTCAAAGTTAAGGTGAGATAACCGTCGATGCCATAACCATGACTTGGTCTTTGATGCTTTGGAGTGAAGACATACGGGAGAAGCGGCTATCATGTCTTGTAGAGAAAAAGTATACAAATTATTCCCTCGAGTACCTTTCAATAAATCAACCCCTTTCAAATTATGAATGAAGCAGGTATGCCCTCGAAAAGCAACTTCTAGGTTTGCATCACAAAATTGTCCCACAGAAAATAAGTTGTGACCGAGACATTCCACATAATACACTCTTGAAATTATAACATTCCCAATATGATATTCACCATAACCCATTATCTTTGCAATATGATCATTTCCAAATCGAACCGTACCAAGAAACTTGCTGACGAAATTTCTGAGCTGAGACCGATCTCCGGTCATATGCTTGGAGCAACCAGAGTCCAAATACCAGAGAACAATTTGGACAACCTGTTTTCAATAACAACAGTAGACAATGCATTGGAAACTATTGGTTCTTGAGTGTTAGCAGATACAGATATAAGATTATCAAAAGTGCTAACATTTGTATGACCCTTAGATTTCCTGCGTTTTCTAGTGTGAGTCTTAGCACTAACAGGTTTTACTGTTCCAAGTTTCTTAGGTTTTGGAGTATTAGCGGGAACTACAGTGGGAGTAGACCTATTTAAAGGGCAATTGGTTCCTACAGTAGTGTCGGTGTTCCTAGTTAAAGGACATGCTTGTGTTTTGGTAGCCTTGGTACTCCTAGTTAAAGGGTACGCTTTCTTCGCTTTAGTGGGAATGAACCTAGTTATAGGGCACATATTTCCTACTATAGTGAAAGTTCTACCAGTCGGGCGCCACATCGAACCAACTTGGGTTAACACTTTCCCAGTAGGTTTCCATTCTAATCCATTTTTTCGGGCATTCATCTCATTCACATGGTCAATAAGGCAAGAATCATGACGACTAGAAAACATACATTCATTGCAATTCCAACATTTCAAATTAGAATTCACAGTAGGCTTAGAACGCTGCACAACCGTAGAGCCTTTAGGTTTAGCTACATGATTATTTTTATTCAAAACAGAAATAACATTCCTAGGATGGGCTTCTACTTTCTTCTTCTCTTGACTACTAGATGGGGGTAAGATCCTATCATTCTTCTTGTTTAGTTTAAGCTTAGATCTTTGAGCCTTGGTAGTGGTGATTAATCTTGTAGAAGGCAACACGGGAATATTAGAAGCTGGTTTTGATTCCGCCTTATCTTTAGTGACCAAAGCTTGAGATGGTTTAGTCCTAGGGCCCTTATTAAATGGTGTGACGGCTATAAGGTTCCTTTTGATTGCACTAGAGGACGATGCTGAGACAGTGGCTGCGTTATCCACAACATTCTTACCTTTTAGAGTACGAAGTGTTTCCTTTAACTCAACCAAGACCAGATTTTTATCACAAATTTGTTCCCTCAAATCAGATATTTCTACCGACTTTCGATTCAATTGTTCAATCAATGATTGATTCTGTGTAGTGTTATTAACACATGCGGGCTTTACTGAATCGAAGAGTCGTGTATCTTTCTGTTTTAAGTTATCAACTTTGGACAAAATTTTGGAAACTCGATTATCTAGATCAAGTTTAAAATTCTCAGCGGCCTCAAGTACGTTCACACAGTTAAGCTCCTTAGATTTCTCTATGTCTATCAGCAAAGATTTAGCAACTTTGTCACTTGGCTGACGCTGTTTTGATTGTAAATTCAATCAAAAATTCTTTTCAAAGTTTGCATCATCGATATTAACACCTTCGAATGATGTTTCAAATATTTCTTGAATAAATTGTTGCTTGCATTCAAGCGAAATACAATGTGCTTGAATCTTATCAAAACGTTTTGAAAGCGAAGAATATGAATCTTGAAGCTTTAAAAATTCAGCGTCAGATTCGTGACAAGTACTATGTACCACATTATCTACAGATTCAACATTATGTACAATAGAATCATTATCAACACTTTTATTCACACAGACGGAAACTATATCATGAGACATCACTTGTTTCAGAAGCTGATCATTTTGGCGAGAAACCCGTTCTATTTCAAGCAAACTGTTTTCATAAGCATCATTCATTTTATTGAAAACACGTTTAACTTCTTTTATTTCCGTATGCAAATTTTGATCAAGATTACTAAGACAAGCTTTAACATTCTTTACAAACGGAACAATTTCGTCTCAGAACGCAGCTCTAGTGTGCTCAAAGTTCCATTCACCTTCCGTTATGTCCGTGGCCGTCGTACGTTCCAAAATGACCTTGTCAAAATCGGCTAAGTGTTGGTGTACCGCGTTTAAATTAACGGACGCCTTACTTACCGGTGGTAGTAACTTCGTTAAATCTGTTTTGACGAGTGTAGGAGACGTACTAGGAGGGTTTAAGAACTGTTAGTTCAGCTAATTCCTTTTGTAAGCGAATACGTGTCTTTTTAGAAAGTTGATCTTTATTATGCTTATCATAATCAATCGTATGTAATTTTGAAAACATTTTAGAATGCGTTTCCTCCGTAAGTGACTGTGTATCCTCAGAACTACGAACATAAGGTGCTTCTTTCGATTTGCCAATTATGGTCATATCATAAAGACCGGGAATATATTCCTGAGCTTGTTTTGCATAATCGGGATTAGGTGGTAAATTTTGAAGACGCTTAAGTTCGAGTTCTTTAAATGATTTAGTTAAAAGATGAACCTTTTATGTGGAAGCGTATTGTTTTAAAAGCTGTTGTTCCTTGAATTTAAGAAGTTTGGTAGCATTAATTTCTCATTCAAACTTTTTAGACTCGAGAGTTTCGAAATCCATTTTAAGTTTCTGAAAATCATTGACAACCGACTCTTTTGCTTTTAATTCATTGGTACGATTAGCTTTTAATGATTCTATTTCTTTCAAGTGTTCAATCTTTTCAAAACGAAATTGGTCAAATTCAGAACATGTTATTTTCTCTGCTTGAGGGACCATTTCAAAAGTTTTGACCTTTTCTTTATGCAACGCAAGCTCAGCAGTTAGGGTGGAATTCATATCTACGGATTGTCTGAGAGCCATATGCATTTGATCAATAATATTTTTAGGTACTGTTGGAAATACGTTTTACGTATTAAGAAGGATCGGTCACTCCAACGATAGTTCATGTAATAGCTCGTAGTTTAGTTAACTTTCTTCATTTATCAAACAAGAACAAGCCTAGCCTACAACATGTGTAGGTCGGCCCAAAATGTAAGCCCAAGCCCATGACAAGGGCTTGGGTATATAAACCCTCTCCTTAGATGGAGAGGGTGTGTGGTTTCATTATTTTTCACATAGTAAACATTACTTTCTCTCTCTAGCTTTGTGTGAAATCCACCATCTCTCTATCTCTTTCTCTCTCTAACACATAAGCAAGATTTACAATCCTACAAATGGTATCAAGAGCCATGGGATGATTGCTTGGTTTTTGTGTTTGTGTTCTTAATTTACACGCCTATTTTGATCCTTATTACATACGTCCAAAATTTTTTTGTGTTTTTGATGGTTTTTTCTTGATACAAATCTTCTACATAGTTGTGGTAGGGATTTGGTATAGTTACTTTGGCTAAAAACACAAAATTTTTGGGTGTTTTGATCATTTTTTGGCTTAAAATCACGAATTGGTTGAGTTTTGTCCGAGAAAAGTGGAAATTATTCCGATCTGGTCAAATCGGAAAAGGGTTTATATATTCCAATCTGTATTCCGATTGGTAAGTATTCCGATTGGTAAAGTATTCCGATTGGTAAAGTATTCCGATTGGTAATGTATTCCGATTGGTAAGGATTCCGATTGGTAAAGTATTCCGATTGGTAAGGTATTCCGATTGGTGAAGTATTCCGATTGGCAAGGATTCCGATTGGTAAGGATTCCGACATGGCTTTCCGATTGACAAGTATTCCGATTGGTAAGGATTCCGACAGGTCTTTCCGATTGGCAAGTATTCCGATAGGAGGATTAGTTTAACATTCCGATTGGTCAGTATTCCGACCGGGTTTCAGATTGGTAAGTATTCCGACAGGTTTCCGATAATTAAGTATTCTGATTAGGTTTTCCGATAAATCATTCCGATCACTATTCCGATAACAAAATTATTCCTTAAAAAATTTCGTGTGTAATTTTGTCTTGGAATTTTTGGTTTATTGAGAACATATTTTAGGGGATTTTAACATTGTTTCTCGACTTCAACTCACAACAACAAACACATTTACTTTCTTTCATTGATCGATCAAAGTTTGTAAATCTTGCTTATGTGTTAGAGAGAGAAAGAGATAGAGAGATGGTGGATTTCACACAAAGCTAGAGAGAGAAAGTAATGTTTACTATGTGAAAAATAATGAAACCACACACCCTCTCCATCTAAGGAGAGGGTTTATATACCCAAGCCCTTGTCATGGGCTTGGGCTTACATTTTGGGCCGACCTACACATGTTGTAGGCTAGGCTTGTTCTTGTTTGATAAATGAAGAAAGTTAACTAAACTACGAGCTATTACATGAACTATCGTTGGAGTGACCGATCCTTCTTAATACGTAAAACGTATTTCCAACAATCTCCCTCTAAGGGAGGTCACTCCAAACAAGGGCGTTACCCAAGTTACAATAATAAAATAAACCTAGCATACTATGCTTGTCTTGAGCTCGTAGTCTTCGTCTTTCTTTTTCTTTTTCTTTTCTGGTGAACATGCTGATGTGATCTTTGATATCAATCTTAAGAATTAATCTCTTGCCTTGATCTCGTGCATCCATAACTTGTGATTTTCGCCTCTTCGTGACGCCATGTCCCACATACTTATACCTTCGTAATTCTTGAAAGCTTCAGAGTTTGATACAGCGGAAGACTTAACTTTTAGGCTTTCTTGAATCAAATGAGATATTAAGTGCATAAAGTATAAGCATGCGGGGACGACTTCTTCTTGGATCCCGCAACGCCACCGTCTTCAAATGCCGCAACATAAGTAGACACGAACGAAATGGCTTTGAACATTTCATTCTAATTCGGTAGCATTTTACCTCCGGTCGGTGAAGACCGTTGGACGATATTAGATATCGTACCCGTGACGGATAGTTTCAATTAAGTAACTTTCTGACAGGATTTCGCGGGTAAACCCGTTCCCTTTATTCGACCGTCCAAAGCTGACTGCGAACATAAAGAGTGAATCATTTGGATAATAATATCCGCATGATTTGAAGCCGTCAATTCATGTTCCTGGAACAAGTGAAATTCAATTAAGAACCGCACCATCGTTGCTTTCCAGTTGTCACGAGCTTGATTCGTATAGAATCTTGCAAGTTACCTACCAAGTGCTGTTTGAGGTTAACACTAGAAGGATTTCCACTCATCACCGTCAACACTAAGGTATCACTCTGAGTGTTCTGGCAAGATCATTAAGATATTGCGTAGAGGCCTGGAACGTGTTTAAATTCAGTTAAGAATTAAACAGCTGTTGCTTTCCAGTTATCACAAGTTTGATTCATAAAGAATCGCACGAGTCACCTACCATGAGCTTTTTGATATTCGCTCAAGAAGGATTTCCATCTTCATTGTAAATACTTTTGTATTACTCGGATGTTCAGGCAAGATCATGAAGATTTTGCGTAGGACTCTTAAAATCTTTCTTACTTTTCACAGTGTGTGAAGAAGCAAGGAAATATGAAAGTGTGTCCTAATGAGATATTTGATGATCTCAAATGGCTCTAGACTCGATCGTGCATTTTGGATTTTAGTGATCGGAGGCTAGAGAGGAGTGCCACCTTTTCAATACCAATTTATTCGAAGTGAATAAATCAATAGATAATGTGTTGTCTCCGTGTGATTAAAACAAATACCTTTTGAGAGATATCTGAGTTAGCTGGGATGGGTTGTGCATTGCATCACTGGGTCCATGATGTCTGTCTTCAATATCGAGAATCATTAAAATGATCTCAATAGCATATGTGTTGACCCGGTTTCTGCCTAAAGTTGTAAAGAGGGCTTCTTTCTTTACACCCTTTATCTTTACAATTCTTTTTCATTCTTCAACCCCTTCAATGCTTACCAATACGTCATCACTAGCACCTTGTTGTGATTGTTCCAGTGCTAACTTAAGTACTTGGTCGGCATTCAGCTACGTTCACAATCTTTCTCCATCTTTCCTAAGGACTACTATTTCTAGCTATGGAATGTCCTTGGGAAGATTCCTCCGGTTCTAGAGAAATCATTGGACTTTAACCTATCCTACCATCCTTATGTCACCACAATCTTCACCGTCATGAATAGAGATGTTTTGGGTAAGTGTATGTCACCATGAAATCCATTTTGAAGTGCAAATCCATTTTGCTCCCCCTTAACATATGCCACGATATCCGAAAACATTTCGCACATGTCGGGATGAGCTAGCACATTAAGTCAAACCATTTGTGATAATATCCCATATTAAATCATATTTTCTCCCCCATATTAAAAATATTAACCCAATCGATGTTTTTAATATCAATTGATTTAATGAAGTTTTAACAAAGGTTTTAGGAAGAAAAATGCAAGTCCATTTCATCTTCATGATATCAAATGTATGAGATATGATACCGATTTGTAACATGATCACATATTCACCATATTAGAAAAGAATTGACAAGGTTGGACCTGATAGATGAGAACATCATATGATAAGATCAAATGGTTCTTGGCAGCATATGTTGGTCGCCTCGTCACGTCTGAAGTCATCTCTTGACACCACATGTACGATTGGTATTGTTGTCTTGACACCAACTTGTGAACTTGGCACGTTCGGCATCAAAGATTCTGAATGCTTGACAATTGCTCCCCCTCAATTGTTGACCCGTGTTCTATCGAAAGAGCTGTAGTCGTCGGTTGAGTAGTCGCATCGTCGAGTATGTAGATACCAATTGTAGATTGCTATGGTTGTAGAGATGATAGCTTCATAAAAACAAGACTTCTCTTGTTTTAACAAATAAATGCACTGAAACGTACATATATTTGTGTTAGACCAAGTTATAAAGTAAACTTGATCCCTTACAAGGTTTTAAAGTAAACCTTGCCCGAGAAAATTAATTCCCGTTGTGAGCCAAAGCTTTCATAAGAAATACTTGACTTTAATATGAAAACCGGGTTGCAGTCAGAAATAACTACAAGCCATTTAGGCATGTTTTATGAAATATTTACAACTTTTGTACGAACTCTATTTATGGCGCCGTGTCGATATTAATCAACATTTCTAAGGCCGTAAATATTTTCGTACCAAAAGACATGCCTTTGAAAAATAAAGTAAAAATATTTTTGGATTTTTATGAATTTTTCAATTTTTATGGTTTTTATATGGTTTTATATTTTTGTATTTTGCTTTTGTGGATAAAAATATAAACAATATATACAGATGATCACCAAGGATACGGAGAATAGTTTTACCACCACTATTCTTTCGCTTCATCTGCTAGTTCCTTAAGAGTCTCAGGCGAGAAGGTTCTCATTCCTAGCTTGTCGGCCAAAAATTCAATTCGAGCGCGATCTAAAGCCTTCGTGAAAATATCCGCCAATTGATACTCAGATCGGACAAAGTAAACCTCGATTACTCCATTTTCCACTTGCTCCTTGATGAACTGGTAGCGAATGTCAATATGCTTTGACCGGGAGAATTGAACATTGTTGCAGCATAAGGCAATTGCACTCTTGTTGTCGCAGTACATCGGAATCTTGTTGAAACCTAGACCATAGTCGGTTAATTGCGATCTCATCCAAAGAATTTGAGCACAGCAACCGGACATAGCTATGTATTCTGCTTCCGTACTTGAAATTGCAGCGCTTTTCTGCCTTTTCGATGCCCAACTGATTAATCGATCTCCTAGTAGTTGCAAAGTTCCACTCGTGCTACGCCTTGTATCTTGACAACCCGCGTGATCCGCATCTGCATATGCCATTAGTGTAATAGAAGAGTCCTTCGAATACCAAAGTCCCCGATTAATGGTTCCTTTAAGATATCGAAAGATCCTTTTAACAGTAGCTAAGTGTAACTCAGTGGGCCTAGTTTGATACCTGGCACACATACATATAGCAAACTGAAGATCAGGTCGACTGGCTGTGATATACAGAAGAGTACCGATCATTCCACGATAAAGTGTTGGATCAACGGCAACTCCATGTGGATCTGCATCAAGCTTAGTTCGTTCCACCATTTGAGTGTCCACGGGGTCGCAAGATTCCATCTTATACTTCTTAAGCGATTCAAGGGCATACTTGGATTGATTGATAAAGATGCCTCTGGGACTCTGAGATATCTGAAGACCTAAGAAGAATGATACCTTGCCCATCATTGACATCTTAAACTTGGAAGACATGAGTTTCCCAAATTCGTCGGATAAAGTTTGGGTCGAGGCTGCAAATATAATATCATCAACATATATTTGTACCATAATCATATCTTTACCTTGTTTCTGAATGAACAGCGTGGGATCCACCTTGCCTTTAGCGAAGCCTTGCGTAATGAGGAATTGTGACAAAAGATCATACCATGCGCGAGGAGCTTGCTTCAACCCATAGAGAGCCTTCTTAAGCTTGTACACATGATTAGGATAATTAGGATTCACAAAACCATCCGGTTGTTAAACATAGACCTCTTCCTTTAGTTCACCATTAAGAAATGCCGTCTTCACATCCATCTGATAGACGACCATATTCATATGGGCTGCATAAGCGAGGAATAGTCTAATAGCTTCCAAACGGGCAACAGGTGCAAAGGATTCCATAAAGTCGATGCCCAATAATTGTTTGTATCCACGAGCTACTAGACGAGCTTTGTTATTCAATATTCCGCCTAACTCATCGAGTTTCACCTTGTAAACCCATTTCAAAGTGAGTAACTGCACTTGATCCGGGCATGGGACAAGTTCCCAAACATCAAGACGTATGAATTCGTTAAGTTCTTCTTGCATAGCTTCTATCCAACAGGATTGAGTGAAAGCTTGTTGCCATGTCTTAGGTTCAACTTCAGTGAGAAAAGCATCAAAGTGACAAAACAGTGCACTTTCTTGTAACTGACTTCGTGTGGATACCGGACGATTAGGGTCACCAATAATAGAATCTATAGGATGATCCTTTGTCCACTTGCTGTCATGTTCACGAATCCGTGGATTGGAGTAAACTGTAGAAGGAGCTTCCTTTGAGGTGGACGACCCGACTTGATTAGGGTCGGGAATAGATACACCAAAGAATGGAAGTTCACGCATTTGAGCGAATTCCAAATCGTGATCATCATCATCCTCTTCATCATCAATAGGAATGACATGGGTAGTTGAAACATGTGTTGGTTGAGAATTACTTGTTGAAGGTATATCTTGACCAATTGTTGGTGCAGATGTATCTGATTGTGCAACGGTTGCTGGAGCGACAACTTCGGTTACCGGAGCTATTACTTCAGGTTCTGGAGCAACGATACTTGGAGGAGTAAAGAATTCATCAAAGAATGGTTGAAATAACGTATCCCATTCCTTCCTAGTAGGTGGTGTAAATGATGATGAAGTAAGGTTGTTTGGGACAAGACCAGAACTAATATTACTGGGTCCCATTTCATGAAGTGCGGGTTCAGAGCTGCTTTGCTCAGAAGCCATTGCTGTCAGCTCATCAAAATCAACATTCATAGTTTCGAGGATCTTGCGAGAGTTACGGTTGTAGATTCGGTATGCCTTCGTTGAGGGTGCGTAACCAATGAAAATACCAATATCAGCCTTTGGTTGAAGTTTTCCCAAATTGTCACCATCATTATTTGGATAGCAAAGAGAACCAAATACATGAAGATATGATAAATCTGGTACTTTTCCATGGAGAAGCTCATAAGGTGTTTTACCATGGCGTTTACGAATTAGTGACCGGTTTTGGGTGTACACGGCTGTAGATACTGCTTCTGCCCATAAAAACAATGGAGCCTTTGCGTAAATTAACATCGTTCGAGCAGCTTCCATAAGTGTGCGATTTCGCCTTTCAACGACACCGTTTTGTTGTGGAGTGCGTGCAACGGATGTTTCATGAGAAATGCCAACTTCTTCATAATAATCACGCAAAATTTGATTCACAAATTCGGTTCCATTATCTGTACGAATGCGTCGGACAGTAGTGTTGAGACGCACTTGAATCATCTTGAGAAATCCGATGATGAATTTAGATGCCTCATTCTTTGCTTTAAGAAATTTCACCCATGTAAACCGAGAGTAATCATCGACAATGACGAGGATGTACTTTTTGCCACTAAGACTTTCAACACGCATTGGCCCACAAAGATCCATATGCAAAAGATAAAGTTTCTCCTGGTTGGTGTCTTCCGTCTTGGGTTTGTAAGATTTCTTAGTGCTTTTCCCCATTGTACACGCGGAACACAAATGATCCTTGTGAAATGAAAGTTTAGGAAGACCACGAACAAGTTCGTTTTTCGCCAAATGATTAATAGCGTCAAAGTTAAGATGAGATAACCGTCGATGCCATAACCATGACTTAGTCTTCGATGCTTTGGAGAGAAGACATACGGGAGAAGCGGCCATCATGTCTTGTAGAGACAAAGTATACAAATTATTCCCTCGAGTACCTTTCAATAAATCAACCCCTTCCAAATTACGAATGAAGCAGGTATGCTCTCGAAAAGCAACTTCTAGGTTTGCATCACAAAATTGTCCCACAGAAAATAAGTTGTGACCAAGACCTTCCACGTAATACACTCTTGAAATTATAACATTCCCAATATGATATTCACCATAACCCATTATCTTTGCAATATGATCATTACCAAATCGAACCGTACCAAGAAACTTGCTGATGAAATTTCTGAGCTGAGAGCGATCTCCGGTCATATGCTTGGAGCAACCAGAGTCCAAATACCAGAGAACAATTTGGACCACCTGTTTTCAATCACAACAGTAGACAATGCATTGGAAACTATTGGTTCCGGAGTGTTAGCAGATACAGATATAGAATTATCAGAATTGCTAACATTTGTGAGACCCTTAGATTTCCTGCTTTTTCTAATGGGAGTTTTAGCACTAACAGGTTTTACTGTTCCAACTTTCTTAGGTTTTGGATTATTCGCGGGCACTACAGTGGGAGTAGACCTATTTAAAGGGCACTTGGTTCCTACCGTAGTGTCGGTATTCCTAGTTAAAGGACACACTTGTGTTTTGGTAGCCTTGGTACTCCTAGTTAAAGGGCACGCTTTCTTCGCTTTAGTAGGAGTGATCCTAGTCAAAGGGCACATATTTCCTACTATAGTGAAAGTTCTACCAGTGGGGCGCCACATCCAACCAACTTGGGTTAACACTTTCCCAGTCGGTTTCCATTCTAATCCATTTTTCCGGGCATACATCTCATTCACATGGTCAATAAGGCAAGAATCATGACGACTAGAAAACATACATTCATTGCAATTCCAACATTTCAAATTAGAATTCATAGTAGGCTTAGAACGCTGCACAACCGCAGAGCCTTTAGGTTTAGCTACATGATTCTTTTTATTCAAAACAGAAATAACATTCCTAGGATGGGCTTCTACTTTCTTCGTCACTTGACTACTAGATGGGGGCAAGATCCTATCAGTCTTCTTGTTTCTCTTAAGCTTAGATCTTTGAGCCTTAGTAGTGGTGCTTACTCCTGTAGAAGGCAACACGGGAATATTAGAAGCTGGTTTTGATTCCGCCTTATCTTTAGTGACCAATGTTTGAGAAGATTTAGTCCTAGGGCCCTGGTTAAGTGGTGTGACGGCTATTAGGTTCCTTTTGATTGCACTAAAGGACGAAGCTGAGATAGTGGCTGCGTTATCCACAACATTCTTACCTTTTAGAGTACGAAGTGTTTCCTTTAACTCAGCCAAGACCAGATTTTTATCACAAATTTGTTCCCTCAAATCAGATATTTCCACCGACTTTCGATTCAATTGTTCAATCAATGATTGATTCTGTGCAGTTGTATCAACACATGCGGGCTGTACTGAATCGAAGAGTCGTGTATTTTTCTGTTTTAAGTTATCAACTTTGGACAAAATCTTGGAAACTCGATTATCTAGATCAAGTCTAAAATTCTCAGCGGCCTCAAGTACGTTCACACAGTTAAGCTCCTTGGATTTCTCTATTTCTATCGGCAAAGAGTTAGCAACTTTGTCACTTGGCTGACGCTGTTTTGATTGTAAATTCAATCGAAAATTCTTTTCAAAATTTGCATCATCGATATTAACACCTTCGAATGACGTTTCAAAGATTTCTTGAATAAATTGTTGCTTGCATTCAAGCGAAATACAATGTGTTTGAATCTCATCAAAACGTTTTGAAAGCGAAGAATATGAATCTTGAAGCTTTAAAAATTCAGCGTCAGATTCGTGACAAGTACTATCTACCACATTATCCACAGATTCAACATTATGCACAATAGAATCATTATCAACACTTGTATTCACACAGACAGAAACTATATCATGAGACATCACTTGATTCAGAAGCAGATCATTATGGCGTGAAACCCGTTCTATTTCAAGTAAACTGTTTTCATAAGCATCTTCCATTTCATTGAAAACACGTCTAACTTCTTCTATTTCCAAAAACAAATCTTGATCAATATTACGAAGACAAGCTTTAACATTCTTTACAAACGGAACAATTTCATCTCGAAACGCAGCTCTAGTGTGCTCAAAGTTCCATTCACCTTCCGTTATGGCCGTGGCCGTCGTACGTTCCAAAATGACCTTGTCAAAATCGGCTAAGTGTTGGTGAACCGTATTTAAGTTAACGGACGCCTTAATTACCGGTGGAATTAACTTCGTTAAATCCTTTTTGACGAGTGTGGGAGACGTACTAGGAAGATTTTCATTTGACAAACTTTGGGGCACAAGAACTGTTAATTCTGCTAATTCCTCTTGTAAGCGAATACGTGTCTTTTTCGAAAATTGATCTTTGTTATGTTGATCATAATCAATTGTATGGAATTTTGAAAGCATTTTAGAATGAGTTTCATCCCCAAGTGATTGTGTCTCCTCAGTACTACGAACAAAAGGTGCTTCTTTCGATTTGCCAATTATGGTCATATCATAAAGACCGGGAATATATTCCTGAGCTTGTTTTGCATAACCAGGATTAGGTGGTAAATCTTGAAGACGCTTAAGTTCGAATTCTTTAAATGATTTAGTTAAAAGATGAACCTTTTCTGTGGAAGCGTATTGTTTTAAAAGCTGTTGTTCTTTGAATTTAAGAAGTTTGGTAGCATTAATTTCCGATTCAACCTTTTTAGACTCGAGAGTTTCGAAATCCATTTTAAGTTTCTGAAAATCATTGACAACCGACTCTTTTTCTTTTAATTCATTGGAAAGATTAGCTTTTAATGATTCTATTTCTTTCAAGTGTACAATCTTTTCAAAACGAAATTGGTCAAATTCAGAACATGTTATTTTCTCTTCTTGAGGGACCATTTCAAAAGTTTTGACCTTTTCTTTATGCAACGCAAGCTCAGCAGTTAGGGTGGAATTCGTATCTACGGATTATCTGAGGGCCATATGCATTTGATCAATAATATGTTTAGGCACCATGACGAAATCATGTTGAGCATAAGATTCCATACCCGTCGTAGCATTTGGTTGAGGTTCACTCAAATGTGTTGGATTGGGTACCACATCATTTGAGTTACTAGTCCCCGAATGCTGTTCGAGGTTGTCATTTTCATGCCCAACTTGATGTTGGTTATCATCAATATTATTAGATGTGGTTGGTACCTCACTGATGACATCAGAACCGTAGTGAGAGAGATTAGCAACGAGAGCAGCTTGGGCAGAGTGAATGTCATCACAATCCGAATCGTATGCATCAAGATCGTCCGCTTGATAAGCTGCATTAGAAGTGGAGACGACTGCAATGCCTTCAGTATCTGCTGCCCCTGGGTCTGCAAGAAATGCTAACTCCTCTGAATCCAAAATCTTCCCCTTAGACTGAGCATCAACCAAATACATCTTCTCACGAAACCATGCATCATCCCTCCTCCTTTTCGGCTGAGTGCATTCCCTAGCCATATGACCTTGTCCTCGGCAATTGTAGCAAGTCACAACCTTTTTAGGACCACTAGGACTTCCATTTCCATTAGCTTGAGAATTCACAGCTTGATTGTTCCCAGTCCTTGTAGGAGGTCCATATGAATTTTGCCTTCCCTGAATAGGTTGCACCATCACTTGACCATCTTGAACAGTGGCTTGTTGTCGAGGATTTGATGAGGTGCGGAGCTGATTGTTTGTTGGTGGAAATCCTCTAGTTGCAACAAGTTTTGACAAGTAGGCTGTGAGATGGTTTAGAACATCAGCTGGCGTATCATTTGGTGTAAAGACCGGTGCTTCGATTGGTGGAAGTTCATTAGAGTAGAAAGCTTGTGCTGGTTGTGCTTCAATTGGAAAATATCCTTGCTGAGGAGTATAGCCCAATGGAGAGGTGTTGGCTTGTGATGGTGATGTCTGATATGGTGGTTGCTGTGGAAAAGATTGTTGATGAACACCTTGTTGAAATGCTTGCTGTGGCATCACTAGTGGTGGATAAGATGGTTGCTGTGGTTGCTGATAGTTGTGTGGTGGTGTCTGCTGCAAGTATGATGGTTGCTGATAAGTATAAGCCATGTTTTGTTGGGAAGCATACATTGCAAGTGGATCATGAACTTGAGGTGTAGACAACCGAGCCTCGATCACATGGCATTCGTGTTGTTGAAGAAAGGCTTGAAGTTGATCCACATTGGTGTTATGCAAGTCCTTAGCCAATTTAACATCCGTCACGTATTTTTTCCATTCTGAAGGAAGAGTGTTCAAATACTTGGTGTTCAATTGAAAGGTAGGAATTGTCATGCCATAGATATTGAGCTCATTCAAAAATAGGGTAAATCTCAGATAGTAATCATTGAGAGTCTCCCCTGGCACATAGGCAAACTTATCAAAAGTATCATAAAGCTTACACTCTCGTTCTTGTTTAGTTAACGAGGTGCCTTGCATTAGAACCCGAATTCTATCCCATAACTCTTTGGCAACTTTGTGTTTGCTGACGAGTTTGTAGACATCTGGAGGAAGGGCTTGGAGAATGATGTTTGTAGCATACTTATCACATTTATCTTGAATCTTCATATCTCCAGTCAACTCACCCGTTGTGCGAGGACGAGTAGTCGTACCTTCCGTCACTGTACCATAATCTAATGGTCCATTGAGCACCGATGCCCAAATGAGATGTCCATTCTCCTTGTTCAACATATAAAGTTCCATTCGGGAAGCCCATTCCTCATACATAGTCTTCACCAACATTGGTGGACGATTATCCGTACCCGAGAGGATGGACTTATCCGTAAGAGATGTGTACTCCATTTTAATAAGTTAAGATTTACAAACTTACAGGTACCATGACCAAATCATGTTGAGCATAAGATTCCATACCTGTCATAGCATTTGGTTAAGGTTCACTCAAATGTGTAGGATTAGGTACCACATCATTTGAGTTACTAGTTCCCGAATGCTGTTCGAGGTTGTCATTTTTATGCGCAACTTGATGTGGGTTATCATCATTACCAAGACTGGTTGTGGTGGGTACCTCACTGACGACATCAGAACCGTAGTGAGAGAGATTAGCAACGAGAGCAACTTGGGCAGAGTGAATGTCATCACAATCCGAATCATATGCGTCAAGATCATCTGCTTGATAAGCTGCATTAGAAGTGGAAACGAATGCAATGCCTTCAGTATCTGCTGCCCCTGGGTCTGCAAGAAATGCTAACTCATCTGAATCCAAAATCTTTCCCTTAGACTGAGCATCAACCAAATACATTTTCTCACGAAACCAAGCTTCATCCCTTCTCCTTTTTGGTTGAGTGCATTCCCTAGCCATATGACCTTGTCCTCGACAATTGTAGCAAGTCACAACCTTTTGAGGACCAATAGGACTTCCATTTCCACTAGCTTGAGAATTCACAGCTTGATTGTTCCCAGTCCTTGTAGGAGGTCCATATGAATTTTTCCTTCCCTGAATAGGTTGCACCATCACTTGACCATCTTGAACAGTGGCTTGTTGTCGAGGATTTGATGAGGTGCGGAGCTGATTGTTTGTTGGTGGAAATCCTCTAGTTGCAACAAGTTTTGACAAGTAGGCAGTGAGATGGTTTAGAACATCAGCTGGCGTATCATTTGGAGTAAAGACTGGTGCTTGGATTGGTGGAAGTTCATTAGAGTAGAAGGCTTGTGCTGGTTGTGCTTCAATTGGAAAGTATCCTTGCTGAGGAGTATAGCCCATTGGAGAAGTGTTGGCTTGTGATGGTGATGTCTGATATGGTGGTTGCTGTGGAAAAGATTGTTGATGAACACTTTGTTGAAATGCTTGTTGTGGCATCATTGGTGGTTGATAAGATGGTTGCTGTGGTTATGATAGGTGTGTGGTGATGGCTGCTGCAAGTATGATGGTTGTTGATAAGTATAAGCCATGTTTTGTTGAGAAGCATACATGGCAAGTGGATCATGAACTTGAGGTTTAGACAGCCGAGCCTCGATCACATGGCATTCGTGTTGTTGAAGAAAAGCTTGAAGTTGATCCACATTGGTGTTATGCAAGTCCTTAGCCAATTTAACATCCGTCACGTACTTTTTCCATTCTGAAGGAAGATTGTTCAAATACTTGGTGTTTAATTGAAACGTAGGAATTGCCATGCCATAGATATTTAGCTCATTCAACAATAGGGTAAATCTCAGATAGTAGTCATTGAGAGTCTCCCTTGGCACATAGGCAAACTTATCAAAAGTATGATAAAACTTACACTCTCGTTCTTGTTTAGTTAACGAGGTGCCTTGCATTAGAACACAAATTCTATCCCATAACTCTTTGGCAACTTTATGTTTGCTGACAAGTTTGTAGACATCTGGAGGAAGGGCTTGGAGAATGATGTTTGTAGCATACTTATCACATTTGTCTTGAATCTTCATATCTCCAGTCAATTCACCCGTTGTGCGAGGATGAGTAGTTGTACCTTCCGTCACTGTACCATAATCTAATGGTCCATTGAGTACCGATGCCCAAATGAGATGTCCATTCTCTTTGTCAACATGTAAAGTTCCATTCGGGAAGTCCAATCCCCGTACATAGACATCTCCAACATTGGTGGACGATTATCCGTACCCGAGAGGATGGACTTATCCGTAAGAGATGTGTACTCCATTTTGATAAGTTAAGATTTACAAATATTGATCGAACAATGAGAGAAAGTAAATGTGTTTGTTGTTGTGAGTTGAAGTTGAGAAACAATGTTAAAATCCCCTAAAATATGTTCTCGATAAACAAAAATTCCAAGTCAAAATTACACACGATTCGAAATTTTTTAAGGAGTAATTTTTGGATTGTCGGAATGTTGATCAGAATAAAGGATCGGAAAGCTGTCGGAATATCAGTCGGAAAGCCGTTGGAATAAACCCTAACGGAATACCCTTGATCGGAATGTCCCTAATCAGAATACCCTTGAGGAATGTCCCTAATGGGAATACCCAAAATCGGAATGTCCCAAATCAGAATGTACCAAATCGGAATGTACCAAATCGGAATGTACCAAATCGGAATGTCCCTTATCGGAATGTACCAAATCGGAATGTCCCTTATCAGAATGTACCAAATCGGAATGTCCCTTATCGGAATATCCCAAATCGGAATACCAAAATCGGAATAATCAAATCAGAATGCAATCGGAATCCCTTCATCGGAATGTGATCGGAATCCTTAAACCCTTTTCCGATGACACTGATCGGAATAACTTTTTGAATCATTTAAACCCTTTTCCGATGATCCTGATCGGAATATATCCCACTTTTCTCGGACAAAACTCAACCAATTCGAGATTTTATGCCAAAAAATGATCAAAACACCCAAAATTTTTGTGTTTTTAGCCAAAGTAACTATACCAAATCTCTACCACAACTATGTAGAAGATTTGTATCAAGAAGAAACCATAAAAAACACAAAAAAATTTTTTGGTCCGTGTAAAATGGATCAAAATAAGAGTATGAATCAAGAATACAAACACATAAACAATACAATCATCCCATGGCTCTTGATACCATTTGTAGGATGTAAATCTTGCTTATGTTTTAGAGAGAGAAATATAGATGATTTCACACTTCTAGAGAGAGAAAGTTTAAGAACTATGTGTAAAATAAAATGAAATCACCACCCTCTCCATCTAAGGAGAGGGTTTATATACCAAGCCCATAAGATGGGCTTGGGCTTACATTTGGGTCGTCCATACATAACATTGACTAGGCCTTTCCTTGTTTGATATATTAAAAGATATCTAGACTACGAGCTACTACTTAATATATTGTCGGAGTGACCGAATCTTCCTAAATACGTAAAAACATATTTCCAACATATAACGAATCTATTGTAAAGCTTGTTGCTTTAGGTTACGATGAGGATGTCGCGTTAAAGGCGATATTGCGAAATGGTCATTGCTATGGTGGTATGGATGTTTTGACTAATATTTTGCATAATAGTTTGGCGTATATGAATAACGGGTATGAGAGCGAGGAGAGTGATCATGTTTTTAGTGATTTGAACTGTAAGTGAAACTATAGCCTATAAGATATTAGGTTTGTCAAATTAGCTTAAAGCTAAATCTTTTGAATTCGAGAGGCGGGTGTCAAATATTGCTAATAATATATGTAAAGTCCAGGGGCATGCACTTTTGCCTAAGCCTTTACATGTTGACTTTACATACCATGATATGAATTAGGGGTGTCTCTTTAGGCGTTTAAAACAGAATTATGGCTTATTTGCTCTTCAACTTATGTTTCATAAGCTCATTTTGTGGCTTTTTTTTCAAACTATTTGGCTTTTATAAGTTTATTATCGTATTATAAGCAAATAAATGAGCTTAGCTGAAACCCACATAAACCATAACCCAGTAATATAGGCTTAAACAATATTATTTCTATGAAAAATATCAAGGCCCTTCATGTTTATCTTCCTTTAGAACGATAAACATCAAGTTGAGTTTGGATTTTTGTGGTTCCTTCACACGTAATAAATGTAAGGGACTTTAGATGAGTGAAGTTTTATAAGAAGTATGGTGTTTATGCTTAGGGACTTAGTTCTAATAGATAACACCGGCTGTTTGGGTGTGCAACCTGTGCATGGGCACAGGGCCACCAATCACAGAGGGCGTCCAAAATTAGATTTGTTATATGTTAATTAATCCTTAAATAAGTATGGAGGTTAAAGTCTTTGACCTTGTGTGGTAATATATTTTTGCGTCCATTTCTATTAAACTTTTTTCTCTTATTTCTTAGTAATAGTTTTGTGTTTTGCCAGGTTATATCTCAAAATTAATATTTTGACTTTCAATATTACTAAGATTTTTGAGTTTTTAGAATACAAGTTTTTATGTTTAAAGCTTTAGGTATTTAGTTTCTTTCGTCTAACCAAAACTATGTAATATGAGATATTATGTCATACCGTTATGTACTAAGAACAATCGAGAATGACATACTAAAAATTGTTAGACTATGATGATCTAATCATCAACGTTGCTCGTAGAAATGCCCGAAGAGTCTAACTATCTAAAATAGTTATTTTTTATGCTTATAACTGGGTTAAATGTGTTTTTCAGTATCGTTGTTTTAATGTTTTCAGAATCTTGGTAGTACTCTTTACATATTATTATCACCGGGTCCGGATGTCTTTCTTTTTTCATTTACCTTCGGTATTTAATGGGGCCTTCAAGTAGTACGACACATGGCCATCGAAATTCACGAGACGACCCTGCTAATAGACATGACACTACACCTTATTTGAATGTATAGACGTAGTGGGAGCTTATTGTTGGCTCTACGTCACTAAGTTTTTGTTTGTAATTTCCCTTTTACGCAAGTATCATTGGACGTGGATATACTTATTATAATTATGTTTATCAACATGGACTACTTACTCGTAAATTTCAAGGTACATCCGTAAGAAATCTCATTAGAGATATGCTACAATATTCACCACATTCCGGATTCACAAGACATCACACATGCAATATATCTGCTTGATTGGACATTCCTTTCCATCATGCACGCAATATATTCGTTGAAGTATTGATATGTGTTGTGTGTTTGGTATTAATTAGTAGTAGCAGTGTAACAGTTAGCAGTATTAGTTAGTAGTAGCAGTTAAATTATAAATGTGTTTCTTAAATTAGTAGTATTGGTGATTTAAATATGTAAAAAAACATAGAAGGACATACATATATAAATTATCAGTATGTGTTATATTAATGAGGATATTTAAGTGAATACCAAAGCTCATGATTTGTTTCAAAAGCTACAAAGGCATGTATTGATAGCTTAAATTCTACATTTGTAGGTATCTGCTTCACTTGATGAGGTTATTAGATAAAAGATAGCCTTTTTAGCTGATGATATCAAGAAAATTTACAAGGTAAGAGAAGTCAACATTTCTGATAACTACCCTTAGATTTCAATATAGAAATGAAAGAGTAATTCCAAATAAAAGGGAATTCCAAGAAATATGAATAGAAATCCGAATTAGATGAAACAATGATTTGTTACTGATTAGATGAAAGTTTGTTACATGAAGAATTGTTTACAATCAAAAGCTAAATCTTAAATGGATGGTTACAAGTGAATTTATACAGAAATACAAATGGGCGGGAAAAGTTGTTATGATAGAACTTTGACTTTCTTGTTTGACTTCTAGATATTTGATTATTAAACCATATTAAATACCCCATTCTTCAATAATTACTTGTCCTCAAGCAATATTGAAATTGAAATCTGGAAACTTAACAACCAACTGATCATAAGGTTCCCAAGTAGCATCTGCAACTGCTGAATTTGACCAATGAACTAGCAGATAAACAACAACCCTATTTCCTTTCTTTGTCAATCTTCTATCCAATATAGCAAAGGGTTCCTCTGCAATGAGGCATGCATCATTCAGTTGAGGTAATCTTCCAGGCTCCTGTGGGGTTTCTCCCCTGAACTTCTTTAATTGAGACACATGAAAAACAGGATGAATCTAGGCATCTTGAGGCAACTACAACTTATAGGCCACTTTTCCAACCTTCTAAATGATTTGTAAAGGACCATGATACTTTGTTTTCAACTTGTGGTACTTTCCCTTCCTCATTGTGGATTGTCTATAAGGTTGAAGCTTCGAAAAAACCCAATCTGCTACCTAAAATTCTCTATCAGTTCTGTCCTTATCTGGCATGTTTTTCATTCTCTCTTGAGCTCTTTTCATGTGAAACTGAAGTAAGTGAATAACATTCTCTCTGGCCACCATAGTTCTGTCTACCATGTCCACCACACTATCACCAGCATGATAAGTAATGTGGCTAGGAGGAGGTTGACCATAAACTGCTTGGTATGTGGTAGTTTGAATAGTAGTATGGTAGGAAGTATTGTACCAATACTCAGCCATAGGCAGCCAAGTAGACCACTCCTTTGGCTTGTCTCTACACATGCACCTCAAATAACATTCCAAGCACCTATTAACAACTTCTATTTGTCCATCACTTTGAGGGTGGTATGCAGTTGAAGTGTGTAGCTTAACCTTCAACGCTATAAACAACTCTTTCCAAAACTTGCTCATGAAAATTACATCTCTGTCACTCATAATCACTTTTGGCAAACCATAGTCTATACATAGTATCCATAAAAACTTGAGCAACCTGAACAGTTGTATAAGGATGAGATAGAGCAATTAAGTGAGCAACCTTACTCAGTCTATCCACAATCACCATTATAGCTGTTTTCCCTCTTAACATTGGAAGACCATCAATAAAGTACATGGAGATGTATGTCCACAATCGAGTCCTACGCATTATCCTTGTGATATTGCCAGAACATCTGAGTGATACGATTCACAATGAAGATGGAAATCCTGCTTGAGCCAACATCAAACAAGCTCATGGTAGGTAACTTGTGCGATTCTACACGAATCAAACTTGTGAGAACTGGAATGCAACTAAGTTTGATTCTTAATTGATTCAAACTTGATTCCAGGTTTCTTCGCAAAATCCATGTGATCTTGCCAGAACATTCAGAGTGACACTCATTAGTGTTCACAGTGACGAATAGAAATCCTTCCAATGTCAACATCAAACAGCAATGCGGTAGGTAACTCGCAAGATTCTCTATGAATCAAGCTTGTGACAAACTGGAAAGCAGCAATGGTACGATTCTTTTAGAATCAAACTTGTTCCAGGAAATCTGAATTGACGACTCTAATCAGACGGATATTTTATCCTTATGATTCACTCTTTACGCTCGAAGTCTGCTTTGAGACGGTCGAGTAAAGAGAACTGGCTACTACCGCCAGGAAACCCTGTCAAGGAGATTCTTAATCGAATCTACCCGATCACAGGTATGGTATCTAATATCGTCTAATGGTATTCACCGACCGGAGGTAAAACGCTACTGAGTTAGGGTGAAATGTTCAAAGCCATTTCATCTGTGTCTATATATATTGATGCATATCAAGAAGGTGGCGTAGCTGTGTAACCAATGTCGATTCAGAAGTCACAAGAGCACAAGATGGCGATAATCAAGATACTTAAGAATGTAAGAATGTAATAGGTCATCTTGTCACAAGAGCACAAGATGAACACTATCAAGGATAGACTGAAGATCTCAAGCACTCTACGTCAAAAGAGAAAGGCTCAAGATAAATATCACAAGGCATGAAGGAACAAAGCCGTTACAAACAAGATTAAGACCAAGATACAAGACCAAAGCAAGAAGATCTCCTCTATAAGAATGTATTCACTCAACCATCTTAAGCTTTTTAAGCTTTTTAAGATGACCGATACATTGGGGGAGATTGCTAGCCCTATATTTTATATAGTCGAACAAGAATGTAATAGGTCATCTTAGTCGTAAATGGTGTTGTATTGTAATAGGTTAGTCGGGAAAACCGGGCTTAGACTTTAAGCTAATATTGTATAAGTTAGGGGCGTAAGCCCAAAAACAAAGCCAAGCCCGTCACATGTCACTTAAAACCACGACCCAACAAGCCAAGGGTATATATACCCTCTTCCATGTGTGGAAGAGGGTGTTGGTTATCATTTTACTTTCTCTCTCTAAAGTGATTAACCTTCCAAATTCTCTCTTGTTTCTCTCTCTACTTTCTTCTCTTTCTCTATCTAAATATCAACTAAATCTTGTGTTATGGATTGATTTAGGAATAACATTTGGTATCAAGAGCCTATAGTGGATAGGTGATTGAAGATTCGTATTTCGTGTTCTTGATTTTTCGTGCCTATCTTGATCTAAAAGTCTCGTACCAAATTTTTTTGGGTGTTTTTATGGTTTATTCTTCATACAGATCATCTACTTACTATTGGTAGTGATTTGGTATTGTTATTTTGGTTAAAAACACAAAAGTTTTGGTGCTTGATTCATTTTTAGGCTAGAAATCACGAATTTGTTGTGTTCTAGTACTATCCGAGATAAGGGGTATTTTTGATTCCTTCGTACGATCTGTGTATTGCGATCACATAAACCTGGGGTTTCTACTTGCGATCCAATATCACGATCACTGGTTACGATCCAGTGTGCGATCACTCACTGTGATCCAAGGAGTGCGATCACTCACTACGATCCAGAGTGCGATCACTCACTACGATCAGGAGTGCGATCACTCACTGCGATCATAGGCTACAATCACTCGTTGCGATCACTGAATACGATCCAACGTTACGATCTGAGTACGATCTAGTGACTACGATCTAAGAGTACGATCAAGGACTACGATCTACGAGTACGCTCACGGTTACGATCTAAGAGTACGATCTAAGAGTACGATCAAGGAATACGATCTAAGAGTACGATCTGAGAGTGCGATGGGTATTGCGATGGACATCTAAATTTTGTTTGAGTACTTATTATACAAAGCCACTATCTAGACTAGTCTCGGAACATAGTTTACACGAAGATTAAAAAAATGAAAAAAAGTTAAAATTTTTAGGTCAAGTTAAATCAAATTTTTTCCCTACTAGTTTTTGGCTATCTCTAACTCAATTTCAAAATTTGGTAATACAAATTTTTTCGTCTTACCGTTTTGTCGGATTGAGGAATTTATTGTCGGACTGGGAATTTTTTTTTTTGGAACTTTCGAAATTTCAACCACAATCAAATCACAACACATTCACTACGATCCTCATCCATTCATAAGTATTCACAATGTCTAACAACAACATCAACATTGCGACTGCTAATCAAATTCGTTTGGAACAAGGTGGCAACGGTAATCCACCTGTGCTGACAGCCGGTTGCTACGTTTAGTGGAGATCTCGTTTCCTAAGATTTCTAGATGGAAAAGAGAACCGAACCGCTCTTCGTCATTGCCTTGAGAATCCACCTCCAGTTTTTGAATTCAGACCCATTACCACACAAGCAGAAGATGGTACTTCATCAACTACACGAGCTATGGAGGATTTCGACACATGTCCTGCTGAGAAAAAGAAACTCCTCCAAGCTGAAGTCGATGTTGTTAACTACATACTCACTGGGATTGATAACGATATCTATTCCACAGTTGATGCATGTCCTAATGCTATGGAAATGTGGAATGCAATTCATCGATTGAAGCAAGGTGAGTTGATCAATGTTCAAGATCTCGAGACTAATCTACTTTGGGAGTTTGGAAAATTCACATCTGAAGATGGTGAATCCATTGACTCATATTACTCGAGATTCTACAAAATGATGAATGAGCTTGTCAGAAATCAGTGCACCATCTCCAATCATCATGCCAATGTTCAGATTCTACTTCAACTCAAACCGGAATGGCAAAGGTTTGTGACTTTGGTCAAACAAAGGGAGGATATCAAGACTATATCTTACCACAAACTTTATGATATACTGAAACAACATCAGAATGAAGTGAACGAACTTAGGGCTGAAAAGGCAGAACGATCTGCAAACTTTATTGATTTTGTGACTGCTACTTCAACAAAACCCGTTCCCCGTCAATAACCACCTCCACATTCCTCAAGGTCATCAAGCTCATCCACCAAACCTCTAGCTACTGCTAGAAACAAAGCAAAAGCAATTGTCCCCACTCCACCTCCAAAGTATGACACCGAGTCAGATGGAGATAGTGATGATGAACAAACTTCAAGGGACAAGAAGATTGAAGAACTCATGTCTTTACTCACCACAACTTATAAAAAGATCTACAAACCTACCAACAACAACCTCAGATCATCATCCAATGCTAGATATAAGGAAGTTGATCATGCACCTAGGTATGATCTTGATGCTAGGTATGATAATCAGAGGATGACGAATCAGGTTGGGGCTAGAGATACTATAGGCACTCCGGTTGTGTAGAAGACTGGGATTCAATGCTTCAACTTCAAGGGATTTGGGCACATGGCTAGGGAATGCAAGAAGCCAAAATGGGTTAAGGATTCAGGATATCACAAGGAAAATATGCTGCTATGTAAGAAAGAAGAAGTAGGGATTCCACTCACAGCAGATGAAGTTGACTGGCATGATGACACTGATGATGAAGCCGATGATCAAGAGTTGGAGGCACATTATGTGTACATGGAAAAGATTCAAGAAGTGATTCTAGATACTGCTAAAAATTCTGGACCAATCTTCGATACTGAGCCAATTGAAAAGGTACCATCAAATGATAACTATAATGCGTTTGCTAATGAACGACGGCATCCTGAGCAACCCGAAAGCATCAGTGACACATATGTAATGGACACGGAGGATAGCAATATCTCTACGGATTCACAGCATATGTGTAATGATGACGGAAATGCTACTCAGGATACTGACTCGGAAGAGGATCGTGATTTGCTTGCTTCTATCATTGATTCTTTAAAACGTGAAAATAATGAAAACAAAGAGGCTAATAAACGTTTGAAGCAAGCAAACACATCCTTAGCCGAGGAGATAGACAGGCTTAAAGAGTGTGATTATGTGAAAGAAGCTGATCGACGAGTTGCAATAGCTAATGGTTTGGTATATGAACGTAAGGTGCTCAACGAACAATATTGTTATGAAGTAACACACGAAATTCATATGTCAAAACAAAAGATATCAGAACTTGAAGAACAACTGCTGCTACATAAACTCCAGATTACCGAGTTAGAGTCGGTTAACAAAGAACAAACTGAGCTTTATAAAACTCGTGAAGAAAAGGATATTGAAAAAATTCTTGATTTAGAAAAGAGATTCGAAACGTTAAACAACATTGTTTACAAAACGGGTCAGTCTATTCAAACTTTGAATATGCTCAATAGAAATATTAAAACGAGTTTTGTTAAGCCTGAATATCTCAAGAATGTTAAATCTATAAAGCCTGCTCTTTATGATATCGGTTGTTATGTTGATAATCTTGCTCTTATGCTTTCCCCTGACTGCGGCGAAATCCTTCGTCATCAAGAAGAAAGTCGATCGAACTTAAGTGATTTGATAAACCTTTCTGACTCTAACAATCATAGTAAGTTTGTCCCTCAAAAAGAACTTTCAAAAGAACAAAAGATGTATAATAGTGTTCCACTAGCAAGTGATGAACCACAAAAGAAAGTTTCTTTAAAAAGGAGTTTCAAAAAACAATCAATTTTGTTAGAAAATAGAATTTTGGATGAAAAACGTAAATGTGATGAGAAAAGCAAAAGTGTTCAGCAATTTGAGTTTATAAAACAAGGGGTTTTGAATTTGTACAAAGGTGTCGTCGACTATGAAAAAGTTTCTAGGGATACCGTTTGGAATATTAAACCTAACCCACAACTAGAAGTAGTCATTCAACAATGTATTGTTCCAACCATCGATGATCTTTCAAAAAATGTAGAAATGTTTTATAACGCTCTCACTGCGGAAATGTTAACTGATTTAAGTTATGTTAAATCTCTTGAAGATGAAGTTGATTTTCTTCAAACTAATTTAAAGACACAAGAACACCAACTTTCTAACGAAATTGATCGACTTTCGAAGGAATATTTGTATGCTGATTATATGAATGCTATACTTGATGTGTATACCGATCTTGATCAATATTGTCATGTAGCATGTCTAGAGTCAGAAATGGACGAGAAATGTCGCAATCTTGAAGTAGAGCTTTCAAAACAAATTCAGTCATATAACAAACTTTCGAAAAGTTTTCCCAACTTGAGAAACACTCCATTTCTCTTGAACTTGCTTTACAAAAAGGTGATAAATCTCATAATCATAAAAAGTGTCAAGAAATGGCAGCTTCTTCGTTTTGTCAATTAAATGAAAAACGTTTCGAAATAAATGATTTGAAAGCTCAGCTACAAGAAAGGGACATAGCCATCAATGAGTTACAAAAACTCATTGAGAAAATGAAAGGAAAGTCTGTATTGGGTAAACCATCCTCCGTTCATCAACCGAATGCGGTTAAATGCCCTAAATCCTCTGTTTTGGGACAATCCCCACAGACTTTGCCTAATATAGGAAATGATAAAAGCACAAATGTGATAGCACCAGGAATGTATAAGATGAACACTAAGCCCACTCAAACTGGAACATCGCAGTTACCTCAGAATATTAAGAAAACTAATCAACGTGTGTCTTCTTTTACATGAGTAATCCCCACTACTAGCGTTAGCGGACCACAGCTTAAGAGCACTAGAATGCAAGATAAGGTCATGCCTAACAATAGTCCAGGAAAGAAGTTGGAAGTAGAAGACCACCGTAGGAATTTTAAGTTTTCTAAGAATAAAATGTCTGTAACTGCATGTAATGACAGTTTAAATGCTAAGACCTCGAATGTTGAATTTGTTTGCGTTGAATGTGGAAAATGTGTTCGTACTTTCAATCATGATGCTTGTGCTCTTAATCATAATGGCGTGAATGCTAGAACTAGGAAGCTCTTATTGTGCCCACTAGTACTAGAGAACCCACAAGAACTTTAAACCAATCCACTGATCAACCACTTAAGAAACTAAGTGCTTTAGACTCCACTACTCTGAGAAAACAAAACAGATTAAAGAAGCTATATGAGAACATGATTAGGACATGTACACGGGGGTATTCGAGATTTACACCACCTGGATACAAATGGGTACCTAAGTTAACCACTTTAGTGATTGGGTCTAGGAATATCAGCTTGCCTGTAGACTTTGCATCTAGGCCCAATACTATTTTGGAACCCGTTTCTATCAAGGGCTCCCATTTGTCAAATGCTACATTGTCTTCTAATTCTTCTACAACTCGTCGAAATCATCCTATTCATAATGGACTCCGGGGTGCACAAAGCACATCACGGGCAATCTCAAGCTTCTCATTAACTTCGTGGAGAAGTTTCTGGGTACGGTGCGGTTTGGAAATGATTAGTTTGCACTGATACTTGGATATGGCGATTTGGTTCAAGGAAATATCACTATCAAACGGGTTTATTACGTCGAGGGACTGAATCACAATTTATTCTCGGTTGGTCAATTTTGTGATGCGGATTTGGAAGTGGCTTTTCGGAAATCTACTTGCTATGTTAGAGACTACGATGGCAATGACCTTCTCACAGGTTCTCGTGGTTCTGATCTATACACTGTAACTCTTCAAGACACATATTCAACAAATCCAATTTGCTTAATGGCTAAAGCTTCATCTTCTCAAGCAAGGTTATGGCATCAATGACTGTCACATCTCAACTTTGACACCATCAACTTGCTTTCAAAGAATGATATTGTGACCGGTCTTCCTAAGTTAAAATTCGTCAAAGACCATCTTTATTCTTCTTGTGAGTTGGGGAAAGCAAAACGGGAGTCATTCCAAACAAAGACTACCCCAAGCTCAAAAGGACGATTGGAACTTCTACACATGGATTTATGTGGCCCCATGCGTGTAGAGAGTATTAACGGGAAAAAGTATATTCTCGTGATTGTTGATGATTACTCTAGATGCACATGGACTTTCTTCTTAAGGTCCAAAGATGAAACACCATAGGTTCTCAAAAACTTTCTCAAGATGATACAACGCAATCTTCAAGCTCAAGTCTTAACCGTAAGAACGGATAGGGGTACTGAATTTTTGAACAAGAATTTACAATCTTACTTTCAAGAAGAAGGCATCGAACATCAAACGTCTATTGCTCGAACTCCTGAACAAAACGGCGTTGTCGAAAGACGGAACCGTACTTTGGTTGAGGCTGCTCGAACAATGCTTTTTGCTTCAAAATTACCGCTATTCTTCTGGGCTGAAGCAATTGCAACTGCCTGTTATACTCAGAATCCTTATCTGGTCATCCCTAGACATGAAAAGACACCTTACCACATCATTAATGGAAGGAAACCTACTGTCAAATTATTTCACGTATTTGGATCTTTATGCTACATTCTCAAAGACGGTGAGAATCTCGACAAGATGAAAGAAAAAGGTGATGCATATATTTTTGTGGGGTATGCTACATTGTCGAAAGGATATCGGGTCTATAACAAGCGAACAAAGATTATTGTCGAAACAACTCATGTGAACTTTGACGAATTGCCACAGATGGTACTTGATCACAACAGCTCAAGTCCCGCACCTCAATGTCCAGCAATGGCACCTACATAAAACAGTGTAAGTCCCGTGCAAGAACATCAAGAAAGTACTTCTACAACAGACCGACGGATACGACACATATGAATGAGTTGGTTGATTTATATGATCCAATTTTTGATGAATATTACTATGGAAACAATCAAGTTGTGTCAAAGCCTTCCGCTGTCACTACTACGGATGCACCTGAACAAAGTCAAAAAGACACAACTGCATCTACTTCAGCAACCGTTGCTCAAGAGACAATTCCACTGGATACTCAACAAACTCATGAAACAGTCATACAACCAACATCACCAACCGTCAATGATGAAGGAGGAAACAACAATCAAGCAGTCGATGCACAACCTAACGAATAAGAATTTATCAATCCATTCGGTACACCGGTACACGAAGTCGGAGAGTCTTCTACTCAACATGTTGATCCGTCCAACATGCATATATTCTACCAACCATATCCATCCACTCACCATTAGACACGTGATCATCCATTGGAGCAAGTCATTGGAAATCCTTGACAACCAGTTCGAACACCCAGACAATTCGAAACCGATGGCGATGTGTGTATGTATGTACTAACCGTGAGTTCAACTGTACCTACTAACATCAAACAAGCCATGACTGATCATGCGTGGATTGAATCAATGCAAGACAAAATTCATCTGTTTGAACGCCTAAATGTTTGGGAACTTGTTGACAGACCCTATGGAATGTCAATTTTAGATTTCAAATGGATATGGAAAAACAAACTGGATGAAGAACAAACCATCATCAAAAACAAATCTTGTCTTGTGGTTAAGGGATACCGTCAACAAGAAGGCATACAAACTACTGATGAAAGTGCAGGTAATAACGTAAAGGTTCAACAAGAACACCAAGGTTTTCCATATTCATACCGTTCAACAAAAGACACTCTCAGAGTTTGGTTGCTCATGAAGCAGATATCAGAGAAATACGTGTCTCAGGGGCTTCAAAAGTAAAACTTCACAATGACTTACAGTCACATATCAAACTGTAACTCGAACGTCAAAGAAAGGGAACTTTATCTCTTCAACGATAAGTTACCCTCGAAACGAGAAATTCATATTTCTCGATCACGAGCTTCTATTAAATCTATTCAAAAGTTTTATGCTCGTGTACATGACTTACAGCTAAATTACAGGTAGTAACTCGCTCTTCAAACAAAGGAAAGTCCATCCCGAGTATGGCTTATCCTCATAACGAGAAACTAAATTTTCTCGGACACGAGCTTCTATTAAAACTATTTGAAAGTTTTAAGCTCGTGTATATGACTTCTAAGCGCATCACAGCTTAGGACTCGAACCTCAAATAAGGAAAGTTTATCACGGACGATAACTTATCCTTCTTAACGAGAAATTCATATTTCTCAGTCATGAGCTTCTCATAAAAACATTCTAAGTTTTTAAGTTCATGAAAAACGATTTCTAAGTAAATGTCAGCTTAGAACTCGAACTTCAACTTAAGGAAAGTTTATCACAGATGATAACTTATCCTCCACAATGGGAAATTTATTTTTCTCGGTCATGAGCAAGTCACAAAACAATCAAAGTTTTGAGCTCATGAAAAACAGACCCGAAAGGGAAGTGTACGTTTCAGTGCGCTTTCCCTAAGAAATAGAAGAGAAGTATTCTATCCTGATTATTTTTAAACCGTTGAACACAAGTTTTCAAGAATTTCTCAAAAGGTTTTTCTAAATGTTTCAAAATTGTGTGTTCAACACTCCCTTCCTCATATATGGTTTTTATATCTTAAAATTGTCATATGTTATTTTGATCAATTTTTGAGGGGGAGCATTTTAAAATCAAGCTTTAATGTTGTTGGGTACATCTCTAAAATTGTCACATTATATGTATCCAACACATTCCGAAAATGGTTTAAAACTGTCATATGTCATATACTATATCGGATAAGGCATCTCTACTCCGTACCTCAGCATATTTGTGGTGTTATTTTTCCAAAATTTTGTCAAACTTTTGTTTCAAGACACACATATATTGTTGAGGGGGAGTATCCCGACTGAAAAAGTTCCATGATTCATGCGTGCACACATGTTTCTCTCCCAATCGGTTTTTCAGAAATTGTCATATTTTAATCAATTGGTATCTCTAGTATGATGTTTTTATATTAGAGATAGGGGGAGAAAATGTGATTAAAATGTAATATATCGCAACATGTGATCTTAAAGACTCTAGTGCAACTCTTTCCTTCACATGCTAAAACTATTTTGTATATCGATGCATGTGTGTAGGGGGAGCTTTACGGAAATGTAAAACTTTCAAGTGTTAAAAGTTTTGATTTTTTATCAAGCACTTTGAATGGTTTTCAATGGTTTTATGGTTACGATCTTTACCCAAAACAACCTACTATCCACGACGGAATGTTGGGGTCAAAAGGTGGTTTTTGATAGGAAACTAAGTCCTATGATCCAACCAGAACCGGAGGGATCTACCCAAGGACATTCCATAGCTAGAAATAGCTGTCCTTAGGAAAGATGGAGTTGAATGAAGCTGAATGCGGACCAGTTACTTAATTTAGCGCTCGAACAATCACAACAAGGTGCTAGTGATGACGTATTGGTAAGCATTGAAGGAGTTGAATATTCTATGCAACTTAGGCAGAAACCGGGTTAACACATCTTTTGAAGACAAGTGTCATGGACCCAGTAATGCGATGCACAAACCTTCCCCAACCATTCTAGTTTATCTCAAAATAAACTTGTCTCATTGTCACGGATATCAACACGTATCTATTGACTTTCTCACTCTGAGTTAGTTAATATTGAAAAGGTGGCAGTCTGCTCCAGCCTCCGATCACCAAAAATGCACTTATTGAGTCTAGAGCCAAACGAGATCTATCTATCATCTCATTAGGACACAATCGAGTCCTACGCATTATCCTTTTGATATTTCCAGAACATCTGAGTGATACGATTCACGATGAAGATGGAAATCCTGCTTGAGCCAACATCAAACAAGCTCATGGTAGGTTACTTGTCCGATTCTACACGAATCAAACTTGTGAGAACTAGAATGCAACTAAGTTTGATTCTTAATTGATTCAAACTTGATTCCAGGTTTCTTCGCAAAATCCATGTGATCTTGCCAGAACATTTAGAGTGACACTCATTAGTGTTCACAATGATGAATGGAAATCCTTCCAGTGTCAACATCAAACAACATCGCGGTAGGTAACTCGCAAGATTCTCTATGAACCAAGCTTGTGACAAACTGGAAAGCAACAATGGTGCGATTCTTTTAGAATCAAACTTGTTCCAGGAAATCTGAATTGACGACTCTAAGACGGATAATTTATCCTCATGATTCACTCTTTACGTTCGCAGTCTTCTTTGAGACGGTCGAGTAAAGAGAACTGGCTATTACCGCCGGGAAACCCTGTCAAGGAGGTTCTTAATCGAATCTACCTGATCACAGGTACGGTATCTAATACCGTCTAATGGTCTTCACCGATCGGAGGTAAAATGCTACCGAGTTAGGGTGAAATGTTCAAAGCCATTTCATCCGTGTCTATATATATTGATGCATATCAAGTAGGTGGCGTAGCTCTGTAACCAATGTCGATTCAGAAGTCACAAGAGCACAAGATGGCGATAATTAAGATACTTAAGAATGTAAGAATGTAATAGGTCATCTTGTCACAAGAGCTCAAGATGAACACCATCAAGAATAGATTGAAGATCTCAAGCACTCAAAGTCAAATGACAAAGGCTCAAGATAAAGATCACAAAAGCGTGAAGGAACAAAGCCGTTATAAACAAGATCAAGACCAAGATATAAGACCAAAGGACAAAGATCTCCTCTATAAGAATGTATTCACTCAATCATCTTATGTTTTTAAGCTTTTTAAGATGACCGATACATTAGGGGAGATTGTTAGCCCTATAATTTATATAGTCGAACAAGAATGTAATAGGTTATCTTAGTCGTTAATGGTCTTGTATTGTAATAGGAGTAGTCGGGTTAACCGGGCTCTTTAAGCTAATATTGTATAAGTTAGGGGCGTAAGCCCAAGCAAAGCCAAGCCCGACCCAAGGATACTAAACCCACGGCCCATATTCCAAGGGTATATAAACCCTCTTCCATGTGTGGAAGAGGGTGTTGGTTACCATTTTACTTTCTCTCTCTAAAGTGATTAACCCTCCAAATTCTCTCTTGTTTCTCTCTCCACTTTCTTCTCTTTCTCTCTCTAAATATCAACTAAATCTTGTGTTATGGATTGATTTGGGAATAACAGTAAAGGTTGAAGTAGACTTGGATAAGCCACCAGTTCAGGTTTAAACCTTTGGCAGACATCACAATTTCTCACAAATTCCTTAATTTGTTTCCTCATCTTCTTCCAATAGACCACAACACACATTCTATGCATTGTAGCATGGATACCTGAATGCCCACCAGTGGTTCGAGCATAGAAATGCAACAACAATTTCTTCCTTAGATCCTCATTTCCACTCACACCAACTTCCCTTTCCTTAATACCTGGCCTGCAGTCCAAGAGTAATGTTTGGCACTAGCACTATCTTTTTGTAGGTTGGAAATGATAGTCTGCAATTCTTGATCAACCCTCCAACCTTGCTTAATTTATTCAAACAACTCACTTGCTAATGTAGTGACACTGATTTGAGCCAATTCTGCCCCATTGTGAACTCTAGATAATGCATCAGCTACTCTATATTCAGACCCAAACTTATACATGATTTCATAATTGTTGGAAATACGTTTTTACGTATTTAGGAAGGTTCGGTCACTCCAACAATATATAAATAGTATGGGCTCGTAGTCATAGTCTAACGATATAACCCACAAAGCCCACATGTAGGGTGGGCTATATAAACCCCCTCCTAGCATGTTAGAAGGGGTGGTTGGTGGTTGGTTACTCATCTAATCTAATCTTTCTTGTTTTCTCCACCCTCTCTCTACTTTCTCTCTCTCTAGTTCTTCATCTATCTCTCTCTCTCTTTGTTAATCATTCCATCAATAGTATAATCCAAGGATTACAATAAACTGTCAATTGGTATCAAGAGTCATGGGATGATTGTTTTGTTTTTGTGTTTGTGTTCTTGATTTGTGTGCCTATTCTGATCTAAATCATATGATCAAATTTTTGTGTGTGTGTTTTTATGGTTTAATCTTGATATAAATCATCTACATAGTTGTGGTAGAGATTTGGTATTATTACTTTGGCTACAAACACAAATTTTTTGGGTGTTTGGATCATTTTTTGGCTTAAAATCTTGAATTGGTTAGGTTTTATCCGAGACAATTGGAAATTGGGATCACTGTTGTACTATTGCGACAGAATTGCTTGGATTTCCATCGCAATGGCTAGGGTTTATGATACTGCGACCATTATTGCGATAGCCATTTCGAGAGCTTGTTATTGATAGACATTGCGACAACTTGTTATTGATAGACATTGCGACAGCTTGTTATTGATAGACATTGCGAGAGCTTGTTATTGATAGACACTGCGATAGCTTGTTATTGCGACAAGTGATATTGCGATAGACTTGTCATTGCGACGACTTTCAGATATTGCGATAGCTAGGTTATTGCGACGAGTTTGATATTGCGATAGCTAGGTTATTGCGACGAGTTTGATATTGCGACAGGTTTTGGGATATTGCGACAGGTTTTGGGATATTGCGACACATACGACATAGCAAAGATATTGTTTTTGTGATATTCCGAAGATCCCAAAATTATTCCTTAAAAAATTTCGAGAACATATTTTAGGGGATTTCAACATTATTTCTCAACTTCTACACACGACAACAAACACAATTACTTTCTTTCATTGATCGATCGACAAGTAATCCTTACTTTCATTTGTCATCGAATTTCAATGGATTCATTGAATTCGATATCGCAAGAGGGAGAATTGCATCAAATGCAAGACAAAGCTAGAGAAAGTGGTATAACTTTATTTCGACTCCTTCAGTCTTATCTAGTGACCATTTCATGGTTTCAAGGAGGAAGCGAATTTGTGACACTCTTTGGTCAAGATCGTTATATATTCATCGACTCAATATTCCTCAACTTGAACCAACTAGCTGAGCAACTTCACAAAGAAGACTTTAATCACTCTGCATCATTATCTGCATATAAAGATCTAGTGACACAACTTACGCACTTCTTCTAATTCAACACCATTAAGTCTGAAAATTTAGGGATATGCCAGTTATTTTTTCAATACTCACATATCGAGGTTCAAGATTTCCGTAGTACACTGTTGAAATTCATGACATTAGTCTCGTCTTCGTTGATGAAAGATCCCGACTTCAGCAAGCGTATGATAATGGAGTGCAAGAATCTACGATGCAGATGCAATAGGAGAATGGTCATACGGTTGACAACTTGGAGCCTAAAGATGGAAAGAGCATGGAATAGGGAGGAAACAATGATAAAAGAAGCATGTCAGGGAATGATATAGACATCTCTCATGATATAGACATCTCTCATGATGACACCATACCCGTATATGACGAAGAGCCTACAAATACGGTACAACTAAATGTGGTACATGATGTCTAAGCCGATGAACTACCGCATTTAGAGCATTCCGAACCTAATTATGACAAACAAGGGATGGAAACGAGTGATAGCGATACCATTTCTGATTCATCCGATGTGCGTCATAATGGGGGAGAAAGTGTTCAAAATGCTAAAAATCACGATAAGTGTCTTATGACTGCTTCATTAACTACTTCTGATTTTAAGGTTAAAGAGCTCGAAACGATCGTAGCTCAGCAATCTAAATATCTTGAGGATGCCAAACTTGAATTTTCGAAGAAAACGAACAAATTTGAAACATATTTTGAAAAACTTTAAAAGTCAAACGTTGTTCTTGAACAAAAATTGGATCTCTAGATTCTAAAGCTGAAGAGGATAATCTTTTGAAACAAATTAAGTTGTCAGAATCTAAGCAAACATCCCAAGATAAATTGCTCAAAGAGAATGAGACTTTAAAGGCTCAAATTCAGGAAAAGGTTTTGTTTATAGCTGCGTTGAAAAACGAATTAAGGAAAACTAAAGGAACTAGTGAGACACTAAGCTTGAAAACCATCAATCTCGGGGAAACCACCTACAAATCAGCCCGTTAGACAACCGACTGCATTTAGATCCAAGCGACCATAATCCTCTAGACCGCGGTTTGCCTCCCAAGTTGATATGGTTCATATTTCTAGAACAGTCACTCCACCAACTAGGCCTAATGTGACTAAATCAGCTTTAGCAAGACCTAATCACATGATTGCCTCTAGTTTCTCTACGAATATAAAGAACACGTCTAGAATTAGTTCAAATGACGTTTGCCATAAATTTGGTCTGAGGGAAGCTAAGCAAAAGACACGAGTAACAGATAGGAATTTTAAACCTAGTCAGATGCCTTCTAGATTACCCAACACTGCTAACCGTAGTATGTCATATCCTAGGAGAATCAATCAATCATCTAGGAATTCTAGATCTTACTCGGACATTAAATATGCTACTTGTAAATCATGTAGGAACTGTGTCTTTAAGGCAAATCATGACCCTTGTGTCAAGAAATTCCTTAATGAGGTGAACTCCCGCGCTAGAGTTAAATCCCAGTGGGTAGCTAAAATCAAACCCTTTGGTAAAATGTGGCGCCCCACGGGTAGAACTTTCACTTTTGTAGGAAACGAGTGCCCTTTAACTAGGATAGTCTCCAATTCTACCAAGTCTACTAGGGAGGAAACTCAAAAGGATGATCAATCACTTAAGCTTAGTGATCCATCTCCTCAGGTTGCCACTAGCATAAGAAAAGACAACTGTGAATTCCCACATGGTTCTAAAATAGATATCGCTAACCCATATAAAAGTATACAAACTCCTAATGAGAATGCAGGTACAAACATCAACGTTCAGCAAAGCGGTCCAGTCGCTTTATACCATTCAGCTCAGGACACTCTCAGAGTTTGCTTTCTAAAGAAGCTGATATCTACGAATCAAGTGTCTCAGGGGATTTGTAGGTAAACTCACAATAATGGTTCATTGTTAAATGACAGACGATGACCTGAATTTCAAATAAAGGGAAGTTTATCTATGCAACGATAACTTACCCTCAAAACGAGAAATTAAATTTTCTCGGACACGAGCTAAAATTAAAACTATTCAAAGGGTTTTAAGCTCGTGTATATGACTTACAGTTAAATATCATATTGTAACTCGGACTTCAATTTTTGGAAAGCTTATCTTTAATGATAACTTATCCTCGTAACGAGAAATTAATTTTTGTCGGTCATGAGCTTGTATTAAAACATTCCAAGTTTTAAGCTCAGAAAGGAAAGTGTATCTTTTAAATAAGATAACTTTTCTTCATAAAGAGAAAATCGTCTTTCTCGGTCATGAGCTTTCCGTTAAAACATTCAAAAGTTTTCAAGCTCATGAAACGACTTCTAAGTAAATGTCAGCTTAGGACTATATCTTCAGAAGGAAAGTTTATCGCCGATGATAAACTTATCCTCACAACGGGAAGTTTACAACTTATCGGACTTGAGCTCGTTTTGTAAGATATTCAACATCTTAAGCTCAAATAGTTGGTTTTTCTAAATCTTTCAAAATTATGTGTTCAAAATGTTTTGATAAAAAGAGCATGTCTTCTGGAATCGATAATATTTACGATCCTAGAAATGTCGTTCAATAATGACACGGGGTTGTAAATAAAGTTCGAGCATAAGTTCAAATGTTTTAAACATGCTCCATATGGTTTACTATTATTTTAGATAGTAACCCGCCTTTCATATTCAAGTCAAGCATTTCACCGGAAAGCTTTAACTCAACAACGGGAATTAATTTTCTCGGGCATGGTTAATTTATAACCATGTAAGGGACCGTGTTTACGTAACAACATAATCTAACACGAATATATATACGTTTTAGTGCATTTATTTGTTAAAACGATAGAAATCTTGTTTTTATGAAGTTATCATCTCCACAAACCGTAGCAATTTATAGCTGATGTCTACATACTCGACGATGCGACTACTCAAACGACGACTACAATTCTTTAGATAGAACACGGGTCAACAATTGGGGGGGGGGGGGGGGGAGAAATTGTCAATCGTTCAGAATCTTCGATGCCGAAAGTGCCAAGTTCACTAATTGGTGTCAAGAAAACGATATCAATCGTACATATGGTGTCAAGGAGGAGAAATTTCAGGCGTTACGGGGAGACCAACATTCGTCAATAAGAACCACGCGATCTTATCACATGATGTTCTTATCATTCTGGTCCAACCTCGTAAATTATCAATCTTGTGAATACATTATCATATATGATCTTTGCACGTGATAAATGCCTTACACTTGTGCTTAAAAGGTATTTAATTTATGTATCAAGTACAACCTCATTATATTGAGGGAGAGCTTGTGATAATCATGGAGATAATTGGTGTTGCATTTTTCTTCCGAAATTTTCTTAAAATATCTTTAAATCAGTTGATATTAAAAACATCGATTGGGTTAATATTTTTAATATGGGGGAGAAAATGTGATTTAATATGAGATCAATTAATTCAATGGTTTGAATTAATGTGCTGGCTCAACCCGACATGTGCGAAATGTTTTTGAATATCGTGGCATATGTTAAGGGGGATCAAAATGGATTTGTACATAAAAAATGGTATTCGTGGTGATTTATACTTACCCACAACCCATTTATTTCATGACGATGAAGATTGTAGTGACAAAAGGATGGTAGGATAGGTTAAGTCCAATGATTCTCTCAAAACCGGAGGAATCTTTTCAAGGACATTCCATAGCTAGAAATAGTAGTCCTTAGGAAAGATGGAGAAAGATTGTGAATGTAGCTGAATGCCGACCAAGTACTTAAGTTAGCACTAGAACAATCACAACAAGGTGATAGTTATGACGTATTGGTAAGCTTTGAAGGGGTTGAAGAATAAAAAAGAATTGTAAAGATAAAGGGTCTAAAGAAAGAAGCCCTCCTAACAACTAAGGCAGAAACCAGGTCAACACATATGCTATGGAGATCATTTTTAATGATGCTCGATATTGAAGATATACATCATGGACCCAGTGATGCAATGCACAACCCATCTCAGCTAACTCAAATATCTCTCAAAAGATATTTGTTTTAATCACACGGAGATCAACACGTTATATATCAATTTATTCACTTCGAATAAATTGGTATTTAAATGGTGGCACTTCTCTCCGGCCTCCGATCACTAAAATCCAAAGTGCACGATCGAGTATAGAGCCATTTGAGATCATCAAATATCTCATTAGGACACACTTCCATATTTTCTTGCTTCTTCACACATTGTGAAAAGTAAGAAAGATATTAAGAGTCCTACGTAAAATGTTCATGATCTTGCCTGAACATCCGAGTAATACGAAATTATTTATAATAAAGATGGAAATCCTTCTTGAGCGAATATCAAAAAGCTCATGGTAGGTGACTTGTGTGATTCTTTATGAATCAAACTTGTGATAACTGGAAAACAACAATGGTTTAATTCTTAACTGAATTTAAACACGTTCCAGGCCTCTACGCAATATCTCAGTTATCTTTCTAGAACAATCAGAGTGAAACCCTAGTGTTCACAATGATGAGGTTGAAATCCTTCAAGTGTTAACCTCAAACAACACTTGGTAGGTAACTTGCAAGATTCTATATGAATCAAGCTCGTGACACTGGAAAGTACCGATGGTGCGTTTTTTTAATGAATCAAACTTGTTCCAGGAATATCAATTGACGACTTCAATCATGCGGATAATATTATCTAAATGATTCACTCTTTATGTTCGCAGTCAGCTTTGGACGGTCAAATAAAGAGAACGGGTTTACCCACGAAATCTTGTAAAGGAGGTCCTTGATACAGAGGTTTTACTAGGTTAAAAGTTCGTTCTGTCTCGACTCGATTCGAATTGATCATGGTTTTAAATGTGACTCAGTTGTTCTTGGTGTGAAGAAAGAAAGGAGATTATCTATTTTAAAATAAAGTTGAAAACTTTAAAGTTATAAACTAAAAATAAAAAGTTTGAAAATTAAATGACAAAAGATTAAACCTTTAATAAAAGTAAATTTGAAAAAAAAAACTTTATAAAAATGTAAACTTTAAATAAATCTAATACAAAACACTTTGAAATTAAACTTAATAAAAATGGCGAGAAAAATAAAATTTGAACAATTCGGGAAACTAAAACTAAAGCTAAGTCGGAATCTTATAAATCAGAACCAATCCGGAATGCCTACTCTTGACTCAATTCGGAATGCATATGAAAAACATAATCCGGAATCAAGCTTTCACACATTATCCGGAATAAGTATACACACGTTATCCGAAATCCGTGATCGACTAACAATTCGGAATGCAAATCAGCAGCTAATCCGGAATCCGTGACAAAGCACTAATCCGGAATCTAAATTCCTTAAACAATCCGGAATACGTTGTTGTGGTCTAATCCGGAACACAGATAAATGATGCAATCCGGAATAACTATCTTAGATCTAATCCAGAATGTGTATGCTTGATCTAATCCGGAATAGGCTATTTTGCAAGTAATTCGGAATGAAGGTAAACAATCGTAAGTCGGAATAAACTGTATTGAACTTAATTCGGGATATGAGGGTTTTGATAACCCGAATAAGGAACAAAATTAAGCATAAATGAAAATAAGCTAAAATCTAATAAGCACTTAATCAAAGACTCAAATTGATTTTAGGAAAAAGCTAATAAGCCACAATTTAAAAACTTAAAAAAAAACTAAATAATCTATATATTAAAAATCAACTTTTAAAAGATTAAATTATTTAAAACACTTAATTCAAAATAAGAAAAGCACATAATAAGCACTAAACACAATAAGCTAAAAAGATCAAGCACATCAAAACCATAAGAACAATCAAACAAGCACATCAATTAAACAATAAGCATAAAGATAAACAAACTACATGATTATCTAAATCAAACAAGAGATTAAAAATAAGAAAGGTAGAATGAGAATGATTAATAAAAAGCTTGAAATCAAAATGAAGATTAAAGATTCAAATACAAGATAAATGTGAAAAACTTGAAAACATGAAAGTAAATCTAGAGAGAGAAAGTAATTACCTACTCCTAAATCATAAAATAAAACTATCTAAATTATCTAACACCTTCTAATGAAAGATTATGAGGGTATTTATAGGTGGAGGGGAGGATAGGTGTTGATGCTTTCTTCTTTCACTTTGTCTTCTCGTCTTTTATTTTCTTCTTCTTTCTCGACTTTGTCTCGGGATTTGTCGAATGATAAAATGAACTTGTCTTATAGTTTTCTTCTTTTATTAGACTTGGTTCTTCGACTTCGTTAAACTTCCGTCTTTAGATTTTTTCTTTGATAAATCTTCAGAATAGGCCTTTGACTTCCGTTCTTTTTGCACTCTTGATCTTTTGACTTCGTCTTTTTCCTTTTTCTTCGATAAAAGCCCGTATTTTCTTCTTTTTTCATATTTTGGTCCTAAAACACAACAAAAACATAAACTACGCAGAATTATGACTTTTACGACATTAAATATACGTTTTGGATTGGTTTTTTATTATAATTAAGTGGTAAAAGGATAAGTGTTTTCACACTTATTGAATCCCCTACACATGGCCATTGCAATGCCCTCATGCAATGCATTAATTTCAAAGCATGATTTACATTTTTCGTCATAATTAACCCACCTTAGCCTTTATTTAAACACTAGACACTAAGGAAACTTAAAAAGTTAGAAATTTACGAAATGTTTGATGGAAGAAACAAGTAAAGAGATCTAAGACTTACATTAGGACTTTGGTGCCATGAATGTTTATCACCCTCAAGTTTCACGTTCCCCATACTAAGCTGAAAAACGAGATCATTGTTATCATAAGTTAGTAAAGCTAACATGCACTCATGTGGCTCAATTATTCACTTAGACTCCCTTATTTCTAAGTGTATCTCTTATATTTTATTGTTATCTTGAATGATCACGAGGATTCATTGTTGACTTACTCTGGTAGTTTATTAAGGCTGAAAATAAAGTAGGACGGTTTAATAAATAGTTAGTTAAAGGACAAAATCTTTTAAAACTGCTTCTCGAAACCTCATAAAGTTCATATCTTGGCATAACTCGTTTCACGATTTGAGACCTTTGTCGGATCGATATTTGGCATTGACTTCATACTTCAAATCTTGAGAGACGTTCTTGAAATAATGGTCTTCTATTCATAATAGGAATTTCTTCACTTGAAGTTTTTGAGAGATTCTTCATACTTGGACCACGACTTCTTCATTTTTCTACAATCGTTATTTGGGATTTTGATATACAACGATCCGCCTCCTTTTAGGACTTGGATCTATTTATCCTCATACCTTGCTAGGGTCTTTTCGAATAGACTTCTCCATGATCTTTAGGGGAGTATTTGCTTTTCGTCGTGTGTCTTGATCCTTCATATTGATTTTTGATAAATGATTCTTCACATCACTTTGGATCTTTAGCAACAAAATGTAACCCTCATGCTTTATTAGGGCATTTTCGGACTCGCCAATCTTCGCATCCCGCTTCAATAAGTTATGCCTTGGCTATGAATTCTAATTAATACCGAGCAACTTTTAAACGATCTTGTGCTAGAAGCTAAGTAACTTTTCAAATCGTATAACCTTACTTATTGCATTTATTTATTTAACAAGCGATGGGAGAAAAAGCTCATAATTAACTCACATAAATCCATGAAAGAATACCAAACTTATAATTGACTCTATCATCTCTCATTCTCCACAATTTAAAATCTAAAGGAATGAGCCTCGTGGATGCTTATACAATTAAATCAAAGTTTTGGGTTTTCAAGTCATAATAGGATCTTGCAACTTCTTATACTTTTTCAAGTTAAGAATTCACATTTTACAGTTCCCTTGATAAACGACTTTCTCGGATCAATTATAGGAACTTGCGAAAATTTCTTGTTCTTAACCCGTTTGAGTTAAGACTTTCGCATTTTAAAGTTACCTATATAAAAGTCTAGCAAAACTTTATTTAAACACCTTAAGGATACTAGCTAGAGTAAACTTGGATAAGTAAACTCGGGTTGAGTCAAAAGATTCATGACGGGCCTAATATATCAAAGAAATCTAAACTTATTAAAACCATTGTATTAAAATTTATTCTAATGAAAGAAAATAACGATAACAAAATACAACTAGGCCAAAATAGATCAAAACTTTTGAAAAATGTCGAAAAATCAATTTTCTTGTTAAAATGAGGATAAATTCATGGAAAAGCCCACTTAACTTCGACAGAAGTCCCCCTACACTTAATATAAACATTGTCCTCAATGTTTAATCATGTGGGAGTAAACTCCCCTACACTTAGGACATTGTGAACGTTGTTTAAATCTTACTAAGGAAGAGATAACTAAAGTGATTTCTATTTTAATATTGAAGAATATAAAATAGTAAATCAAAAGAGTTTAGAATAGAACCGATAAGACGAGTACACGGAATCACGGGTCGTCAAAAGTAGAACATTGAAAGCTCGAATCCCTGCACATCATAAGAAAGAAAACAAAAAACACATACTAGGGTATCCCCCTACACTTATTACAAAAACGGATAAAAAGGATAGAACATCGGGTTGCCTCCCGAAAAGCGCATGTTTTTGTTCACCGAGTCGTGAGCCTGACTCGACCTTGATTACAATGGTAAGAACCTTGAAGAACATCCACCGGGGTCAAATACATGGTCCTCATCCATCAAATAGCACAAGCTTAAGGTGAAGAGCACAAGCCAAAGAAGAGTAGGCGAGGTTCCCTTAAGCAATTGTTGAGCACGATGGTAGAAAGTATGATCAAGTGAAAGCATAGCTCCAGTTTTTCCAAAAGTCTTTCCTTTTATTGCATCAGATGGACACTGAGATGGCTTAAAAATTGTGATACCCGGATCGAACACCTTTTCCTTTAGGGGAAAATAAGACTTAAACTCAGTAGACCTTGAAGATTCGCCCATAAACCACACAATCTCATCCGAAGAAGGTGGAAAGAGAGGTGTCAAGACATAGGTACTACGGATGTTGGTGTCGTCCGGTTTCTTCTCCTTTGAAACGGGTTTCTTTTTATCCGTAGGAGGATAAAGACCATAATCAAAGTCCAAAGGAGGAGAATCATGCTCATTAGGAAAGTATGTATTGAGAAAGGTGGTGAAATCTTCCTAAAATAAGTAATCATCCAAAGTAGGATCAAGCATTGTTGGCGGAGGATCTTCATCAAAAATAGGAGCATAATCATCAGTAGAAGACATATCACTTGAAGAATCACTCGAAACGGTGTCAACATCATCCAAGTCATCACAAGTCGGCATGTCTTTATTCTTTGAAGAAAAATCATCATAATTATCCAAATCGGAACTAGAATCATCATCATATTCATCATAGGTTGGTGGAGAATCATAAATTGGTGGGCCATCCAAATTGGAGAGAGAATCATCATCATATTCGTCATAGATTGGTGGAGAATCATAAATTGGCGGGGCATCTAAATTGAAGAGAGAATCATCATCATATTCGTTCACATGGTCTTAAAAAAGTGGATTATCATAGCAAGTTTCGAAAAGAGGATTGTCATGTAGCACAAAAGCATCAAGCTTTGTACTTTCCAAAGGAGTTGTATCAAGCTCGTCTTGAAGCACATCAATCATTTCGCCTATTCTTTTCCATTGGATTTTCTTGTAATCTTCCCCATCTTAAGAACTTGTTGATCATTCCCGACCCTTAAAATTAATTCACCTTTGACAACATCGACTAAAGCTTTTCCGGTTCTCAAGAATGACCGTCCAAGTATTAACGGAATAGGAGGATCCATTTCATAATCAACAACAACAAAATCGACCGGAGAAGTGAAGTTACCAACTTCAACAAAAACATCTTCGGCAATACCAACGGGGTAAGCGAGAGTTTGATTTGCTAGCTCAAGAGTCCTCTTTGTTGGTGTAAGATCGGGTAATGATAACTTTTTCCAAACACTTAATGGCATCAAATTAATACTTGCTCCGAGATCGGCTAGGGCAGTAAATTCTTCGGGTTTTTTTAAATGTACATGGTAGCACAAAACGACCGGGATCTCCAAGTTTTTTCGGAAGTTCTTTAAGAAGGACTATAGAAAAATTTTCATTTAAGCAGGTGTTGACAAATTCAGCCATCTTTTCCTTCTTACTAAGCAATTCCTTGAATGCTTTGACAAATTTTGGCATTTGGACAAGTGCTTCAACAAGGATAATATTGAAATTCATTTGGGAGATCATCTTCAAATAGGTAGTGATTTGAGAATCCTCTTTAGTGAGCATTTTGCACTTGTCTAACCTTGAAGGATAAGGAATATTGGGTTTAGGAGGTGTAGGTGTAGAAGGTTGAGATGGTGAAGGTTGAGATGGTAATGTAGAACTAGTACTAGGTGTGGTAGTAGGAGGGATAAATGGGGGTGGAGGAGGTGTAGATGGAGTAACTGAGGGAGGGATAGATGGTCCTACTAAAGTTGCTCCACTGCGTGTAGTAATAGCACTCACATTAGCTCTAGGGTTTGTTTCGGTTGTAGAAGGAAGATCACCTTGGGGACGAAGGGTTTGAAACATTTGAACGAATTTCCTATCCGTGGACTCTTCCATTTCTTTCATTGTTTTCTCTTGATCGGTTAATTTTTGTAGAATCAAGTCCATGTTCGGATGAGGTAAATTGAACCCTTGTTGTTGAAAACCTTGGTTTGGGTATTGGTTATATGGTTGAAAACCTTGAGGATTGAAACCTTGGTTTTGAAAGCCTTGATTTTGAATTTGATAATTGCCTTGGTTTCCATTGTATCCCCTCACATTTTTAGTTTGTTGAACATTTGCTCTTGGTTGCCCTTGGTTGTTATAGGTGGGTGGGTGTGGTCTTTATTAAAAACCGGATGGAGCCAAGTAATTAGTCGGGTTATAGGACAAGTGATTAACATCAACATTAGGCTTGAAACGAACTCTCCCCGTGTTGTTGTAAGCATACACTTCCCCGTGAGATTGATCATAAGCTTATCACAATTAGCATAAGAGTGTGGCCCACCATAAGTTTCACAAGTAATATTGAGGGCATGGGCATGTTGATTAGGATGGTTATCTCTTAAAACAAGTTGTTTTACTGCTGAAGTAAGTTCCTTAAGATGATTGGTCAACTCACTCTCACTGGCACTAGCCATAGTAGCCCTAACACTCTTGGTTTGGTCTTTGGCTTTGTTTTCAATGATAGCCCAAGCCTCATTCATAGATTTGACAAGAATATTACCCCCCGAAGCACTATTTAGTGAATCTTGGTCATTCAAACTTAATCCATTATAAAAAGTATTAATTTGATGTACCTTTGTAAAACCGTGTTGTGGACACTTTCTCAAAAGTTCCTTAAAACGATCCCAAGATTCACTAAACGTCTCACCTTACTTTTGTCCAAAGTTAATGATGTCAATCCGCAAAGTTATAGTACGTGAGGGTGGAAAAAAGTAATTGATAAATTTGGTCTCAAGGTCCGCCCATGTTGTAATACTTTGGGGTGGTTCCTTATCAAGCCAAGTCCGGGCTTGTCCCTCGAGGGAGAAAGGAAAGAGGAGCAAACGGATTGCCTCTTGTGAAACCCCATTGTATTTCACGGTATTGGTTAAGTGAATAAACCTTTTTATGTGATCGTGCGGATCATCATGAGTGCGGCCTAAGAAAGGTGTTGCGGAAACCATTTGTATAAAACTGGTCTTGAGCTCGATGTTATTTGCATCAATAGCCAGAACCACAATCGCATCTTCATTTCTTTCAACATGTGATTGCAAAAGCTCAATCATTGGACGGTTATCCATTGTGTTAACAACAAGAGGCTCGATGATAACGGCTTGAATGGAATTCCTTTTGCGTGATTGGGTACGCATACACCTACAAAAGAAAAGAATAGCGAAGAAATAGAAGAAATAAAGTTAACGTGAAAAAAAATATTTTTGGTGCAAAACTTTTGAAAAAGAAATGCTTTTTATGATTTTTTTTAAATGTTTTTGGATTTTTAAAGTTTTTAATTTTTATGGATTTTTGAAAATTTTTGAATATTTTGCAAGAAAAATAACGTTCAAAAGTGAACGGATCCCAAAATCCAACGCGTTTCTCACAAAAACTGTTAATCTTCACGAAAAGAGCCGGCAGCGGCGCCATTTTAATACAGAGGTTTTACTAGGTTAAAAGTTCGTTGTGTCTTGACTCGATTCGAATTGATCATGGTTTTAAATGTGACTCAGTTGTTGTTGGTGTGAAGAAAGAAGGGTGATTATCTATTTTAAAATAAAGTTGAAAACTTTAAAGTTATAAACTAAAAATAAAAAGTTTGAAAATTAAATGACAAAAGATTAAAACTTTAATAAAAGTAAATTTGAAAAATTAAAACTTTATAAAAATGTAAACTTTAAATAAATCTAAGACAAAACACTTTGAAATTAAACTTAATAAAAATGGCGAGAAAAATAAAATTTAAACAATTCGGGAAACTAAAACTAAAGCTAAGTTGGAATCCTATAAATCTGAACCAATCCGGAATGCCTACTCTTGAATCAATTCGGAATGCATATGAAAAACATAATCCGGAATCAAGCTTTCACACGTTATACAGAATAAGTATGCACACGTTATCCGGAATCCGTGATCCACTAACAATTCGGAATGTAAATCAGCAGCTAATCCGGAATCCGTGACAAAGCACTAATCCGGAATCTAAATTCCTTAAACAATCTGGAATACGTTGTTGTGGTCTAATCCAGAATACAGATAAATGATGCAATCCGGAATAACTATCTTAGATCTAATCCGGAATGTGTATGCTTGATGTAATCCGGAATACCCTATTTTGCAAGTAATTCGGAATGAAGGTAAACAATCATAAATCGGAATAAACTGTATTGAACTTAATTCGGGATATGAGGGTTTTGATAACCCGGATAAGGAACAAAATTAAGCATAAATGAAAATAATCTAAAATCTAATAAGCACTTAATCAAAGACTCAAATTGATTTTAAGAAAAAGCTAATAAGCCACAATTTAAAAACTAAAAAAAAAAACTAAATAATCTATATATTAAAAATCAACTTTTAAAAGATTAAATTATTTAAAACACTTAATTCAAAAAAATAAAAGCACATAATAAGCACTAAACACAATAAGCTAAAAAGATCAAGCACATCAAAACCATAAGAACAGTCAAACAAGCACATCAATTAAACAATAAGCATAAAGATAAACAAACTACATACTTATCTAAATCAAACAAGAGATTAAAAATAAGAAAGGTAGAATGAGAATGATTAATAAAAAGCTTGAAATTAAGATGAAGATTAAAGATTCAAATACAAGATTAATGTGAAAAGCTTGAAAACATGAAAGTAAATCTAGAGAGAGAAAGTATTTACCTACTTCTAAAGCATAAAATAATACTATCTAAATTATCTAACACCTCCTAATGAAAGATTAGGAGGGTATTTATAGGAGGAGGGGAGGATAGGTGTTGATGCTTTCTTCTTTCACTTTCTCTTCTCGTCTTTTAATTTATTCGTCTTTCTCGACTTTGTCTCGGGATTTGTCGAATGATAAAATGAACTTGTCTTATAATTTTCTTCTTTTATTAGACTTGGTTCTTCGACTTCGTTAAACTTCCGTCTTTAGACTTTTTCTTCGATAAATCTTCAGAATAGGCCTTCGACTTCCGTTCTTTTTGCACTCTTGATCTTTTGACTTCGTCTTTTGTCTTTTTCTTCGATAAAAGCCCGTGAAAGCCCGTGTTTTCTTACTTTTTCATATTTTGGTCCTAAAACACAACAAAAACACAAACCACGCATAATTCCGACTTTTACGACATTGAATATACGTGTGGCTTGGTTTTTATTATAATTAAGTGGTAAAGGATAAGTGTTTTCAAACTTATTAGTTCTTAATTGAAACTTCCTACCACAAGTACGATATTTAATATCCTCCAACGGTCTTCACCGACCAGAGGTAAAATGCTACCTAATTAGGTTGAAATGTTCAAAGCCATTCTGTCGGTGTCTATGTTTTGTTGCTAACTGTCTTATGCAGCGTAACAAGAAGGTGGTGTCGCGGTATACCCAATGAAGTTGTCCACACATGCTTATATTTTATGTACTTAAGACTTCAACAAATTCAAGAAAGCCTAAAAGTCAAGTCTTCTGTTGTATCAAACTCTGAAGCTTTCAAGAATTTATAAATGTGTAAGTATGTGGAACATGAAGTCACGAGGAGGCGAATATAACAAGAGATGAATGCACAAGGTCAAGGCAAAGAAACATGCTCAAAACTAAAGTCAAAGATCTCATCAGCATATTCACTAGATAAAGAAAAGACGACTACGAGTTCAAGACAAAGCATAGTATGCTAGGTTTATTTTATTATTCTAACTCGGGTAACGCCCTTGTTTGGAGTGACCTCGCTTAGGGGGAGATTGTTGGAAATACGTTTTCGGTCACTCCAACAATATATACATAGTATTGGCTCGCAGTCATAGTCTAACAATATAACCCAAAAAGCTCACATGTAGGGTGGGCTATATAAACCATCTCCTAGCATGTTAGGAGAGGTGGTTGGTGGTTGGTTACTCATCTAATCTAATCTTTCTTGTTTTCTCCGCCCTCTCTCTACTTTCTCTCTCTAGTTATTCATCTATCTCTCTCTCTCTTTGTTAATCATTCCGTTAATAGTATATTCCAAGGATCACTCCCACTAAAGCGAAGAAAACATGCCCTTTAAATAGGTCTACTCCCACTGTAGTGCCCGCTAATAATCCAAAACCTCAGAAAGTTGGAACAATAAAACCTGTTATTGGTACTCACATTAGAAAACGCTGGAAATCTAAGGATAACACAAATGTTAGCAATTCTGATAATTTTATATATGTATCTGCTAACACTCTGGAATCAATAGTTTCCAATGCATTGTCTGCTGTTGTGATACCCCGAACCCAACGTCATTTATTTTTACCCTAATTTACGAATATTTTTGAAATTTTTAAGAAATTTCGTTTGTTATATATTGACGGTTTAATTTGAAACCAATGATCGAGGCCTTAATTTTTACGTTTGACGATTTAAGAAGTACCGATAACGACCACGATACCGACGGATGCCCAAAATTTATCTTTTATTATCGATTGATCGATATTTGAGTTTTTCGAAGTTTTTATTTATATTACGTTTTAAGTCGAGTCGGAACCATATGAATATTCGTTTTGTGTGCGTTTGAACCATTTAAAAGTAATTTGAAGTAGCCGGAGGAAACCCGACTCTCGTAAAATTTTAAAACCGACTAGTATGTCATAATCTCTCTCTTTAAAAGTAGATTTGCCACTAAGGCCAAAAGATAGCTACTATGTCAAAATTGGTCCCTCCATTTTTACAAAAGGAACCACTAACACACACACACTTCATTTTTACTTTCAAAAATTAGGGTTTTCTCTCCCGTTTTTCTCCTAGCCGCCGGCCACCACCACTCCACCACCAAAAACCGCCACAAAACTGAATTTCTTGAAAAACTAATCAAAGACCCATGTTTATAATCATCTTGTAAGTGAATCCCACCAATAATATCACACATGCATCATTTTTAATTTTTACAAAAAATTATTCTTATGAATAAGTGGGTTTTGATCTAATTTTTCTTAATGTATGTTTAAATCTTGTGTTTAGGAGTGAAGATAATTAGTTAAACAAGATGGGGATTTATGTCTTTGGTGTTATACAGCCCCAAAACCCACGAAATTATTGGGGGTTTGGGTGTTCTTGGGTGTTTGATATTAAATAAGATGGGTATGTATTCATATTCATGTTTTTATCATTTTTAAATTGTTTAATTACATTGCATGTCTAATTTTTGATTTGGGTTTTTATGAAAAATGTTCATACAAGTGATTAAGGGTAGTTAGGTTGTGTTAGATTGATTGAATGATGTTGGTATAGGTTTAGGAAGTGATGAGAAGTGTTGGAATGATGATTGTTAAGGTTTTGAAAGGGGTGTTTTTAGGACAGCAGGTCTAGAGGGTGTTTTCGTGGTTTTATACTTTTGTATAGGTCCTAAGATTAGAATTTAGTTGTAGGGTTCGTCTCAAGCTTTCTTTCGGTATAAAGAAGAGCTTCTAAGTCCAAACGAGTAAAAACTTATGCTACTTTGAAAGTTCGTGTACCGGGAGATGAGAATCAACATAATCTGAAATTATGTTTGGTTTTGGGTCAAATCCCGGGGACCATAGATAGAGTTTTATAAATGATTGAAAGTTTTTCATTGGTTTCAAACCTGCATTTTAGAGTCTATTTTTATACTTAATGGTTAAATTAGCTAATGGTGTATTTTAAATGAGTCAAACAAGCCTTACGTTGTACAAGTGCAAAATCAGTCCGAAAAGGGTACGTCTAGTGATGTAATGAGTAATGGGTCATAAAAGTGGAAACTTTTTATGGGATTTAAAATGGTTTTTCTACAGGTCATAATTGATTTTTACAAATTTTCTTGTAATTTATAGAAATTCTTAAGTCATAGAAAACAGCCCGTACTTTTGGTAAGTACCGGCAAAGTTATAAATTTGAAATATTTCTAATTACATAGATAGATAGTACGAGTCTAGTAATAATCACTTTATACAAACTTTGAGTGACTTTAATTATATACATACAGTACTTGAAAGTACTTGAAGGAGTTTATTCATTAATTGTTATTCGTTAGGTGTTGTATTTGATTTTCCCGGGCATCCACGTCGTCGGTGACATTTCTCGTTACATCTTTGCTAGAACCACTACTACTACGCAAGGTGAGTCTATAGCCTCGCTCTTTACTTATTTCAAATGTTTTTACCCGCGAGGGGGATACATGCTATTTAAATGAAAATGAACATAAGTCATGAATGATTATTGGACCCGAATGTTGCCTTGAATTGTGTTGAGTACCTAGTTGTAAAAGTCCCTAAATTCGTGAAGTATTAACTATTGTCTTGCCCTTGTGTGGGTTGGAAATAGCCTCTTATACAATTGATAGTACTATAGGGTTGACGGCCCTATCCGAGACGAGAGCTAGTACGTTGAGTACCCTCTGCGGACGGATAACTTGTGATAAGAAATAAGGTATAATTGCAACTGATGCCTTTAGAAGGGGCACTGGTTTCATCTTAATCATGCCGATAAATGTACGCGGGTGATTGAGTTAACAGAGTAGTGTCACGAGCTTAAACACAATTATTAGCTATTGCTAAAGATAATATCCTTGAATAATAGATTGTGAGTACGACAATGCTATTGAATGGTCATGATTGGTTTTAATACTTATGTGCAACTTATGATTTGATAAACCTATAGATTCGCTCAACCTTTGTGTTGACGGTTTTAAGCATGTGTTTCAGGTAATCAAGATTGATAGCAGCGGAGCATGCGAGGATGGAAGTTGTTGTGGCTTGGCGGTCTACTTTGTTTTTCCTCCCTTTTAGCACTTAAATATTTTATATTATGTCATGTGAACGAAAATGTACTTTTGGGTTGAGATTCAATGGGGACCAAACGCAACTCTGTTCTGTATTATCTTTGGGGTTTGGAAAACAGTAGAATTTCTTGTTTTAAACAATCTTTAATTTATGTTTAAATTTCTAAGTCTCCTTGAGTCGTTCGAAATAGCTTATGTGTGATGATAACTGCCTAACACCCAAATGTTGTAGTTTCGCTGCGCATATGATTTGGGGGTGGTATAAATTGGTAATCAGAGCCATGAGTTATAGAGAACTAGGTCATTTTGAAAAATCCTAAAATATAACTTTTGGTGTCGTAAGAAATTGTCCAAGCACACAACTATCCTGCATGGCTCAGGTAAGATTTCTTTAGCATTGCTTTATATTTTAGATGTATCCCTCAAAATTGATATGAATTCCCTAGCATTTAGTAAGTAAATACTATGATATATATTGATATATATTGTTGTGTACGTCGAGTACTTAATATCGTAATTTTGCAAACATTTATACGACTATCATATATGTTGCATGTAATTGGCATACGGGCTACATTGCAGTACATGGCAACATTGCGTTGTGATCCTATGTGTATGTAGGAATGATTGTATGTATAAATATGTATATACTATGGTATTTTTAGGCATTTCACGTGAAGCAATGGTCCTTGCGTGATTGTCGTACATTTAAAATGCGGTTTTGTTGAGAATTCGGCCTCACCGCTAATTATCAATCTTGATAATTAATTTGTTGTTCGAATAAACGAGTGTGAACCTCGTTTGATATTCTAGATACGTAAATAATTCTTAGTAACATATTGTATATTGACTAGATTGATCTCGATTGTCGTTATCACACCGTGATGTGTCATTTTGGGACATCTCCTTTTTGGAACGTAAATTACTAACGTATTACTGTATTTCCTTTATCCCTTATGGGTTTGATATATTAGTTCGCGTAACTATAACAATAGACGAAGTATAATCAACTATGCGTACATCGTGGCGGCGAATCATGTGTGTATATTATGAAACGTGGTTGGGGAGTATCGCCATTTAATCATTTTTATCATCCTACTTGAATTTAAAAATGTGTTTTAAAATAGACTAGCGTTGTGATAAATCGCGATAACTCTAATTTGATTGGTTTGTGTTAATTTTTTGGTGTAAGATGTTGAGACTCATCCGAGGCCGATAACAACACTTAGTTGACATACGTATTCTCGTTCTGTTTATTTTATTTTGTTTTGTTGTTTCATTATTTTGAAGTTAATATTATACATGACGAGGTACGACATTTGTGTGAGTTAAATAAGCATTAAATTTTGTTGATTGATTTATTTAAACATAAAGTGTTTTACATATTTAATATGTGGTGAATGAAACTTTTGGATAAAAATTACCTATGATACGTCTTGTAACAAGTAAAACTCTTATAGAGAGTAAAGTGACAATGTGAAATTATTTTTCCTTCAACCTTGGTTGGTAAATCGTAATAAGTAATTTGTATTACTCGTAAAATCCTTGTTTTCATATATTAATAATTTGATACTGGAAGCTTGTGATGGATTTGTTAAGAATTTGTTTAATTTAATTTGAAATAGGAGTTATTAATAAGGATTAACTATATGAATATCGAGTATAGACGGCTTGAGGTTTGATATGAATTAATTTTTGGGTCATTATGGTAAACTTTTGACGTATCTTTTAATACATAAAATGAGTAGAAAAATTGGCCACGTATTTTGGAGCTAGAGACTTTGTAAAATTGGTTTTATTTTAAACATAAGGTCATTTTATATGCATTGGTATAAACTAGAACTTGTCACTCGTTGTAGTAAATAAACTGGGACAAAATCGGAATATACACTTTAAGTGAGAAATTCTAACGCTTGAAACAAATTTTTAAATGTTGATGGAACGTCATTTTACTCTACTACGAGATGTGTTATTTTAAAATCGTTTGATAATTGGCAAAAGATTTAAAATTCGAATTTTCTATATTTTAGAATTATTGAAATAAGCATCTTAATTATTTATTATTATTATTATTATTATCGAGATTCAAGTGTCGATTAAAATCAGTAAGTATCCGAGATAATACCACGTGAAACCTCTTTATCATTTGAGTCGAATTGCGCGAATATGATTTAACAAAACAGTTTTAAGGAAGACTTATGTATAATAAAAAGTCAAAGGTTGATTTTAAGAGTTAATTGGACTAGTTTGAGTCATGATGGATATTTGTATATACGTAATAAGATGAGTCGTAATAATAATAATGTAAAACTTTGAAAATTCTTACTGTATACGTTTTTGATACTTAAGATATGAACATTAATGAGATTTTGACACAAGTATGGAGATTTTCAAACCTAATGATTTGTCGATTATGATAACCGAGTCACCGCATCCACTAATGTTAATAATTTCCGAGAGATTGAAATTTTTCCAGAAATGAAAACTTCGTAAAGATTGAAAAATGAAAGGTATAAATTCTTTAATGGTGTAACACAAATTAAAAATGTGTAAATGCTCGCTTTTACAAGGTACATGGTAACATTAATTAGAAAATGAAAATGGATTACCCAACAAACGCATATTTGTATTATTTTCTTAAGACATAATGTTTTGAGTCACGATGGTTCGATAGTACGACATCCCTTCTTCGATTTTATGAGCCTATATCTAAACTTAGGTACTCCTGTGATTTCTCGTTTTAATATTTTCCATGGTATGAAACCATTATTATTATATTTATTTTTAAATTACTACTTCACTATTACATGATGATGAGGGTATGTCACCTGGTGTATTTTTGTCCTATTTATGGACGCCGTAACTTTTCTTCTTTCGGTTAATGGAACCTAAAATTCTGTATTTACTTGAATGATGCTATAAATCTTCATTAAATTGGTTATTTATTTATATTGAACAAAAGCGAGGAGGCGAAGCCGCTTTACCAAAATGTAGAGGTGAAAGAACTCGACCTTCCTGGTGAAATTGTTTCTATTCGACCATGTGATTATTCTCCTCTCCCCGTATACCCTTGGTGGAATGTGTGTGCAACTTGAGACGATGGGAATTATGATCGTTGTTTTATTTTTGACGCTTGTGTTGATATTCAATTTTTACTCTTTGTATTCTTAGATTGCCGTTGATTATTCTGAAACTCTTGTCATATCTTCAAAGTATCTTCATTTCTAATGTAGTTAATTTCAGTTGGCAATTATATTGCTTGTTTACCTAGTTCGATCTCATTGATTTTTGATTTTATTACTTTTTGTGCTTGCAATGATTCTTAATCCTGAACAACCTTACCATTGATTGGTGAGTAGTCTATTTTGAAAATATGTATGAGTGTGAAATGTTTCGTTTAACCAAATGTAAATGGTGTCGATTTATTTACTTAATTATTTATTCATTTTTCTCATAAATAGGCAAAGTAATGTATGTTTCCAAAGTAGACGAAAAATGTTTGATGTGTTCCTTAAAACGATGGTAGCAATATTTTTCCCATTTCAAATTTCATTTCAAACGATTTAATTATTTTGAAGACTAGGTCGAAAACTTTCATAGTCGTGTTTGGTGTGTAATAGTAATGTTTGTGTCGTCACTCGATCCTCAATCATGCACAGCTTAGCTAACTATGCATAATTAGGGAAGAGTCCTATTTTGTTGGTTGTCGTTGCTTGGTCCTTAAGTATGCATGATCTAGCTAATTATGCATAGCTTAGGAAGCGCAATGTAGTTTCATATCAATTGGTCATCTTTAAAACCGGTAGTGTTTTTTTATAAATGTTTGGATGAGAACGTTTTAAAATTGGTGGATCCTTATACAAGTAATCGTATTCTCTTTGATTCCTAAAGAAAATTTTGAATTTTCTTGTATTCCTTGAAATCTCTTCTTTCGTTTGGAGTTGACTTGGCAAGTCACCTTGACCGAGTAATTTTGGAAAATGTTTTATGTGTTGAATGTAACATGCGAATTTCATCAGAATCACGAGGGTGTTGATGAAATACCAAAGGGGCTCATACCGACACTAAGAAGAAATTTTAACAAAAATAGAAGACTTCCGAAGTAGAGGAAATCCGAGTTTGAGTAACTCTGAGGGAAATTACGAAGACTTCTCCTACATCGAATGTATCATACTTTATTTGCTTCTTTTCTTTTTCTTTTGATATGACAACGACACATGATAAATTGTTGAAGTTTACCAACTGTGCATCGGTAATTGGAATACCATTCCAATTGTCGTCTTCGTTTATTCAAAGTAAGGAATCGTCTTTGCTTGACACGATTTTCTTTGATCATCGATGGTTAAACGATATATAGCCATAGTTGATGTTTTTGTGGTAAAGCCTTGCCTTTTATGTATTTATGTGGTAAGTGATCTGGTCGAGTGATAGTAAGTTGTGAGAACTTGAGACGACATTGTCCAATGAAGTCCGATCATGGAGAACACACACTACTACAAAAAAGTCCATGGAGACTGGTCCAAAAAGGCAATAGAGACTGGTTTTGTAGGACGTCTCTATGTGGAGGATCTCCTTGCTCGAAACATAAAGAGACTTGTTTTGAAACCAGTCTCTATTAAAAGAATAGACACTGGTTATCTTCATAAAAACAAGTATCTTTAGAGATTGGTCTCCATACTAATATCCAGAAAGCAGTCTTTTTAAGAGCATCTAACCAGTCTTTTTATGGAGTAAAAAATGTGTTTTTTTAAAAAACCAGTCTCTTTTTACTTAGTTTTTTTTTTTAAAAAATTGGAATTTTTATTAAATTCCAAATTTTACAAATTTAACCCTCTACAATGGAATAATGTAAATACAAGAATTATATAAAAAAACTAAATTAAAGGACTTGAATTGTCATAAACAACAAATGTATGTAAATAAAGAGAACTTTATTAATTGGAAGGATTAAAATTGTCAAATACATATTTCGTATCAAATTTGTTTTTATTAAACTTGTCGCCACAATGTAAACCAAGCTCCAACAATCGCGTTCAACTCTCTCTTATCCAACGGACGCTCGTTATTCCACGGTACCTACAAGTAATTTAATCAAATTAACACAATAAGCTAGATAAAAGCAACATGCAAATCAGACCAACCAAGGGAATTAAAAGCTATAACATTGGCTTGTGGAAAGAGTTGTTAAGGCTACTAACGGATACTAACACAACTATCTATAGCTTATTGATACTAATTTCAGCGTATCCTTAACCTAAACTATACTAACAGCTTATCTAACTAATGTATACATGGTTTAAAAAAGACTTACTGTGTTTGGAAAGTTATTGGTTTGATATTTCAGGACGAAGTCATGCATCCATTTCATGACGTAATATCCACACTCCCAATCTTCCGGCTGAAGATTCACTAGAGGAAAATCCCACTCCATAGTACCAAGGACACTAAAAAGTCCATGAACATGTGCAAGTTAAATTACACAACAACAAATGTGAAATATTAAACTTTTTAAATAATACTTACGAGTTCACAAGTCCAGCGAGTCTGTAACAGTTCTCATTAGTTTGTGAATCCTTTTGAGGATTCAAAATAAAACCTTTACCATCCTTGGGGCATATTATGATTAGTACATAATGTCGGCTGCATTTATTGTATACGTTTTAGGATTAAAAAAAAGAACGAACAAATATAGATGATAATTAATATGGTAAGAGATGTTACCCTTGTAGAAATGGTGCAAGATAAAAATTGTAAGAAGTCAATGATTGAGCTAAGTAGTCCATTGTTGCAAGCTTTTTATGAAAGCACAAATCTACGGTAATCTTCATCGGGTTAAGGAAACCAACCTTGTTATTTGAGTAGTGGTTCCTCAACTGATACAATGACCTAGTTCGAACATACACGATATAAACATAAATTTATGTGATATAAAAAATCATTTGCAATGAAGTATATAATAATACATATATTAATTACCTCGAAAATAGGGTCAAGATGCCAATATCCAGTTGTTTGTTTGTCAAAAGCTCAATGATGTCCGTTGCGTTTATTGAAAAGTAGAACTCCTCAGTTGCACTAAAACCTTCTGATTAACAACAATAGAATACGGCTCAGCAATATCATCACGGCTCATCCAATTATTATACCCATCTATCACATTCTGTGGTTTACTGAGTATATCATTTTGCAGATCGTGCAACTTCTTTCGGTTGTCAGCTTTCTCATTTGCAACCTGACATAACAAACAGTAAACAAAAATCAACATTATCATATAAACAGTGGTTTATATCAGATTAAGACTTGCTCCCTAAGAGTAAAGCACTAATATGTGAAACTACATATTAAGGGGGTGTTTATCACTTCCTCTTGAAACTTGGTTCTTCCGATTTTAAAACACAGTAAACCCAATACTTATATCACTTCTCTGTAATTGCAATAATTTTTTTGGACTTTTACCAAATAGCATAAGCCATTTTGAGATACCTAAAGAGATAGTATTACTACCAACTAAATTGTGTGTCTATAACCCCTTGTACCAAATTAGGAGATGTTTAGATGGCCTAATATATATAGGGGTGTTCAGTTTTGCTACAGACTTGCAGAATAATGAATAGTTCACTGCATCCCAATTCCCAACTACATAAACACCGATTTGGATACACACTTTAAGTTTAACCAAACCGACAAATAAACATCATCCGGTCACACATAAAATCCATCACAAATAAGACACTCTAAACATAAAAAGTAAAGGACATATAATGATAACATGCACAAATCAACATAACGATATAAAAGTAAGTCTTACCCGCTCTATCGACTTTTGTTTTTGATTGCATCTTCAGATGCTTTGTCCTTCATGTTCAATTCTTTAGGGGTAACATTTACTTTTCCCTTTTTTGATGAAGGTGCCGATTCAGGTTGAGGCACCAAACGTTTCATTGGAACGTGTGTTACAGGTTGTTTGGACGTTCCCTACGAATAACAATCCAACTAAGTTAGCAAAAACTTTATTATGACAACTGGTATATAAACTATCATAATACCTTATAACGACCAATAGCAAAAATCGGCCATTGGATAAAGCCGTTCACTGCGGACTCTAAACAAGGCAGTTCATCGTCCAGCACAGGGAGCTTCATATTTTTATGGTTTTCCATAACTTGTGAACTGATACCTTCATGTGAACTTTTCTTAATTTCTGAAAATGTACCATACCATTTTCAAGAATCGGATATATTGTTGCAAAGGCACACATCGCTGGCTTCCCAGCTAAAGCACAACTAGGGACGTACAAGCAGCCGTAGGTTTCCTCCTAAATAAAATGTATCAAGTAGTGAGAAAACAAAATAAGCAATTTAACATTTCATACAATGCTAATTACAAAACTGAAGTAGTTAACCTGTATGCATTGTATCTTAAAGACATTGTTTGAACTTCGCTGATTCTGTTCCCCTTGTTCCTTCCTTACGATGTTTGTGGCCGCCTCCTAAATAAAACGTTTCAAATAGTTAGAAAACAAAATAAGCACATTAACAATTAATACAAGGCTAATTAGAAAATTGAAGTAGTTAACCTGTATACATTGTCTCTTGATGACATTGTTTGAACTTGACTGATTATGTTCCCCTTGTTCCAACGAAACGCTGTTTGTGTTCGAGTCAAGACTCGACTTCATCTCCACCGATCTTCTGGCATCATCTTCCGTTGGTGATAAATTATGTTCAGCTAGAATTTTACTTCTTAATTCCTTCTCAAGTTCCGCCCACATTTCCAACCAAAAGTCACCTGACTTTAGTTCTTCTTTCATCTGTTGGCGCACTTCATTGCGTAGCTCTTCGTTGTCTTTTGAGGTCCACTTTTTCCTGACATATCCATCAACTCCCTTTTTATACCCTATATCACAACCGACCCCCTGGTGCGTCCTCCATGTTCTGGTCCGAACACCTTTATGATGGCATCAACTCCCGAGTTAGATTCGTTTGAATTTTGTGATAACTCATTGGCTGCTTCTACCTACAGTACCAAAAAAATGTAATTAATGTACCTGAACTAGAAAACTTAGATATATGCAGTTATAGATCATATTAGATTAAGAATGACACATACCAACTTCTTAGAAACATCAATTAAATGAGAAGGCAATGGCTTGATCCCATCCTTGTCTCTTGGAGCCCGGGCTAAAAAGTAGTTGCTTGAACGAATATCTGGTATTAAGTGAAGTTCGGTCGCCCTATCAGGATCATTTCGCTCCTCTTCCCACTGTTTCTCAAAACCGCGGTACCCTTTTGGTCCTACACGAGGACGAGTTATTGGTTTTTGTCTCGTGCACGGGCTTGCGCACGCAGTTTCTACACAAGTGAGTAAAACTGAATTATAAACATTTCTATATTAATAGTATAGTATAATGATAAAAAAAACCAGTGAAACTAACATTTTTGCAGCCGTGTTTTCATTCAGGCAGAATTGATCCCACACATCATGCTCTATGTATGTCCATTTAGTTAACGGGGATATGTTTTTTAGCATGAATTTCATCCTTAGTTTTGTTTTGAAGGCCTTCCACTTGATAGCACATGATAAAAGTGTCTGTTTTTTAATCAATTATCATTTTCTAGTCTAAAATGTGTCTGATATAAACATGTTATAAGTTAATACATTAACGAAGTTAGAATATAATAGAATTAGTGATGGGGGATGCCATACCATAATATCTGACCATAAAAAGTCCTTTTGTGATGGTTTCACAGCCTTCCAGTTCTTTATGAGGATAGAAATTAGTCTCCTAGTTCGAGTGCCTGCATACTTTCCAAACATAAATTGCCACTTTCCTACGGCTTGCCCAAATTTATTGAATTTTACAGATTCGCCATCTGGAAGATCTTGAATTTGATTGATTCCTCTGATTCTTCTCTGTGCAGGAGGGTCCTAAATTTCAAGTACAAACCGAATGAGTCATGAAAGCTAACAATTAAGCCAACAAGTTTCTATCTAAACACAATTATTACCAACTAACAACAAGATATGTACCGACTATAATTCCTATATGTCATTTCAGGTATGTTTTATTTTTATGGTTCTTGTTAATGTTTTTGTTTAGTTCAACTAGTAAAGTAGCCTTTCCAACACATAATATTGGTCTAATCCAAACACCCCTTTAAACAATTGTTCGGCTGGCTGCATAATTTTATAGTAGCTGTCTGCCTTTTTTAGAAACCAGTATGCTTGAGAGATGTGAAAGTCTCAACCACAACTGGTACTATACCATTTCACAGAGTGTGTATACTAAAGCTATTAATAGGATTGTTATTATAGGACCCCAACCGTAATCTTATAAGCAGTATGACTATATGATACGACTATATTGTTTATTGCAATTTAGATTATGGCCATAACAAAGCATACTGTCCTAAACAACTACCTACGCAGACTATTAATAGATGTTAATTAGTATGCACCACTTTTATATATTAAGGGGGTGTTTGGTTTATCTTATAAACGGGCTTACAAGCTTATTTGATTTTGGCTAATAACATAAGCCTGAATATCTTGGTTATAAGACAACATATAGACCTAAACAAACACCCCTTAAATGTTACTTAAATCAATAAGAAACAAGCATGTGCATCTAAAGTCTAAACCTAACAACATCTAAACCATAAAATCTGATATAGAACAAGAAAGTATATTTAATTACAAACAAATAGAGTATGATAGATAGCTATACCATCTTTGGTTGCTCGTCTGAAAGTGATTTCTTTAATTCGTTGATGAGATTTGGTGATTGGTGGTTTCAGTTTAGGAATCGTGCCCTTTTTATACACCATTCTTAGGCGGGATTTGAGATAGGGATCAAGAAACAGCGGGAGAAGATGAAAAAATTGGAGGGATGTTGAATTAATTTGGAGGGCGGATTTGTAGCGATTGAAATTGAAGATCGTCTTGGGTATCCTGGAAATAATTTGGAGGGATGTGGAATTAATTTTGGAGGGCGGATTTGTAGCAGATCAAGTTATGGAAACATACGATCTGCACAAAGAGAAGGTAGGACTTTGTATTTGTATTTATTTTTTAGTTTATAACTTATAAATTAAAATTGTATTTTATTTAAATATTAAATATTAAATTTGTGTTTTATAAAAAATAAATTGTTGTAAAAAAAAAAAGTTAAATTTGTAAATAATTTCAAATTAAGTAGTTGTAAAAAAAGTATAAACGAACGAGATTCTAACCGACTTACAAGTCTAAACGAATGAGATTATCCATTGAAAAAAAAGTAATGTACTATACAAACTATACAACGCTTCCTGAAATATTAAAAAAAAACAGATCAATTAGTTATGACTTTTATAATAATATATGAGTATTATTATCTTGAATTTTTATACGAACAATGTTTTTCAATCTTCTTGTCCTTCTTGGTGATCGGATCTCAAGTAAATTGTATCAGAAAGAAAAGGATCCGATTGAACACCAATAGAAAAAGGAGGTAGCTCGTCAAACTTATTGTAATCGTCTTCGTCAACAACATCATCGACGCCAACTATACTCCGTTTACTCTGCAGGACAATGTGCCATCTCTTGTCTAATGGGTCTTGAACATAGAATACTTGATCAACTTGTTTTGCTAAAATGAATTTATCAGACGGATATCCATTTGTAGGGAGATTAACACACGTGAAACCGTCGTTATCAACTCTAACACCTGAATTCATATTATCGACCCATCTACACTTGAATACCGGTATAACAACCGTAGTGTAATCCAATTCCCAAATTTCTTCAATGACACCATAATATGAATCCTTTGCGATTGTTTTCCTCGATGAATTTGGCGTTGCTGCTATTACTGTCACTCCACTATTTTGAACAGTACTCTTATCATCTTGTCTCTTGGTATAGAACGTATATCCGTTAATGTCGTAGCCTTGATATTGAAGAACACGACGTGGACGGTGCCCTAGTTGTATAACGTCTTGGTCTACATCTGAAAGACACATATCAGTTACTTTTTCTGCCAACCATTGTGAAAAAATTCTTTTGTGCTCGGCTTCCAAAAACCGTTCATCTCGTCTACCAGTTTTTATTGCTAATTCCTTCATGTGCTCTTGTATGTATGGTTCAATACATGTCATGCTTTGCAATACTGTAAAATGTGCTTGTTCAAACTCTTCAGAGTTGGGCTTGATATCTTTGAGCCCAATTGTCCCCACCCCTGTAAGTCTACCTTGATGTCGCGGTTGCGGAAGGCCAATATCAGCGACATCATCCATATAGTTTGTACAAAACTGAACCACTTCTTCGGCTGCATACCATTGAATAATACTACCCTCTGGCCGATATATGTTCCTTACATATCCTTTTAAGAACCCCATATACCTCTCAAATGGATACATATACCGTAGGAAAACAGGACCAGCAATCTTTATTTCCTCAACAATATGAGATACGAGGTGAACCATGACATCAAAGAAAGAAGGCGGAAAGTTCATCTCAAGTTGACAAAGAATAATAATAATATCACGTTGCATTTCCTCCAGCTTTTCATTATCAAGAACTTTTGAATGAATCATGCTAAAAAATAGACAGAACTTTGTAATTGTCTGCCGCACTTGAGGTGTCATCAATCCACGAATAGCGATTGGAATCATTTGTGTAATACCCGTGAATGTGCCATATGATGCTAAGTTATTGTCTCAAGAGCTGTTCAGTATGAGCACCACTCTTAAGTTGTGGCTCACTTGTGGGTGTGATATCCCGAGCCCAACGTCATTTATCTAATCCTATTTTACGAATATTTTTGAAATTTTTAAGAAATTTGGTTTGTTATATATTTGACGGTTTAAGTTGAAACCAACGTTTACGGTCGTAATTTTAACATTTGACTGTTTAAGAAGAACCGATAACGACTACGATACCGACGGATGCCCAAAATTTATTTTTTATTATCGATTGATCGATATTTGAGTTTTTCGAGATTTCATTTTTATTACGTGTTAAGTCGAGTCGGAACCATGTGTATATTCGTTTTGTGTGCGTTTGAACCATTTAAAAGCATTTTGAGGTAGCCGGGACGAAACCCGACTCTCGTAAATTTATAAAAACTTACTAGGTACCATTTTTGCTTTTTTAAAAAGTTATCTTAATACTAAGGCCAAAATAAAACTAATATTACACAATCTACCCTCCCCACCATATAAAAAGAATTTTCACACACATTCTTCTCATTTTTACACTCAAAAATTTCACACACTCTCCTCCCCTCTCTCTCTAACCTACGGCCACCACACCACCACCATGAACCACCACCAAAATTTGATTTTTGGAAAATCTAATCAAAGACCCACCTTTGTATTATCAAGATAAGTAAATCCCACCAAAAATATTCAACATGCAACAACTTTTTTTTTCAAGATTTAATTTTTATAGATTTTGAAAAATATTATGTTTTGATCTAATTAAATACGTGGGTTTGTGTTTAATTGTGTTTAGGAACAATGATTTGTAATATTGAAGCTTGAAAAAGGTCTTATCTTGGTGTTCTTGACCATATAAGCCACGAAATTTTTGGGGCTTATGGTGTTCTTGATCATTTGATCCAAACTAATGTGGGTAACACTAACTTGTTATTATTATTTTAATCATCTTTTATTTGAATGCATGTGTTCTTATTGAAATGGGTTTTATTCAAGATTAATCATACAAGTGAATTAGGATGTTTCTATTTGTTTATGATGATTATTAGGTGTTATTAGAAGTATATAAATGATTGAAATGGGTCAAAAAGATGTTTTGATATGATTTTGATAGAGTCATTTTAGAACAGTAGGTTTAAGGCCGTTTTTCATACAGTAGCTTTTGGTTAAGTGTTGGGATGATAAGATATTGTTGTAGAGTTTTTCCTAAGCTTCGATTTGGTATAAGGTAGAGCTTCTAACTCAAAACGAGGAGGAAGTTATGCTATTTTTAATATTCGTGTACCGGGAGATGCGTATCGACACAACACGAAATTGTTGTCGATATTGGGTCAAATCTCAGGGACTATAAGTTGAGTTTCAAAAATGTTCAAGGGCTGTTCTCAGGCCCTAAACTTAGCATTTTGAGTCTATTTTCATAATCAAGAGTCGGATTTGCAAATGGTATTGGTTAAGATGGTCAAAATGATCTTACAAGTCGAGTGTGTAAAACTGTCCGAATTTTGTACTTCAAAGATATGTCGGGCAGAAGGTCTTAGAAATGAAAACTTTTTATGAAATTTGGTATGGGGTTTCTACAGATTATAAGTGATTTTTACAAATTTTCTCAGATTTTTAGGAGTGGTCTAAGTGGGGTAAAACAGCCCGTACATTCGGTATGTACCGGCAGAATTGTAAAATGAGTAATAGTTTTAATAAAATTTAAAAGTGGACGTGTCTAGTAAATATCACTTGTATGGATTTTTGGCGTGAGTTTATATGAACCTTGAGTGTTCTTAATTATGTACATACAGTACTTGAAGGTACTTGAATGTGTTGATTCATTACGTGTTTATTCGTTAGGTGTTGTATTTGATTTCCCGGGGCATCCTCATCGTCGGTGATCGATTTCGGTTACGCCGTAGTTACTAATACTACCACTACTACTTAAGGTGAGTCTATAGCCTCGCTCTTTACTTATTTCAATTGTTTTTACCCGCGAGGGGGATACATGCTATTTAAATGAAAATGAACATAAGTCATGAATGATTGTTGGACCCGAATGTTGCCTTAGAAATTGTGTTGAGTACCTAGTTGCAAAAGGCCCTAATTTCATGAACTATTAACTATTGTCTTGCCCTTGCGAAGGGGGAAATAGCCGCTTATACAAAGTGATAGTACTATGTGGTTGACGACCCTATCCGAGACGAGGGCTAGTACGTTGGGTACCCCCTGCGGACGGATAATTTGTGATAAGAGATAAGGTATAATTGCAACTGATGCCTTTAGTAGGGGCACTGGTTTCATCTGAATCACGCCGGTAATTATTACGCGGGTGATTGAGTTAACGGATTAGTGTCATGAGCTTAAACACAATTGTCATATCCTTGAATAATAGATTCTGAGTACGACAATGCTATTGAACGGTCATGATTGGTTTTAATACTTATGTTCAACTTACGATTTGATAAACCTATAGATTCGCTCAACCTTTGTGTTGACGGTTTTAAGCATGTGTTTCAGGTAACCAAGATTGATAGCAGCGGAGCATGCGAGGATGGAAGTTGTTGTGGCTTGGCGATCTACTTTGTTTTTCTTCCCTTTTTGCACTTAAATATTTTATATTATGTCATGTGAACGAAAATGTACTTTTGGGTTGAGATTCAGTGGGGAACTAAACGCAAACTCTGTTTTGTATCATCTTGGGATTTGGAAAACTGTAGACTTTGATGATTTAATCAATCTTTAATTTATGTTTAAACTTTTACGTCTCTTTGAGTCGTTTAATATAGCTTATGTGTGATGATAACTACGTAGCACCCAAATGTTGTAGTTCCGCTGCGCATAGCAATTGTGGGGGTGTTATAGATTGGTAATCAGAGCCATGAGTTATAGAGAACTAGGTCATTTTGAAAAATCCTAAACTATAACTTTTGGTGTCGTAAGAAATTGCCCAAGCACACAACTATCCTGCATGGCTCCGGTAAGATTTCTTTAGCATTGCTTTATATTTTAGATGTATCCCTCAAACTAATATGAATTCCCTAGTATTTATTAAGTAAATACTATGATATATATTAAGATATATTGTTTTGTACGTTGAGTACTTATTATCGTAATTTACAAATTCTCGTAAGATTATCTTATATGTTGCATGTATTTGGCATAACGGGCTACATTGCATTACATGGCAACACTGCGTTGTAATCCTACGTGTATGTAGGAATGATTGTATGTATAAGTATGTATATAGTATGGTATTTAAAGGCATTGCACGCGAAGCAATGGTCCTTGCGTGATTATTGTACATTTAAAGTATGGTTTTGTTGAGAACTCGGCCTCACCGCTAATTATCAATCCTGATAATTAATTATTGTTCGAATAACCCAGTGTGAATCTCGTTTGATATTCTAGATACGTAAATAATTCTTCGTAACATATTGTATATTGACTAGAGTGATCTCGATTGTCGTTATCGCACCGTGATGTGTCATTTTGGGACATCTCCTTTTTGGAACGTAAATTACTAACGTATTACTGTATTTCCTTTATCCCTTATGGGTTTGATATATTAGTTCGCGTAACTATAACAATAGACGAAGTACAATCAACGATGCGTGCATCGTAGCGGCGAATCATGTGTGTATACTATGAAACGTGGTTGGGGCGTATCGCCATTTAATCGTTGCTTACCGTTCTACTCAAATTTAAAGATGTGTTTTAAAATAGACTAGCGTTGTGATCAATCGTGATAACTTGGAATTTGGTTGGTTTTTGTGTTAATTTTGTGGAGTACGATTTCGAGACTCATCCGAGGCCGATAACAACACTTAGTTGACATACGTATTCTCGCTTCGTTTATTTCATTTTTGTTCTTGTTGTCTTATTATTTTAAATTTGATAGTATATATGACGAGGTCCGGCATTTGTGTGAGTTAAGTAAGCATTAAATTTTGTTGATTGAATGATTTAAACATAAAGTGTTTTACATATTAAATAAATGGTGAATGAAACTTTTGGATAAAAATCAAACTATGATGTGTCTTGTAACAAGTAAAAATAAGTGTAGAGAATAAATGAATAAAGTGAAATTATTTTTCTTTTAACCTTGGTTGGTAGATCATAATAAGTAATTATTATTACTCGTAAAATCCTTGTTTTCATATATTAATAAATTGATACTAGAAGCTTGTGATGGATTTGTTAAGATTTTGTTTAATTTAATTTGAAAAAGGAGTTATAATAAAATTTATGATATGACTATCGAGTATATGTAGCTGTGGGCTTGATATGAGTTAATTTTCGGGTCAATGTAGCAAACTTTTTGCGTATCTTGTAATATAAAACATGAGTAGAAGAATTGGTCATGTATTTTGGAGCTAAAAACTTTGAAAAATTGGTTTTATTTTAAACATAAGGTCATATTATATGCATTGGTATAAACTAGAACACGTTACTTGTTGTAGTGAATAAACTGGGATAAAATCGGAATATACACTATAAGTGAGAAATCCTAACGCTTGAAATAAATTTTTAAACATTGATGGAACGCCATTGGAAATCATTTGTTTATTAAATAGTCGTTATAGAGAATCACTATGCATAATTCGATGATGCTTGTTTAAAATCGTTTGAAAAATCTTTTGTTTTATTCCGTTGCGAGATGTGTTAAGTGTTAAAAACCGTTTGATAATGGGCTAAGGATTAAAAGTTGAATTTTCTACATTTTAGAATTATTGAAATAAGCATTTCTGATTAATTATTATATTATTATATTATTATTAGTTTTGAGATTCAAGTCTCGACTAAAATCAGTAATTTATCCGAGATAATACTACGTGAAACGTCTTTGACGCCTGACTCGAGTCGCGTGAATAAAATATAGCATACAAATTCTAAGGAAGACATGTGTATAATAAATAGTCAAAGATTGATTTTTAAGAGTTAATTGGACTAGTTTGAGTCATGATGGATAATTGTATATACGTAATGAGATAAGTTGTAATAATAAAAACGTAAAATTTGGAAAATTCTTACTATGTACGTTTTGGTACTTAAGATATGAACATTAATGAGATTTTGACACAAGTATGGAGATTTTCAAACCTAATGATTTTACCAGTTATAATAACCGAGTCACCGAATCAACTGATGTTAGAAATTTTCTTGCAATTGTAATTTTTCTAGAAATAAAAACTTTGTATAGATTGAAACATGAAAGGTCTGAAATCTTTAATGGGGTAACACAAATTAAAAATGTGCAAATATTCGGTTTTACAATATACAAGGTAACAGTAACCAGAAAATGCAAATGGATTACCCAACAAACGAATATTTGTATTATTTTCTTAAGATGTATATATAATGTTTTGAGTCACGATGGTTCGATCGTCCGACATCCCTTCTTTGATTTTATGAGTCTGTATCTAAACTTGAGTCGTCATGTGACTGTTCATTTTAATATTTTCCATGATATGAAACCATTATTATTATATTTATTTTAAAACTACTATTTCGCTAGTACTTGATAATGAGGGTATGTCACCCGGTATATTTTGTCCTGTTCATGGACGATGTGACTTTTCTTCTTTCGGTTAATGGAACCTAAAATTATGTATTTACTTGAATGATGCTATAAATCTTCATTAAATTCGTTATTTATTTATATTGAACAAAAGCGAGGAGGCGAAGCCGCTTTACCAAATTGTAGAGGTGAAAGAACTCGACCTTCCTGGTGAAATTGTTTCTATTCGACCAAGTGATTATTCTCCTCTCCCCGTATACCCTTGGTGGAATGTGTGTGCGACTTGAGACGATGGGAATTATGATCGTTGTTTTATTTTTGACGCTTGTGTTGATATTCAATTTTTACTCTATGTATTCGTAGATTGTCGTTGATTATTCTGAAACTCTTGTCATATCTTCAAAGTATCTTCATTTCTAATGTAGTTAATTTCAGTTGGCAATTATATTGCTTGTTTAACTAGTTCGATCTCATTGATTTTTTGGATTTTATTACTTTTTGTGCTTGCAATGATCTTTAATCCTGAACCACCTTACCATTGATTGGTGAGTAGTCTATTTTGAAAATATGTATGAGTGTGAAATGTTTCGTTTAACCAAATGTAAATGGTGTCGATTTATTTACTAAATTATTTATTCATTTTTTTTCTCATAAATAGGCAAAGTAATGTATGTTTCCAAAGTATACGAAAAATGTTTGATGTGTTTTTTTTAAAACGATGGTAACAATATTTTCTCATTTCAAATTCTATTTCAAATGGTTTAATTATTTTGAAGATTAGGTCGAAAACTTTCGTAGTCATATTTGGTATGTAATAATAATGTTCGTGTCGTCACTCGATCCTCAATTATGCACAGCTTAGCTAACTATGCATGATTCGGGAAGAGTCATGTTTTGTTAATTGTCGTTGCTTGGTCCTCAAGTATGCATGATCTAGCTAGTTATGCATAGTTTTGGAAGGGCAATGTAGTTTCAAATCAATTGGTCATCTTTAAAACCGGTAGTGTTTTTGATACATGTTTGGATGAGAACATTTTTAAAATGATGGATCCTTATGCAAGTAATCATATTTTCTTTGATTCCTAAAGAAATTTTTGAATTTTCTTGTGTTCCTTGAAATCTTTTCTTTTTTGTTTGACGTTAACTTAGTAAGTCACTGTGACCGAGTAATTTTGGAAAATGTTTTTATGTGTTGTGTGTAACGTGTGAAATTTATCAGAATCGCTAGGGTGTTGATGAAATACCAAAGGGACTCGTACCGACACTGAGAAGGAATTTTAAACAAAAATAGAAGACTGCCAAAGTAGAGGAAATCAGAGTTCGAGTGACTCTGAGGGAAATGACGATGACTTCTCCTACATCACACGTATCGTACCTTATTTATTTTCTTTTCTCGTTCTTTTGATATGTTTAACGACACGCGATAAACTGTTGAAGTTTACCAACTGTGCATCGGTAGTTGGAAGACAATTCCATTGTCGTCTTAGTTTATTTAAGTGAGGAATCCTCTTTGCTTGACTCAACCATCCTTGATTATCGATGGTTAAACGATGGATAAACATAGTCGATGTTTTTATGGTGAACCCTTGTCTTTTATGTGTTTATGTTGTATGTGATCTAGTCGAGTGATCAAAAGTTGTGAGAACTTGAGAAGACATTGTCCAATGACGTCCGATCATGGAGAACACGTGCCATGTAATATATTTTTTTTTACTGTGAACGATGATGCTTATTGAGATTTTGACCACGTTTGGGACGGAAATGAGATGGTGTCCTTGTATTATATATATAAATATATATATATATTTTTTGGGTATGGATCCGTATGTGAGCACCCTGCGATGGCATATGTTTGTATTTTATTTCTTTTGGATATGCATCCATAGCTAGCAAGCTCGTAAACCTTCTTTAACTTGCAATTTTCTTTTGACTAGACTCATCCAGTATCCTATCTAAATTTCTTATTTTATCCTGGCTTGGCTGATTAGCAAGCATGAGTTAACTTGATTGAACATATTGATTTGGCATGGTTTGGCTATGTTTCAAACATGTCGTAATTTGATTGTATGTGTTTCATAATGGCTTTTGTGTTTGATTGGATGGTGATGTCTTCGAGAGAGTTATGTATACGTCGGATGATTTCGTATCGATGAATTCGTTTTTGACGAAATAGGTTTGTATGTACGTAATATTGCAATAAGGTGATTTTGTACGACTAGTATTGATTACTTCGTTTTGTATATTCTGAACGTTTTCGATGGGGTTAGGTGCGATCCGTGTGATTTTCTTTATGATTAATTGTTTTTATGAGACGATGAACCAAGTGAAAGGACGATTCGAAAGTTGGAAGACATGCTCCGAGCGTGTGTGATTGATTTTGGTAATAGTTGAGATCGACACTTGTCGTTGGTAGTATCTTTGTACAACAACTTTTACCTTGTTAGCATTGAAGTTGTAGCATTTGAAGAATTATGTTGATGAAAATGTAGATCACTAGTTGAGTGGAATGAAGTAAGAAAAAGCCAGTTGAATGGGCTTGAAATGATTCGAGAGGTTATGGAAGAAATGGTGTAGATTAAGAATCACTTGTTGACCGCAAGAAGCTGTGAGAAGAGATGTGTTGATAACCGTAGGAAGAAATTGGGAAATTGAAGTGGAGACCATAGATCGAGATGTTAAGAGATTGAAGCAAGGTATAATCCTCATTGTGAAGGCGTGATGGAACCTGAGACGTGAACCGAAGTCCACATCGGAATGTGAAGACCTCTTTAGGAAGTAGTACCCTCATCTTTCTAGTAGTACGAAATGCAAGTATAAGAACCGGAGAGCGCCGGGACGTCGCTCCCTTAAGGAGGGGAGGATGTAATACCCGTGAATGTGCCATATGATGCTAAGTTATTGTCTCAAGAGCTGTTCAGTATGAGCACCACTCTTAAGTTGTGGCTCACTTGTGGGTGTGATATCCCGAGCCCAACGTCATTTATTTAATCTTATTTTACGAATATTTTTGAAATTTTTAAGAAATTTCGTTTGTTATATATTTGACGGTTTAAGTTGAAACCAACGTTTACGGTCGTAATTTTAACATTTGACTGTTTAAGAAGAACCGATAACGACTACGATACCGACGGATGCCCAAAATTTATTTTTTATTATCGATTGATCGATATTTGAGTTTTTCGAGATTTCATTTTTATTACGTGTTAAGTCGAGTCGGAACCATGTGTATATTCGTTTTGTGTGCGTTTGAACCATTTAAAAGCATTTTGAGGTAGCCGGGACGAAACCCGACTCTCGTAAATTTATAAAAACTTACTAGGTACCATTTTTGCCTTTTTAAAAAGTTATCTTACAACTAAGGCCAAAATAAAACTAATATTACACAATCTACCCTCCCCACCATATAAAAAGAATTTTCACACACATTCTTCTCATTTTTACACTCAAAAATTTCACACACTCTCCTCCCCTCTCTCTCTAACCTACGGCCACCACACCACCACCATGAACCACCACCAAAATCTAATTTTTGGAAAATCTAATCAAAGACCCACCTTTGTATTATCAAGATAAGTAAATCCCACCAAAAATATTCAACATGCAACAACTTTTTTTTTCAAGATTTAATTTTTATAGATTTTGAAAAATATTATGTTTTGATCTAATTAAATGCGTGGGTTTGTGTTTAATTGTGTTTAGGAACAATGATTTGTAATATTGAAGCTTGAAAAAGGTCTTATCTTGGTGTTCTTGACCATATAAGCCACGAAATGTTTGGGGCTTATGGTGTTCTTGATCATTTGATCCAAACTAATGTGGGTAAGGTTCCACTAACTTGTTATTATTATTTTAATCATCTTTTATTTGAATGCATGTGTTCTTATTGAAATGGGTTTTATTCAAGATTAATCATACAAGTGAATTAGGATGTTTCTATTTGTTTATGATGATTATTAGGTGTTATTAGAAGTATATAAATAATTGAAATGGGTCAAAAAGATGTTTTGATATGATTTTGATAGAGTCATTTTAGAACAGTAGGTTTAAGGCCGTTTTTCATACAGTAGCTTTTGGTTAAGTGTTGGGATGATAAGATAATGTTGTAGAGTTTTTCCTAATCTTCGATTTGGTATAAGGTAGAGCTTCTAACTCAAAACGAGGAGGAAGTTATGCTATTTTTAATATTCGTGTACCGGGAGATGCGTATCGACACAACACGAAATTGTTGTCGATATTGGGTCAAATCTCAGGGACTATAAGTTGAGTTTCAAAAATGGTCAAGGGCTGTTCTCAGGCCCTAAACATAGCACTTTGAGTCTATTTTCATAATCAAGAGTCGGATTTGCAAATGGTATTGGTTAAGATAGTCAAAATGATCTTACAAGTCGAGTGTGTAAAACTGTCCGGATTTTGTACTTCAAAGATGTGTCGGGCATAAGGTCTTATAAATGAAAACTTTTTATGAAATTTGGTATGGGGTTTCTACAGATTATAAGTGATTTTTACAAATTTTCTCAGATTTTTAGGAGTGGTCTAAGTGGGGTAAAACAGCCCGTACATTCGGTATGTACCGGCAAAATTGTAAAATGAGTAATAGTTTTAATAAAATATAAAAGTGGACGTGTCTAGTAAATATCACTTGTATGGATTTTTGGCGTGAGTTTATATGAACCTTGAGTGTTCTTAATTATGTACATACAGTACTTGAAGGTACTTGAATGTGTTGATTCATTACGTGTTTATTCGTTAGGTGTTGTATTTGATTTCCCGGGGCATCCTCATCGTCGGTGATCGATTTCGGTTACGCCGTAGTTACTAATACTACCACTACTACTTAAGGTGAGTCTATAGCCTCGCTCTTTACTTATTTCAAATGTTTTTACCCGCGAGGGGGATACATGCTATTTAAATGAAAATGAACATAAGTCATGAATGGTTGTTGGACCCGAATGTTGCCTTAGAAATTGTGTTGAGTACCTAGTTGCAAAAGGCCCTAATTTCATGAACTATTAACTATTGTCTTGCCCTTGCGAAGGGCGAAATAGCCGCTTATACAAAGTGATAGTACTATGGGGTTGACGACCCTATCCGAGACGAGGGCTAGTACGTTTAGTACCCCCTGCGGACGGATAATTTGTGATAAGAGATAAGGTATAATTGCAACTGATGCCTTTAGTAGGGGCACTGGTTTCATCTGAATCACGCCGGTAATTATTACGCGGGTGATTGAGTTAACGGATTAGTGTCATGAGCTTAAACACAATTGTCATATCCTTGAATAATAGATTCTGAGTACGACAATGCTATTGAACGGTCATGATTGGTTTTAATACTTATGTTCAACTTACGATTTGATAAACCTATAGATTCGCTCAACCTTTGTGTTGACGCTTTTAAGCATGTGTTTCAGGTAACCAAGATTGATAGCAGCGGAGCATGCGAGGATGGAAGTTGTTGTGGCTTGGCGATCTACTTTGTTTTTCTTCCCTTTTTGCACTTAAATATTTTATATTATGTCATGTGAACGAAAATGTACTTTTGGGTTGAGATTCAGTGGGGACCTAAACGCAAACTCTGTTTTGTATCATCTTGGGATTTGGAAAACTGTAGACTTTGATGATTTAATCAATCTTTAATTTATGTTTAAACTTTTACGTCTCTTTGAGTCGTTTAATATAGCTTATGTGTGATGATAACTACGTAGCACCCAAATGTTGTAGTTCCGCTGCGCATAGCATTTGTGGGGGTGTTATAATTTGCGTCAATAATACATGACAATCATGAAATTTCATACCAAGTAACTTCAAATCTTTCATTGAGACCAAACTCTTAATGTTAGCAGAATAGCCGGTCGGAACCTTTAAACTATTTAAGCATTCACAAAATGAGGTTTTCTCCGCCTTTGACAAAGTGTAACAAGCTAGAGGCAAATACATTTTTTTCCCATTCGTCTCTTGTGGTGCAAGCTCTTCTCTAATTCCCATCGCGAGCATGTCGTTTCGAGCATTAACCCCATCTTTTGTTTTTCTAGGAATATTCAATAATAACCCTAACAAGCTTTCGCAAACATTTTTCTCGATGTGCATCACATCAAGGCAATGCCGGACAATAATATGTGTCCAATACTTTAAATCCCAAAATATAGATTTTTTTTTCCAGATACGTTTAGTAGCATGTTTAACATTTTTTCCAAAGGTAATGTCTAAGTCGACAACTTGGCATAACGTAGCATATCCGTCCATACGTTTGGGCATTGATTTATCCTCCGATGTACCATCAAATAGATTTGCTTTTTTACGGTACGGGTGATGTCTGTCCAGCGCCCTTCGATGTCCCATATATATTGTTTTCCTACAATTACTCAACCATCAGGAGTGGGTTTCATTTTCACAAACAGGACATGCCTTTTGCCCTTTCGTAGCATACCCCGACAAGTTACCGTACGCTGGAAAATCATTTATGGTACAATAAATCATGGCAAACAGCCGGAACCTCTCTTTTTTGTACGCATCATAGATTTCAAGGCCTGTTTCCCATAAATCAATCATGTCATCAATTAGCGGGCGCAAGTACACATCAATGTCATTCCCTGGTTGTTTCGGACCTTGAATTAATAATGACATCATGATGTATTTCCGTTTTATGCATAACCAAGGTGGAAGATTGTATATACATAAAAGAACAGGCCAAGTGCTGTGACGACTACTCAGGCTTCTGAATGGATTAATTCCATCTGAACAAAGTCCAAACCGTATGTTTCTGATCTCAGAACCAAATTCTTTAAAATCACGATCGATATTTTTCCATTGAGGAGAGTCAGCAACATGTCTCATTTTTCCATCAATTTTACGTTCTTCAGCATACCAACGCAACAATTTGGCATCCTTTGGGTTTGCGTATAACTTTTTCAATCTAGGTTTGACTGGAAGATACCACAAAAGTTTAGCAGGAGGACCATTCTTTGTCACATCACTATCAAGTTCCGTTAGAGGCTTATGCTTATACCTCGATGCCTTACATACAGGGCACTCATGTAGGTGTTTATAAGCTTTTCGGTACAATATACAATCGTTGCGACAGGCGTGTATTCTTTCTACCGCCAATTCCATCGGACATGTTAGTTTTTTCGCCTGATATGTCGTAACGGGCATGTCATTATCTGCAGGTAACGCTTCATGGAACACACCTAATAGGGCAGTAAAGCTTACATCACTCCAATTACTTTTTGCTTTTAAGTCCAACAACCTCAGAACTAAAGAAAGTTTGGTAAACATCTTACAACCTTCATACACTGGTTTTTCTGCATCGACAAACAATTGCTCTAATTTTTTAGCCTGCTTTTCATCAGCATTACTTTTCACGTCTTCCAACATCACTTCCAGATTATCTCGGTGGTTATCGTCATTACCAAAATTCTCATCCATATTAGAGTTCGAAACAATTGTGTCATTATCAACTTGCGGTTCTATCTCACCATGAAGTTTCCAACATGTATAATTTGTGTCAAAACCGTTCTCTATCAAATGATATCTAACTGTGGCAGACTTATCATACGACTTATTATTTCTACACCTTACACATGGACAAGATATTAGTGTTTCTCCTCTACTTTTTCGATGAGCCTCAGCACACTTGATAAATTCAGCCAACCCTTTCACATAAGCGGGAGTACAACGATCTATATCGTACATCCATGTTTCACGATCCATCTGAAAAAAAGAACACCCAAAATGATTGTGGTAAGAATACTTGTTTAGGAAAACAACGTATAATGGATAAGACAAAACAAAAGACGAGGTACGCTAAAAATTACAATACGATGTAAAATGAATGAAAACGTAAAACGTGACAAAAATAAAAAATACTCAAAAAATTACCAAAAAATTAAATTAAAATAAGAAAAAGGAAAATAAGACTAAATTGAAAACCAAATTGTCCAAAAACATTTTAATATTTTTATAATAATTTTTAAACTTAATAAAAAACTACAAAATTAAATAAAATTAAAAATAAACCAAAATGGAAATTTTTTCAATTGTAAACATAAAAAATATTAAATGAAACCTAACATAATTTTTATAAAGTTTTAAACTAGTTTTAACTATTTTTAATCTATTTTCTTAAAACCGGGAATTTAAATAATAATAAAAAATTAATAAAAAACATAAAAAATAAATTTTTTAAACCAAAAAGTCCAAAACTACTTGAATAACAAAGCAAAAATGAAAAGCTAAAAAAAATCAAACATAATAAGCTGAAATCAGCTTATTAAGCTTCTAATTTAATTAATAAGCAAAACCACATCACCCCTTAAATAATAAAGTGTGCAAAGGTATAACAGTCAAAGACCCTAGGGCAGTTGGTTGAGGTGTTGGTGTGTGGTGTAAACGGTGCAGGTTCGAGTCCTGGCCAAGATTTTTTGATTTTTTTTTTTTTATAAAAACTGAAACCTGTTATTCACTTAAAACCTAACACACATTTACTTTTACAACACTCACTAAGTCAAACACACATTCACTTAACACAACTCAAACCGATCATTTCACACACAAAAACCACACACTGATCATGTCACACACACATCCATCTTATTCGATCTTTCAAAAATCAACACTAATGTTTGGTAAGTTTTACCCCTTTTTTCCGTCTTATTTTGGATGTTATTATTATATAAAGGGTTGTTTGTTTCGGCTTATATTTGGGCTTATTTCGGCTTAAATTTGTGCTTATTAGGATGTGTTAATTTCTGCTTATATTTGGGCTTATTAGAAGCTCATCTTTAAGTCTTGCTTGAATAGAATAAGAATGATGTATAAGATAACTTTGATTTTTTTATACGAATGTTTGTTGGTACATATATTTGTTGTGTATGCATGGTTGCCTCAATCTTGGTATATAAATGATCTTGATCCATGCGTTACTATTATAAGTATTCTCAATTCTGCTTGGTTTTGTTTAATATTAAAATGGAGGTGTGTGTGTGTTTTGTTGGTGTGTGTTCAATACCATACAAAATAATACTACAAATTAAACTTAGCTGGGAAAGCGTTTAATGCTAAACAAGTATTGGTTGGTGTGTTTTGTTTAGTACTCCTACTAAAATGGATCGGTTCGTAATGATGACATGATTGTTTATGCTAATTGCTAAACCAGTATTGTTTGACAAAGTGATAGGTTAGTTGTCAGTAAACTGAGGGAGGTCCCCTTAAGGGGCTGTTTGGTTTGTGAGTTGAAAAAAACATAGGTTTAAGATTCTGTAGTGTTTTTAAGAGGGGAAAAATTAAAACCCAATAGCACATAGAGAAAAAATCAAATTAAAACTTACCAAACTATTAAAAACTATTGAAGATAGAAAGATATGTGAAGCATGGAAAATAAATTAAGAATAGAAGTATGAATCTCAAGGTTAGAAATCAAATAAAAATGGTGTTGGAAAATAAAAATATAAGAAGATATGATGGGTAAAAGACCAGATGGAGAGAGGAAACAGTGAGGAAGATGAGGACATTTTTGTCTCAATATACTTTTTGCTTCCGTGTTTTAAATGCTTTCATTTTGTAGTGGGATAAAAAAACACCATTTTTTATGTGTTATAATGTCAAACCCTTTCTCTTATTTTTCAACCAAACGCAGTATTTAATTGAGTTTTAATTTCAAACCCCACAAAAACCACTAAATATTGCCCAACCAAACAGCCCGTAAGCTTATACTATGAACTCTACTCAGAAACAAATTTCAGCTCCTAAGACACACTAACAAAGAAATGGAAACTGATTGAATCAAGCATGTTTTGACTGATATTTTGACCCAAAGAATTTTATGTGCAAATTGCTTGTTTGACTACGTGGTTGACTACAAAGGCTTACACAGTTACTTGTATAGGTCTAGTGAATGACTATAAGCTCAAAACAACTAATTACAACAACTGAATCAAGAATTATATACTGATCCAAACACTGGTTTAGAAACTGAATTTGAATTAACAAAGGCTTGCTAGTCAAAAGCTTATGGAATCACTAGAAAACTATCTGAACATATTAGGCTACTGAAAAGGAACACAAACTAGCCAAAAACCATCAAGTTCACACTATGGAACACAAATTGGCAAACTAATGGCAGTTATGAAGAAGAAAATGCAGATTATCAAAGCTAACAGATTACAAGCTAATGAATTAACTACACAAGTATCAAAACATAACAAGTAATCTAAATGATCATTAAAGCAGGCAGATTCAATCAATTATACTAAGTATCTAGGAATTTAGCATGCAGAACAATTGAGAGGAATTTAACTAGAAAAAACAGTCAAACAATCAGTAGGCATACAACTCTTTTGTTTTACTGACTTTAGGGTGCGTTTGTACAAGTTGACATCAAATCTTTTAATCGTATACGTACCCACAAAACTTTTGGGGATGCACATTTTGAGAAAACATCAAATGAGAATAAGATAAGCTTCATACCAAACATCTTTATAGAAAATGCTGGTTCAACTCATACCAATAGTCATTCAACCTCATACTTATACCTTTACCGATACTTATTGTGGACTGTAAACCAAACGTGCCCTTAGATTATCTGTTAATATAGGGTTATATGTAGATAGGTTGTGTTTTGGTTATTGTTTGCTCAAATTGTTGTCGCTTGAAACTCGTTTATTTGGCATTTGAATCAGTCACTGTAGCACCAGAACCCTACATTCAAAACAGTGACTATAAGGCCTTATTTTCTTGTGTTTGAGGTTTGTAACTTTGAGCATAGTTAGATAATAGGTTAGAATAGGGTCGTGTTTACATTTGTTAGGTGTTAGAGTGTTTTGGTGCAAGATTAGATAGCTCATAATCCACACTAGTGCATTAAACATCAGCAGACTTCTTCTATTTGTAAGTAGTTCATATCAACAGATCTAGGGTTTCATTTTTGTGATTCGGACTTTGAAAGTTGACACATAACTAGGTTTTAGGTTAGTATTTTACCAGAATCAGCAAGAATCTAACGGAACTGTATTCAATAGCCCATGTTCTTGATCAAAAACCCAAACAAAATATTTTTATGCTTCCTGTTAAGTTTTTTGTTTACTAACTGGATTGAAGTTGACATTGTAGAAAAAGTCGAAAAATTTTGGGAATACGTTGTAACAAATTACGGGCAGTTGGATTACAGTCCACAAACGTGGAGAGTTATTGATGCGGATGTTTCAAATACATTTGCTTTTCAACGCTTCTATAAGCAAGGTATGTGATCATCAAATTATGTTTTCATTTTTAGCCTTTTTTTGTATTTTACATATTTTAGTACCTTTATTAACCGAATGTCTTTTATTAGTGTAGGAACCACGCACTATGACAAAAAAGTGCGCCTAGTGACCGATGAAATGTGGGAGTGGGGTGTTGCAAAATATGGAAAACCAAATAAAAAGTGGAGTCAACAGATGTTGGACGAATTCACTGAGGGTATATTCGCTGAATTTGGAGACGATGGCACAGAGTCTTCAACGAAAACCTTTTCTGTTCTAATAATCTTTATTCAAGGTAGCTTGTTAAGACAGTTGGATAGAAGTTTGGAATGTTAGATTTTAAAGTATAATATCAGATAAAAGGACTAACTATTATATTTTGGTTTTGTAGAACCTGTTCCTGGATCTGTAAAACTCATGGATGATGTCTCGGATTACATCAAGGAAAAGTATGGGTGGTCAGAACAACTTTTCTGGCCACTCTCAAAGTGGATACAGATAGATGAGGATGTTTCGAGTAAATTCAAAATTCCAAAAAAAATTCAATTATAAAGGTTCCTTTAAACCAGGTATGTAATTTCCGACCTTCTTTTATAAAATGGTAAATCTGTTTCAACCAGTGACGGACCTAGGATTCTAGTTTTGGGTGGGCCAAATAGCAAATTAAGTCTTGACAATAAAAAATGATATATGAGTTCATCCCAAATTCCCAATCGCTCTTGTCCATTGTCTGGCAACACTTTCTGTATTTTGGATAAAATTTGGTGACTAGCTATTATGAATTGCAAACTTTATTTGATGGCTTTTATAGTTATAAAACATGTTTATAAGTACCTTCGTCCCTGGTTTCAACTTGGTTTTCAATATATGTTTATTAGATGATGACCAAGATGATGAACAAGCTGAAGATGAAGAAGACGAGGACGATGAAGAAGACGAAGACGAGGACGATGACGAGGATTCTGATGATGAGACATGGAATCCCAAAAAAACTAGAAGAACATGCAGTTCCAGTGGATCAACAAATAAAAAGGTTGTCAAGAGAGGTCCGCCAGTGAGGCATTGCATTATTGGGTTACCATGTATCAAACCCATTGATGTCAATGCTAAAAATCAGCAGCTTAACAAGGGTAAACGAAAGATGCAATATTAATAATCGTTTATTTTTCTTATCTGTTATCCTTGACACGTTATTCGGTGCGATCAAAACAGTGAACCAAAACAGTGACTGTATATATAGTTAGGTGCAGCAACTTGCAACATAGGCAGTTGCAACCTAATCTTTTTTGACACCCTTTATAAAGGGTTTAGATATATCTTAGTTAATTATGTGCAGGTAATTGCAACATATGTCGTTGCAATGTTATATATTTTGACACCCTTTATAAAGGGTTTAGACAGGACTTTTACATTATGTAATATATTTATGAATGAATGAATATCTGGGAAAAAGATATTCAATTTTGTAACTGTACATGTTAATTATAATTGTATAAAAAAAGTGAATCACAAAGACTTACAACAGCTAAAATAATAACAACGAAGAACATATATGTAATCAACCCGCGTATATGCAACTAAATAATAACAACTGAAGAACAAATACTTACAGGAATAATCTGTGTTGTTGTAGGTTTTCGTATCTGTTTGTAGGTTTGATCGACTAAATATATTGTAGGTTTACGTCGAGTTAAATTACATATACAGTAGGTAAATATATATAAGTTTTACACAAATTATAATTCTTAATTTTTTATGTATTAATGGCCCTTATACTTTAATCACATATATATTTTATAAAGTATAAAAACGTAATATGTTATAAAAACACGTATGTACGGTTTAGTCCTTATGATTTTAAGTTTAGAAAAAAATTAACCACAATCTATTAAAATAAAAACAAGACTGGTTTTTTAAAAACCAATGTCTTAAAATGTGTAAAAACACTGGTTTTTTTATAAAAATGGTGTCCATAAAACAAACACATAGATACATGTTGTTACGTAAAAACCAGTGTCTTTAGTTTTATAAAAAAGACTGGTTGCATCTTAAAAACATGTTTCTTTGGAATTCACATTATGGAGACTTTTTTTTAAACAAAACCAGTTTCCATGCATTCTCTTCCCACCATTTTTGGTCATAGAGACATGTTTTTTCATAACCAGTCTTTTTAAGGGGGTCTCTTTAGCGTTTTGTGTAGTAGTGACATGCCATGTAATATATATTTTTTTAACTGCGAACGATGATGCTTATTGAGATTTTGACCACGTTTGGGACGGAAGTAAGATGGTGTTCTTGTATTTTATATATATATATATATATATATATATATATATATATATATATATATATATATATATATATATATATATATATATATATATATATATATATATATATATATATATATATATATATATATATATATATATATATATATATATATATATATATATATATATATATATATATATATATATATATATATATATATATATATATATATATATATATATATATATATATATATATATATATATATATATATATATATATATATATATATATATTTTGGGGTATGGATCCGTGTGAGCATCCTGCGATGACATATGTATGTATTTTTCTTTCTTTTTGGATATGCATTCATAGCTAGCAAGCTCGTGAACCTTCTTTAACTTGCAAATTTCCTTTTGACTGGACTCATCCGAGAATCATGTCAAATATCCTTAATTTATCATGGCTTGGTTGATTAGCGAGCATGAGTTAACTTGATTGAACTGATTAACTTGGCATGGTTTGGCTATTTTTGCAAACATGTTGTGATGTGTTTGTATGTGTTTCATAATGGCCTTTGTGTTTGATTGGGTTGTGATGTCTTCGAGAGAGTTATGTATACGTCGAATGATTACCGTATCGATGAATTCGTTTTTGACGAAATAGGTTTGTATGTACATAATATTGCGATTAAGTAGATTTGTACGACTAGTATTAATTACTTCGTCTTGTATATTATGAACGTTTTCAATAGGGTTATGTGCGACCCGTGCGATTTTATTTTGTGAATAATTTTCTTTACGAGATAGATGGACCAAGTGAAAGGACGATTCGAATGTTGGAAGACATGCTCCGAGTGTGTGTGTTTGATTTTGGTAGTAGTTGAGATCGACGTGTGTCCTTGATAGAATTCTTGTACAACAACATTTACCATGCTAGTGTTGAAGCTGCACAAGTGGAAGCATTTTGTGGATGAAAATGTAGATCGCCAGTTGGATAGAATGAAGTAGGGAAAAGTCAGTTGAATGGACTTAAGAGGATTCGAGAGACTACGGAAAGGATTGTGTAGATTGAGGGTCATTTGTTAATAGCGAGGATCCGTGAGAAGAAATATATTGATAACCGTAGGAAGCAGATGGAAATTGAAGTTTGAGACATGGTAATGTTAAAGGTATTGTCGTGGAAAGGCGTGATTCGTTTGGGAAAATGAGAGAAGTGGAGCCAAAGGTATGTTGGACCAGTTGCCTACCAGTTGGAGCTATCAGATGAACTTCGTGAAAATGAAAATACTCTTCATGTGTCGAATTTGAAGACTTGTGTGGCGGATAATGCTTTAGTTACCCCAGCGAATGAAACTCAACAGGACGACAAGTTGCACATCATAGAAGAACCAACGGAGATAATGGATCGAGAGGTTAATAAATTAAACAAGGTAGAATACTCATGGTGAAGATGTGATGGAACCCGAGACGCGAACCGAAAGTCCACGTCGGAACGTGAAGACCTCTTTAGGAAGAAGTACCCTCATCTTTCTAGTAGTACGAAATGCGAGTATAAGAACCGGAGAGCGCCGGGACGTCGCTCCCTTAAGGAGGGGAGGATGTGATACCCCGAACCCAACGTCATTTATTTTTACCCTAATTTACGAATATTTTTGAAATTTTTAAGAAATTTCGTTTGTTATATATTGACGGTTTAATTTGAAACCAATGATCGAGGCCTTAATTTTTACGTTTGACGATTTAGGAAGTACTGATAACGACCACGATACCGACGGATGCCCAAAATTTATCTTTTATTATCTATTGATCGATATTTGAGTTTTTCGAAGTTTTTATTTTCATTACGTTTTAAGTCGAGTCGGAACCATATGAATATTCGTTTTGTGTGTGTTTGAACCATTTAAAAGTAATTTGAAGTAGCCGGGGCGAAACCCGACTCTCGTAAAATTTTAAAACCGACTAGTATGTCATAATCCCACTCTTTAAAAGTACATTTGCCACTAAGGCCAAAAGATAGCTACTATGTCAAAATTGGTCCCTCCATTTTTACAAAAGGAACCACTAACACACAAACACTTCATTTTTACTTTCAAAAATTAGGGTTTTCTCTCCCCTTTTTCTCCTAGCCGCCGGCCACCACCACTCCACCACCAAAAACCGCCACAAAACTTGATTTCTTGAAAAACTAATCAAAGACCCATGTTTATAATCATCTTGTAAGTGAATCCCACCAATAATATCACACATGCATCATCTTTAATTTTTACAAAAATTTATTCTTATGAACAAGTGGGTTTTGATCTAATTTTTCTTAATGTATGTTTAGATCTTGTGTTTAGGAGTGAAGATAAATAATTAAACAAGATGGGGATTTATGTCTTTGGTGTTATACAGCCCCAAAACCCACTTAAATTATTGGGGGTTTGGGTGTTCTTGGGTGTTTGATCTTAAATAAGATGGGTATGTATTCATATTCATGTTTTTATCATTTTTAAATTGTCTAATTACATTGCATGTCTAATTTTTGATTTGGGTTTTATGAGAAATGTTCATACAAGTGATTAAGGGTAGTTAGGTTGTGTTAGATTGATTGAATGATGGTGGTATAGGTTTAGGAAGTGATGAGAAGTGTTGGAATGATGATTGTTACGGTTTTGAAAGGGGTGTTTTTAGGACAGCAGGTCTAGAGGGTGTTTTCGTGGTTTTATACTTTTTTACAGGTCCTAAGATTAGAATGTAGTTGTAGGGTTCGTCTCAAGCTTTCTTTCGATATAAAGAAGAGCTTCTAAGTCCAAACGAGTATAAAGTTATGCTATTTTAAAAGTTCGTGTACCGGGAGATGAGAATCAACATAATCCGAAATTATGTTTGGTTTTGGGTCAAATCCCGGGGACCATAGATAGAGTTTTATAAATGATTGAAAGTTGTTCATTGGTTTCAAACCTGCATTTTAGAGTCTATTTTTATATTTAATGGTCAAATTAGCTAATGGTGTCTTTTAAATGAGTCAAACAAGCCTTACGTTGCACAAGTGCAAAATCAGTCCGAAAAGGGTACGTCTAGTGATGTAATGAGTAATGGGTCATGAAAGTGGAAACTTTTTATGGGATTTAAAATGGGTTTTCTACAGGTCATAATGTATTTTTATAAATTTTCTTGTAATTTATAGAAACTCTTAAGTCATAGAAAACAGCTCGTACTTTTGGTAAGTACCGGCAAAGTTATAAAATTTGAAATATTTCTAATTACATAGATAGATAGTACGAGTCTAGTAATAATCACTTGTATGGAATTTTGGCGTGAGTTTATACAAACTTTGAGTGACTTTAATTATATACATACAGTACTTGAAAGTACTTGAAGGAGTTTATTCATTAAGTGTTATTCGTTAGGTGTTGTATTTGATTTTCCCGGGCATCCACGTCGTCGGTGACATTTCTCGTTACGTCTTCGCTAGAACCACTACTACTACGCAAGGTGAGTCTATAGCCTCGCTCTTTACTTATTTCAAATGTTTTTACCCGCGAGGGGGATACATGCTATTTAAATGAAAATGAACATAAGTCATGAATGATTGTTGGACCCGAATGTTGCCTTGAATTGTGTTGAGTACCTAGTTGCAAAAGTCCCTAAATTCGTGAACTATTAACTATTGTCTTGCCCTTGTGTGGGTTGGAGATATCCGCTTATACAATTGATAGTACTATGGGTTTGACGACCCTATCCGAGACGAGAGCTAGTACGTTGAGTACCCTCTGCGGACGGATAACTTGTGATAAGAAATAAGGTATAATTGCAACTGATGCCTTTAGAAGGGGCACTGGTTTCATCTTAATCATGCCAGTAAATGTACGCGGGTGATTGAGTTAACGGATTAGTGTCACGAGCTTAAACACAATTATTAGCTATTGCTAAAGATAATATCCTTGAATAATAGATTGTGAGTACGACAATGCTATTGAATGGTCATGATTGTTTTTAATACTTATGTTCAACTTATGATTTGATAAACCTATAGATTCGCTCAACCTTTGTGTTGACGGTTTTAAGCATGTGTTTCAGGTAACCAAGATTGATAGCAGCGGAGCATGCGAGGATAGAAGTTGTTGTGGCTTGGCGGTCTACTTTGTTTTTCCTCCCTTTTAGCACTTAAATATTTTATATTATGTCATGTGAACGAAAATGTACTTTTGGGTTGAGATTCAATGGGGACCAAACACAACTCTGTTTTGTATTATCTTTGGGGTTTGGAAAACAGTAGACTTTGTTGTTTTAAACAATATTTAATTTATGTTTAAATTTCTAAGTCTCCTTGAGTCGTTCGAAATAGCTTATGTGTGATGATAACTGCCTAACACCCAAATGTTGTAGTTCCGCTGCGCATATGATTTGGGGGTGTTATAGCTGTTGTTACTGAAAACAGGTGGTCCAAATTGTTCTCTGGTATTTGGACTCTGGTTGCTCCAAGCATATGACCGGAGATTGCTCTCAGCTCAAATATTTCGTCAGCAAGTTTCTTGGAACGGTTGGAGTCGAAAATGATCATATTGCAAAAACAATGGGTTATGTTTAATATCATATTGGGAATGTTATAATTTCAAGAGTGTATTATGTGGAAGGACTCGGTCACAACTTATTTTCTGTGGGACAATTTTGTGATGCAAACCTAGAGGTTGCTTTTCGAGAGCATATCTACTTCATTCGTAATTTGGAAGGGGTAGATTTGTTGAAAGGTACTCGAGGGAATAATTTGTATACTTTGTCACTACAAGATATGATGGCCGCTTCTCCCGTATTTCTTCTCTCAAAAGCTTCGAAGACTAAGTCATGGTTATGGCATCGACAGTTATCTCATCTTAAATTTGACGCTATTAATCATTTGGCGAAAAACGAACTTGTTCGTGGTCTTCCTAAACTTAAATTTCACAAGGACCATTTGTGTTCCGCGTGTACAATGGGGAAGAGCACTAAGAAATCATACAAACCCAAGACTGAAGACACCAACCAAGAGAAACTTTATTTGTTACATATGGATCTTTGTGGGCCAATTCGTGTTGAAAGTCTTAGTGGTAAAAAGTACATCCTCGTCATTGTGGATGATTACTCTCGGTTATAATGGGTGAAATTTCTTGCAACAAATGATGAGGCACCTAAAGTCATCATCTACTTTCTCAAGATGATTCAAGTGCGTCTGAACACTACTGTCTGACGTATTCGTACAGATAATGGAACCGAGTTTGTGAATCAAACCTTGCGTAAGTATTATGAAAAAGTTAGAATATCTCATGAAAAAACCGTTGCTCGCACTCCACAACAAAGCGGTGTCGTTGAAAGGCGAAATCACACACTTATGGAAGCTGTTCGAACAATGTTAATTTACGCAAAGGCTCCATTATTTTTATGGGCGGAAGCAGTATCTACATCAATATACACCCCAAACCGGTCACTAATTCGAAAACGCCATGGTAAAACACTTTATGAGCTTTACCTGGAAAAGTACCAGATTTATCATATCTTCATGTATTTGGTTCTCTTTGCTATCCAAATAATGATGCTGACAATTTGGGAAAACTTCAACCAAAGGCTGATATTGGTATTTTCATTGGTTATGCACCCGCAAAGAAAGCATATCAAATCTACAATCGTAATTCTCGTAAGATCCTCGAAACTATGAATGTTGATTTTGATGAGCTGATGATAATGGCTTCTAAGCAAAGCAGCTATGAACCCGCACTTCATGAAATGGGACCCAGTAACATTAGCACTGGTCTTGTCCCAAATAACCCTACTTCATCATCATTTACACCACCTACTAGGACTGAATGGGACACATTGTTTCAACCGTTCTTTGATGAATTCTTTAATCCTCCAAGTGTTGTTGCTCCGCAACCTGTAGTAATAGCTCCAGTTACCGAAGTTTTCGCTCCAGTAAACGAAGCACAATAAGATACGTCTACACCTACTATTGGTCAAGATATACCTTCTACAAGTAATTCTCAACAAACACATAAATCAACTACCTACGTCATCCCTATTGATGATGAAGAGGATTATGATAATGATCACAATTTGGAATTCGCTCAAATGCGTGAACTTCCATTCTTTGGTGTACCAATACCCGACCCTAATAAAGCTGGGTCGTACACCTCAAAGGAAGCTCCTACTACGGTCTACTCCAATCCACGGATTCGTGAACATGACAACAAGTGGACAAAGAATCATCCTATAGATTCTATTATTGGTGTCCCTAATCGTCCGGTATCAACACGAAGTCAGTTACAAGAAAGTGCAATGTTCTGTCATTTTGATGCTTTTCTCACTGAAGTTGAACCTAAGACATGACAAAAAGCTTTTACACAATCTTTTTGGATCGAAGCTATGCAATAAGAACTAAATGAATTTGTACGTCTTGATGTATGGGAACTCGTTCCATGCCCGGATCAAGTGAAGTTACTTACTTTGAAATGGGTTTACAAGGTGAAACTCGACGAGTTAGGTGGTATGTTGAAGAACAAAGCTCGACTTGTAGCTCATGGATACAAGTAATTATTGGGCATCGAATTTATGGAATCCTTTGCACCCGTTACCCGTTTGGAAGATATTAGACTATTGCTCGCTTATGCATCCCACATGGATATGATCGTCTATCAGATGGATGTGAAGACGACATTTCTCAATGGTGAAATCAGGGAAGAGGTCTATGTTCAACAGCCAGATGGTTTTGTGAATTTTAAATATCCTAATCACGTGTACAAGCTTAAGAAGGCTCTTTATGGGTTGAAGCAAGCTCCACGCGCCTAGTATGATTTATTATCACAATTCCTCATTACGCAAGGCTTCCATAAAGGCAAGGTGGATCCCATGCTGTTTATTCATAAACGAGGTAAAGATATGATTATGGTACAAATATATGTTGATGATATTATATTTGCTGCCTCGACCCAAACCTTATCGGATGAATTTGGGACACTCATGTATTCCAAGTTTAAGATGTCAATGATGGGCAAGGTATCATTTTTCTTAGGTCTTCAGATATCTCAGAGTCCCAGAGGCATCTTTATCAATCAATCCAAGTATGCCCTTGAATCACTTAATAAATATAAGATGGAATCTTGCGACCTCGTGGATACTCCAATGGTGGAACGAACTAAGCTAGATGCAGATCCACATAGGATAGCCGTTGATTTGACACTTTATCGTGGAATGATTGGTACCCTTCTGTATATCACAGCTAGTCGACCTAATCTCCAATTTGCTGTATGTATGTGTGCTCGGTACCAAACTCGGCCTTAGAAATGTTAATTAATATTGACACGGCGCCATAAATAGAGTTCGTACAAAAGTTGTAAATATTTCATAAAACATGCCTTTATGGCTTGTAGTTATTTCTGACTGCCACCCGCTTTTCGCATTAAAGTCACGTATTTCTTTTCTTTCGAAAACGTTGGCTCACAACGGGAATTAATTTTCTCGGGTATGGTTTACTTAAAAATCATACAAGGGATCAAGTTTACTTTATAACTTGGTCTAACACAAATTTATCTACGCATCAGTGTATTTATTTGTTAAAACAAAAGAAATCTTGTTTTTTTATGAAGTTATCATCTCCACAAACCGTAGTAATTTACAATTGATGTCTACATACTCGACGATGCGACTACTCAAACGAAGACTACAGCTCTTTAGATAAAACATGGGTCAATAATTGAGGGGGAGCAATTGTCAAGCGTTCAGAATCTTCGATGTCCAAAGTGCCAAGTTCACTAATTGGTGGCAAGACAACGATATCAATCGTACATATGGTGTCAAGGAGGAGATAATTTCAGACGTTACGGGGAGACCAACATTCGTCAACAAGAACCACGTGATTTTATCACATGATGTTCTTATCATTCAGGTCCAACCTCGTAAATTATCAATCTTGTGAATGCATTATCATATATGATCTTTGCACGTGATAAATACCTTACACTTGTGCTTAAAAGGTATTTAATTTACGTATCAAGTACAATCTCATTAATTTGAGGGGGAGCTTGTGATAATCATAGAGATAATTGGTGTTGCATTTTTCATCCCAAATTTTTTTAAAATATCATTAAATCAATTGATATTAAAAACATCGATTGGGTTAATATATTTAATATGGGGGAGAAAATGTGATTTAATATGAGATCAATTAATTCAATGGTTTGAATTAATGTGTTGGCTCATCCCGACATGTGCGAAATATTTTCGAATATCGTGGCATATGTTAAGGGGGAGCAAAATAGATTTGTACATCAAAAATGGTATTCATGGTAAGTTATACTTACCCACAACCCATTTATTTCACGACTATGAAGATTGTGGTGACAAAAGGATGGTCGGATAGGTTAAGTCCAATGATTCTCTAAAAACCAGAGGAATCTTCCCTAGGACATTCCATATCTAGAAATAGTAGTCCTTAGGAAAGATGGAAAAAGATTGTGAATGTAGCTGAATGCCGACCAAGTACTTAAGTTAGCACTGGAACACTCACAACAAGGTGTTAGTTATGATGTATTGGTAAGCATTGAAGGGGTTGAAGAATGAAAAAGAATTGTAAAGATAAAGGGTCTAAAGAAAGAAGTCCTCCTTACAACTAAGGCAGAAACCGGGTCAACACATATGCTATTGAGATCATTTTTAATGATGCTCGATATTGAAGATAGACATCATGGACACAGTGATGCAATGCACAACCCATCCCAACTAACTCATATATCTCTAAAAAATATTTGTTTTAATCACACGGAGATCAACACGTTATCTATCGATTTATTCACTCCGAATAAATTGGTATTGAAATGGTGGCACTCCTCTCTGGCCTCCGATCACTAAAAATCCAAAGTGCACGATCGAGTCTAGAGCCATTTGAGATCATCAAATATCTGATTAGGACACACTTCCATATTTCCTTGCTTCTTCACACACTATGAAAAGTAAGAAAGATATTAAGATTCCTACACAAAATCTTCATGATCTTGCCTGAACATCCGAGTAATACGAAAGTATTTACAATGAAGATAGAAATCCTTCTTGAGCGAATATCAAAAAGATCATGGTAGGTGACTTGTGCGATTCTTTATGAATCAAACTTTGTGATAACTGGAAAGCAACAATGGTTTAATTCTTAACTGAATTTAAACACGTTCCAGGCCTCTATGCAATGTCTTAGTGATCTTGCCAGAACACTTAGAGTGACACCCTAGTGTTCACAGTGATGAGTGGAAATCCTTCTAGTATTAACCTCAAACAACACTTGGTAGGTAACTTGCAAGATTCTATATGAATCACGCTCGTGACAACTAGAAAGCAACGATGGTGTGATTCTTTAATGAATCAAAATTGTTCCAGGAACATGAAATGGCGGCTACAATCATGCGGATAATATTATCCAAATGATTCACTCTTTATGTTTGCATTCAGATTTGGACGGTCGAATAAAGAGAACGGGTTTACCCGCGAAATCTTGTAAAGGAGGTTCTTAATTGAAACTACCTACCACAAGTATGATATTTAACATCGTCCAACGGTCTTCACCGACCGGAGGTAAAATGCTACCCAATTAGGTTGAAATGTTCAAAGCCATTTCATCCATGTTTATGTTTTGTTGCTAACTGTCTTATGCAGCGTAACAAGAAGGTGGCATCGCGGTATACCAAAAGAAGTCGTCCACACATGCTTATACTTTATGTACTTAAGACTTCAACAAATTCAAGAAAGCCTAAAAGTCAAGTCTTCCGTTGTATCAAACTCTGAAGCTTTCAAGAATTTATAAATGTGTAAGCATGTGGAACATGAAGTCACGAGGAGGCGAATATCACAAGAGATGAATGCACAAGGTCAAGGCAAGGAAACATGCTCAAGACTAAAGTCAAAGATCTCCTCAGCATATTCACAAGAAAAAAAGACGACTACGAGTTCAAGACAAAGCATAGTATGCTAGGTTTATTTTATTATTGTAACTCGGGTAACGCCCTTGTTTGGAGTGACCTCCCTTTGGGGGAGATTGTTGGAAATATCTTTTTACGTATTTAGGAAGGTTCGGTCACTCCAACAATATATACATAGTATGGGCTCGTAGTCATAGTCTAATAATATAACCCACAAAGCCCACATATAGGGTGGGCTATATAAACCCCCTCCTAGCATGTTAGAAGGGGTGGTTGGTGGTTGGTTACTCATCTAATCTAATCTTTCTTGTTTTCTCCACCCTCTCTCTACTTTCTCTCTCTCTAGTTCTTTATCTATCTCTCTCTTTGTTAATCATTCCATCAATAGTATAATCCAAATATTACGATAAACTGTCAAGAATCAAACCCCATCAATTTGGGCAGCCATTTCATTTGAGTAGGAGTGCTAATTCTTTGGTCAAGTAGGTACTTAAGATTGAAGTGATCAGTCTTAATGATGAAATGCCTATCAAGTAGACATCCTCTCCACGTATCCAAATCTTGTAGCATAGCTAAGAACTCCTTCTCATAGGTTAAGAGGACTTGATGTTTTGGTGCCAAAGATTTGCTCAAATAAGCAATTGGGTGTCCTTGTTGTTGCAGAACAGCTCCAATACCAGTACCAGAGGCATCTGTCTCAATCACAAATATTTCATTGAAATCAGGCAATTTTAACATAGGAGCTTGCATCATAGCTATTTTAAGTTTTTCAAATGCCTCTTAAGCAGCTTTACTCCATCCAAAAGCATTCTTCTAAAGTAAAGCAGATAGTGGAGAACTAATACTGGCATAATCTTTGATGAACCTTCTATAATAACCAGTTAGGCCTAAGAAACCTCTCAATTGTTTGATTGAAGTAGGTCTTGGACATGTCTGCATTGCTTGGATTTTAGTAGGATCGGTAGCTACCCCCTCTTTTGTTATAACATGACCCAAATATTCCACTTGCTCTGCCCCAAAGACACACATACTTTTCTTAGCATATAACTGATGTGACCTCATAGTCTCCAAGATAATCCTTAACTGATATAGATGTACCTCCTCATTAGGACTATACACCAAAATATCATCAAAGAAAACTAGTGTGAATTTCCTTAAGAATGGCCTGAACATTTCATTCACGAGAGACTGGAAAGTTGAAGGAGCATTAGTGAGACCAAAAGGCATTACCGAAAACTCATAATGCCCCTCATGGGTCTTAAAGGCTGTTTTAGCTATATCATCTTCAAACATCCTAATCTAATTGTAACCAAAACTCAAGTCTAGCTTAGAAAAAATAACAGACCCACAAAGTTCATCAATAAGCTCCTCATTAAGTGGAATATAGAACTTATCTTTGTGTGTATGCTTGTTCAGTTGCCTGTAATATATGCACATTCTCCAACTACCATTTTTTTACCATTACCACTGGTGATGAAAAAGAACTTTGGCTATGCCTTATGACTCTAGTTTCTAGCAGCTCATTCACCATGGTTTCAATTGCATCTTTCAGTGTTGGTGGGTATTTGTAAGGTCTCATGTTGATTGGAGGAGTTCCTTCCTTCAAGGGAATCTTATGATCATGAGATCTCTTTGGAGGGAGGCTTATTGGGACTACAAACACATATGAAAATTCTGCCAATAATAGATCCAGGGGTGTTTGGATAACAGCACTACTAACTTTTGTTGGTGCCTTATCATGAGCAGAAATCATAGTCAGCATAGCCTCAGGGTATACACACATGGCCATACCAGCTTTTGGAAATTGCCTTCCACTCATCCATTATACAGCTGGTCTTATACTGCCCCTCAAATTTACATATTTCCCATTATAAGCAAACCTGATTCTCAGCTCTTGGAAGTTAAATTTGATATCTCCCAAAGTGGACATCCATTGAACACCCAAAGCCATATCACACCCTCTTAATGGTAATAGCATCACACTTGCACTAAAATTTTCACCCTGTAACTTCCACATAAAGTCACTAAACATGGTATTGCTTAACAAAGTTTTTCCTCCAGCCACAGTGACTTGTAAAGGACAAGTGTTCTTAATTTTGCACCCCAATTATTTAGCTACACTCATATTTAAGAAATTGTGAGTGCTTCCAGTCTTAATGAGAATGTGCAGTTCAAATTTACCCACGTTACCCAATACTCTCATTATCTGATAACTTTGGATTCCATTAAGGGCATGTAAAGAAATTTGTGGCAACAAGTCAGACTCACCCTTTTCTTGACCACTTTCTCCTTCCCTACATTCCAACACAATGTCCTCATCTTCATCAAACTCATCCCTATCTACTGTGACTTCCAAGCTAAACATTTGACTAGGGCACTTATGACCAGGAAAGTACTTTTGATCACAGTAAAAACACAAATTCTTGACCTTTTTTTCTTCTAATTTTTTGTGAGTTAACTGTTTTCTCCATGGCTTATTTTTCCAATTAGCATTAGGAGCAGGCAAAGACATTGGTCTGGGGCTAGTAACAACATTATTACCTATGAATTTTGGAGTAGGTAATAATGGCCTTTGCCTATTAGCACTCAGTTTAGCCTCTTCCAACTTACACAACCCATACATGTCAGCTAAAGACCTAGGTCTCAACATTCTCATAGCCAACTCAAGTTCATTCTTCAACCCAGCCACAAAGAAACACATAGCCTGATCTTCTTCCAAATGTACTCATACAATAGTTTATCATAAGCATCAATGTAATCTTTCACATATCCCACTTGTTTTAGTTTCTTAATTTCTCCTAAAGGATCATCATAAACTATACCAAACCTTTTCACAATTGCATCTCTGTAAATTGTCCAAGACACATCATCCCCCATGATTCTTATGAATTGCTGATGCCACATTAATGGAATATCAAAAAGATAAATTGACATAAGGTTTACCTTATCTCCATCAGCCACATGATTAAATTTGAAGAACTTTTCACATTTGAACACCCATCCCCTCACATCCTCACCTCCAAACTTGGGAAACTCAATCTTTGTTGCTTTGTGATACTGCACCCCCCTCTGACTATCAGGTCTAACAACTAAACCACCACCATTAGCAGAAGTGGTTGCAGCATTCCTCAATTCAGCCAACAGTTTATCTATCTCTTCCCTCATATATGTTCCAATTGTACCTCTTAAAGCTTTACCCTCATCCTGGCCTCCACCAGTTTTTGTTTGAGGTGCCATCTTATAACAAAATCAAGAATTGTAACCAACTATAACAACCCAAGAACTAACTTTTAACAAACTCAAGAAACTGTAACTAACTTCTAACAACTCAAGAAATGGACCTGTTGGAAGTAATGATGAATGTGGGTATGAAATGACGTGAAAAAATTGATTGAAATTGTGTTTATGGATTGTGAAGGTGTAGTAATGGTGGTTAAACAAAAAAACGAACATAAATCTTGTTGCGAAGATCACTGCTCTGATACCAATTGATAACTACCCTTTGATTTCAATATAGAAATGAAAGAGTAATTCCAAATAACAGGGAATTCCAAGAAATATGAATAGAAATCCGAATTAGATGAAACAATGATTTGTTATTGATTAGATGAAAGTTTGTTACAGGAAGAATGTTTACAATCAAAAGCTAAATCTGAAATGGATGGTTACAAGTGAATTTATACAGAATTACAAATGGGCGAGAAAAGTTGTTATGATAAAACTTTGACTTTCTTGCTTGACTTCTTGATATTTGATTATTGACCCATATCAATTTCTACTCAATTTTTTTGTTTGAACCTTAGTGTGTTTATCTTCAACATACAACAGGAGGCACGCTACCACGAGAAGCTTCAAGTAACCCCGCTTTGGTGCTCCTAGCCCACCAACAACTCTATTTTCAGTCACCCCTGCATTTGTTGAACCTGCAATCCAAATTACAGGTTACTCCGTGTCTGAGCAGAACATTGCTTCTGAGTGTTCTAGATTCACCACACCGTCATGTACTTTTGGAAATCCATCTAAGGAATCACAACCTACAATGGGAGGCGCGCCACCACTTCAAGCATCAAGTGAACCCGATTTTGGTGCTCCTAGCACTCCAAGAGTATTAATCATGCCAACAGTATTGATCACGCCAAGAGTATTGATCACACCAAGAGTATTGAAGCTTCAAGTGAACCTTACACGAGGTCAGTATCTTACAGAAAACAAGGTGAAAACAAATTAGCCCAAAATGCATTTGATGACACCAAGAGTATTGATCCTTTCTCTTGCATTACCTTGGGCAGGCATGTCAGCTAATATGTCGATTAGGTAAGTTCATGGTTTTATAACATGATGTACCCATGAACTAAGCATTTTTGTTTTTCACATAATTTTAAACAATTGTTTTTTTCTCAAAAGCCAAATGAAGCTTTTGATTTCAGTTTAAAGGTTGTGCATCTCTATCTTCAAGATGGCCGGGTTGGGTAATGGATCATTTTTTAGCAACTTGCCTAAGTAATATATTTTTGTAAATATGATTTAAGTTCATTTGGATACCAAACTTATCTAAGATATGGGGGGATTCATCCCCACCCTTCATCTCTTTTTCATCCAATGACTTAGATTAAATCCTTAATTTACACAGCAAGGGTATTTCGGTCATTTCGCCATCTACTATATATTGTTTTTTCTTCTTTCTTCTCTCACAAAAAACACACCTCAGATCTCTCTTTCTCTCTCTACCCCTGATTTACTTTATCTCTCTACCCCCGATCTATAATCACGATCTACTATATCATGAATCCATCAAAACGCGATCATGATGAATCCATGAAGAATTCATCAAGAACATCTATAATCACGAATTGATTCATCTATCACCAGGTTTGATTAATATGTATTATTATTTTTAGCTTATTTGGTTTAAATAAGCTTATTAATGTATTATCATTAGCTTTTAATCAGATTATTATGAACGAATCTTTTTGGATTGATTGTTCTTAATTATAAGCTAAGTTCTTAGATGAGAAGTTATGAATAAGTTATGAAGTTGGATTAATAAGCTAGTTAGCTTGAATAAGCTTATGAATAAGCTTTTTTTAATAAGAGTAGAGTTATGAATAAGCTCTGTAAATTAAATGATTTTGAATTTATTGTGTTACATTATAAGATAGCTTATTAGATTATTTCAATACGTTTTTGTGAATAAGATAGTTATGAATAAGCTTATTTTCATGTTAATAAGCTGTATTATTATGATTTTTTTAACTTTCTGATGTTATCATATATGATGTACATTTCTTATCATATATGATAGATATATCATATATGATAACTGATGATATATCATATATGATATATCAAATAAATCATAAGAAAAAACAGATTTTGTATAAGTATCTTTTAAAAAATCTGTATAAACTCTTGAAACCTGCCTTCTAATATATATATGAGTAATTCATTTTGGTATTAAAATTTTGCATAATATGTTCTTTTTTTCCTTTTATAAATGCAGTCAAACAGAGATGGTGTGATTGCCCTATTTGGAGCAAAGAGAGAGGGCTGTTGATTATAACAAGAGGATGTGCACAGATGTGTTTTAAGGATCAAGACGGAGTATGCGTTATTTATGAATTCATCATTTGATAATTTGTTTTAAGAATAGTGTATTATTGAAAAAGAAGAGTAGTTTCAATAATAATGTTGTTAGCACCTTTTGATTTTGTATAAATGGTTATCATATATAATATCAGATGTATATCATATATAATTTTACATTAGGTTATGTTCTGTATGAATTATCATATATGATTCTTTTCAAAAGTACATTTTTTAATGTTATGAACAAGCGTTTAGTTATTAATTGTGCATACTTTTTGTTGTAATCATGAGTTCATCAGATTCTTTGTTTAATATATCCCAGTTTTCTTTGAGTATCATATATGATAATGCCTTATCATATATGATAGTGCATTATCATATATGGCTTAATTTATCAAACCATCATGACATAATACCAAGAAAGTTAATCATATTAACAAGACGCTGTATCATATACCAATTGATTATAAAATCGTCCATATACTTCACAACTCCATTAGGAGATTACAAAGAAAAAACAAACAATAAACGTAAAAAATTCATGAGTTTCTTCACTAAGCTTCTTGGCCTTTTGGATGCTTGTAATATTCAACATGCCTTGTAAACAGTTTCCTCTACACAAAAAAAGAGGATTTAATTCAATTTTCAAGCACTAATCATATATGATATATTTTATCATATATGATATTTTAGCTTATATCATATATGATATAGTATATCATATACATACTAAATAAGTTCAGCGATATTAAGCCATAAAAAAGAAGAGTTAATTAAATTTTCAACCACATAATCATATATGATATATTTTATCATATATGATACTTTAGCTTATATCATATATGTTATAGTATATCATATATGATACTTCACAAACAGGTCATACTAAATCTGTTCAGCGAGATTAAGCCATAAAACCTTATAATTCACGAAAATAAGCTAATAAGTTAGCTTATAATTCATCATAATAAAGATGATGATAATCTATAAGCTTATTCACATTAGTTAGCTTTAAATTCACGTACTTTCTCAAATAAGCTATAAAAGAATAAGATGAATTATAAGCTTATTCACATCGAATAAGCTAAAAAAAGATGAATTAAAATAAATCGAATGAACTTTACCTTATTTATGAAGTGGATGATCGATTTACGAAGGTGAGGATCGAGGAATTTGATGTTTGTGATGATTGATTAAGACATGAATATGTGTACGTGTGTGTGTTTTTGTGTGTGTTTTAGAGAGAAGAAGAAAAAGGAAACCTCGATCCAGATCTGAGATGTGGTGTTAGGTGGGAGGGGTAAAATGACAAAAATACCCTTCCACTTTTTTTTTAATTAGAAAATAAGAATTAGTGTGAGCCTTTGATCAAGATTAGATAGATTGGTCCCCTTGTATCCAAAGGATACAAGGGATCCAAAATAACCGGACTCTTGTAAATATAAATTCTTATATTTGCTTTATGTTTATTTCAGTAAAATTGATTTTTTCATATTGAACCAATGTATTAAATGTCAAGGAAAAATTGTTGCTTAATTAAATCTTTATTATGCGTAGTAGTTATATGCCATTTCTTGACACTTTACCAATAATGCGTAAAACATGTTAGAAGATCTACTAACAGTTCTTGGTCGCCCAGATGGGAATATACTCTTTCCTAGGCCTAATTATCCAATCTAAGAAGCCTGAGCAAGATTTAGTCCGCTTTAGGCTCATCATTTTGATCTCCTTCCTGAGCGGGCTGGGAAGTTGATCTTGATGGTGTCAAAGCCTTAGCAGATGATAAAACTGTGGCTATTTTTCTCATCAACCATGGGAATCCTTGCGGAAACGTTTAACTCCTAGCCTAACAAAAATATTGAAAAGGGAACTTCTCTAACCATAGATCTCTATGCACTGATAAAAACTATTAAGCCTAGCCAAACACCCCTTAAGTTATTTTTAACACTAATTAGCAATGTGACATTTGAAGTGTATAACAGCACATGATAAATCAACATAGATATGTCGGTGTTTCTGAAGCAGCAATTGCTCCAAAGGTATGTGTTTCTTGAATCTCTGCTTACTTTTTTTTATATAGATAGAACCATAGAATGGTACTTAGCAGATTCAAAAATGCTATATCAAAACCTTAACCATAGGTTGGCGCATTGTATGTAAGAAAAGTCACAAAACCTTGAATAGGCCTATTAGTATATTATGTGCAGACAGTGTGTGTCTATCATGTTTCCGAATTAAAGTTATGTGAATGTTTCGAATAGGATTTTTTTTTGAAATTTCTCCGTGGATAAACTCAGCTCGCTGCCAGTCTGGAGCATCAGTTACGGCTGAGCTTCCTTAGATACAAAAATAAAGGATGATGGTGTGATATATATTGTTTGGTTCAAGTTCTCCCATATTAATCCGAAGGAGATTTGGAAATGACGGGAAGTAACTTTCAAAGTGACTTATTTCAAGTTCTCTCATGTTTAGTTGTTGGCACAACAAAATTATTAGTCTAATTATTCTTATCTTCAAACGAGAAACTTTGAGAGTGTATTTAAGCATTTTTGGTAACCGAGTCATATGGCGCTCAAGCTAAACCAAAATGTAACATAACTGAAATCATTTTTTGTAACTCGTGTTTATGACTGTGCATGTTGAATACCCCCGTTATGAATCCTTTCACAATTTCATTGTTCAGGTTTTACAACTATTCATTTAGTGACTAACATTGTTCAGGTTTATACTTATTAAGTGCATGTTTTATGGAGCATTATTAATATTTGTTAATTTATACGTAAATATTAACTGTCCGTGTATTACACCGGTTTTAAACTAGTAAGTCATTATTAAAAGACTCCTAATCCACACTTAACACACCATAATTAGGTCTGATTTTAGAAAATACAAACCCATACATGACACATATGACCTAATAAGTAAACCAGTCTTCCATGCATTCCCCCTTCAGTAGTTTCTAAGCAGCATCGTCATCGTCAACAGGGACGGACTCGATCATCGATCATCAATGGTACGGTGTTAACTGTTAACACGTTCACACTCATCAATCCATTCGCTGTATATGTCTATTGGCTCGGTCAGAGGTGTAATATTAGTTCTGTAGTACTCTTGGCAAATTCTGCAGGCTGCCTCGCCGATCAAATTCATCATATCAATTGTACATTCAACACTGCTTCCATGGTTGCAGAAGGGGCAAGTAAATACAGTGTCGAGTTTCGCCATCCGCTTTCTAGGAGCAGGCTTTGCTCTTGACTTCCTCTTCCCCATAGTTCGATCAGCTAACTTCTCGAGAAAAGCAACCTAGCGTGTGTGTTCAATCTGACCTGATTCAGAGAGAGTCGACTGAATTTGATCGACCTAGAATAATGAATAAATTGTGAAATTGGGAAAACTGGTGGAGGGATATTTATACTGGATTGTTGTCGGTTTGTGGTTTGTCGGTTTGTGGTTTATGGTATTCAGTTATTACCCACCTAGTCCTTATAGTATTATTGTAGAAGAGGGACTATAGAAAACATATATTTAGCAGTAAAATAAGGAGATTGTAATTATTTAAAAAAAAAAACACATATTTAGCAGCATCTTTCTAAGCTGCTGCTTCTTGCTACCGCTATCTTCGCGAAGTACTCGTAGTCTACATGTGACCCGACCCACGATCCGACCTGATTCTCATCCGAGTGATGATCAAGGTCCAAATCATATAAACCGGTTATCTTCGCAAATTTAACTAAAGATCGGTTCGAATACACATAAACTCACTTAGCTTGGAGTAGCTATGGCTGGATGTAAAATACTTAGAAGTCATGTATGTTAAAAAATGAAATAAACAAAAACAGTATTTTTCCCAAAAACGTTTTATTAATCAAAACATCAAGAACAATCCCCAAATGGATGTTGTTCAACATACAAACCAAATAGATAGTCCCCAAATGGATGCTATCTCAGAAATACATCAAGAACAAACAAGAAACAATAAGCTAATAAACTACTTATGATCCAAACATCTACATCTTAAATGTTTGGATCTAATTAGGGTTTATAAGATGGATAGTATAAGATGTGAAGTTGTGTTTCTGGATGAGAGATGAGAACGATGGATGTGTGTGTTTTTGAGTGGTTGGTGAGAGGAAGTGTAAATGAGCTATACAAACAATGTTTCCCAAAGCAACGTTATAACCAAGACTCAGTCAACCAGTCAAACCAATATTTGCACAAGGACCCCTGCACAATACAAAACAATGAAAATAAAGCCTAACGGCTATATTAGTGCAAAACAATTTCACAACCAGTCCCTCATGTTTAAGCACTTGTCACAAAGACAACCAACATTTTCAACACCCTTCCTCAAGTGCATAAACCAAAAAAGTTTTTCAAACACAACCTGGAGCACAATTCATTGTGCTGATAACTCCCAAGTCCTTTAGTTAAGATATCAGCAACTTGGTTCTCAGAAGACACCTTTAAGGTCTTAATAAGACCAGAGGCAACTTTCTCTCTAACCAGATGAACATCAATATCAAAATGCTTAGTTTTTTCATGCATAACAGGGTTAGCTGCAATCTGAATAGCTGAGCTATTGTCACAGAATAACCAAGCAGGAATACAACTAGGAGCATTAAGGTCCATTAAAACTTTGTTGAGCCACATAACTTCACACACAGCAGATGCCATAGACCTATATTCAGCCTCAGCAGAGGACCTGGATAAGGTGGCCTGCTTCTTGCTTTTCCAAGACACCAAGTTACCACATATGAAAACACAATAACCAGACACTGACCTTCTTGTCATTTTACACTTAGCCCAATCAGAATCAGAAAACACTTTTATGGTTTTGGAATTAGACTTTAAGTAAGTTAAACCAGCACCAGGTGCACCTTTTAGATACCTAAGTACCCTAAGAGCAGCATCAAAGTGAGATTGAAGAGGAGCATGCATATGTTGACTAAGGCAATGAACAGAGTAAGAAATGTCAGGCCTAGTATTGCACAAATATATCAGTTTCCCAACAATCTTTTGGTAACTTGTGTTGTTGGAAAGAAATTTATCATCAAAACTTTCCTTATGAGCCAAAATGGCATTTTCAGTCATGGGGGTACACACAGGTTTGCAACCAAGTAAACCATACTCATGAAGAAGTTCAATACAATACTTTCTTTGGTTTAAGCACAAACCATTGTTAAGCTTTAAAACTTCAATACCAAGGAAATACCTTAGTTCACCCAAATCCTTGATTTTAAAACTTTGACTAAGCAACATTTTAAACTTATCAATTTCACCAATATTGTTTCCAGTAACAATAATATCATCCACATAACAAGCAAAACAAGAAAAATTCCATCTTTGTTCTTTGTGAACAGAGAATGATCATTTTTGCTTTGTAAGAAACCAGCTTTACTAAGAAACTCAACAAGTTTTATGTTCCATTGTCTGGGAGCCTGTTTTAGACCATAGAGAGCCTTTTTTAGTTTACAAACTCTTTTTTCACTCTTATCAAAAAAACCAGGAGGGGGCATCATGTACACATCCTCACTTAAGTCACCATAAAGAAAGGCATTGTTGATGTCCATTTGAAAAATATTCCAAGTATTTTGAACAGCAAGGTTTAAAACACACCTAATTGTACTCATTTTAACAACTGGGCTGAAAATTTCATCATAATCAATCCACTCTCTCTTCCCACAACCTTTAGCCACCAATCTGGCTTTATATCTATCAATCTCCCCATCAGGTTTATATTTGATTTTATAGACCCATTTAGAGGGAATAGCTTTCCTATTAATGGGCAGAGGGTAAGAGTCCAGGTGTCATTTAAGTATACGGCCTCCATTTCTTTGTTCATGGCATGCACCCAATTAACATTTTTAACAGCATCAAGAAAACAAGTAGGTTCAGCAGTCCTATTAAGATTGGAAATAAAGCATCTATTGACTTCAGAAAGTTTAGTGTGGTTAGCATATTTGTGCAACCCATACCTAACTTTGTTATCTAACACAAAGTCATTTAACTTATCTGGTAATTTAGGGACCATGCTAGACCTTCTTGGACTAATGGGAGGGCTATCATCATCTGCCCTGTTGTTGGAATCAAAGGTGGGAACAAGATTTTGAAAATTGCCCTCAGAAATAGATAAAGTATCATCCATTGATGATGCAGTATGGTTATCATTCCCAACTGGCTGCTCCTCTGCAGTATCAGTTGAAGAATGATCCATAATTACCTCACCTGCATCACCAGATGGTCCCCTTCCTTCATCATTGGGTCTTGAAACATTTTGGTGTTCATAATCAAAAAAATCAAAAAAGGTTTTATTATCAAACTCTTTATTCAAAGTTTTATTCTTAGAACTTATTTTGTAAGGAAAACACTTTCATAAAACTTAACATCTCTAGAAAAGAAAGAACTTCTGTTTTCTAAACTCAAAACCTTATAAGCCTTTTTGGTACTTGAGTACCCTATCAAAACACATTTTTCAGACTTAGGAGAAAATTTGTCATGATTATTTAAAATGCTAGCAAAACACAAACACCCAAAACATCTAAGATGGGAAAGGGATGGTTCCCTACCATAAAGCATATAAAAAGAAGATTTTCCAGCAAGGACAGCAGACGGAAGCCTGTTAATCAAGTATGTAGCAGTTAAGATACACTCAGTCCACAGATACAAAGGAATACTACTCTGAAACAAAAGAGTTCTAGCCGTGTTAAGGAGATGTCTGTGCTTTCTCTCAGCAACACCATTTTGCTGAGGAGTGTAAGCACAGGAAGTTTGGTGCACAATCCCTTTTTCTTTCAAAAAATTGTCTATTTTACTATTTATAAACTCACTCCCATTATCAGATCTAACAATCTTAACAATCCCTTTAAATTGATTCAAAATAAGATTGACAAAGTCCACAAAGTAGTTAAATACTTCATCCTTAGACTTTATCAAGTAAACCCAAACAGCACGAGAAAAGTCATCAACAATGGTAAGGAAATATCTGTACCCTTCCTTTAAGGTAACCCGGTAGGGTCCCCATAAGTCTAGGTGGATGAGATCACCAACCATTTTGGACTTATGGTCACTCAAAGGAAACGGTTCTCTGGTTTGCTTAGAGAAGTGACAGATTTCACAAGGACTGAAGTGTTCGGGTTTGCTTATATTGAGAGAATTTTTTAAAGTTTTTAACACATTATCAGAGGGGTGACCAAGACGATTGTGCCAAACATTCTTAGAAGCATGATAACAAACAACAGACAAGTTACTCTTAATTTGGGGTAACTTACATTCAGAATCAAACAAGTATAGGCCATCACACTCATTACCAATCCCCAGAATATTTTCCCTTTTCAAATCCTGAATAACACAATTGTGTTCGTTAAAACCAACATGAAGCTTACTATCCTTGATTAACTTGTTAACAGACAAGAGACTCACAGTATAATCAGGAATGACTAAAACATCAAATAATATCACATTATTAGTAAGTTTTAAATTACCAACACAAGTGATTTTAGCAACAGTGCCATTTGGGTGACCCACAGTTATGTCTAAATCAGAGATATCAATCACATTTGTCATGTTTTTAGTTGAGTTAGTGATATGTTGATTTGCACCAGAATCAATAATCCAACCAAAATTAACTTTAATTCCATTGTAATTAATCTTAGCAACAAAAAACTTGTAAAAATGATTGTTAAAAAACACATTTCCATTAAAGAAACTGAACTCAGTACCTGCCATATTGTCTTGACCACCACAGTTCTCTTTTTCACTAATTAAACTCATAAGTTTAGCAATTTGGTCATTGGAAAAAGGTAAAGTGGTGTTAGAAATCTGAGTATCAACACTGTTACTAGAACCAACTCTGTTATTCACTTTAAAAGGAGTCCTATTGTTACTGGTATTAGAGTTCTTTTTATATCCAGGAGGATACCCAATTAACTCAAAACATCTATCAATAGTGTGACCCTTCATATTGCAATTAGTACATAACAAAGAGTTGTATTGATTCCTGTTTCCCCCATTGCTGTTATTGCTATTGGAAAATTGATTAGAATGATTTCTGTTTCCCCCATTGTTACCATTAAAAAACTGATTCTGGTTTCTATTGTTAGAAGATCTATTTTGATTCTGATTTTTGGGAAAATCATTAGCCTTAGCAGCAAAAGAGGAAACTTGGTGTTTTGAAGCCCCAGAATTAGAGTTAAGACCCCTATGGGACTCTTCTCTACACACAATCACAAAAGCATCTTTAACATCAGGTAACACAGGTTGAGTTAAAAGAGAACTTCTTATAGGTTGATAAACTTCATCCAAACCCATAAAAAATTTCATTAATTTCATTAATTGTTGATGTTTACTAGATTCAGCCCTAGCTATGCAAGTACAAGGAGAAAACTTGGTAAGAATATCAAATTCTCTCCAAAGAGAATTCAATTTGTGATAATATTCAGAAACAGACAATCCACTTTGTTTAAAGTTGTTAATCTTTTGAATTAAGTTAAAAAAATTGAGCCATCAAGTTTATCATAAGTGTCCCTAAGTTCATTCCAAACCTCAGCAGCATTTTCAGAGTACACTTGACTCAAATAAAGATCTTCAAATATACAACTTAACAACCAAGATAAAACAACAGCATTACATCTATCCCATTGATTGGAAAGAGGTTCACTATTAGCATAGGTAGACTTAACACAAGTACCATCAACAAAACCCATTTTATTTCTAGCTTGTAAAGCAATTTTGACAGCATTAGCCCAAAGTCTATAGTTGTCACAACCAGTAAGTTTAATGCTAACAAGAGTACCAATATTATGATCATTAGGTTGTAAATGTAAAGGATTACCAACATCCAAAGAACTAATCAAAACAGGAGTAGGAACAGGAGTAGTCATAATGACAAACAAGAAATAAATAGCAAACAATACACAAAGAAAAGCACACCAATCAAGAACAGGAAAACTAAAAAACAATTAATTAAAAAAGAGAGAGAGACTTGTAAATCAAGAATCACCAATTCTAGCTTGTGGACTGGGGTTGGCCAGAGCAGGTATCCACACCAGTCAAGCTGGAGGGTCAAGGTGTTAACCGAACCCGTTTGCACCCACCTCACTAGATCAATGATCAAGAGAAACAAGTGACTTACAGCGGAGTAAAAGGATGATAAACACCACTTGTGCTCTTGATTCACTTAGTCAAGAGACACATATGGTGGAAGTAACAACAAAGTCACTAAGAGCAAAGAGACCAATAATCAACAATTAGGGTTTCACAAACCCTAATTTCAAATCACCAGCAATGAGAGAGTCACCAAACAAAAAACCCCCAAAAGTTACAAATTAGGGTTTCACAAACCCTAATTTTAAACTTTCAGAAACTTAACCAATCCAACACCCAGAGTGACAAAAAAGGCAACACAAAGGGTTAGAAGCAGATAAATAATGAAATAGGACTTACCAATGAAAAACCCTAATTTCTGATTTTAGGGTTTTTCAAAAAAGATTAAAGAATATGTAAATTAAGACTATTAATCAACGATTAATAGTCAAGAAATAGTCCCCAAGCCAAAAAATAAGAAACCCCCAAAAAAGTTTGAAACCCTAATTTTAATTAAAAAAAATTAAAATTATAGATCGGAAGTAAGATAGCAAAAAACAGGTTTATAAAAAAGGATTTATCCAAGAAATAGAGCCATAAGCTCTGATACCATGTTAAAAAATGAAATAAACAAAAACAGTATTTTTCCCAAAAACGTTTTATTAATCAAAACATCAAGAACAGTCCCCAAATGGATGCTGTTCAACATACAAACCAAATAGATAGTCCCCAAATGGATGCTATCTCAGAAATACATCAAGAACAAACAAGAAACAATAAGCTACTAAACTACTTATGATCCAAACATCTACATCTTAAATGTTTGGATCTAATTATGGTTTATAAGATGGATAGTATAAGATGTGAAGTTGTGTTTCCGGATGAGAGATGAGAATGATGGATGTGTGTGTTTTTTAGTGGTTGGTGAGAGGAAGTGTAAATGAGCGATACAAACAATGTTTCCCAAAGCAACATTATAACCAAGACTCAGTCAACCAGTCAAACCAATATTTGCACAAGGACCCCTGCACAATACAAAACAATGAAAATAAAGCCTAACGGCTATATTAGTGCAAAACAATTTCACAACCAGTCCCTCATGTTTAAGCACTTGTCACAAAGACAACCAACATTTTCAACAATGTAGCAATGTATTTTTCTTATTCATCGGGAGCACACGTACAATAATATATTTCTACCACTGAAAGTTGATAATCTCATACTGTTATGTTCAAAAATTATAAAATTCATATGTATGGTATACAATCTCAAACACCCCGTGTTCAAGCACTTAACAATGAGCAAGTTCACCACAACAACATGAACAATTCCGTAGGATGGGGTATAGGTTAACAATGAGCAAGTTCATAGTTGCTCATTGTTTAAGCAATATGCATTTTATAATAAGCAATCTAAAACACCGCTTAATTTAGAACTGTTTATTTATGTGAATTGGGTGTTTGTCATTAGTTGTAACAGTTTATTTGTGTATGCTAAATTTTGTTTTTATCACGTTACTTCTATATGGAGCTCATGTGGTGGAGAGACAGTTCTTGATTAAAGGTAATTTGTTTTCATGCTTATTGGGATTAGTCATAAAGTTGTAAGTATCATTTCGAACATCTAATAAACACTATCTCTTTTTCTCATGTTATTAATTACTTCAATTCTATGACACGTTTTAGTCACTCCAACTCAATTAGTCCGGATGTCAATGAAAATTAAGCTTGCAGTGAAATCGTGTTATTAGAATTGTCTATGGTACAACGTTGGTGATGAAGGTTGTTTGCTCCTAGCCTCCTAACATATATGTTAGTGTTTTTTTAACTATGAAAAGTAGTTACATAGTATTTTGGCTTATTTAATGATTAAGGTTGTTTAGTTAAATTTTAGAAATAAGTAGGATATATGAAGTGATTACCAGCCCCAATTTTAAAAAATCGGTTTTTTTTATAGGAAAAGTGAACGAGCTATGAAAAGGTTTTCGTTGTAGCAGACATTAACCGAAAACCCGATTTTTCATAGATCGTTCACTTTTCCTATAAAAAAAACAGATTTTTCAAAATTGGGGCATTTCATATAGCTTACGTATTTCTAGAATTTAACTAAACAACCTTAATCATTAAATAAGCCAAATTACTATGTAACTACTTTTCTTACTAATTCGGTACAAGCGAAAGAAAGGAGCAAGATACGGCCGCCGAAAATTATCGCGCAAGAACAAGCGTAGGGCTGTAGCGCGCCCTTCAACCAGGAAGAATAGTTCGGTGTCGTGCTTATCTCTAAAATGAGTAAAAACCGAACCGAAACGAGCAAATTCTATTCAGTTTTCGCTTTGGATATACAGCTCGGTTCAGTTCGTTTTGGTTCGAACCACCTAAACAGAACCAAACTGTTCGATTTTGGTGTAAATCGGTTCGCTTTCTCGGTTTGATTTTTCTAAAAATTTAATTCGTTTTGGTTCGGTTTAATTTCGAGTCGGTTACGACCTGATGCTCAGACTTACTTTTACGTACGTCAGTGAGAATACTCTAATCTCGGGCACAAACCATTGTCCATTCTATAAAGAATAGTATCGCCAACTATCATTAGTTAGTGAGGTATCAACTGAAGTAAGTAAGAGTTCATAATCAAACTTTTTACCTTTCACATACGAAGACTCGTGAATCTTTGAAGGTGGGTACCAAATAGAGGTGCACAAAACCCATTTTTCTCATAACTGGTTTATGTGTATTCTAACCGATCTTTAGTTAAATTTGCGAAGATAATCGGTTTATGTGATTTGGACCTTGATCATCACTCGAATGAGAATCTGGTAGGATCGTGGGTCGGGTCACATGTGGACCATAGGTACTTCGCGAAGATAGCGCTAGCAAGAAGCAGCAACGTAAAAAAATGCTAATAAATATATGGTTAAAAAAAATTACAATCTCCTTAGTGTTGTGAATAGAGGTAAAGAATAAGTGTATTATTCAATTGATATATCACATAGGGTAAATACAAGGAGTATTTATAAGCCAAATACTAGGGTAAACCCTAATTACTATATGGGCCATGGGCATACAAATTATTCATAACACTCCCTCTTGAATGTCTCTATAGGTAATACGCTTTGATAATGCTACCTCATTAAAAACCTTGTCAGGAAAACCAGTGGGACAAAACCATGACTAAGGAAAATAGTGTAGCGCGTATTATCTCCCTATGATAATTACATCACTTAGGGGGCGCTTGGTTAATCTGAGGGGAATCGGAATGGGTAAGGGTAAGGGAATATAAAGGAATGCAATGAACATTCCTTAGTATTATCGTTACCATTGTTGGTGCTTGTTTAGTATAAGACATGGTGGTGATTGAAGATGGTGACAACAACTGTTAGGGTGATAGTCAGTGGTTGCGATGATAATAAGCGCCGTGGTGGCGTTGGGAGGGTGGTGGTAACGACAATGGTGGTGGTAAGTGGTGGTGGTCGCATCGGAGATTGGTGGTGGCGTTAGGTGGTTGGTGGTAGCGAAAATCGTGGTGGTCAGTGGTGGTGGCGGTGTCGGAGAGTGGTGGTGGCATTATGAGGATGGTGGTAGCGACAATGGTGGTGGTGGCGTCGGAGAGTGGTGGTGTCGGAGAATGGTGGCGTTACGAGGATGGTCGTAGCAACAATGGTGGTGATCAGTGGTGGTGGTGGTGGCATCGGAGAGTCGTGGTATCGGAGAGTGGTGGTGGCGTTAGGAGTGTGGTGATAGCGACAATGGTGGTAGTCAGTGGTGGTGGTGGCGCCGGATAGTGGTGGTGTCGGATAGGAAGAGTGGTGGTGCCGTTAGGACGGTGGTGGTCAGTGGTGGTGGTGGCGTCAGAGAGTGGTGGCGTCGGAGAGTGGTGGTGGCGTTAGGAGTGGTAGCGACAATGGTGGTGGTGTGGTGGTGGCGGCGCCGGATAGTGGTGGTGTCAGAGAGTGGTGGTGGTGTCGGAGAGTGGTGGTGGCGTTAGGAGGGTGGTGGTCAGTGGTGGTGGTGGCGTCGGATATTGGTGGTGGCATTACGAGGTTGGTGGTAGCGACAATGGTGGTGGTTAGTGGTGGTGGTGGCGTCGGAGAATGGTGGTGTCAGAGAGTGGTGGTGGTAGCGACAATGGTGGTGGTCAGTGGTGGTGGTGGCGTCAGAGAGTGGTGGTGTCGGAGAGTGATGGTGGCGTTATGAGTGTTGATCCCAAACTTAGATCGATTAAGCTTTGTGTATACGAGATTAGATCAAGTACTACACGTAGAGAAACCTTTGCTTATGAGTAAAGTAACAAAGTGTTATGCGGAATTAACACTTGATCTAAAACACAAAGATGTTAAACAAACTTTCACTTGTATTAGAATAATCGTGCTTGACTACAATGAAAGAGGTTTAACTTGTGAATACTTATGAAAACTGATATATTACTTTAACCTAAAAGACCTTCTTTTATAGATCAAGAAGTCTTGTACAATAAGCTACGAATCAACTATTCTAGGTAAAGATAATAATGGAAAATACAATGTTGTGCTTATCTTTACCATACATAAATAAAGAAACAAATAAACAAAAAGATTCATATGAAGATATTCCATCAGTGTCAATCTTCAAGGCTATCAGCGTTGACTTCTTCAATGTCAACTCTTGGCTGTCAGCGTCCAATGTCTTCCTATCAGCGCTTGAAGTCTTCTTATCAGCGTCTAGTGAACTGACCCATATTTTATTCCCAACAATGAGGATGGTGGTAGCGACAATGGTGACGGTCAGTGGTGGTGGGGACATCGAAGAGTCGTGGTTTCGGAGAGTGGTGGTGGCATTAGGAGTGTGGTGGTAGCGACAATGGTGGTGGTCAGTGGTGGTGGTTGCGCCGGATAGTGGTGGTGTCGGAGAGTGATGGTGGTGTCGGAGAGTGGTGGTGACGTTAGGAGGGTGGTGGTCAGTGGTGGTGGCATCAGAGAGTGGTGGCGTCGGAGAGTGGTGGTAGCGTTAGGATGGTCGTGGTAGCGAGAATGGTGGTGGTCAGTGGTGGTGGTGGCGTCGGAGAGTGGTGGTGGCGTCGGAGAGTGGTGGTGGCGTCGGAGAGTGGTGGTGGCGTCGGAGAGTGGTGGTGGCGTTAGGAGTGTGGTGGTAGCGACAATGGTGGTGGTCAGTGATGGTGGTGGTGGTCGGTGGAGACACATATACATACGTCGATATTACCTTGAATCCATTACCCCCCATTTACAAGGGAATGGTTCATTACCCGTTAGTGGGTAATGATTACCTATATTTTCGTTAACCAGGCACTATTAATCATTTCCTTTCCCATTCCTTACCCCCTAATACTCTTAACCAAGCACACCCTTAGATCTTTAAGTTGACGCATTCCAATATTGTGAGTAAGCTTCCTGAATTTTGAAGTAGGAAGTGCTTTGATAAATAGATCCGCCAAATTGTCACATGAACGAACTTGTTGAACTAAAATATGACCGCTCTCGTCTAAGTCATGAGTAAAGAGGAACTTCGTAGAATATGTTTTGTCTTATCGCCTTTGACGTAACCTCCTCTAAGTTGAACAATGCATGTTATGTTATCTTCATACAAAACACTGTTGTCTTCTTATCAGAATCTTTGTATGGTTGGATGAAGTAGCCGTAATAATGGTTAAACTTAAAGAATATGTCTTGTTAAAACCTTACTAGACAAAACCCAATGGGACAAAAATATAGTGAAGGAAAAATACATGATTCAGATAACTGCTAGAATAAAAATACGGACACGCATTCCACATTTATCAATAAAATCCTCCTTGGATTTCCATGTGAGAATTATGCCTCGTTAAAACCTTACTAGACAAAACCCAGTGGGACAAAAGTCTAGTGAAGGAAAAAGAGTACATAATTTCTTTATACGCTCGGGGATGTTGCCTCTGCCGAAAAACCCTACGGGGACAAAACCTTGGTCAAGGAAAAAAAAAGTGCAACACGTATCTTCTCTTCCCCTGATGATCACATCTTTATAATCAAGAGGATCTTTTCAACTTCATGTAATCCCATGAACGCAAAAAACGTTTATTAATGTAATGATAAACCATGTCTTTAGTTTTCATGATGCACACATATTTCACCTTTAAGATGTTAAATATCGAAACTAAGACAAACTTCGTCTTTTCTTTTAAATTCCAATTTTATGCTTCATATCGCCTTTATAATTGCAACTCTTTATTTAGCACACTAATACACACTAAGGCGATTATAAAATATATGCTCTAAACATGATAAATTTAATGCAATCATGTAGTGTTCTCGAGAACTTTTCTTGTATGCCATAATAAAAAATCACCAGAATGCTTCATGCATTTTATATCTTATAAAAACTCAACATCACACGAGCTCTATTCATATATATTTTAGACGCATATCACTTATTTATCGCATTGCCAGATTTATACAATATTTATTGGATCCACCAAATGTGAACATGTATCTGCATGATAATTTTCAAGTCTTTGAAAAACTATATGTGTGCCATCATTTGTAACTTATGTATATTTTAGTTTCGTTTCTCATAAAGACCGATGCATATTCAATAGGTTGTATAAATATACTATAAGCCTCAATGATATGTTTCATCACAAGAGACTTCATTTATTCATAACTTTCTTGCGTCATTATGTTTTGGCCATTCATGTATCCATGATCCTCACATTCACTTTAGCGCTATATTATTTATTATCATTATCATGCAAATTATCGTATATATCCATCGACGCCGGTTCATTTATTTTCGATTCCACACTTTACTAGACATTGCATTCTATCATTTATTGAGATCTCATAATATATCATGTACCCGGGGTTTTCTTAATTAGCTTCATGTCTAGAGACTCTTTAAGAGACTATCATGGGGTCGTTATTACCTCGATTCGACCATCTAATTTTCTAGCTCCATATTATCTCTTTAATTGAGGATTTTTATTTAGAATCGAATAGTGTATCACGTTGCAGACGTGCCATAGACTTACTACCAATCATTGGTTTTACTATTGGGACAAACATCGTAATTGGAGCATTAGCAGCATATATATAAGTATGATCTAGTCACTCACTTTTGTTCACTAAACATGCCTGCCAATTACTAGATCTGGAATATAAATTGTCCCTTGAACTTTATGTACATATTCATTAGTGCGAGGATCAAAATTTCATTATCATAATTTATTCCAAATTTCTCGCTGCTCATTCTCCCTCTGAATGAATTATCATTCTCAATATCTCATTTTGTACGTTGTGGTGGATTTACTATGACATATGCCGCACAATTACATAATCTCATATGAGAAATATGGTTTGTGACCAAAAACCATTCTAATAGGGAGGATTCATTATAACTTGTTGCCAAGATGCGAATTCATATGTTCATATGGTATAAATTGCCCCATAAACCGAAACTATTGTTCTCATAATTATTGGCTTTGCAATTAACTGAAGACGATTTATAAACGTTTCAACAAAAGCAATTCATGTATGAACATTTGCTATATGAAGTTCAACACTTATTTCAATAATTGTCCAGACTTGTAAAAATTCACCACTATTCTTAATAATCATATTTGAAAAATCATGCTCACATCGAGCCACTGATCACGCCGACTTGAAGTTGCGTAATTGATGATCATTTTGACGATGCATCGATTTTATAACTCAAAATGATCCACATGAGACATGTATAGGCCAACATACATGCTCTTTTTATGTTTTCCAAAATCAAAGAATGAGTCCTTATTTTCGTTTAGTGGTGATAAGTAATGAATTTCCATTGAGAACAATAAAAATTAATCAAAATCATCTTAGAAGAAACTCATGGTTCTTCTATAACTTTCGCATCATCATTGATTCGGGATGGTCCAACCGGTCATACCAATTATTACAACAATCTTGGCTCATAAACTTTTACTTTATGGCCACATGTGCTTTAATTGCACCCTTTATATATAAAACTTAAAAATATGAAGAGCTTGCATTTCTCTAATTAGCTCATTTATCTCTTGCACACATATAATAATCAAATATTGCAATTATGACATTTAACATATTTATATACTTTCGGAACTATACTATTAAAAGAACCTATATATGTAAATCAACCAAAATCAATGATTTGGTCATGGGTTCAAGTCTTGCAAGAGACAAAAATCAATGATTTTCCTCCTTAGTGCGAAGCCGTGAGTTCTAGGGGTTTCCTCTAGTGGTTCGGGTCCCGGGGCCTGCCCGTTATGGATGGTATAATTCGGGGGTCGAATTTCAGTGAGGTTGAGGTGACGTTATAAAAAAAATGTAAATCAACCAAATAATGTTAGAATAAAATTCTAATACTACAAGACATGTAATCACGTTACACTGTCATATATACATATATGCTTAGTAGGAGGTTACAACTCAATTCATATTCTTGATTTCAAACATTATTGAACTAATAATCAATCTTGCAAACAAACATAGAAATTACTATGTAAAATTATTATGACGAATCGTGTATTAAAATATGGAACTAAATACATATCTGTCTTAGTTCAAAAAATCAAATTCATATTCCTAAAAATATTATAATTGTAAGCACAACCTAGGTAAGTAGCTCAAGTCATGCTAATTTCATTGTAGATCGCATATTAATAACAAGTAAATATTATGCGCTGATAACTAATTACTTGATGACCTAAATAACAGATTTGGGTTCCCCGCAAACGAGGTTTTGCAAAACTAATACGGAGTACTCAGTAATAGGGGTGGCAATTATCGACACGACACCATTAACGACACGAAGTTAAACAGGTTTGGGTTAAGGATAAAGAGGTTTGGGTCAAAAACAGGTCAACCTGTATAACCCATTTAATAAATGGGTCGTGTTTAGGTTGAGTAAGTATTAAACAGGTCGACACGTGAACCCGTTTAAAAATATATAAGCATCAAAAAATAAAATATTTAACCTTAATTTTATGTTTTGTTTAGGTTAAATGTATTTTATATGTAGTTAATTAAAAAGTGTCATACATCATTTCTCTCTCATCACTAACCACCAATCATTTTTAAATTTCAACCAATCACATTTGTAGGTCTCTTATTAGGTCTACTAATCAGGCCTACTAATCATTTTCTATCATAATCATACTAACATCATTAGATAATATACAAAAATAGAAGAACGTGATTAAGATACTGATAGAACGTGTTTGTAAAGTTAAAGACAGAAGTAGTGTCACAACTTAATAAAAATAATGATTATTGGCTTATTATCTATTGCAAGGTTAGTTAGATTTGTTGTTATGGAATTTTAATGATTTGTCGTTGTTTTGATTATTAGATGTACATATTATTAGGTAGAGAAACACGTATATAATGGTTATTTTATGTTTAAATGATAATTAATACGTATTTTAAGGTTTTTGTTATATATAAATTAGTTATTTGGACATATATGAAAGTTCAAGTTTTAGATTGGATATATATGAAATTTTTAAGTAAGATTAGATATATATAAAATTTGGCATTAGAAGGAGGGATATATATATGAAATTTTTAAGTAAGGTTGGATATATATGAAATTTGATATTAAAAGAAGGATATATATGAAATTTTCCCTTTTATCCACTACAAAAAAGGTTTTTAAGACGCCGATTAGAGTCCTATAGAATTACATTATAGGACCTTTGACATAATAGGACCTAAATAAACGTGTCCTTTAGTAGGGGTTGTAATAGATATTTAAGACCTGTATGAGTGTCTTAATAAACACCAAGATAATAAAACTCATTCTTAACTCCTATAAAGATACTTAATGCAACGAAAACAATGTCATAATAAACCAAGTAATAGGATGTTTTAATGTGTTCTAACATGTGTATACACACTTGATATATTTTGGGACACATTTACGAGTCTTATAATATATTTTTTTGGGACGGAACCGTAGTGCATCAACTGTCATATAAGTACAAAGAAAAGTGTCCTAATACAAAGGTTCGGTGTTAGGACCAAATCTAGTGTCTTAAAGTAGTACAGTATCATTCATCGAATAAACGTTTCATTTATATCACTAGTGTCCTAATAGTTAACATCATAAAATACGTGTATGTAACCTCCTTTACAGTAACCAAAAAAAAAATTCACATGACATATGACCACACTGAATTTATCACAAGTAAATAAGAAAAGAATATAAATTGATGACAATGAAAATATATCATTTTCATCAGAAGTTTACATCCATCATTCAGAGAAAAGTCTTTCAATACTTAACATGAATAAGAAAGAAAATGAATATATGTACAAATTAATTCTCTTGAGATATCCGCACATCATGCAACAATAACAAAACTAGGTAAGAAAAGTAGAAGCTCCTGGCCTTGTTTACATCATCCTCACGCATTGCCTGCAAAAAAACATCCCATATTTGCATTAAAGTGTAGTTTTAATAAACCGTATATAACACAAGTTTTAAAAAGATAGCATACTGAAACAAAAGAGCAATGTCCTTGCAACAGTTGCGACAACATGTTCAATCATGATAGGAGTCCACATTAGTTCAGCCAACGGTCATTCATCTTTTTTACCGCAAATTGTGCATCAATATCACACAATTCAATTTAATATCTTTACCCGCAAGCACCTCTTCTAGATATAAGCAAGAAATACCTGATCCATTTGCTTGAAACAATCTCAAAATTCAAATTGATTTAAAGGCAAACTCGAAGTCCAACCTCAAGTGTAATAGTCGATTTATCGAGTGTATGGAATATCAATTCAAATAGAAACATGCCAGTAAGGGTCAAAGTATATTAGCAACAAAGAAATCTTGTAATGATGTATAGGGAACATTTGTACATGAAATCATTCTTAATCCACCATTGCCTCTTGAAATTATACTATACCATTTTGGGCTTGTGGCACTAAGTTGCTCATCAGTAGCCTTTCACTCGGGTTACGAGTAGTACGACTTACGACTTCGAACACAAGACCAATAAATCTACATGTAAATGAAGCAAAAAACATAATATGATCATTTTATTTAGTAAGTTTTTAGGCTGCACTAGAACACATAAACCTTAAAATGGCTATACAGTTAGGTTGAGAATTACCACAATCCTACATAAATTCGACCATTTCTTGTTTCGCTAGTTATATAATTCAACATATGTCTTAAGCATATAACCATAATAATGATTAAATATGATTTAAAGTTATACCTTTAACTATGTAGACAAAACAATACTACTAGCTTCAATTTTCCACCTTCAATCTCAACAGCCTGCAGACCATATGTGTCCTAAGAACAATAACCATCCATTAATTCAAAATTAAAATAAAGACCATAATCTTCCATTCAAGGTATATAAAGACAGAGACATTACTTTGATACAATATCATAGAAATCTATAATAATCAAGAGTTAAGAAATTGCATCAACATTTATAACAAAAAAGTTATATCATCCTGACCATCGTGCGACCATATTGGGATTAAATTCGGTATATTATACGTGTTAAATATTAGAAAACCTGAATCAATGATCAAAAGAAGAGTAATTGAATGACGGTTATAAGGCCATCCACAATGGGATGACGTGGAATCGTTCAAACAAGTGGTTTGCACGCCAACTCATGGTTCAATTGCAATGTGAGGAGAGTTCGTATAAAAAGAGTTCCTTTCTGTAGGAATCGTATTTAAACCTAGTAAGTGGGCCCTTTTGACTGAAAGATTCAAATTTCTCTCTTCATTGAACGCGTGTCTTGGGTTTATGGGTTGTGAAAGATTGATACAAAATTATTATATGTACATGTGGCATTGTATTATACCCATGGGTTGGAGATGTTCTAAGGGCATCTCCAATGGAGTGACCTGTCGTTCGTGCAATGAAAAAAGGTGTCTATCTGGCAATTGTTTAATGCATTGTGAGAAGTGAAACTCATCGTTCGTGTAAATTGCGTATCTCTCTGAACACATGGTATTTTAACTGTACCAATGTCCATACGTCTTATATTATCATTATAATTACACTAGTAGGTGAATAAAATATGTTTTACTTGTGATAATCTAAGATAGTGACAAAAATGCATGTAAACAGACAACACTATTATAATATTTTATTACAAAGTAATTATATAATATATCATTAAATTAAAATGACGTGGAAATGTATTAAATCGTGTAAGGTTCAATGCATTGTGGGTATTTTCGTATTAGATATAAAATGTTGACGTGGCATTGTATTGAACCTAAAAATGTTACATGCATTGTGGATGCCCTAAGGCACGAAAAGTGTCAGGCGGTTTGATTGGTGGATGCGAGAAAAAATATAAAGAAATATATGTATTAGACAAAATAGGTCAATTTGGGCGGGCAGTTTTTGGGGAACCAAAATTGGGAGGGAGCATGAAATATTTTGGCGACTTGAGCTATAATTGATTAAAAAATTTCAATAGTTAATCTTTATCATTTATGAAAAGAGTATATTAACTTTTTAGTTAAATGAGACATATATTTTAGTTAATAAATAATTTTATTTACGTATACGTACGTACTCTGTAAAATGTAATTAGCAATGTTTTAATTTATTGTTTTTAAGTGACTCGATCGATTCACCACGGGTTTAAACGGTTTGATCGTCAAGTCAACAACGGGCTCAAGTGGAGCTGTGGAGATTTCGAAAAGATTGAGCTTGGCTCACTTTGAGAGATTTAACTTCCACCCAAACTCAACTATTAATGTGAGAAATCTTGTTTTAAAATTTAACCCAAAGTTTCACCCTTTTTCCTTTTTTGCATCCACCAAATGAGTATTTCTCAAAATGTCTTATTCAACTTATGCAAAATATGTGACTTGTCTAAAAATAAGAAAAATAAGTACTTTATTTCTTATGACGCAAAGTAAATACGTGTAAGAAATTGTCTCTATGCGATTTCATTTTATTTTTTATGCGACTTGTATTAAAACAAATATTTTTTATTAAAAAAATAAAGAAAAATCCTTTAAATTTAAACTTTATCTTTATGCGACCTGAATCTTTATTATTAAAAAATTATTTTCTATAAAAAATCTTAATAATAAAATTATTTTTTATAAAAACTATTTTTAAAAAAAGTATTTTTCATAAAAAAAATTATAAAAAAAATATTTTATAAAAACAGTGAGTATTTTTTATAAAATTATTTTTTATAAGAAAATTATTTTTTATATAAAAAATATTTCTTATAAAAAATATTTTTTTTATAAAAAATATTTTTCTTATAAACAATATCTTTTTTTATAAAAATATATTATTCTTATAAAAAAGTATTTTTTTATAAAAAACAATTTTTTATAAAAATATCTTTTTTTATAAAAAATATTTTTTAATAAATAAAGGTACAAGTTACATAAAAATAAAGTTTAAACTAAATAAAGTAAAGAGTTTTTTTTAATAATTTTTTTAATACAAGTTGCATAAAAGTATAACGCAGTTGCATAAATACAACATCTTACACACAAGTACTTTTGTCTTAAACAAATGTACTATGTGTCATTGAGAATAAAGTACAACTTAACAATATTATGATTTTTTGGCAAGTTGCATAAGTCGCATATGTTGCATAGAATATTTTGAGAAATTCTCATTTGATGGGTACAAAAAGAGAAAGAGTGTGAAATCTTGGGGCATTTAAAAAATTAACCATTTATAAAACTATATCTGATAGGATTAACTAACACTATGAGTATCAACTAGTTCATGTATAATACTCCGTACACCACAATATGTATGTCTTGTTAGTACGGAATTACTAATTAGTAGATTTGTATAATATAAAAACTAGTTCATATGTTATAATTGTTGATATGGTGCGTTCAGTAAGTTTGAATAATTTGATTCCACGTTATAACCATAAGGTTTATATAATATGACCGATGCATGCAAAATACATTCATTTTTTTACGATAATCTTAAATGATTGGTAATCTAATTTTTTTATTTTGTGTTGCTTTTTAAGGTAATTCAAATTCAATACATATTGATCTTGATAACTCTGAATTGGGATTTGCGTAAAATAAAAGAAATGAAATGGGATTTGCGTAAAATAAAAGCAATGAACATGTGAATCTATAAAATGTTTATCATTTGAGTTTGTGATTTATTTCTTAAATGTTATTACTTTTAATGTAAATGGCTGTAAATATTTAAAAGAATTATGTTTTTTTTCCTTTTTGGCTTAATTCTTTAGTGAAGTTTTCTTTCTTCAAGAAAATCGGTTCTTTTACGGGTGAAACCAAAGAACCAAAGCTAGAACCAGAATCGAAACTGAAAAATATATTTGATTCGATTCTCTGTTCCTACTTTTGGTTCTCGATTCCATTAATTCCGATTCTAGTTTCATCGCTTAGAGACACATGCCCAGCCCTAATCTCAACGTCTTTATACTCACAATTTTGATGCTCTTGGAATCTAAAACCCCAACACTTGTTAAAACTTAGTAGATTCATGGGTACCAACATTGTTTCTGGCATCCGCCACCAAGCACCATCTCTCGTTTTCTCTCATTACTTTCTCAAATGTTACTCCACCACCTCTGACATTATGTTAGTTGCAAGTATATAGATCTTTAGCGATATAATTAAAAACATATGTATTTTATTATAAAAACATCGAATGCAAACATTAAACTAGAAAATCTAAACCTAATTTAAACCCAAATAGCTATTACTATGAACTATTTTGGTGCATATGAGAATGTTTCATATATCACAAGCAATATCTATATTAGTTATAAATAGTGAGTGTTTGTTTTTTAAATCTTAATTCTTGAAAACTTAAACAAATGTAGCTTGCTTAAATTACCTTAATCCTTAATACATCATAAGCTTAATGAATTCTAAATTTTACAACTTTTAAAAAATTATATTGTATTTAATTTAGAAAACAAGCGCTTTATAGTTAAAAGAATATAAGCTTTGCATCAAAAGTCGAACCAGAATCATGGTTTAAAAAATATAACTATTTACCATTATACTCCCTCTCTTCACGCGAGTATTCGTCCATTATATCAAGTATAAATAAGTATATCTTAAAAGTCAATGTATTTGGATCGTGATACACGTGTTTATGCTAGATAAGACCAAACAAGTCACACGTAAAATGTTGTGTCCTAGAACCACTCAGGATGGCCTAGTGACAAAAAATCTTGCGACTATTACACTAAAAGGTGCGGCGTCTCAAGTTCGATTCCTACTGTATATAACAACTCTGGATTTGACACATCAATCTCCTTGAAAGTGAGGTCTTTGTCTGGTTTAAGTATGTGTGACGGTGGGTTCAAGCCTCGTTAATTAGTTAGCATAAAGAGAATACAATGGTTACAAAACAATGTTATGATTTAGGACTTTTGTCTTAGGTCTCTTATTACGTTTGGTCATAATGAAACTCCAAACGAACAAGCGTCCTATGAAAATCAATATAATAGGACCCACATATTAAGTGTCCTATAAAAATTCGTTTTATAAAACCACGCCAAATATATGTCATATAAAATGTAATATAACAGGACATTTATATCAAGTGCTCTATTATGTTTCATCATAATAATACACTACAAAAAGTTGTCTTATAAAATAGTTTATTAGGATTCTCGCATAAAGGGTCCTATAAAAAACAACTTAATAAAACTTAAAATTTAACTGGTCCTATAAATTGTTTGTTAGGACGCTCTAAAAATAGGAGTCCTAGAAAAAGGTCCTAAAAAACATGTTTTCTTGTAGTGATTAAAAACCATCAAAATTGACAACCAGAATGCGTGAGCAAATATTATTATAATTGTTCTAAACTCAAATATTTATCAAATAATTCACATATTTTATAATTATTTATTTCATGTATTGACGAAACATGTTTACGTTCGATTGTTTCTTTCATGTATTGACCAAAATGCATGGAACTCTATTCTATTATTGTGATTGTTAAATAATTAACATTTATCGAAAAATTTATGTTATTTTTTTTATTTTTTTTCAATTAATTATAAAAGTCCGTTTACATTATTTTAATATTAACATCTGTTTATTATTTCTTACAAAAATCACTCATTAAACTAAGTTCGACGTTAGACGGGTCTACTTTGTCTATAATCATAGATAATAACTAACCCTAAGTTGATCACAGAATATTGGAATTATGAATGCTACCGTCAATAGGTTAAATTAAGGGCACCTATCTCTGGTAAGTTGTTAGCTTTTGATTCTCAATTTCATCATAAATTATACAAGTAATTATTTATATTTTTGGTTTTCACAGAATGTCATCTTCCACTTCCAGTATTATTACTATTGACGTGAATGGGATATTTTCTAAAAATCCATTAAGTTATTCAGTAGGTGTCGTAAAGACTATAGATCATGTTGATTTTGGAAGGATGGATTTTAATGATTTAATGAAATTCTTGGAGAAACTAACTAGGTCCAAATGCAGTAGGTTATATTATTGTGTCCCTAGGAACACTTTACGCACCGGGTTAAGATTAGTCGACTGTGATCTCGATACATATAGATTGTTGGAACACGCGGTTGCAAATGGTAGGAGAATTGATTTGTATGTTGACCATTGTGATGAGAACTTGGCAGACTTGGTAGGGAAAGAAAAGTTAAAGGACCTTATCATGGGTGTTGATAACGCTATGTGTGAAGCGGAAAGTGAAGATTCTGATCCTAGCTATCAACTAAGCTAGGATGGGATGATATATCAGACTTGAACTAATTAGCTCAGGAAGATGATGACGACGAAGACGAAGATAATGTTGATGGTGATGGTGATGATGACGACAACGATGATAATGATGAAGATGATGTTAGCACTTTGAACCACACAATCGATGACCCTTTTCTAACTCGACTTTGCTATGAAAATTTGGATGATGATGTAGTAGAGCAAGTAGATTCGGATGAAAATATGAGTGCTAATGAAGAAGACGAGGATAGTGATGGCGTTGAGAAGTATATAGAACGCGGTGTTTCATATCCTAGCTATGATCCATCCATTAACTGGAAATTAACGATACAAATACTAGGAATGACGTTCGAGAGTTGCAGACAACTAAAAGAGAGCATGATCGATTATGGTGTCTCAAATGGTTACTAGTTGGTGTTTCCGGTAAACGATAACAAAAGACTTTTGGTGAGGTGTGGAAAAGAGGATGGTGTAGCAAATAATGATAAAACAGGAGAGGATGGTAGCGAAAAGAATGATGAAAAAGAAAAGGATGGTGGCGAAAACAATGATGAAAAAGAAGAAGATGGTGCTGAAAACAATGATGAAAAGGATGGCACGGGAAAGAAGATATGAACCGATAGAAAGAAGAAAGTAAGAAAATGCCCATTCAGGCTTTGGGCCTCTAATATTACAGGTGAGGGTTCATTCCAAATAAAATCACTAAATGATAAGCATATATGTTCAAGAAAGTTTTCCTTGGGGTCTCTTGTTACACACACCTGGATTACAAAACGCTATTTCAGACAATTAATTCAAACCCCTCATATGAGTATAAGAACAATGCAAGCGGATATTATGAGGAAATATAAATGCAAAGTCAGTACAGGGCCAATGTAGTAGAGCAAAGAAAATGACATTACTTGAGTATGAAGGTGGGCTCAAATGACATTATGCAAAACTTTGGGACTATAGATCTGAGATATTAGAAACAAACCCAGGAAGTACCGTCAAGATGTTAGTGAATAGATTGGATGGAAATGTTTTCTTCAATATCTAATATATATGTTTTAAGGGTATTAAAGATGGATGGATTAGTGGTTGTAGGAATGTTATTGGTTTGGATGGTTGTTTCTTAAAAAGTGTATGTGAAGGTAAATTGCTCTCTGCTATCGGAAGAGATGCCAATAACCATATTTTCCTGATAGCTTAGGCTGTTGTGTTTGTTGAGGATAAGGAAAACTGGAAATGGTTTCTCACACAATTAAGGGATGACATTGGAATGATAGATGGAGTTGGACTAACATTAATTTCAGATCAACACAAGGTATAAATTTCACCACCATATGAAACTCACATTGATCCAATTTTATTGTTCTCACATGCTGTAGATTATATTATAATTTTCATGTTTTTCCATTTTTAGGGGATCTTCGAAGCTGTGAAAGATATATTTCCTTATGCCGATCATCGACAATGTACACGACACATTTATGCTAATTTTAAAAAGAAATTCCGTGGGCTCCAGTTTAGGAACTTGTTCTGGGCTGCTGCAAGATCAACAACGGAGCAACACTTTGAGGATAAATAGATGAGCTCAAAGCCATCAATAAAGACGTGTATAACCATCTTATAGAAAGAAATCCAAGGAGTTGGTCAAGAGCCTTTTTTGAGTTCAATAGGACATGTGATGCGTTTGAGAATGGCATAAGTGAAAGCTTTAATTCACGCATTCGAATTGTGCGAAGAAAGCCAATCATCACTATGCTAGAAGAAATCAGAATATATGTTATGCTACGAAACTTCAAAAAGGCAGAAAAAGCTAGAAAATTAGAACATGAAGTATGTTCTTCGACCAGAAAGACACTAGAGGAAACAAAACTTAAACAAAGGTAATGAATATCACATTTTAATAAAATTATGATATCAAATTTATTGCTACTAACGTTACTTTGGTTTGTTTAGGCATTGGACTATGATTCCAAGTGATTCTAATATATTTGAAGCAATGAATGAATTCGGTTCATTTGTGGTGGACATTCAAGCAAGAACTTGTAGTTGTAGATCATGGCAGCTGTCAGGCATACCATGTGTTCATACAGTTGCTGCACTGGCATTTCTTGACAAGGACTCTGAGACTTATGCTAGTGAGTGGCTTAAGAAGGATATGTTCAAAGAAGCATATAAATACCCTATTAGACCACTGATAAACACTTCATTTTGGCCTAAAACAAATAATATGTGACCTCTACCTCCAAAAGAAAGACGAATGTCCGGTAGGCCACCTGTTAATAGGGAAAGAGCTGCATCTAAAAAACAAATAAAGTATTCAAAGGTTGCGTTTGGAAGAAAAATGACTGGTAAAAAATGTGGTGGTAAAGGTCACAACTCAAGGTCTTGCAAGAACCAGAAAACCCACCCACTACCAAAGCAGGCGAGGCCGGCCTAAAAGAGTTGTATCACCTACAAATGCGAGAACATCTATAAGTGGGGCTAACGTTGTTGATCAGATGATTGGCCCTTAATTCCATGTTTCTTAACAAAGACAAACTACAATAAATTTGAAGTTAGTTACATATTTTTGAGTTTTTTTGGTACCTACACACCTGCAGTATGCATAGCTTTACAAGCTTTTGTTTTCGAACTTTGTTGCACGTTTTATTTTTCTAGACTATCTCACTTTAGTTTGGACCTTTATGATAAAAAAAATTATTTAGTTATGGGTGTTAATGGCTAAATTATGGATCTGCTAGAGCTTTTGATGTTGCAATGTTGTTATGGTGTTGTCTTAATAGCTTTGCAATCTCTCTTTACACATACACACAACCAAACAGTTCTATACTTGTATAGTACTAGTCTTCATCTAGGCTTGTTACATCATATACTCCTACTGAATTAGTAGCACAAACTAACAACCACAGAAAACGTCATAATTTGTTAAAAGTTTCTATATGTGGGAATAGACGTAGTGTTCTTTCCAATATTCTTTTGCATATTGATATGCCTAGATTAATAAAAATGTACTGCACATTCTTAACGATAATAAATGAGGTTGCAAGCTTTGGTAAATTTCTGCTACTATTATCGGCATGAAAGGTTACAAGCTTTAGTAAATTTCTGCTACTATTATCGGCATATGCTTAAGCATGAAGGGTTACAAGATTTAGTAAATTTATGCTACTATTATCGGCATGACGTCGGTGCTAGATCGATACCACAAAGCAAACGAGGGGCAACAATTGACAAGCCCAATTGTGAAGGTCAAGGTAAGAATATGGCTTTAGGTAATTGGATCTCTTACTTATTATGAATAAAATGCACAAGCTTTTAGGGTTAGCTACACAAGTCCTCTGCTATACTTTGTTAATGATAAACTACATCCACATGGTCAAATTTACATTTGCTCTTACATTTCTCCTTGGACCTTCATATACTATATGAAATAAACCCATTGCTAAAAATATATGTAAAGACCACAAATTGAAAGACATGATTACTCCCTTAGCGCAAAAGAAGTCTTTTGAATCATGAGTATACAAATTTCTTTATCTTAATTATTAAAGGACTAATGAAGAAAAAAAACCATATTTTCCAAATCATTCATCCATGTCATCAGCATAAAGTACGCATGTCATCAAATATGGACATGTCACCTTAAGTGTGTAAATAATTTGAAAAATTACCTAATAATAGCACACTTGTGAAACTTGAGTAGTTAAACATTATAAAAAAAGTATGAGTGACTAAATTAGAACACTAACCAAACTTGGTGAGTTTAACCCGTTTATTTGCTGTTGGTATGTTCTTCCGGCGTCAAAACTTAATTTTCGTTCATTTCACATTTATATGCTAATAATTTAAATAATTGAATGTTGGCAAATAGGTTTGGGTATGCACCTAAGAATTTCTGGGTGTGCACTTTTTCCAGTTTTGATCTAAAAAACTTTCAAACTTAAATTCTTTTACACTAAATGAGAAATCATAGGGTATGCAAATGCATACGTGGCTGTAGGTCCGCCCGACCTAACCTGTTATTAGGATTAACTAGTCAAACTGAATTTGACTAAAAACCAATTAGAATACTAAGAGAAGCCGGTTATGAAAAAAACCTGATCATGTGCACCTCTAGTTGGTACCCACCTTCAAAAATTCACGGGTCTTTGTATATGAAAGGTAAAAAGTTTGATTTTAGAATGCTTGCCTTTTTTAGTTGATATTCGAGCAAATAATGATAGTTGACGATATTATTCTTTATAGGATGGACAAAGGTTCGTGCCCGAAATCAGGTTATTCCCGCTTAGGTACCCAAAAGTAAGGGTGAGTATCGGTTCGAAACCGAAATCGAATATTTAGAAAAATCAAACCGACAACTAAACCGATTTACACGTATATAAACAAAAACCGAACAAGTTTGGTTCGGTTTAGGTGGTTCGAACCAAGCTATATATCCAAAACCGAAAACCAAACCAAATTTGCTCGCTTCTACTTGGTTTGTCAGTTTTGTTGGTTCGGTTCGATTTTTGAGTTCATTTGCTCAGCCTTACCCATGATCCGACCAGATTCTCATCCGGATCATCCATTGATGATCAAGGTCCAAATCACACACCATCATCCTCAGTTGACACTTATCATACAAAACGACACAAACCTACATACAAAACGACACAATTTAGTTTTATATTAATCATTTGGAATTGCAGTTATTTCATTTGGTGTCCAAACGACACAAACCTACATACAAAACGACAGTGATAATGACGAAACGACACCATAATTAGGTCTGATTTTAGAAAATACAAACCCATGTATTCATGACACATATGACCTAATAAGTAAACCAGTCTTCCATGCATTCCCCTTGAGTAGTTTCTAAGCAGCATCATCATCGTCAACAGGGACGGACTCGATCATCGATCTAACTGTTAACACGTTCACACTCATCAATCCATTCGCTATATATGTCTATTGGCTCGGTCAAAGGTGTAATATTAGTTCTTTAGTACTCTTGGCAAATTCTGCAGGCTGCCTCGCCGATCAAATTCATCATATCAATTGTACATTCAACACTGCTTCCATGGTTGCAGAAGGGGCAAGTAAATACAGTGTCGAGTTTCGCCATCCGCTTTCTAGGAGCAGGCTTTGCTCTTGACTTCCTCTTCCCCATAGTTCGATCAGCTAACTTCTCGAGAAAAGCAACCTAGCGTGTGTGTTCAATCTGACCTGATTCTGAGAGAGTCGACTGAATTTGATCGACCTAGAATAATGAATAAATTGTGAAATTGGGAAAACTGGTGGAGGGATATTTATACTGGATTGTTGTCGGTTTGTGGTTTGTCGGTTTGTGGTTTATGGTATTCAGTTATTACTTATTACCCACCTAGTCCTTATAGTATTATTGTAGAACAGGGACTATAAAAAACATATATTTGGCAGTAAAATTGTAAGCAGATTGTATTTTTCTTTTAAAAAAACACATATTTAGCAGCATTTTTCTAAGCTGCTGCTTCTTGCTACCGCTATCTTCGCGAAGTACTCATAGTCTATGTTACGCATGGTTTGATAGAGTTGGGCCAAACGGGCCACTATTATTTATCTTAGGCTTAGAGTTTATAGGTTTTATAAATACCGTCATTATTATGAATGTAAGCAGTCAATTAAATCAATCAAAGTTAAAGTTAAACAAAATGTCTGGTCTTCTCATCTCTATTTCTTAAGGAGATAGCATCACGCTTGAAGGGGTGCTCTATTCCGATACTATCCGAGAGGTCGTATCAATTGGTGCTTTCATTGAGAGCCCTCAATTCGTTGAGGGGTTTTGATTGAGGGTTCCAATATAAGAAAAAACAAAAAAAAGTACTGTTCATCGTCGGTACTGTTCGTCGCGGCACTGTTCATAGAAGGGCTACTATTCACGGTACTGTTCATCGAGGGCACTGTTCATCGCGGAAAAAAATAATTATTTTTTTTTGTTTTTCGATTTGCTATGACATCGAACAACAACGATCGGGACGCGCTATTTAAACTCTTGCAAATGGGTACCGTGGTCGAATATCAAAGTGAGTTTAAGTATCTTATAACTCGAGTAACGGGTATCTCTGAAAGTTTACTTGACTCGTTTTTCTGGACTTAAACCGAAGCTACGGCTAGAATTTTTAAGGTTTTACCCGAAAGCTACAACATTACGATAAGCCTTCTATTTAACCGTATAGTAGAGACTCGGCTTAAGACAATTGTAGAACAAAAGGATACCGTTGAAAAGAAAGCGGTTGATTCTTCTATAACATCAGGCGTTGCACTAGAAATTGCACCAGAAGAAGTGGGGAATGTTACATCCGGACCTAACAAAGATCACCTTGAGCATGTTGGGGAATCGCAACAATTTATTTGTGAATCGTAAAAGCCTACTAAAGAATCGCAACAAATAGTTGATGAATCGCATCTTATGGTGGGTAAATCGCAGCCTATGGTGGGTGAATCGCAGCCTATGGTGGGTGATTCGCAGTCTATTGTTGGTAAATCGCAGCTTGTGGTTAGTGAATCATATCTTGTTGTTGATGAATCGCTTAAGAGGGCCATGTGGGTTGTTTCATCCGAACATAAGGAGTGTAGAACAGCAATCCAGAAATTGTTACTACAGGAGTCCGAGAACAAGTTGAAAGAGAGAATGCGGCATCGACACAAAATTTGGGATCCCGGGATAATGAGCTTTCTAAGACGTCACCTTGAGGGCAAGATGAATTCGAAGGAGTGAGGAATGTTACGCATGGTTTGATAGAGTTGGGCCAAACGGGCCACTATTATTTATCTTAGGCTTAGGGTTTATAGGTTTTATAAATACAGTCATTATTATGAATATAAGCAGTCAATTAAATCAATCAAAGTCAAAGTTAAACAAAATGTCTGGTCTTCTCATCTCTATTTCTTAAGGACCTAGCATCACGCTTGAAGGGGTGCCCTGTCCCGATACTATCCGAGAGGGTCGTATCAGTCTACATGTGACCCGACCCACGATCCGACCAGATTCTCATCCGAGTGATGATCAAGATCCAAATCACACAAACCGGTTATCTTCGCAAATTTGACTAAAGCTGATCGGTTAAAATACACATAAATCGGTTATGAGAAAAACGGGTTTTGTGCACCTCTAGTTGGTACCCACCTTCGAAAATTCACGAGTCTTCGTATGCGAAAGATAAAATGTTTAATTCTAGACTTTTGCTTACTTCAGTTAATACCTCAATAAATAGTAATAAAAGAATGTCGGTTGAGCATTAAAATTAATGCTCAACCGGCATTCTTTTATTAAAAAAATATTAAAAAAAATTAATGCATCTTATGAGAAAATTTCAAACAGAACCTCACTTAAATTAGCATGCTAAAAGTTAATAATAAAGCTAACATATAGCTAAACAAAGGAGGTGCCATTCTTTTGAGTCCTACTTGAATCACAATAGTTGTTCGATCCCTTTTTCCTTAATAGCTCCAAACGGTTAATGTCTGCTACAACGAAAACCTTTTCATAGCTCGTTCACTTTTCCTATAAAAAACCGATTTTTCAAAATTGGGTCTGGTAATCACTTCACATAGCTAACATATTTCTAGAATTTAACTAAACAACCTTAATCATTAAATAAGCCAAAATACTATGTAACTACTTTTCATACTAATTCGGTACAGGCGAATGAAAGGAGCAAGATACGGCCGCCAAAAATTATCGCGCAAGAACAAGCGTAGGGCTGTAGCGCGCCCTTCAACCAGGAAGAATAGTTCGGTGTCGTGCTTATCCCTAAAATGAAGTAAAAACCGAACAGAAACGAGCAAATTCGATTCGGTTTTCGCTTTGGATATATAGCTCGGTTCAGTTCGGTTTGGTTCGAACCACCTAAACAGAACCAAGCTGTTCGATTTTGGTGTAAATCGGTTTGGTTTTTCGGTTTGATTTTTCTAAAAGTTTAATTTCGTTTTGGTTCGGCGTAATTTCGGGGTGGTTACGACCAGTTGCTCAGGCTTACTATTAGGTACGTAAGTGAGAATACTCTAATCTCGGACACAAACCATTGTCTGTTCTATAAGAATAGTATCGTCAACTATCATTATTTAGTGAGGTGTCAACTGAAGTAAGCAAAAGTCTAGAATCAAACTTTTTACCTTTCACATACGAAGACTCGTGAATTTTCGAAGGTGGGTACCAACTAGAGGTGCACAAAACCCGTTTTTCTCATAACCGATTTATGTGTATTTTAACCGATCTTTAGTCAAATTTGCGAAGATAACCGGTTTGTGTGATTTGGACCTTGATCATCACTCGGATGAGAATCAGGTCGGATCGTGGGTCGGGTCACATGTAGACTATGAGTACTTCGCAAAGATAGCGGTAGCAAGAAGCAGCAGCTTAGAAAAATGCTGCTAAATATGTGTTTTTTTAAATAATTACAATCTCCTTATAATTTTACTGCTAAATATATGTTTTCTATAGTCCCGGTTCTACAATAATACTATAAAGACTAGGTGGGTAATAACTGAATACCAAAAACCACAAACCAACAAACCACAAACCGACAACAATCCAGTATAAATATCCCTCCACCAGTTTTCCCAATTTCCCAATTTATTCATTATTCTAGGTCGATCAAATTCAGTCGACTCGTTGGTTTTCTCTCGATTTTATAACCAACGAAGTTAGCTGAAGTATGGGGAAAAGGAAGTCAAGAGCAAAGCCCGCTCCTAGAAAGCGGATGGAGAAACTCGACACTGTATTTACTTGCCCCTTCTGCAACCATGGAAGCAGTGTTGAATGTAAAATTGATATGAAGAAGTTGATCGGCGAGGCAGCCTGCAGAATTTTCCAAGAGTACTACAGAACTACTATTACACCTTTGACCGAGCCAATAGACATATATAGCGAATGGATTGATGAGTGTGAACGTGTTAAGAGTTAACACCGTACCATTGATGATCGATAATGGAGTCCGTCCCTATTGACGATGATGATGCTGCTTTGAAACTACTTAAGGGGAATAAAGAAATGTAAATCTTTCTTATGTTTTTAGAGAGAGAAAGAGATAGAGAGATGGTGGATTACACACACTTCTTGAGAGAGAAAACCAATGTTTACTATGTGTAAATTATGAAACCACACACCCTCTCCATCAAAGGAGAGGGTTTATATACCCAAGCCTTGCAATGGGCTTGGGCTTACACGTTTGGGCCAGCCTACACATGTTGTAGGCTAGGCTTGGACTTGTTTGATAAATAAAGAAAGTTAACTAAACTACGAGCTATTACATGGACTATCTTTGGAGTGACTGATCCTTTTTAATACGAAAAACGTATTTCCAACAATCTCCCCCTAAGGGAGGTCACTCCAAACAAGGGCGTTACCCAAGTTACAATAATAAAATAAACCTAGCATACTATGCTTGTCTTGAGCTCGTAGTCTTCGTCTTTCTTTTTCTTTTTCTTTTCTGGTGAACATGCTGATGTGATCTTTGATATCAATCTTTGAGCATTAATCTCTTGCCTTGATCTCGTGCATCAATCACTTGTGATCTTCGCCTCCTCGTGACACCATGTCCCACATACTTATACCTTCGTAATTCTTGAAAGCTTCAGAGTTCGATACAGTGGAAGACTTAACTTTTAGGCTTTCTTGAACTTGATGAGGTATTAAGTGCATAAAGTATAAGCATGCGGGGACGACTTCTTCTTGGATCCCGCAACGCCACCGTCTTCAAATGCCGCAACATAAGTAGACACGAACGAAATGTCTTTGAATATTTCATTCTAATTCGGTAGCATTTTACCTCCGATCGGTGAAGACCGTTGGACGATATTAGATATCGTACCTGTGACGGATAGTTTCAATTAAGTAACTTCCTGACAGGATTTCGCGGGTAAACCCGTTCTCTTTATTCGACCGTCCAAAGCTGACTGCGAACATAAAGAGTGAATCATTTGGATAATAATATCCGCATGATTTGAAGCCGTCAATTCATGTTCCTGGAACAAGTGAAATTCAATTAAGAACCGCACCATCGTTACTTTCCAGTTGTCACGAGCTTGATTCGTATAGAATCTTGCAAGTTACCTACCAAGTGTTGTTTGAGGTTAACACTAGAAGGATTTCCACTCATCAATGTGAACACTAAGGCATCACTCTGAGTGTTCTGGCAAGATCACTAAGATATTGCGTAGAGGCCTGGAACGTGTTTAAATTCAGTTAAAAATTAAACAGCTGTTGCTTTCCAGTTATCACAAGTTTGATTCATAAAGAATCGCACAAGTCACCTACCATGAGTTTTTTGATATTCACTCAAGAAGGATTTCCATCTTCATTGTAAATACTTTCGTATTACTCGGATGTTCAGGCAAGATCATGAAGATTTTGCGTAGGACTCTTAAAATCTTTCTTACTTTTCACAGTGTGTGAAGAAGCAAGAAAATATGAAAGTGTGTCCTAATGAGATATTTGATGATCTCAAATGGCTCTAGACTCGATCGTGCATTTTGGATTTTAGTGATCGGAGGCTGGAGAGGAGTACCACCTTTTCAATACCAATGTATTCGGAGTGAATAAATCAATAGATAATATGTTGTCTCCGTGTGATTAAAACAAATACCTTTTGAGAGATATCTGAGTTAGCTGGGATGGGTTGTGCATTGCATCACTAGGTCCATGATGTCTGTCTTCAATATCGAGAATCATTAGAATGATCTCAATAGCATATGTATTGACCCGGTTTTTGCCTAAAGTTGTAAGGAGGGCTTCTTTCTTTACACCCTTTATCTTTACAATTCTTTTTCATTCTTCAACCCCTTCAATGCTTACCAATACGTCATTACTAGCACCTTGTTGTGATTGTTCCAGTGCTAACTTAAGTACTTGGTCGGCATTCAGCTACGTTCACAACCTTTCTCCAACTTTCCTAAGGACTACTATTTCTAGCTATGGAATGTCCTTGGGAAGATTCCTCCGGTTTTGGAAGAATCATAGGACTTAACCTATCCTACCATCCTTATGTCACCATAATCTTCATCGTCGTGAAATAAATGGGTTTTGGGTAAGTATAAATCACCATGAAATCCATTTTTGATATGCAAATCCATTTTGCTCCCCCTTAACATATGCCACGATATTCGAAAACATTTCGCACATGTCGGGATGAGCCAACACATTAAGTCAAACCATTTGTGATAATATCCCATATTAAATCACATTTTCTCCCCCATATTAAAAATATTAACCCAATCGATGTTTTTAATATCAATTGATTTAATGAAGTTTTAACAAAGGTTTTGGGAAGAAAAATGCAAGTCCGTTTAATCTTCATGATTCCAAATGTAGGAGATATGATACCGATTTGTAACATGATCATATATTCACCATATTATAAAAGAATTGACAAGGTTGGACCTGATAGATGAGAACATCATATGATAAGATCAAATGGTTCTTGTCAGCATATGTTGGTCGCCTCATCACGTCTGAAGTCATCTCTTGACACCACGTGTACGATTGGTATTGTTGTCTTGACACCAGTTAGTGAGCTTGGCACGTTCGGCATCGAAGATTCTTAATGCTTGACAATTGCTCCCCCTCAATTGTTGACCCGTGTTCTATTGAAAGAGCTGTAGTCGTCGGTTGAGTAGTCGCATCGTCGAGTATGTAGATACCAATTGTAGATTGCTATGGTTGTAGAGATGATAGCTTCATAAAAACAAGACTTCTCTTGTTTTAACAAATAAATGCACTGAAACGTACATAGATTTGTGTTAGACCAATTTATAAAGTAAACTTGAACCCTTACAAGGTTTTAAAGCAAACCTTGCCCGAGAAAATTAATTCCCGTTGTTAGCCAAAGCTTTCATAAGAAATAATTAACTTTAATGTGAAAACCGGGTTGCAGTCTGATATGAGTGATTTTACTCATATCAATAGTAGCTTAAAACAATGAAATATTGCACAAAATGTATCAAATATGCCTTGGATATGCTTGTTTCTTGTTTTCATGTGTGTAGGTACCAAGTTCGCGAAAATCGGCAAAACCGGCACGAGTTTGAAGATAAAGATCGACAAGGCCAAAATCGAGCTCGACTTGAGTGGATTTAATCAATTTTCAAGATTATGGGCTTAGTGGGACCCACAAATGCTAATTGGGCCTGAAAAGCCCAACATGGATAATCATTGTTATACTTTGTGGAACTAAACTAAATAAAACCCATTAGGCCCAAGTATATATTATTAAACGGAAGGGAGACCTTTACTGGGCCAAAAGCCCATCACCATGAAACGGAAATGGAATGAATAAAAAAACATGGGCTTTTAGGTTTTTCCAAGTGAGACGATTAATAAAACTCACACGTTTTTACTCGTCTGTTTTATCCCCACTCACCACAAATAATTTATTAAAACCATTCTTATTTCACCCACTCATATTCTATCACCACACGAATAAAACAACTCCCACCCACACACATTAATTTACTCCTTTCGTTATTTCCCATGTTTCTTCTTCCCCATTTTTCACTCTAAAAACCAGTAACCCTATTTACTGTTCATTAACCCTAGCCAAATAATTAATCAGTTTTACATGGGGGTTCTTATTATTTCGATTAATTCACATAAAAAGAAATAATACCCCCATGGTTTAAGGAAGAGAGGAAATGGTATGCCAAGGCTACGTGGCACAAGTTTACTGGGAGCAACACCTCATCATTCCTTTTCCACCAATCAAAAGCCTCAAAAGAAGCACAACTAGCACTCACGGATGCCACGTTGGCAATCCGTGTGTGCTATGTGAGATATCCACCATCAGATCAAGGAGAGAGAAGAGAAGATAAAGATCAAAGGCCAAAAATCAAAAGGAATCCACTCAAAAAGATCCGAATATCCCTTCATCAACAGCCTGGAGAGGCTATAAATACCCCCAATTTACTTGTATTTTTCCATCCTTTACTTTTTCTTTAATGTTACTATGTAGAAATAGATTTAGGTTAAATATTGTATTTCTTTTTAAGCTTTGTAATGTTTCTTGAAAATTAATGAAAGATCAGCTTATTTCATTATATCGTGTCTCGTTTATATCGTCTCATTTAAAATCTTTTACTGCTTTAAAATTGATTTATGAATTAACCCTATTTTCTGTTTAATAAGAATAACATTTGTGATGGTAAAAATAAGCTAATTAATAGCTTATTTTTTAACATTAAAAGTGAAAAGGATTTAAAGTATCTTTCCCTACTGGAAAGGTAATAAAAAGAGGTTCGATTGTGTTACTGTTCGGGTAAGATTATTATGGTGGTAATGGTGAATGGTGGTTCGAGTTACGGTTCATACGATGCTCAGCGCATACCTACGTCTCAAAGGTTATCTTCAACAAGGTACTAATCTCTTTTATTTTGTATGTTAAATAGATTAATATGTGTTTAAAAGTTAATATGTTTTTAGATGATTGAGTAATTGTAGGTATATGTTTCTGAATAATTGTGTTTTGGCATGTTAGTATTAATCTGTTATAATGTATTTGGATATGGTTTGCTGATTTTTTTTCTGCTTTGTTTGAGAAGTTTATTGTGACTGATGTTAATGAATCTGAGTTAGTTAATTTACAGTTGGTTTATTCAACATAATATGAATGTTTTACCTGCTGATATAAGCTTACAGATATGGACTTTGCCTGTGATCCATTCTGAGTTCTTTTGGTTTGGTCTGTTACACTGATTAGGATAAGATGCGGTTATTAGAAACAGAAACTTGCTGAGATTGTTCCTTCATCAGTATTTGTTTTACTATTTTTTTTTACATTCTGTTAATTACTTAAGTGAGTTTGAGGATTTTGATTAAGTGATTTTTTTGGTTTCTGTTAGTTTAAGTAGAATACTGGTTTTAAACTTGCCTAGTTGATGGATAATCTCTTGTTAACTTTTATTGATAGATCTGTATTGCAAGGACATACATTTCCTCTAAATCTGTAATCTGTTATTCAATAATTTCATGCTAATCTATGATGAAAATGTATAAGTTAAGTTGAGTAATCCAGGAATTTAGGAGATTGCTGATTGTTATCTGATTTAATTTGACTACTGAATTTTTGAGTTGAATTGTGATTTCTTGAGCTCTACTGTATTTTCGTTTAAGCTTATCAGATCCCATTGATCTGATAAGTCAATCAGCTGTGTCCTCACAGTTCTAAGCCAATAAGCTCCAAAAAGTCTTTCCTAAGACTTCTTTTTCATTAATTTGTTAAAAAGGAATTAATACCAAAAATATGTCTCTTCTTGGGTTCGAACCTGTGACCTCCTGGTCACAGGCATAGGGTGATAACCAACTAGGCTAAGTGCCTTTTTGATTTAACTCTCAGAAAGTTAATTAATATTGTCTGTTTAGATTTAGCAGTTTATTTTTATTTAGTAATTTTAAATTTTCTTTCATTACGTTTCTTATAAAAAAAACCTTAGATTATTTTTGTTAAAGTAAATTTTAGCTAGAATAATTAATAAAATAAAATAAATAATAAAAAATGTTTTTATTTAAAAAGTTTAATTAGTTTAAATTTTAATTAATTAGATTTTTTTTATAACTTTAGATTTAAATAAATATAGTTTTTAAATAAATTTGTCTAAAGTAATTTCTTATTAAGTAAATTAGTTTTAAAAAGCTTAATTAAAATTTAAAATAGATTAAAAGTCATTAAATAGATTTATTAAAATAGATTAAATTTTTATTAAAATAGACTAATTTTTAAATAGTAAGTAATTAATTGTTTGTAGATTTTTAAATAGCGGGGTTTACGATTCATGCACTTTAGGCTTATATTAAATAGTTTAGAATTAGTAGATTTAAATTGTAGTTTAAAAACCGAAAACCAATTCAAATCAATTGTCCAAATCAAAACAAAACGTCTCAAATTCATAAGATATTCGTGTACAACGAACTCGACTCACTCACGTCTTTAATTGAATTCGTCATTGGTATTTTTAGTCTATTACTTTTTCCTAAAGGTAATTGTCTAATTTACCCTATAACGTATATCAAATAAATCACTATATACTATCCACCACACATCAAAAATTTTGGCGCCGCTGCCGGGGATCTTGTGTACGATTCGTCTTTGTGGAGATTTGTTGATCGTGGATTTGAAGACCCTTTCCGTCCTCGAAAAGTTTGTTATTTTTCTATTATATAGTATGTATCGGTTTTCTCGTTTTTTGTGAATAATATATTGTATTACGTAGAACAATAATTTTAAATACTTATCAAATAAGGCCTTAGTTGGGATTTCATCACCTAGCTATTGTAGTCGAATCTAAAACAAAAATAAAGGCAAAATAGATAAATACTAATAAGAAGTTTGAACTCGATTTATACAAACTATAAGGTGGGTATAAGGCGACGTGCTATAAAAGGCCGTCTAAGGAAAAAGGTTTTTAAGTGCTTTGTGCCACCTCGTTTCCCCGCTTGCTTGTGCGTATATTGAGAGGGACAACCTATTATTGGTTTGCCGACTCAAGTAGTAATAAATCTTATTTTTGTTGTTTACTTATTGAACCTCGAGTCGTTTAGGTTTTCACCTATCGTTTCAAAGTCGACCGAGGGTAATTTACTTCCATAGTAGTTATCCTTATTCCTTGTTTTTATCGATCATTATTGATTGAGCAATACCAAATAAAATACCAAAAATAATCTTCTTCTTGTCTAATTTCTTTTCTTCAATCCTCTAAATTCTTGTCTTTGTAGTGTATGCAATTACGTTCTTCTCGTCTTGTGATTGATTTTAATAGGCTTGAAAATATTCCTCGTAGAAATAGAAATCGTCAACAACGAATAGTGGAACCCGAGCTTCCACCTATTGTTGTAGAGATGGCCGATAACCGAACAATGGAGGAATTGCTCCGTGCACCCACCGAAGGGTATGGGGAAGCAATCGTTGTGCCGGCTATTTTGGCGGATCATTTTGAGATTAAGACGGGTCTTCTATCGCTCATTCGTGCCGACCAATTTCGTGGCAATGAGACCGATAGCCCGCATTCTCACATTCGGAATTTTAATCGAATTACCTCGACTCTCAAGTTTAGAGATGTGCCGAATGACGTGATTAAGCTCATGCTTTTTCCGTACTCGCTCGAGGGTAATGCTAAGCTTTGGTATGAGAAAGAACCACCGGGTTCGATCTTAACATGGGATGATTTAGTGTCAAAGTTTATGAATTATTTCTTTCCACCATCTAAGACAACACACTTTAAGAATGAGATCACTAGATTTGAACAAAAAGTGCATGAATTGTTTGGGGTTGCTTGGGAAAGATTTAAAGATTTGTTAAGACAATGTCCACACCACGGTTTCTCGGAATTGCATCAAATTAATACTTTCTATAATGGGCTAAATATGATTGAACAAGATTCTTTAAATGCCGCCGCGGGTGGTAATCTTTTAAGAAAAACTCCGAGAGACGCGTGGAGAATAATTGAGGATAAGTCTAGAGCACAATATTCACTAAACACACCGGTTGTTTCCAATGTGAATTCATCTAATATCGAGATTGCTAGATTGGACTCTAAGATTGACATGATTTTGAGTGAGATTAGGAAGAATCCTCATGGATCGATTAATATGGTTGAGAATGTTTGTGTATCATATGGTGGAGCACATCCTAATTATGCTTGTTTAAACGCGGGGTTTGATCAAGCTAGTGCTTTTGCCGCGACGGGAACTTATGGCTCCAACGGTCAAGTTCCTCGTCAAAATCATGTTGCTCCACCGGGTTTTCCACCGGTTCAAAATAGGTACAACAATGGGAACAATGGGAATAATTTTAACCGTGGTAACTGATAGATGTGAAAACATCCATCTTTTTACCACTTAATTACAATAATAACTGAGCCAAAACGTGTATTTTATGTCATTATGTCGGAGTTATGCGTGGTTTGTGTTTTTGTTGTGATTTAGGACGAAAAGGTGTAAAGTGGAGAAAACACGGGCATTCACGGGCTTTATCGAAGAAAAAGACGAAAGACGAAGTCGAAAGATCAAGAGTGCAAAAAGAACGGAAGTCCAAGACCAATTCTGAAGATTTATCGAAGAAAAAGTCAAAAGACGGAAGTTTACCAAAAGCCGAAGAACTCAAGTCTAATTTATTGAAGAATTACAAGACGAGTTCAAAGAAATCCCGAGCCAAAGTCATTAAAGTCCAAGATTTAAGAAGATTAAAGAAAGCAAGGACCTAAGGACGCAATTAAGGAAAAGAAGAAAGAGGGAGGAAGCTTCCTAAGCTCCTCCCTAATCTCCCTATATATTTCCATTTCATTTTCATTTTGTAGTTGTTGGCTACTTGACAAATAGCTTTCCACCATTTTCATTTCTTGCAACTTTATTTTTCATGTCATTTTAATTAATTGTCTTGTACTTTAATTCCTTTAATTCAAGTAAGTGTTTTTAATTTTGTTGTTGAATCTTCACTTTTAATTAAGCTTTTCTTTATCTTTCTCATCCTACTTTTCTTGTTTTTGGTTTATCTCAATTTCGGATTAAGCAAGATATTGCTTAATCTCTTTGCTTATTTGATTAAAAAGTTCATCTTTTTATTTCATCTAAGCTTTTATACGAATTAAGCTATAAGTTTGACAATCTTATTGGCTTATTTTGTATTTAGCTTATTTACTTTTTAGTTTTCTTAAAAAGTTTAGTCTTTTTAAAGTTTGCTTATTTCGTATTTTAAAAGTTTTCAAATTTATGCTTATTGATCTTTTAATGTTTCATTTTTATAGCTTAAAGTGTTTTAGTGCTTATTGTGTTAATTTTCTTATTTTTGATCAAGTGCTTTTTAGTTAATTTTTACAAAAAGTTGTTTTTAAATATTTTTATTATTTAGTATTCTTAAAAGTTTTTAAATTTTGGTCTATTAGCTTTTTCTTAAATTTGATTTGGTTAAGTTTTTAGATAAGTGCTTATTTGGTATTTGCTTATTTGCTTATTGTTGCCATCGTATTGCTTAAGGGTTTTACCAGTACGATCGAGTAAGTGTGATCGCATAAACCCCGAGGGTTTCTACTTGCGACCATTACTGCGATCCTTAGTACGATCGTTCACTACGATCACACTCCTTAATCCACACCACGATCACTTGTTGCGATCGTGGGTACGATCATAGAGTGCGATCCGTGTGGGTACGATCTGCTAGTGCGATCATAGAGTACGATCCTTAGCTAGAGTATGATGGAAACGATACAACACTGCGATCATGGTACGATGGAATCATTTTTTACAATTACAACATTGCTTTTTAATAGTACGATGGAATCATTTTTAGCTAGAGTACGATGGAATCACATTCCATGCATGCATGCAGATTGGCGCCAAAATTAAGCAGCTAGGCTGGCTGCTTCCAGCAGCTAGCCTGCCTGCTTGCTTATTTAATAGTATTGTTCCGTAATTGTTTAGTTTTATCTGAAAGTTGTTCTGATTTTATTTCTGAAAGTTACGTATTTTTAGTTGAATTTTTCGTCGATTTTTAGTATTAATATTTTTTCGTAAAGTTCAAGTTTTATCTTTTATTTAGTACCCGCTTTAGGTTTTCCCTCGTTTAGCTTTAAAATACCATTTTAGTTTTATTCTCCCCTTTTTCATTTAGTAAACTTTATTTTCGAGTCGATAGTTAATTTCTTCTTTTAGATTTATTTTTATTAATTGTTTCGCTTTAAATTACGTTTTATTATTTGTTTTAATATTCGTTTTAATATCGTTTTAACTTTTACTTTTTAATATTCACCTTGTTTTACTTTTATTATTTGTACTTGTCTTTAGTTTGTTTTTAAATACTTTTCGCATTTACTTTTTAATTAGTTATAGATAATCAACTTCCCTTTTTCTTAACCAAAAACAATTGAGTCACACATTTAACCCGAAATCAATTCGTTAAGACACCGAGAAAACGAACTTTTTCAACTAGTAAAATCTCTTTATTAAAATGGCGCCGCTGCCGGGTCTTTTCGTGAAGATTAACGGTTTTTTGTGACAGACGCGTTGGCTTTTGGGATCCGTTCACTCGTGAACGTTATTTTTCGTGTCCACAATTTTCAAAAATCCAAAAACATTTGAAAAATCATAAAAAGCATTTCTTTTTCAAAGTTTTGCACCAAAAATATTCTTCTTGCTTATCTATTTTTCTTTATGGATTATTATGTTCATTGCGTCGGGTGTAGGAGACGATTATACGGGAACGACTCTTGTCAATGGTGTACATGTGAGCGGTGCGGAAAAGATATCGACAACACACAATTCGGATTTTGTCCCTTGTGCAACTCGACTAATTCGTCCTTTTTGAATCCACCTCCTGTTCCCCCGTGCATCTATTATGGAAGGGATTCTCATTGGCATGTTTCGTGCCCGGTTCAATACCCGTATGGTCACGAGCAAGAACCGGGTTACAATAATGACAATGGCAATAGCTATCCACAAGACGCACCCAGTCTTTCTCCTTACCCGTTTTGCAACAATTGTGGGGGTCCTCACGATACTTCTTATTGTCAACCAATGAATTATTATGAGCAAAATCCGTGTCCTCAGTTTTCTTCACCAATGGATTATTATGAACCAAATCTGTGTTCTAATTCTTCTCAACCGATGAACTACTATGAGCCACACCCATGCTATAATTCAGGTTTTCAACATTTTGAGCCCCCACATCACACCCTCAATCATCAATCCTCTCAGCAAATTAATCTTGATCCACAACTCACTACTTTGAATGATGAAATACACTCCATTGTTTTGCAACTTCAAGAAGCCGTTACTTTAACAAAAGAAGCATGGGCGGAGGAAAAGCGACTGCAACAAGAGCAAGTATCTAATCTTAGTGATTCTACCCCTCCTCTTGTGCGTCAATACTATTATGATGATGATGACGAGGATGTTGTATGCACTTTCAACACATCTTCTGAAGTTGCTGCTCCTACTCTCGATGTTCCTACTGCGTCTAAGGATCTTGATTCGTTGAATGAGCTTAGTGATGTTGGTATCGACAAATTATTGGATGATGAGGTTTGTGACTTACCTGCTATGGAGCTTGAGGACGACATTGCTCTTACGGAAGAGGTCGATCCTAGTGATGACGATTCTTCTCTCCGCTATGAGAATTTCACTTTTGAAATTTCTCAATCTCCACCGGGAGATGTGGGCGATGACGATTTATTCTCTCCGGCTTACGAGAAGTTCACCGATGAACTTGATCTTGTGGATGAGGTGGAAGACGTGCTTCTTCGCGATAGATTACGGAAAGTGCACCTTCTTATTGCTCAAATCGAAGAGTTGACTTCTCCTCCTCTCTCCGAGTCTTTGCCTCCATCTATTCCTCCCGTTGAAGATAATGACCCATTGCTGGAAGAAATCGACATTCACTCCATACCTCCAGGTATTGATGACGATGACATGGAGGGGGATATTATTCTTGATAATTTGCTGCAGGAAGGTATTGACCCAAGTCCCCCTCTCGAGCACCTTTCATCCTCCCCTTTAGCCTCTATTACGGAGGATGAGTGCTTTGACCCGGGAGGTGACATTGATTTTATTATCATTGATAACATTACGGTTTTGCCGAATGCTCAGCCTCCATTTTCTTTGGGGGATGACAATGTGCTTACTTTACCCACCCCACCTCCCGTGGATCTTGATTTCACATACTTTACGTATGTTGAAAGGACCTTTCTCCCATACAAGACTTATCCCCCCGCCTCTCCTTTATTGATGTCCTCCGGGAACGAGGACAAGGTCTTTGATCCCGGTATTACATTCGAGGCTTCCCCATGGACCAATTAATTCGGGGACGAGTCAGGCTCGTGACTTGGTTAACAAAAACAAGCGCTTTTTGGGAGGCAACCTAATTATCTATCTATTTTCACCATAAGTGTAGGGGAGCCCCGTTGGTGTTTCTTGCTTTCTTTCTTATCATGTGCAGGGATTAGAGCTTCAAAGACACACTTTTGATGACTTTTGACGAACCGTGACTCCGTGCTCCCTTCTTCCCGGTTCTATCCTAAACTCTTTTCGATTCACTAGTTTATATTTCTCAATATTAAAATAAGAATCTCTTTAGTTGTCTCTTTCTTAGAGAGATTTAAACAACGTGCACAATGTCCTAAGTGTAGGGGAGTTTACTTCCACATGCTTAAACATTGAGGAAAATGTTTATCTTAAGTGTAGGGGGGACTTCTATCGAAGTTAAGTGGCCTTTTCCTTGTATTTGTCCTCATTTTAACCGGAAAATTTGATTTTTTGACATTTTTCAAAATTTTTGATCTATTTTGGCCTATTAGTTTTTACTTTTGTATAGTTATTTTCTTTCCTTATTAGAATAAAGTTTAATAAATTGGTTTTAATTTTCAAAAGTCGTGAATATTTTGACTCGACCCGAGTTTACTTATCTAAGTTTACTCTAGCTAGTATCCTTAACGTGTTTAAGTCAAGTTTTTTAGGCTTTTATATAGGGAGCTATAAAACGCGAAAGTCTTAACTCTCACGGGTTAAGAACAAGAACTTTTCGCAAGTTCCTATAATTGATCCTAGAGAGTCGTTTATCAAGGGAACTTTAAAATGCGATTTCTAAACTTGAAAGAGTCTAAGAATTTGCAAGATCCTATAGGCGACTCGAAAACCCAAAACTTTGATTTAATAGGCTAAGCATCCACGAGTCTCATTCCTTGAGATTTTAAACTGTGGAGAACGAGAGATGATAGAGTCTATTATAAGTTTGGTATTCTTTCGTGAATTTATGTGAGTTAATTATAAGCCTATTCTCCCATCGCTTGTTAATAAATTTATCTGTAATAAATAAGGTTGTACGATTTGAAAATTTACTTAGCTTCTAGCCCAAGATCGTTTAAAAGTTGCTCGGTATGGATTAGAGTTCATAGCCAAGGCATAACTTATTGAAGCGGGATGCGAAGATTGGCGAGTCCGAAAAGGCCCTAACAAGGCACGAGGGCTACATTTTGTTGCTAAAGATCCAAAAGTGATGTGAAGAATCATTTATCGAAAATCAATATGAAGGATCGAGACACACGACGAAAAGCAAAAACTCCCCAAAAGTCATGGAGAAGTCTATCCGAAAAGGCCCTAACAAGGTATGAGGATAAATAAATCCAAGTCCAAAAAGGAGGCGGATCGTTGTATATCAAATTCCAAAATAAAGATTGGAGAAAAATGAAGAAGTCGTGGTCCATTTATGAAGAATCTCTCAAAACTTCAAGTGAAGAAATTCCTATTATGAAGAGAAGGCCATTATTTCATGAACGTCTCTCAAGATTTGAAGTATGAAGTCGCTGCCAAATATCGGTCCGAGAAAGGTCTCAAATCGCGAAGCGAGTTATGCCAAGATATGAACTTTATGAGGTCCCGAGAAGCAGTTTTAAAAGATTTTGTCCTTTAGCTAACTATTGATTAAATCGTTCACTTTATTTTCAGCCTAATAAACTATCGAAATAAGTCAAAAATGCATCCTCGTGATCATTCAAGACAACAATAAAATATAAGAGATACACCTAGGAATAAGGGAGTCTAAGTGAATAATTGGCCCACATGAGTTCGTGTTAGTTTGCTAACTTATAATAACAATGATCTCGTTTTTAAGCTTGGTTTGGAGAAAGTAAAAACTTGAGGATGATGATTATTCATGACATTTCCAAAACCCAAGGTATGTTTTTGATTTCTTTACTTTGAATGTTTATAGTTTTCTATCTCTTTAATAAAGGCCAACGTGGATTGATTATGATGAAAAATGTAAACGTGCTTTGTAACTAATGCATTGCATGACGACATTGAAATGGTTAAGTGTAGGGGATTTGATAGGTGTGAAAACATCCATCTTTTTACCACTTAATTACAATAATAACTGAGCCAAAACGTGTATTTTATGTCATTTATGTCGGAATTATGCGTGGTTTGTGTTTTTGTTGTGATTTAGGACGAAAAGGTGAAAAGTGGAGAAAACACGGGCATTCACGGGCTTTTATCGAAGAAAAAGACGAAAGACGAAGTCGAAAGATCAAGAGTGCAAAAAGAACGGAAGTCCAAGACCAATTCTGAAGATTTATCGAAGAAAAAGTCAAAAGACGGAAGTTTACCAAAAACCGAAGAACTCAAGTCTAATTTATTGAAGAATTACAAGACGAGTTCAAAGAAATCCCGAGCCAAAGTCATTAAAGTCCAAGATTTAAGAAGATTAAAGAAAGCAACACTTTATTATAACCGGAAATGATTAAGGTATAGTTTCAAGAAGAATATCTCAAAAGTATAAATGGTATATGATTACGTGACTTGCTAATAATCATCCCTTTGTTACTAGTATCGTTAAACCATGGATATGGATCATAACACATTCCATATAGTTTAACTTTTAGTTTCTCGTTATAGAAGTTAATTCAGATATACCAAATGTAAACAAGTATCATCTTGATTTACTCTTTGGGTGCGGCCACACAATTATCTGATTAATTCTGGAGAGGGCCCAGTGGTACTAATCTGCACTATTTCAAGTGGAGGAACAAATTCTGTTTTGACTGCAAGTGTTTGTGGATCGTTGCTTCACAACACTTCCAATTATAGCCTTTATAACTACCTTTGCAGGATAGCGTTTAACTTATAATCAAGAAGTGATATTCACACATGCACAAACTTGTTTGCATCTCAAGTCTAAGGATGACTTAATCACCATTTTCAGAAATCTTACTCATGAAAAGGATCCAAAAGTAACAATTCGAAAGTTCGGGGTGTCCAATATGCATCCCTTATGAATAACACATGAGTTTGGCGGGAACCGTCCATATATTAAAAGAATATAACCAACACTCACATTTGTCTTAATGTAGACAATATTCCCATATTGCTAACCGACAATGGACATATTTAGAATAATCAAATATTCAAGGATTAAACATACAAATATAGGACAACAATAATTATATGAATGAATAACAAATACCAACTATCTTTATTCATCAGAAAATAATAATTGTCTTACCATCCAATTATCCAAATACTAAAATAGATTGCATGAAACTAATTTAGCATGTTGAAGTCAAATGTTTCCAACATTCTCAACTTTTCTTACAAGAATGCTAAATAGTCATCTAAGTAAACTTACCGAATACTTGTTTCAAATTTCACAATTTGTGAATGATTTGAAAACCAAGATGAGTGTCTTATCCTACATGCTCATACTATTGCAAGTGTCATAGTATGAGTATCGTCATACCTTGTATAAGGCATTTAAAGTCAACGATATACTGACAGTCATCTTTACAGTTTCTTAAAATATAAAGTATTCTTATTCCTTAATGTGTAATGCAACAATGCTCATTGTGAGCATATCTAGTTTAGCGGATTTATCATAAATGATAACATCTCACTTTACTAGATTGATTATCCTCTAGCATCAGTGTACACATACATCACTATGCTTTATAATTCGTAAATATATGTTTTAACAACAATCTAAATACTCTGAGTTAGATATTGTTCTTGTCATCTCACTTTGTTCTTGTACAAAAGTGACAACAAGTCATATACACAATATAATATATATACATAATGAATCCTTAGTTAAAAACATAAGATTTCCATTTATGTACAAGATTATGTCTAGTGAAATATATCATTCAAGACTTGCTTCAATGATGTATTGCATTGTGTTTGACTCAATTACCGCATATGCTTATATCAATAAACATTTATTCCAAAGTCATTTGTTTTATTCCATAAATTCTCAAATGAAGTTTGATTCCAATCTTAAGGATTATCATCTAGCTTAAATGGAATGATATCTTCACTATGTTATACAACATATGAATTTAAAGAAAAAACATAGTGCTCCCACTCAATGTCAAGTGTACTCCAACCTATCTAAATTTAAACAAAATCATATTGAATTAAATTCCAGATTTGGTTTCTAGATGCATGATTTAATCCATACTTTAATTAATCATCTTGTATACTCAATAAAGATTTTATAGACTCATAAACCTTTTGATTACATACCATTCTTGCAAAAGGTAATCATAAAGTAGAACTATAAAGCTTAATTGACATATTCAATATACATAGAAACATATATGACAATCAATTATCTTTATTTAATCAATACGTGTATGGGAGAATGATTCAATCATAGTCAATTGTTTGAGTATAATTAAAAGCTTCCTATTATTAGCCATGCATTAATTATGTATACCATTTTGTCCTTGTGAGTCTTTCTTCAAAAGAAACTCCAACCAACCTCATAGGTTTATAATTAGAATAAACATCAATCAAAGAGATTGATTTTCCCTTTAAGGACTGCATCTTATCATTCATTATTCTAAGACATTTATCATATTCAAAATATGATAATATTCATTAGCAGTTAGTAGATTACAAATATCTCCTAACTTATATTCCTCAGCATTGATATTAAAATATCAATCAAGTGATGAGGTATCTTTGCAGATTTATGAATGAGAGTAACATTTACTTTGGTTTGACATTTCCATGCTTAACCAAAATATGACATCAATAAGTGGATTTTGAAGGTTGTGTATTTTTCTCTTGAATATCTTCAAGATTTGTTATAACTCCCACTTACTTTTGTAAGTAGAGATCATTCTCTAAATACTAAGTATTTAAGCAACAATAAATTGTTCTTAATAGAGAGACTACAAAACACATTTTAAATTCTTATCTCAAGTTTGTTAATAGTATGCTTCATAAGATATTAACAAATTAAAGAATTTAATCAAGACATATTGGGATTTCTCCCAAGAACCCTAATTAGGGTTTCTAGTAAGAACCCTAATTCTTGTATCACTCTTTTAACCAATAACCTTCGGAAAGGTTTGTGTTACGTCAAGCTAGGAGGAACACCAACACTAGAATCGTCAAGCTAGGAAGTGTAGAAAATCGAAAAACCCAAAAGGTTTTAGGATTCGATTGGTTTGAGTGGAACAACCGAAAGTCCCTAATAAATTAGGGTTCAATTGTGGGTTGTCTTGAATACCTTCTAGGTTTGAACTATATTGACTGTATCAATGACACATGTAATTTTCTAACCTTGATAGATCATGGAGGTGGAATAATTAAAGCTATCATAAATCAAACTATACAAATATAGTTCGTTTCAACTCTTTAGACATACCATAATATTTTGGTATTCTATGAGTATTGGAATTGTGAGGCTACATCAGAATTCCATAGATAACTTAATACTCTTTGGATTAAATACTTGTCAATCGGATCGTGTACCAAATTACAATATCAGTATTTTAAATCTAGGTGCATGCTATAATGTATATTCCTTGAATAATACAAGAACCATTTGTTTACAAGAAGACATAACCGTTCAAGAATTATATGTTCATGCGTTTACAAGAAAACAGAACATATCAAGTATACATTATAAGTCTTTAAATAATTCAAAGATCTAATGTTTATGTGTTAACAAGAAGACATAACTATTTTACTAAATACTTTATGTTATAAGTCGGTGAGTAATTCAAAGACTTTATAATTATGTGTTATCAAGGAAAAACATAATTATACTAAGTAAAGTAATCATGAACGCAAACTCTTGAGTTCAATAGTAATTTCAAGTTTATTTTATACTTCAAAATTATGATTATTATATCTTAACCATAATTGTATTTACTAAACATGTTGTAAATTATCGAAGTAGCTTTCTACTATATCATGACAGTGAATGTACTAGGACAACATACATCTTGTATGTTCAAGTCCTAGTAGAATTATTAGCTTCCTTACCTTTTGGGCAAATGAAACTAATCATATGTTGTTCCTTGCACACACTTTGCAATTTCTCCCACTTGTGTAAGGCACAACATCATATTATGAAGACAAGCAATACAACATGTGGTTGATTGTGTAAACAATATGATAATGTCATTGATATTATAAGTAGATTTAGAACCATAATTTTAAATAAAGAATTGTGGATTATTATTTTATAGATAACGTTTCATAAGGCAACATTAGAAAGGCAGCGTGTTATCTTATAAAATAAAATGCAAGTTCCTTTAAGCAATGGTTGTTCATATTTGGAAGTGATAAATTATTCCAAAGCAAGTTCGGAATAATATGGATGACTAAGCAAGAAAATAAATCTTGTAGCTCCCACTGAAATTGACAATATTACATGGATATTATTTCAGTAATAAACTGCAACGCTCCCACTGAATTTGTCAACATTATAAATGTTACATCACCAGTAGAAGGAAAAACAATTTATTGACTTCCTTATCTCTGAAAAATGTACTTAGGTATTTGAACAAAGTATATGAAATTCTACTTGTGTAGATGAGGGACTAGCCATTCATGCTTTCAATTAACTTGACTATTTAGCATGCAATTCCTCCTTTATCGTCTACATAGCCACAAGGGTATTTAACACTTTAAGGAATAACAGGAGTCAAGAAAGATACCTATCGAAGTGCTAGTAAATTCTTTACTCTTTGCGGTTTAAACTCATACATCATGACAAGTGCAAGATGTCATATATTTTGGTAGCTATAGACATTAGATACACAAAATACGTTATCTTTCAATGATTTCAGAACCGGATTAGGATAATGAAATATTAAAAGTGAGTTTAAATACAATCGATCATTATTCGATTATGATCCTATTTTATTCTTGTCAACTAATGAGAAGAGATAGGAGTAAGTCCCGCTTTTCTTACCAGGAAAAGAGACTATGTTTGTTTTTTTATAAGAAAACAACTTTAATTTACGAATTATGTTACAATAACACAATTAATCGGAACATTAGAAAGTTCAATTTAGTATTTTTGATAATTAAATTCTTAATAGAATTAACTACCCAATTAATTACTAATAAGACTAAGATCCTTACTTTCACTCCCACTTAATAATAGAGGTCCGACTGTCTAGTATCAAGTAGGGCAAGAGGTAAGCGTCGAGCGTTAATTGCATTACAAGTGCAACTCTTAGAATTATGAGACGATTCATGAAGTTTATTTGTTGCAGAGTGTTTGGATGGGACGTTCTCTCATCTCTTTCGAGTACCATTGAACATCTCAAACAAACTTGTTCTACACGTAATAAATTCATGAGTATGTTTCATCTCATCTTATGCCTCGGGTTCCGAATCTGACCGGGAACTCGACTTTAAGTCGTACCAATTTAAAGCATGCAATGATTGGCAAAGGTCTGACCAGTGACAAAGATCGCCTTGGGTGCATGATTCGTCCTAGGTCTGACCAGATGACGAAAAAAGACTACAAGTGCTATTAAATTGGATGGCATAGACTTAAAATTCAAATAGGTATCACATAAGTTTTAGAAAACAAATGTAAAAAACGTGTAAAAAGATGCATGCAATCATCTTTTTAGCACAAGTTAAGAAAAACCTTTTATTAAGTTTTAGTTTAGGCGTGTTTACCGCGGGAAAGCATTAAAGAATGATCAAACCCTAGATAGCTTGACTAGAGCACATAGTACAATAGCAAGTCCACCATTAGTAAATCACAAAAACATGGTGTTTTTAAGTATTATAAACCAATTAATTTTGCAAATCACGTCATTGAGAAGATAGTTTATAAGCCATCATTACAGTATGTAAGCCCAACTCGAGTGACAATATGATTTCGCAAAACAATTAGATTATAATAAAACCAAGTTTCATAGATCTTATGTCCATATTAATCTTTGTTCCAAAAACGATTTTTAACAAATAACACATATCCAATTCGCAAGGAAATATAAGTGTAGTTAATATGACATACTTTTAAAGCTAGTTTCGATATAAGTAGAGATCCGCTTTTATGATTCCTAGAATCTTGTATTATTTCGTTTTGCAATCCGTAATGGAAAACAAATAACCACATAAAAACAGACTAGAAGGGGTAGAAGCAGAAGACATACTCTATATGAAAGCAGTAAATCATATAAGATCCAAGATCTCAAGTGAGTCTTCCCCAATTTGAGGATCAAAGACCCTCACCAAGTTGCTAGGTACTTGGTGACGAGCATGCATCACAAATGTGATTGCTAAAGTCTTTGACGGATAAAAATAAAATTATGTTTATTAACCAATTAATAAACCTACCCAATTTTATTATATCTAGATCAAGATTAAGACTTTATGGCAAGAATGCATGTTATTGCCATAGAAAATAAAATAAAGCGAGTATTTAAGCGGATCTAGCGTGTTTATTCTATGTGTAACCCATAAACACCAAACGATTTGACTCGTGATGCCACTGTTGGGATTTTACAACTAGTTAACCATTTAACTACGAGTGCGCAGCGGAATGGATCTAGTTTGATATTTAAGATTAACACATAAATAAAGCAATATAAATACTAACCTTTTAGTTTAAATGATAAAATCAATTAAACGGGTCTTGATCTTGGACCATGAAACTAAACGGTTAAAATACCGTCTCTATAGGTTGCTCACACAACACGTCAACGGAGTACGTTACGATACTAGTGGTTGTTTCACGATTACTAACAACAAGTGTTCTTGATGCTTGTTCAATATCAATCAAATATTAAAAACTATTATGAAAGATATATATAACAAGCTCCAATATAATAACCAGTATGGTTTCTTCCGTTAGCTAGTAAAGAGAACCAAAACTCCATTATTCAAAACAAGTTTCTTTTATTTAAAACCCTTTTTTTCACACACCGAGTGAGATCATTATCTCACATTTTATAGTATTTCCGATTCACCACAAATCAGAAAATATATTGTATATGATATCTTTTTGACAAAGAAACCACAACATATTTTCTAAAATAAAAGTTGGCCGTGTGAAACCATGAAAAGAAGGAAATGAGAATCCATTTTACTTTTAAAATATCTCATGTGTCAACCTTCACTTTGGGTTATATCTGTATCACGTATATATTACTTAGACAATGAATATATACGTATATAAGCTTAAACTTGTTTTAACTAATTAATTTATTTAACATTAATTAGTTTATAACGTCTAACGGTAAAACTAATAATCGTTAAATATATATCGTGAAACATATTATATATTTAATATATAATAAACGTACTCTTCGTGTTTAAGTGTGTGCCCCCGATAGGCTCACTCATTTCCGATGGCTAAACGATCGCATATCCCAACAGATATAGCGTGTAGCGTGAATATTTTTGCAAATTTTACAGGAATTAGCCTTACTAGTTATGGGCTATTTAGTAGACACGGGCTTAATAATTTTAGTATGAAGATAAATCCTTGAGTAACTACTAGCCGATTTTGTTATAAATTTGAATTAAAGTATTGCTCCAATTTGTAAACTCGATATATAGATATTAATTTATAAATATTTTGCGCCTCTATATATCACGCTTCAGAAAACGTCGTACATTCGCTATAACTTCTGTAGCTTGAAGCTTAGCAATACCGTTATGTTACGCTTCACACTATTTACAACCTTGTATATAACCGATGAATAACGTTAAAAAAGAAGTGATTACAATTGAGATAACAGAAAAAGAAAAAGTTATTTAAAAGAAAACTGATGCACAACATGATGTAACAGACGAATATTGGTGTTATTTATAAAAAAATTACTCCTTATGTTTCTAATATTAAGTTTCCATAATAGTATATAGAATTGTCCTATATTAAGTGTCTACTACAATAAATAAATAAATTTTTATAACTAAATTTTCAATTTTACCTTTTGAATATATGGCTCATATTTTTTTTCTTCCTTTTAACTTTTTGCACTAATAGTTGTATGGAATATATTAAGCTCAAAACTTTGTTTTTTAAAGTCATTGACACTTAATGTAAAACGAATAGAATGATGATTTGATGAACAACATGGTCTAACCGATGATTGTGATATAACTGATGCACAACATTAAAAAAAACTAATGATTAACATTGTGATTGTGATATCGTTTATAAAAAAATGTGATGTACTTGTATAGTGGTATATATATCGCAAATTCGAAGTTTTAGTTTTTAATATTTTTTCTAAAAAATATTAAATTTTTACGAGTTACTAAAACAATTATATGGTAATTAACACATTCAAACTCTAAAATGACAATAAATTTTTCATTGAGGCACTTGATAGAACATTACGGGTTTCATGAACACGTTAACTTTTAATTTTTTTTTGAAAATAACATAAAAACAAAAAATGTGAAGAAATGATGTTAATTCTTCATTGAGGCACTAGTGTGAATTGGAAATTGAAGCTATTAGATTTCGAATTAAATTATTATATCTTAAATCAATGAATTGAAACAATTACATGTAGAATATAAGAATTAGATCATGAGTGAAAAATTAATTTGAGAAAAAGGTTAAATGAACGAGGGAAAAATAAGAGTACGAGACATTAAAGAATGTTGAAGAAACGAGGGAAGATACGAAAGTGAAAAAAACAAAAAATTCTGTTCTAGTTTACTACGAAGAGTTTCTATTTTTTTTTAACGGCGATTTATTAAGAAATAACTAGCAAGATGCTAGAATTATAAAGAAATAAAGTACGGGTTCTTAAGCCAGTCGATCCAAGTGAACTACGCTTTACTTCTAAATTTACACCAAGTAAAAGAATTAGAAATTATGTTATCGAAAAGAGCGCCCTTCGTGTAACCTTTGATATCAAATAAAGTCTTGTTTCGGAAGTTCCAAATCCCCCACCACATAACGTAAAAAACTCCTTCTAACACCATCTTGAGGTTAGTAGATAACCGGATTGAAGAAAGCTAGGTCAGCCAATCCCCATAAGACGAAACTCCCGCATATGCCACATTCCACCAAAGAGCGATTTTCCTATAAATCTGATCCGTCACACTGCAACTGAAAAAAAGATGAGAGGCAGATTCAACACCGTTGTTGCAAATAGGACATGAGATGGAGTCGATGTCGATACCGCGACGAGACAAATTAAACCTGGACGGCAATGCATACATCTTAACTTTCCAAGTGAGAATGTTAACTTTGATCGGGATGTACTTCACCCATCTGGTTTTGAAAGAGGTATTCGATGAGTGCAGGTTATCTATGACGGTCCTTAAAGAAGCTACGGTGTAAGCCCCTTCCTTTCCCAACGACCACACAAAACTGTCTTTCTGAGGAGACAAACTAATTTTACTGGCCAGATTAGAGATAGCCATGGACTGCTCTCTTTCCACCCCTCCCCTTGCACAACGACGGAACGACTGTTCAATAGAAGGATCTGCTAGCTTATCTCGGATACTAACTTCTTTGTTATTCTCCAATGCAAAAACACGAGGAAAAACGTCTTTGAGAATACCTGCTTCACTCCAATTATCTGTCCAGACTCGAAAAAATTAACGCCTTTAACGCGAAGTTTTTCGACTTCGCTCACAATACTAAGCCAACATGAATTATGACCACGTTTAATAACACGACCAATATTACCTTCTTCACCGTGGATGGCTTGGATAACCCTCGTCCATAACGAACTTCTGTTTGTCAAGAACTTCCACACCCATTTAAACAACAGAGCGCGATTCATTGCAAACATACTTGCAACTCTAAGATCCCCAGAATCCTTGGATGACAAAATAGTTTTCCATTTGGACCAAGTAGCTTTCTTACTTTTATGCTTATGCCCATTGAAAAAATCATTTCTAATGGACTCCATTTCCTGTAGCACGCTTGAAGGGGTTTTGTAATAGACATATAAAAGATAGGGATAGTACCAAGCACGGATTTTAAGAGTGTGAACCTGCCCCCAACGGATAAAGCCTTCATCTTCCATGTCGAGAGTCTGTTTTTGACTTTAGAAATCACCTCATGCCATGCTTCTACTGTATGCATATGACCTCCCACTAAAGTACCGAGGTACTTAAAAGGAGAACGAAGAATCAAACACCCTAACTTGCACGCAGCTTGGTTAACCTTGCTGCTGTCCACATTTACCCCCACAATGTGACTCTTGCACATATTAATCTTTAAACCAGAAGCTCGTTTAAAACATTCCAAAACGTTCATAATGATGGAAATGTTACGAAGAGTTTCTATTACTTTTCGACGAGTAGACTAATCTCCCGCAAAAGAGAGAATACAATCTGTGAGCAAACAATGTAATCTTGTAATCGGGATCATTCTTAGACTTTTTAAATTCTTTTGTTTCACAGTTTACATAAAGTTAGTGATCCCATTAGTTAGGGGTGCCAATCCATATTGCAACACAAAACTTATCTAACACTCTTACGAACAACTCTCTTATAAAGTATTTCAAAAGCTTATTAAAGGAATACTTAAATTTTTAAGTCATATTTACTAATGTATTGTACACAATCAATACAAACTTAGAAAACTAGAATAGTAAAATTTTACACCTCATTAATACAAACTAATTTAATACTCACATCAAAACTAATTAATACATAATAATTGATACATAATTAAAAAATACTCCCTCCGTCCCATAATTATTGTCCATCTTTCTATTTTGGGTTGTCCCAAAATTATTGTCCAATACTAAAAATAGATAGGAAACTTTGATAAATTTACTATATTATCCTTGATTAAAATTATTATTACAAATTTTAAAGAATAACTAATTAATTAGTTAAGGGTAAAACTGTCATTATGCTAAAAAGTAAGAGAGAGAAAGCTGTAATAAATGTATTTTTCTTAAACTATGTGATTCTTGTCTGGTGACAATAATTTTGGGACGGAGGGAGTAATAATTAATACTACTTAATGATATATAATTAAAACACCATATTACTTAAAAGTATAAGTATATATACACATTGTACAACAATTAAAAACATATATTACAAAAATATACATATGTTGTCTATCTAAAATGATAGTGTATATAGTTTTAAAAACCGAACTGTGCCAATGGGTTCAGCCGAAAACCGGAGTCACCATGGGTTCAGCTAGCCAGTTACATAAAGTTACTCAAAACTTAAATTGTCGTTTTTCGAGATGTCGTTGTAAAAAAAGCGTAATATTAAAGTTAAGTTCTCTGAAAATTATATTACAGGATACCCGTCGCCGCAACACGCAGATACCCTACTAGTCTAAAATAAAGACCAAGATAGTCAAGTTATGTTGAGTCTAAACAGTTTTCAGAATGTGTGGTGAGTTTCACATTACTCTTTTTTTTTTTGAACAAAAGTTTCACATTAATTAATTCGTGTTTGTGTTGTTTGTGCGTTAAATGGGCCAACTAACTCACCAACCCAATTCAGTTATGAAAAATAATGTTAAATTTCTAATGGGTTAATGGGTCGAATATGCCCACTAAGTTAATCAGTTTAATCTAGCAAGTAGCAACACATTCAAAACTGAGATGCAAATGTCGAATTTGAGTTCACTTTTGTTGATAATAATTTAATTAATTTAATTAAAAAAAAAGTTGAATTTATTAACTCATATGAAAAATGTTTGTTTGTAAGTTAAGGTGTTGTTTGATAAGAACTTAAGTAATAAAATCGAGTATGCATTAAAATGGTGTTTGATAACAATTTATAAGGTTTTAATTGAAAAATCAGTATATGAATTAAGTTATCAATGACATGTTTATTTTATGCTTAAAACTAACATATGATTTTCTACAAAGGAACCCATGAGAACGAGAGTCTTTATATTAAGTCAATGACTTAATTCGTTATTTTACATATTTAATCACCAATTTTTTTTTTTCTTATTTCATTTAAAAAGATATGAATTTTTTTTATCTTTATTTAGTAAATAAAATAAATAATATAATCATCTACTAATTGACAAGAAACAATTATTAATCCCTTCGTGTTAGTATTAGAATATCCGGAGTTCTTAAAACAATCACAACTGTCATTGCACATCACAATTACTATGTTAGCATGTGTATTCCTATTTGCGTGTGAGTTTGATTACGCCGAAAGAGGAAAAAGTTATAAGATAAACGACGAAGACATGTGATAAGTTAAGGAATAATCTTGTGTTACATACTAGGGGTAAGCATTTAGCACCGTCGATCAAATCGGAAAATCGCACGTGTCAGACAAAAAATAATCGTTTGAGTTTGATCATATCGTATAATTTCGGTTCGATTCTCAGTCTGGTGTTTTGAACCATTTCAGTCCTTGATTCGAGGTTTTTAAACCATTTCGATACTCGATCTAGGGTTTTGGGCAATTTCAATCCTCAGTCTACAGTTTTTGAACCATTTTAGTATACGATTCGATTTGAACTTAACCGGTATAATTCGATCCAGGCCTTACCCTATTACATACCTCACAAGTCACACAATAAAAGAGCATGCCTTAACTTCAAAAAGTCATACTTCAATCTGACGGTTGATAGTATGCAACCAACGTTTGAGAATACTTTCAAGATAATTCAACATTAAAATAGCGTGAGACATGACACGGTCATCAAGCTTCAAAACGCAAGATGAATTGATATAACATTTTTATATGAGATTTAAAATCTCAAACATTTATTTTATATAATAAACCAAAATAATTTACGAGTATTTTAAAGCACAAAAAATTTAATTCGTTTCCTAAATTGGCACCAATGTACAAGATTTTTAATGCACATGTCATAAACCAGTTTCCAAAAATAATAAACTTATACATCCAGCGTCTGTTTCAAAATATTCAAAATCTTTTGAATTTCAAAATTACAAAACGTATTTGTTAACTTAGGAAATATTTTTATGGCCATTATTGATAATATGCGTTTTGTAAAACCCATGACGCTTCTGCCCTAAAATAACTATAAACCTAAGAGCATCCACTATGGTGGTTTAAAAAGAGGTTTATAAAATCTTAAAGAGGTCTAAAAATTTGTTCACCATAGTAAGCATCTATTTCAAACTTGGTTTTTATGAAGAGGTCTAAGATATTGAACCTCTTCATAATTTAATGCATGTGTTTATGTGATAAGTTTATAAAACATCAAAAGGTTTAGCCATAGTGAGAATAGGTTTATAAAACTAAAAAGTTTAAAAATTAATGACAAAATTCAATTATAAACCTTTTTAAAAGTTTAACATAGTGGATGCCCTAAAACCTACATAAGCACCCCACCACAACACATTTGCAACACAAAATTCACAATGCTCGACATTTATGTTTGTGCAATCTGTTAGATCTAAAAAAAACTCTATTCTTAATCTGTTTTTTGTAATGCTGTCAAGAATTGAACGGATTTAGGTCCATTCATGCAAAATCATTGATCTAATTGCTTGCACAACAATATGGATTGCTGATCATTTTAATGCTGCCAAGAATTGAATGAATTTAGGTCCATTCATGCAACAGCATTGATATAATTGCATTTGCAAACACAATTCACAATGCTCGATATCTATGTTTGTGCAATCTGTTTGATCTAAAAAAACTATATTCTTAATCTCTTTCTTTGTAATGCTGCCAATAATTAAATGGATTTAGGTTCATTCATGCAACAGCATTGATCTAATTGATTGCACAACAATATGGATTGAGTACTTCCCTTAGACGGGTCTTTTTTTGTTTAGATCCGATTTGTTTATTTGTTGATTTTTTTCTTTTTTTTTCAGAAACAAGAACTGGTAGCTTTCATTGATGCTTTCTGGTAAGTTTTTTTTATCTAATTTGTAAAATAACTCAAACATATATATCTCCCCAATACCCAAAAAATACTCATGGTGAATTAATCTACAAAATAAAAAATTGATTTTTATCATAATAATCTTATTATTTCAGTGATTTATATGTTTTGATCACAATTCAATTAGAAAAACGCAATATTGTTTTTTCGAAAACCTAATATTTTTTATATTTTGTATGTTTTACATATTGGAATATGTTTATATATTAATTCAACAAATATCGAATGTCTGGTGGAAGTTTCGCAAGGACTTCAGGGTCAGTTTGAAGATTGTGTTGCTGATATCGAATTGGATGCATTGGGATATATTGGATTTGGTTGTTTTTTATGTCACTAGTCTAAATATATTCAGGATTTGGTTGTTTTGATCTATTTTGTACCCGATGTAATATCATACAATAAAGATCTCTCATAATAAAGAAAATAACAGTGATTTACAATTTGTATTGCATGTGTTTTTGTGTTATTTTACATGCTCCAAGGTATTCTTCTTAAGACTTCATCGTTTCACATGTTTGTAGTTATTGTTTCATGTTTAGTAGATTAAAATTATGTGCCTTTCTTCATTCTTTATGTTTACACCTTGAATCCTTTGTAGTTAAGGGTTTATGAGTTGGGTTATATTGATGTTTTCTGATAATCACACATTACTGTTATATTGGTGTAATATTTAGGAGCTTATTAAGATGTGAGAAACTCCCAATCCAACTGAACCCATTTAAAGTGAGATTTATCTTTAACATTTTGATCTAGGAAAAATGGAGTGTTGATTTTGAGATAGAAAAATTAGTGAGTTCAGAGTAATTGTAATTTATATTCTGATGCTTGGATATGCAGGGGACGTTTATGAAGAATATCGCGGGTTAGACTCTTGTAAATTTTGCTATGAAGAACATGTGCAAACGAATCAGGGGAGAATCATAGGTATTCAATTCATCCTAAAAGTTTTAGGTTATGTTATTTTGCTTATTTTGATTCGTTTAGAACATCTTTTTTTATATTGATTCATTTTTTTATAGGTTCGAGAAGTATACCTAATCGATGAGGCCCTGCATATCTTCCTAATGTAGACGTAGCTACATTTTACATCTTCATTAATATTTTTGAGTTAGAAATAAAATCTTTCTGAGTTTTGACAATTCATAAGGGCAAATGCATGTTTTTTATGCAGATGAAACTTATGAATTTAATGTACTTACGTTAGTTGATACAATTGTAGCCTTGGTTAGGGAAAGTGGTTAGGTAACGGGTCAAAAATTGTTTTTGAATGATACGCTCAGGTCAAGTTTATTCATGTTTAATCGCACATATAAATAAAACTGATCTTAAAGCCAGAATCTCTTCCAGAGGGAATATCAAAGAAACCTTACTCAAATCTGGCAAATAGTTATTTAAAAATAACATAGTGAAATATTTAACGCACAATACAATATTAAAGCTTAATTTCGTGTGTCAAAATGATACTTCAACCCATACACAGTTCTTAGGTCATGGCACATGTGTGGTTCAGTATCCATATTGGAGAAAGTTTTAGAAAACATAACAGTTGCCACAAAAAATAAAGGAGTTTTGAGTATTAATCGTAAAGGTATAATCAACCAAAGTTTAAAAAAAATCTTATGTACCCCTTTGAAATAATCGGGTACAAGCCTTCTTATTTCCCCCCACAAATAAGATGAAATAATCGGGTCCAGGCAGCCATAAGTAGTACTTTGAAATAATCGGGTCCAAGCCTTCTTACAGGATAATTAGTATTTTATTTAGCGATGAAACACGTAAATTGGGTTAAATATGTACTAAATGAAACAAGTAATTGAAAGGGCATACAATGGTCTTGAAATGAAAATCATTATGCTAATTCCAAATTAGTACATGTGTGCATAGTTTTTTGTTTGATGTTGTGCATGAGCTTTTTTGATGGAATTAATGGGGTAGTTAATGGTGACATTGTGATGCAATGAAACTATATGATGAGGTTATTTCGAAGCCAAATAATTCTAATCCATGTTCACACAACACTTCCTATAATATATCCTCAAAATAGTATAAAAAGTTCAAAAAGTTGTTGTAAGTTTAGGGAAAGAAGTGATATATTGTGTCATTGCGAATACTTTAGCATCACCAGTAGTGATTCTTGCAGTAAGAATCATAGTAAATGTGCGAGGAATGTCTTTGAGTTATAGTGTGTGCGCTTTATGGTTTTCACATGGGTTGTGGTAAAAGCCTCAGATGGAAGATGATGTCTTGAACGTTCCTCGGTCTATGAAGATCCTATTAGAATATCAGATTCAGATAATATAGTTAATCAAGTGAATTCGAATTTATATGACTTTCCTGGTCATTCGTTTGGAGTATATGATGGTCTTGGCGGCTGCTAGGTATTGCTCATTCGTTTGGAGTATATGATGGTCTTGGCGGCTTCCTGCAATTTAAAAGGTAAAGTCACCTTTTAAAAAAGAAAGATGGTATTTGTAGCTTGATTATGAACTTATGATAGTACTAAATTGTAAAAATTGCAAGTGACTAAAATGCACATCCAAACACCCCCTTCAAAAGATTATTGTTTTTTTATTCGTAGGTAATGTTGAATCTTATAAGTTTATATGAGCATGTGATTATTAGAATGGATGTGAAATAGTCATTCAAGATGTTGCCCGATTGTGGCCACGCCAACCTCTTGAAAAGGGAGGGCTGGACTCAAACCCCGTAGATTAGTCGGCCAATGTGTCAGAAATCACGGTTACCAAAAAAAAAAGATGTTGCCCGATTGCTAAAAGTACAACACTCGCTGCCCAAATGAAGACTGCATAGAAAATACGTAGTTAATGACATTAAGCAGTATTTTCAAGAAATATAACAACGTATGAAAAACAAAAGTAGATAAACTCTATACTTACATCCAAATAAGAATATTACAAGCTCTATACTTTGACTTAATGAGGAAACGTCTTGTATGTGCTTATTAGCTTACATGTGATGAGTAAGGTTATGATAAGATCAGCTGATATTTTTTAATATGGGCTTATTAGCTTACATGTTTTCAGCCTATGTGTCATAAGACTCATATTTTTTACTTATTCTGAGACCTAAGGGCTTATATAGGTTTATCATGTCAAGCCAACACCGAATCGTGTGGCAGTTAGTCTGTATGTTATGGGTAAATATAGAGCAAACCTCCGACAAGCAATCTCAAGTAATTACCTGCTTAATAACATGCATTCTACCATGAAAAAGGGTTTGTAAGAATCTTCTGAAAGGAAATTTTTGACCCTGTACGCATAACTCTATAAATTCAGGTTATGCTCTATTTGGAACGGGTCAAGCAGATAAATATGAAAGTAGCTGAGGGAAAGATATGGTTTCTTTTTTAACTAATCGATGTCTCTGTCCTAATATCTAGCCTGTGCAGGCAGTGTTTCGTGTAAAGGTGATTATATATCCACCAACTAATGCTAACGACTGAGGAGAATGAGTTCTCCAAAAAGTATAAGGATTTATCTACCTGACAAGGTCGGTTTTTTACAGTTTATAATATGTGAAGCCCTTTAGTTTTATATATTATTAAAAATTTTATGTGCTTTGGTATCACAACCGTCCTTTAAGTCTCCCTACTGCCTGCAAAAACTATCTACTGTACAGGGCTCAGGTGACATGGAAATTCAAAAGAATCCTAAACATGTGATTGCATAGAAATCAAAAGAAACCTGAAGTGTCAATTTTTTTCTATATAAATTTATTTATTTGAAAAAATTTAACAACACTTAGAATTAGTTAATGGATGGATCGTTTGAATATATTATATCTTTATAGTTGTGCACATCTAACAGTTGTGCCCGCCTAGCAGTTGTCAATGGATGGATCACTTGAATAAACTGATGAGCGAACGTATTTAAGAATAGTGGAAAAGGACTAATTCTCTAAAAATTAGTCCTTTGGATAATTTAGCACGATGTGAAAATCTGAATATTTTGATTATACTGCAGATACGAAGATATATTTACCTCTCGAAGAAACTGTTTGCTACACTTGTGTCGGTGAAATAGCTAATTATTTAAATCACCGTTGGCTCAATTCAATAGGTAGCCACTAGAGATGGAATATCTGTGGAACATGGCTCACTAAGTTCAAGCATGTTTTGAAAATGTGATGAGTAAGGTTATGATAAGTTCAGCTGATATCTTTTTATATGGACTTATTACCTTACGTATTTTCAGCCTATGTGTCATAAGCCTCGTGTTTTTTACTTATCCTGAGACCTAAGGGCTTATATAGGTTTATCACGTCAAACTAGTTTATATAAGCTCATAAGTTTTAAAGTAAGCTGGAAAAACTGACCTTAAGAAATATAAGCCAAAAACATAAAAGCTTATAAGCTCATAAATAAGCTTGGGGTGTTTGTTTCGGCCTATGTTCATGATTGATTTGGTTTTCTAGAGCAAACATTGCAAATTAACCATTTCATACGGTCAAAATTGCACTTTTTTGCCTAAACAATTAAGTAGAACCGATCTTCTATTCATATTTTTTGTAATTCTTTTATCTTTATGTCTATGTTTTAGGTTTTACGCTTTATTTTTATTAAGCTCAGGTTGTAACACATATTCCTCATTTGTGCAGCGAAGGGGGAAAGCTACTGAGATGAATGGTGCTGATGCAGGTGACTATAATTGCTGCATTTTGACACGAAAATATTGTGGCGCTTTGGGTGTTTCAAGAGGCATTTGGAACAGCGCTCCAAGAAGGAATGTCACATTGTCACGTAAGTTCTCTGAAACCTTTCACTTAGTGTAACCGACACCGAATCGTGTGGCAGTTAGTCTGTTTTTATGGATAAATATAGAACAAACGTCCGAAAAGCAATCTCACATAATTTCCTGCTTAAGAACATGCATTCTACCATGACCAAAGACTTATTAATTTTGGAAGATAGAGCTAAAAGTTAATCTAATAGCCAATGGCTTTAGTCGTTACAAAGGTTTTCTAAGAATCTTTTGAAAGGAAATTTTTGACCCTGTACACATAACTCTGTAAATTCGTGTTATGCTCTATTTGGAACAGGTCAAATGGATAAATATGTAAGTAGCTGAAAAGGGAAAGATATGGTTTCTTTTTTTACTGATCGATTCTTTGTCCTAATATCTAGCTTGTGCAGGCAGTGTTTCGTGTAAAGGTGATTATATATCAACCAATGAACGCCAACAAGTGAGGAGAATGAGTTCTCCAGGCAGTATAAGGATTTGTCTACCTGACAAGGTCGGTTTTTTAGTTTATAATATGTGAATCACTTTAGTTTTATATATTTTTCAAAAAATTTATGTGCTTTACTATCACAGCCGTGCTTTAAATCTCCCTGCTACCTGCAAAAACTATTTGGTGTACAGGGCTCAGGTGACAGGGAAATTCAAAAGAAACCTAAACATGTGCTTGACGTAGAAATCAAAAGAAACATGAACTGTCAAATTTTTTATATATAAATTTATTTATCTGAAATTTTACAACAGTTAAAATTGTTAATGGATAGATCGCTTGAATATATTATATCTTTACACTTGTGCCACCTAACAGTTGTGCACACCTAACAGTTTTCAATGGATGGATCTCTTGAATAAACTGATGAGCGAACGGGTTTGTGAAACAAGGCTAATGTGTTTTGAAGTTAAAGCGGAGAATTTATGACACAGGTAGGGGGCCACGAATTCCTGCAATGATTGATCATTTTGGTTTCACTATGGCTTCCTTAAATGAAAATGGAAGTGTCTGCAAATCTATGCCATCAGAAAAACATGAGTACCCTCATGTATCCTCCACTCTTTAAGCTGGGAAAATAACATCGAGCTTTGTTCATCAATCGTATAATTAGTTGTATATTTTTACATTATTTTCAAATCCGACAAATATTGAGAACACTATTTATTGTTACCTATGGCATATAATTTAGTGGTCTATGTGATTCGAAGAAGAAGTGATAGCATTTGGCAGCTCTTGGGTTGCTGCTGTTACATGTTTAAATTTCCTTCGCATTTTAAGAGGGTGGTTTGCAAGTATTGTTGCTTCTCTTTAATGCTTTTCAGATTTTACTCATCATTTTCACCGTTGAATCCTATACTTGATTTGTATGATCAACATGTATATGCTGTGAAAATTTCACTGATTTCATCTTTATTGTTTGTCGACCTGTTTTAGGAATCTATAATATTTATTTATAGCTATTTCTTCTCTTGTGTATTTAATCTTTCAACAAGTTTATGATGGTATGTATCATATTTAAAAAAAAAAAATACATTTTCAAATATTTTGTAACTAAATATACTTTATTGTTCACACTTTTCTTATAATTGCTTTTACGTTTAAGTTTTAGATGTTCACGAACTATTCACTTTAATAGGACTCAAATACATCAGGGTTGAAGATCACAAAGGATTGAATACTACTTTTATTGTTGTTAAAAACTTTATTTGCTTATCGAATGTTCTATGTTTTTTATATTACTGTTTTCATATATTACGCGAACCCGTTTCATGTTTTGAATACAGAGATCTTCTTATTTTTTATTACAAAAATCACTTTTGAGTAGTGCCGGCGTTAGACGGGTCTTTAAGCTAGTACATTTATAAATTCATAAATTTATAAATTTAAACCAAAACTGAATATATCAATAAATGCAAGTTAAAATAATAAATATCTAAAAATCTTTTAATCCTTTCAAAAAAACTCGTCATGTTTTTGTGCATTTGCCTGTCTTTTCACGCGTTTTCTAATGCCACACCCAAAGTCAATCACAAATCACGCCTTGACGTCATAAAAACGAACCTATTAAAACACATGTTCTGATAAACAATCATACAAACCAGAAACAATAGTCAAGTAATTTACCCACAAAACCACTTAAAACTTAAAAAGTGAGACAACATATTCACTTTACCTATACCACGAAAATAAACCATTGTCGATGGTCTTGACATTAACCCAAACCTAAACTTTTACGCATATATTATGTTTGGTAGCAAGCTTTTGTGAACGTTTTGAAACAACCGTCAATTAGCAGTTAACTTTTTGTAGAAAATGATCGGGTGAAAACAATCAATTAGCATTCTTAGTTTTTTTAAATGCTCCAAATCAAAATGTTAATACCAATAGTATTTACGAGCATTTAGGGCACATTTGGAAGAAGGAATTTGAAAGATTATAAATGAATTAGAGAATTACATTCTTGAAAATGAAATCCAAAGAGATGGTTTATTCAATTTCGTTGTTTGGTAGCGTCAAAATTTTGAAATAAAATACTTTTGCAAATCTTTTTTTTTTATTAAAAAATATTTAAATAGAAATTTAAATAAATAAGAACAATAAGAATTATTATTCTTATTATAATAAATAATAACAACAATAATAATATAAAATATAAAAATATAAATAAACAGTAATAATAATAAAATTTAAAAATATAAATACAAATAAGAATGAATAATAACAATAAAATATTAAATGAATATTAAGAAATAATAAATAAAGAAATATAATAATAATAATAATAATATATAATAATAACAATAATAATAATAATAATAATAAACTTTTAAAAAAATAAAAAATAATAAGAATAAAATAATAATAATAATAATATTAGTATAAAAAAATAACAATAAAGATAAAATAATAATAATAATAATAATAAACGTTGCAAGTATTTGGCTAAGTGTGCAGCTCTCAGATATGTGTTTCTTCCTTTCTCTTTTTCTTCTTTAGGGGAGTTACAGGAAGATGCAGTTGCGTTTCTGAAGCGGATCCAGAGATTTTATAAGGCTCAAGACATTGGAGCGCGCGCTGCTGTGCATATTTTCTATAGAATAGGTTTTACCATTGCTAAAGGGGTGGGAGCGCAGATAGTATCTCGACTCCCATCCAATTTGTTGTAAATCCCTTTTTGTTTCTAATAAAGTGATGGTTTATAAATAATAATAATAATAATAATAATAATATTGGCAGTATGTGTTATATTAATGAGGGTATTTAAGTGAATACCAAAGCTCATGATTTGTTTTAAAAGCTACAAAGGCATGTATTGATAGCTTAAATTCTACATTTGTAGGTATCTGCTTCACTTGATGAGGTTATTAGATCAAAGATAGCCTTTTTAGCTGATGATATCAAGGAAAATTACAAGTTAAGAGAACTCAACATTTCTGATAACTACCCTTAGATTTCAATATAGAAATGAAAGAGTAATTCCAAATAATAGGGAATTCCAAGAAATATGAATTGAAATCCGAATTAGATTTTTTTTGAGCAAATCCGAATTAGATGAAACAATGATTTGTTATTGATTAGATGAAAGTTTGTTATAGGAAGAAATGTTTATAATCAAAAGCTAAATCTGAAATGGATGGTTACGAGTGAATTTATACAGAAATACAAATGGGTAGGAAAAGTTGTTATGATAAAACTTTGACTTTCTTGTTTGACTTCTAGATATTTGATTATTGACCCATATAAAATACCCCCTTCTTCAATAATTGCTTGTCCTCAAGAAATATTGAAATAGAAATCTGGAAACTTAACAACCAACTCATCATAAGGTTCCCAAGTAGCATCTACAACTGCTGCATTTGACTAATGAACTAACAGATAAACAACAGCCCTATTTCCTTTCTTTGTCAATCTTCTATCCAGTATAGCAAAGGGTTTTGCTGCATTGAGGCATGCATCATTCAGTTGAGGTAATCTTCCAGGCTCCTGTGGGGTTTCTCCCCTGAACTTCTTCAATTGAGACACATGAAACACAGGATAATTCTGGGCATCTTGAGGCAACTACAACTTATAGGCCACTTTTCCAACCTTCTGAATGATTTGGAAAGGACCATGATACTTTGTTGTCAAATTGTGGTACTTTCCTTTCCTCATTGTGGATTGTCTATAAGGTTGAAGCTTCAAAAAAAACCTAATCTGTTACCTAATATTCTCTATCAGTTATGTCCTTATCTGCCATGTTATTCATTCTATCTTGAGCTCTTTTCATGTAAAACTGAAGTTAGTGAATAACATTCTCTCTGGCCACCATAGTTCTGTCTACCATGTCCACCATACTATCACCAGCATGATAAGTAATGTGGCTAGGAGGAGGTTGACCATAAACTGCTTGGTATGTGGTAGTTTGAATAGTAGTATGGTAGGAAGTGTTGTACCAATACTCAGCCATAGGCAGCCAAGTAGACCACTCATTTGGCTTGTCTCCATACATGCACCTCAAATAACATTCCAAGCACCTATTAACAACTTCTGTATGTCCATCACTTTGAGGGTGGTATGCAGTTGACATGTGTAGCTTAACCTTAAACACTGTAAACAACTATTTCCAAAACTTTCTCATAAAAATTACATCTCTGTCACTCACAATCACTTTTGGCAAACCATGTAGTCTATACATAATATCCATAAAAACTTGAGCAACCTGAACAGCTGTGTAAGGATGAGATAGAGTAATCAAGTGAGCAGCCTTACTCAGTCTATCCACAATCACCATTATAGTTGTTTTCCCTCTTGACATTGGAAGACCATCAATAAAGTCCATGGAGATGTCCGTCCATACTATCTCAGGAATGGGTAAAGGTTGAAGTAGACTTGGATAAGCCACCAATTCAGGTTTAGACCTTTGGCAGACATCACAATTTCTCACAAATTCCTTAATTTGTTTCCTCATATTCTTCTAATAGACCACAACACACATTCTATGCATTGTAGCTTGGATACCTGAATGCCCACCAGTGGTTCCAGCATGGAAATGCAAAAACAATTTCTTCTTTAGATCCTCATTTCCACTCATACCAACTTCCCTTTCCTTTATAACTGGCCTGCAGCCCAAGAGTAATGTTTGGCACTAGCACTATCTTTTTGCAGGTTGGAAATGATAGTCTGCAATTCTTGATCATCCTTCCAACCTTGCTTAATTTATTCAAACAACTCACTTGCTAATGTAGTGACACGGATTTGAGCCAATTCTGCCCCATTGTGAACTCTAGATAATGCATCAGCTACTCTATTTTTTAGACCCAAACTTATAAATGATTTCATAATCAAATCCCATCAATTTGGGCACCCATATCATTTGAGTAGGAGTGCTAATTCTTTGGTCAAGTAGGTACTTAAGATTGAAGTGATCAGTCTTAATGATGAAATGCCTATCAAGTAGATATCCTCTCCACTTATCCAAAGCTTGTAGCACAGCTAAGAACTTCTTCTTATAAGTTGAGAGGACTTGATGTTTGGTGCCAAAGATTTGCTCAAAAAAGCAATTGGGTGTCCTTGTTGTTATAGAACAGCTCCAATGCCAGTACCCGAGGAATCTGTTTCAATCACAAATATTTCATTGAAATCAGGTAGTTTCAACATAGGAGCTTGCATCATAGCTATTTTAAGTTTTTCAAATGCCTCTTGAGCAGCTTCACTCCATACAAAGGCATTCTTCTTAAGTAGAGCAGATAGTGGAGAACTAATACTGGCATAATCTTTGATGAACCTTCTATAATAACCAGTTAAGCCTAAGAAACCTCTCAATTGTTTGACTGAAGTAGGTTTTGGCCATGTTTGCATTGCTTGGATTTTAGTAGGATCAGTAGCTACCCCCTCGTTTGTTATAACATGACCCAAATATTCCACTTGCTCTGCCCCAAAGACACACTTAATTTGCTTAGCATATAACTGATGTGACCTCATAGTCTCCAAGATCATCCTTAACTGATATAGATTTACCTCCTCATTAGGATTATACACCAAAATATCATCAAAGAAAACTAGTGTGAATTTCCTTAAGAATGGCCTGAAAATTTCATTCATGAGAGACTGGAAAGTTGAAGGAGCATTAGTGAGACCAAAGGGCATTACCGCAAACTCATAATGCCCCTCATGGGTCTTAAAGGCTGTTTTAGCTATATCATCTTCAAACATCCTAATCTGATTGTAACCAGACCTCAAGTCTAGCTTAGAAAAAATAACAGACCCACAAATTTCATCAATAAGCTCCTCAATAAGTGGAATAGGGAACTTATCTTTGTGTGTATGCTTGTTCAGTTTCCTGTAATCTATGCACATTCTCCAACTACCATCTTTTTTCTTGACCATTACCACTGGTGATGAAAAAGAACTTTGGCTATGCCTTATGACTCCAGTTTCAATTGCATCTTTCAGTGTTTGTGGGTGTCTGTAGGGTCTCATGTTGATTGGAGAAGTTCCTTCCTTTAAGGGTATCCTATGATCATGAGATCTCTTTGGTGGGAGGCCTGTTGGGACTGCAAACACATCTGAAAATTCTACCAATAATAGCTCCATACTAGCTTTTGTTGGTGCCTTATCATGAGCAGAAATCATAGTCAGCATAGCCTCAGGGTATACACACATGGCCATACTAGTTTTTGGAAATTTCCTTCCACTCATCCATTGTACAGCTGGTCTTATACTATCCCTTAAATTTACATATTTCCCATTATAAGCAAACTCGATTCTCAGCTCTTGGAAGTTAAATTTGATATCTCCCAAAGTGGACATCCATTGAACACCCAAACCATATCACACCCTACTAATGGTAATAGCATCACAATTGCACTAAAATTTTCACCCTGCAACTTCCACATAAAGTCACTAGACATGGTATTGCTTAACAAAGTTTTTCCTCCAGCCACAGTGACTTGTAAAGGACAAGTGTTCTTAATTTTGCACCCCAATTGTTTAACTACACTCACATTTAAGAAATTGTGAGTGCTTCCAGTCTCAATGAGAATGTGCAGTTCAAATTTACCCACCTTACCCAATACTCTCATGATCTGATAACTTTGGATTCCATTAAGGGCATGTAAATAAATTTGTGGCAACAAGTTAGACTCACCCTCTTCTTGACCACTTTCTCCTTACCCACATTCCAACACAATGTCCTCATCTTCATCAAACTCATCCCTATCTACTGTGACTTCCAAGCTAAACATTTGACTAGGGCACTTATGACCAGGAAAGTACTTTTGATCACAGTAAAAACACAAATTCTTGGCCCTTTTTTCTTCTAATTCTTTATGAGTAAACTATTTTCTCCATGGCTTATTTTTCCAATTAGCATTAGGAGCAGGCAAATACATTGGTTTGGGGCTAGTAACAACATTGTTACCTATGAATTTTGGAGTAGGTAATAATGGCCTTTGCCTATTAGCACTCAGTTTAGCCTCTTCCAACTTACAAAACCCATACATGTTAGTTAAAGACCTAGGTCTCAACAATCTCATAGCCAACTCAAGTTCATTCTTCAACCCAGCCACAAAGAAACACATAGCCTGATCTTCTTCTAAATGTACTGTACACAATAGTTTATCATAAGCATCAATGTAATCTTTCACATATCCCACTTGTTTTAGTTTCTTAATTTCTCATAAAGGATCATCATAAACTGTACCAAACCTTTTCACAACTGCATCTCTGTAAATTGTCCAAGACACATCATCCCCCATGATTCTTATGAATTGTTGATGCCACATTAATGGAAGATCAAAAAGATGAATTGACACAAGGTTTACCTTATCTCCATCAGCCACATGATCAACTTTGAAGAACTTTTCACATTTGAACACCCATCCCCTCACATCCTCACCTCCAAACTTGGGAAACTCAATCTTTGTTGCTTTATGATATTGCATCCCCCTCTTACCATCAGGTCTAACAACTAAACCACCACCATTAGCAGAAGTGGTTGCAGCATTCCTCAATTCAGCCAACAGTTTATCCATCTCTTCCTTCATATATGTTGCAACTGTACCTCTTAAAGCTTCACCCTCATCCTGGCCTCCACCAGTTTTTGTTTGAGGTGCCATCTTATAACAGAATCAAGAATTGTAACCAACTATAACAACCCAAGAACTAACTTCTAACAAACTCAAGAAACTGTAACTAACTTCTAACAACTCAAGAAATGGATCTGTTGGAAGTAATGATGAATGTAGGTATGAAATGACGCAAAAAATGGATTGAAAAATTGTGTTTATGGATTGTGAAGGTGTAGTAATGGTGGTTAAACCAAAAAAACGAACATAAATCTTGTTTCCAAGATCACTGCTCTGATACTAATTGATAACTACCCCTAGATTTCAATATAGAAATGAAAGAGTAATTCCAAATAATAGGGAATTCCAAGAAATATGAATAGAAATCCAAATTAGATGAAACAATGATTTGTTATTGATTAGATGAAAGTTTGTTACAGGAAGAAATGTTTACAATAAAAAGCTAAATCTGAAATGGATGGTTACATGTGAATTTATACAGAATTACAAATGGGCGGGAAAAGTTGTTATGATAAAACTTTGACTTTCTTGTTTGACTTCTGGATATTTGATTATTAACCCATATCAATTTCTACTTAATTTTTTTGTTTGAACCTTAGTGTGTTTATCTTCAACATACAACGGGAGGCACGCTACTACGAGAAGCTTCAAGTAAACCCGCTTTGGTGCTCCTAGCCCACCAACAGCTGCATTTTCAGTTACCCCTGCATTTGTTGAACCTGCAATCCAAATTACAAGTTACTCCGTGTCTGAGCAGAACATTGCTTCTGAGTGTTCTAGATTCACCACACCGTCATGTACTTTTGGAAATCCATCTCAGGAATCACAACCTACAATGGGAGGGGCGCCATCACTTCAAGCTTCAAGTGAACCCGCTTTTGGTGCTCCTAGCACTCCAAGAGTATTAATCACGCAACAGTATTGATCATGCCAAGAGTATTGATCACACCAAGAGTATTGAAGCTTCAAGTGAACCTTACACGAGGTCAGTATCTTACAAAAAACAAGGTGAAAACAAATTGGCCCAAAATGCATTTGATCACACCAAGACTATTGATCCTTTCTCTTACATTACCTTGAGCAGGCATGTCAGCTAATATGTCGATTAGGTAAGTTCATGGTTTTATAATATGATGTACCAATGAACTAAGTATTTTTGTTTTTCACATAATTTAAAACAATTGTTTTTTTTTCTCAAGGGGATCAAGCCAAATGAAGCTTTTGATTTCAGTTTAAAGGTTGTGCATCTCTATCTTCAAGATGGCCGGGTTGGGTAATGGATCATTTTTTAGCAACTCGCCTAAGTAATATATTTTTGTAAATATATATTCTTATATTTGCTTTATGTTTATTTTAGTAAAATTGATTTTTTTCATATTGAACCAATGCATTAAATGTCAAGGAAAAATTGTTGCTTAATTAAATTTTTATTATGCATAGTAGTTATATGCAATTTCTTGACACATTACCAATAATGCGTAAAACATGTTAGAAGCTCTACTAACAGTTCTTGGTCGCCCAGATGGGAATATACTCTTTCCTAGGCCTAATTATCCAATCTATGAAGCCTAAGCAAGATTTAGTCCGCTTTAGGCTCATCATTTTGATCTCCTTCCTGAGCGGGCTGGAAAGTTGACCTTGATGGTGTCAAAGCGTTAGCAGATGATAAAACTGTGGCTATTTTTCTCATCAACCATGGGAATCCTTGCGGAAACGTTTAACTCCTAGCCTAACAAAAATATTGAAAAGGGAACTTCTCTAACCTTAGATCTCTATGCACTGATAAAAACTATTAAGCCTAGCCAAACACCCCTTAAGTTATTTTTAACACTAATTAGCAATATGACATTTGAAGTGTATAACAGCACATGATAAATCAACATAGATATGTCGGTGTTTCTAAAGCAGCAATTCCTCCTACACATCAAATCAAGACCAAGAGAACAATATGTCATCGTCATGTGAAGATTAGTCTCTCAAATATTAAATTTACTTTTTGCATTTGTGTTGTAGTATGCGATATCACACATAATTGTTGGCTTTCTAGTTTACTGTGGTAACCCATTGGTATATTTGTTTATGTGGAGGTCACATTTTTTTCTTCATTCGGTCTTTGAGCCCCTGTTGTTTGGTTTCTATTGCTTTCGAACGAGACGACGCCATCAATATGTCGTGCACTAGTATGAATGGCTTTGTTTTATGGGATAACATTAGTCTCTTTTGGGCCTTGTGATTTATATATGATGTATGATTGATTTGTATTATGTGATATCATTAGTTTTTAGTTTGCGTTCTTTTTTGTTTTTCTTTGTTGTATTTCATGTATAAGCAAATATATCGAACGTGTTTGAAGTGTTGACGAATGTAATGATGTTAAACAGGTTCAAAGTGTTAGAGAAGGTAGCGTATGTATGAATATTGATGATGTGGAATTCAACCAACAAGTATTTTGATCACATGTGATTTTGCACCGATTACATGTGATTTTAGGTAAATCACATGTGATTTTGACAAAGTCACATGTAATTTCTATGGAAGTCACATGTAATTTTAGTGAGTCATCATTTTGATATGACTGTTATAAACAAATAAAAATCATATGTGGTTTTGGTGAATTACTCATGATTTTGGTGAGTCATTTAGTGATCTTAATCTGAAGTTGCATTGTTGTAAAAAAATCACATGTAATTAACACTGAATCACATGTAATTCAAGCAGAATTACATGTGATTAAGAAAAGTCACATGTAATTCAGAAACTAATTTGTTTTATATACTTTACATGAACGACAACACACATTTAAATGTACTCACATAATTAAATGTTATTTAAACAAAATTACATGTGATTCAAACAAAATCACATGTGATTCATTTAATGCGGGTTTGTTGAAAGAAGTTAAGGTTTCAAAATGTTTGAATAACATGAAAATCAAGCAAAATCACATGTAATTATCACCGAATCACATGTAATTCAAGAAGAATTACATATGATTCAAACAAAATCACATGTAACTTAGAATCCAATTTGTTTTATATATTTTTTAATAATGAAAACAGACATTTTAATATACTGACAGAATTACATGTGATTCAAACAAAATTACATGTGATTCATCTAAAGTGGGTTGGTTAGAAGAAGTTAAGGTTTCGAAATGCTTGAATCACATGGAACGCAAGAAAAATCACATGTAATGCAAGTAAAATCACATGTAATTATCACTAAATCACATGTAATTCAAGAAAAATTACATGTGATTAAAAAATCATATGTAATCAGGAAGCCAATTTTTTTTATATATCTTACAAGAATGTCAACATACATTTTAATATATTGACAAAATTACATGTGATTAAAATAAAATTACATGTAATTCAGAAGTCAATTTGTTTATATATTTTACATGAATGACAACATGCAATTTAATATACTGAAAAAATTACATGTGATTCAAACAAAATCACATGTGATTCATTTAAAGTGGGTGTGTTAAAAGAAGTAAGGTTTTGAAATTATTCAATCCAATGTAATGCAAGCAAAATCACATGTAGTTATCGCTGAATCACATGTAATTAAATCAAAAGATCATATGGATACATTTTCACCTTTTTAGTAAGTTATTTAGTTATGGTTACAAGTTTATTAAACTAAATTTGATAATAACGCCTAAGTACAAGAAATGCGGCCAAAATCACAGTGATTTGGCATAAATCACATGTAATTACTACTGAATCACGTGTAATTATCACTGAATCACATGTAATTCGTTGAGCTCAGCTGACTCATCTGCGGTGTCTGTTGCATCCTCTTCATTCTGATCATTTACATCTTGCTGATTCATGTCAATAGCCTCATCGGGAGCATCAGGCTTAAGTCCAGTGGGTTCAATAAATGCTTCATCCTTGTCTATGCTCATATCTTCAACATCATAAGTACCATCATGTCAATAGCCTCATCAGGAGCATCATGCTCAATTCCAGTGGGTTCAGAAAATGCTTCATCCTTGTCTATGTTCATATCTTCAACATCATCAGTACCGTCATCAGGGCCTGGTCAGCATCTTCATCATTCTGGCTGTTAAATTCAGCAGGATCCAGTTCACCAGCTTCATCATTTGTGGTTGTATCATCTTCTTTAGCTCTCAGCTCTCTGTTACTTCGATCATCATCCTTAACTGACGAACCAGTTTCATACTTCTCATTTTTTTTTCAGGATTTTCATCCTTTTCATCATCTTTACCATCCTGGAGTTTTTCATCAACAATTTCACTATCATCCCCAGTTTCTCCCATGACAGGATCCAGTTCTGGCTCATCAGTTTCATCCTCGTTTCCATCATCATTTTCATCCTCACTAAGACTAAAAGCATCAACATTAAAATCTTGTTCCATTTCTATACCTTTAGCATCTTTACTTGGAACATCATCCAGTGCATCTTGTTCTTCTCCCTACAGATGTTAATTAATTTGTTTAAAAATTTTTTATAATCAATCCAAATAAAACAACACCTGAGGGCACCAAATCAAGTACCTTTTCTGTTCCAAGTAGTTGATCTTCATCTTCAATTTGTTCACTCACATCGTTAGCACCAACACCCTCACCCATACCTGTTCCAGTAGCATCACGAGTTTTATCACCATCATCATCTTCTTCTTGGTCTTCTGAGTAGTTGTCTGGCTCCTATAAAAGGGTTACCTAGCAAATAGGGGGTTTCAGTACTAGCAAAGAAGGGGTTTCAGGACAACTTCAATATGAATCACGTGATGTGCTTGAGGGCCTAAATCGAATAAGATCAAGTGCTTATTACCGAATCGAACAAGGTAATCGAAGACTTGGTGGATGCTAACGTAGGAGTGTGCGATCGAAGGTGGTGGATGACAGCAGGTGTGACAGCGGTGTTGTGGTGGTGGCCAAATGGTGTTGGTGTGTTTTTGTTACAAGGAGGGTGTGATGAAAATGAATATGAAGTGTTAGAAGAATTACGAAATTACTAAATCTCCCCTCTTTATTAGATCTGAAGCATCAGATTGAATATGTAATCAACGACTGAGATTTGTTCCTTTCAACTTTTTTTGTTACATGTTCCCTAGGGAACTTTTCTCATACGTAAATATTAACTGTCCGTGTATTACATGGGTTTTAAACTAGTAAGTCATTAAAAGACTCCTAATCCACACTTAACACACCATAATTAGGTCTGATTTTAGAAAATACAAACCCATGCATACATGACACATATGACCTAATAAGTAAACCAGTCTTCCATGCATTCCCCTTCAGTAGTTTCTAAGCAGCATCATCATCGTCAACAAGGACGGACTCGATCATCGATCATCAACGGTACGGTGTTAACTGTTAACACGTTCACACTCATCAATCCATTCGTTATATATGTCTATTGGCTCAGTCAAAGGTGTGATATTAGTTCTGTAGTACTCTTGGCAAATTCTGTAGGCTGCCTCGCCGATCAACTTCTTCATATCAATTGTACATTCAACACTGCTTCCATGGTTGCAGAAGGGGCAAGTAAATACAGTGTCAAGTTTCTCCATCCGCTTTCTAGGAGCAGGATTTGCTCTTGACTTCCTCTTCCCTATAGTTCGATCAGCTAACTTCTCGAGAAAAGCAACCTAGTGTGTGTGTTCAATCTGACCTGATCCTGAGAGAGTCGACTGAATTTGATCGACCTAGAATAATGAATAAATTGTGAAATTGGGAAAACTGGTGGAGGGATATTTATACTGGATTGTTGTCGGTTTGTGGTTTGTCGGTTTGTAGTTTATGGTATTCAGTTATTACCCACCTACTCCTTATAGTATTATTGTAGAACAGGGACTATAAAAAACATATATTTGGCAGTAAAATTATAAGCAGATTATATTTTTCTTTTGAAAAAACACATATTTAGCAGCATTTTTCTAAGCTACTGCTTCTTGCTACCGCTATCTTCGCGAAGTACTCATAGTCTATGTTACGCATGGTTTGATAGAGTTGGGCCAAACGGGCCACTATTATTTATTTTAGGCTTAGGGTTTATATGTTTTATAAATACCGTCATTATTATGAATGTAAGCAGTCAATTAAATCAATCAAAGTTAAAGTTAAACAAAATGTCTAGTCTTCTCATCTCTATTTCTTAAGGAGATAGCATCACGCTTGAAGGGGTGCTCTATTCCGATACTATCCGAGAGGTCGTATCAATTGGTGCTTTCATTGAGAGCCCTCAATTCGTTGAGGGGTTTTGATTGAGGGTTCCAATATAAAAAAAACAAAAAAAAGTACTGTTCGTCTTCGGTACTGTTCGTCGCGACACTGTTCATAGAATGGCTACTGTTCACGGTACTGTTCATCGAGGGCACTGTTCATCAGTGAACTGTTCATCGCGGAAAAAAATAATTAATTTTTTTTGTTTTTCGATTTGCTATGACATCAAACAACAACGATCGGGACGCGCTATTTAAACTCTTGCAAATGGGTACCGTGGTCGAATATCAAAGTGAGTTTAAGTATCTTATAACTCGAGTAATGGGTATCTCTGAAAGTTTACTTGACTCGTTTTTCTGGACTTAAACCGAAGCTACAACTAGAATTGTTAAGGTTTTACCCGAAAGCTACAACATTAGGATAAGCCTTCTTATTTACCGTATAGTAGAGACTCGGCTTGAGACAATTGTAGAACAAAAGGATACCGTTGAAAAGAAAGCGGTTGATTCTTCTATAACATCAGGCGTTGCACTAGAAGTTGCACCAGAAGAAGTGGGGAATGTTACATCCGGACCTAACAAAGATCACCTTGGGCATGTTGGGGAATCGCAACAACTTATTTGTGAATCGTAAAAGCCTACTAAAGAATCACAACAAATAGTTGATGAATCGCATCTTATGGTGGGTAAATCGCAGCCTATGGTGGGTGAATCGCAACCTATGGTGGGTGATTCGTAGTCTATTGTTGGTAAATCGCAGCTTGTGGTTAGTGAATCATATCTTGTTGTTGATGAATCGCTTAAGAGGGCCATGTGGGTTGTTTCATCCGAACATAAGGAGTGTAGAACAGCAATCCAGAAATTGTTACTACAGGAGTCCTAGAACAAGTTGAAAGAGAGAATGCGGCATCGACACAAAATTTGGGATCCCGGGATAATGAGCTTTCTAAGACGTCACCTTGAGGAAAAGATGAATTCGAAGGAGTGAGGAATGTTACGCTTGGTTTGATAGAGTTGGGCCAAACGGGCCACTATTATTTATCTTAGGCTTAAGGTTTATAGGTTTTATAAATACGGTCATTATTATGAATATAAGCAGTCAATTAAATCAATCAAAGTTAAAGTTAAACAAAATGTCTGGTCTTATCATCTCTATTTCTTAAGGAGCTATCATCACGCTTGAAGGGGTGCCCTATCCCGATACTATCCGAGAGGGTCGTATCAGTCTACATGTGACCCGACCCACGATCAGGCCAGATTCTCATCCGAGTGATGATCAAGATCCAAATCACACAAACCGGTTATCTTCGCAAATTTGACTAAAGCTGATCGGTTAAAATACACATAAATCGGTTATGAGAAAAACGGGTTTTGTGCACCTCTAGTTGGTACCCACCTTCGAAAATTCACGAGTCTTCGTATGCGAAAGATAAAATGTTTGATTCTAGATTTTTGCTTACTTTAGTTGATACCTCAATAAATAGTAATAAAAGAATGTCGGTTAAGCATTAAAATTAATGCTCAACCGACATTCTTTTATTAAAAAAGATATAAAAAAAATTAATGCATCTTATTAGAAAATTTCAAACAGAACCTCACTTAAATTAGCATGCTAAAAGTTAATAATAAAGCTAACATATAGCTAAACAAAGGAGGTGCCATTCTTTTGAGTCCTACTTGAATCACAATAGTTGTTCGATCCCTTTTTCCTTAATAGCTCCAAACGGTTAATGTCTGCTACAACGAAAACCTTTTCATAGCTCGTTCACTTTTCCTATAAAAAAATGATTTTTCAAAATTAGGTCTGGTAATCACTTCATATAGCTAACGTATTTCTAGAATTTAACTAAACAACCTTAATCATTAAATAAGCCAAAATACTATGTAATTACTTTTCATACTAATTCGGTACAGGCGAAAGAAAGGAGCAAGATACGCCCACCGGAAATTATCGCCAAGAACAAGCGTCGGGTTGTAGCGCGCCCTTCAACCAGGAAGAATAGTTCGGTGTCGTGCTTATACCTAAAATGAAGTAAAAACCAAACCGAAACGAGCAAATTCGATTCGGTTTTCGCTTTGGATATATAGCTCGGTTCAGTTCGGTTTGGTTCGAACCACCTAAACAGAACCAAGCTGTTCGATTTTGGTGTAAATCGCTTCGGTTTTTCGGTTTGATTTTTATAAAAAACTTAATTTCGTTTTGGTTCGGTGTAATTTCGGGGTGGTTACGACCAGATGCTCAGGCTTACTTTTAGGTACGTCAGTGAGAATACTCTAATCTCGGGCACAAACCATTATCCGTTCTATAAGAATAGTATCGTCAACTATCATTATTTAGTGAGGTGTCAACTGAAGTAAGCAAAAGTCTAGAATCAAACTTTTTACCTTTCGCATACGAAGACTCGTGAATTTTCGAAGGTGGGTACCAACTAGAGGTGCACAAAACCCGTTTTTCTCATAACCGATTTATGTGTATTTTAACCGATCTTTAGTCAAATTTGTGAAGATAACCGGTTTTTGTGATTTGGACCTTGATCATCACTCGGATGAGAATCAGGTCGGATCGTGGGTCGGGTCACATGTAGACTATGAGTACTTCGCGAAGATAGCGGTAGCAAGAAGCAGCAGCTTAGAAAAATGCTGCTAAATATGTGTTTTTTTTAAATAATTACAATCTCCTTATAATTTTACTGCTATATATATTTTTTCTATAGTCCCTGTTCTATAATAATACTATAAAGACTAGGTGGGTAATAACTGAATCCATAAACCACAAACCGACAAACCACAAACCGACAACAATCCAGTATAAATATCCCTCCACCAGTTTTCCCAATTTCCCAATTTATTCATTATTCTAGGTCGATCAAATTCAGTCGACTCGTTGGTTTTCTCTCGATTTTATAACCAACGAAGTTAGCTGAAGTATGGGGAAGAGGAAGTCAAGAGCAAAGCCCGCTCCTAGAAAGCGGATGGAGAAACTCGACACTGTATTTACTTGCCCCTTCTGCAACCATGGAAGCAGTGTTGAATGTAAAGATGATATGAAGAAGTTGATCGGCGAGGCAGCCTGCAGAATTTGCCAAGAGTACTACAGAACTACTATTACACCTTTGACCGAGCCAATAGACATATATAGCGAATGGATTGATAAGTGTGAACGTGTTAACAGTTAACACCGTACCGTTGATGATCGATGATCGAGTCCGTCCCTGTTGACGATGATGATGCTGCTTTGGAACTACTTAAGGAGAATGCATGGAAGACTGGTTTACTTATTAATTAGGTCATATGTGTCATGTATGGGTTTGTATTTTCTAAAATCAGACCTAATTATGGTGTCGTTTCGTCATTATCACTGTCGTTTTGTATGTAGGTTTGTGTCGTTTGGACACCCAATGAAATAACTGCAATTCCAAATGATTAATATAAAACCAAATTGTGTCATTTTGTTTGTGTCGTTTTGTATGAGAAGTGTCAACTGAGAGTGAAAGGAACGGTCACGCCGTGGCCCCGCGTGATCACACCGTCATCATGAGCGTGGAAGACGGCGTCCCCTTGGCCACAGGCGTGGAAACGATTATTAAAAAAAATCATTTGACCTCTTTTGACGATTATACTCCAACTATTTTTGGCCAAATTAAACCCCCAAGGCATATAGCCGTTGGGATTGAAATTATTCAAAAAATAATTTTGTTTTCTTGTGTCCAACGGCTATATAGCCGTTTGAATTTAAAAATTCTAATTTTTTTTTCAAAACACCTCTATATATTCAAAGTTTCATTTATTTTTCATTTTAATAAACAAAAATTTTACACAATCACTAAAATAATGGCGTAACCAGTCTTTCGCGTTTGACATTGATGATGAAACCGACATTGAAATGTTGGTTAGCGCGTATAATTACTTGCAATAACAAGAAAACAAACCCCAGCTCACCCGAAATGTTATTGAACGTGATCGTGAGAATGCCGAAGCTCGATTGATGGCGGATTACTTTGTCGATGATTGTAAGTATCCGTTACACATTTTTCGTAAAAGATATCGTATGAGTCGCACATTATTTTTAAAAATTGTCCATGATATTGAAAATTATACGTCGGATCCTCTTCCAAAAGACTTTGATTACTTTATAGTTCGACCTGATGCTACCGGTCGAATGAATGCAAGTGTTATTCTCAAATGCACTGCCGCCATACGCCAACTGGCATACGGCAGCGTGCCCAACCAGTTTGATGAATATTTACAGTTGGCCAAACGTACTGTTAATGAAAGTTTGTTTTTCTTTAATATGTGTATTATGGATTTGTACATGAACCACTATCTGAGAAAACCAACTCTTGAAGATGTTCATAAGATTTATACGAGGCATAATAATGTTCATGGTTTCCCGGAAATGCTTGGTAGCATTGATTGTATGCACTGGGAATGGAGAAATTGTCCAGTATCATGGCAAAGACAATACGGGAGGGGTGATAAGAAAGACCCAACAATTATGCTTGAAGCAGTTGCTTCTCATGATTTGTGGATTTGGCATGCGTTTTTTGGTGTAGTAGGTGCAAATAATGATATAAATGTTTTAGACGTTTCTCCGTTATTTTAAGACCTTCTTAATGACGTGGCACCTGTAGCTCCGTTTAGAGTAACTGGGGTTACGTTTCAGAACAGGTATTACTTAGCCGATGGGATTTACCCACAGTGGGCTAGTTTTGTGAAATCGTTCTCGGTTGCAAGTCAACCAAAAAACATACATCTTAAAAGGAAACAAGAAGGAGCACAAAAAGATGTCGAACGTGCTTTTGGTGTTCTTCAAGGACGTTTGGGAATATTACGTCAACCAGCTCAATCATACAGAGTAACCACCATTAGTAGAGTCATGTATAGTTGCATCATACTGCATAACATAATTTTAGAAGATCAAAAAATGGCGATCGGTCAAGAACATGAAGCCTAATTTCGTGTTGATGATTCTAATGATTTGTTTGTTAATCCTTTGGCAAGAATGCAACGTCGTTGGATAGATATACATGACACGAACCGTACCAAAACAAAAGAGTTACGGGATAAAAATTTGCATCTTTCACTTCAACGAAACCTTATGGAACACCTTTGGGCACGACGTGTACAAGATCAAGATGAAGACGAAGAATGTAACACCCCCAAAGGTCAAATGCAGCGGAAAGGTACGTTTGCGGGTGTTACTTTTGAAAGTGGATCGATATCACACAGTATATAGAGCAATGATCATCAAATGACATTAAAACATATTACATGAGTTTAATTGTGCAAATTAAATATTATTTGTATAAAATCCCAGCCTGATGGTAAACATGATGCTTCCTATGATGTTGGAATCCAATGCAAGTACCTGCTTACTTTCCTGAGAAAACATAGAAAGTAAAATGTGGGGGTCAACACTAGATTGGTGAATTCATAGGTTTAGTATAAAGTAAAATTATTGTTATGCAAAACACGACGGGTATACCAGCGCATAAAGCCACATACTATAGTAGTTCCTATTGCCCTGTAATTGATGCTAGACATGATGCTCAGGTGCCTAAAAATAGGTCATCCTGACGAGAGACCCTCAGTCCGACAATGAAATAAACCTGTTGCTTGGCCTAAGCGTTTCGTGATAGCAAGTCACGCAGGCCGGGTGTTGTCAATACCCAGATAGATCTATCGATAACATTTCGCGCTACACTATTAACTATTACAGTCCACGAGAATAATGGGGCAAACAATAGGCAGTAATCTGTTGTTGTCTGTAAGTGTTTGCATAAACAATAATTAAGTATGTTTTCTCCCCTATTTATAAAACAGTAAAAGATGGGGCCATGAACTCACCTTAGTAGTGATGATGTAGGGATAATGTCACTGAATGCACTGGAACAATATGATCACGAAGTAGTGAAATTACCTAAGTAATTTATATGACTCAGTATATGCATAATAAAAATGCACAAATAAATGTAACATATAAAAATTCATGATCACGAATTAATATGTTGTTACTATTGTTTATACGTTAAACTTATAGTAAGTTATCGACAATAATATGTTTTTAGTTTCTAAAAATATATCTAATTGTTCGTACAAAGAAAGTGAAATAAATTAAACAAATAGATTTTTATTTAACTAATTGATCGTAAGAAAATAATAGGTTTCACCAAATTTTCTTAGGGTTTCGAATACACTAATATAGTTCATTTGTTTATAAAATGTCGTAAATAACTCTAATAGTTTTTTAATTTAATTAATGAAAATATAACTTAATTTAATTTATTAATAAAACAATTTTATTAATTTTTTAATTAAATTAATTTTACATATTAGTCCTTGTAAAATAATAACTTCCCAAAATAACCCTTAGGGTTTAGTTCGTTAAATATATTCCTTCGTTAGTCCTTATTCGTTACCTTTACTTTCAAAAACACCCCTAGGGTTCCTAATATCTTTGAAAAGTGGCAAAAGTGACCCCTAGGGTTTATAAATTTCGGATTATTTACAAACCGAGTCCCTAGGGCTCGGTTAAGTTTGGTAATATGGCAAAACAAACCCTCCAAGTCTCGAATTAATTATAAAAGGTAGTTAGGGCTTGTTTTAAGTTTAGAGATTGACACTTATGGTCCTTATGGTTGTTTTGGGTCTCGGTATAAAAACAAACGCACCCTATTCTTTCAAACTTGGCACATTTGGTCCTTTATCTTTTCAAAAAGCCTAAAAAACAATACATATGTTTTGTAAAGTTATTTTTTTAGCCTATACTTTCACACTTTGGCAAAAATTGAACAAAAAGTCTCTAATTAGAGTATTTAGTGTTTAATGGGCTCGGTTGGCCCATTAAGGGTCCGGTTTGGATTCTTGGGCTTAACGGGCTCATTTTTGGGCTTGTTACATACTAGTAAGTGTTTATTAAGCAACCTAATTTATCAAAACTTATAACTTGGGCTTATGTCTTATTCATTTATTCGACTTATATTGATAAACCGTATAGTGGCTTATGGCTTATGCGCTTATCACGTGGGCTTTTCTAGCTTATTTATGAGCTTATCTAATCCTAACAGAAGTTTAAGCTAAAGGTTCTTCAAGCAAAGGTTTGGTACCCGGTTCATAAAAATAAGCCGAGGCACATGGCTCGTTTATTAGGGCATGTGATCTACTTGATAGATCTATTTATCTAGGGTTTATAAGCAACGTTTCCAACTAGTTCCTTCATAGATCTAGGGTTTCAAGACATGTTTACCCACGAAACAAAATATGCCGTGGATTTCTATACGTTTGTGGGTCGTGTTTTAGTAAGTTTTACGTGTGCATGCAACCCTAGTCGTGATTCCATGGATCCTACATGTATTACATGCCATGATAGGTAGAAAATGATAAATGAACTTAGGATAGGGAGTGGATACTTACTTGGTTGATGAAAGTGGTGATGAATGACAAAACTAGCACTTATATGGTTTCTATGCATCGTGTACACTTCAAACGTGACCTAGAATGGTCTTAGCTTTCCTTGAACACCAAGATTCACATGTAGACTAGCAATAAATGCTTTTGGAACCAAGATTTGGGGTAGTAAATGCTTGTGTATGTATGTTTCGTGTGTATGAGGTATGTGAGATCCGAAAATGGAAGTGGTGAGTGAGATTAGAATGCTTAAGGTGCTAGATAAATATCCAAGTGAGTATGATGTGTGTGGTCCGGGTGATACCCACGACAAGAGAGAGATGGAGGGCAAGATTGTGTAATCTAGGAAGTACTTGATGTATCTTACATAAGATTTGTGATAGTAGTAGGTTTTAATGGAATGTTGTACACTTGCCTCCCCAAAACTCCCCTAGCCGTTGCATACTATGGGTCAAAGGGACAAAGAGTTGTCTACATAGTGTAAGTATTAATGAAGGTGTTGTACAAGTCAAGTGGTGGCTAGTGTTTAAGTTTATAAGGTTTTCAAGTAAGTGTGAAAGTGAGGTATGGTGTATTCGGCTAGAATAAGTAGTGTAGGGTAGGTTTTGGTTCAAGTCGATTTGGTTAGGTTTTAGGATTTTTGGTGAAAGTATAGTATAAAATAAATAAAAACATAGTTTTACTTATTAAAAGTATAAGACACTAAATAAATGTTGTAATTTTGTTAAATGCAAAATTATATGGTGACAATAGTTTTTGGTGATTGTTGTAACACTTAAAGTGTATAGAAAAAATATAGTATATATATATATATATATATATTTTTGTAGTAATGTGATATTAAATAAACATTATTAATCGTGATCATGGTTTTAGGTTTTTATAATCCTAGAATGATGCATGAGTATGCTCATGAGTTTACAGGTGACTTAAAAGTCGCAAAATGATGTCTTGTGTTATGTATGTTCATATAATGTAGCCGTACATAAGGTATGATGAAATGTGGTATGTGTGTATGCTCATAAATATGTAGTCGTACATGTTGTTCCTGTGATCCCATGATTGAATATTCACAATCATAATGTATTGTTCAGAGTTCTTGTTGCTCAAATGTTTCAACTGTTCTAGATATGATAAAAGCTCAAAGCTCTAGTGATAAAAATAATGTATGCTCATGAATGATGCATATGATTGTGCAAAATTTTATGCAAAGGTGAAATATATATATATATATATATATATATATATATATATATATATATATATATATATATATATATATATATATATATATATATATATATATATATATATATATATATATATATATATATATATATATATATATATATATATATATATATATATATATATATATATATATATATATATATATATATATATATATATATATATATATATATATATATATATATATATATATGTATATATATATATATATATATATGTATATATATCTTTATATTATATATAGGTATAATTACGATTTGATACCACACCCCTAATCCCATTCATATGTGACATGGCACCTATTAGCCAATAGAATTTCAGTAATTCCTAAAAGATCTCCATTTTCCACGTTTTTAATGATTTGAAATCGCACATTTTTGAAAATCGCGTTTTAAAACGCAGTTTGGATAAGGATTCTCAGAAATTATGTAAAAAATGTCAAATGCAAGATTTGACCTCGTGACCTATGGTTAACAAGTAACCAGGTTTACCACTAAGCCAAACTAATTTTGTTGATTTTCTCTCCAAAACAATGTTAAATCTTAAAACCAATGTTATTTAATACATCAGGATATATATACTCTAAGATTTAAACAAATCCAAAATATAGCAATAAACCCTAATACCACTCACGTATCTGGTACGTGTAATATTCTCAAACTCACTTATTTGATTATATTTTTTCTCAAATCGTAAATCACGCTTATTTGATTTACCATAAGATACTTTTAATTTTCTCAAATATTTGAAGATAATCACCCAACGGGATAAACACACAATTGTTTACAAAAATACCTGAGATATAGACATTTTAACAAACCCTAAATCTATCAAGAATCAGCTAACCATAATATATGAAAAAAAATACGCCTCCTCCTTTTTTTTGAAACCCTAACCTCAAACTGAACTGTCTTTTTTTCTGCAGGCTAATGAAGTCAGTATGAATCTAAAAAGATTAATGAAGCATGTTGCATCACGCTTCATGTGCTAATAAGAGTTTAGACTCCAAAGGTGTTCATTCAACTTCTTTTCTTTAAATTTCTCATATAAAAGTTTTACTTTCTTGAATCTTTGATAAGGTGTTATAAGACATGGTATATATATATGTGGTAGGAAAAAACTCTTTAGACGCTGCTCATTCTCCTTTCAACCATCAATTTTTTAACCGATCACAGGTAAATCACTTTAGGTAAAAATATTTGTTTCGATTGTTTTAATTGTTTTGAGATCATAGGTAAATCACTTTTATTGTTTTAATGGTTTTAATTGTATATTTAATGAAATTGGGTATTTTAGTTATTGGATGAAGAAGTATTGGAAATGGTGCTTCTGGTAACTTACTATGACCCCTAATTCATTTGTGGCTTTTAGTAAAACGTAGGTCCTATTATCCTAAGAAACTGTTTTTTTTTCATCTTCGTATTATTCTAGATATGTATTGACAACTTGATCACACTCCTGATAATGACTGGAGTATCTGAATAGGCCTTGGTTCCTGGTGAATCAATTGATGTAGAACATATTGTGTCAAATTCTATGATGTTCCAGGATCTGTTTTCATTTGCACCAATCATATGATTTCTTTTAAATAAGTGAAACTTTTATATATTGCTATATATCATGAGGTGACGTGTAGAATGACGACATAGTCAAAACCTGAAATCTACAGGTTTTACAGCACTAACCCGTTATTTTAGCTTTGTCCTCAAAGCTTAAGATGACGTTACTGCTCAGGTGAACATGTTTGGGTACTTACCTCTAAACGAGTCTTCGCATTCCTAAGTGAACTCAGGACCTCTCCTGGAGTTCCAAGGTATCTTAACCAATGGAATTTGGTTGCGCTTCAGTCTCTTAACTGCGCTCTCCATGACTTCCACGGGTTCTTCTGTAAGTTGGAGCTTTCCATCAAAATGAACTCCCTCCAATGGCATGGCTAACGGATCATCCACATAGCACTTCTTTAGGTTCGAAACATGAAAGGTAGAGTGTACCCGACTCAATTGTTGGGGTAACTTAAGATGATAAGAAACTTTATCGATTCTGGCAATCACTTTGAAGGGTCCTACATATTGTCGATTTAGTTTTCCACGTTTTCCAAAGCATACAACACCCTTCCAAGGTGATACCTTAAGCATAACACGGTCACCTACTTCAAATTCCATAGGTTTTCGTTTACGATCTGCATAGCTCTTCTATCTGTCTTGTGTAGCTTGAATTGTCTGTCTGATGAGGGTGATCTTCTCAGTAGTCTCTTAGATTAGTTTGGGTCCGGTGATTTGAAATTCTCCTACCTCCGCCCAGCACACGGGTGATCTGAACTTGCGGCCATAGAGAGCCTCAAATGGTGCTGCTTTGATGCTGCATGGTAGCTATTGTTGTAAGATAATTCAACTAACGGTATATGTTCGACCCATCCTTTTACAAAGTCGATTACACATGCCCTCAACATGTCTTCTAGGGTTTGGATTGTTCTTTCACTCTGACCGTCGGTCTGTGGGTGATAAGCGGTACTCATATCCAAATTTGTTCCTAAAGCTCTTTGAAAAGCTTTCCAAAAGTTTGACGTAAACCTACCGTCTCTATCACAAATAATTGAGACTGGTATCCCATGTCTAGTCACAACTTCCTTCAGGTAGAGTTTCGCTAGCTTGCTCAAAGAGTCATTTTCTCTTATGGGTAGAAAATGAGCGGATTTTGTGAGTCGGACGACGATTACCCAAATTGTATCATAAGCGTGAGATGAAGTAGGAAGTTTGGTAATGAAATCCATGGTGATGTTGTCCCATTTCCACTTGGGTATATCAGGTTGGACTAGTAATCCTGACGGCCTCTGATGTTCAGTCTTCACTCTCGCACAAGTCAGACATTTCTTCACGTATGTTGCAATGTCTGCCTTCATGTTTGGCCACCAATGCAACTACTTCACTTCCTGATACATCTTTTCAGATCCAGGATGTATGGAATACTTAGACTTATGAGATTTGTGCATGATCATGCTTCTCAAGTCTCCGTAACATGGTAACCAACTTCTTCCATGTAAACATAATGTTCCGTCTGCTCTGGCTTCTAACTTCTCCTTGCTTAGATCTGTCCTAAGCATCCCTCCTATGTCTTCCTTTCCAATGTTTTCAAGCTTCCGTGCTTGGAGTTGAGCCTCTAATTTCTGCTTGGGTAGATCCAAGCTAATGGTCATAACTAAGGCTCGAACTCTCATGGGAGGAACAGTTCCCTTACGGCTTAGTGCATCTGCAACTATGTTGGCTTTACCTGGGTGGTATTTGATATCACAATCGTAGTCACTGAGCAGCTCTATCCAACGACGTTGTCTCATGTTCAGCTCCTTTTGGTCTAGAATGTGTTGCAAACTTTTGTGGTCGGTATGGACAATACACTTTGTTCCATATAGGTAGTGCCTCCAGATTTTCAAGGCAAAAACTACGGATCCAAGTTCTAGATCATGAGTAGAGTAATTCTGTTCGTGCTTCTTCAGTTGTCTTGAAGCATAGGCAATTACTTTCTTTCTTTGCATCAGTACATCACCTACGCCTTTGTGTGAAGCATCATAGTAGAAAACAAAGACTTTGTGGCCTTCTAGCAAGGCTAGAATAGGTGCACTACATAATTTCTGTTTAATAGTTTGGAACAAGGTTTTCAAGATCGGGATCTTACCCAGGATCGTTTTCATCTTTGCAAGATCGAGATCGTAAAATAGGATCGGGATCATAAGATCCTACTATAATGTAATTTTCTTAGTAGTCTTTGCATTATTTTAAAATTTTACAAATTAATATACATCGTAAACACAAAATTATACGAATATTTCATAAAAATGTGGTCCTAAATTATGATTATGAAACGTATAAGAAAATTTACATGTTGTTTTTTAGATTATACAAAATAGAACCTATAAATTTGTAGTTTTTAGTTTGTCGCTCGAGAAAAAGTAAGATCGGATCGTAGTAGATCCTAAGATCCTATGATCAAGATCGGGATCCTATAAGATCTTAAGCTTGCAAAGATCCTGCGTAAGATCCGGATCGTTTTTGCTTTGCAGTATCGTAAAATCGTAGGATCCTAAGATCAAGATCGGGATCTTGACAACCTTGGTTTGGAATGCTGATTCCTCTTTTTTCTCCCCATTCAAACTTCACGCCTTTCTGAGTAAGCTTCGTCATAGACTTAGCTATCTTAGAGAATCCTTCTATAAATCTCCGATAGTAACCAGCAAGACCTAAGAATTGGCGAATCTCTTTTGGACGTAGGTGATGCCCAATCCTTTATGGATTCTACTTTTGCGGGGTCTACTTGTATTCCCTTGCTAACAATCACATGACCAAGGAAATTCACTTTAGGAATCCAAAAATCACATTTGGAGAATTTGGCGTACAACTTCTCTTCCTTAAGCAATTTCAGTACCTAAGCAAGATGTTCTCCGTGCTCTTGCTCACTCTTGGAATAGATGAGTATGTCGTCGATGAACACGATAACAAACTTATCCAGATACGGTCTACACACTCGATTCATGAGGTCCATGAATATGGCTGGTGCGTTGGTCAATCCAAATGGCATGACCTGAAATTCGTAGTGACTGTAACGGGTTCTGAAAGCTGTCTTTGGTATATCTTCTTCTCTGACCCTCAACTGATGGTATCCGGATCGTAAGTCGATCTTGGAATACACACTCGATCCTTGTAGTTGATCAAATAGGTCATCGATTCGAGGAAGTGGGTAACGATTTTTCACAGTTAACTTATTCAGTTCTCTATAATCAATACACATTCAGAAAGAACCATCTTTCTTCTTGACAAATAGTATCCAAGGTGAGGAACTAGGTCTAATAAAACCTTTGTCTAACAGTTCTTGGAGTTGTTCTATGAGTTCTTTCATCTCGATCGGTGCTATAGCTACAGGTGTAGCTCCTGGTATCAAGTCGATCGGAAATTCTACTTGACGAGTGAGTGGTAAAACAGGTAAGTCGTCTGGGAAAACTTCGGGATAATCGCGGACAATGGGTACGTCCTTGATTTGTTTCTTCTCGGGTTCATCTTCCTTATCTGCCTGAGAGATATGCACTAAAAAGATAGGACATCCTTTCAATATGTATTTTTAAACTTTGGTGCATGAGATGACACCTAGTCTAGTGTCAGTCCTGTCCAAATTTCCTTCTCCTCGTACAATTAAAATTTCTTTCCCCCACGGTATACGGACTAGATTTTCATCGCACACAATGGTTGCGTGATATTTTTCTAACCAGTCCATACCGATGATCACGTCGAAACTACCAAGATTTACTGGGATTAGGTTGATATCGAAGGGATGGTTCAAAAGGTTTAAAGTGTAACCTCTTAGAATAGTATCGGTTTCGATGGTTTTACCGTCAACTAATTCGAATCTGTAACAGTTGTCTAACTGGGTAGGGATGATGTCGAGTAAATTACTAAACTCGGTAGATACGAAACTCCTATCGGCTCCGGTATCAAACAGAATAGATGCATAACGATTGTTCAAAACAAACGTACGGGTAACCACATTGGAGTCGGTCCTGGTGTCTTCTATCACGTAAACTCTGGCTGGTGCTCCTCCACCATTTTCGTTCTTGCCTGCTTTCTTCGGGCAATCGGGTCAGATATGTCCGGCTTCTCCACAACCATAGCAACGAACCTCCTTCCATTTCCCATCATTTCCTCCTGTGGGAGGACGATTTCCTTGCTGTCTGTTGCCACGGAAGTTCTGGCCATTTCCATTGTTGGGCCTGTAGGTATTGCTAGAGTTGTTTCTATCAGCAGAAACATAGGTATTGCTCTGTCCGGGCCTTCGGCAAGTTGCGTCACTATAGTGGTGAAAATTTCACTTAGGACACTTAGGCTTGTTGCCCACATATGGAGGTGATCCTGGGAAAGTAACACTATAGTTCTGCCCTGAGTTCTGCCTCTTTGGTTGGGTCTGGTGATTATTACGGAAGTTTTCATCGACTTTCCTCTTGTGCTCGAACTGTTTAATTGCATGATCACTGCCTCGTTTGTCCATCAGTTCAGTGATGAACTCGATGGCACTCTCGACTGTAGTGGGTCGAGATGCTAGCACACTGTCATGAACAAATTTTGGAAGTCCACTAACGTACTTCTCGATCTTATCCTTTGTATCAGGAAACATCCTGGTACACATCAAAGTCAACTCTTGAAATCTCTGATTGTAGGTTGTGATGTCATAGTTGGTGCATTTGAGATTCCGCAGTTCAATCTCCAGCTTCTTGATTTCACCGCCAGGACAATATATCCCGGTCAGTGTTTCTTTTAGTGCAGTCCAAGTCATCCCATAGGCATTATCATTCCCAAGGGTAGCAACCAATGAATTCCACCAAGTAAGAGCGTGTTCCAGTAGTGTATAGGTAGCAAACTTTACCTTGTTCTCCTCCGTATAATCACTAATACGGAACACAGTCTCGGTTCTCTCGAACATTGCATGAGCTCAACTACTCCTTCTTTTCCCTTGAAGTAACTGGTCTTGCATTTTAGGAAGTCGAGGTAAGTACACCCTCTGGCATCTCGGTTCCTAGAATTCGAGTTTTGGATGTCGCCTTGGTTTCCGCTGGGATGTGTTTCCCTGGCGGCTAGGGCGTCAACGATGCCTTGACCGATAAGCACTCTAAGTTGTACATCCGAAATAGTTGCTATGGGAGCAGCTCTGGGGTTTAGTCGCGTAACTCTTTGTGCCATTTTTTATAATACACAAAGATGAGATTTATTAGTTGATCAATATGATGGTTATATTAAATTGCAGGGTATATGTATGCACAGAATTCACAACAAATTGGATAACCTGTCAAGATTTCATAATAATATAAGTACAACATATAATAGAGTAATATTGGTACAAGTCACTTCTGGCAAAATAACAATATCATACACGTACAACCGATCTAAGACAGGGATACAACATGCCTGTTTGAAATAGTGGTACAGACGTTTTTTGGACAACAAAAGATAACCTACCTACTATGGTTAGGTGCTAATGATAGGAATACAACTGAAAAAGGAAATAAGAGATACAGTACAAAAGTCCTAAATCATGCGAGCTGAGATGCAACTCAATGCTTGGCATGATATACAAAGTGTTGAGTCTTAGGATCTAGACTCATCTGGGATATATAATAGTGATTGTAATAAGCACAACGAAACATAAAGAACACAATCAAAGTTATGAACAAGGCTTTCTTATTCATAAAATACTAATAAGCTATTACTACTACTCTTGGTGCCTTATAGGCTTGACACCAGGAGGAACGCACACACACCTTTAGTTTACATTGTATTGAATCTGTCTATAACCATGTGTGCCTAACCTTCTTTATATAATAGAGGTACTAGGGTTACATCACAACCCTAACTTACTTACAAAGCTACCTATTTATTATTAAGTCCTTCATCTTCTTTTGTTATATCAACTCAAGATATATAAGTCCCAACAATCTTCCCCTAGTTGATTTGACAAAACCAGTAAGCACAAGCTTCCCCTGAAGCAAATATAGATGAAGGCTAAGCTCCCCTCGATCCATGCATTCTTCCCCTTTTTGTCACATCAACTCAAAAAGGATCGTCTTCCCCTTAAGAAGTGCATGTCGAGTCCAGTCGGTCCTTGGAGTGATCACTAATGAAGAAAATCAAGTATAACAAATTTTATGAAGAAGTGAAATATCCCAAACTTGTGTCTTATATCATCGCAGTTTTTATTACATGTGACTGAGAACCTCCACAACTATAAGCCAATTGTTAGCTATAACAATATATTTAATCCAATGAAAAGGTGTATTGCTCACCTATCAGTTTTTGTTACATACGGTACTGGTAACCTCCACAACTATGAGCCAGATGTTAGCTATAACAATATATTTAGTCAAAAATGACAAGGTGTATTGCTCACCAACAGTTTTTGGTACATGGGAACTGGTAACCCTCACAACTATTAGCCAGTTGTAAGCTGTAACAATATATTTAGTCGAAAGATAAGGTGTATTTCTCACCTAATTGAGATATAAGAAGAAAACAAATTTGTGAAAACCAACTCCAACATCAAATAAGCAATTATCAATTATCTTCGTCAAGGAACCATAACTCACCAGTAGGAACCATAGGCTAACCATCTCTTGAATTTTAAACTCAGTAGTATATATCATCTACTCCTTCAGTGTGGAAAAGACATTCTTATTACAATAACATGTAATAAAATGTCTTTGTATAATTCTTGTAATCAATATATGCATGGAGATCACATGCAATGGACGATAGTCTCAGTGAGCTCTGACGGATCAACCAGAAACCACTCGATGCTTATGATCATGCTAATTTTGTGATGATCATATCATGAACTGTATTGTATCATATGTGTAGAAACTAGAAGGGGGGGGGGGGGGGTTAAATAGTTTCTCTTCGATTGGTGACCAAATTAAGATTTCTTTCAATTTGGTTTGTATCAAAACTATCTTTTACTTAAAGCTAAGTTGCATAATGATTAGGTTCAATTGAAATGCACTAGCAAGAATAATAAGCAAGTATAATGATAATGAAATAAGTAAAGAGCAAGGAAGGAGACAACCTAGTGGGAAGACACCAAGATTTATAGTGGTTCGACAACGAGGCTCTATCCTCGTTTCTACTCCACTCCTCGAGTACACCTACTCGAGATTTCCACTATATCCACAAGCTCCCTTCTCGGCGGAGAAAACCTTACATCGTTGCTTACATTATTTTCCAACACTAAGCTAAATGTCGAGACCTAATCTTTAGCTAGGACCAATCTACACGACGTTTCCTACTTTACGATTTAACGACACAAGGCTAGATGTCGAGTTCTAATCTTAAGGTAGAACCAATCTTCACGACGTTGCCTACTTCACCATTTTACGACACAAGGCTAGATGTCGAGTTCTAATCGAAAGCTAGAACCAATCTTCACGACTCTTCACTTTGAAGCTAAGTGAGAACTTCACACAACACAACTACTAGTCACTTTAAAGTTTAGTGAGAACTCACAAGACACAACCACATCACTTTATAGTTTAGTGAGAACTCCTAATCAAATCTATTACAACTCAACTAGACTTATCCAAGTACACACATGTAGCTTGGATTTACACAACACAAATCCAAGCAAACACATATGCAATAGATGTACACAACAAATCCAAGTATCCACAAATAACTTGGATGAACACAACTAGTCCAAGTATTCATAAATACATTGGATTGACCTAAAACAAAAAGGTATAATGATAAATATGACTAGCTCATAAATTCATCTTTATCACTACACTAGTGAGTGAGTGATCTTCTCATTGGACATGGTAAAGGAGGGGATCAAGAGGATAATCATATGTAAACATCCTTAACAAATTAAGTGATCATTTACTAATGATTATGCTATAGAAAATAGAAAGAGGGCTGAGAAAATCGTCCAAGAGGCTTACTGGAAAATGAGATTTGACCCACTATTTAAAGGAGACAAAGTTACAACGGATATATAACGGCTACTGTGCGCGGTACCTTATCTCACCCCGCGGTACCATATCGCTAAGGTACCGCGTAGGTACTTAAGGTACCGCCACTAGACTCCGCTCCGTTTTTTGTCTTTTAGTGGGGTGGGAATATCTGAGGTATTTAAACCTTTCAAAGGATATTCTAACAGCATTTGGAATATGCCATTTTCAAATTTTCATTTTCCATTTTAATAAAACATTTTCTAAAAAAGAAAGTTTATTAAAAAGTCTTTTGTCTTATTAGCAAAAGTGAGTTTTAAGGATAATCATTTTGATGATCACTAAGTATGATTAAGAAAGGTTAGTGATATGATTATTACCTTGATGATAGTGTTTGTTAAATAATTCATTTTGTGTTTCTACACTAAATGTGTTGTATGGTTTGTTGTGATCAAAACTAAGAAAGATTAGTTAACACTAATAATGTTTTTAGGCATTACTTGCATTAACAATCTTCCCCTTTTTGATTACGACAAACGATAAACTCATTTACGTATAAACACAAACTATGGAATTATTAACTAGTTTATCACTATCATTTCCCCCCCTTTGTCGTAGCAAAAAGGTTAGCATAAGTCTTTGAAGTGCATCGAACTTTGCTAGTAGCTCCCCCTTGGTGGTTGCTCCCCCTTGCTCGGGGCACCAAGTTTGTGAGCTAAGGTGACATGCTACACAAAGGTTAGTAGAAAAGAAAGAAACACCAATGTATATATGATCACTACCTACTAAGTAACTTGAGAGGGATAAAGAGAAGAAATCTCAAATTCGAAGCAAGTATTTTGCTAAGTATGTCCAAAGAGGTAATTGACAAAATCAAACTTCAATAAAATGAAGATGATAAGCTTGTCAATGGGTTAAAGCTTTAGAATTGATGGAATCACCCATAAGCAATTGTAAAAATTTAACCAAGATCAACTCAAAAATAGAACTAATTAGATAGCACACAAATAACACAAAAGTTAAGAAAAAAATACAACAAAGAAGATAGTCATACACATAGTATGAGTATCTAAAAGCAATAAATATGGAAAATAAACCACTAAGCATAAGCTAGTCTAATAGTGATATTTTCCAAGATTGCTAAAAAATAAAACTAAAAAGACGACGATGCATCATTCGAAGTTTTGTCCACCGGAACGAAAACTTGAATAGGAGGTCGAGTGAGGAGGAATTCAAGAATATTTAACTTCTCATACACATGAGCAAGTTCAATTTGTTGAAATCGGCAACAATCACACGAGGATCCATGATGCAACACAAAATTGTTTGATGTGGGTATGGCATCAAACTTAGGGTTTGGTGGTGGTGGGGTAAAGGGTTTGGGAATGTTTTCACAATGCCTTGTGAGGTTTGGGAAGGTTGCAAGGTCATTGAGTTGGGGGGTATTGAAGGATTGTGGTTGTGGTGGAACATGTTCTTTTGCTCCGGTGATGGGGTTTATGGTGTAAGTCTCATTCCAATACTTGATTGGAGAGAAGGTAGGGTTTTTGGGTGGTTTGGACGAAGATGGTTCATTCTTCTTAACCCAAACGGGTCGAACCGAGATTTTAGGTTTCTTTGAAAGCTTGGATGAGGAAGCTTTGGGTAAGTGGGTTGTGACAAAGAAATGTCAAGGTTAGGAATGTAGGAGTTAGGCATTGTGAGAGTGTGAGAATGATATCTCAAGGTTATGTGAGAATGAATTCTCAAGGTTGAGAAGGTGTGAGAATGAAATCTCAAGGTTGGGGTGTAAGTACAATGTAATCAAGGTAAGAATTTGAATACAAAATGTGTATTGTCAAGGAATGTTTAGTCAATTTGAGTAAACAAGGAATCTTGACTGGGAATAGGGTTTAAAGGTTTTGACCAAAAATTCGTCAAAAGTCACTTTCTGGCCGCGGTACCTTATGGGGTCCGGCGGTTCCATATCGCTAAGGAACCGCGGGTCTTTAAGGAACCGCGTTCAGAGGACTTTAAACCATGTTTTTCTTGGGTTTTGGGAAAAACTGAGACTTTTTCAAAAAATTGCAAATCTTGGAATTTTACCTCTATTAGAACCAAAATATGCTATGGTTGCATAAAGCAACACATTCACAAAGAATGTCTTGACAAAGGGTGACAAAATAATTTAGATATCATTTTGAACCAATTTTAGTCAAGTTTAGGGGTTGTGATAGATTTAGGTTCAATTTTAATTTCAAATTAAAGTTGATTAGTGTGCACAAAAAGATAGAATCACACAAAGCTAAATCCATAACACAACAACATGAAACATTCATTAATAAGGAAACAAGTACAAAGTTAAGTAGAACTAACTAATACATAGCTAGCTTATCATTAAATCTAGATAGGTGGTTATCTTTGGCTTGTTGTTGAAAAACTTTATTAAAAGAACTCCATCATTCATCTCCTAGGAGGAGGCATGGAGAACAAGGTGAGCAAGAAATCTTGCAAACCCCTATGTAGTCCATGCATATCCATCCTTAGGTTTTGGATGAGGAAGTGGTTGTAGAGAAAACATGGACATCTAGGACCATGAGTTTGTTGAAACCCAAAGTAAGGATCACCCAAGAGGAGGGAAAGTGGGACACCCAAAATTGGGATGTTTGAGTTGGGTGGAGGTGGAGGAGGCAAGTTCTCCAAGGGTGAAGTGGGTGAAAGTGGAGGCATGTTCTCCAAAGGGGAAATGGGTGAGTGTAGAGGAAAATTCTCCAAGGTTGGTGAAATTGGTGAGTTGTGAGGGGTAAATGGTGAAGTCACCAAAGTGTCATCAAAGTCATTCCCAAAAGGAATGCTTTGGATTGGTTGAGGTTGTGTGGTCACTTCCAAGGGTCCACTTGGAGTGAAGGGTGAAGAAAGCTCATTCATTCTAGAATTGAATGAAGAGGAGGTAGAACCAATGGAGTGGTTAGTACCATGGGTGGAAGAAGTCTTGCATGGTGCAAGAGGTAGGGAAGGTGATGAAGAAATGAGGATAGGAACATTCTCATTCTTAGGTGTGAGGAAAGGTGAAGAGTTAGGCTTAGCTACCTTAACCCTTATTTTGAGTGTTTTTCTTGGGGTGGAGGTCTTGGAAGTGTTTGAGGTTTTGGTACACACCATGGTTGATTAGGGTGGTTTAAGGTTTAGGGAAGTATGTTTGATGTGTGAAGAACATGGCAAACAAGGTGGGTTTAAATGGTTGAGGGGATGATCCAAACTAGTGATGGGTTAAAATCATTTTAGGTGAATAATGAATTTAGATACCCTAGTTTAGGAAATGTGCAGTTTATTACTGAAAATCATGCAAGGTTTACATAAAATTAAGAAAACAGTGTAAAGCAAAGATGCTGTCGTGCACAGTGGCCGACGGTTCCTTATCTAGGACTGGCGGTACCTTATCGATAAGGAACCGCGGGTCGATATGGAACCGCGTCCAGAAGGTTTTCAAAAATATCCCATTCCAGGTTTTGATAAACCCAGATTTTTCCCAAAGGTTTCACAAGCCAAAGTTAACTACAGATCATAATCAAATAAGCTAACTATCATATGGCATGCACAAAGCTATGTGAAACACAAACATGATGGCATAATAAACATTTAAGGATCAAAATAAATGGTAATCCAAGCATGCAACACAAGTTAATAAACAACTAAACCAAAGTGTTAATAACCAAATGTTAAACCATCAAGTCCAAACTTTGACACAACTTCAAAGTCTTCACCTCCTTTTCTTTCCTAAACCATTGATCATCTTTCCCAAATACTTGAACCCTTTTCTTGACTCCACTCGGTGTTCATGTAATTCTCCCCGGGTTCTAAGATTATCACGATAAGGATGCTCCATATTGAGATCTTCACGAACATCACTAGAAGGGTGAGGAGGAGGAGCTTAGTCTTCAAAATCATCCTCGGATTGATTTGAGGATGGATGGGAGTTGCTCGAAGAGTCAAAATGAGAACTAGGACCGATGCCATCACCATCACTTGGTGGAATATCGGTGTCCTCCTCATCCGGCTCTTGATGGTCGGATTTTCTCGAACCACGGTCACTTCTTTGCTTTCGTTGATACGCCTCTTGAATATGCAACATAACCCGTTGAACCGGGTGAAAGCGAGAAAGATCGAGTTGAGGAAAATCTTGAACAACCCTTCTAAAGAGGCGAGTAAGAAGCATAGCATAAGGGAGGTTTGTTTTGGGTTTGGAAAGAGCATATTTTATACGTCGAGCGATGTAATATGCAAGATTGTACTTGGTGGAAGTAAATAGGCAAAACAACATATGCCCCATGCAAGCCGGGATATGATCCTGGTTCCCACCAAGACAAAACACATTTTCCCAAAGGATGTTTGCCCATTGGAGCATATAATCCTTAAGGTCGCTTGAGAGCACTTCATACCTATTCACATTTCGCACATTTGTATGAAGGCTTCTCACAACGTTTCCACTACGCTCTTTCGTGATAATTTCAAGGATGAAATTTAGATCAACTTCGGTGGTGTCATTTGGAGGTTTGTCGTTTGACTCCAAGAGAGCATCTAGTCTCCACTTATCCGTGAAACGACAAGTGCCTTCAAATGGAACACCAAGAATATCACCAAAGTCATCGAGGGAATATTGAATGATTTGACCATTCAACAAGAAACGGATAAAGATTTGGTCGTTGATTTCAAGCATGGAGTAAGTACTAAAGAACTCAAGAAGGAACAAGGGATAAATTACCTCGTCTATGTAAATCAAACAATCAAATCCAATTAGCTCGAACATAGAGTTGATATAATTATCTCCCGCTATTCTTGAGTCTACAATCCTACCCTCATGGAAACAACGAGAGTAAAGGGATGGAAAAGCGTTTTGGAGTTGAGGGGAAACAAAGGTTTGAGAGATGTCGGGCATATAATCTCTAGTGAATTGATGATCTTTGTGAAATTGAGAAGGCATGATTAAGTACCTAAATACAAACACAAGACAATATTTCTCCAATCACTCATATGAAAATCAAAAAGGAAAACGAAAAATGAAAATGTGTTATATCAATTTCTTGACAAACATAGGATTGAATCCATATCATTTTCATGTTCACAATGTGTCTATTCCATCATTAACCAAGAACACATGATCTATGTTAGATCAACAATGGATTAGATCATTGGTTTTTCAAAACAAGGTTTTTAGGTAAGCATTAACAATGTCATTACCTACTTGTTCATGGGTTCATCTCAAATCCATAATTCAACCAAAATCATTTAGCCTAAATTCGGATTTGTTCAACAAGTGGGTTTTAGTGAAATATTAATGAATATCAACCTAAGGAATCATAGTAAGATTACCATGTCAACCCACATTCCTATTAAGGTTTTAATTCAATTTCAATTTTAAAAATCCCCAATTATGAAAGTATGAACCCTAGAACAAAATAGATGAAATTGAAAGAAAATACTTACAATTAATTGATGTTAGATGAAGGATGAGTGAAACCCATAACTTGGAATCAATTAATTTGAGTGATTGAAGGTTTTGGAAGCTTCAACAATGGTGGAAAAGGTAAAACCCGTCGGCTGTGTGTTTTTGGGAGAGAGAGAGTTTGGTTTGAAAAAGAATAAAAAACACAAACTGGCGCTCTGACAAAAGTTACTGCCCGCGGTACCTTATCGATAAGGTACCGCGGGTTTGAGCCGCGGAGATAAGGAACCGCCTACAGAGGCAGGTTTCTATCTCTGAAAAATGTCAAATTTTGAAAATCCAGTTTTTCTAAAATACTTAAAATTAAATCATGAGCCTTTTAGAATATCATTGGATCATCATAACACTAAGCAATATGCCTTAATGAAGGATTAAGAGTTAAATCAAGATCGAAAAGAACCGAAACGGACAAACGACTACTCGTAGCAAAACGACTAAGTGGAGAGAAGTCAAGAGAAGTGAATCAAGACTAGGATCAATGCTCAAGGGATTAATGACAATCTTCAAGTAGTTGAAACGAAGAGCTTGTGTCATATATAGTGGTTTAAGACGTGCCTTTCCGGCGAAATGATAAACGGCTTTGGTAATGAATAAGCACAAAGCAATTATTCAAGTCTAAACTAAGATCACTTTCAATAATAGTCTTAGTCTAAACCAAAATATGAGAAAAGTATTAATTCACTTTCTCTCCCACAAAGGGCCTACTAACCGTATGGGTGCAAACCATGGAAATCATGCTTGATACTTTAAGCTTCTACTAACTCACTCTACATCACCATAGTGAGTCAAGTATCCAAGCAATGAAGGTTTGAGATGATAAAAGAAAAGAAAGACAAACCACAAATAAATGTCAAGGCAAGGATGCCGAGAACAAGCACATAGTCAAGTAATGATCAAAAGAATGATCAAAGGACGTGTGGAAGAACGAAAGCGTACCTTGGCTTCAAAGAGCAATCCATGGAGGAATAAGTGCTATGCCCAATCAATGACTATGATGAGTACTAAGTCTTCAAGGACTAGTATCATTCCCAATCATCTTGGTATCATCATTCAAAGATGTTAAAGATCAATGAAGATGATTCTTCTAAAAATGCAAGTAACTCAATCCATAACCAATAAATTGATTGATCTTCATGAGTGCCTACACAAAGCAAGATGCAAACTAGTAGATACATTTCAAAAGTATATCTAAAATGCATAAAGGCTATTAATCTTAAGTGGGATGCAAAGTTATCAATTAAAAGACCTATTTTTCAAAGAAAACATAGTTTTGACCAAAGAGAAACTTTAGTACAACTATACCTTCTAATTTGAGGAGACAATGGATCGATCCAAGTTTTAAAGTACAATATACTTCAAAGATCTTGAGTGACCATCGCTCTGATACCAATTGTAGAAACTAGAAGGGGGGGGGGGGGGGGTTGAATAGTTTCGCTTCGATTGGTGACCAAATTAAAATTTCTTTCAATTTGGTTTGTATCAAAACTATCTTTTACTTAAAGCTAAGTTGCATAATGATTAGGTTCAATTGAAATGCACTAGCAAGAATAATAAGCAAGTATAATGATAATGAAATAAGTAAAGAGCAAGGAAGGAGACAACCTAGTGGGAAGACACCAAGATTTATAGTGGTTCGACAACGAGGCTCTATCCTCATTTCTACTCCACTCCTCGAGTACACCTACTCGAGATTTCCACTATATCCACAAGCTCCCTTCTCGGCGAAGAAAACCTTACATCGTTGCTTACATTATTTTCCGACACTAAGCTAAATGTCGAGACCTAATCTTTAGCTAGGACCAATCTACACGACGTTGCCTACTTCACGATTTAACGACACAAGGCTAGATGTCGAGTTCTAATCTTAAGTTAGAACCAATCTTCACGACGTTGCCTACTTCACCATTTTATGACACAAGGCTAGATGTCGAGTTCTAATCGAAAGCTAGAACCAATCTTCATGACTCTTCACTTTGAAGCTAAGTGAGAACTTCACACAACACAACCACTAGTCACTTTAAAGTTTAGTGAGAACTCACAAGACACAACCACATCACTTTATAGTTTAGTGAGAACTCCTAATCAAATCTATTACAACTCAACTAGACTTATCCAAGTACACACATGTAGCTTGGATTTACACAACACAAATCCAAGCAAACACATATGTAATGGATGTACACAACAAATCCAAGTATCCACAAATAACTTGGATGAACACAACTAGTCCAAGTATTCATAAATACATTGGATTGACCTAAAACAAAAAGGTATAATGATGAATATGACTAGCTCATAAATTCATCTTTATCACTACACTAGTGAGTGAGTGATCTTCTCATTGGACATGGTAAAGGAGGGGATCAAGAGGATAATCATATGTAAACATCCTTAACAAATTAAGTGATCATTTACTAATGATTATGCTATAGAAAATAGAAAGAGGGCTGAGAAAATCGTCCAAGAGGCTTACTGGAAAATGAGATTAGACCCACTATTTAAAGGAGACAAAGTTACAACGGATATATAACGGCTACTGTGCGGGGTACCTTATCTCACCCCGCGGTACCATATCGCTAAGGTACCGCGTAGGTACTTAAGGTACCGCCACTAGACTCCGCTCCGTTTTTTGTCTTTTAGTGAGGTGGGAATATCTGAGGTATTTAAACCTTTCAAAGGATATTCTAACATCATTTGGAATATGCCATTTTCAAATTTTCATTTTCCATTTTAATAAAACATTTTCTAAAAAAGAAAGTTTATTAAAAAGTCTTTTGTCTTATTAGCAAAAGTGAGTTTTAAGGATAATCATTTTGATGATCACTAAGTATGATTAAGAAAGGTTAGTGATATGATTATTACCTTGATGATAGTGTTAGTTAAATAATTCAATTTGTGTTTCTACACTAAATGTGTTGTATGGTTTGTTGTGATCAAAACTAAGAAAAATTAGTTAACACTAATAATGTTTTTAGGCATTACTTGCATTAACAATATGCCCCCCAAATATTTGTAAAAGAGCGTGTAACTGTTCCAATCAAGAATTATAACATAAACTGAATTTTCGAAACGAACCATATACCTCTTCATTGTTCAAGATCACCAGTAGGAACGACCAGGAGGAACCGACTAGGAGGAACTGACTAGGAGGAACCGACTAGTAGAAACCGACCAGGAGAAACCGACCAGTGGTAAGAAATAGCTGACCAGCAGAGACAAATAGTTCACCAGTAGGAATAACAAAAACCTACCAGTAGCATCTCAAAACCCCTACTTTTTTTTTTGTTTTTTTTTTTTTTTTTAACAAGCTGTCACCACACCGTCGATAAAGCTGTTACTGTACCGTTGCTGTGGCTGATCTCTTGTATGTCGTAAAATCTACGAATCCAGCCTAGAAGTAGCCTATAGAGACCATGTCAAACACATATGGAACCCACGTCCATATACTTAGTAACCAAAAGCAGCATTAGTAAAATGCATATATGGAAAGAAATATAATCCATATACTATATGTAACCACGTCCATATCTATTTAAGAGGGCTCGGAGCGGTCGTGCCGTGGGGTACCAAACCCACGACGTGGGCTGCGCGATGACTCCCCAGGTCGACAAAACCAGCGGCGTGGGAACCCTACATGGGTATACCCACGTCGCGTGGTTACTTTTTCTAAAAAAAAAATTTCATTTCCCCCCCCCCCAAACGGTTAGTTTTTGAAAAAATTTCAATTTAGCCCCCCCCAAACGGCTAGTTTTCAAAAAATTATCATTTCACCCCCCCCCCCCCCCCCCCCCAACGGCTAGTTTTTTGAAATTCGAATTATAACGGCTATATTTTTCGATTCGTCTATAAATATAACTCAAAATCAACAATTTCTTACACACCAAACACAAACACTCTCTACAAACAAATATGAATCCCGATCACGTTTCGTCATTTTTTGAAATCGATGAGGAATTCGATGCTTACTTCTTGCCACTAGCACACGATCATTATCAACGGTTGCTTGAAGAAGAGAATCGTCCAAGACTATCTCGGACCCCAGTCAACCGTGACCGAGAAGGTGCTGAGGAACGGCTCATGAACGATTATTTCGTTGAGAATTGCAGGTATCCTTTGGTTAAGTTTCGCGAAAGATTTCGAATGAGCCGAAGACTATTTTTAAAGATAGTTAACGGCATAAAAATTTATCAGGCCGATCCTCTTCCTGCGCATTTTAATTATTTTACTTCTCGACCCGATGCTACGGGTCGAATAAGTATTAGTGCTATTATGAAGTGCACAATGGCTATACGTCAATTGGCATACGGCAACACGCCGGATGCATTTGATGAATATTTACAAATTGCTGATCGAACCGGACGTGAGTGTCTAATGTATTTTAATATGTGTGTTATTGACTTGTATATGGCCAAGTATTTAAGAAAACCAACTCCGGCCGATGTTGATCAAATATATGATCTACATCTTACGAAACATGGTTTTCCGGGGATGCTTGGCAGCATTGATTGTATGCACTGGGAATGGAAAATTGTCTAGTTACGTGGCATGGACAATACACTGGTGGTTATAAAAGATACCCTACTTTGATGCGTGAAGCTGTTGCTTCGCAAGATCTGTGGATTTGGCATGCATTTTTTGGGATGGCATGTGTGAATAACGATATTAATATTTTAGATAATTCTCCGTTATTTTATGACCTTCTGAATGACGAAGCACCGGTAAAACCGTATACGGTTAATGGAGTTTAGTATCAAAATGGGTATTACTTAGCGGATGGTATTTACCAACAATGGGCGAGTTTCGTGAAGTCTTTCACGGTTGCATCTGACGCCAAACATGCTCACTTCAAAAGGCGTCAAGAAGGTGCACGGAAAGATGTTGAACGTGCATTTGGTGTTTTCCAAGGACGTTGGGGAATACTACGTCAACCAACACGCGCGTATGAAGTAAACACCTTACGGCGACTCATGTATACGTGCATCATACTTCATAACATGATTTTGAAATATCAAGGTATGCAGGTTTTAGATTGGAACCAAAATTACGTTAACCCGTCAAGAAATATGCAACGAACATGGGTTGATCGGTGTGAAGTTCACCGCTGAAAAAACAAAGAACTACGTGACCGACAAACCCATCAAAGTCTTCAACAATACCTTATGGATCATATCTGGAATCAATTTGACCACGGAGATGAAGATGCATATGAAGATGAAGAAAACTAAACGGCGGGTCGTTTGATTTTTTAATTTTCGTATGTCTTTTTTATTATGTTCGTTTTATTTTAAATGTATTGTAATGTTGGTTATGTTTAATGAAATATTTAAGTTTGTTTAGGGGGTGTTTTGTAAAATTCTGAAAAACTGGAAATCACTTGGAGTGATGACTCCCCTGTTTTTTTCATGTGAGTGAGTGAGTGAGTTTTGCTGACGTGGCACCCCAAAATACACTCACTTGGAGTGATGACTCCTTACTCTATTATCACGCCAACATGCTGATCACATAATATTTTCCATGTAGAATTATACGTGTTTGACCTTATGAAGTAGGATATGAAATATTCCCTTCATAAAAACCTTCTCGCATAACTGCTTAACCCTGAAGATCAGGAATATAATATTCCTTTCCGCAATTCTCGTATCTAAAAATGAGCAACCAACGTGTATACAATAAAAAATAGTAATAAACCTCAGGTATATATATATATATATATATATATATATATATATATATATATATATATATATATATATATATATATATATATATATATATATATATATATATCATAAAACACGCTATTGAACCAAACCTGAAACTCTCAAACCATGTGATCAGGATTCTCATTCGTCTTCTGCCACTCGTCCTTTCTTACCAATATTACTCCCTCGTGACTTTTTAAAGTCATGAAAAATAACATTGATCCACTAAACATTTTAATAAACGAAAGCAAATACTCACATCATTTGTCTTTGCAGCACGTCCCGGTCCCACAATGACCAATACTCGAAACACCCAATACAAGAAGAGTGCACGTATCACTGACCCACGTCCTTTTCTGCATATACCCTTCATTAAAGTCACGTTAAGACTCATGTTAAACACATGATCATCTGTACACAATCAAAAGCTGTTGGGTCACAGAACCATATTAGGATGACGTGATTCCTTTTGTTGTTACCAACTCAGCAATCATGATAACCTTAAACAGATTCATGACCTTTTTCCATCTAGGGTTTTTCATGAGAAAACCCTATTTTGTACAGCTTTCGTCTTCAACCAGTGACAAGAAATGAGAAACAATTTTCTAAATGAGAACAACTTTTCACAGTAGCTAGAGTCTCTTTTGATCATACTAGGGTTCATTATTGATTTGTAAATCAACTCACCAAAGCTAGTATAATCACCATCATTCCAACAGCAGCAACATCAAAGCAACAACATATAAACAACAACAATCATCTAAGGTTTGTTGGGAAAACCCTAGATCAACAGGAACACCATTATTTATTTAAAAACAGAAAATAAACTAACATGAAAACCTTGTAGATCAACCAGATCGAGAGCCAACAAGCTCTGATACCACTTGTTGAGTCTTAGGATCTAGACTCATCTAGGATATATAACAATGATTATGATAAGCACAGTGGAACATAAAGAACACAATCAAAGTTATGAACAAGGCTTTCTTATTCATAAAATACTAATAAGCTATTAATACTACTCCTGGTGCCTTATAGGCTTGACACCAGGAGGAACGCACACATACCTTTAGTTTACATTGTATTGAATCTGTCTATAACCATGTGTGCCTAACCCTCTTTATATAATAGAGGTACTAGGGTTACATCACAACCCTAACTTACTTACAAAGCTACCTATTTATTAAGTCCTTCATCTTCTTTTGTCATATCAACTCAATATATATAAGTCCCAACACAAAGATATATATCTACACTAGTGTGGCTGACTGCTGGTCCAGCTGATGGTATAGATGCCTAAGCATCCCGCATCATGATCAAGGCGTCTTTGGTCTCTCTAGTAAGTCGAAGAGCCTCCAATAACTGAATTTGACGAGCAGTGTCCACACTCCTCAAATAGTCGGTCTCTACGGCCGTCCCCTGATGGCGAACCTCAACCAAGTCGAAGAAGATCATGAAAGTCTCCTCCTGTGTCAACACAACAGTATGGGTCTCATGATGATGACCCTCAAGAGATGATAAGCGATGACGGAGAGTAGAGTTCTCCTCAAGTAGCCACAACAAGTTGTTCTGGATAATTGTCCATGAACCCTGTGCAGCATGCGACTCAGTAGCAACTGACCAGTAGAGAGAATCTATCATCTACTAAATTACAACACGTCCCTGCTGGTCCGCGTGTAGCAATGCATGGATAAGAGCAGTATCCTGTGCATGTCTGGCAACTAGCGCGTCAATTTGCGCCTACATAGTGTCAAGTCTAGCCTGACTGGCTCCTGAACCCTCTCCTATCTCAAATATGGAGATATGAGTAGAGGTGTGCCTCCTCTTGCGAGGTGGCAAAGCTCTAGTGGGGTAGGTATGGAGAGTAGAGAGTGATGGTAGAGGTGTTAGAGTGGGTACAACCTGGTCAGGTTCCCTAGGTGGGGAAACATGTACGACTGGTGGTGATGGAGTAGGAGAATCAGTCAACATAATCAGTCCCTCTATCGGGTGATCTCGGGACTCTGTGTCGGAGTCAAGTCCATGTAGCACTGACGTCGGTGATACTGGTGTAGCAGTAGGATTCATGAGAGCATCAAATGTAGTCACGATAGTCGGGGATGTTATGATAATCTGAAAATAATAGCATTTCAAAGTTGGGTAAGTATTAGCTTACACAATTCAAAAAGTTTTCAAAAGATGTATATGTGATGCTTATGTATGCATGCAGTAGTGTAATCAAAATTACGTAGGTACTTAAGTGATCATATAGCAAAAAGCTATATATCAATGCACAGTTAGCTCACACGATATGTATGCTATATATGTGTATGCTTAACTATAAGGGTTCCCCAAAAATCAATCTTTTTGTAAACATCGATTTATAAATTCAGTTATAGTCCAGTGAAATTTTTAGTATTTAAAAATTTTAGTTTTTAGATTTGGTTCCCCATAACTATGCGCTCTGATACCATTTTTGTAACACCCCTAAATGGTCAAATGCAGCGGAAAGGTACGTTTGAGGGTGTTATTTTTGAAGGTGGATCGATAGCACACAGTATATAGAGCAATGATCACCAAATGACATTAAAACATATTTCATGAGTTTAATTGTGCAAATTAAATAATTGTCTTGAAAACATTATTTGTAGAAAATCTCAGCCCGATGGTAAACATGATGCTTCCTATGATGTTGGAATCCAATGCAAGTACCTGCTTACTTTCTTGAGAAAACATAGAAAGTAAAATGTGGGGGTCAACAGTAGGTTGGTGAATTCACATGTTTAGTATAAAGTAAAAGTATTGTTATGCAAAACACCACCGGGATAGCAGCGCATAAAGCCACATATTATAGTAGTTCCTATTGCCCTGTAATAGATGCTAGACATGATGCTCAGGTGCCTAAAAATAGGTCATCCTGACGAGAGACCCTCAGTCCGACAATGAAATAAACCTGTTGCTTGGCCTAAGCATTCCGTGATAGCAAGTCACGCAGGCCGGGTGTTGTCAATACCCAGATAGATCTATCGATAACATTTTGTGCTACACTATTAACTATTACAGTCCACGGGAATAATGGGGCAAACAATAGGCAGTAATATGTTGTTGTCTGCAAGCGTTTGCATAAACAATAGCTAAGTATGTTTTCTCCCCCAGTTATAAAACAGTAAAAGATGGGGCCATGAACTCACCTCAGTAGTGATGATGTAGGGATAATGTCACTGAATGCACTGGAACAGTATGATCACGAAGTAGTGAAATTACCTAAGTAATTTATATGACTCAGTATATACACAATAAAAATGCACAAATAAATTTAACTGATGAAAATGCATAATCACGAATTAATAAGTTGTTACTATTGTTTATACGTTAAACTTATAGTAAGTTATCGATAATAATATTCTTTTAGTTTCTAAAAATATATTTAATTGTTCGTACAACGAAAGTGAAATAAATTAAATAAATAGATTTTTATTTAATTAATTGATCGTAAGAAAATAATATTGTGGAAACCTTGGTTTCCTAGATCTTTAAGCTACTAGGAATGCATCATGTTCATATGATTAACATAATCAAAGCGGAATTAGAACACGACATATTAACAAGGTGTTTAGGCACAAAACATGAATTAAAACACAAGGATTGTTCATTATATTAATAACAAACAATCACTAGGTGTGTGTACATTGAATCCCACACCTAGTCGACACACGCTTTAGGTTTACAAGAGATAATAATGAATAAACAAGTAAATCTTCTATTTAGATAAACATATACAGAATATATCCTGCATATATATCCAAATAGAAGCTTCTAAAGGCTTCTTGTCTACGTTTCTAACAATGCTTACATTGTACATGACAATGCTTGGATTGTACATGACAATGCTTGCTTTGTCAACCTTGGATTTGCTCTTGTCAACGCTTAGATTGCTCTTGACAACGCTTAGACAAAATCTTCATGTTTTCTTCGTTTTTGAGTTTCTGCCACATCAACTTTTTGACCCAACAAATATGTTTCACCAAATTTTCTTAGGGTTTCGAATACACTAATATAGTTCGTTTGTTTATAAAATATCGTAAATAACTCTAATAGTTTATTTAATTTAATTAATGAAAATATAACTTAATTTAATTTATTAATAAAACAATTTTATTAATGTTTTAATTAAATTAATTTTACATATTAGTCCTTGTAAAATAATAACTTCCCAAAATAACCCTTAGGGTTTCGTTCGTTAAATGTATTACTTCGTTAGTCCTTATTCGTTACCTTTACTTTCAAAAACACCCCTAGGGCTCCTAATATCTTTGAAAAGTGGCAAAAGTGACCCATAGTGTTTATAACTTTCGGATTATTTACAAACCAAGTCCCTAGGGCTCGGTTAAGTTTGGTAATATGCCAAAACAAACCCTCCAAGTCTCGAATTAATTATAAAAGGTAGTTAGGGCTTGTTTTAAGTTTAGAGATTGACACTATGGTCCTTATGGTTGTTTTGGGTCTCGGTATAAAAACAAACGTACCTTATACTTTCAAACTTGGCACATTTGGTCCTTTATCTTTACAAAAAGCCTCGAAAACAATAAATATGTTTTGTAAAGTTATGTTTTTAGCCTATACTTTTACACTTTGGCAAAAATGGAACAAAAAGTCTCTAATTAGAGTATTTAGTGTTTAATGGGCTCGGTTGGCCCATTAAGGGTCCGGTTTGGATTCTTGGGCTTAACGGGCTCATTTTTGGGCTTGTTACATACTAGTAAGTGTTTATTAAGCAACCTAATTTATCCAAACTTATAACTTGGGCTTATGGCTTATTTACTTATTCAGCTTGCTAAAAAATCTTGAATTTTTATATAACGAATCTATTGTAAATGTAACACCCCATTTTGATAAATGGAATGTCACGCGTGATTATGGCGTGTCATCAAAGCATACAAGGATAAATGTATAAAACATCACATGACCATAAAGGAAATACCGGAATCAAACATCGGTACCCCAAAAGTAGAACTCATCACACACAAACATAAGTACTGTAAATGAAAAGGACTAAACAATCTCCATGAAAATGAGTATCAAAATATAAAGAAATGCATAAAGTAAAGAAGGCTTGGAAGCTTCCAATCCATATGCACGTACGGTTAAAGTCTACGAGCGTCCTTGAGTACCTGCCGTTTTGGGAACATGAAAGGGAAACGGCTGAGCATAACGCTCAGTGCACGGATATACAAGTAAAGCATGAATAATATAAGCATATAAGCATGAAGCAGCGGAAAAGTCTAAGTCTTGGATAACCTGGTATATCTTAGTAAAACTGGTTTTATAGTTTGAAAATCCTTATGTTTATATTATAAAAACTGTTTAACATATTTACCATTAGCCAATATAGGTCATGAATTATCCACGTGCATGAATACTAGGAGGGGTGACTTCGTCATGCAAATTAGAGGGGATGCCTCTAATTTAATATACTGGTTTGGGTAGGAGGGATCAGCTCCTTGTGAAGGATGCAAGGCACACACCACATTCACCTGAATAATCTGTTAAAAACATGTAAACTAGGATGCACCCATACGCCCCACATGATAATAATAATAATAATATGGCCAAAAGCTGAAGGGACGCCACGAGCTATAACTCCGTCGTGGTGGAGTCATAACACTGGTGCCTCCAGTGTTATGGTTATGGTACCTCCATAACTAGGTGAAACTGGTCATGCATGTATATGGCTTTAGGTATCTAATTAAACATAAGCAATTCAAAAACATATAAAACATATACTGGGGAAAACAATTGGCTGCATACGGGGAATCCTAATAAGGAAGAATATCCATACTGAAAGGACGGAGAATCCGTACCTTGTGTCCAGTGAACGAAGAAGACGAACGGAAGAGAGTCTTATTTCGGTATCAGTAATGCTACATAAATACATATGTGTATAAGTATCTGATTTCTGAGTACGTAACTGGTTTTATATCATGTCTTAGCTGTTTTATATGTTCATGTCATGTTTTACTGATTAAAGCTTTATACTGTGTTTATCATGTATTCTGTCTATTCTGATTAAGTATTTCTTGTATTTCTTGTATTATTATACTTGTTGTGTAATAATAAGTAACCTTCTAAAAATAGCAGGTTTTCTAAAATAGGAAGTTTCCAAAAATAGAAAGTTTCCAAAAATAAATTTACTGCTTAAAATAGGTAAGTTTCTAAAAATAGAAAGTTTCCATAAATAGAAATAAGTTTCCTTAACTAAATACGTTTCTAAAATATAGAAAGTTTCCATAAATAGAAATAAGCTGCCTTAATTAAATAAGTTTCTAAAAATAGAAAGTTTCCATAAATAGAAATAAGCTGGATTATTAAGCTAATTATATAAGCTTAAGTGTTTACTGATTAATATTCTAAGTCATGTAATTAAATAGTATAGTTTATTAATTATTTCATGTAAATTAAATAAACTATATGTTAAAGTATTTAATTAAATATAACATGATTTAATTAAATAAAGGTAAAAATAATTAGGTTAAAACATGTATTATTATCTATTAATAATATAACCTAAATTATGTAAATTAATTAATTATAAGTCATGATTTTAATAATTAATTAATTATATAGTCTAAATAAAATGATAATTACTTAGGTTAAAATTCATGTATTAATAATAATATTAATAACCTAAGTCATGCATAAATTAAATTAATAATGTACATGTTTTAATTAATTTAATTTAACCATGTAAAAATAATTAACTTGCAAAAAATAACCCATGAAAACCGAACCCGTGTTTTAATCTAAACATGTCGTGAACCGTATTTTTGAACCCCGTGAACCGAACCCGTGAACCGGTCACAAACGCACCCTTGGTGATGGCTAGCTGCCGGCTAGTGATGAGACTGCTTTTATACATAGTCTCATCGTCCAAAAAGGGCTTTAAATGCATTAAATATCATGAAATTGGCCAAATATATGCTTGTGTATGTTGCTTGTGTATTTTAGGAATGGATATTGAGAAAATGACAAAATTTCACAAGAATCATACAAAAAACGAACACGGGAAACGAAGCCGCACATTGAACCAAGCCCTAATGAAGATTTTCCAAGATAAACCCTTGAAGATTTGAAGATTATGCAAGAAGGGTCCTCCAATATTGAAGAAGTGACACTTTAAACACTTGTATCTTCATAATTACAAGATTGGTCCCTAAAGTTTGTCAATATTACAAAAAGGGCCCTTGGCTTTGAAGAATTGGCAATTTTAGTCCCTCAACAAAACTAATTTGTGAATATTAGTCCTCCTCAAAGTCAAACATACCATGAAGGACTTCAAGTTACAAGAAATTAGAAGTTTGGTCCTTTAAATATGTCAAATTACCAAAAGGACCCTTGACTTTGAAGAAATGGCAAAAATGGTCCCTCATAAATCATGACTTGGCAAATTCAGTCCTCCAAGAAGTCAACAAGACAAGTCAATACCATTATCAATGAAGAAAATGTCAAAACAGCCCTTCAAGAATCATGAATTGGCAAGAAATACCCTTGAAAATATTTTGGAAAAGTATTTGGGGCAAAAGTGTGAAAATGAAACTTCCATAACAAAGGAAATCCGGATTTGGCCTATTTATTTGCAAGTGAAAGGAAATGGAAAGATGAGGGGTTAATATGGGCAGACAAGGAAACTAACCTAGACCAGTGAGTGGGTGACACATGTCCCACTCACACTCTCCACCAATCACAACCCTCAAACTTGCCACATCACTCTCCACTAAACCGATTTAAGGATTATTTAATCCCTTGGCACCTAAACACATTTTTAAACATAATCTTAACCAAAAATGGATTAAATACTTGTTCTTCATGTTCATAATCTCAATTGGGCATTTCATGTTTACCAAAAATTAAGCCCCAATATTATCCAAATTTATGATTAAGCATGCCTTAATCATAACCCAACTCACAAATCACTTGCCACATCACCCAGGAACCCCACACAAGATTCCCCTGCTGCAAAAATGAAGAAGCTGCCAAAACTCCACCAGTCATCTAACGTGCATGATTCTTGCTTACTTTCTAAGCTCATTGTGAGCCCTTGGATACATTTTTACCTTTGACAACTCACACAACCAGCCAAGAAATATCACATGATCTTCAAGACTTTCAAATCCTCAAGGGCATAACTGGAACTTCATTAGTTAGGGTTTCACGTTTTTTATGCTTTCACTAGTTTACTTGTAGCCTATATAAGGCATAGGATGTGCATCATTTGCACTTCCTCTTGATTTTTCCTTAGTTCACATTTCTGTAAATCCTTTGTCATTTTTGAATGAAAAGTGTTTGAATTTTGTGAAGAAAGACCAAGTGCCAATCTCTTATTCTGTTGTTTATGTTTATTGTTTGCTAAAACCTGAATCTCAAAACGTTTTCACAAGGAGTGTGCAAAAGTTTGCACATTTTCCTATAATCTTGATATTTTTCTAAGTTTCTTGGTACACCTTGGAATTTTTGGGCTATGAGCTGATCATAGCACCCTGATATTGTGATATCAAGGTGTTGTGAAGCTTATAACTTGGGGATAATCAAGTGTGGGGTACAAGAGTTGCATTAATCAAGGCTTTGTCACTTTACTATTTTTATATAATTGCTTCTAACCTTGTTGAATCTTAGCAGGAGTTTGTGTGGAAGCTTGTGCTTGTTCTTGCTAGCACATAAGCTCAAAATTCGTGGGTGTGGATGTACATCCATGAGGTTTGAACCTTTCTACCCAAAATCTGCTTAAAATCTTGATTTTTGGTGATTTTGTGTGTTACTTGTGTTCTTGTGGAATTTATGGTCTAATCTTGTTCAATAATGCATATCACATATGTTTATGTGTTTGATTGGGCTTGGGTAGTCTTGAAATACACTTATACTTGTTTAAAATTGATTTGAAAAAGATAAGGGTTGTTTGGGATTATCTGTTTAAGATCATAGGTTGCCATTGTGTTGTTAGAAAGTGTTGTATATGCTTTGTATCTGTTATTTACTTGGTTGAGAACTAAAACCTGCAAGTTATTGGCTTTAAACCCTTGAATCAAAGATTGTGCTATATCTCACTTGATTTGACTGAATTTGACCTAAGATTTTGGAAATACCTAGAGTATATGCATGCTTAGGGCTAAAAGGTGTTAAATCATAGTTAATATAACCTGATTTGAAGATTTGAGTGTTTGAATTTGGCTTGTTGGTCAAGTATATCAGCAAAAGTGAAAATCTGCTTGTTAGTGTTCATCAGTAACCTTATTGTGCTTGAATCTTGATCTAGGCCTTGAACCATTGCATGAAACCTGTTTAAACTTCTTCATTTGAGTTTATTATAGCTTGTGTATGCTTTTGGTGCAATTTGGTTGGCTGAAATTTGCTTAAACAGCTTATAAGTTCATAACTGCTTATTGTTCATGTCTGGGCTAGATCTGGTAATGTTTTGAATTAATTGTACTAATTGGCTGATTGTGATTGTGTTTTTGTGATTGTTATTGACTCCTTATGATTAACTGATCATTTGGGTGCCTTTGTGAAACTTGAATCCACAAAAAGTCACTAAAGACAAATAGTCAAGAAAGTCAAGCAGTGGAAAAAGTTTCCACTGCTCAGACACCAAAACTAGCCCCTGCTAGTGTTAATTTTGATCCAGCTTATTAATAAGCCATATTGGCTTATCCAGACTTGCAACAACTTACTTTTTGTGATCAATCTTCCTCATTTGACCCATTTGTTTGAACTGGAGCTTATCAAACCTTAGCTTTGACTTTTTGCTAGAAAACTCACAAATTTGACTTTTAATTAAGTGCTTATTTGCTTATTTCAGCTTATTGAGTGAACTTAATAAAAAACTTTTTGTTGATTAATCTTAGTTAAGTCATTTAAAAGCTTTTGAAACTTAAATAAGCTCTTGGGGTGGCCTAGAACTCGAAAACGTCTATTTTGTCATTTTGTGAAGATAGCTTATTGCTTTTTTAGGCTTATTCCTTGTGCTTATTTCAAATTTATTTTTACAGAACTCTTAAGTAACTCAAAAGAAGCTTGTGTGTCTAATTTGAGCTTATGGCATCAGCTTATAGCTTAATGGGCCAAAAAGCCCATTAAGAATAAGCTGCTTTGAAATAAGCTAGCTTATACTCATTTTTAGCTTTTGGGCCTTCAGAGTTTTGTCTATAAAATCAAATTTTGAGTCAGATAGGAAGTTTTGGGCTTATTTGGTTGACTTTTTCTTATTGGGCCGAAATTTAGCCCATTAAGGGACTGTTTTGTCTTTTAGCCCATTTCTAGGCCTAATAGGGGTATTTTTGTAATTTCAACTTCATTTCTGTGTTCATTAGGTTAAAATAAGCTAGTTTGCAACTTTTTAGAATTTTTTTATAAATTTTGGGTTTTTAATATTATTTTATTATTATTTTATTATTAAAAAATAAAATTTAGATTTTTCAAGTTTTTATATTTTTCTTAGGTTAAATACATTAAATTAGGAATTTTACAATTTTTAGAAATATTTTTATTGTCATTAGATTAATTTTTTATAATTATATTAAATTTAAATAGTTTTTAATTGTTTTTAAATAGTTTTATTAATATTAAAATTTTCAAAAATAGTTTTAAATTTAGTTAAGTCATTTTAGAGGTTTACAATTGAAAAAATCTCATTTTGGGCTTTTTGATAATTAAATTGATTTTTTGGGCTTTAATTAGCATTAAAAAATTATTATTTAATTAAATAAAAGGTTTGAGTGATTTTTGTTTTTTGAAAACTCTAATTACATTATTTAGGATTTATTGCAATTTTCTAGGAATTTTTAGGGTAAATTTTTAATTTTGCTACGTTTTACGGTTTTACGTGTACGACTAATCGTCTTAGTTTAATTCGTCATCGTAACCGTCATTCTCTTCTAATCTCATTTCTATTTTCTTTTCTCATAAATATAATCACAAAGTTAATCAATTCTTAACACACACACCAAGCCTCCTTGAGAACGATCCCCACTTTGGGTCATAACTTGTGGTTTTCGTAAACTACTTGTTAATACTTGCCCCTAATTACGTTCTTTTTCCTAAAAGACGTATTTTACTCAATATCAGCTAGCAAAAGTTCCCACCGGCTAGCCGATGGTTACCCGTGCTGTCGCGGCTTGGGGTCCCCCCTGCTTTCCTTATTTAGCCACCGGCTTAAGCCGGTGGTGGTTCTTGTTTTAGCCGAGACCCACCCGAGCACCAAACATACCCCGACCAAGGTCGGGGTTCCTTTTCCTCCTGCGGCCGAGACACACAACACCACGCCCAGACCTTGAGGTCTCGGTTGGTGCGAAACAAAAATAAGCCGAGACCCCCTTGGGTCTCGGTTCCTTGCGTCGGCCAAAAACAACACCCCTTAAACCTTAATTAATTTACCCCTATGATTTATTAACATGTATTTTACTTGTTTTAATAATCATTCATGTGTTCTTGATTAAATAAATCATAAAGAAAAAGAGGTTTAAGGATTTACCGATTTCGTGAAACAAAGGAGAACGGTAACAATAACAACCTTGCAAGAAATTGATCACCAAAAATTACAAAACACACCTCCCTTTGGTGTTCTATACCCAGCGGCCAAGAGAGAGAGCAAAAAGAGATTTAGGGTTTTCTTGTTTTTCCATATTTTGTTATTATGAAAAATATATTTCCCTTAATCTTGTTTTAGTAAAAATTGCATGGGCTTGGCCCTTTCTTATGTTCTAGCCGCGGTATATGGGCCCACATGGGGTAACCCATACGTTTTCTCGTGTCTAATATTAAGTGTGTTCTCGTGTTCGTGTTTACATGATTTAAATAGTTATCGTTCGTGTCTTATTATATTTATTCATGATCGTAATAAATATACATAAATACATAATATTTGCTCGTGATTATTTACGTTCATGATTTCATGTTCGTATGCTCGTGATTATAAGTATTATTAAAATAATTATCATGTCTTAATACGTATTAAATACTTATCGTGTTATCACACGTACGCAATACTTGTAAATCTTGTTCGTGAAATGTAAACATGCTATAAAAGGAAAGTTCTAATCATGTGCGTACGATCATAAGGGTACTATTCATGGTAAAAGCATGCGGGTTTTACAACTCTTCCCCCCTAAAAAGAATATTTCGTCCCCGAATAATAGATAAAGTAAACTGGAAAAGAAGAACATACCCGAATTTAAAATATGAAATGAGGGTAAGAAGCCCGGATAGACTCCTCTGTTTCCCAAGTGGCTTCCCGCTCGGTATGATCCCTCCAAAGGATTTTGACGAATGGAATCGTCTTCCTTCTCATGACTCGTTCTTGTTTGTCAAGAACTCGTACGGGTTCTTCTATGAAAGTGAGATCTTCACGAATCTGTTCCAGTGGATACTGAACCATGTAAAGGGGATGATACTTGTACCCTCTAAGTAAGGACACATGGAAAACATCGTGAATATGAGAAAGCTATGGAGGTAACGCTAAATGGTAAGATACTTCACCGACTCGTTCAATGACATCAAACGGTCCGATGAATCGAGGACTGAGCTTCCCTTTGATTCCAAAACGTCTAACACCACGTGCCGGCGAAACCTTAAGGAAAACGTGATCTCCTACGTTAAAATGTAAGTCCCTACGATGCTTGTCTACATAACTCTTCTGACGTGATCGTGCTTCTTGCAGTTTCTGCTTAGCTACTGCGACCTTCTCATTAGTCAACTCTATCATTTCTGGTCCTTCAAGTGTTCGCTCACCAACCTGATCCCAGCAGATTGGGGTGCGACACTTTCTGCCATACAACATCTCGAAAGGATCACACTTGATACTTGCGTGCCAACTGTTGTTGTATGCAAACTCCACCAAACAGATATAATCGTCCCAATCACCAGTCCATTCCAACGCACATGACCTCAGCATGTCTTCCAGTGTCTGAATCGTTCGCTCTGACTGCCCGTCTGTTTGAAGATGAAAAGTCGTGCTAAGCTTAAGTTGTGTACCCCAAGCTTTCTGCAGAATTCTCTAGAATCGCGAAGTGAACCGAGGGTCTCTGTCTGAGACGATGCTAGATGGAGCACCATGAAGTCTCATGATCTCCTTCCTATAAGTATCGGCTAGTTTACTTACCGAATCTTCCTTGCGGATCGGTAAGAAATGAGCTAATTTGGTAAGTCGATCAAGGATAACCAAATTGCATCGTGCTTCTTCTTTGTCGACGGAAGACCAGTAACAAAATCCATGGTGATCTTGTCCCACTTCCACTCTGGAATATCTAACGGTTGAAGGAGACCGCCAGATCGCTGATGCTCGATCTTAACCTACTGGCAGGTAAGACATTTGGAGACGTAAGTCGCAACATCCTGTTTCATACCACCCACCAAAAGTACTGCTTGATGTCATGGTACATCTTGGTCGAACCAGGATGAATAGAGAAGGGGGAGCTATGAGCCTCAGCTAACAATGCTTCCCGAAGTTCTTGATCATCAGGAACACAATGTCTCGTGCCCTGCATAAGATACCATCTGTGTCTACTCGGAATTCTGTATGCTTCTCCAAATTCTGAATTATCGCCTAGATTTCTCCATCATCTTTCTGTGCTTCCTTGATCTTAGAGAGTAACTCGGTTTCTACTCTAAGATTAGCCCAGTAACCGTGTTGTCCACGTTCCATGATCTCTATGTCTAGTCGCTCCAAGTCTCTTATAATTTCCTCCTCAATTTTAATGCCGTTTATCATTCCGGACTTTCTGCTAAGTGCATCTGCCACTACATTCGCCTTGCCGGGATGATACTGCAGATTAATGTCATAATCCTTCAACAGCTCTAACCATCTCCTCTGCCTCATGTTCAATTCACGCTGAGTGAAGATATACTTCAAGCTCTTGTGGTTCCTGAAAATGTCACATGATTCTCCATACAAGTAGTGCCTCCATATCTTCAGTGCGAACACGGCTGCTGCAAGTTCCAAGTCATGCGTAGGGTAATTTTCCTCATAAGTCTTAAGCTACCGTGAAGCATACGCGATCACTTTCCCATGTTGCATGAGAACACAACCAAGTCCCTTCCCTGATGCATCACTGTAGATCTGAAATCCACCTGTACCAGATGGGAGAGTAAGAATCGGTAGAGATACTAACTTCTACTTTAGGTCTTCAAAGCTCTTCTCTCTTTCTTCAGTCCAGACGAATTTCCTCCCTTTCCGCATCAGTTTGGTCAATGGTAGTGCTAAACGAGAAAAGTTCTCCACGAACCTACGGTAATAACCAGCTAAGCCTAGGAAACTACGGACTTCAGTCGCTGATGTCAGCCTTGGCCACTTGGTAATAGCCTCAACCTTTGCTGGATCCATGGTGATTCCTTCTACTGATACAATGTGACCTAAGAATGCCACCTTGTCTAACCAGAACTCACACTTGGAGAATTTAGCATACAGCTGCTTCTGGCGAAGAATCTGTAGTACTGTACGAAGATGGTCTTCGTGTTCCTCCTTGGACTTAGAGAATATTAGAATGTCGTCAATAAAGACAATGACGAACTTGTCCAGAAATTCATGGAAGACTCTGTTCATCAAATCCATGAACACTGTTGGAGCATTGGTAAGGCCAAATGGCATGACTACATATTCGTAGTGGCCATAGCGTGTACGGAAAGCAGTCTTGGTGATGTCCTGCTCCTTAACCCGTAGCTGATGATAGCCCGATCTTAGATCAATCTTGGAGAAATGTTTGGCCCCTTGGAGTTGGTCAAACAGATCATCTATACGTGGTAGTGGATACCTATTCCTGATGGTAATTTTGTTGAGCTCGTGATACTATATGCAAAGACGCATACTGCCGTCCTTATTCTTAACGAATAAGACCGGTGCGCCCCATAGAGATGCGATCGGTCGAATAAATCCTCGTTCCAGAAGTTCTTGCAGTTGATCCTTCAGCTCCTTCAACTCTATGGGAGCCATGCGATAAGGAGCCTTGGAAATCGGCTCAGCTCCTGGGATGAGCTCGATATTAAATTCTACTTCACGTATAGGTGGTATGCCCGGATGTTCTTCTAGAAATACATCTGGAAATTCTGACACTATCGGCTGATCCTGAATAATGGGGATTCAGCATCCTTGTCATGAACAGTAGCTAGATAACCCTCACAGCCATGTGAAAGTAATGCACGTGCTTGCAGGGTTGATATGATTTGTACAGACCTTCCGGGTACGAACCCGTTGTGAATGTACTCTGGTGCATTAACATAACCGAAGATGACTCGATATGAATGGCAGTCTATGGTAGCATGATGCTTGGATAGCCAATCCATGCCCAAAATCATGTCAAAATCATTCATGTCCAACGGAAGTGCGTCAACAGCACCAATCTTGTCGTCAAACTCTAGGGGAAGGCTCTTGTACACATGGGTTATGCATACAGATTCTCTCAAAGGCGTGGAAATACTCAATATATTCTCTAGTGGCATGGGGAGTATCCTAACATTCTTGGCATAAGCAGTAGAAATGACCGAGTGAGTAGCACCCGTATCAAACAGAACACATGCAGCTTGACCATACATATACAAGATTCCAGTGATGGTACTTGTAGACTTGTTGGCCTAATCGCGAGATATCGTGTAAACGCGTCCACTAGTAGGAGGCAGCTTGGTATCAGCATGTCCCGATGTACCCTCTATCTCGCCCTTGTGGCAATCCTTCATGCGATGGCCAGGAAGACCACACTTGTAGCATGCGTCGCTGTCGCGGCGACATGGCCCTAGGTGCCTATGGTGGCAAGTAGAGCAAAGAGGATGAGTATATCCTCCAGTAGGTGTACTGACTGGCTGAGAGCCTGATAAAAACAATATACATGAGACAAGATAATAAGTACAAAGGACAACGCGGATAATCGCAAGATTGAATACCAGTGATAGCTGGACGATTAGGCTGTGAACCTCTCTGGTTCTGGTCCCTCCCGTTACCATGATTCCTAGTAGAAGATTTGCTAATGTGTCAGAATTAAGAATTATAACATGTAATCCTAAGAAAATGAGTAAGTATAAGGACCTGCTGCTGTTGGAGTGTCCAGCGTTGTTATGGTAATTATCATTACCACCACGCCTATCCGTAGCAGAACGGTCGTGAGTCTGACCGTTTCCCTTGGGCTGATTAGGCTGTTGCTTTAGTAGCCGGCTGAGACCGGTCCCCAGTCTTCTGCCTGGAAGATACAATTTAAAGAGATGAAATATCGACATATATTGAAAGAATACGGATTGGTCACCGTTCGAATACGAATGTTTACCTCTTATCGGGTCTCTCTGCTTCCCCGAACTCATCTCTTTCCTGCAGCATCTCCAACATACGTGCTGCATCGGCCACTTCTGCTACCGTGTTGAACGTAGCACACACCAAGTAGTTTGCGACCAATGTACGAAGAGCCTACCTGAAGTGGTGTGCTTGCTCTTCAGGAGTACCTGCTGCTGCACCAAGGAAACCAGCCAAGCCAAGAAAGCGCTGCATGAACTCATTGCTATTCTCCCCAGCTCTTTGTCGGATTCCATGGTACTCTCTCTTCAGCTTGTCTTGCTCAGCCTTGGGAAAGAACTGTCCCATCACCAAATCCCTGAACTGAGCCCAAGTCAAACCAGCCATCTAATTATCACCTCCCTCAGACTGCTTTAGTGCCATCCACCATGATAGTACATCACCTTCGAATCTGTAGCAAGCCAACCTCGACTTGAAGACGGGGTCACAACCCATAGCATCGAAGATTTCTCAATATGAGCCAACCAACTTTCAGCTTCACTGGGGCTATCTGCTCTCTCGAAAGCTCGAGGGCGGAGCTTATTGAATCTCTCCAGCCATGTGACCAATGTTGCTGGAGGAGGAGGAGGAGGTACTGGGTGTTGCTGCTGGTTGTTGGCAGCCTGAACCTCAACCCTGATTTCGTTCCTCGGCTAAGGAAGCATAGCTTGCATTGCAGCTTGGATTGCTGCATTGAGTTGTTCCTGCTCGCGTGTGAGAACCATCTGACAGCATAACATAAAATACATGATTAAACTGATTAAAACATAAACTATATACATTAAAAAGTTTATACCAATAAATCATGAGAAAAAAATTTATGCAGGAAAAACTAGTACATGAATGCATGATGTAGTTTTATGAAAACTTTTGTATGCGCGAGAGTGAACGCCTATGGTCAGTTCACTTAAAGCAAAAGACATGGCGAGAGGACGCCAATGGGTCGGTCCCAAATTTAAATTTTTTGATAAAACACATACAACTAAATAGGGCCAGTCCTGTACCAACCATTACTTAGTCATAAACCTGCGACAATGACATATATATGTATGCATGAAAATGATGAATGCATGAAAACCGACTGTCAGTTCTAGGAAGACCATAGTGACTACCCACTAATCACAGGTCGTGTTTTGAGAGCCTACAAGTCAAAGCCTTGGCTCTGATACCATAATTGTAACACCCCCTTTTGATCAATGGAATGTCACGCGTGATTATGGCGTGTCATCAAAGCATACAAGGATAAATGTATAAAACATCACATGACCATAAAGGAAATACCGGAATCAAACATTGTTACCCCAAAAGTAGAACTCATCACACACAAACATAAGTATTGTAAATGAAAAGGACTAAACAATGTCCATGGAAAAGAGTATCAAAGTATAAAGAAATGCATAAAGTAAAGAAGGCTTGGAAGCTTCCAATCCATATGCACGTAAGCTTAAAGTCTACGAGCGTCCTTGAGTACCTGCCGTTTTGGGAACATGAAAGGAAAACGGCTGAGCATAACGCTCAGTGCACGGATATACAAGTAAAGCATGAATAATATAAGCATATAAGCATCAAGCAGTGGGAAAGTATAAGTCCTGGATAACCTGGTATATCTTAGTAAAATTGGTTTTATAGTTTGAAAATCCTTATGTTTATATTATAAAAACTATTTAATATATTTACCATTATCCAATATAGGTCATGAATTATCCACGTGCATGAATACTTGGAGGGGTGACCTCGTCATGCAAATTAGAGGGGCTGCCTCTAATTTAATATACTGGTTTGGGTAGGAGGGATCAGCTCTTTGTGAAGGATGCAAGGTACACACCACACTCACCTGAATAATCTGCTAAAAACATATAAACTAGGATGCATCCATATGCCGCACATGATAATAATAATAATATGGACAAAAGCTGAAGGGACGCCACGAGCTATCACTCCGTCGTGGTGAAGTCATAACACTGGTGCCTCTAGTGTTATGGTTATGGTACCTCCATAACTAGGTGAAACTGGTCATGCATGTATATGGCTTTAGGTATCTAATTAAACATAAGCAATTCAAAAACATATAAAACATATACTGGGGAAAACAGTTGGCTGTATACGGGGAATCCTAATAAGGAAGAATGTCCATACTAAAAGGACGGAGAATCCATACCTTGTGTCCAGTGAACGAAGAAGACGAACAGAAGAGAGTCCTACTTCGGTATCACTAATGCTAGATAAATACATACGTGTATAAGTATCTGATTTCTGAGTACGTAACTGGTTTTATATCATGTCTTAGTTTGTTTTATATGTTCATGTCATGTTTTACTGATTAAAGCTTTATACTGTGTTTATCATGTATTCTGTCTATTCTGATTAAGTATTTCTTGTATTTCTTGTATTATTGTACTTGTTGTGTAATAATAAGTAACTTTCTAAAAATAGCAGGTTTCCTAAAATAGAAAGTTTCCAAAAATAGAAAGTTTCTAAAAATAGAAAGTTTCCAAAAATATATTTACTGCTTAACATAGGTAAGTTTCTAAAAATAGAAAGTTTCCATAAATAGAAATAAGCTGCCTTAATTAAATAAGTTTCTAAAAATTAGAAAGTTTCCATAAATAGAAATAAGTTGTCTTAATTAAATAAGTTTCTAAAAATAGAAATTTCTAAAAATAGAAAGTTTCCATAAATAGAATTAAGCTGGATTATTAAGCTAATTATATAAGCTTAAGTGTTTACTGATTAATATTCTAAGTCATGTAATTAAATAGTATAGTTTATTAATTATTTCATGTAAATTAAATAAACTATATGTTAAAGTATTTAATTAAATATAACATGATTTAATTAAATAAAGGTAAAAATACTTAGGTTAAAACATGTATTATTATCTATCAATAATATAACCTAAGTCATGTAAATTAATTAATAATAAGTCATGATTTTAATAATTAATTAATTATATAGTCTAAATTAAATGATAATTACTTAGGTTAAAATTCATGTATTAATAATAATATTAATAACCTAAGTCGTGTATAAATTAAATTAATCATGTACATGTTTTAATTAATTTTATTTAACCTTGTAAAAATAATTAACTTGCAAAAAATAACCCATGAACCGAACCCGTGTTTTAATCTAAACATGTCGTGAACCGTATTTGTGAACCCCGTGAACCAGACCCGTGAACCGGTCACAAACGCACCCTTGGTCATGGCTAGCCGCCGGCTAGCAAAAGTTCCCACCGGCTAGCCGGTGGTTACCCCTGCTGCCGCGTCTTGGGGTTCCCCCTGCTTTCCTTATTTAGCCACCGGCTTAAGCCGGTGGTGGTTCTTGTTTTAGCCGACACCCACCCGAGCACCAAACATATCCCGACCAAGGTCGGGGTTCCTTTTCCTCCTGCGGCCGAGACGCACAACACCACACCGAGACCTTGAGGTCTCGGTTGGTGCGAAACAAAAACAAGCCGAGACCCCCTTGGGTCTCGATTCCTTGCGTCGGCAAAAAACAAACACCCCTTAAACCTTAATTAATTTACCCCCATGATTTATTAACATGTATTTTACTTGTTTTAATAATCAGTCATGTTTTCATGTGTTCTTGATTAAATAAATCATAAAGAAAAATAGGTTTAAGGATTTACCGATTTCGTGAAACAAAGGAGAACGGTAACAATAACAACCTTGCAAGAAATCGATCACCAAAAATCACAAACACACCTCCCTTTGGTGTTCTATACCCGGCGGCCAAGAGAGAGAGCAAAAAGAGATTTAGGGTTTTCTTGTTTTCCAATATTTTGTTTTTATGATAAATATCTTTCCCTTAATCTTGTTTTAGTAAAAATTGCATGGGCTTGGCCCTTTCTTGTGTTCTAGCCGCGGGTATATGGGCCCACATGGGGTAACCCATACGTTTTCTCGTGTCTAATATTAAGTGTGTTCTCGTGTTCATGTTTACATGATTTAAATAGTTATCGTTCGTGTCTTATTATATTTATTCATGATCGTAATAAATATACATAAACACATAATATTTGCTCGTGATTATTTACGTTCATGACTTCATGTTCGTATGCTCGTGATTATAATTATTATTAAAATAATTATCCGTGTCTTAATACGTATTAAATACTTATCGTGTTATCACACGTACGCAATAGTTGTAAATCTTGTTCGTGAAACGTAAACATGCTATAAAAGGAAAGTTCTAATCATGTACGTACGATCATAAGGGTACTATTCATGGTAAAAGCATGCGGGTTTTATAGTAAAGCTTGTTACTTTAGGCTACGATGAGGATGTCGCATTAAAGGCGATATTGCAAAATGGTCATTGTTATGGTGGTATGGATGTTTTGACTAATATTTTGCATAATAGTTTGGCGTATTTGAATAACGGGTGTGAGAGCGAGGAGAGTGATCATGTTTTTAGTGATTTGAACTATAAGTGATACTATAGCCTATAAGATATCAGGTTTGTCAATTTAGCTTAAAGCTAAAGCTTTTGAATTCGAGGAGCGGGTGTCAAATATTGCTAATAATATATGTAAAGTCGAGGGGTATGCACTTTTGCCTAAGCCTTTCCATGATGACTTTAGATACGATGATATGAATTAGGGGTGTCTCTTTAGGCGTATATAACAGAATTATGGCTTATTTGCTCTTCAACTTATCTTTCATAAGCTCATTTTGTGGCTTTTTTTTCAAACTATTTGGCTTTTATAAGTTTAGTATGTCGTATTATAAGCAAATAAATGAGCTTAGCTGAAACCCACATAAACCATAACCCAGTAATATAGGCTTAAACAAACACCACTTTAGTCAATTTCATTATTATTAAAGATATATTATATGGGTTGCATATATTATTTCTATGTATCAAGTCCCTTCATGTTTAGCTTCCTATAGAATGATAAACATCAAGTTGAGTTTGGATTTTTATGGTTCCTTCACACGTAATAAATGTAAGGGACTTTAGATGAGTGCAGTTTTATAAGAAGTATGGTGTTTATGCTTAGGGACTTAGTTCTAATAGACAACACCGGCTGTTTGGGTGTGCATCCCGTGCATGGGCACAGGGCCACCAATCACAGAGGGCCTCTAAAATTAGATTTGTTATATGTTAATTAATCCTTAAATAAGTATGGAGGTTAAAGTCTTTGACCTTTTGTGGTAATATATTTTAGCGTCCCTTCCTATTAAACTTTTTTCTCTTATTTCTTAGTAATAGTTTTACGTTTTGCCAGGTAATATCTTAAAATTAATATTTTGACTTTCAATATTACTAAGATTTTTGAATTTTTAGAATACAAGTTTTTATGTTTAAAGCTTTAGGTATTTAGTTTCTTTCGTCTAACCAAAACTATGTAATATGAGATATTATGTCACACCGTTATGTACTAACAAGAATAGAGAATGACATACTAAAAATTTTTAGACTATGATGATCTAATCATCAACGTTGCTCGTAAAAATGCCCGAACAGTCTAACTATCTAAAATAGTTATTTTTTATGCTTATAACTCGATTAAATGTGTTTTTCAGTACCGTTGTTTTAATATTCAGAATCTTGGTAGTACTCTTTACATATTATTATCACCGGATCCGGATGTCTTTATTTTTACATTTACCTTCGGTATTTAATGAGGCCTTCAAGTAGTCACGGCACATGGCCATCGAAATTCACGAGACGGCCCTGCTAATAGACATGACACTACACCTTCCTGAATGTATAGACGTAGTGGGCGCTTATTGTTGTCTCTACTTCACTGAGTTTTTGTTTTTAATTTTCCTTTTACGTAAGTATCATGGACGTGAATATACTTATTATAATTCTGTTTATTCACATGGACTACTTACCCGTGAATTTCACGGCACATCTGTAAGAAATCTCGTTAGAGATATGCTATAATATTCACCACATTTCGTATTCACAAGACATCACATATGCAATATATCTGCTTGATTGGACATTCCTTTCCATCATGCACGCAATATATTCGTTGAAGTATTGCTATGTGTTGTGTGTTTGGTAGCAATTAGTAGTAGCAATAACAGTTAGTAGTATTAGTTAGTAGTAGCAGCTAAATTATAAACGTGTTTGTTAAATTAGCAGTATTTGTGATTTAAATATGTAAAAAAACATAGAAGGACATACATATATAAATTAGCAGTATGTGTTATATTAATGAGGGTATTTAAGTGAATACCAAAGCTCATGATTTGTTTCAAAAGATACAAAGGCATGTATTGATAGCTTAAATTCTACATTTGTAGGTATCTGCTTCACTTGATGAGGTTATTAGATCAAAGATAGACTTTTTAGCTGATGATATCAAGGAAAATTACAAGGTAAGAGAAGTCAACATTTCTAATAACTACCCTTAGATTTCAATATAAAAATGAAAGAGTAATTCCAAATAATAGGGAATTCCAAGAAATATGAATAAAAATCCGAATTAGATGAAACAATGATTTGTTACTGATTAGATGAAAGTTTGTTACAGGAAGAAATGTTTACAATCAAAAGCTAAATCTGAAATGGATGGTTACAAGTGAATTTACACAAAAATAAAAGTGGGCGAGAAAAGTTGTCATGATAGAACTTTGACTTTCTTGTTTGACTTTTAGATATTTGATTATTGACCCATATAAAATACCCCCTTCTTCAATAATTTCTTGTCCTCAAGCAATATTGAAATCGATATCTGGAAACTTAACAACCAACTCATCATAAGGTTCCCAAGTAGCATCTGTAACTGCTGCATTTGACCAATGAACTAGCAGATAAACAACAACCCTATTTCCTTTCTTTGTCAATCTTCTATCCAATATAGCAAAGGGTTCTGATGCAATGAGGCATGCATCATTCAGTTGAGGTAATCTTCCAGGCTCTTTTGAGGTTTCTCCCCTGAACTTATTCAATTGAGACACATGAAAAACAAGATGAATCTGGGCATCTTGAGGCAACTACAACTTATAGGCCACTTTTCAACCTTCTGAATGATTTGGAAATGACCATGATACTTTGCCATGAACTTGTGGTACTTTCCCTTCCTCATTGTGGATTGTCTATAAGGTTGAAGCTTCGAATAAACCCAATCTGCTACCTAAATTCTCTATCAGTTCTGTCCTTATCTGCCATGTTTTTCATTCTCTCTTGAGCTCTTTTCATATGAAACTGAAGTAAGTGAATAACATTCTCTCTGTCCACCATAGTTCTGTGTACCATGTCCACCATACTATCACCAACATGATAAGTAATGTGGCTAGGAGGAGGTTGACCATAAACTGCTTGGTATGTGGTAGTTTGAATAGTAGTATGGTAGGAAGTGTTGTACCAATACTCAGCCATAGGCAGCCAAGTAGACAACTCCTTTGGCTTCTCTCCACACATGCACCTCAAATAACATTCCATGCACCTATTAACAACTTCTGTTTGTCGATCACTTTAAGGGTGGTATGCAGTTGAAGTATGTAGCTTAACCTTCAACACTATAAACAACTCTTTCCAAAACTTGCTCATGAAAATTACATCTCTGTCACTCACAATCACTTTTGGCAAACCATGTAGTCTATACACAGTTTCCATAAAAACTTGAGCAACCTGAACAACTGCGTAAGGATGAGATAGAGCAATAAAGTGAGCACCCTTACTCAGTCTATCCACAATCACCATTATAATTGTTTTCCCTCTTGACATTGGAAGACCATCAATAAAGTCCATGGAGATGTCTGACCATACTGTCTCAGGAATGGGTAAAGGTTGAAGTACACTTGGATAAGCCACCAATTCAGGTTTAAACCTTTGGTAGACATCACAATTTCTCACAAATTCCTTAATTTTTTTCTTCATCTTCTTCCAATAGACCACAACACACATTCTCTGCATTGTAGCTTGGATACCTGAATGCCCACCAGTGGTTTCAGCATGGAAATGCAAAAACAATTTCTTCCTTAGATCCTTATTTCCACTCACACCAACTTCCCTTTCCTTAATAACTGGCCTGCAGTCCAAGAGTAATGTTTGGCACTAGCACTATCTTTTTTGCAGGTTGGAAATGATAGTCTGCAATTCTTGATCATCCCTCCAACCTTGCTTAATTTCTTCAAACAACTCACTTGCTAATGTAGTGACACTGATTTAAGCCAATTCTGCCCCATTGTGAACTCTAGATAATGCATCAACTACTCTATTTTCAGACCCAGACTTATACATGATTTCATAATCAAACCCCATCAATTTGGGAAGCCATTTCATTTGAGTAGGAGTGCTAATTCTTTGGTCAAGTAGGTACTTAAGATTGAAGTGATCAGTCTTAATGATGAAATGCCTATCAAGTAGATATCCTCTCCACTTATCCAAAGCCTGTAGCACAGCTACGAACTCCTTCTCATAGGTTGAGAGGACTTGATGTTTTGGTGCCAAAGATTTGCTCAAATAAGCAATTAGGTGTCCTTGTTTTTGCAGAATAGCTCCAATGCCAGTACCTGAGGCATCTGTCTCAATCACAAATATTTCATTGAAATCAGGCAATTTCAACATAGGAGCTTGCATCATAGCTATTTTAAGTTTTTCAAATGCCTCTTGAGCAGCTTCACTCCATCCAAAAGCATTCTTCTTAAAGAGCAGATAGTGGAGAACTAATATTGGCATAATCTTTGATGAACCTTCTATAATAACCAGTTAGGCCTAAGAAACCTCTCAATTGTTTGACTAAAGTAGGTCTTGGACATGTCTGCATTGCTTGGATTTAGTAGGATTAGTAGCTACCCGCTCTTTTGTTATAACATGACCTAAATATTCCACTTGCTCTGCCCCAAAGATACACTTACTTTGCTTAGCATATAACTGATGTGACCTCATAGTCTCTAAGATCATCCTTAACTGATATAGATGTACCTCCTCATTAGGACTATACACCAAAATATAATCAAAGAAAACTAGTGTGAATTTCCTTAAGAATGGCCTCAAATTTCATTCATGAGAGACTGGAAAGTTGAAGGAGCATTAGTGAGACCAAAGGGCATTACCGCAAACTCATAATGCCCCTCATGGGTCTTAAAGGCTATTTTAGCTATATCATCTTCAAACATCCTAATCTGATTGTAACCAGACCTCAAGTCTAGCTTAGAAAAAATAATAGACCGACAAAGTTCATCAATAAGCTCCTTAATAAGTGGACCAGGTAACTTATCTTTGTATGTATGTATGTTCAGTTGCCTGTAATCTATGCACATTCTCCAACTACATCTTATTTCTTGACCATTACCACTGGTGGAAAAAGAACTTTGGCTATGCCTTATGACTCCAGTTTCCAACAGCTCATTAACCATGGTTTCAATTGCATCTTTCAGTGTTGGTGGGTGTCTGTAGGGTCTCATGTTGATTGGAGGAGTTCCTTCCTTCAAGGGAATCTTGTGATCATGAGATCTCTTTGGTGGGAGGCCTGTTGGGACTGCAAACACATCTGAAAATTCTGCCAATAATAGCTCCAGGGGTGTTTGGATAACAACACTACTAACTTTTGTTGGTGCCTTATCATGAGCAGAAATCATAGTCAGCATAGCCTTAGGGTATACACACATGGCCATACCAGCTTTTGGAAATTGCCTTCCACTCATCCATTATACAACTCGTCTTATACTGCCCCTCAAATTCACATATTTCCCATTATAAGCAAACCCGATTCTCAGCTCTTGGAAGTTAAATTTGATATCTCCCAAAGTAGACATCCATTGAACACCCAAAACCATGTCACACCCTCCTAATAGTAATAGCATCACACTTGCACTAAAATTTTCACCCTGCAACTTCCATATAAAGTCACTACACATGGTATTGCTTAACAAAGTTTTTCCTCCAGCCATAGTGACTTGTAAAGGACAAGTGTTCTTAATTTTTCATCCTAATTGTTTAGCTACACTCACATTTAAGATATTGTGAGGGCTTCCAGTCTCAATGAGAATGTGCAGTTCAAATTTACCCACCTTACCCAATACTCTCATGATCTGATAACTTTGGATTCCATTAATATCATGTAAAGAAATTTGTGGCAACAAGTCAGACTCACCCTCTTCTTGACCACTTTCTCCTTCCCCACATTCCAACACAATGTCCTCATCTTCATCAAACTCATCCCTATCTATTGTGACTTCCAAGCTAAACAATTGACTAGGGCACTTATGACCAGGAAAGTACTTTTGATCACAGTAAAATCACAAATTCTTGGCCCTTTTTTCTTCTAATTCTTTATGAGTTAACTTTTTTCTCCATGGCTTATTTTTCCAATTAGCACTAGGAGCAGGCAAAGACATTGGTTTGGGGCTAGTAACAACATTGTTACCTATGAATTTTGGAGTAGGTAATAATGGCCTTGCCTATTAGCACTCAGTTTAGCCTCTTCTAACTTACACAACCCATACATGTCAGCTAAAGACCTAGGTCTCAACATTCTCATAGCCAACTCAAGTTCATTCTTCAACCCAGCCACAAAGAAACACATAGGCTGATCTTCTTCTAAATGTACTCTACACAATATTTTATCATAAGCATCAATATTAATTTCTCTTGAAGGATCATCATAAACTGTACCAAACCTTTTCACAATTACATCTCTATAAATTGTCCAAGACACATCATCCCCCATGATTCTTATAAATTGTTGATGCCACATTAATGGAAGATCAAAAAGATGAATTGACACAAGGTTTACCTTATCTCCATCTGCCACATGATCAACTTTGAAGAACTTTTCACATTTGAACACCCATCCCCTCACATCCTCACCTCAAAACTTGGGAAACTTAATCTTTGTTGCTTTATGATACTACATCCCCCTCTGATCATCAGGTCTAACAACTAAACCACCACCATTAGCAGAAGTGGTTGCAACATTCCTCAATTTAGCCAACAGTTTATCCATCTCTTCCCTCATATATGTTGCAACTGTACCTCTTAAAGCTTCACCCTCATCATGGCCTCCACCAGTTTTTGTTTGAGGTGCCATCTTATAACAGAATCAAGAATTGTCAACTGTCTTAGCACAGTTGGCCACCAAAGAATCCTTGGGGAGGTATATTTCGAGAGGTCTTGGGTTCAAGTCTCACCATGTACCTTCAGGGGCGGAATAAAATAAAAGAAGGAGTAGGGTTTAACCCCTAAGGCGAAAGGTTCGAGGCTTGCATACTGCCCAATTAGATGTCACTGCAACTCGAATCACTAACTACTAACTAGCCGTTAAAAAAAAACAATAACAACCCAAGAACTAACTTCTAACAAACTCAAGAAACTGTAACTAACTTCTAACAACTCAATAAATGGATCTGTTGGAAGTAATGATGAATGTAGGTATGAAATGACCCGAAAAATGGATTGAAATTGTGTTTATGGACTTTGATGGTGTAGTAATGGTGGTTAAACAAAAAAAAAGAACATAAATCTTGTTGCCAAGATCACTGCTCTGATACCAATTGATAACTACCCCTAGATTTCAATATAGAAATGAAAGAGTAATTCCAAATAATAGGGAATTCCAAGAAATATGAATAGAAATCCAAATTAGATGAAACAATGATTTGTTATTGATTAGATGAAAGTTTGTTACAGGAAGACATGTTTACAATCAAAAGCTAAATGTGAAATGGATGGTTACAAGTGAATTTATACAAAATTACAAATGGGCGGGAAAAGTTGTTATGATAAAACTTTGAATTTTTTGTTTGACTTCTGGATATTTGATTATTGACCCATATCAATTTCTACTCAATTTTTTTTGTTTGAACCTTAGTGTGTTTATCTTGAACATACAACGGGAGGCACGCTACCACGAGAAGCTTCAAGTAAACCCACTTTGGTGCTCCTAGCCCACCAACAGCTGCATTTTCAGTCACCCTTGCATTTGTTGAACCTGCAATCCAAATTACAAGTTACTCCGTGTCTGAGCAGAACATTGCTTCTGAGTGTTCTAGATTCACCACACCGTCATGTACTTTTTGAAATCCATCTCAGGAATCACAACCTACAATGGGAGGCGCGCCATCACTTCAAGCTTCAAGTGAACCCGCTTTTGGTGCTCCTAGCACTCCAAGAGTATTAATCACGCAACAGTATTGATCACGGCAAGAGTATTGATCATACCAAGAGTATTGAAGCTTCAAGTGAACCTTACACGAGGTCAGTATCTTACAAAAAACAAGGTGAAAACAAATTGGCCCAAAATGCATTTGATCACACCAAGACTATTGATCCTTTCTCTTGCATTACCTTGAGCACGCATGTCAGCTAATATGTCGATTAGGTAAGTTCATGGTTTTATAACATGATGTACCAATGAACTAAGTATTTTTGTTTTTCACATAATTTTAAACAATTGTTTTTTTTTCTCAAGGGGATCAAGCCAAATGAAGCTTTTGATTTCAGTTTAAAGGTTGTGCATCTCTATCTTCAAGATGGCCGGGTTGGGTAATGGATCATTTTTTAGCAACTCGCCTAAGTAATATATTTTTGTAAATATATATTCTTATATTTGCTTTATGTTTATTTCAGTAAAATTGATTTTTTTCATATTGAACCAATGTATTAAATATCAAGGAAAAATTGTTGCTTAATTAAATCTTTATTATGCATAGTAGTTATATGCCATTTCTTGACACATTACCAATAATGCGTAAAACATGTTAGAAGATCTACTAACAGTTCTTGGTCGCCCAGATGGGAATATACTCTTTCCTAGGCCTAATTATCCAATCTAAGAAGCCTGAGCAAGATTTAGTCCGCTTTAGGCTCATCATTTTGATCTCCTTCCTGAGCGGGCTGGGAAGTTGATCTTGATGGTGTCAAAGCCTTAGCAGATGATAAAACTGTGGCTATTTTTCTCATCAACCATGGGAATCCTTGCGGAAACGTTTAACTCCTAGCCTAACAAAAATATTGAAAAGGGAACTTCTCTAACCATAGATCTCTATGCACTGATAAAAACTATTAAGCCTAGCCAAACACCCCTTAAGTTATTTTTAACACTAATTAGCAATGTGACATTTGAAGTGTATAACAACACATGATAAATCAACATAGATATATGTCGGTGTTTCTGAAGCAGCAATTGCTCCAAAGGTATGTGTTTCTTGAATCTCTGCTTACTTTTTTTTATATAGATAGAACCATAGAATGGTACTTAGCAGATTCAAAAATGCTATATCAAAACCTTAACCATAGGTTGGCGCATTGTATGTAAGAAAAGTCACAAAACCTTGAATAGGCCTATTAGTATATTATGTGCAGACAGTGTGTGTCTATCATGTTTCCGAATTAAAGTTATGTGAATGTTTCGAATAGGATTTTTTTTTGAAATTCCTCCGTGGATAAACTCAGCTCGCTGTCCAGTCTGGAGCATCAGTTACGGCTGAGCTTCCTTAGATACAAAAATAAAGGATGATGGTGTGATATATATTGTTTGGTTCAAGTTCTCCCATATTAATCCGAAGGAGATTTGGAAATGACGGGAAGTAACTTTCAAAGTGACTTATTTCAAGTTCTCTCATGTTTAGTTGTTGGCACAACACAATTATTAGTCTAATTATTCTTATCTTCCAACGAGAAACTTTGAGAGTGTATTTAAGCATTTTTGGTAACCGAGTCATATGGCGCTCAAGCTAAACCAAAATGTAACATAACTGAAATCATTTTTTGTAACTCATGTTTATGACTGTGCATGTTGAATATCCCCGTTATGAATCGTTTCACAATTTCATTGTTCAGGTTTACAACTATTCATTTAGTGACTAACATAGTACGGTGTATCTCATTATACTTATTAAGTGCATGCATGTTTTATGAAGCGTTGACTAATAGTCGATACATATAAACATTGTTTAATAAAAGTTATAGCAACATTATTAATATTTGTATTACACCGGTTTTAAACTAGTAAGTCATTATTAAAAGACTCCTAATCCACACTTAACACACCATAATTAGGTCTGATTTTAGAAAATACAAACCCATACATGACACATATGACCTAATAAGTAAACCAGTCTTCCATGCATTCCCCCTTCAGTAGTTTCTAAGCAGCATCGTCATCGTCAACAGGGACGGACTCGATCATCGATCATCAATGGTACGGTGTTAACTGTTAACACGTTCACACTCATCAATCCATTCGCTGTATATGTCTATTGGCTCGGTCAGAGGTGTAATATTAGTTCTGTAGTACTCTTGGCAAATTCTGCAGGCTGCCTCGCCGATCAAATTCATCATATCAATTGTACATTCAACACTGCTTCCATGGTTGCAGAAGGGGCAAGTAAATACAGTGTCGAGTTTCGCCATCCGCTTTCTAGGAGCAGGCTTTGCTCTTGACTTCCTCTTCCCCATAGTTCGATCAGCTAACTTCTCGAGAAAAGCAACCTAGCGTGTGTGTTCAATCTGACCTGATTCAGAGAGAGTCGACTGAATTTGATCGACCTAGAATAATGAATAAATTGTGAAATTGGGAAAACTGGTGGAGGGATATTTATACTGGATTGTTGTCGGTTTGTGGTTTGTCGGTTTGTGGTTTATGGTATTCAGTTATTACCCACCTAGTCCTTATAGTATTATTGTAGAAGAGGGACTATAGAAAACATATATTTAGCAGTAAAATAAGGAGATTGTAATTATTTAAAAAAAAAACACATATTTAGCAGCATCTTTCTAAGCTGCTGCTTCTTGCTACCGCTATCTTCGCGAAGTACTCGTAGTCTACATGTGACCCGACCCACGATCCGACCTGATTCTCATCCGAGTGATGATCAAGGTCCAAATCATATAAACCGGTTATCTTCGCAAATTTAACTAAAGATCGGTTCGAATACACATAAACTCACTTAGCTTGGAGTAGCTATGGCTGGATGTAAAATACTTAGAAGTCATGTATGTTAAAAAATGAAATAAACAAAAACAGTATTTTTCCCAAAAACGTTTTATTAATCAAAACATCAAGAACAATCCCCAAATGGATGTTGTTCAACATACAAACCAAATAGATAGTCCCCAAATGGATGCTATCTCAGAAATACATCAAGAACAAACAAGAAACAATAAGCTAATAAACTACTTATGATCCAAACATCTACATCTTAAATGTTTGGATCTAATTAGGGTTTATAAGATGGATAGTATAAGATGTGAAGTTGTGTTTCTGGATGAGAGATGAGAACGATGGATGTGTGTGTTTTTGAGTGGTTGGTGAGAGGAAGTGTAAATGAGCTATACAAACAATGTTTCCCAAAGCAACGTTATAACCAAGACTCAGTCAACCAGTCAAACCAATATTTGCACAAGGACCCCTGCACAATACAAAACAATGAAAATAAAGCCTAACGGCTATATTAGTGCAAAACAATTTCACAACCAGTCCCTCATGTTTAAGCACTTGTCACAAAGACAACCAACATTTTCAACACCCTTCCTCAAGTGCATAAACCAAAAAAGTTTTTCAAACACAACCTGGAGCACAATTCATTGTGCTGATAACTCCCAAGTCCTTTAGTTAAGATATCAGCAACTTGGTTCTCAGAAGACACCTTTAAGGTCTTAATAAGACCAGAGGCAACTTTCTCTCTAACCAGATGAACATCAATATCAAAATGCTTAGTTTTTTCATGCATAACAGGGTTAGCTGCAATCTGAATAGCTGAGCTATTGTCACAGAATAACCAAGCAGGAATACAACTAGGAGCATTAAGGTCCATTAAAACTTTGTTGAGCCACATAACTTCACACACAGCAGATGCCATAGACCTATATTCAGCCTCAGCAGAGGACCTGGATAAGGTGGCCTGCTTCTTGCTTTTCCAAGACACCAAGTTACCACATATGAAAACACAATAACCAGACACTGACCTTCTTGTCATTTTACACTTAGCCCAATCAGAATCAGAAAACACTTTTATGGTTTTGGAATTAGACTTTAAGTAAGTTAAACCAGCACCAGGTGCACCTTTTAGATACCTAAGTACCCTAAGAGCAGCATCAAAGTGAGATTGAAGAGGAGCATGCATATGTTGACTAAGGCAATGAACAGAGTAAGAAATGTCAGGCCTAGTATTGCACAAATATATCAGTTTCCCAACAATCTTTTGGTAACTTGTGTTGTTGGAAAGAAATTTATCATCAAAACTTTCCTTATGAGCCAAAATGGCATTTTCAGTCATGGGGGTACACACAGGTTTGCAACCAAGTAAACCATACTCATGAAGAAGTTCAATACAATACTTTCTTTGGTTTAAGCACAAACCATTGTTAAGCTTTAAAACTTCAATACCAAGGAAATACCTTAGTTCACCCAAATCCTTGATTTTAAAACTTTGACTAAGCAACATTTTAAACTTATCAATTTCACCAATATTGTTTCCAGTAACAATAATATCATCCACATAACAAGCAAAACAAGAAAAATTCCATCTTTGTTCTTTGTGAACAGAGAATGATCATTTTTGCTTTGTAAGAAACCAGCTTTACTAAGAAACTCAACAAGTTTTATGTTCCATTGTCTGGGAGCCTGTTTTAGACCATAGAGAGCCTTTTTTAGTTTACAAACTCTTTTTTCACTCTTATCAAAAAAACCAGGAGGGGGCATCATGTACACATCCTCACTTAAGTCACCATAAAGAAAGGCATTGTTGATGTCCATTTGAAAAATATTCCAAGTATTTTGAACAGCAAGGTTTAAAACACACCTAATTGTACTCATTTTAACAACTGGGCTGAAAATTTCATCATAATCAATCCACTCTCTCTTCCCACAACCTTTAGCCACCAATCTGGCTTTATATCTATCAATCTCCCCATCAGGTTTATATTTGATTTTATAGACCCATTTAGAGGGAATAGCTTTCCTATTAATGGGCAGAGGGTAAGAGTCCAGGTGTCATTTAAGTATACGGCCTCCATTTCTTTGTTCATGGCATGCACCCAATTAACATTTTTAACAGCATCAAGAAAACAAGTAGGTTCAGCAGTCCTATTAAGATTGGAAATAAAGCATCTATTGACTTCAGAAAGTTTAGTGTGGTTAGCATATTTGTGCAACCCATACCTAACTTTGTTATCTAACACAAAGTCATTTAACTTATCTGGTAATTTAGGGACCATGCTAGACCTTCTTGGACTAATGGGAGGGCTATCATCATCTGCCCTGTTGTTGGAATCAAAGGTGGGAACAAGATTTTGAAAATTGCCCTCAGAAATAGATAAAGTATCATCCATTGATGATGCAGTATGGTTATCATTCCCAACTGGCTGCTCCTCTGCAGTATCAGTTGAAGAATGATCCATAATTACCTCACCTGCATCACCAGATGGTCCCCTTCCTTCATCATTGGGTCTTGAAACATTTTGGTGTTCATAATCAAAAAAATCAAAAAAGGTTTTATTATCAAACTCTTTATTCAAAGTTTTATTCTTAGAACTTATTTTGTAAGGAAAACACTTTCATAAAACTTAACATCTCTAGAAAAGAAAGAACTTCTGTTTTCTAAACTCAAAACCTTATAAGCCTTTTTGGTACTTGAGTACCCTATCAAAACACATTTTTCAGACTTAGGAGAAAATTTGTCATGATTATTTAAAATGCTAGCAAAACACAAACACCCAAAACATCTAAGATGGGAAAGGGATGGTTCCCTACCATAAAGCATATAAAAAGAAGATTTTCCAGCAAGGACAGCAGACGGAAGCCTGTTAATCAAGTATGTAGCAGTTAAGATACACTCAGTCCACAGATACAAAGGAATACTACTCTGAAACAAAAGAGTTCTAGCCGTGTTAAGGAGATGTCTGTGCTTTCTCTCAGCAACACCATTTTGCTGAGGAGTGTAAGCACAGGAAGTTTGGTGCACAATCCCTTTTTCTTTCAAAAAATTGTCTATTTTACTATTTATAAACTCACTCCCATTATCAGATCTAACAATCTTAACAATCCCTTTAAATTGATTCAAAATAAGATTGACAAAGTCCACAAAGTAGTTAAATACTTCATCCTTAGACTTTATCAAGTAAACCCAAACAGCACGAGAAAAGTCATCAACAATGGTAAGGAAATATCTGTACCCTTCCTTTAAGGTAACCCGGTAGGGTCCCCATAAGTCTAGGTGGATGAGATCACCAACCATTTTGGACTTATGGTCACTCAAAGGAAACGGTTCTCTGGTTTGCTTAGAGAAGTGACAGATTTCACAAGGACTGAAGTGTTCGGGTTTGCTTATATTGAGAGAATTTTTTAAAGTTTTTAACACATTATCAGAGGGGTGACCAAGACGATTGTGCCAAACATTCTTAGAAGCATGATAACAAACAACAGACAAGTTACTCTTAATTTGGGGTAACTTACATTCAGAATCAAACAAGTATAGGCCATCACACTCATTACCAATCCCCAGAATATTTTCCCTTTTCAAATCCTGAATAACACAATTGTGTTCGTTAAAACCAACATGAAGCTTACTATCCTTGATTAACTTGTTAACAGACAAGAGACTCACAGTATAATCAGGAATGACTAAAACATCAAATAATATCACATTATTAGTAAGTTTTAAATTACCAACACAAGTGATTTTAGCAACAGTGCCATTTGGGTGACCCACAGTTATGTCTAAATCAGAGATATCAATCACATTTGTCATGTTTTTAGTTGAGTTAGTGATATGTTGATTTGCACCAGAATCAATAATCCAACCAAAATTAACTTTAATTCCATTGTAATTAATCTTAGCAACAAAAAACTTGTAAAAATGATTGTTAAAAAACACATTTCCATTAAAGAAACTGAACTCAGTACCTGCCATATTGTCTTGACCACCACAGTTCTCTTTTTCACTAATTAAACTCATAAGTTTAGCAATTTGGTCATTGGAAAAAGGTAAAGTGGTGTTAGAAATCTGAGTATCAACACTGTTACTAGAACCAACTCTGTTATTCACTTTAAAAGGAGTCCTATTGTTACTGGTATTAGAGTTCTTTTTATATCCAGGAGGATACCCAATTAACTCAAAACATCTATCAATAGTGTGACCCTTCATATTGCAATTAGTACATAACAAAGAGTTGTATTGATTCCTGTTTCCCCCATTGCTGTTATTGCTATTGGAAAATTGATTAGAATGATTTCTGTTTCCCCCATTGTTACCATTAAAAAACTGATTCTGGTTTCTATTGTTAGAAGATCTATTTTGATTCTGATTTTTGGGAAAATCATTAGCCTTAGCAGCAAAAGAGGAAACTTGGTGTTTTGAAGCCCCAGAATTAGAGTTAAGACCCCTATGGGACTCTTCTCTACACACAATCACAAAAGCATCTTTAACATCAGGTAACACAGGTTGAGTTAAAAGAGAACTTCTTATAGGTTGATAAACTTCATCCAAACCCATAAAAAATTTCATTAATTTCATTAATTGTTGATGTTTACTAGATTCAGCCCTAGCTATGCAAGTACAAGGAGAAAACTTGGTAAGAATATCAAATTCTCTCCAAAGAGAATTCAATTTGTGATAATATTCAGAAACAGACAATCCACTTTGTTTAAAGTTGTTAATCTTTTGAATTAAGTTAAAAAAATTGAGCCATCAAGTTTATCATAAGTGTCCCTAAGTTCATTCCAAACCTCAGCAGCATTTTCAGAGTACACTTGACTCAAATAAAGATCTTCAAATATACAACTTAACAACCAAGATAAAACAACAGCATTACATCTATCCCATTGATTGGAAAGAGGTTCACTATTAGCATAGGTAGACTTAACACAAGTACCATCAACAAAACCCATTTTATTTCTAGCTTGTAAAGCAATTTTGACAGCATTAGCCCAAAGTCTATAGTTGTCACAACCAGTAAGTTTAATGCTAACAAGAGTACCAATATTATGATCATTAGGTTGTAAATGTAAAGGATTACCAACATCCAAAGAACTAATCAAAACAGGAGTAGGAACAGGAGTAGTCATAATGACAAACAAGAAATAAATAGCAAACAATACACAAAGAAAAGCACACCAATCAAGAACAGGAAAACTAAAAAACAATTAATTAAAAAAGAGAGAGAGACTTGTAAATCAAGAATCACCAATTCTAGCTTGTGGACTGGGGTTGGCCAGAGCAGGTATCCACACCAGTCAAGCTGGAGGGTCAAGGTGTTAACCGAACCCGTTTGCACCCACCTCACTAGATCAATGATCAAGAGAAACAAGTGACTTACAGCGGAGTAAAAGGATGATAAACACCACTTGTGCTCTTGATTCACTTAGTCAAGAGACACATATGGTGGAAGTAACAACAAAGTCACTAAGAGCAAAGAGACCAATAATCAACAATTAGGGTTTCACAAACCCTAATTTCAAATCACCAGCAATGAGAGAGTCACCAAACAAAAAACCCCCAAAAGTTACAAATTAGGGTTTCACAAACCCTAATTTTAAACTTTCAGAAACTTAACCAATCCAACACCCAGAGTGACAAAAAAGGCAACACAAAGGGTTAGAAGCAGATAAATAATGAAATAGGACTTACCAATAAAAAACCCTAATTTCTGATTTTAGGGTTTTTCAAAAAAGATTAAAGAATATGTAAATTAAGACTATTAATCAACGATTAATAGTCAAGAAATAGTCCCCAAGCCAAAAAATAAGAAACCCCCAAAAAAGTTTGAAACCCTAATTTTAATTAAAAAAAATTAAAATTATAGATCGGAAGTAAGATAGCAAAAAACAGGTTTATAAAAAAGGATTTATCCAAGAAATAGAGCCATAAGCTCTGATACCATGTTAAAAAATGAAATAAACAAAAATAGTATTTTTCCCAAAAACGTTTTATTAATCAAAACATCAAGAACAGTCCCCAAATGGATGCTGTTCAACATACAAACCAAATAGATAGTCCCCAAATGGATGCTATCTCAGAAATACATCAAGAACAAACAAGAAACAATAAGCTACTAAACTACTTATGATCCAAACATCTACATCTTAAATGTTTGGATCTAATTATGGTTTATAAGATGGATAGTATAAGATGTGAAGTTGTGTTTCCGGATGAGAGATGAGAATGATGGATGTGTGTGTTTTTTAGTGGTTGGTGAGAGGAAGTGTAAATGAGCGATACAAACAATGTTTCCCAAAGCAACATTATAACCAAGACTCAGTCAACCAGTCAAACCAATATTTGCACAAGGACCCCTGCACAATACAAAACAATGAAAATAAAGCCTAACGGCTATATTAGTGCAAAACAATTTCACAACCAGTCCCTCATGTTTAAGCACTTGTCACAAAGACAACCAACATTTTCAACAATGTAGCAATGTATTTTTCTTATTCATCGGGAGCACACGTACAATAATATATTTCTACCACTGAAAGTTGATAATCTCATACTGTTATGTTCAAAAATTATAAAATTCATATGTATGGTATACAATCTCAAACACCCCGTGTTCAAGCACTTAACAATGAGCAAGTTCACCACAACAACATGAACAATTCCGTAGGATGGGGTATAGGTTAACAATGAGCAAGTTCATAGTTGCTCATTGTTTAAGCAATATGCATTTTATAATAAGCAATCTAAAACACCGCTTAATTTAGAACTGTTTATTTATGTGAATTGGGTGTTTGTCATTAGTTGTAACAGTTTATTTGTGTATGCTAAATTTTGTTTTTATCACGTTACTTCTATATGGAGCTCATGTGGTGGAGAGACAGTTCTTGATTAAAGGTAATTTGTTTTCATGCTTATTGGGATTAGTCATAAAGTTGTAAGTATCATTTCGAACATCTAATAAACACTATCTCTTTTTCTCATGTTATTAATTACTTCAATTCTATGACACGTTTTAGTCACTCCAACTCAATTAGTCCGGATGTCAATGAAAATTAAGCTTGCAGTGAAATCGTGTTATTAGAATTGTCTATGGTACAACGTTGGTGATGAAGGTTGTTTGCTCCTAGCCTCCTAACATATATGTTAGTGTTTTTTTAACTATGAAAAGTAGTTACATAGTATTTTGGCTTATTTAATGATTAAGGTTGTTTAGTTAAATTTTAGAAATAAGTAGGATATATGAAGTGATTACCAGCCCCAATTTTAAAAAATCGGTTTTTTTTATAGGAAAAGTGAACGAGCTATGAAAAGGTTTTCGTTGTAGCAGACATTAACCGAAAACCCGATTTTTCATAGATCGTTCACTTTTCCTATAAAAAAAACAGATTTTTCAAAATTGGGGCATTTCATATAGCTTACGTATTTCTAGAATTTAACTAAACAACCTTAATCATTAAATAAGCCAAATTACTATGTAACTACTTTTCTTACTAATTCGGTACAAGCGAAAGAAAGGAGCAAGATACGGCCGCCGAAAATTATCGCGCAAGAACAAGCGTAGGGCTGTAGCGCGCCCTTCAACCAGGAAGAATAGTTCGGTGTCGTGCTTATCTCTAAAATGAGTAAAAACCGAACCGAAACGAGCAAATTCTATTCAGTTTTCGCTTTGGATATACAGCTCGGTTCAGTTCGTTTTGGTTCGAACCACCTAAACAGAACCAAACTGTTCGATTTTGGTGTAAATCGGTTCGCTTTCTCGGTTTGATTTTTCTAAAAATTTAATTCGTTTTGGTTCGGTTTAATTTCGAGTCGGTTACGACCTGATGCTCAGACTTACTTTTACGTACGTCAGTGAGAATACTCTAATCTCGGGCACAAACCATTGTCCATTCTATAAAGAATAGTATCGCCAACTATCATTAGTTAGTGAGGTATCAACTGAAGTAAGTAAGAGTTCATAATCAAACTTTTTACCTTTCACATACGAAGACTCGTGAATCTTTGAAGGTGGGTACCAAATAGAGGTGCACAAAACCCATTTTTCTCATAACTGGTTTATGTGTATTCTAACCGATCTTTAGTTAAATTTGCGAAGATAATCGGTTTATGTGATTTGGACCTTGATCATCACTCGAATGAGAATCTGGTAGGATCGTGGGTCGGGTCACATGTGGACCATAGGTACTTCGCGAAGATAGCGCTAGCAAGAAGCAGCAACGTAAAAAAATGCTAATAAATATATGGTTAAAAAAAATTACAATCTCCTTAGTGTTGTGAATAGAGGTAAAGAATAAGTGTATTATTCAATTGATATATCACATAGGGTAAATACAAGGAGTATTTATAAGCCAAATACTAGGGTAAACCCTAATTACTATATGGGCCATGGGCATACAAATTATTCATAACACTCCCTCTTGAATGTCTCTATAGGTAATACGCTTTGATAATGCTACCTCATTAAAAACCTTGTCAGGAAAACCAGTGGGACAAAACCATGACTAAGGAAAATAGTGTAGCGCGTATTATCTCCCTATGATAATTACATCACTTAGGGGGCGCTTGGTTAATCTGAGGGGAATCGGAATGGGTAAGGGTAAGGGAATATAAAGGAATGCAATGAACATTCCTTAGTATTATCGTTACCATTGTTGGTGCTTGTTTAGTATAAGACATGGTGGTGATTGAAGATGGTGACAACAACTGTTAGGGTGATAGTCAGTGGTTGCGATGATAATAAGCGCCGTGGTGGCGTTGGGAGGGTGGTGGTAACGACAATGGTGGTGGTAAGTGGTGGTGGTCGCATCGGAGATTGGTGGTGGCGTTAGGTGGTTGGTGGTAGCGAAAATCGTGGTGGTCAGTGGTGGTGGCGGTGTCGGAGAGTGGTGGTGGCATTATGAGGATGGTGGTAGCGACAATGGTGGTGGTGGCGTCGGAGAGTGGTGGTGTCGGAGAATGGTGGCGTTACGAGGATGGTCGTAGCAACAATGGTGGTGATCAGTGGTGGTGGTGGTGGCATCGGAGAGTCGTGGTATCGGAGAGTGGTGGTGGCGTTAGGAGTGTGGTGATAGCGACAATGGTGGTAGTCAGTGGTGGTGGTGGCGCCGGATAGTGGTGGTGTCGGATAGGAAGAGTGGTGGTGCCGTTAGGACGGTGGTGGTCAGTGGTGGTGGTGGCGTCAGAGAGTGGTGGCGTCGGAGAGTGGTGGTGGCGTTAGGAGTGGTAGCGACAATGGTGGTGGTGTGGTGGTGGCGGCGCCGGATAGTGGTGGTGTCAGAGAGTGGTGGTGGTGTCGGAGAGTGGTGGTGGCGTTAGGAGGGTGGTGGTCAGTGGTGGTGGTGGCGTCGGATATTGGTGGTGGCATTACGAGGTTGGTGGTAGCGACAATGGTGGTGGTTAGTGGTGGTGGTGGCGTCGGAGAATGGTGGTGTCAGAGAGTGGTGGTGGTAGCGACAATGGTGGTGGTCAGTGGTGGTGGTGGCGTCAGAGAGTGGTGGTGTCGGAGAGTGATGGTGGCGTTATGAGTGTTGATCCCAAACTTAGATCGATTAAGCTTTGTGTATACGAGATTAGATCAAGTACTACACGTAGAGAAACCTTTGCTTATGAGTAAAGTAACAAAGTGTTATGCGGAATTAACACTTGATCTAAAACACAAAGATGTTAAACAAACTTTCACTTGTATTAGAATAATCGTGCTTGACTACAATGAAAGAGGTTTAACTTGTGAATACTTATGAAAACTGATATATTACTTTAACCTAAAAGACCTTCTTTTATAGATCAAGAAGTCTTGTACAATAAGCTACGAATCAACTATTCTAGGTAAAGATAATAATGGAAAATACAATGTTGTGCTTATCTTTACCATACATAAATAAAGAAACAAATAAACAAAAAGATTCATATGAAGATATTCCATCAGTGTCAATCTTCAAGGCTATCAGCGTTGACTTCTTCAATGTCAACTCTTGGCTGTCAGCGTCCAATGTCTTCCTATCAGCGCTTGAAGTCTTCTTATCAGCGTCTAGTGAACTGACCCATATTTTATTCCCAACAATGAGGATGGTGGTAGCGACAATGGTGACGGTCAGTGGTGGTGGGGACATCGAAGAGTCGTGGTTTCGGAGAGTGGTGGTGGCATTAGGAGTGTGGTGGTAGCGACAATGGTGGTGGTCAGTGGTGGTGGTTGCGCCGGATAGTGGTGGTGTCGGAGAGTGATGGTGGTGTCGGAGAGTGGTGGTGACGTTAGGAGGGTGGTGGTCAGTGGTGGTGGCATCAGAGAGTGGTGGCGTCGGAGAGTGGTGGTAGCGTTAGGATGGTCGTGGTAGCGAGAATGGTGGTGGTCAGTGGTGGTGGTGGCGTCGGAGAGTGGTGGTGGCGTCGGAGAGTGGTGGTGGCGTCGGAGAGTGGTGGTGGCGTCGGAGAGTGGTGGTGGCGTTAGGAGTGTGGTGGTAGCGACAATGGTGGTGGTCAGTGATGGTGGTGGTGGTCGGTGGAGACACATATACATACGTCGATATTACCTTGAATCCATTACCCCCCATTTACAAGGGAATGGTTCATTACCCGTTAGTGGGTAATGATTACCTATATTTTCGTTAACCAGGCACTATTAATCATTTCCTTTCCCATTCCTTACCCCCTAATACTCTTAACCAAGCACACCCTTAGATCTTTAAGTTGACGCATTCCAATATTGTGAGTAAGCTTCCTGAATTTTGAAGTAGGAAGTGCTTTGATAAATAGATCCGCCAAATTGTCACATGAACGAACTTGTTGAACTAAAATATGACCGCTCTCGTCTAAGTCATGAGTAAAGAGGAACTTCGTAGAATATGTTTTGTCTTATCGCCTTTGACGTAACCTCCTCTAAGTTGAACAATGCATGTTATGTTATCTTCATACAAAACACTGTTGTCTTCTTATCAGAATCTTTGTATGGTTGGATGAAGTAGCCGTAATAATGGTTAAACTTAAAGAATATGTCTTGTTAAAACCTTACTAGACAAAACCCAATGGGACAAAAATATAGTGAAGGAAAAATACATGATTCAGATAACTGCTAGAATAAAAATACGGACACGCATTCCACATTTATCAATAAAATCCTCCTTGGATTTCCATGTGAGAATTATGCCTCGTTAAAACCTTACTAGACAAAACCCAGTGGGACAAAAGTCTAGTGAAGGAAAAAGAGTACATAATTTCTTTATACGCTCGGGGATGTTGCCTCTGCCGAAAAACCCTACGGGGACAAAACCTTGGTCAAGGAAAAAAAAAGTGCAACACGTATCTTCTCTTCCCCTGATGATCACATCTTTATAATCAAGAGGATCTTTTCAACTTCATGTAATCCCATGAACGCAAAAAACGTTTATTAATGTAATGATAAACCATGTCTTTAGTTTTCATGATGCACACATATTTCACCTTTAAGATGTTAAATATCGAAACTAAGACAAACTTCGTCTTTTCTTTTAAATTCCAATTTTATGCTTCATATCGCCTTTATAATTGCAACTCTTTATTTAGCACACTAATACACACTAAGGCGATTATAAAATATATGCTCTAAACATGATAAATTTAATGCAATCATGTAGTGTTCTCGAGAACTTTTCTTGTATGCCATAATAAAAAATCACCAGAATGCTTCATGCATTTTATATCTTATAAAAACTCAACATCACACGAGCTCTATTCATATATATTTTAGACGCATATCACTTATTTATCGCATTGCCAGATTTATACAATATTTATTGGATCCACCAAATGTGAACATGTATCTGCATGATAATTTTCAAGTCTTTGAAAAACTATATGTGTGCCATCATTTGTAACTTATGTATATTTTAGTTTCGTTTCTCATAAAGACCGATGCATATTCAATAGGTTGTATAAATATACTATAAGCCTCAATGATATGTTTCATCACAAGAGACTTCATTTATTCATAACTTTCTTGCGTCATTATGTTTTGGCCATTCATGTATCCATGATCCTCACATTCACTTTAGCGCTATATTATTTATTATCATTATCATGCAAATTATCGTATATATCCATCGACGCCGGTTCATTTATTTTCGATTCCACACTTTACTAGACATTGCATTCTATCATTTATTGAGATCTCATAATATATCATGTACCCGGGGTTTTCTTAATTAGCTTCATGTCTAGAGACTCTTTAAGAGACTATCATGGGGTCGTTATTACCTCGATTCGACCATCTAATTTTCTAGCTCCATATTATCTCTTTAATTGAGGATTTTTATTTAGAATCGAATAGTGTATCACGTTGCAGACGTGCCATAGACTTACTACCAATCATTGGTTTTACTATTGGGACAAACATCGTAATTGGAGCATTAGCAGCATATATATAAGTATGATCTAGTCACTCACTTTTGTTCACTAAACATGCCTGCCAATTACTAGATCTGGAATATAAATTGTCCCTTGAACTTTATGTACATATTCATTAGTGCGAGGATCAAAATTTCATTATCATAATTTATTCCAAATTTCTCGCTGCTCATTCTCCCTCTGAATGAATTATCATTCTCAATATCTCATTTTGTACGTTGTGGTGGATTTACTATGACATATGCCGCACAATTACATAATCTCATATGAGAAATATGGTTTGTGACCAAAAACCATTCTAATAGGGAGGATTCATTATAACTTGTTGCCAAGATGCGAATTCATATGTTCATATGGTATAAATTGCCCCATAAACCGAAACTATTGTTCTCATAATTATTGGCTTTGCAATTAACTGAAGACGATTTATAAACGTTTCAACAAAAGCAATTCATGTATGAACATTTGCTATATGAAGTTCAACACTTATTTCAATAATTGTCCAGACTTGTAAAAATTCACCACTATTCTTAATAATCATATTTGAAAAATCATGCTCACATCGAGCCACTGATCACGCCGACTTGAAGTTGCGTAATTGATGATCATTTTGACGATGCATCGATTTTATAACTCAAAATGATCCACATGAGACATGTATAGGCCAACATACATGCTCTTTTTATGTTTTCCAAAATCAAAGAATGAGTCCTTATTTTCGTTTAGTGGTGATAAGTAATGAATTTCCATTGAGAACAATAAAAATTAATCAAAATCATCTTAGAAGAAACTCATGGTTCTTCTATAACTTTCGCATCATCATTGATTCGGGATGGTCCAACCGGTCATACCAATTATTACAACAATCTTGGCTCATAAACTTTTACTTTATGGCCACATGTGCTTTAATTGCACCCTTTATATATAAAACTTAAAAATATGAAGAGCTTGCATTTCTCTAATTAGCTCATTTATCTCTTGCACACATATAATAATCAAATATTGCAATTATGACATTTAACATATTTATATACTTTCGGAACTATACTATTAAAAGAACCTATATATGTAAATCAACCAAAATCAATGATTTGGTCATGGGTTCAAGTCTTGCAAGAGACAAAAATCAATGATTTTCCTCCTTAGTGCGAAGCCGTGAGTTCTAGGGGTTTCCTCTAGTGGTTCGGGTCCCGGGGCCTGCCCGTTATGGATGGTATAATTCGGGGGTCGAATTTCAGTGAGGTTGAGGTGACGTTATAAAAAAAATGTAAATCAACCAAATAATGTTAGAATAAAATTCTAATACTACAAGACATGTAATCACGTTACACTGTCATATATACATATATGCTTAGTAGGAGGTTACAACTCAATTCATATTCTTGATTTCAAACATTATTGAACTAATAATCAATCTTGCAAACAAACATAGAAATTACTATGTAAAATTATTATGACGAATCGTGTATTAAAATATGGAACTAAATACATATCTGTCTTAGTTCAAAAAATCAAATTCATATTCCTAAAAATATTATAATTGTAAGCACAACCTAGGTAAGTAGCTCAAGTCATGCTAATTTCATTGTAGATCGCATATTAATAACAAGTAAATATTATGCGCTGATAACTAATTACTTGATGACCTAAATAACAGATTTGGGTTCCCCGCAAACGAGGTTTTGCAAAACTAATACGGAGTACTCAGTAATAGGGGTGGCAATTATCGACACGACACCATTAACGACACGAAGTTAAACAGGTTTGGGTTAAGGATAAAGAGGTTTGGGTCAAAAATAGGTCAACCTGTATAACCCATTTAATAAATGGGTCGTGTTTAGGTTGAGTAAGTATTAAACAGGTCGACACGTGAACCCGTTTAAAAATATATAAGCATCAAAAAATAAAATATTTAACCTTAATTTTATGTTTTGTTTAGGTTAAATGTATTTTATATGTAGTTAATTAAAAAGTGTCATACATCATTTCTCTCTCATCACTAACCACCAATCATTTTTAAATTTCAACCAATCACATTTGTAGGTCTCTTATTAGGTCTACTAATCAGGCCTACTAATCATTTTCTATCATAATCATACTAACATCATTAGATAATATACAAAAATAGAAGAACGTGATCAAGATACTGATAGAACGTGTTTGTAAAGTTAAAGACAGAAGTAGTGTCACAACTTAATAAAAATAATGATTATTGGCTTATTATCTATTGCAAGGTTAGTTAGATTTGTTGTTATGGAATTTTAATGATTTGTCGTTGTTTTGATTATTAGATGTACATATTATTAGGTAGAGAAACACGTATATAATGGTTATTTTATGTTTAAATGATAATTAATACGTATTTTAAGGTTTTTGTTATATATAAATTAGTTATTTGGACATATATGAAAGTTCAAGTTTTAGATTGGATATATATGAAATTTTTAAGTAAGATTAGATATATATAAAATTTGGCATTAGAAGGAGGGATATATATATGAAATTTTTAAGTAAGGTTGGATATATATGAAATTTGATATTAAAAGAAGGATATATATGAAATTTTCCCTTTTATCCACTACAAAAAAGGTTTTTAAGACGCCGATTAGAGTCCTATAGAATTACATTATAGGACCTTTGACATAATAGGACCTAAATAAACGTGTCCTTTAGTAGGGGTTGTAATAGATATTTAAGACCTGTATGAGTGTCTTAATAAACACCAAGATAATAAAACTCATTCTTAACTCCTATAAAGATACTTAATGCAACGAAAACAATGTCATAATAAACCAAGTAATAGGATGTTTTAATGTGTTCTAACATGTGTATACACACTTGATATATTTTGGGACACATTTACGAGTCTTATAATATATTTTTTTGGGACGGAACCGTAGTGCATCAACTGTCATATAAGTACAAAGAAAAGTGTCCTAATACAAAGGTTCGGTGTTAGGACCAAATCTAGTGTCTTAAAGTAGTACAGTATCATTCATCGAATAAACGTTTCATTTATATCACTAGTGTCCTAATAGTTAACATCATAAAATACGTGTATGTAACCTCCTTTACAGTAACCAAAAAAAAAATTCACATGACATATGACCACACTGAATTTATCACAAGTAAATAAGAAAAGAATATAAATTGATGACAATGAAAATATATCATTTTCATCAGAAGTTTACATCCATCATTCAGAGAAAAGTCTTTCAATACTTAACATGAATAAGAAAGAAAATGAATATATGTACAAATTAATTCTCTTGAGATATCCGCACATCATGCAACAATAACAAAACTAGGTAAGAAAAGTAGAAGCTCCTGGCCTTGTTTACATCATCCTCACGCATTGCCTGCAAAAAAACATCCCATATTTGCATTAAAGTGTAGTTTTAATAAACCGTATATAACACAAGTTTTAAAAAGATAGCATACTGAAACAAAAGAGCAATGTCCTTGCAACAGTTGCGACAACATGTTCAATCATGATAGGAGTCCACATTAGTTCAGCCAACGGTCATTCATCTTTTTTACCGCAAATTGTGCATCAATCTCACACAATTCAATTTAATATCTTTACCCGCAAGCACCTCTTCTAGATATAAGCAAGAAATACCTGATCCATTTGCTTGAAACAATCTCAAAATTCAAATTGATTTAAAGGCAAACTCGAAGTCCAACCTCAAGTGTAATAGTCGATTTATCGAGTGTATGGAATATCAATTCAAATAGAAACATGCCAGTAAGGGTCAAAGTATATTAGCAACAAAGAAATCTTGTAATGATGTATAGGGAACATTTGTACATGAAATCATTCTTAATCCACCATTGCCTCTTGAAATTATACTATACCATTTTGGGCTTGTGGCACTAAGTTGCTCATCAGTAGCCTTTCACTCGGGTTACGAGTAGTACGACTTACGACTTCGAACACAAGACCAATAAATCTACATGTAAATGAAGCAAAAAACATAATATGATCATTTTATTTAGTAAGTTTTTAGGCTGCACTAGAACACATAAACCTTAAAATGGCTATACAGTTAGGTTGAGAATTACCACAATCCTACATAAATTCGACCATTTCTTGTTTCGCTAGTTATATAATTCAACATATGTCTTAAGCATATAACCATAATAATGATTAAATATGATTTAAAGTTATACCTTTAACTATGTAGACAAAACAATACTACTAGCTTCAATTTTCCACCTTCAATCTCAACAGCCTGCAGACCATATGTGTCCTAAGAACAATAACCATCCATTAATTCAAAATTAAAATAAAGACCATAATCTTCCATTCAAGGTATATAAAGACAGAGACATTACTTTGATACAATATCATAGAAATCTATAATAATCAAGAGTTAAGAAATTGCATCAACATTTATAACAAAAAAGTTATATCATCCTGACCATCGTGCGACCATATTGGGATTAAATTCGGTATATTATACGTGTTAAATATTAGAAAACCTGAATCAATGATCAAAAGAAGAGTAATTGAATGACGGTTATAAGGCCATCCACAATGGGATGACGTGGAATCGTTCAAACAAGTGGTTTGCACGCCAACTCATGGTTCAATTGCAATGTGAGGAGAGTTCGTATAAAAAGAGTTCCTTTCTGTAGGAATCGTATTTAAACCTAGTAAGTGGGCCCTTTTGACTGAAAGATTCAAATTTCTCTCTTCATTGAACGCGTGTCTTGGGTTTATGGGTTGTGAAAGATTGATACAAAATTATTATATGTACATGTGGCATTGTATTATACCCATGGGTTGGAGATGTTCTAAGGGCATCTCCAATGGAGTGACCTGTCGTTCGTGCAATGAAAAAAGGTGTCTATCTGGCAATTGTTTAATGCATTGTGAGAAGTGAAACTCATCGTTCGTGTAAATTGCGTATCTCTCTGAACACATGGTATTTTAACTGTACCAATGTCCATACGTCTTATATTATCATTATAATTACACTAGTAGGTGAATAAAATATGTTTTACTTGTGATAATCTAAGATAGTGACAAAAATGCATGTAAACAGACAACACTATTATAATATTTTATTACAAAGTAATTATATAATATATCATTAAATTAAAATGACGTGGAAATGTATTAAATCGTGTAAGGTTCAATGCATTGTGGGTATTTTCGTATTAGATATAAAATGTTGACGTGGCATTGTATTGAACCTAAAAATGTTACATGCATTGTGGATGCCCTAAGGCACGAAAAGTGTCAGGCGGTTTGATTGGTGGATGCGAGAAAAAATATAAAGAAATATATGTATTAGACAAAATAGGTCAATTTGGGCGGGCAGTTTTTGGGGAACCAAAATTGGGAGGGAGCATGAAATATTTTGGCGACTTGAGCTATAATTGATTAAAAAATTTCAATAGTTAATCTTTATCATTTATGAAAAGAGTATATTAACTTTTTAGTTAAATGAGACATATATTTTAGTTAATAAATAATTTTATTTACGTATACGTACGTACTCTGTAAAATGTAATTAGCAATGTTTTAATTTATTGTTTTTAAGTGACTCGATCGATTCACCACGGGTTTAAACGGTTTGATCGTCAAGTCAACAACGGGCTCAAGTGGAGCTGTGGAGATTTCGAAAAGATTGAGCTTGGCTCACTTTGAGAGATTTAACTTCCACCCAAACTCAACTATTAATGTGAGAAATCTTGTTTTAAAATTTAACCCAAAGTTTCACCCTTTTTCCTTTTTTGCATCCACCAAATGAGTATTTCTCAAAATGTCTTATTCAACTTATGCAAAATATGTGACTTGTCTAAAAATAAGAAAAATAAGTACTTTATTTCTTATGACGCAAAGTAAATACGTGTAAGAAATTGTCTCTATGCGATTTCATTTTATTTTTTATGCGACTTGTATTAAAACAAATATTTTTTATTAAAAAAATAAAGAAAAATCCTTTAAATTTAAACTTTATCTTTATGCGACCTGAATCTTTATTATTAAAAAATTATTTTCTATAAAAAATCTTAATAATAAAATTATTTTTTATAAAAACTATTTTTAAAAAAAGTATTTTTCATAAAAAAAATTATAAAAAAAATATTTTATAAAAACAGTGAGTATTTTTTATAAAATTATTTTTTATAAGAAAATTATTTTTTATATAAAAAATATTTCTTATAAAAAATATTTTTTTTATAAAAAATATTTTTCTTATAAACAATATCTTTTTTTATAAAAATATATTATTCTTATAAAAAAGTATTTTTTTATAAAAAACAATTTTTTATAAAAATATCTTTTTTTATAAAAAATATTTTTTAATAAATAAAGGTACAAGTTACATAAAAATAAAGTTTAAACTAAATAAAGTAAAGAGTTTTTTTTAATAATTTTTTTAATACAAGTTGCATAAAAGTATAACGCAGTTGCATAAATACAACATCTTACACACAAGTACTTTTGTCTTAAACAAATGTACTATGTGTCATTGAGAATAAAGTACAACTTAACAATATTATGATTTTTTGGCAAGTTGCATAAGTCGCATATGTTGCATAGAATATTTTGAGAAATTCTCATTTGATGGGTACAAAAAGAGAAAGAGTGTGAAATCTTGGGGCATTTAAAAAATTAACCATTTATAAAACTATATCTGATAGGATTAACTAACACTATGAGTATCAACTAGTTCATGTATAATACTCCGTACACCACAATATGTATGTCTTGTTAGTACGGAATTACTAATTAGTAGATTTGTATAATATAAAAACTAGTTCATATGTTATAATTGTTGATATGGTGCGTTCAGTAAGTTTGAATAATTTGATTCCACGTTATAACCATAAGGTTTATATAATATGACCGATGCATGCAAAATACATTCATTTTGTTACGATAATCTTAAATGATTGGTAATCTAATTTTTTTATTTTGTGTTGCTTTTTAAGGTAATTCAAATTCAATACATATTGATCTTGATAACTCTGAATTGGGATTTGCGTAAAATAAAAGAAATGAAATGGGATTTGCGTAAAATAAAAGCAATGAACATGTGAATCTATAAAATGTTTATCATTTGAGTTTGTGATTTATTTCTTAAATGTTATTACTTTTAATGTAAATGGCTGTAAATATTTAAAAGAATTATGTTTTTTTTCCTTTTTGGCTTAATTCTTTAGTGAAGTTTTCTTTCTTCAAGAAAATCGGTTCTTTTACGGGTGAAACCAAAGAACCAAAGCTAGAACCAGAATCGAAACTGAAAAATATATTTGATTCGATTCTCTGTTCCTACTTTTGGTTCTCGATTCCATTAATTCCGATTCTAGTTTCATCGCTTAGAGACACATGCCCAGCCCTAATCTCAACGTCTTTATACTCACAATTTTGATGCTCTTGGAATCTAAAACCCCAACACTTGTTAAAACTTAGTAGATTCATGGGTACCAACATTGTTTCTGGCATCCGCCACCAAGCACCATCTCTCGTTTTCTCTCATTACTTTCTCAAATGTTACTCCACCACCTCTGACATTATGTTAGTTGCAAGTATATAGATCTTTAGCGATATAATTAAAAACATATGTATTTTATTATAAAAACATCGAATGCAAACATTAAACTAGAAAATCTAAACCTAATTTAAACCCAAATAGCTATTACTATGAACTATTTTGGTGCATATGAGAATGTTTCATATATCACAAGCAATATCTATATTAGTTATAAATAGTGAGTGTTTGTTTTTTAAATCTTAATTCTTGAAAACTTAAACAAATGTAGCTTGCTTAAATTACCTTAATCCTTAATACATCATAAGCTTAATGAATTCTAAATTTTACAACTTTTAAAAAATTATATTGTATTTAATTTAGAAAACAAGCGCTTTATAGTTAAAAGAATATAAGCTTTGCATCAAAAGTCGAACCAGAATCATGGTTTAAAAAATATAACTATTTACCATTATACTCCCTCTCTTCACGCGAGTATTCGTCCATTATATCAAGTATAAATAAGTATATCTTAAAAGTCAATGTATTTGGATCGTGATACACGTGTTTATGCTAGATAAGACCAAACAAGTCACACGTAAAATGTTGTGTCCTAGAACCACTCAGGATGGCCTAGTGACAAAAAATCTTGCGACTATTACACTAAAAGGTGCGGCGTCTCAAGTTCGATTCCTACTGTATATAACAACTCTGGATTTGACACATCAATCTCCTTGAAAGTGAGGTCTTTGTCTGGTTTAAGTATGTGTGACGGTGGGTTCAAGCCTCGTTAATTAGTTAGCATAAAGAGAATACAATGGTTACAAAACAATGTTATGATTTAGGACTTTTGTCTTAGGTCTCTTATTACGTTTGGTCATAATGAAACTCCAAACGAACAAGCGTCCTATGAAAATCAATATAATAGGACCCACATATTAAGTGTCCTATAAAAATTCGTTTTATAAAACCACGCCAAATATATGTCATATAAAATGTAATATAACAGGACATTTATATCAAGTGCTCTATTATGTTTCATCATAATAATACACTACAAAAAGTTGTCTTATAAAATAGTTTATTAGGATTCTCGCATAAAGGGTCCTATAAAAAACAACTTAATAAAACTTAAAATTTAACTGGTCCTATAAATTGTTTGTTAGGACGCTCTAAAAATAGGAGTCCTAGAAAAAGGTCCTAAAAAACATGTTTTCTTGTAGTGATTAAAAACCATCAAAATTGACAACCAGAATGCGTGAGCAAATATTATTATAATTGTTCTAAACTCAAATATTTATCAAATAATTCACATATTTTATAATTATTTATTTCATGTATTGACGAAACATGTTTACGTTCGATTGTTTCTTTCATGTATTGACCAAAATGCATGGAACTCTATTCTATTATTGTGATTGTTAAATAATTAACATTTATCGAAAAATTTATGTTATTTTTTTTATTTTTTTTCAATTAATTATAAAAGTCCGTTTACATTATTTTAATATTAACATCTGTTTATTATTTCTTACAAAAATCACTCATTAAACTAAGTTCGACGTTAGACGGGTCTACTTTGTCTATAATCATAGATAATAACTAACCCTAAATTGATCACAGAATATTGGAATTATGAATGCTACCGTCAATAGGTTAAATTAAGGGCACCTATCTCTGGTAAGTTGTTAGCTTTTGATTCTCAATTTCATCATAAATTATACAAGTAATTATTTATATTTTTGGTTTTCACAGAATGTCATCTTCCACTTCCAGTATTATTACTATTGACGTGAATGGGATATTTTCTAAAAATCCATTAAGTTATTCAGTAGGTGTCGTAAAGACTATAGATCATGTTGATTTTGGAAGGATGGATTTTAATGATTTAATGAAATTCTTGGAGAAACTAACTAGGTCCAAATGCAGTAGGTTATATTATTGTGTCCCTAGGAACACTTTACGCACCGGGTTAAGATTAGTCGACTGTGATCTCGATACATATAGATTGTTGGAACACGCGGTTGCAAATGGTAGGAGAATTGATTTGTATGTTGACCATTGTGATGAGAACTTGGCAGACTTGGTAGGGAAAGAAAAGTTAAAGGACCTTATCATGGGTGTTGATAACGCTATGTGTGAAGCGGAAAGTGAAGATTCTGATCCTAGCTATCAACTAAGCTAGGATGGGATGATATATCAGACTTGAACTAATTAGCTCAGGAAGATGATGACGACGAAGACGAAGATAATGTTGATGGTGATGGTGATGATGACGACAACGATGATAATGATGAAGATGATGTTAGCACTTTGAACCACACAATCGATGACCCTTTTCTAACTCGACTTTGCTATGAAAATTTGGATGATGATGTAGTAGAGCAAGTAGATTCGGATGAAAATATGAGTGCTAATGAAGAAGACGAGGATAGTGATGGCGTTGAGAAGTATATAGAACGCGGTGTTTCATATCCTAGCTATGATCCATCCATTAACTGGAAATTAACGATACAAATACTAGGAATGACGTTCGAGAGTTGCAGACAACTAAAAGAGAGCATGATCGATTATGGTGTCTCAAATGGTTACTAGTTGGTGTTTCCGGTAAACGATAACAAAAGACTTTTGGTGAGGTGTGGAAAAGAGGATGGTGTAGCAAATAATGATAAAACAGGAGAGGATGGTAGCGAAAAGAATGATGAAAAAGAAAAGGATGGTGGCGAAAACAATGATGAAAAAGAAGAAGATGGTGCTGAAAACAATGATGAAAAGGATGGCACGGGAAAGAAGATATGAACCGATAGAAAGAAGAAAGTAAGAAAATGCCCATTCAGGCTTTGGGCCTCTAATATTACAGGTGAGGGTTCATTCCAAATAAAATCACTAAATGATAAGCATATATGTTCAAGAAAGTTTTCCTTGGGGTCTCTTGTTACACACACCTGGATTACAAAACGCTATTTCAGACAATTAATTCAAACCCCTCATATGAGTATAAGAACAATGCAAGCGGATATTATGAGGAAATATAAATGCAAAGTCAGTACAGGGCCAATGTAGTAGAGCAAAGAAAATGACATTACTTGAGTATGAAGGTGGGCTCAAATGACATTATGCAAAACTTTGGGACTATAGATCTGAGATATTAGAAACAAACCCAGGAAGTACCGTCAAGATGTTAGTGAATAGATTGGATGGAAATGTTTTCTTCAATATCTAATATATATGTTTTAAGGGTATTAAAGATGGATGGATTAGTGGTTGTAGGAATGTTATTGGTTTGGATGGTTGTTTCTTAAAAAGTGTATGTGAAGGTAAATTGCTCTCTGCTATCGGAAGAGATGCCAATAACCATATTTTCCCGATAGCTTAGGCTGTTGTGTTTGTTGAGGATAAGGAAAACTGGAAATGGTTTCTCACACAATTAAGGGATGACATTGGAATGATAGATGGAGTTGGACTAACATTAATTTCAGATCAACACAAGGTATAAATTTCACCACCATATGAAACTCACATTGATCCAATTTTATTGTTCTCACATGCTGTAGATTATATTATAATTTTCATGTTTTTCCATTTTTAGGGGATCTTCGAAGCTGTGAAAGATATATTTCCTTATGCCGATCATCGACAATGTACACGACACATTTATGCTAATTTTAAAAAGAAATTCCGTGGGCTCCAGTTTAGGAACTTGTTCTGGGCTGCTGCAAGATCAACAACGGAGCAACACTTTGAGGATAAATAGATGAGCTCAAAGCCATCAATAAAGACGTGTATAACCATCTTATAGAAAGAAATCCAAGGAGTTGGTCAAGAGCCTTTTTTGAGTTCAATAGGACATGTGATGCGTTTGAGAATGGCATAAGTGAAAGCTTTAATTCACGCATTCGAATTGTGCGAAGAAAGCCAATCATCACTATGCTAGAAGAAATCAGAATATATGTTATGCTACGAAACTTCAAAAAGGCAGAAAAAGCTAGAAAATTAGAACATGAAGTATGTTCTTCGACCAGAAAGACACTAGAGGAAACAAAACTTAAACAAAGGTAATGAATATCACATTTTAATAAAATTATGATATCAAATTTATTGCTACTAACGTTACTTTGGTTTGTTTAGGCATTGGACTATGATTCCAAGTGATTCTAATATATTTGAAGCAATGAATGAATTCGGTTCATTTGTGGTGGACATTCAAGCAAGAACTTGTAGTTGTAGATCATGGCAGCTGTCAGGCATACCATGTGTTCATACAGTTGCTGCACTGGCATTTCTTGACAAGGACTCTGAGACTTATGCTAGTGAGTGGCTTAAGAAGGATATGTTCAAAGAAGCATATAAATACCCTATTAGACCACTGATAAACACTTCATTTTGGCCTAAAACAAATAATATGTGACCTCTACCTCCAAAAGAAAGACGAATGTCCGGTAGGCCACCTGTTAATAGGGAAAGAGCTGCATCTAAAAAACAAATAAAGTATTCAAAGGTTGCGTTTGGAAGAAAAATGACTGGTAAAAAATGTGGCGGTAAAGGTCACAACTCAAGGTCTTGCAAGAACCAGAAAACCCACCCACTACCAAAGCAGGCGAGGCCGGCCTAAAAGAGTTGTATCACCTACAAATGCGAGAACATCTATAAGTGGGGCTAACGTTGTTGATCAGATGATTGGCCCTTAATTCCATGTTTCTTAACAAAGACAAACTACAATAAAGTTGAAGTTAGTTACATATTTTTGAGTTTTTTTGGTACCTACACACCTGCAGTATGCATAGCTTTACAAGCTTTTGTTTTCGAACTTTGTTGCACGTTTTATTTTTCTAGACTATCTCACTTTAGTTTGGACCTTTATGATAAAAAAAATTATTTAGTTATGGGTGTTAATGGCTAAATTATGGATCTGCTAGAGCTTTTGATGTTGCAATGTTGTTATGGTGTTGTCTTAATAGCTTTGCAATCTCTCTTTACACATACACACAACCAAACAGTTCTATACTTGTATAGTACTAGTCTTCATCTAGGCTTGTTACATCATATACTCCTACTGAATTAGTAGCACAAACTAACAACCACAGAAAACGTCATAATTTGTTAAAAGTTTCTATATGTGGGAATAGACGTAGTGTTCTTTCCAATATTCTTTTGCATATTGATATGCCTAGATTAATAAAAATGTACTGCACATTCTTAACGATAATAAATGAGGTTGCAAGCTTTGGTAAATTTCTGCTACTATTATCGGCATGAAAGGTTACAAGCTTTAGTAAATTTCTGCTACTATTATCGGCATATGCTTAAGCATGAAGGGTTACAAGATTTAGTAAATTTATGCTACTATTATCGGCATGACGTCGGTGCTAGATCGATACCACAAAGCAAACGAGGGGCAACAATTGACAAGCCCAATTGTGAAGGTCAAGGTAAGAATATGGCTTTAGGTAATTGGATCTCTTACTTATTATGAATAAAATGCACAAGCTTTTAGGGTTAGCTACACAAGTCCTCTGCTATACTTTGTTAATGATAAACTACATCCACATGGTCAAATTTACATTTGCTCTTACATTTCTCCTTGGACCTTCATATACTATATGAAATAAACCCATTGCTAAAAATATATGTAAAGACCACAAATTGAAAGACATGATTACTCCCTTAGCGCAAAAGAAGTCTTTTGAATCATGAGTATACAAATTTCTTTATCTTAATTATTAAAGGACTAATGAAGAAAAAAAACCATATTTTCCAAATCATTCATCCATGTCATCAGCATAAAGTACGCATGTCATCAAATATGGACATGTCACCTTAAGTGTGTAAATAATTTGAAAAATTACCTAATAATAGCACACTTGTGAAACTTGAGTAGTTAAACATTATAAAAAAAGTATGAGTGACTAAATTAGAACACTAACCAAACTTGGTGAGTTTAACCCGTTTATTTGCTGTTGGTATGTTCTTCCGGCGTCAAAACTTAATTTTCGTTCATTTCACATTTATATGCTAATAATTTAAATAATTGAATGTTGGCAAATAGGTTTGGGTATGCACCTAAGAATTTCTGGGTGTGCACTTTTTCCAGTTTTGATCTAAAAAACTTTCAAACTTAAATTCTTTTACACTAAATGAGAAATCATAGGGTATGCAAATGCATACGTGGCTGTAGGTCCGCCCGACCTAACCTGTTATTAGGATTAACTAGTCAAACTGAATTTGACTAAAAACCAATTAGAATACTAAGAGAAGCCGGTTATGAAAAAAACCTGATCATGTGCACCTCTAGTTGGTACCCACCTTCAAAAATTCACGGGTCTTTGTATATGAAAGGTAAAAAGTTTGATTTTAGAATGCTTGCCTTTTTTAGTTGATATTCGAGCAAATAATGATAGTTGACGATATTATTCTTTATAGGATGGACAAAGGTTCGTGCCCGAAATCAGGTTATTCCCGCTTAGGTACCCAAAAGTAAGGGTGAGTATCGGTTCGAAACCGAAATCGAATATTTAGAAAAATCAAACCGACAACTAAACCGATTTACACGTATATAAACAAAAACCGAACAAGTTTGGTTCGGTTTAGGTGGTTCGAACCAAGCTATATATCCAAAACCGAAAACCAAACCAAATTTGCTCGCTTCTACTTGGTTTGTCAGTTTTGTTGGTTCGGTTCGATTTTTGAGTTCATTTGCTCAGCCTTACCCATGATCCGACCAGATTCTCATCCGGATCATCCATTGATGATCAAGGTCCAAATCACACACCATCATCCTCAGTTGACACTTATCATACAAAACGACACAAACCTACATACAAAACGACACAATTTAGTTTTATATTAATCATTTGGAATTGCAGTTATTTCATTTGGTGTCCAAACGACACAAACCTACATACAAAACGACAGTGATAATGACGAAACGACACCATAATTAGGTCTGATTTTAGAAAATACAAACCCATGTATTCATGACACATATGACCTAATAAGTAAACCAGTCTTCCATGCATTCCCCTTGAGTAGTTTCTAAGCAGCATCATCATCGTCAACAGGGACGGACTCGATCATCGATCTAACTGTTAACACGTTCACACTCATCAATCCATTCGCTATATATGTCTATTGGCTCGGTCAAAGGTGTAATATTAGTTCTTTAGTACTCTTGGCAAATTCTGCAGGCTGCCTCGCCGATCAAATTCATCATATCAATTGTACATTCAACACTGCTTCCATGGTTGCAGAAGGGGCAAGTAAATACAGTGTCGAGTTTCGCCATCCGCTTTCTAGGAGCAGGCTTTGCTCTTGACTTCCTCTTCCCCATAGTTCGATCAGCTAACTTCTCGAGAAAAGCAACCTAGCGTGTGTGTTCAATCTGACCTGATTCTGAGAGAGTCGACTGAATTTGATCGACCTAGAATAATGAATAAATTGTGAAATTGGGAAAACTGGTGGAGGGATATTTATACTGGATTGTTGTCGGTTTGTGGTTTGTCGGTTTGTGGTTTATGGTATTCAGTTATTACTTATTACCCACCTAGTCCTTATAGTATTATTGTAGAACAGGGACTATAAAAAACATATATTTGGCAGTAAAATTGTAAGCAGATTGTATTTTTCTTTTAAAAAAACACATATTTAGCAGCATTTTTCTAAGCTGCTGCTTCTTGCTACCGCTATCTTCGCGAAGTACTCATAGTCTATGTTACGCATGGTTTGATAGAGTTGGGCCAAACGGGCCACTATTATTTATCTTAGGCTTAGAGTTTATAGGTTTTATAAATACCGTCATTATTATGAATGTAAGCAGTCAATTAAATCAATCAAAGTTAAAGTTAAACAAAATGTCTGGTCTTCTCATCTCTATTTCTTAAGGAGATAGCATCACGCTTGAAGGGGTGCTCTATTCCGATACTATCCGAGAGGTCGTATCAATTGGTGCTTTCATTGAGAGCCCTCAATTCGTTGAGGGGTTTTGATTGAGGGTTCCAATATAAGAAAAAACAAAAAAAAGTACTGTTCATCGTCGGTACTGTTCGTCGCGGCACTGTTCATAGAAGGGCTACTATTCACGGTACTGTTCATCGAGGGCACTGTTCATCGCGGAAAAAAATAATTATTTTTTTTTGTTTTTCGATTTGCTATGACATCGAACAACAACGATCGGGACGCGCTATTTAAACTCTTGCAAATGGGTACCGTGGTCGAATATCAAAGTGAGTTTAAGTATCTTATAACTCGAGTAACGGGTATCTCTGAAAGTTTACTTGACTCGTTTTTCTGGACTTAAACCGAAGCTACGGCTAGAATTTTTAAGGTTTTACCCGAAAGCTACAACATTACGATAAGCCTTCTATTTAACCGTATAGTAGAGACTCGGCTTAAGACAATTGTAGAACAAAAGGATACCGTTGAAAAGAAAGCGGTTGATTCTTCTATAACATCAGGCGTTGCACTAGAAATTGCACCAGAAGAAGTGGGGAATGTTACATCCGGACCTAACAAAGATCACCTTGAGCATGTTGGGGAATCGCAACAATTTATTTGTGAATCGTAAAAGCCTACTAAAGAATCGCAACAAATAGTTGATGAATCGCATCTTATGGTGGGTAAATCGCAGCCTATGGTGGGTGAATCGCAGCCTATGGTGGGTGATTCGCAGTCTATTGTTGGTAAATCGCAGCTTGTGGTTAGTGAATCATATCTTGTTGTTGATGAATCGCTTAAGAGGGCCATGTGGGTTGTTTCATCCGAACATAAGGAGTGTAGAACAGCAATCCAGAAATTGTTACTACAGGAGTCCGAGAACAAGTTGAAAGAGAGAATGCGGCATCGACACAAAATTTGGGATCCCGGGATAATGAGCTTTCTAAGACGTCACCTTGAGGGCAAGATGAATTCGAAGGAGTGAGGAATGTTACGCATGGTTTGATAGAGTTGGGCCAAACGGGCCACTATTATTTATCTTAGGCTTAGGGTTTATAGGTTTTATAAATACAGTCATTATTATGAATATAAGCAGTCAATTAAATCAATCAAAGTCAAAGTTAAACAAAATGTCTGGTCTTCTCATCTCTATTTCTTAAGGACCTAGCATCACGCTTGAAGGGGTGCCCTGTCCCGATACTATCCGAGAGGGTCGTATCAGTCTACATGTGACCCGACCCACGATCCGACCAGATTCTCATCCGAGTGATGATCAAGATCCAAATCACACAAACCGGTTATCTTCGCAAATTTGACTAAAGCTGATCGGTTAAAATACACATAAATCGGTTATGAGAAAAACGGGTTTTGTGCACCTCTAGTTGGTACCCACCTTCGAAAATTCACGAGTCTTCGTATGCGAAAGATAAAATGTTTAATTCTAGACTTTTGCTTACTTCAGTTAATACCTCAATAAATAGTAATAAAAGAATGTCGGTTGAGCATTAAAATTAATGCTCAACCGGCATTCTTTTATTAAAAAAATATTAAAAAAAATTAATGCATCTTATGAGAAAATTTCAAACAGAACCTCACTTAAATTAGCATGCTAAAAGTTAATAATAAAGCTAACATATAGCTAAACAAAGGAGGTGCCATTCTTTTGAGTCCTACTTGAATCACAATAGTTGTTCGATCCCTTTTTCCTTAATAGCTCCAAACGGTTAATGTCTGCTACAACGAAAACCTTTTCATAGCTCGTTCACTTTTCCTATAAAAAACCGATTTTTCAAAATTGGGTCTGGTAATCACTTCACATAGCTAACATATTTCTAGAATTTAACTAAACAACCTTAATCATTAAATAAGCCAAAATACTATGTAACTACTTTTCATACTAATTCGGTACAGGCGAATGAAAGGAGCAAGATACGGCCGCCAAAAATTATCGCGCAAGAACAAGCGTAGGGCTGTAGCGCGCCCTTCAACCAGGAAGAATAGTTCGGTGTCGTGCTTATCCCTAAAATGAAGTAAAAACCGAACAGAAACGAGCAAATTCGATTCGGTTTTCGCTTTGGATATATAGCTCGGTTCAGTTCGGTTTGGTTCGAACCACCTAAACAGAACCAAGCTGTTCGATTTTGGTGTAAATCGGTTTGGTTTTTCGGTTTGATTTTTCTAAAAGTTTAATTTCGTTTTGGTTCGGCGTAATTTCGGGGTGGTTACGACCAGTTGCTCAGGCTTACTATTAGGTACGTAAGTGAGAATACTCTAATCTCGGACACAAACCATTGTCTGTTCTATAAGAATAGTATCGTCAACTATCATTATTTAGTGAGGTGTCAACTGAAGTAAGCAAAAGTCTAGAATCAAACTTTTTACCTTTCACATACGAAGACTCGTGAATTTTCGAAGGTGGGTACCAACTAGAGGTGCACAAAACCCGTTTTTCTCATAACCGATTTATGTGTATTTTAACCGATCTTTAGTCAAATTTGCGAAGATAACCGGTTTGTGTGATTTGGACCTTGATCATCACTCGGATGAGAATCAGGTCGGATCGTGGGTCGGGTCACATGTAGACTATGAGTACTTCGCAAAGATAGCGGTAGCAAGAAGCAGCAGCTTAGAAAAATGCTGCTAAATATGTGTTTTTTTAAATAATTACAATCTCCTTATAATTTTACTGCTAAATATATGTTTTCTATAGTCCCGGTTCTACAATAATACTATAAAGACTAGGTGGGTAATAACTGAATACCAAAAACCACAAACCAACAAACCACAAACCGACAACAATCCAGTATAAATATCCCTCCACCAGTTTTCCCAATTTCCCAATTTATTCATTATTCTAGGTCGATCAAATTCAGTCGACTCGTTGGTTTTCTCTCGATTTTATAACCAACGAAGTTAGCTGAAGTATGGGGAAAAGGAAGTCAAGAGCAAAGCCCGCTCCTAGAAAGCGGATGGAGAAACTCGACACTGTATTTACTTGCCCCTTCTGCAACCATGGAAGCAGTGTTGAATGTAAAATTGATATGAAGAAGTTGATCGGCGAGGCAGCCTGCAGAATTTTCCAAGAGTACTACAGAACTACTATTACACCTTTGACCGAGCCAATAGACATATATAGCGAATGGATTGATGAGTGTGAACGTGTTAAGAGTTAACACCGTACCATTGATGATCGATAATGGAGTCCGTCCCTATTGACGATGATGATGCTGCTTTGAAACTACTTAAGGGGAATAAAGAAATGTAAATCTTTCTTATGTTTTTAGAGAGAGAAAGAGATAGAGAGATGGTGGATTACACACACTTCTTGAGAGAGAAAACCAATGTTTACTATGTGTAAATTATGAAACCACACACCCTCTCCATCAAAGGAGAGGGTTTATATACCCAAGCCTTGCAATGGGCTTGGGCTTACACGTTTGGGCCGGCCTACACATGTTGTAGGCTAGGCTTGGACTTGTTTGATAAATAAAGAAAGTTAACTAAACTACGAGCTATTACATGGACTATCTTTGGAGTGACTGATCCTTTTTAATACGAAAAACGTATTTCCAACAATCTCCCCCTAAGGGAGGTCACTCCAAACAAGGGCGTTACCCAAGTTACAATAATAAAATAAACCTAGCATACTATGCTTGTCTTGAGCTCGTAGTCTTCGTCTTTCTTTTTCTTTTTCTTTTCTGGTGAACATGCTGATGTGATCTTTGATATCAATCTTTGAGCATTAATCTCTTGCCTTGATCTCGTGCATCAATCACTTGTGATCTTCGCCTCCTCGTGACACCACGTCCCACATACTTATACCTTCGTAATTCTTGAAAGCTTCAGAGTTCGATACAGTGGAAGACTTAACTTTTAGGCTTTCTTGAACTTGATGAGGTATTAAGTGCATAAAGTATAAGCATGCGGGGACGACTTCTTCTTGGATCCCGCAACGCCACCGTCTTCAAATGCCGCAACATAAGTAGACACGAACGAAATGTCTTTGAATATTTCATTCTAATTCGGTAGCATTTTACCTCCGATCGGTGAAGACCGTTGGACGATATTAGATATCGTACCTGTGACGGATAGTTTCAATTAAGTAACTTCCTGACAGGATTTCGCGGGTAAACCCGTTCTCTTTATTCGACCGTCCAAAGCTGACTGCGAACATAAAGAGTGAATCATTTGGATAATAATATCCGCATGATTTGAAGCCGTCAATTCATGTTCCTGGAACAAGTGAAATTCAATTAAGAACCGCACCATCGTTACTTTCCAGTTGTCACGAGCTTGATTCGTATAGAATCTTGCAAGTTACCTACCAAGTGTTGTTTGAGGTTAACACTAGAAGGATTTCCACTCATCAATGTGAACACTAAGGCATCACTCTGAGTGTTCTGGCAAGATCACTAAGATATTGCGTAGAGGCCTGGAACGTGTTTAAATTCAGTTAAAAATTAAACAGCTGTTGCTTTCCAGTTATCACAAGTTTGATTCATAAAGAATCGCACAAGTCACCTACCATGAGTTTTTTGATATTCACTCAAGAAGGATTTCCATCTTCATTGTAAATACTTTCGTATTACTCGGATGTTCAGGCAAGATCATGAAGATTTTGCGTAGGACTCTTAAAATCTTTCTTACTTTTCACAGTGTGTGAAGAAGCAAGAAAATATGAAAGTGTGTCCTAATGAGATATTTGATGATCTCAAATGGCTCTAGACTCGATCGTGCATTTTGGATTTTAGTGATCGGAGGCTGGAGAGGAGTACCACCTTTTCAATACCAATGTATTCGGAGTGAATAAATCAATAGATAATGTGTTGTCTCCGTGTGATTAAAACAAATACCTTTTGAGAGATATCTGAGTTAGCTGGGATGGGTTGTGCATTGCATCACTAGGTCCATGATGTCTGTCTTCAATATCGAGAATCATTAGAATGATCTCAATAGCATATGTATTGACCCGGTTTTTGCCTAAAGTTATAAGGAGGGCTTCTTTCTTTACACCCTTTATCTTTACAATTCTTTTTCATTCTTCAACCCCTTCAATGCTTACCAATACGTCATTACTAGCACCTTGTTGTGATTGTTCCAGTGCTAACTTAAGTACTTGGTCGGCATTCAGCTACGTTCACAACCTTTCTCCAACTTTCCTAAGGACTACTATTTCTAGCTATGGAATGTCCTTGGGAAGATTCCTCCGGTTTTGGAAGAATCATAGGACTTAACCTATCCTACCATCCTTATGTCACCATAATCTTCATCGTCGTGAAATAAATGGGTTTTGGGTAAGTATAAATCACCATGAAATCCATTTTTGATATGCAAATCCATTTTGCTCCCCCTTAACATATGCCACGATATTCGAAAACATTTCGCACATGTCGGGATGAGCCAACACATTAAGTCAAACCATTTGTGATAATATCCCATATTAAATCACATTTTCTCCCCCATATTAAAAATATTAACCCAATCGATGTTTTTAATATCAATTGATTTAATGAAGTTTTAACAAAGGTTTTGGGAAGAAAAATGCAAGTCCGTTTAATCTTCATGATTCCAAATGTAGGAGATATGATACCGATTTGTAACATGATCATATATTCACCATATTATAAAAGAATTGACAAGGTTGGACCTGATAGATGAGAACATCATATGATAAGATCAAATGGTTCTTGTCAGCATATGTTGGTCGCCTCATCACGTCTGAAGTCATCTCTTGACACCACGTGTACGATTGGTATTGTTGTCTTGACACCAGTTAGTGAGCTTGGCACGTTCGGCATCGAAGATTCTTAATGCTTGACAATTGCTCCCCCTCAATTGTTGACCCGTGTTCTATTGAAAGAGCTGTAGTCGTCGGTTGAGTAGTCGCATCGTCGAGTATGTAGATACCAATTGTAGATTGCTATGGTTGTAGAGATGATAGCTTCATAAAAACAAGACTTCTCTTGTTTTAACAAATAAATGCACTGAAACGTACATAGATTTGTGTTAGACCAATTTATAAAGTAAACTTGAACCCTTACAAGGTTTTAAAGCAAACCTTGCCCGAGAAAATTAATTCCCGTTGTTAGCCAAAGCTTTCATAAGAAATAATTAACTTTAATGTGAAAACCGGGTTGCAGTCTGATATGAGTGATTTTACTCATATCAATAGTAGCTTAAAACAATGAAATATTGCACAAAATGTATCAAATATGCCTTGGATATGCTTGTTTCTTGTTTTCATGTGTGTAGGTACCAAGTTCGCGAAAATCGGCAAAACCGGCACGAGTTTGAAGATAAAGATCGACAAGGCCAAAATCGAGCTCGACTTGAGTGGATTTAATCAATTTTCAAGATTATGGGCTTAGTGGGACCCACAAATGCTAATTGGGCCTGAAAAGCCCAACATGGATAATCATTGTTATACTTTGTGGAACTAAACTAAATAAAACCCATTAGGCCCAAGTATATATTATTAAACGGAAGGGAGACCTTTACTGGGCCAAAAGCCCATCACCATGAAACGGAAATGGAATGAATAAAAAAACATGGGCTTTTAGGTTTTTCCAAGTGAGACGATTAATAAAACTCACACGTTTTTACTCGTCTGTTTTATCCCCACTCACCACAAATAATTTATTAAAACCATTCTTATTTCACCCACTCATATTCTATCACCACACGAATAAAACAACTCCCACCCACACACATTAATTTACTCCTTTCGTTATTTCCCATGTTTCTTCTTCCCCATTTTTCACTCTAAAAACCAGTAACCCTATTTACTGTTCATTAACCCTAGCCAAATAATTAATCAGTTTTACATGGGGGTTCTTATTATTTCGATTAATTCACATAAAAAGAAATAATACCCCCATGGTTTAAGGAAGAGAGGAAATGGTATGCCAAGGCTACGTGGCACAAGTTTACTGGGAGCAACACCTCATCATTCCTTTTCCACCAATCAAAAGCCTCAAAAGAAGCACAACTAGCACTCACGGATGCCACGTTGGCAATCCGTGTGTGCTATGTGAGATATCCACCATCAGATCAAGGAGAGAGAAGAGAAGATAAAGATCAAAGGCCAAAAATCAAAAGGAATCCACTCAAAAAGATCCGAATATCCCTTCATCAACAGCCTGGAGAGGCTATAAATACCCCCAATTTACTTGTATTTTTCCATCCTTTACTTTTTCTTTAATGTTACTATGTAGAAATAGATTTAGGTTAAATATTGTATTTCTTTTTAAGCTTTGTAATGTTTCTTGAAAATTAATGAAAGATCAGCTTATTTCATTATATCGTGTCTCGTTTATATCGTCTCATTTAAAATCTTTTACTGCTTTAAAATTGATTTATGAATTAACCGTATTTTCTGTTTAATAAGAATAACATTTGTGATGGTAAAAATAAGCTAATTAATAGCTTATTTTTTAACATTAAAAGTGAAAAGGATTTAAAGTATCTTTCCCTACTGGAAAGGTAATAAAAAGAGGTTCGATTGTGTTACTGTTCGGGTAAGATTATTATGGTGGTAATGGTGAATGGTGGTTCGAGTTACGGTTCATACGATGCTCAGCGCATACCTACGTCTCAAAGGTTATCTTCAACAAGGTACTAATCTCTTTTATTTTGTATGTTAAATAGATTAATATGTGTTTAAAAGTTAATATGTTTTTAGATGATTGAGTAATTGTAGGTATATGTTTCTGAATAATTGTGTTTTGGCATGTTAGTATTAATCTGTTATAATGTATTTGGATATGGTTTGCTGATTTTTTTTCTGCTTTGTTTGAGAAGTTTATTGTGACTGATGTTAATGAATCTGAGTTAGTTAATTTACAGTTGGTTTATTCAACATAATATGAATGTTTTACCTGCTGATATAAGCTTACAGATATGGACTTTGCCTGTGATCCATTCTGAGTTCTTTTGGTTTGGTCTGTTACACTGATTAGGATAAGATGCGGTTATTAGAAACAGAAACTTGCTGAGATTGTTCCTTCATCAGTATTTGTTTTACTATTTTTTTTTACATTCTGTTAATTACTTAAGTGAGTTTGAGGATTTTGATTAAGTGATTTTTTTGGTTTCTGTTAGTTTAAGTAGAATACTGGTTTTAAACTTGCCTAGTTGATGGATAATCTCTTGTTAACTTTTATTGATAGATCTGTATTGCAAGGACATACATTTCCTCTAAATCTGTAATCTGTTATTCAATAATTTCATGCTAATCTATGATGAAAATGTATAAGTTAAGTTGAGTAATCCAGGAATTTAGGAGATTGCTGATTGTTATCTGATTTAATTTGACTACTGAATTTTTGAGTTGAATTGTGATTTCTTGAGCTCTACTGTATTTTCGTTTAAGCTTATCAGATCCCATTGATCTGATAAGTCAATCAGCTGTGTCCTCACAGTTCTAAGCCAATAAGCTCCAAAAAGTCTTTCCTAAGACTTCTTTTTCATTAATTTGTTAAAAAGGAATTAATACCAAAAATATGTCTCTTCTTGGGTTCGAACCTGTGACCTCCTGGTCACAGGCATAGGGTGATAACCAACTAGGCTAAGTGCCTTTTTGATTTAACTCTCAGAAAGTTAATTAATATTGTCTGTTTAGATTTAGCAGTTTATTTTTATTTAGTAATTTTAAATTTTCTTTCATTACGTTTCTTATAAAAAAAACCTTAGATTATTTTTGTTAAAGTAAATTTTAGCTAGAATAATTAATAAAATAAAATAAATAATAAAAAATGTTTTTATTTAAAAAGTTTAATTAGTTTAAATTTTAATTAATTAGATTTTTTTTATAACTTTAGATTTAAATAAATATAGTTTTTAAATAAATTTGTCTAAAGTAATTTCTTATTAAGTAAATTAGTTTTAAAAAGCTTAATTAAAATTTAAAATAGATTAAAAGTCATTAAATAGATTTATTAAAATAGATTAAATTTTTATTAAAATAGACTAATTTTTAAATAGTAAGTAATTAATTGTTTGTAGATTTTTAAATAGCGGGGTTTACGATTCATGCACTTTAGGCTTATATTAAATAGTTTAGAATTAGTAGATTTAAATTGTAGTTTAAAAACCGAAAACCAATTCAAATCAATTGTCCAAATCAAAACAAAACGTCTCAAATTCATAAGATATTCGTGTACAACGAACTCGACTCACTCACGTCTTTAATTGAATTCGTCATTGGTATTTTTAGTCTATTACTTTTTCCTAAAGGTAATTGTCTAATTTACCCTATAACGTATATCAAATAAATCACTATATACTATCCACCACACATCAAAAATTTTGGCGCCGCTGCCGGGGATCTTGTGTACGATTCGTCTTTGTGGAGATTTGTTGATCGTGGATTTGAAGACCCTTTCCGTCCTCGAAAAGTTTGTTATTTTTCTATTATATAGTATGTATCGGTTTTCTCGTTTTTTGTGAATAATATATTGTATTACGTAGAACAATAATTTTAAATACTTATCAAATAAGGCCTTAGTTGGGATTTCATCACCTAGCTATTGTAGTCGAATCTAAAACAAAAATAAAGGCAAAATAGATAAATACTAATAAGAAGTTTGAACTCGATTTATACAAACTATAAGGTGGGTATAAGGCGACGTGCTATAAAAGGCCGTCTAAGGAAAAAGGTTTTTAAGTGCTTTGTGCCACCTCGTTTCCCCGCTTGCTTGTGCGTATATTGAGAGGGACAACCTATTATTGGTTTGCCGACTCAAGTAGTAATAAATCTTATTTTTGTTGTTTACTTATTGAACCTCGAGTCGTTTAGGTTTTCACCTATCGTTTCAAAGTCGACCGAGGGTAATTTACTTCCATAGTAGTTATCCTTATTCCTTGTTTTTATCGATCATTATTGATTGAGCAATACCAAATAAAATACCAAAAATAATCTTCTTCTTGTCTAATTTCTTTTCTTCAATCCTCTAAATTCTTGTCTTTGTAGTGTATGCAATTACGTTCTTCTCGTCTTGTGATTGATTTTAATAGGCTTGAAAATATTCCTCGTAGAAATAGAAATCGTCAACAACGAATAGTGGAACCCGAGCTTCCACCTATTGTTGTAGAGATGGCCGATAACCGAACAATGGAGGAATTGCTCCGTGCACCCACCGAAGGGTATGGGGAAGCAATCGTTGTGCCGGCTATTTTGGCGGATCATTTTGAGATTAAGACGGGTCTTCTATCGCTCATTCGTGCCGACCAATTTCGTGGCAATGAGACCGATAGCCCGCATTCTCACATTCGGAATTTTAATCGAATTACCTCGACTCTCAAGTTTAGAGATGTGCCGAATGACGTGATTAAGCTCATGCTTTTTCCGTACTCGCTCGAGGGTAATGCTAAGCTTTGGTATGAGAAAGAACCACCGGGTTCGATCTTAACATGGGATGATTTAGTGTCAAAGTTTATGAATTATTTCTTTCCACCATCTAAGACAACACACTTTAAGAATGAGATCACTAGATTTGAACAAAAAGTGCATGAATTGTTTGGGGTTGCTTGGGAAAGATTTAAAGATTTGTTAAGACAATGTCCACACCACGGTTTCTCGGAATTGCATCAAATTAATACTTTCTATAATGGGCTAAATATGATTGAACAAGATTCTTTAAATGCCGCCGCGGGTGGTAATCTTTTAAGAAAAACTCCGAGAGACGCGTGGAGAATAATTGAGGATAAGTCTAGAGCACAATATTCACTAAACACACCGGTTGTTTCCAATGTGAATTCATCTAATATCGAGATTGCTAGATTGGACTCTAAGATTGACATGATTTTGAGTGAGATTAGGAAGAATCCTCATGGATCGATTAATATGGTTGAGAATGTTTGTGTATCATATGGTGGAGCACATCCTAATTATGCTTGTTTAAACGCGGGGTTTGATCAAGCTAGTGCTTTTGCCGCGACGGGAACTTATGGCTCCAACGGTCAAGTTCCTCGTCAAAATCATGTTGCTCCACCGGGTTTTCCACCGGTTCAAAATAGGTACAACAATGGGAACAATGGGAATAATTTTAACCGTGGTAACTGATAGGTGTGAAAACATCCATCTTTTTACCACTTAATTACAATAATAACTGAGCCAAAACGTGTATTTTATGTCATTATGTCGGAGTTATGCGTGGTTTGTGTTTTTGTTGTGATTTAGGACGAAAAGGTGTAAAGTGGAGAAAACACGGGCATTCACGGGCTTTATCGAAGAAAAAGACGAAAGACGAAGTCGAAAGATCAAGAGTGCAAAAAGAACGGAAGTCCAAGACCAATTCTGAAGATTTATCGAAGAAAAAGTCAAAAGACGGAAGTTTACCAAAAGCCGAAGAACTCAAGTCTAATTTATTGAAGAATTACAAGACGAGTTCAAAGAAATCCCGAGCCAAAGTCATTAAAGTCCAAGATTTAAGAAGATTAAAGAAAGCAAGGACCTAAGGACGCAATTAAGGAAAAGAAGAAAGAGGGAGGAAGCTTCCTAAGCTCCTCCCTAATCTCCCTATATATTTCCATTTCATTTTCATTTTGTAGTTGTTGGCTACTTGACAAATAGCTTTCCACCATTTTCATTTCTTGCAACTTTATTTTTCATGTCATTTTAATTAATTGTCTTGTACTTTAATTCCTTTAATTCAAGTAAGTGTTTTTAATTTTGTTGTTGAATCTTCACTTTTAATTAAGCTTTTCTTTATCTTTCTCATCCTACTTTTCTTGTTTTTGGTTTATCTCAATTTCGGATTAAGCAAGATATTGCTTAATCTCTTTGCTTATTTGATTAAAAAGTTCATCTTTTTATTTCATCTAAGCTTTTATACGAATTAAGCTATAAGTTTGACAATCTTATTGGCTTATTTTGTATTTAGCTTATTTACTTTTTAGTTTTCTTAAAAAGTTTAGTCTTTTTAAAGTTTGCTTATTTCGTATTTTAAAAGTTTTCAAATTTATGCTTATTGATCTTTTAATGTTTCATTTTTATAGCTTAAAGTGTTTTAGTGCTTATTGTGTTAATTTTCTTATTTTTGATCAAGTGCTTTTTAGTTAATTTTTACAAAAAGTTGTTTTTAAATATTTTTATTATTTAGTATTCTTAAAAGTTTTTAAATTTTGGTCTATTAGCTTTTTCTTAAATTTGATTTGGTTAAGTTTTTAGATAAGTGCTTATTTGGTATTTGCTTATTTGCTTATTGTTGCCATCGTATTGCTTAAGGGTTTTACCAGTACGATCGAGTAAGTGTGATCGCATAAACCCCGAGGGTTTCTACTTGCGACCATTACTGCGATCCTTAGTACGATCGTTCACTACGATCACACTCCTTAATCCACACCACGATCACTTGTTGCGATCGTGGGTACGATCATAGAGTGCGATCCATGTGGGTACGATCTGCTAGTGCGATCATAGAGTACGATCCTTAGCTAGAGTATGATGGAAACGATACAACACTGCGATCATGGTACGATGGAATCATTTTTTACAATTACAACATTGCTTTTTAATAGTACGATGGAATCATTTTTAGCTAGAGTACGATGGAATCACATTCCATGCATGCATGCAGATTGGCGCCAAAATTAAGCAGCTAGGCTGGCTGCTTCCAGCAGCTAGCCTGCCTGCTTGCTTATTTAATAGTATTCTTCCGTAATTGTTTAGTTTTATCTGAAAGTTGTTCTGATTTTATTTCTGAAAGTTACGTATTTTTAGTTGAATTTTTCGTCGATTTTTAGTATTAATATTTTTTCGTAAAGTTCAAGTTTTATCTTTTATTTAGTACCCGCTTTAGGTTTTCCCTCGTTTAGCTTTAAAATACCATTTTAGTTTTATTCTCCCCTTTTTCATTTAGTAAACTTTATTTTCGAGTCGATAGTTAATTTCTTCTTTTAGATTTATTTTTATTAATTGTTTCGCTTTAAATTACGTTTTATTATTTGTTTTAATATTCGTTTTAATATCGTTTTAACTTTTACTTTTTAATATTCACCTTGTTTTACTTTTATTATTTGTACTTGTCTTTAGTTTGTTTTTAAATACTTTTCGCATTTACTTTTTAATTAGTTATAGATAATCAACTTCCCTTTTTCTTAACCAAAAACAATTGAGTCACACATTTAACCCGAAATCAATTCGTTAAGACACCGAGAAAACGAACTTTTTCAACTAGTAAAATCTCTTTATTAAAATGGCGCCGCTGCCGGGTCTTTTCGTGAAGATTAACGGTTTTTTGTGACAGACGCGTTGGCTTTTGGGATCCGTTCACTCGTGAACGTTATTTTTCGTGTCCACAATTTTCAAAAATCCAAAAACATTTGAAAAATCATAAAAAGCATTTCTTTTTCAAAGTTTTGCACCAAAAATATTCTTCTTGCTTATCTATTTTTCTTTATGGATTATTATGTTCATTGCGTCGGGTGTAGGAGACGATTATACGGGAACGACTCTTGTCAATGGTGTACATGTGAGCGGTGCGGAAAAGATATCGACAACACACAATTCGGATTTTGTCCCTTGTGCAACTCGACTAATTCGTCCTTTTTGAATCCACCTCCTGTTCCCCCGTGCATCTATTATGGAAGGGATTCTCATTGGCATGTTTCGTGCCCGGTTCAATACCCGTATGGTCACGAGCAAGAACCGGGTTACAATAATGACAATGGCAATAGCTATCCACAAGACGCACCCAGTCTTTCTCCTTACCCGTTTTGCAACAATTGTGGGGGTCCTCACGATACTTCTTATTGTCAACCAATGAATTATTATGAGCAAAATCCGTGTCCTCAGTTTTCTTCACCAATGGATTATTATGAACCAAATCTGTGTTCTAATTCTTCTCAACCGATGAACTACTATGAGCCACACCCATGCTATAATTCAGGTTTTCAACATTTTGAGCCCCCACATCACACCCTCAATCATCAATCCTCTCAGCAAATTAATCTTGATCCACAACTCACTACTTTGAATGATGAAATACACTCCATTGTTTTGCAACTTCAAGAAGCCGTTACTTTAACAAAAGAAGCATGGGCGGAGGAAAAGCGACTGCAACAAGAGCAAGTATCTAATCTTAGTGATTCTACCCCTCCTCTTGTGCGTCAATACTATTATGATGATGATGACGAGGATGTTGTATGCACTTTCAACACATCTTCTGAAGTTGCTGCTCCTACTCTCGATGTTCCTACTGCGTCTAAGGATCTTGATTCGTTGAATGAGCTTAGTGATGTTGGTATCGACAAATTATTGGATGATGAGGTTTGTGACTTACCTGCTATGGAGCTTGAGGACGACATTGCTCTTACGGAAGAGGTCGATCCTAGTGATGACGATTCTTCTCTCCGCTATGAGAATTTCACTTTTGAAATTTCTCAATCTCCACCGGGAGATGTGGGCGATGACGATTTATTCTCTCCGGCTTACGAGAAGTTCACCGATGAACTTGATCTTGTGGATGAGGTGGAAGACGTGCTTCTTCGCGATAGATTACGGAAAGTGCACCTTCTTATTGCTCAAATCGAAGAGTTGACTTCTCCTCCTCTCTCCGAGTCTTTGCCTCCATCTATTCCTCCCGTTGAAGATAATGACCCATTGCTGGAAGAAATCGACATTCACTCCATACCTCCAGGTATTGATGACGATGACATGGAGGGGGATATTATTCTTGATAATTTGCTGCAGGAAGGTATTGACCCAAGTCCCCCTCTCGAGCACCTTTCATCCTCCCCTTTAGCCTCTATTACGGAGGATGAGTGCTTTGACCCGGGAGGTGACATTGATTTTATTATCATTGATAACATTACGGTTTTGCCGAATGCTCAGCCTCCATTTTCTTTGGGGGATGACAATGTGCTTACTTTACCCACCCCACCTCCCGTGGATCTTGATTTCACATACTTTACGTATGTTGAAAGGACCTTTCTCCCATACAAGACTTATCCCCCCGCCTCTCCTTTATTGATGTCCTCCGGGAACGAGGACAAGGTCTTTGATCCCGGTATTACATTCGAGGCTTCCCCATGGACCAATTAATTCGGGGACGAGTCAGGCTCGTGACTTGGTTAACAAAAACAAGCGCTTTTTGGGAGGCAACCTAATTATCTATCTATTTTCACCATAAGTGTAGGGGAGCCCCGTTGGTGTTTCTTGCTTTCTTTCTTATCATGTGCAGGGATTAGAGCTTCAAAGACACACTTTTGATGACTTTTGACGAACCGTGACTCCGTGCTCCCTTCTTCCCGGTTCTATCCTAAACTCTTTTCGATTCACTAGTTTATATTTCTCAATATTAAAATAAGAATCTCTTTAGTTGTCTCTTTCTTAGAGAGATTTAAACAACGTGCACAATGTCCTAAGTGTAGGGGAGTTTACTTCCACATGCTTAAACATTGAGGAAAATGTTTATCTTAAGTGTAGGGGGGACTTCTATCGAAGTTAAGTGGCCTTTTCCTTGTATTTGTCCTCATTTTAACCGGAAAATTTGATTTTTTGACATTTTTCAAAATTTTTGATCTATTTTAGCCTATTAGTTTTTACTTTTGTATAGTTATTTTCTTTCCTTATTAGAATAAAGTTTAATAAATTGGTTTTAATTTTCAAAAGTCGTGAATATTTTGACTCGACCCGAGTTTACTTATCTAAGTTTACTCTAGCTAGTATCCTTAACGTGTTTAAGTCAAGTTTTTTAGGCTTTTATATAGGGAGCTATAAAACGCGAAAGTCTTAACTCTCACGGGTTAAGAACAAGAACTTTTCGCAAGTTCCTATAATTGATCCTAGAGAGTCGTTTATCAAGGGAACTTTAAAATGCGATTTCTAAACTTGAAAGAGTCTAAGAATTTGCAAGATCCTATAGGCGACTCGAAAACCCAAAACTTTGATTTAATAGGCTAAGCATCCACGAGTCTCATTCCTTGAGATTTTAAACTGTGGAGAACGAGAGATGATAGAGTCTATTATAAGTTTGGTATTCTTTCGTGAATTTATGTGAGTTAATTATAAGCCTATTCTCCCATCGCTTGTTAATAAATTTATCTGTAATAAATAAGGTTGTACGATTTGAAAATTTACTTAGCTTCTAGCCCAAGATCGTTTAAAAGTTGCTCGGTATGGATTAGAGTTCATAGCCAAGGCATAACTTATTGAAGCGGGATGCGAAGATTGGCGAGTCCGAAAAGGCCCTAACAAGGCACGAGGGCTACATTTTGTTGCTAAAGATCCAAAAGTGATGTGAAGAATCATTTATCGAAAATCAATATGAAGGATCGAGACACACGACGAAAAGCAAAAACTCCCCAAAAGTCATGGAGAAGTCTATCCGAAAAGGCCCTAACAAGGTATGAGGATAAATAAATCCAAGTCCAAAAAGGAGGCGGATCGTTGTATATCAAATTCCAAAATAAAGATTGGAGAAAAATGAAGAAGTCGTGGTCCATTTATGAAGAATCTCTCAAAACTTCAAGTGAAGAAATTCCTATTATGAAGAGAAGGCCATTATTTCATGAACGTCTCTCAAGATTTGAAGTATGAAGTCGCTGCCAAATATCGGTCCGAGAAAGGTCTCAAATCGCGAAGCGAGTTATGCCAAGATATGAACTTTATGAGGTCCCGAGAAGCAGTTTTAAAAGATTTTGTCCTTTAGCTAACTATTGATTAAATCGTTCACTTTATTTTCAGCCTAATAAACTATCGAAATAAGTCAAAAATGCATCCTCGTGATCATTCAAGACAACAATAAAATATAAGAGATACACCTAGGAATAAGGGAGTCTAAGTGAATAATTGGCCCACATGAGTTCGTGTTAGTTTGCTAACTTATAATAACAATGATCTCGTTTTTAAGCTTGGTTTGGAGAAAGTAAAAACTTGAGGATGATGATTATTCATGACATTTCCAAAACCCAAGGTATGTTTTTGATTTCTTTACTTTGAATGTTTATAGTTTTCTATCTCTTTAATAAAGGCCAACGTGGATTGATTATGATGAAAAATGTAAACGTGCTTTGTAACTAATGCATTGCATGACGACATTGAAATGGTTAAGTGTAGGGGATTTGATAGGTGTGAAAACATCCATCTTTTTACCACTTAATTACAATAATAACTGAGCCAAAACGTGTATTTTATGTCATTTATGTCGGAATTATGCGTGGTTTGTGTTTTTGTTGTGATTTAGGACGAAAAGGTGAAAAGTGGAGAAAACACGGGCATTCACGGGCTTTTATCGAAGAAAAAGACGAAAGACGAAGTCGAAAGATCAAGAGTGCAAAAAGAACGGAAGTCCAAGACCAATTCTGAAGATTTATCGAAGAAAAAGTCAAAAGACGGAAGTTTACCAAAAACCGAAGAACTCAAGTCTAATTTATTGAAGAATTACAAGACGAGTTCAAAGAAATCCCGAGCCAAAGTCATTAAAGTCCAAGATTTAAGAAGATTAAAGAAAGCAACACTTTATTATAACCGGAAATGATTAAGGTATAGTTTCAAGAAGAATATCTCAAAAGTATAAATGGTATATGATTACGTGACTTGCTAATAATCATCCCTTTGTTACTAGTATCGTTAAACCATGGATATGGATCATAACACATTCCATATAGTTTAACTTTTAGTTTCTCGTTATAGAAGTTAATTCAGATATACCAAATGTAAACAAGTATCATCTTGATTTACTCTTTGGGTGCGGCCACACAATTATCTGATTAATTCTGGAGAGGGCCCAGTGGTACTAATCTGCACTATTTCAAGTGGAGGAACAAATTCTGTTTTGACTGCAAGTGTTTGTGGATCGTTGCTTCACAACACTTCCAATTATAGCCTTTATAACTACCTTTGCAGGATAGCGTTTAACTTATAATCAAGAAGTGATATTCACACATGCACAAACTTGTTTGCATCTCAAGTCTAAGGATGACTTAATCACCATTTTCAGAAATCTTACTCATGAAAAGGATCCAAAAGTAACAATTCGAAAGTTCGGGGTGTCCAATATGCATCCCTTATGAATAACACATGAGTTTGGCGGGAACCGTCCATATATTAAAAGAATATAACCAACACTCACATTTGTCTTAATGTAGACAATATTCCCATATTGCTAACCGACAATGGACATATTTAGAATAATCAAATATTCAAGGATTAAACATACAAATATAGGACAACAATAATTATATGAATGAATAACAAATACCAACTATCTTTATTCATCAGAAAATAATAATTGTCTTACCATCCAATTATCCAAATACTAAAATAGATTGCATGAAACTAATTTAGCATGTTGAAGTCAAATGTTTCCAACATTCTCAACTTTTCTTACAAGAATGCTAAATAGTCATCTAAGTAAACTTACCAAATACTTGTTTCAAATTTCACAATTTGTGAATGATTTGAAAACCAAGATGAGTGTCTTATCCTACATGCTCATACTATTGCAAGTGTCATAGTATGAGTATCGTCATACCTTGTATAAGGCATTTAAAGTCAACGATATACTGACAGTCATCTTTACAGTTTCTTAAAATATAAAGTATTCTTATTCCTTAATGTGTAATGCAACAATGCTCATTGTGAGCATATCTAGTTTAGCGGATTTATCATAAATGATAACATCTCACTTTACTAGATTGATTATCCTCTAGCATCAGTGTACACATACATCACTATGCTTTATAATTCGTAAATATATGTTTTAACAACAATCTAAATACTCTGAGTTAGATATTGTTCTTGTCATCTCACTTTGTTCTTGTACAAAAGTGACAACAAGTCATATACACAATATAATATATATACATAATGAATCCTTAGTTAAAAACATAAGATTTCCATTTATGTACAAGATTATGTCTAGTGAAATATATCATTCAAGACTTGCTTCAATGATGTATTGCATTGTGTTTGACTCAATTACCGCATATGCTTATATCAATAAACATTTATTCCAAAGTCATTTGTTTTATTCCATAAATTCTCAAATGAAGTTTGATTCCAATCTTAAGGATTATCATCTAGCTTAAATGGAATGATATCTTCACTATGTTATACAACATATGAATTTAAAGAAAAAACATAGTGCTCCCACTCAATGTCAAGTGTACTCCAACCTATCTAAATTTAAACAAAATCATATTGAATTAAATTCCAGATTTGGTTTCTAGATGCATGATTTAATCCATACTTTAATTAATCATCTTGTATACTCAATAAAGATTTTATAGACTCATAAACCTTTTGATTACATACCATTCTTGCAAAAGGTAATCATAAAGTAGAACTATAAAGCTTAATTGACATATTCAATATACATAGAAACATATATGACAATCAATTATCTTTATTTAATCAATACGTGTATGGGAGAATGATTCAATCATAGTCAATTGTTTGAGTATAATTAAAAGCTTCCTATTATTAGCCATGCATTAATTATGTATACCATTTTGTCCTTGTGAGTCTTTCTTCAAAAGAAACTCCAACCAACCTCATAGGTTTATAATTAGAATAAACATCAATCAAAGAGATTGATTTTCCCTTTAAGGACTGCATCTTATCATTCATTATTCTAAGACATTTATCATATTCAAAATATGATAATATTCATTAGCAGTTAGTAGATTACAAATATCTCCTAACTTATATTCCTCAGCATTGATATTAAAATATCAATCAAGTGATGAGGTATCTTTGCAGATTTATGAATGAGAGTAACATTTACTTTGGTTTGACATTTCCATGCTTAACCAAAATATGACATCAATAAGTGGATTTTGAAGGTTGTGTATTTTTCTCTTGAATATCTTCAAGATTTGTTATAACTCCCACTTACTTTTGTAAGTAGAGATCATTCTCTAAATACTAAGTATTTAAGCAACAATAAATTGTTCTTAATAGAGAGACTACAAAACACATTTTAAATTCTTATCTCAAGTTTGTTAATAGTATGCTTCATAAGATATTAACAAATTAAAGAATTTAATCAAGACATATTGGGATTTCTCCCAAGAACCCTAATTAGGGTTTCTAGTAAGAACCCTAATTCTTGTATCACTCTTTTAACCAATAACCTTCGGAAAGGTTTGTGTTACGTCAAGCTAGGAGGAACACCAACACTAGAATCGTCAAGCTAGGAAGTGTAGAAAATCGAAAAACCCAAAAGGTTTTAGGATTCGATTGGTTTGAGTGGAACAACCGAAAGTCCCTAATAAATTAGGGTTCAATTGTGGGTTGTCTTGAATACCTTCTAGGTTTGAACTATATTGACTGTATCAATGACACATGTAATTTTCTAACCTTGATAGATCATGGAGGTGGAATAATTAAAGCTATCATAAATCAAACTATACAAATATAGTTCGTTTCAACTCTTTAGACATACCATAATATTTTGGTATTCTATGAGTATTGGAATTGTGAGGCTACATCAGAATTCCATAGATAACTTAATACTCTTTGGATTAAATACTTGTCAATCGGATCGTGTACCAAATTACAATATCAGTATTTTAAATCTAGGTGCATGCTATAATGTATATTCCTTGAATAATACAAGAACCATTTGTTTACAAGAAGACATAACCGTTCAAGAATTATATGTTCATGCGTTTACAAGAAAACAGAACATATCAAGTATACATTATAAGTCTTTAAATAATTCAAAGATCTAATGTTTATGTGTTAACAAGAAGACATAACTATTTTACTAAATACTTTATGTTATAAGTCGGTGAGTAATTCAAAGACTTTATAATTATGTGTTATCAAGGAAAAACATAATTATACTAAGTAAAGTAATCATGAACGCAAACTCTTGAGTTCAATAGTAATTTCAAGTTTATTTTATACTTCAAAATTATGATTATTATATCTTAACCATAATTGTATTTACTAAACATGTTGTAAATTATCGAAGTAGCTTTCTACTATATCATGACAGTGAATGTACTAGGACAACATACATCTTGTATGTTCAAGTCCTAGTAGAATTATTAGCTTCCTTACCTTTTGGGCAAATGAAACTAATCATATGTTGTTCCTTGCACACACTTTGCAATTTCTCCCACTTGTGTAAGGCACAACATCATATTATGAAGACAAGCAATACAACATGTGGTTGATTGTGTAAACAATATGATAATGTCATTGATATTATAAGTAGATTTAGAACCATAATTTTAAATAAAGAATTGTGGATTATTATTTTATAGATAACGTTTCATAAGGCAACATTAGAAAGGCAGCGTGTTATCTTATAAAATAAAATGCAAGTTCCTTTAAGCAATGGTTGTTCATATTTGGAAGTGATAAATTATTCCAAAGCAAGTTCGGAATAATATGGATGACTAAGCAAGAAAATAAATCTTGTAGCTCCCACTGAAATTGACAATATTACATGGATATTATTTCAGTAATAAACTGCAACGCTCCCACTGAATTTGTCAACATTATAAATGTTACATCACCAGTAGAAGGAAAAACAATTTATTGACTTCCTTATCTCTGAAAAATGTACTTAGGTATTTGAACAAAGTATATGAAATTCTACTTGTGTAGATGAGGGACTAGCCATTCATGCTTTCAATTAACTTGACTATTTAGCATGCAATTCCTCCTTTATCGTCTACATAGCCACAAGGGTATTTAACACTTTAAGGAATAACAGGAGTCAAGAAAGATACCTATCGAAGTGCTAGTAAATTCTTTACTCTTTGCGGTTTAAACTCATACATCATGACAAGTGCAAGATGTCATATATTTTGGTAGCTATAGACATTAGATACACAAAATACGTTATCTTTCAATGATTTCAGAACCGGATTAGGATAATGAAATATTAAAAGTGAGTTTAAATACAATCGATCATTATTCGATTATGATCCTATTTTATTCTTGTCAACTAATGAGAAGAGATAGGAGTAAGTCCCGCTTTTCTTACCAGGAAAAGAGACTATGTTTGTTTTTTTATAAGAAAACAACTTTAATTTACGAATTATGTTACAATAACACAATTAATCGGAACATTAGAAAGTTCAATTTAGTATTTTTGATAATTAAATTCTTAATAGAATTAACTACCCAATTAATTACTAATAAGACTAAGATCCTTACTTTCACTCCCACTTAATAATAGAGGTCCGACTGTCTAGTATCAAGTAGGGCAAGAGGTAAGCGTCGAGCGTTAATTGCATTACAAGTGCAACTCTTAGAATTATGAGACGATTCATGAAGTTTATTTGTTGCAGAGTGTTTGGATGGGACGTTCTCTCATCTCTTTCGAGTACCATTGAACATCTCAAACAAACTTGTTCTACACGTAATAAATTCATGAGTATGTTTCATCTCATCTTATGCCTCGGGTTCCGAATCTGACCGGGAACTCGACTTTAAGTCGTACCAATTTAAAGCATGCAATGATTGGCAAAGGTCTGACCAGTGACAAAGATCGCCTTGGGTGCATGATTCGTCCTAGGTCTGACCAGATGACGAAAAAAGACTACAAGTGCTATTAAATTGGATGGCATAGACTTAAAATTCAAATAGGTATCACATAAGTTTTAGAAAACAAATGTAAAAAACGTGTAAAAAGATGCATGCAATCATCTTTTTAGCACAAGTTAAGAAAAACCTTTTATTAAGTTTTAGTTTAGGCGTGTTTACCGCGGGAAAGCATTAAAGAATGATCAAACCCTAGATAGCTTGACTAGAGCACATAGTACAATAGCAAGTCCACCATTAGTAAATCACAAAAACATGGTGTTTTTAAGTATTATAAACCAATTAATTTTGCAAATCACGTCATTGAGAAGATAGTTTATAAGCCATCATTACAGTATGTAAGCCCAACTCGAGTGACAATATGATTTCACAAAACAATTAGATTATAATAAAACCAAGTTTCATAGATCTTATGTCCATATTAATCTTTGTTCCAAAAACGATTTTTAACAAATAACACATATCCAATTCGCAAGGAAATATAAGTGTAGTTAATATGACATACTTTTAAAGCTAGTTTCGATATAAGTAGAGATCCGCTTTTATGATTCCTAGAATCTTGTATTATTTCGTTTTGCAATCCGTAATGGAAAACAAATAACCACATAAAAACAGACTAGAAGGGGTAGAAGCAGAAGACATACTCTATATGAAAGCAGTAAATCATATAAGATCCAAGATCTCAAGTGAGTCTTCCCCAATTTGAGGATCAAAGACCCTCACCAAGTTGCTAGGTACTTGGTGACGAGCATGCATCACAAATGTGATTGCTAAAGTCTTTGACGGATAAAAATAAAATTATGTTTATTAACCAATTAATAAACCTACCCAATTTTATTATATCTAGATCAAGATTAAGACTTTATGGCAAGAATGCATGTTATTGCCATAGAAAATAAAATAAAGCGAGTATTTAAGCGGATCTAGCGTGTTTATTCTATGTGTAACCCATAAACACCAAACGATTTGACTCGTGATGCCACTGTTGGGATTTTACAACTAGTTAACCATTTAACTACGAGTGCGCAGCGGAATGGATCTAGTTTGATATTTAAGATTAACACATAAATAAAGCAATATAAATACTAACCTTTTAGTTTAAATGATAAAATCAATTAAACGGGTCTTGATCTTGGACCATGAAACTAAACGGTTAAAATACCGTCTCTATAGGTTGCTCACACAACACGTCAACGGAGTACGTTACGATACTAGTGGTTGTTTCACGATTACTAACAACAAGTGTTCTTGATGCTTGTTCAATATCAATCAAATATTAAAAACTATTATGAAAGATATATATAACAAGCTCCAATATAATAACCAGTATGGTTTCTTCCGTTAGCTAGTAAAGAGAACCAAAACTCCATTATTCAAAACAAGTTTCTTTTATTTAAAACCCTTTTTTTCACACACCGAGTGAGATCATTATCTCACATTTTATAGTATTTCCGATTCACCACAAATCAGAAAATATATTGTATATGATATCTTTTTGACAAAGAAACCACAACATATTTTCTAAAATAAAAGTTGGCCGTGTGAAACCATGAAAAGAAGGAAATGAGAATCCATTTTACTTTTAAAATATCTCATGTGTCAACCTTCACTTTGGGTTATATCTGTATCACGTATATATTACTTAGACAATGAATATATACGTATATAAGCTTAAACTTGTTTTAACTAATTAATTTATTTAACATTAATTAGTTTATAACGTCTAACGGTAAAACTAATAATCGTTAAATATATATCGTGAAACATATTATATATTTAATATATAATAAACGTACTCTTCGTGTTTAAGTGTGTGCCCCCGATAGGCTCACTCATTTCCGATGGCTAAACGATCGCATATCCCAACAGATATAGCGTGTAGCGTGAATATTTTTGCAAATTTTACAGGAATTAGCCTTACTAGTTATGGGCTATTTAGTAGACACGGGCTTAATAATTTTAGTATGAAGATAAATCCTTGAGTAACTACTAGCCGATTTTGTTATAAATTTGAATTAAAGTATTGCTCCAATTTGTAAACTCGATATATAGATATTAATTTATAAATATTTTGCGCCTCTATATATCACGCTTCAGAAAACGTCGTACATTCGCTATAACTTCTGTAGCTTGAAGCTTAGCAATACCGTTATGTTACGCTTCACACTATTTACAACCTTGTATATAACCGATGAATAACGTTAAAAAAGAAGTGATTACAATTGAGATAACAGAAAAAGAAAAAGTTATTTAAAAGAAAACTGATGCACAACATGATGTAACAGACGAATATTGGTGTTATTTATAAAAAAATTACTCCTTATGTTTCTAATATTAAGTTTCCATAATAGTATATAGAATTGTCCTATATTAAGTGTCTACTACAATAAATAAATAAATTTTTATAACTAAATTTTCAATTTTACCTTTTGAATATATGGCTCATATTTTTTTTCTTCCTTTTAACTTTTTGCACTAATAGTTGTATGGAATATATTAAGCTCAAAACTTTGTTTTTTAAAGTCATTGACACTTAATGTAAAACGAATAGAATGATGATTTGATGAACAACATGGTCTAACCGATGATTGTGATATAACTGATGCACAACATTAAAAAAAACTAATGATTAACATTGTGATTGTGATATCGTTTATAAAAAAATGTGATGTACTTGTATAGTGGTATATATATCGCAAATTCGAAGTTTTAGTTTTTAATATTTTTTCTAAAAAATATTAAATTTTTACGAGTTACTAAAACAATTATATGGTAATTAACACATTCAAACTCTAAAATGACAATAAATTTTTCATTGAGGCACTTGATAGAACATTACGGGTTTCATGAACACGTTAACTTTTAATTTTTTTTTGAAAATAACATAAAAACAAAAAATGTGAAGAAATGATGTTAATTCTTCATTGAGGCACTAGTGTGAATTGGAAATTGAAGCTATTAGATTTCGAATTAAATTATTATATCTTAAATCAATGAATTGAAACAATTACATGTAGAATATAAGAATTAGATCATGAGTGAAAAATTAATTTGAGAAAAAGGTTAAATGAACGAGGGAAAAATAAGAGTACGAGACATTAAAGAATGTTGAAGAAACGAGGGAAGATACGAAAGTGAAAAAAACAAAAAATTCTGTTCTAGTTTACTACGAAGAGTTTCTATTTTTTTTTAACGGCGATTTATTAAGAAATAACTAGCAAGATGCTAGAATTATAAAGAAATAAAGTACGGGTTCTTAAGCCAGTCGATCCAAGTGAACTACGCTTTACTTCTAAATTTACACCAAGTAAAAGAATTAGAAATTATGTTATCGAAAAGAGCGCCCTTCGTGTAACCTTTGATATCAAATAAAGTCTTGTTTCGGAAGTTCCAAATCCCCCACCACATAACGTAAAAAACTCCTTCTAACACCATCTTGAGGTTAGTAGATAACCGGATTGAAGAAAGCTAGGTCAGCCAATCCCCATAAGACGAAACTCCCGCATATGCCACATTCCACCAAAGAGCGATTTTCCTATAAATCTGATCCGTCACACTGCAACTGAAAAAAAGATGAGAGGCAGATTCAACACCGTTGTTGCAAATAGGACATGAGATGGAGTCGATGTCGATACCGCGACGAGACAAATTAAACCTGGACGGCAATGCATACATCTTAACTTTCCAAGTGAGAATGTTAACTTTGATCGGGATGTACTTCACCCATCTGGTTTTGAAAGAGGTATTCGATGAGTGCAGGTTATCTATGACGGTCCTTAAAGAAGCTACGGTGTAAGCCCCTTCCTTTCCCAACGACCACACAAAACTGTCTTTCTGAGGAGACAAACTAATTTTACTGGCCAGATTAGAGATAGCCATGGACTGCTCTCTTTCCACCCCTCCCCTTGCACAACGACGGAACGACTGTTCAATAGAAGGATCTGCTAGCTTATCTCGGATACTAACTTCTTTGTTATTCTCCAATGCAAAAACACGAGGAAAAACGTCTTTGAGAATACCTGCTTCACTCCAATTATCTGTCCAGACTCGAAAAAATTAACGCCTTTAACGCGAAGTTTTTCGACTTCGCTCACAATACTAAGCCAACATGAATTATGACCACGTTTAATAACACGACCAATATTACCTTCTTCACCGTGGATGGCTTGGATAACCCTCGTCCATAACGAACTTCTGTTTGTCAAGAACTTCCACACCCATTTAAACAACAGAGCGCGATTCATTGCAAACATACTTGCAACTCTAAGATCCCCAGAATCCTTGGATGACAAAATAGTTTTCCATTTGGACCAAGTAGCTTTCTTACTTTTATGCTTATGCCCATTGAAAAAATCATTTCTAATGGACTCCATTTCCTGTAGCACGCTTGAAGGGGTTTTGTAATAGACATATAAAAGATAGGGATAGTACCAAGCACGGATTTTAAGAGTGTGAACCTGCCCCCAACGGATAAAGCCTTCATCTTCCATGTCGAGAGTCTGTTTTTGACTTTAGAAATCACCTCATGCCATGCTTCTACTGTATGCATATGACCTCCCACTAAAGTACCGAGGTACTTAAAAGGAGAACGAAGAATCAAACACCCTAACTTGCACGCAGCTTGGTTAACCTTGCTGCTGTCCACATTTACCCCCACAATGTGACTCTTGCACATATTAATCTTTAAACCAGAAGCTCGTTTAAAACATTCCAAAACGTTCATAATGATGGAAATGTTACGAAGAGTTTCTATTACTTTTCGACGAGTAGACTAATCTCCCGCAAAAGAGAGAATACAATCTGTGAGCAAACAATGTAATCTTGTAATCGGGATCATTCTTAGACTTTTTAAATTCTTTTGTTTCACAGTTTACATAAAGTTAGTGATCCCATTAGTTAGGGGTGCCAATCCATATTGCAACACAAAACTTATCTAACACTCTTACGAACAACTCTCTTATAAAGTATTTCAAAAGCTTATTAAAGGAATACTTAAATTTTTAAGTCATATTTACTAATGTATTGTACACAATCAATACAAACTTAGAAAACTAGAATAGTAAAATTTTACACCTCATTAATACAAACTAATTTAATACTCACATCAAAACTAATTAATACATAATAATTGATACATAATTAAAAAATAATAATTAATACTACTTAATGATATATAATTAAAACACCATATTACTTAAAAGTATAAGTATATATACACATTGTACAACAATTAAAAACATATATTACAAAAATATACATATGTTGTCTATCTAAAATGATAGTGTATATAGTTTTAAAAACCGAACTGTGCCAATGGGTTCAGCCGAAAACCGGAGTCACCATGGGTTCAGCTAGCCAGTTACATAAAGTTACTCAAAACTTAAATTGTCGTTTTTCGAGATGTCGTTGTAAAAAAAGCGTAATATTAAAGTTAAGTTCTCTGAAAATTATATTACAGGATACCCGTCGCCGCAACACGCAGATACCCTACTAGTCTAAAATAAAGACCAAGATAGTCAAGTTATGTTGAGTCTAAACAGTTTTCAGAATGTGTGGTGAGTTTCACATTACTCTTTTTTTTTTTGAACAAAAGTTTCACATTAATTAATTCGTGTTTGTGTTGTTTGTGCGTTAAATGGGCCAACTAACTCACCAACCCAATTCAGTTATGAAAAATAATGTTAAATTTCTAATGGGTTAATGGGTCGAATATGCCCACTAAGTTAATCAGTTTAATCTAGCAAGTAGCAACACATTCAAAACTGAGATGCAAATGTCGAATTTGAGTTCACTTTTGTTGATAATAATTTAATTAATTTAATTAAAAAAAAAGTTGAATTTATTAACTCATATGAAAAATGTTTGTTTGTAAGTTAAGGTGTTGTTTGATAAGAACTTAAGTAATAAAATCGAGTATGCATTAAAATGGTGTTTGATAACAATTTATAAGGTTTTAATTGAAAAATCAGTATATGAATTAAGTTATCAATGACATGTTTATTTTATGCTTAAAACTAACATATGATTTTCTACAAAGGAACCCATGAGAACGAGAGTCTTTATATTAAGTCAATGACTTAATTCGTTATTTTACATATTTAATCACCAATTTTTTTTTTTCTTATTTCATTTAAAAAGATATGAATTTTTTTTATCTTTATTTAGTAAATAAAATAAATAATATAATCATCTACTAATTGACAAGAAACAATTATTAATCCCTTCGTGTTAGTATTAGAATATCCGGAGTTCTTAAAACAATCACAACTGTCATTGCACATCACAATTACTATGTTAGCATGTGTATTCCTATTTGCGTGTGAGTTTGATTACGCCGAAAGAGGAAAAAGTTATAAGATAAACGACGAAGACATGTGATAAGTTAAGGAATAATCTTGTGTTACATACTAGGGGTAAGCATTTAGCACCGTCGATCAAATCGGAAAATCGCACGTGTCAGACAAAAAATAATCGTTTGAGTTTGATCATATCGTATAATTTCGGTTCGATTCTCAGTCTGGTGTTTTGAACCATTTCAGTCCTTGATTCGAGGTTTTTAAACCATTTCGATACTCGATCTAGGGTTTTGGGCAATTTCAATCCTCAGTCTACAGTTTTTGAACCATTTTAGTATACGATTCGATTTGAACTTAACCGGTATAATTCGATCCAGGCCTTACCCTATTACATACCTCACAAGTCACACAATAAAAGAGCATGCCTTAACTTCAAAAAGTCATACTTCAATCTGACGGTTGATAGTATGCAACCAACGTTTGAGAATACTTTCAAGATAATTCAACATTAAAATAGCGTGAGACATGACACGGTCATCAAGCTTCAAAACGCAAGATGAATTGATATAACATTTTTATATGAGATTTAAAATCTCAAACATTTATTTTATATAATAAACCAAAATAATTTACGAGTATTTTAAAGCACAAAAAATTTAATTCGTTTCCTAAATTGGCACCAATGTACAAGATTTTTAATGCACATGTCATAAACCAGTTTCCAAAAATAATAAACTTATACATCCAGCGTCTGTTTCAAAATATTCAAAATCTTTTGAATTTCAAAATTACAAAACGTATTTGTTAACTTAGGAAATATTTTTATGGCCATTATTGATAATATGCGTTTTGTAAAACCCATGACGCTTCTGCCCTAAAATAACTATAAACCTAAGAGCATCCACTATGGTGGTTTAAAAAGAGGTTTATAAAATCTTAAAGAGGTCTAAAAATTTGTTCACCATAGTAAGCATCTATTTCAAACTTGGTTTTTATGAAGAGGTCTAAGATATTGAACCTCTTCATAATTTAATGCATGTGTTTATGTGATAAGTTTATAAAACATCAAAAGGTTTAGCCATAGTGAGAATAGGTTTATAAAACTAAAAAGTTTAAAAATTAATGACAAAATTCAATTATAAACCTTTTTAAAAGTTTAACATAGTGGATGCCCTAAAACCTACATAAGCACCCCACCACAACACATTTGCAACACAAAATTCACAATGCTCGACATTTATGTTTGTGCAATCTGTTAGATCTAAAAAAAACTCTATTCTTAATCTGTTTTTTGTAATGCTGTCAAGAATTGAACGGATTTAGGTCCATTCATGCAAAATCATTGATCTAATTGCTTGCACAACAATATGGATTGCTGATCATTTTAATGCTGCCAAGAATTGAATGAATTTAGGTCCATTCATGCAACAGCATTGATATAATTGCATTTGCAAACACAATTCACAATGCTCGATATCTATGTTTGTGCAATCTGTTTGATCTAAAAAAACTATATTCTTAATCTCTTTCTTTGTAATGCTGCCAATAATTAAATGGATTTAGAGATTGAGTACTTCCCTTAGACGGGTCTTTTTTTGTTTAGATCAGATTTGTTTATTTGTTGATTTTTTTTTTTTTTTTTACAGAAACAAGAACTGAGAGCTTTCATTGATGCTTTCTGGTAAGTTTTTTTTTTATCTAATTTGTAAAATAACTCAAACATATATATCTCCCCAATACCAAAAAAAATGACTCATGGTGAATTAATCTACAAAATAAAAAATTGATTTTTATCATAATAATCTTATTAATTAAGTGATTTATATGTTTTGATCAAATCAATTCAATTAGAAAAACGCTATATTGTTTTTTCGAAAACCTAATATTTTTAATATTTTGTATGTTTTACATATTGGAATATGTTTATATATTAATTCAACAAATATGGAATGTTTGGCGGAAGTTTCGCAAGGACTTCAGGGTCAGTTTGAAGGTTGTGTTGCTGATATCGAATTGGATGCATTAGGATATATTGGATTTGGTTGTTTTTTGATGTCACTAGTCCAAATATATTCTGGATTTGGTTGTTTTGATCTATTTTTGTACCCGATGTAATATCATACAATAAAGATCTCGCATAATAAAGAAAATAACAGTGATTTACAATTTGTATTGCATGTGTTTTTGTGTTATTTTACATGCTCCAAGGTATTCTTCATAAGACTTCATCTTTTCACATGTTTGTAGTTATTGTTTCATGTTTAGTAGATTAAAATTATGTGCCTTTCTTCATTCTTTATGTTTACACCTTGAATCCTTTTTAATTAAGGGTTTATGAGTTGGGTTATATTGATGTTTTCTGATAATCACACATTACTGTTATATTGGTGTAATATTTAGGAGCTTATTAAGATGTGAGAAACTCCCAATCCAACTGAACCCATTTAAAGTGAGATTTATCTTTAACATTTTGATCTAGGAAAAATGGAGTGTTGATTTTGAGATACAAAAATTAGTGAGTTCAGAGTAATTTATATTCTAATGCTTGGATATGCAGGGGACGTTTATGAAGAATATCGCGGGTTAGACTCTTGTAAATTTTGCTATGAAGAACATGTGCAAACGAAACAGGGGAGAATCATAGGTATTCAATTCATCCTAAAAGTTTTAGGTTATGTTATTTTGCTTATTTTGATTCGTTTAGAACATCTTTTTTTATATTGATTCATTTTTTTTGTAGGTTCGAGAAGAATACCTAATCGATGAGGCCCTGCATATCTTCCTAATGTAGACGTAGCTACATTTTACATCTTCATTAATATTTTTGAGTTAGAAATAAAATCTTTCTGAGTTTTGGCAATTCATAAGGGCAAATGCATGTTTTTTTATGCAGATGAAACTTATGAATTTAATGTACTTACGTTAGTTGATACAATTGTAGCCTTGGTTAGGGAAAGTGGTTAGGTAACGGGTCAAAATTGTTTTTGAATGATACGCTCAGGTCAAGTTTATTCATGTTTAATCGCACATATAAATAAAATTGATCTTAAAGCCAGAATCTCTTCCAGAGGGAATATCAAAGAAACCTTACTCAACTTTGGCAAATAGTTATTTAAAAATAACATAGTGAAATATTTAACGCACAATACAATATTAAAGCTTAATTTCGTGTGTCAAAATGATACTTCAACCCATACACAGTTCTTAGGTCATGGCACATGTGTGGTTCAGTATCCATATTGGAGAAAGTTTTAGAAAACATATCAGTTGCCACAAAAAATATAGGAGTTTTGAGTATTAATCGTAAAGGTATAATCAACCAAAGTTTAAAAAAAATCTTAAGTATCCCTTTGAAATAATCGGGTACAGGCCTTCTTATTTCCCCCCAAAAATAAGATGAAATAATGGGGTCCAGGCAGTCTTAAGTAGTACTTTGAAATAATCGGGTCCAAGCCTTCTTACAAGATAATTAGCATTTTATTTAGCGATGAAACGCGTAAATTGGGTTAAATATGTACTAAATGAAACAGGTGATTGAAAGGGCATACAATGGTCTAGAAATGAAAATCATTATGCTAATTCCAAATTGGTACATGTATGCATATTTTTTGTTTGATGTTGTGCATGTGCTTTTTTGATGGAATTAGTGGGGTAGTTAATGGTGAGATTGTGATGCAATGAAACTATATGATGAGGTTATTTTGAAGCCAAATAATTCTAAGCCATGTTCACACAACACTTCCAATAATATATCCTCAAAATAGTATAAAAAGTTCAAAAAATTGATGATGTAATAAGTTTAGGGAAATAAGTGATATATTGTGTCATTGCGAATACTTTAGAAGCACCGGTAGTGGTTCTTGCAGTAAGAATCATAGTAAATGTGCGAGGAGTGTCTTTGAGTTATAGTATGTGCGCTTTATGTGTTTCACGTGGGTTGTGGTAAAATCCTCAAATGGAAGATGATGTCTTGAACGTTCCTCAGTCTATGAAGATCCTATTAGAATGTCGGCTTCAGATCATATAGTTAATCAAGTGAATTCGAATTTATATGACTTTCCTGGTCATTCGTTTGGAGTATATGATGGTCTTGGCGGCTGCTAGGTATTGCCCATTCGTTTGGAGTATATGATGGTCTTGGCGGCTTCCTGCAATTTAAAAGGTAAAGTCACCTGTTAAAAAAAGATGGTATTTGTAGCTTGATTATGAACTTATGATAGTACTAAATTGTAAAAATTGCAAGTGTCTAAAATGCACATCCAAACACCCCCTTCAAAAGATTACTGTTTTTTTATTCGTAGGTAATGTTGAATCTTATAAGTTTATATGAGCATGTGATTATTAGAATGGATGTGAAATAGTCATTCAGGATGTTGCCCGATTGCTAAAAGTACAACACTCGCTGCCCAAATGAAGACTTCATAGTGAAATACGCACTTAATGACATTAAGCAGTATTTTCAAGAAATATAACGTATGAAATTAAAAGTAGATAAACTATATACTTACATCCAAATAAGAATATTACAAGCTCTATACTTTGGCTTAATGAGGACACGTTTTGTATGTGCTTATTAGCTTACATGTGATGAGTAAGGTTATGATAAGTTCAACTGATATTTTTTTATATGGGCTTATTAGCTTACATGTTTTCAGCCTATGTGTCATACGCCTCATATTTTTTACTTATTCTGAGACCTAAGGGATTATATAGGTTTATCATGTCTAACCGACACCGAATCGTATGGCAGTTAGTCTGTATGTTATGGGTAAATATAGAGCAAACCTCCGACAAGCAATCTCAAGTAATTGCCTGCTTAATAACATGCATTCTACCATGAAAAAGGGTTTGTAAGAATCTTCTGAAAGGAAATTTTTGACCCTGTACGCATAACTCTATAAATTCAGGTTATGCTCTATTTGGAACGGGTCAAGCAGATAAATATGAAAGTAGCTGAGGGAAAGATATGGTTTCTTTTTTAACTAATCGATGTCTCTGTCCTAATATCTAGCCTGTGCAGGCAGTGTTTCGTGTAAAGGTGATTATATATCAACCAACTAATGCTAACGACTGAGGAGAATGAGTTCTCCAAAAAGTATAAGGATTTTTCTACCTGACAAGGTCGGTTTTTACAGTTTATAATATGTGAAGCCCTTTAGTTTTATATATTTTTAAAAATTTTATGTGCTTTGGTATCACAACCGTGCTTTAAGTCTCCCTACTGCCTGCAAAAACTATCTATTGTACAGGGCTCAGGTGACATGGAAATTCAAAAGAATCCTAAACATGTGATTGCATAGAAATCAAAAGAAACCTGAAGTGTCAATTTTTTTCTATATAAATTTATTTATTTGAAAAAATTTAACAACACTTAGAATTAGTTAATGGATGGATCGCTTGAATATATTATATCTTTATAGTTGTGCACATCTAACAGTTGTGCCCACCTAGCAGTTGTCAATGGATGGATCACTTGAATAAACTGATGAGCGAACGTATTTAAGAATAGTGGAAAAGGACTAATTCTCTAAAAATTAGTCCTTTGGATAATTTAGCACGATGTGAAAATCTGAATATTTTGATTATACTGCAGATACGAAGATATATTTACCTCTCGAAGAAACTGTTTGCTACACTTGTGTCGGTGAAATAGCTAATTATTTAAATCACCGTTGGCTCAATTCAATAGGTAGCCACTAGAGATGGAATATCTGTGGAACATGGCTTACTAAGTTCAAGCATGTTTTGAAAATGTGATGAGTAAGGTTATGATAAGTCAGCTGATATCTTTTTATATGGGCTTATTACCTTACGTATTTTCAGCCTATGTGTCATAAGCCTCGTGTTTTTTACATATCCTGAGACCTAAGGGCTTATATAGGTTTATCACGTCAAACTAGTTTATATAAGCTCATAAGTTTTAAAGTAAGCTGGAAAAACTGACGTTAAGAAATATAAGCCAAAAACATAAAAGCTTATAAGCTCATAAATAAGCTTGGGGTGTTTGTTTCGGCCTATGTTCATGATTGATTTGGTTTTCTAGAGCAAACATTGCAAATTAACCATTTCATACGGTCAAAATTGCACTTTTTTGCCTAAACAATTAAGTAGAACCGATCTTCTATTCATATTTTTTGTAATTCTTTTATCTTTATGTCTATGTTTTAGGTTTTACGCTTTATTTTTATTAAGCTCAGGTTGTAACACATATTCCTCATTTGTGCAGCGAAGGGGGAAAGCTACTGAGATGAATGGTGCTGATGCAGGTGACTATAATTGCTGCATTTTGACACGAAAATAATGTGGCGTTTTGGGTGTTTCAAGAGGCATTTGGAACAGCGCTCCAAGAAGGAATGTCACATTGTCACATAAGTTCTCTGAAACCTTTCACTTAGTGTAACCGACACCGAATCGTGTGGCAGTTAGTCTGTTTTTATGGGTAAATATAGAACAAACGTCCGAAAAGTAATCTCACATAATTTCCTGCTTAAGAACATGCATTCTACCATGACCAAAGACTTATTAATTTTGGAAGATAGATCTAAAAGTTAATCTAATAGCCAATGGCTTTAGTCGTTACAAAGGTTTTCTAAGCATCTTTTGAAAGGAAATTTTTGACCCTGTACACATAACTCTGTAAATTCGGGTTATGCTCTATTTGGAACGGGTCAAACGGATAAATATGTAAGTAGCTGAAAAGGGAAAGATATGGTTTCTTTTTTAACTGATCGATTCTTTGTCCTAATATCTAGCTTGTGCAGGCAGTGTTTCGTGTAAAGGTGATTATATATCAACCAATGAATGCCAACAAGTGAGGAGAATGAGTTCTCTAGGCAGTATAAGGATTTGTCTACCTGACAAGGTCGGTTTTTTAGTTTATAATATGTGAATCACTTTAGTTTTATATATTTTTCAAAAATTTTATGTGCTTTAGTATCACAGCGATGCTTTAAATCTCCCTGCTGCCTGCAAAAACTATTTGGTGTACAGGGCTCAGGTGACAGGGAAATTCAAAAGAAACCTAAACATGTGCTTGACATAGAAATCAAAAGAAACATGAACTGTCAAATTTTTTATATATAAATTTATTTATCTGAAGTTTTACAACAGTTAGAATTGTTAATGGATAGATCGCTTGAATATATTATATCTTTACACTTGTGCCACCTGACAGTTGTGCACACCTAACAGTTTTCAATGGATGGATCTCTTGAATAAATTGATGAGCGAACGGATTTGTGAAACAAGGCTAATGAGTTTGGAAGTTAAAGCGGAGAATTTATGACACAACTAGGGGGCCACGAATTCCTGCAATGATTGATCATTTTGGTTTCACTCTGCCTTCCTTAAATGAAAATGGAAGTGTCTGCAAATCTATGCCATCAGAAAAACATGAGTACCCTCATGTATCCTCCACTCTTTAAGCTGGGAAAATAACATCGAGCTTTGTTCATCAATCGTATAATTATTTGTATATTTGTACATTATTTTCAAATCCGACAAATATTGAGAACACTATTTATTGTTACCTATCGCATATAATTTCGTGGTCTATGTGATTCGAAGAAGAAGTGATAGCATTTGGCAGCTCTTGGGTTGCTGCTGTTACATGTTTAAATTTCCTTCGCATTTTAAGAGGGTGGTTTGCAAGTATTGTTGCTTCTCTTTAATGCTTTTCAGATTTTACTCATCATTTTCACCGTTGAATCCTATACTTGATTTGTATGATCAGCATGTATACGCTGTGAAAATTTCACTGATTTCATCTTTATTGTTTGTCGACCTGTTTTAGGAATCTATAATATTTATTTATAGTGTTGTGAAAAGAATGAGAGAAGAAATGTATTCTTCAATTGATATATTCCAGAGAGTATTTATAAGACAAATACTAGGGTAAACCCTAATTACTATTTGGGCCATGGGCCTTATTCTAGACATTCACATATTATTCATAACACTCCCTCTTGGATGTCTCTATAGATGATACGCTTTGAGAATGTTGCCTCGTTAAAAACCTTGTCAGGAAAACCCAGTGGGACAAACCATGACTAAGGAAAAGAGTGCAACGCGTATTATCTCCCTCTGATTACTACATCACTTAAGATCTTTAACTCGCCGCATTCCAATATTGTGAATAAGCTTATTGAATGTTGAAGTAGGAAGTGCTTTGGTAAATAGACCCGCCAAATTGTAGCTTGAGCGAACTTGTTGAACTAGAATATAACCGCTCTTTTGTAAGTCACGAGTGAAACGAACTTCAGTATCGCCTTTTATGTAACCTCCTTTGATTTGAGCAATGCATGTTGCGTTATCTTCATAGAAAACTGTTGGTGCTTCATTCTTTGAAGAAATACTACATGACCTGCGTATGTGTTGTGTTACATTTCTTAACCAAACACATTCTCGACTTGCCTCATGGATTGCTACAATTTATGCCTGATTAAATGAAGTTGCTGTAATTGTTTGCTTTACCGAACACAATGAAATCGTTATTCCTCCACTTGTAAAACATATCCAGTTTGCGACCGACCATTTTAAGGGTCAGACATATATCCTGCAAAATCAACTAAACTTGTATTTGATGGGTTAGAGTATAAACCCATATCTCTTGTTAAAAACCTTACTAGATAAAACCCAGTGGGACAAAAATCTAGTGAAGGAAAATAGTACATTAAATCCTTTATATGCTTAGGGGTGTTGCCTCGTTAAAAACCTTGCCGGAAAACCCTGCGGGGACAAAACCATGGTCAAGGGAAAAAGAGTACAACACATACATTCTCCCCCTAATGATCACATTACTTAAGCTCATCGAGTCACTAAAATACACATTAAGGTGTATTAATAAAATCATATGTATGAACACTATTTACACATATGCTTTGCATAATAATACGTCATACATCTCGTTCAAGTTTATCATCAAACTTTGCAAGTTATTCTTTTCCAACAAGTATGACCCTTAGCAAAAATTGAATTGTTCATTTTCAAATGACATATCTCAATCGATATTGTGATCATCAACTCTATAAATCAAGAGAGTCTTTCTAACATCATGTGACTTCATAAATATGAGTATTGTTTATCCACATAAAGATACAACTTTATCTTTAGTTTTCATGATGCATACATATTTCTTCATTAAGATGTTCAATTCTTGAACTAAGAAAAACTTTGTCTTTTGTTTCAAATTCAATTTCTATGCACTTAGTCGCCTTTATAACCATAACTCTTTATTTGGCACAATACTACACACTAAGGAAATTATAACATATATGCTCAAATCATGATTAGTTCAATACAATCAATATTGTTCTCGAGAACGTTTCTTATATGCCTTAAGCATTAATTATCTCTAGCATGCTTCATGCATATTATATGCAATAATGAAATATCAATATCACTTGAGCTCTATTCATATATATCTTTTAGACGCATATCACTTATTATTACATTGCCAGACTAATACAATATTTATTGGATCCACCACATGTGAACATGTATCTACATGATCATTTTCAAGTCTTTGAGAAAATATACGTGTACCATCATTTGCAACTTATGCATATTTTAATTTTGCTTTCGCATAAAGACCAATGCATATCCAATAAGTTTTATAAATGGATTGTAAGCTTCAACCATATGTCTCATCACAAGAGACCTCCATTATTCATTATATTCTTGCATCATTAATATTTTGGATATTCATGTATCCATGATCCTCACATTCACTTTAGCGCTATATTGTTTATTATCATTATCGATGCACATTATCATATAGATTCATCGACGTCGATTTATTTATTTTCGATTCCACACTTTACTAGACATTGCATTCTATCATTTATTGAGATCTCATAGTATTTCATGTACCCGGGGTTTTCTCAGTTACCTTCATGTCTAGTGTCTCTTTAGGAGACTATCATGGGGTCTTTATTACCTCGATGCGACCATCTTAATTTTCTTGCTCCATTTTATCTATACAATCGAGGATTTTTATTTGGAATCGATTAGTCTAGCACGTTGCAGACGTGCCATAGACTTACTATCAATCATTGATTATACTATTGGGACACACACTATCATTGGAGCACTCGCAGCGTATATGATCTAGTCACTTTTTAGGTCACTAACCTTTCTGGCAATTGCTAGATTTGGAATATAAATTGTCCCATGAACTTAATATTCATATTAATTAGTTGTGAGGATGAACTTTTCATTATCATAATTCATTCCAAATTTCTCGCTGCTCATTCTCCCTCTGAATGAATTATCATTCTCAACATCCCATTTTGTGCGTTGTGGTGGATTTATTATTGATATATATCGCACAGTTCAATATCTCTTATGGGAACTATATGGTTTGTGACCAAAAACCATTATAAATGGGAGAATTTCATATTAATTGTTAACAAGATGCGAATTCATATGTTAAAAATTGCCCCATAAACTAAAACTTTTGTTCTCATAATTATTGGCTTTGCAATCAAGTGAAGATGTTTTATAAACATTTCAACAAAAGCAATTCGCTTATGAACATGGGCTATATAAAGTTCAACACTTATTTCAATAATTGCCCAAACTTGTAAGTATTCACCACTATTCTCAATAATCATATTTGGAAAATCATGCTCACATCGAGCCACTAATCACGCCAACTTGAAGTTGCGTATTTGATGATCATTTTGACGATGCATCGCTTTTATAACTCAAAATGATTCACAAGCCACATGTATAGGCCTATATACATGCCCTTTTTATCTTTTCAAGATTTCAAGGAATGAGTCCTTATTTGTATTTAGTGGTGATAAGTAGCGAACTTTCACTGAGAACAATAAAAATAATCAACATCATCTTTGAAGAAATTCATGGTTCTTCTATAACTTTCGCATCATCATTAACCCGGAATATTTTAACCGGTCATGTCAATTACTATAATAATTTTGGCTCATAAACTTATACTTAATGGCCACAAGTGCTTCCGTGCACATTTTAAAAAAATACCGAATAATATGTAACGTTTATATTTATCTAATTGACATGATTTAATATCCACATTAACGTCACCATTATCAAATAATTGACACAATCCATACTAGTACGAAGATTTACTAATCAATTAGTCAAGTCATTCGTTAAACACTCGTATCTATGATACTTCACTAAAGATTTCTCAGTTTCTAAGAAAATGTTTGAAACTTATACCCATTTTTCACAAATGTTAAATCATCACCAATATAAATTTTATATCTAAAGTGCATTAATATTCGGCAAGCTCTAAGTCTCTAACGATTCGAAGAATACTACGTATCATTTTAAAACAAGCCACAGTACGTCATTGGCACACCCAATAATCTTCTTAGTATTTCAAGTATGATCGCATTAATGTGTATCATATAGTGCATACGCATTAATTTATTAATATCAATCATATTATTGGATACAAGTTAATATTAATCAGGCAAAAGATTTTCTGATAATACATCCCAATAAAAACACCTAATAAGTAAATTGCGCATATATAATAAATCATTTGACACATTTTTAAGTATAATAAACTTTTTATTTCTTTCCATAGAAACTAAGCGGGTTATTTGTCCTTATAGAGATTTAATACCATGTAACTTCAAACGTATAGACAATACTAAAAGACACCATGTAATTTTATTTACAGCTGTACAAATCTTCCAACAATGACAATTTACATAGCTTGTTTTAGCAATATATATCAAAGCAAGCTAAAACCATAATTGTATGATATTATTAATATTATGTGATGATATATATTCGCAAGTTACGCATCGGTTCCCAATCGATAAAGTCCAAGTACATCGCATTTCCATACATATATTCAAGACCTAGTGCAAATAATCGGCTTATGTGTGAAGGTAATATAGTCAATCAATTAACTTTAATTTAATATATGACTTGGAAACTATATTGATGCTAAAAGCAAATCGATATGTATAGACTATTTAAAGAATCTTATACAAAAGTATCTACAGCATAATTAAATATAATCTTGACCATAAATGTCGTAAAACTAATCAATCTCACACAATACTACACAAACAGCCTTTACCCACAGAAATTTTCCCACGGAACAAAAACCGTGGGAAATTTGACACGGATTTCCCACGGATTTCCCACAGAAATGACAAAAAAAAATTCCGTGGGAAATCCGTGGGAAATTACTCACGGATTTCCCACAGAAGCATTGACCAAGGTTTTCCGTGGGAAAGTCGTGGGAAAGTCGTGACAAATTACCCACGGACTTCCCACGGATTGCAAATTACCCACGGATTACAAAACTATTTTAGTTATTTTACACATCCGTGGGAAAACTGTGGCAAATTACCCACGGATTTCCCACGGTATACACATTATTATTATTATTATTTATCTATCCGTGGGAAATCCGTGGGTAATTTACCCACGGATTTCCCACGGACAACGTATTATTTTATTATTTATTAATCCGTGGGAAATCCGTGGGTAATTTACCCACGGATTTCCCACGGATAACATATTATTTTATTATTTATCCATCCGTGGGAAATCCGTGGGTAATTTACCCACGGATTTCCCACGGACAACATATTATTTTATTATTTATCCATCCGTGGGAAATTCATGGGTAATTTACCCACGGATTTCCCACGGATTTCCCACGGATAACATATTATTTTATTATTCATCCATCCGTGGGAAATCCGTGGGTAATTTACCCACGGATTTCCCACGGACAACATATTATTTTATTATTTATCCATCCGTGGGAAATCCGTGGGTAATTTACCCACGGATTTCCCACGGAACTTTCCCACAGATTTCCCACGGAAAACATATTATTTTATTATTTATCCATCCGTGGGAAATCCGTGGGTAATTTACCCACGGATTTCCCACGGATTACAGATTTCCCACGGTTTTCCCACGGATTTCCCACATATTACCCACATATTTCTCACGGACTACCAATATTTTGTGATTTATACATCCGTGAGAAAGTTGATAAAAGTTTATTCAATAAAACATACAACTTACATTATAAAGTCGATAAAAAGTTAAACAATAAAACATACGAATCATATTACAAAGTCTAAAAAACATACGAATTACACTAAAAAGATGATAAAACATACGAATTACATTACAAAGTCAATAAAACATACGAATTACATTACGCAGTAGATAAAACATACGAATTACATTACGAAGTCGAGATGCTAAATGACAAACTACTGCAAACTAATGTTTCCCACGCTATTGTAAAGTTCATGTAGTAGTGCATTTGAATTCGTTGTGTGGTGCTCGGGATGCATTTGTGTTTCCATTGTTGCCTCGAGTATATTTAGCTTTGTAGTCAAGAGCTTGCAGTTTGCACACTCTGCATACCTCGAAGGTCCCGAAGAATAGATTGGAGGTGTTGAAGAGCTTAGAGAGGAAACTGGAGTCATTGAAGGTATTGGTGAATAAGTTGAAGTCGTTGAAGCTCCAGGAGAACCAAGTAGTAGACGAACTCGATCCTCTTTCCATAGAAAAAATTCACATCCAAAAGTACCTTCCCGAGGCTGTTAATTAAAGAGTAAGGAAAATTTATTCATTAAACATACCCATCATATTATTTGTAAACTACACAAATAAAAACACATGTGATTGATCACCTTCGATAGTGGACAAGCATAGTATAGTTTACCACGGGTATGGTGTCTATACGATTCTCTTAGAACTACATCTCCGGCTCCACAAGTACACGTAAAAGCTTCATATGCCACCATCTTCATAATTACAATGTGTGTGTTGGTCGTTGAGATGGCAAGAGTGTGTGTGATCTGTTTAGTTCTTGGTTATGAAGATGCTTTTATGGTAACAAAAAAGGTGCTTTTGGGGGGAAATCTTGGGGGGAAATCTTTGGGGGGAACTTTTGGTGGGAAGTTTTGCCGGGAACTTATGGTGGGAAGTTTTGGCGGGAAGTTTTGGGGGGGAAGTTTTTTCGGGAACTTATCGTATACAATGATACCCTATCGACTACTCATTTGAACATATCGTATACCACGATACCCTATCGACTACTCATTTGAACATATCGTATACAACGATACCCTGTCGGCTACTCATTTGAACATCTCGTATACAACGATACCCTATCGGCTACTCATTTGAACATCTCGTATACAACGATTCCTATCGACTACTCATTTGAACATATCGTATACAACGATGCCCTATCGGCTACTCATTTGAACATCTCGTATAAAACGATGCCCTATCGGCTACTCATTTGAACATCTCGTATACAACGATGCCCTATCGGCTACTCATTTGAACATCTCGTATACAACGATGCCCTAACGACTACTTATTTGAACATCTCGTATACAACGATGCCCTATCGGCTACTCATTTGAACATCTCGTATACAACGATACCCTATCGACTACTCATTCGTATACAACGATGCCCTATCGACTACTTATTTGAACATCTCGTATACAACGATGCCCTATCGGCTACTCATTTGAACATCTCGTATACAACGATACCCTATCGACTACTTATTTGAACATATCGTATACAACGATACCCTACCGGCTACTCATTTGAACATATCGTATACAACGATACCCTATCGACTACTCATTTGAACATCTCGTATACAACGTTACCCTATCGACTACTCATTTGAACATCTCGTGTACAACGATACCCTATCGACTACTCATTTGAACATCTCGTATACAACGATACCCTATCGACTACTCATTTGAACATCTCGTGTGCAACGATACCCTATCGACTACTGTTTCGAACATCTCGTATACAACGATACCCTTTGAACATATCGTATACAACGATACCTACTCCTTTGAACATCTCGTATACAACGATGCCCTATCGACTACTTATTTTAACATCTCGTATACAACGATACCCTATCGACTACTCATTTGAACATATCGTATACAACGATACCCTATCGCCTACTCATTTAAACATCTCGTGTACAACGATACCTTATCGAATTCTCCTTTGAACATCTCGTCTACAACGATACCCTATTGACTACTCCTTTAAACATCTCGTCTACAACGATACCCTATCGAATTCTCCTTTGAACTACTTATATACACCGATACCCTATCGACTACTCATTTGAACATCTCGTGTACAATGATACCCTATCGATCACTCCTTTGAACCTCTCGTGTACAAAGATACCCAATCGACTACTCCTTTGAACATCTCGTATACAACGTTACCTTATCGATTACTCCTTTGAACATCTTGTGTACAACCATATCATATCGACTACTCCGTTGAACATCTCATTTACAACGACGAGAACCTATCGACTACTCCGTTGATGTTTATTATGTCTATTGATGTAGTTTATGTCGATATGCGGACGTGTACGTGCGTGAATGTGTAACTATATAGAAAAAATAATGTAACAAACCTTTTTTCAGGACAAATCATTTGTATATGTGTGGATATATAAGTGTGTATGTTCCGCGTATTCGTTTATGACATTCATTGTGTCTATTGATGTTTTTTATGTAGGTATGGGGAGGTGTATATGCGTGAACATGTTACTATATCGAAGAAATGAATGAAAAACGATTATATCCGTGGAAAAGCCGTGGGTAGTTTCCCACAGATTACCCACAGATGTATTAGTCCGTGAAAAATCCGTAGAAAATTTTTCCACGGGTTACCCACAGATGTATAAAATCCGTAGGAAAGCCGTGAGAAATTTTCCCACAGATTTCCCACAAAATATATACTACACATTTCAAAAACAAAATAAAATGTTTTAAGTATAACTTTTTCATTACCCGCTCTATGTTTTCATATCCCGCTTATATTTTCCCAAAATTTTGAACCAATGTTTTTTCAACCACTGGGATCTAAATACTTTCCTATAAAAAACACCCACTTAAAAACACAGATTTATAACTCTCGATCTTTCATCCTCAAACAAAAAACATCATTCACGAATCTGAATCAAATATATCAAAAAACAACAAAACCTACGGATCAAAGATCATTCACGATTCACCATAATAAAAAACATCTCACTTGGTGGATTCCTTTTTTGGAAAGAATGAATTCGAGCAAAATTAAGGGTGGATTGTTTAGGAGGTGGATATATGATTGAGAGGGGCTTTCATCTCGTTCTACATCGATCTATGGTTGGTATATTCAATTCATCTAATTACTTGAGTGGTTTTCTTTAATTTCTTATTAATAAGTTGATTCAATTTAGTCGTTTTTTAAATGGATTATATGTCAATATTACTTTTATCAATAGTGATGTAAACCAAGGAGCTGGTAAACTATCCTTTTTTTAGGGAAAATTGAAACTTTGTAATGTGTTTTGGGTACAGGGCTTGTCCCGAGAAGATAAGGTCTAAAGATTCAACATTTCATTGGAAGGATAAGGCTAAGGATGTTCCGATTGGAAGGATAAGGCTACCAGTAACATTTGTACAACTCAGGTAACGGTTATTTAAACACTCGTGTTGTTACTTATTTTAGAGTGTATATGTTCATCTTTATGCAGATAAGCAAATTTGGGTGTTTTGGTAAGCTTATCTGCTTAGTTTTGAGAAGATAAGGTCTAACTATTCAACATTTCATTGGACTGTTTCTTAATAAGTAACAATTTTTAGTAGTACCAATGGAACTGAAAAGCATATGCTTTATCTTGACACATTGACCACGAGCATTGTTGCATAACTGTGAATGGGGTAGTACATAGAAATGACATACGTTGATTCTTTATGTAATAGGATTCAACAAACAAAAAAAAGATAAAAAGTTGTATCGATCAAGTTGTAAATGTCATATGCCATAACATAAAGTCATAAACGGCTATGGCACATTGGCACTCATGGTTTACTAGGAGCTAAACTCAGTATTGTAAGTCCTTTCAAAATGTTCAATACGGAGTATGTGTTTTCTAATGTTTTCTAATACGGAGTAGGTGTTTTCTAATGAGTCTTCGGTATTCATCACAGCTAACTCTTTGAACGTTTAGTCAATCTTAATTTGCGAAAGGCTCTTTATATACTTGCTAAAACACGATCATAAGTAAACACATGTTTGTGTATGTGTGTAGGGGCAGGTGGTGACTGGTCAGGGCGGTCATCTGTTGTTGTTGTGGATACTTGGAGGTGTATTATGGTCTCGGCTAAAAGGTAAAGCGTTCGCTACAATTTAGGTAACCATTTGAACTTTTATTTCATATCATACCTCCTGTTGAAATTTCAGAGGCCCTTTTAAGCTATGCGGGTATAGCTTCTTTTGCGGATAAACATAAGTAATAAGCGTACAATGCTAGTCTTAAGATTTACAAAATATACATTTTACACCTTTTTTATTGTATCTTATTATCCAACCCATTGTGAACTATAAATAACTTATCTCAGTTATCTGTGGGTATAACTTAAATCATACCTAGTGAAAATGATGTTTCCTTCGCAAATAAATTGAATCTGACAGGTAGGAGCTGCCTGTAAACGCACATAGATGGCTGTCCTGGAGCTCAAGTCCACCATGCTCCTAAATTATCAAGGTAAAATAAGTACGAAACTGTGATATATTATTATAACTAAGAGTTTACATTGTCATTTAATTTGTCGATTATCCGATAAGCATGAATCTTCGATGCATCCTTCTGTTATTGTATGTATTGATCCCCGTATATAGTATGCATCGTGTGTTTATCGAATTATTGACCATTTAGCGAATCATTGACCATTTAGGCTTATCGAATTATCGACAAAAATGTAACCTTCTTCTAGCGTATGCTACTTGAGGTTACTTAAAGGTTTATGGTTCAAATTATCAAATGGTGACATGTCTCTAGGCTAAACTCAATTTAAGAAACTACAGATATGAAAGAATTTCTTATTAAAAAATATCATATCTGTAGACTGTAAATTATAACCTTAAGTATCTTATAAATTCTGCCACATAAGATGTAAGTCGGGTAGAAGTTTATGTGTTCAGTTGACTATTAATATTTGAAAGTCCAAGTCAATATGTAGTCATATTCAAAGTAAATGGAATTGGTATTAACAAACAGATTATTATCTGACTTGGTATTCAGATTGACTGGAAGGTTCGCATATTTGCGTCAATGGTGATACTACCTTTTTGTGGCTACTTAGAGGCCCAGGTACACTTTGAGCCACGAGGAAGTCTTGGAGGTTAGTACCTCTTGAATTTATCTATTATATATGTTAACGTTTGTTATTAAAGAAAGTAGAAATTAGTTATTTTTAAACTTATTTTTGGTGCAACAAGGTTCATTTCTATTACCTACAACATTTAGTTTTCCAGATTTTGCAGCTACATTATCGTTATAGACGACAATACGAAGGGTTACACATCATTGCCTACATCTCTAGAGAAACAAAAAAGTAAAAAGGTTAGTATGTAAACCGGTGTACACACTATTCTTTCTAGTATACGGTGACTTGGGGATCTTAGGCATTGGCATTTACCTGATGGCACTCTTTTTGTACCCATGGAAATAGAATCTAGACCGTAGCCAGAAGCCACAAAAAGAGGTTACCTGAATATTTCCTAAGCAATACCAAAAAACCCTTTAGAAAAGAGGTTACCTGATCATGCATATATGTAAAAGTAATCAAAGAGTAATACACTTTTTATTCTCTCGTTTTTTAGTCAAATGTTGTGTTATTATGCAGCCATTGATTGCAACATGGCTACTACGTTTACCATGGAACAGAAGGCTTAGAAACAATCTCACAACGAGTCAACGGACTTGCTGCTACATTTGTTGTTGGATTGAAGCAGATCGGGACCGTCGATGTCCAAGGTCTCCCTTTCTTGGATTGAAGCAGCTCGGCGGACCGTCGATGTCCAAGGAGTAATACACTACTCAGATATATTAGTAAATTGCAATAAAAGGATCTCTCGCCATGCCATATTATGATTCCTTTAGCAAAATCAGGTCTTGGCTAGTTTTATTTAGCATTAGGCTTTAGTTTTTGTGTTAGATGTTAGAACTATTTGGTTGTAGTATGTCGATAACAATTGATACACGTTTATGTATTTGTATATTTTAGTAATTTAATGATGGTTTTTATTGTTTCGAATACGAGTTTTGTATTTATAGATTTTGGAATCCGGAAAATGTCAAATTGTGGGAAATAATTGTGAGAAATCCGTGGGAAACGATTGCTAAAAATTGTGGGAAATATGTGGGAATATGTCCGTGTGAAATCTGTGGGAAATAACCGTGGGAATTTTGTGGGAAACATATGGGAAAATGGCTGATAAAATTTGTGGGAAGTCCGTGGCAAAATGGTTGTGGGAAACCCGTGGGAAAAAAGTTCGTGGGAAATCCGTGGGAAAAAATCTCTCCTTGAATGTTAAAAATGGGTGATAAAAACCGTGATAAATCCGTGGGAAAATGGTCAACGCTCTGTGGGAAATTACGTGGGAAAATATTTACCCACGATGTTTTTACAAACGGAACAATTCCGTGGGTAAGGGCCCTTTCCCACTGGATTTCCCACGGAACTTGCTGTGGGTAAAAGCTGTTTTTCTAGTAGTGACATAGAGAAAAGTTTTCACCTCTAGATTTATTAAAACTATTGTAAAGAAACCTATTAACTGATTTAATAACAATCACATAAATTTTAAAATGTGTAGTAAAAGAGTAAACATTATAAACGAGTGAACTCGTTATGCACTTCACATGATCGTATGAAAATATTTTATAATCTGTCATATAACAATCCAATCCCCATGATAGTATACAAAGTGTCACAAATTATATTTAAGCATGATCTGATCCATTCATTTGTAAACACATTCATATAATTAATTGTTGGAAATACGTTTTACGTATTTATGAAGGATCGGTCGCTCCAACGATAATTATGTAATGGGCTCGTGATCTATTTAATTATTGTATAGTCCATATAGCCCACATGTAGGGTGGGCTATATATAACCCCTCCTAGCATGTTAGGAGGGGGTTGTTGAATCACATTTTCCATTTTACTTTCTCTCTCTACAATTCTCTCCCTTCTCTCCTTTCTCTCTCTAATCCCTCATCTAATTCCTTCATTTCTTCTTTATTAATCAATCAATCAACCACATAAATCCACCAAATCCATCACATAGAATAAGCCATTAATTACGTAGACCTTCAATTGGTATCAGAGCCTTGGTTAAGTTTGGTTTATTCTTCTTTTATGTTGTTTGATTTTGGTGGGTTTTGATTTAATCATGCTTAAATCATAAAAAGTTTGTATTAGTGTTCTTTAAGAAAAACCATCTTGATTCTTGGTGTTTTTGGTATTTTTTTGATTGGGATTAGTGGATAAGTAATAGTTGTTACTTATTTTAGTCGAAAGCACAAAACTTTTTGGGTTATTTGGTCAAAATCCGGGCTTAATCTTCATTGTTACTGTTCGACTGTTCATCGGAACAATCTTCTGTTCATTCAGCAAAAGTTCCGGATCAAGAAGTTCCGGATCAAGGAGTTCCGGATCAAGGAGTTCCGGATCAAGAAGTTCCGGATCAAGGAGTTCCGGATCAAGAAGTTCCGGATCAAGGAGTTCCGGATCAAGGAGTTCCGAGTCAAGAAGTTCCGAATCAAGAAACTTCCGAATCAAGAAACTTCCGAACCAAGAAGTTCCGGATCAAGCCAAAGTTCCGAATCAAGAACTTCCGAGTCAAGAAGTTCCGAATCAAGAAACTTCCGAACCAAGAAGTTCCGGATCAAGCCAAAGTTCCGAATCAAGAACCTTCGAGTCAAGAAGTTCCGGATCAAGCTAAACTTCCGAACCAAGAACTTCCGAGTCAAGAAGTTCCGGATCAAGCCAAAGTTCCGAACCAAGAACTTCCGAGTCAAGAAGTTCCGGATCAAGCCAAAGTTCCGAACCAAGAACTTCCGAACCAAGAAGTTCCGGATCAATCCAAAAGTTCCGAATCAAGGTGATCTTCCGGATCAATCCAAAAGTTCCGAATCAAGGGAGTATTGGATTCCGATTTGTTTTATCAAAAAGTTGAGTCGACAAAAATTTCTTGAGCTGACAATTGAGTTGTCATTCATCGACTTTCGATGGATTTCTTGAATTCGACATCGAACAAGGGAGAATTACATAAAGTGCAAGCCAACGCGAGAGAAAGTGGTATAACTTCATTTCAAATGCTCCAGTCTCATCTTGTCACTCTTTCGGGGATTCAAGGAGGGAACGAATTTGTGACAATCTTTGGACAAGATCGTCATATATTCATCGACTCCATTTTTACCACTTTGACCCAACTAGCCGAGCAACTCAACCATGGAAACTTTCATCACTCTGCATCGGTACTTGCATATAAGGCTCTTGTGACACACCTCACGCCTTTCCTCCAATTTAATATCATCAAGCCTGAAAGTTCAATGATTTGCCAATCGTTTCTTCGAGATACACATACCGAGCTTCGAGTTTTCCGTGATACGATTTTGAAACTCATGTCATCGGTCTCGTCTTCGATATATCAAAGATCACAACTTCAGCAAGTGTATGTTAATGGAGTGCAAGAATCAATGACGCAGATGCAAGAGGATAATGGTCATACGGTTGACAACTTGGAGCCTAACGATGGCACGAGCACAGAATCAGGAGGACAACATGATGCCAGTGGCACGTCAGGGAATGTTCACGAGATTTCTCTTGATGATACCTTACCCATTTATGACGCAGAGCCTGCAAACATGGTACAATGTAATGTGGTTTATGATGTATATGCTGATGATATGTCGCATATTGAGGATTCTGAACCTAATTATGACAAACATGGGATGGAAACGAGTGATAGCAATACCACTTCTGATTCATCCGATGTAAGTCATAATGGGGGAGAGATTGTTCAGAATACTAAACATCATGATAATTATCCTATAACTGATTCATTGACTGCTTCTGATTCCAAGATTAAAGAGCTCGAAACAATCGTAGCTCGACAATCAAAAGATCTTGAGGATGCCAAACTTGAATTTTCTAAGAAAACGGTCAAATTTGAAACATACTTTGAAAAACTTGAAAAATCAAACGTTGTTCTTGAAAGAAAATTGGATCAAACTGTTTTAGATTCTAAAGCTGAAAAGGATAATCTTTTGAAACAAATTCAACTGCTTGAATCTAAGTTGGCATCCCAAGATAACGTGCTCAAAGAGAATGAGAATTTAAAAGCCCAAGTACAGGAAAAGGTCTTTGCTATAGCTGCGTTGAAAAACGAGTTAAGGAAAACTAGAGGACCTAGTGTGGACACTAAGCTTGAAAAACCATCAATCTTGGGGAAACCGCCTACAAATCAGTTCGTCAGACAACCGATTGTCAGACAACCTACTGCATTTAGATCCGAGCGACCACAATCCTCGAGACCGCGGTTTGCCTCCCAAGTTGATTTGGTTCATCTTTCTAGACCAGACACTCCAGCAACTAGGCCCTATGTGATCACTCCAGCTTTAGCAAGACCAAATCATATGATTGCCTCTAGTTTCCCTAAAAATACCAAGACCACGTCTAGAACTAGTTCAAATGACGTCTGCCATGAATCTGATCTTAGGGAAGCTAAGCAAAAGACACATGTAAGAGATAGGAATTTCAAACCTAGTCAGATGCCTTCTAGTTTACCCAACACTGCTAACCGTAGCATGTCCAATCCTAGGAGCATCAATCCATCATCTAGGGATTCTAGATCTTACTCGGACATTAAATATGCTACTTGTAAAACATGTAGAAAATGTGTCTTTACGGCAAATCATGATGCTTGTATCAAAAAATTGCTTAATGAGGTGAACTCCCGTGCTAGACTTAAATCCCAGTGGGTCGCTAAAATCAAACCCGTTGGTAAAATGTGGCGCCCCACTGGTAGAACTTTCACTCTTGTAGGAAACGAGTGCCCTTTAACTAGGATAGTCTCTGATTCTACGAAGACTACTAGGGAGGAAATTGCAAAGGATGATACATCACTTAAGCCTGAACTTAAGATTTTCTATAAAAGGAAACGTTTGCCCACTAAGACAAGTGAATCATCTCCTCATGCCACCTCTGACATAAGTAAAGCTAACTGTGAACCCCCACGTGCTTCAAAAATTGATATTGCTAACCCACGTCAAAGCATGCAAATTCCTAATGAGATTGCAGGTACCAAAGTTGATGTTCCAAAAGAAAGAAGCGGTCCAATCGTTGTGTACCGTTCAACTAAGGACACTCTTAGAGTTTGGTTGCGGAAGAAGCAGATATCAGAGAAACAAATGTCTCAGGGGATTCATGGTTAAGCTGCAAACAAGGACTTACAGTCACATAACAGACTGTAACTCGATCTCCAAAGAAAGGAAAGTTCATCCCGATGATGACTTATCCTAAAAACGAGAAATTCATTTTTCTCGGGCATGAGCTTATATCAAAAACATTCCATGTTTTTAAGCTCATGCACAATGGTTTATCATTAAATATCAGATGGTAACCCGTTCTTCAAATAAAGGAAAGTTTATCGCCGATGATAAACTTATCCTTACAACGAGAAATTAATTTTTCTCGGACACGAGCTTACATTAAAACCATTCAAAGGTTTTAAGCTCGTGTATATGACTTACAGTTAAATGTCAGACTGTAACTCGAACTTAAAATAAAGGAAAGATTATCTTTTATGATAACTTATCCTCTTAACGAGAAATTCACCTTTCTCGGTCATGAGCTTGTATTAAAACATTCGAAGTTTTAAGCTCATAAAGGAAAGTGTATCTTTTAACTAAGAGAACTTTTCCTCGTAACGAGAAATTAACCTTTCTCGGTCATGAGCTTTCCGTTAAAACAATCAAAGTTTTCAAGCTCATGAACACGACTTCTAAGTAAATGTCAGCTTAGGACTCGTTCTTCAAATAAAAGGAAAGCTTATCGCCGATGATAAACTTATCCTTAACAAACGGGAAGTTCACAACTTCTCGGACTTGAGCTCGCTTTTAAGATATTCAACATCTTAAGCTCAAGTAATTGTTTTTCAAAACTTTGAACACAATTTTTCGAGAATTTCTCAAAAGGTTTTTCTAAATCTTTCAAAATTGTGTGTTCAAAAACGTTTTGATAAAACGAGCATGTCTTCTGGAATCGATAATATTTACGAACCTAGAAATGTCATTCAATAATGACACGGGGTTGTAAATAAAGTTCGAGCAGAAGTTCAAACTTTTAAAACATGCTCAAAATGGTTTGCTATTATTTCAGATAGCAACCCGCTTTTCATAATCAAGTCAAGCATTTCACCGGAAAGCTTTGACTCAACAACGGGAATTAATTTTCTCGGGGACGTGACGAGGTGACCATCATTCGTGAACAAGAACCATGTGCTTCTTTCATATGATGTTCTCCATTATTCAGGTCCAACCTCGTACATTGCTAATCTTGTGAATTCATTATTATATCTGATCTTTGCACGTAATAAATACCTTACACTTGTGTTTAAAAGGTATTTAATTTACGTTTCAAGAACACCCTCATTAATTTGAGGGGGAGCTTGTTGATATCACGAAGATAATTGGACTTGCATTTTTTCTTCCCAAATTTTCTTAAAATGCTATTAAATCAATTGATATTAAAAACATCGATTGGGTTAATATTTTTAATATGGGGGAGAAAATGTGATTTAATATGGGATATGATCAATCATAAATGGTTTGACTTAACGTGATAGCTCATCCCGACATGTGCAAAATGTTTTCGGATATCGTAGCATATGTTAAGGGGGAGCAAAATGGATTTGCACTTCAAAATGGATTTCATGGTAACATACACTTACCCAAAACATCTCTATTCACGACGGTGAAGATTGTGGTGACATAAGGATGGTAGGATAGGTTAAAGTCCAATGATTTCTCTAGAACCGGAGGAATCTTCCCAAGGACATTCCATAGCTAGAAATAGTAGTCCTTAGGAAAGATGGAGAAAGATTGTGAACGTAGCTGAATGCCGACCAAGTACTTAAGTTAGCACTGGAACAATCACAACAAGGTGCTAGTTATGACGTATTGGTAAGCATTGAAGGGGTTGAAGAATGAAAAAGAATTGTAAATATAAAGGGTGTAAAGAAAGAAGCCCTCCTTACAACCTTAGGCAGAAACCGGGTCAATACATATGCTATTGAGGTCATTTTTGCTAATGATTCTCGATATTGAAGAAAGACGTCATGGACCCAGTGATGCAATGCACAACCCTTCCCAGCTAACTCAAATATCTCTCAAAAGGTATTTGTTTTAATCACACGGAGATCAACACATTATCTATTGATTTATTCACTCCGAATAAATTGGTATTGAAAAGGTGGCACTCCTCTCCAGCCTCCGATCACTAAAAATCCAAAATGCACGATCGAGTCTAGAGCCATTTGAGATCATCAAATATCTCATTAGGACACACTTTCATTATTCCTTGCTTCTTCACACACTGTGAAAAGTAAGAAAGATCTTAAGAGTCCTACGCAATATCTTCATGATCTTGCCTGAACATCCGAGTAATACGAAAGTATTTACAATGAAGATGGAAATCCTTCTTGAGCGAACATCAAAAAGCTCATGGTAGGTGACTTGTGCGATTCTTTATGAATCAAACTTGTGATAACTGGAAAGCAACAGTGGTTTAATTCTTAAATGAATTTAAACACGTTCCAGGCCTCTACGCAATATCTTAATGATCTTGCCAGAACATTCAGAGTAATACTATTAAGTATTTACAGTGACGAATGGAAATCCTTCTAGTGTTAACATAAAACAGCACTTGGTAGGTAACTTGCAAGATTCTTTATGAATCAAGCTAGTGACAACTGGAAAGCAACGATGGTGCGGTTCTTCATTGAACTTCACTTGTTCCAGGAACATGAATTGACGGCTTCAAATCATGCGGATAATATTATCCAAATGATTCACTCTTTACGTTCGCAGTCAGCTTTGGACGGTCGAGTAAAGAGAACGGGTTTACCCGCGAAATCTTGTCAAGGAGATTCTTTATTGAAACTACCTGCCACAAGTACGATATTTAATATCGTCCAACGGTCTTCACCGATCGGAGGTAAAATGCTACCGAATTAGAATGAAATGTTCAAGGCCATTTCATCCGTGTATATTGTTTTGTTGCTAACTGTCTTATGCAGCGTAACAAGAAGGTGGCATTGCGGTGTACAAACCAGAAGAAGTCGTCACCACATGCTTATACTACATACAATTAGTACTTCAACAAATTCAAGAAAGCCTGAAGGTCAAGTCTTCCGCTGTATCAAACTCTGAAGCTTTCAAGAATTTAAAAGTATAAGTATGTGGAACATGAAGTCACAAAGAGGCAAATATCACAAGTGAAGAATGCACAAGGTCAAGGCAAGGAAACATGCTCAAGACTAAAGTCAAAGATCACATCAAGCATATTCACAAGAACAAGATCGAAGACTCAAGCATAGATGCTAGGTTTAAGATTTTGTAAAAAAGATGTGACCTCCCTTAGGGGGAGATTGTTGGAAATACGTTTTCCCTATAAAGTCTCGGTCACATCTTAGTTAGCATAGATCACGAGTTATAGACTATTTAGAACTTTGTTTCTTGGAGCGACCTCCCTTAGGGGGAGATTGTTGGAAATACGTTTTACGTATTTATGAAGGATCGGTCGCTCCAACGATAATTATGTAATGGGCTCGTGATCTATTTAATTATTGTATAGTCCATATAGCCCACATGTAGGGTGGGCTATATATAACCCCTCCTAGCATGTTAGGAGGGGGTTGTTGAATCACATTTTCCATTTTACTTTCTCTCTCTACAATTCTCTCCCTTCTCTCCTTTCTCTCTCTAATCCCTCATCTAATTCCTTCATTTCTTCTTTATTAATCAATCAATCAACCACATAAATCCACCAAATCCATCACATAGAATAAGCCATTAATTACGTAGACCTTCATTAATGTATAAGGCAACAAGTAATACATGTGAGTCGATTAATGCCTATATCATATAGTTCGTGAAAATGACATTTGGTAACTCAAATATAAATATTAGTATTGATCTTTGGCAAAGTAGAACTACGTAGGAAACAAAATCAATGTGCATAATAGATATTTCAAGGAGTATCCCAATATATGTGCTCACGATGTGTTAAAAGTATTAAAAAAAATTATTTCTCTTAAAACAATCTGATACATGTATCAATAGGCCATATGATACTGTGAACACATATGATTTATCTGCATTTTGAATCGTGATGATGAGATTAGCACTAGAGCTGCGTAAACCAGTTCTAATAACCAGTTCTAATACTAATATCCGTTATAATATGAGTTGCAATCAACATATATATGTGTTATAAATAGTTCAAAATGTCAGGACTTATAATTCATTATCTTATATAATTCCTAGACACAAATCAATTAAATATGAAAATTTACTATAAAAGTAAAAAAAGAAAACTCTAAAATAGTTTTTTTCTCAAATTTATTGTAACTGTGATTTATCTTATCGCATAGAAAACTGCAACAACATTTAACTTCGGAAGACAAAAAGTTATTGACAAAAATTATATACAAAAATTAATAAGCAAATCAAATAAAATGTTACATGAAACAAGACAAATACCCTTATGTGATAAGTAACCCATAAGCAGATCAATAAAGGCATTCAAAACTATAAGTAAAATATAGTTACCCAACACAACTATGAAGAAAACCAACATATCTAACAAATCTGATATATTAGCAACTTATTCAATGCGTAAATAAAAAAAACGGAGACGTACCAGTGCTAAACGTGAGATAAAAAATATAGAGAATGGAGACATACGTATCTCTTTGAGACATTGCACCATTCGATTAATCACCCTAAAAGCTCAAGAGCGTGCTGATAACGTGTTGTGAAAAGAATGAGAGAATAAATGTATTCTTCAATTGATATATTCCAGAGGATAAATACAAGGAGTATTTATAAGACAAATACTAGGGTAAACCCTAATTACTATTTGGGCCATGAGCATTATTCTAGACATCCACATATTATTCGTAACATATGGCTATTTCTTCTCTTGTGTATTTAATCTTACAACAAGTTTATGATGGCCTGGTATGTATCATATTTAAAAAAAATACATTTTCAAATATTTGTAACTAAATATACTTTATTGTTCACACTTTTCTTATAATTACTTTTACGTTTAAGTTTTAGATGTTCATGAACTATTCACTTTAATAGGACTCAAATACATCAGGGTTGAAGATCACAAAGGATTGAATACTACTTTTATTGTTGTTAAAAACTTTATTTGCTTATCGAATGTTCTATGTTTTTTATATTACTATTTTCATATATTACGCGAACCCGTTTCATGTTTGAAATACAGAGATCTTCTTATTTTTATTACAAAAATCACTTTTGAGTAGTGCCAGCGTTAGACGGGTCTTTAAGCTAGTACATTTATAAATTCATAAATTTATAAATTTAAACCAAAACTGAATATATCAATAAATGCAAGTTAAAATAACAAATATCTAAAAATCTTTTAATCCTTTCAAAAAAACTCGTCATGTTTTTGTGCATTTGCCTGTCTTTTCACGCGTTTTCTAATGCCACACCCAAAGTCAATTAATCACAAATCACGCCTTGACGTCATAAAAACGCACCTATTAAAACATATGTTCTGATAAACAATCATACAAACCAGAAACAATAACTAATTTACCCACAAAACCACTTAAAACTTAAAAAGTGAGACAACATATTCACTTTACCTATACCACGAAAATAAACCATTGTCGATGGTCTTGACATTAACCCAAACCTAAACTTTTACGCATATATTATGTTTGGTAGCAAGCTTTTGTGAACGTTTTGAAACAACCGTCAATTAGCAGTTAACTTTTTGCAGAAAATGATTGGGTGAAAACAAGCAATTAGCATTCTTAGTTTTTTTAAATGCTCCAAATCAAAATGTTAATACCAATAGCATTTACGAGCATTTAGGGCACATTTGGAAGAAGGAATTTCAAAGATTATAAATGAATTAGAGAATTACATTCTTGAAAATGAAATCCAAAGAGATGGTTTATTCAATTTCGTTGTTTGGTAGCGTCAAAATTTTGAAATAAAATACTTTTGCAAATCTTGTTTTTTCTTAAAAAAATATTTAAATAGAAATTTAAATAAATAAGAACAATAAGAATTATTATTGTTATTATAATAAATAATAACAACAATAATAATATAAAAATATAAAAATATAAATAAACAGTAATAATAATAAATTTTAAAAATATAAATAAAAATAGAATGGATAATAACAATAAAATATTAAATGAATATTAAGAAATAATAACTAAAGAAATATAATAATAATAATAATAATAATATATAATAATAATAATAATAATAAACTTTAAAAAAATAAAAAATAATAAGAATAAAATAATAACAATAATAATATTAGTATAAAAAATAACAATAAAGATAAAAAAATAATAAAATAAAATAATAATAGTAATAATATTGGCAGTATGTGTTATATAATGAGGGTATTTAAGTGAATACCAAAGCTCATGATTTGTTTTAAAAGCTACAAAGGCATGTATTGATAGCTTAAATTCTACATTTGTAGGTATCTGTTTCACTTGCTGAGGTTATTAGATCAAATATAGCCTTTTTAGCTGATGATATCAAGAAAAATTACAAGGTAAGAGAACTCAACATTTCTGATAACTACCCTTAGATTTCAATATAGAAATGAAAGAGTAATTCCAAATAATAGGGAATTCCAAGAAATATGAATAGAAATCCGAATTAGATGAAACAATGATTTGTTATTGATTAGATGAAAGTTTGTTACAGGAAGAAATGTTTACAATCAAAAGCTAAATCTGAAATGGATGGTTACAAGTGAATTTATACAGAAATACAAATGGGTAGGAAAAGTTGTTATGATCAAACTTTGACTTTCTTGTTTGACTTCAAGATATTTGATTATTGACAATATCAAATACCCCCTTCTTCAATAATTGCTTATCCTCAAGAAATATTGAAATAGAAATCTGGAAACTTAACAACCAACTCATCATAAGGTTCCGAGTAGCATCTGCAACTACTGCATTTGACTAATGAACTAGCAGATAAACAACAACCCTATTTCCTTTCTTTCTCAATCTTCTATCCAATATAACAAAGGGTTTTGTTGCATTGAGGCATGCATCATTCAGTTGAGGTAATCTTCCAGGCTCCTGTGGGGTTTCTCCCCTGAACTTCTTCAATTGAGACACATGAAACACATGATGAATCTGGGCATCTTGAGGCAACTACAACTTATAGGCCACTTTTCCAACCTTCTGAATGATTTGGAAAGGACCATGATACTTTGTTGTCAACTTGTGGTACTTTCCTTTCCTCATTGTGGATTGTCTATAAGGTTGAAGCTTCAAAAAAAACCTAATCTGTTACCTAATATTCTCTATCAGTTATGTCCTTATCTGCCATGTTATTCATTCTGTCTTGAGCTCTTTTCTTGAAAAACTGAAGTAAGTGAATAACATTCTCTCTGGCCACCATAGTTCTATCTACCATGTCCACCATACTATCACCAGCATGATAAGTAATGTGGCTAGGAGGAGGTTGACCATAAACTGCTTGGTATGTGGTAGTTTGAATAGTAGTATGGTAGGAAGTGTTGTACCAATACTTAGCCATAGACAGCCAAGTAGACCACTCATTTGGCTTGTCTCCATACATGCACCTCAAATAACATTCCAAGCACCTATTAACAACTTATGTATGTCCATCACTTTGAGGGTGGTATGCAGTTGACATGTGTAGCTTAACCTTAAACACTGTAAACAACTATTTCCAAAACTTTCTCATGAAAATTACATCTCTGTCACTCACAATCACTTTTGGCAAACCATGTAGTCTATACACAATATCCATAAAAACTTGAGCAACCTGAACAGCTGTGTAAGGATGAGATAAAGTAATAAAGTGAGCAGCCTTGCTCAGTCTATCCACAATCACCATTATAGCTGTTTTCCCTCTTGACATTGGAAGACCATCAATAAAGTCCATGGAGATGTCTGTTGGGAATAAATTATAGCCAATCTACTTGAGCGCTGACAAGAGTAAAACAAGCGTTGACAGGAGCAAAACAAACGCTGACAGCTCACGCGTTGACAAGATAAAGTCAAGCGTTGATACATTGAAGACAAGCACTGATGGGAAGATATACTCTACGCGTTTATTGTATTCTAGATTACTTCTAGTAAAGATAGGAACAACAATGTATTTTCTATATTTATCTTTACCTAGAATAGCTGATACGTAGATTATTGTACAAGGCTTCTTATGTCTATAAAAGAAGACCTTTAGGTTAATGTTATATATAAGTTTTCATACGTAAACTACTTTCATTGTAAGCAAGTTTGATATCATTAATCAAAGTGAAAGTTTGTTTATATCATTGTGTTCTTGTTTAAGTGTTAATTCCGCATAACACTTAGATTGTCATAAACATATACAAAGGTTTCTCTAAGTGTATTACTTGATCTAATCTCGTATACATAAAGCTAAATCGATCTAAGTTTGGGATCAACAAGTGGTATCAGAGCTTGTTGAGGAACTTTTGATCTTAAAGAACACAAGAACCCTAAAAATCACCAAAACCCTAATTTTCTCAAAAACCCTAACAACATCATGTCAACTCCAGAAATAACCTCCTCCTCCTCACCTTTACCAAACATCAAGATTCCCATGCTTGATGCAACCAACTTTGAATTGTGGAAATTCAACTTTGAGCAATATCTAGGGATCTATGACTACACACTATGGGAGATTATTGAATATGGAAACACATTCAATAAATCCCAAAAGATTGCTGATGCTATCTCTGGAAGAGCAACTGTTGCTGGATGTTCTGAAGCAGATAAGAAAGAAAAACCTGAAGATGGTAGAGCTGTGTCTGCTGAAGACATAACAAAGAAAAGGGTTGACATGAAAACCCTAAATATTCTGAAACTCTCTTTGGGACAAGAGAACTAGCATAAATATAGAGGTTATGAATCTGCTAAAGACCTTTGGGCAGCTCTTGAAGTTGCATATGGTGGCAATGAAGATACTAAGGAAGAGAAGAAGATTAGTAGTGTGAGAAGCAGATTGCTTGATATTACTAGCAAATTGTCCTTCATGGGGAAACAACTTGGTGATGTTGATATTAATGCTACTTTTCTTAAAAGTCTTGGTGAGGCGTGGAAGATTGAGGCAAGATCTATTCTTGCCAATAATACTTACAAAAGTTCCACGTTTGATGACATCTACAACAAAATGAGGCTGTTGGAAGATGAAACTCTATTAGAGCATGGAAGCAAGTCTACCAACAGTAACATGGCCTTCTTCTCTCATAGTGAAGGTCAATTCAATCAGAAGGACTCCTACATGCATCCAGTTACTGGATCATCATGTGTCAGCGCTGGAACATGTCCTGTCAACGTCTCATTTTCAGACGCTGACACATTCAAAAGTGACTCACCAAGAGTTAAACCTGCTGGTTTGGATTTGGATACTGTATGTGCTTATATTGCTTCTTTGCCCAATGGTTCAGTGATTACATATGAGGACCTTGAGCAGATAAGTGATGAGCACTTGGAAGAGATGGACATTAAGTGGAACATGGCTCTTTCTAGTATAAGAGCAAACAGGTGGAACAGAAGGTTTAAGAAGAAGATGACCTTCAATGCAAAAGACACAACTGGATTTGATAAATCCAAAGTTGAGTGCTACAATTGTCATCGTATGGGGCACTTCATGATGCTGGTAAACCCTCAAGTCAAGTTGTTAAAGCTCAGGATCCTAAAGCCATGGTTGCAGTTCAAGGAATTGATGGTATGGGATAGGATTGGAGCTATCTGGCTAAGGATATGGAAGAGGATAAAGCTTTGGTTGCTGAAATTGAAGAAGAAGAGCATGTTGAATATTCTCTCATGGCACACTCCTCCTCTTCATCTGATAATGAGGTATACGATGATGCTTTTTGTAGTAAAGGTTGTAGGTTAAACACTGAGAAACTTAACAAAGAGGTGTTAAGATTATTAAGTGATGTGAGTACTGAAAAATGCAAACTGTCTAATTACCAACTAGCTCTCACTCAAACTGAGAAGACAGTTTCTGAATATAAGAAAATGGAATGTGACTTAAAAGATAAAATAAATATCTTAAAACATGAGTTAAATGCTAGTATGGATATTAGAAACATCATGGAAAGGGTTAATGGTGAGTTACAGGCTAAGTTAGATGAGGCCATTAAGAATAAAGATAATGTTGGCCTTAAAATTCAAAGATTTGATAGAGCCACACAAACCCTAGGAGACTGTGTGAATAAACAAAGGGATCCTAAGGACATGACTGGGATTGGGATGAAAGACTACTCTGTGGTTCCACCACCAGCTGGTGACTTCTATGGTGTCCAACAAAAGGACCTATCTTGGACTGGTTTGCCAAAACTCCAAGAGGAGGAATTCATTCCTCCACCAAGAGTTGACACCCCAGTTGAAGAGTATCAACAAAAGTTGACTGACCTGAATGAATGGAAGAAAGCTAACCCTACTTTATTTGTTAAGGGTGGCTTACTATGTGAAAGTCCTAATGAGTCAACTCCCATTAAGGTTACAAACCCAATCACTGGTAAGGCTGTTGATCTTGGCTCAAACACTGTTAGAAAACCTAGCATTAAGTATGCAGAGATGTATAGGAATACTAGGTCACCTAAGAGCCAAGTTAGCAATGATGGAACAGGCTTCTTCTCTTCTAGACCTAGGGTTGTGTCTAGGAAAGCCTGTTACTCTTGTGGTAGCTTTTCACATTTAGCATATAAGTGTGTCAACGCTCCCAAAGTCAGCGCTGACAGGAACAAATTTAGCGTTGACAGGAACAAAGTCAACGTTGTTAGAAAGTCAAACGTTGTCAGACCCAAACCTTGTGTGCAGCAAAGTCCACAAGTGATTAGACCTGCCCCATTCTTCACTAGAGGGTCTAACACTCATGGACAAAGACCATTTCAAAAGACAAATACTTGGTCTAATAGGCAATGGGTTTCTGTAGCAAACCCTAGGTTCAACGCTGACAAGGGAAATTTCAGCGTTGACAAGACCAATTCCAACGCTGACAGAAACGTGACCAGACCTAAATATTTGCAACCACAGGGTAAGGGGTCTAAAGCTTCTTCAAGCTTAACATGGAGACCAAAGAAATATCAAAACCCTAATGATAATAGGATTTCAATGACCTGCAACAGATTTAATTACATTTCAAAGGTCATTACAAAACCTATTGGGGTTAACTGGGTATTTCATCCTAAGAAAGATGAAAATGGGGTTGTTGTGAGAACTAAGTCTGTTCTTATTGAACAACCAGATGAATCCAAGTCTTCCAAGGCTTGGGTTCCTAAAGAAAACTAACTTGTTTTCTTTATGTGCAGGGCATTCAAAGACAGGTCAGTGATTATGGATATTGGGATAGTGGATGCTCAAGGCACATGACAGGGAAGGAAGACTATTTGACCAACTTCACTCCCATTAAGGATGGTGATAAGGTTTACTTTGGAGGTGGATATGGTACTATCACAGGTAAAGGAACCCTTCTCACCAAGAACTTGCGTTTTGAGAACGTATTTCTAGTAAAAGAACTTGATTACAATCTTGTTAGTGTATCACAAGTGTGTGATAACAAAAATAAAGTTCTGTTTACTGATACTGAATGTTTGGTGTTAAGCAAGGATTATAAGATCCCTGATGAGAAATATATTGAATATAGAACACCTAGGCATAAAGACATATACAATGTGAATCTGAATGGGATTAGAATGAATAACAATATGTCTTGTTTTTATGCTAAAGCTTTAGTTGATAAGAGTAATTTGTGGCACAGGAGACTAGGGCACATAAATTTTAAGAATATTAATAGGCTTGTGAGACTTGGCTTGGTTGATGGTTTGCCTGAGAAGGCCTTCCACAATAACCACTCTTGTGTTGCATGTCTTAAAGGCAAGCATCACAAGGTCTCATTCAAGTCCAAACAGGTGCATTCTAGTTCTAGACCTCTTCATTTGCTTCATATGGACCTCTTTGGTCCAACCAATATAGAAAGTTTGAATGGGAAGTCCTACTGCTTTGTCATCACAGATGACTTTTCTAGGTTTACTTGGACCTTCTTTCTCGCTATGAAGAGTGATACAGCTGACACTTTAATTGATTTTATCACTCAGATTGAGAAGAAATCAGGCAATGAAGTTAAAATGCTTAGGAGTGATAATGGTAGTGAATTTAGAAATAAAAAGTTAGATGATTTTTGTGCAAGGAAAGGAATTACTAGGCAATTTAGTGTTGCCAGAACCCCACAGCAAAATGGGGTTGCTGAGAGGAAAAATAGAACCCTAATTGAAGCAGCCAGAACCATGTTGGCTGATGCTCATTTTCCTATAGCCTTTTGGGCTGAAGCTGTTAATACAGCTTGTTATGTTCAAAATAGAGCATTGGTCAACAAAATTCAGAACAAAACACCTTATGAGTTACTTTGGGGTAGAAAACCTAATATTGGTTTTCTCAGACCTTTTGGTTGTCATGTAGTAGTTTTAGATACTAGTGATGCCTTAGGTAAATTTAGTGCAAAAGGTGATGAAGGCTACTTCATGGGGTATTCAGTGCAGAGCAAGGGATATAGGGTTTATCTTAAAGAGGAAAAACGTATACTTGAAAGAGTACATGTTAGGTTTTTAGAGAATAAACCTAGTGATCCTGAAAGTGGTCCTAATTGGTTTTTTGACTTGGAACCTTTATCTAGAGCTTTAAATTATATGCCTGTCACTAATCCAGACATTGTGAAGGTAACTTCAAGTGTTTTGGAAGAACAAGTTGTTGATGTTTCAGGTACACAGGTTCATGAAAAGGTTGGATCACAAGCTGAAAAGTCATCTCCTATACAAGAATATGTTACAATCCCCATATGGACAGATGCTTTTGCTGCTGCTGCTATTGCTGGTAAAGATAATGGTGGTCCCCAAGTACCACCAGATAACAACATGCATGGTCCTTCAGGCGCTGACAAAGGCAAATCTAGCGCTGACAAGACCAATTCAGACGTTGATGGCTAAGACGTTGACAACAATAGTTCAAGCGTTGTTAGCTCTCACGCTGACAAACAGGGTTCAGACGTTGACAACACTTCTGCACATCTTTTCTCTTCCATTTTTGAACAAGGTGAACCTTCAAATTTATATGAAGAGGTTCATCCTCATGTTGATGAAAGAGAGTTTGAAGAAGAAGATATTGGCAACATGGAGAATGAGGTTGAGGACACCAGACTTTTTGAAGGAGGAGTTCTCACTTCTACTATGAAGAATCACCCCACTTCTCAAATCATTGGTGATATTATGACTCCTGTTCAGACTAGAAGATCTCATCAAGGTCTTGGTGGGTTTATTGCCAATATTCACAAGAAGGTTGATACCCCTCTTATGCAAGCATGTTTGTTTGCCTATTTTCTGTCACAACAGGAACCCAAGAAAATATTTGATTCTCTCAAAGAACCAAGTTGGGTGGAAGCAATGCAGGATGAGCTTCACCAATTTGCAATTCAGGATGTTTGGGAGCTGGTTGATTGTCCCAGATATGTCAGACCTATAGGGACAAGATGGGTTCTAAGAAATAAGAGAGATGAAAGAGGAATTGTGGTCAGAAACAAGGCAAGGTTAGTGGCTCAGGGTTATACACAAGAGGAGGGGATAGACTATGAGGAGGTCTTTGCACCAGTTGCAAGGATTAAAGCTATTAGGATCTTTTTAGCCTATGCATCCTGCATGGGCTTCACTGTCTATCAAATGGATGTCAAGAGTGCCTTCCTCTATGGTACATTTGTTGAGGAGGTATATGTGATGCAACCTCCTGGTTTTGAGGATCTAGAGAATCCAGACAAGGTGTATAGAGTCAAAAAGGCTATGTATGGACTTCAGCAAGCCCCAAGAGCATGGTATGGTACTTTGTCTACTTATTTGGTGGACAATGGATTCAAGAGGGGCACCATAGATCAAACACTATTTACAAAGAAAAAAGGAAAGGATGTGTTGCTTGTCCAGGTCTATGTTGATGATATCATTTTTGGGTCTACTGATCCAAAGATGAGTGAGGATTTCTCCAAGCTAATGACAGACAAATTCAAGATGAGTGCTATGGGGGAGATGAACTTCTTTCTTGGTTTACAAGTTCAGCAGAAAGAAGATGATATCTTCATCTCCCAGGATAAGTATGTGGCAGAGATCTTGAAGAAGTTTGGCTTTTCTCCACATGAGAAGAGGGCTACTACTCCTATGGATAGAGAACACCCTTGGGGAAAGATTGGAGATGGGAAAGATGTTGATGTCAGGCACTATAGATCCATGATTGGATCCTTGATGTATCTTACAGCCTCCAGACCTGACATCATGTTTGTTGTGTGTGCTTGTGCACGCCATCAAGTGACTCCCAAATAATGTCACTTTTATGCTGTGAAGAGGATCTTTAGGTACCTAAGATGCTATCCTACTCTTGGTTTGTGGTACCCAAAGGAATCACCATTGGAGCTGATTGCATATTCAGACAGTGACTATGGAGGTGATAAATTTGATAGGAAATCCACAACTGGTGGATGTCAGTTTCTTGGGAGCAGGTTGATATCTTGGCAAGGCAAGAAACAAACAGTGGTGGCTAATTCTACAACTGAAGCTGAGTATGTTGCTGCAGCTGCTTGTTGTGGACAAGTCTTATGGATTCAGAACCAGCTATTGGACTATGGGTATAATTTCATGCATACCAAGATATTTGTTGACAATAACAGCACTTTATGCATTATTAAGAATCCTGTATATCATTCTAAAACTAAACACATAGAAATTAGACACCATTTTATAAGAGATTGTTTTGAAAAGGGTTTGATACAACCAGATAGGGTTGACACCGAAGAAAATGTGTCAGATTTACTAACTAAACCTTTTGATGCTGGGAGGTTTCAATACTTGGTAACAAGTATTGGAATGATCAATCTCACATAATATGTGTTTTGGAGTCTTTTTGTAAAAGTATGTACAGGATAATGCATTGTTATTGGTCTTTTTGAAGATTTAGATTTTCCACTATATTTTTCTAACACTGACAAAGGTTGCTTGAAAGCTGATAAGTTTTTTTGTAACGTTGTTAGCAATATATTTGTCTAACGCTGACAAAGCCTTCCTCAACGCTGTCATGTGTTATCGGGGCGTTGTCAGCAACAATGTTAGTTTTATGGTTTTCAATCTAAATGGGCAGGTGGTGTTAGCAGTATACCATTGGATACAGAGTTGCTTATGGATCATTGGAGAAGCATTTGGACAAGTTTTTTTATTTATGGATGATGGTTGGAATTTTTAATTCCTATCTTGACATAAATTTTTTATGTTCATGCATGTTTTTAGCAACTTATGTATCATAGTTTAAGGGGAGGTTTTAGGAACCTTTAGGATGTTTGGGTATCCATATGATACTCTTATCACAATTCTAGATTGTGTCCACAGGTGAGTATGAGTTAGTTTTACTAAATCATGAGGCACTGTAGCATGCAAAGTTGATATACTATGCATGCTGCCAAGACATTTTTGGCCTAGGATTGGTTGTGGTCTGTTGGGAGACTTGGGAATGATTTTGTTATGGGATTTACCTGGGAGTAACAAGGAATTTTATAAGGTAACTTAGTTGTTAAGAGTTTTGGTTAGCAAGGGACACTAGAGGACTGTTATGTCTATCTTGCATAAGCAAGTGTGCATAAATGGACAGTGCTTGCCGCCCTATAATAATTATCAGCTTTTTGGTTATCTTCTCTAGGATAAATTACTTTGTTAAGGTCATTTTTCATTTTTAAACATTTTATTTTTGGACGCTGACAAGTATTTTTCCAAGCGTTGTTGTGACCAATTTAGACGCTGACATGGCTATGGCAAACGTTGACAAGAATATAGCCGTTGGGCGTTGATAGGTTATTTTTGACCGTTGACACTCAATGGGACCTACCCAGTTGTTACTTTTTGACATATTTTTAGGCCGTAATTTTGGGAGTTGATAACTTTCATTTAATGCATGAGATAAACTTATTATTTTTCAATATTTTCATGATTACATTTTGAAAATACTTGCCTATTTTTGGGCCAATCACATGCATTTTCTTCTCCTATATATTTGGCTCCTATTTTTAAACAGGGTACCTATTATTCTTGTCTAACACAATTTTCTCTTATCAACTTCATCTTCATCAATCATTTTTAACAGCTTTCATCAATGGCACCAAAGTTTAAACCAACGGATTTGGAATTGGGGTTCAGAAGTCAACACAACATGATCGCGTATCTTGAAGCTGATGATACTCTGTTTCCCCAATACACACAAATGGTGGCATATTTGAACGCATCTCCTATTAGGTATGCTCTTTCTCATGCACCACTCATTCCTGTCACACATATTAAACAGTTTTGGAACACTGTCAGTTCCTCAATAGTTAATAGAGTGACTACATTATCTTCTATTGTTCATGGGAGACCTTGGGTGGTTACTGAGGCTTTGGTACGCCAAGCTTTGCATCTTGATGATGCTGATGGTATAACCACCCTTCCCATTAATGAAATAGAACAAGGACTAAGGGCTTTGGGTTATCCTTCTCCTGATGAAGGAACTTTAAATAAATATCATAAACAGGAGTTTCCCCCAGCCTGGAAGTACCTAATACATGTCCTCCTACAATGTTTGAGTCCCAAGTGCACTGCACACAATGAGATCAATAGATCTATTGCAAGTGCTATTGTGTGCATTGCTACTGGGCAAAAATTTAATTATTCTAAACTAATTTTTGAGGGCATGTGTAAAAATAAAGGGAACAAAATGACTTTAGCTTATCCCAGATTTTTACAAATGGTTTTTGATGTCCAAGAATACTACACAAGGGATCATAATGATTTTTATGAGATCCTTGTGCAAAAGAAAGCAATTTTTATGAAGATGATCTCACCCCCACATCGTGACCTACCCTTAACCCAAGCTATGCTTGCTGTCATTGCAGCAGCACAACCCCAACCAGACCCCCAACCCCAAATTGACCCAATACCTGAACCATTACCTTCACCACAACATATGCAAATTCACCAAGAACCCTTCGACGCTGACACGTTAAATGTTGGCATTGATGTGCCTATTTCAAACGTTGTCACACAACCTTCACAGACCCAAACACCCCTTAACCCACCCACATCCACCCAATCCACATCATCATCTCCACCAACACAATATAGGTTACAAAAACGCCAAAGGACTACTAGAGTGTTCTCCTCTAGTGGTCCTAGCCATGTAGCAGAGAGAACCACCACCACAAGTGTGGTTGGTGCTATGGATGAGGCTGGGACTATTGGTTCTGGCTTAGAAGCTGGCCAAGGCAGTCCCACCATCATTAAGACCTCATCCATGCCCAATGAATCTGACTTGGGAGGTCAAATACCCATTTTAGAAGAGGGCAGATTGGAACCAATGACCCTACTGGAATTGACGGCAGTCTGCATGAGCTTGCAAAAGCAAAATGCAGACTTGGTACAAGTTGTCAGCACACAAGGCCTTGAACTCAAGCAATTGAGGGAGAGGATTGTTATTTTGGAGACTGCTAGTGCAAGGAGAGGGGTGGAGGAATCTTCCAAAGGGGAGGATGAACAAATAAATGTGAGTGATAAGGGAAGCCATGATGGTCAATCTTTGGATGTTGCTGAGGCCCTAACAAGTTTGAAGAAACAGATAGGTTTTGATACGTCTCTAGTCTCTCCTACAAACTTGAATTTATCATTTACAACCATGTTGGAGGAAATTGCAAAAGGCGCTGAGGCAGGAAATTTGAGCGTTGACAAGAAGAATTTGGACACTGACATGAGTATTTTGGGCGCTGACAGAGCAAAAGTGAGCGTTGACAGACCTGCAAATGAGGGTGATGTATCCCAGTCATCATCTATCATCAAGGAGGTTTCTTCACAGGTATCACCATCTACCTTACCAACAATTGATCCATTAGATAAGGGTAAGGGTATTATGGTAGAAGAGGTTGTTCCAAAGAATGCAGCTCAGATTGAGTTTGATAGAAAGTTGGCTGCACAAATTGTGGAACAAGAAAGAAAGGAGGTGAGAGAGTCACCATTTGTTGTCACTTCAGAAGAGCAAGAAGGAAGTGATGAAGCTAGCTCAGACTCAAGTTTTATGATCATAGAACAGCCAGAAAGACTTGAGTATGGAGATGAGTTGGCCAAGGAGAAATTGAGAGAGTTGAAATTGCAGGTTGACTTTGATATGCCAGAGGTGGTTCAAATGTATCATGCTTGGGAAGATAGATGTATGGAGAATACACACTTGACCATTTCAGATCAAATATGGGGTTTGGAGATTCTTCTCAGAGTACAAAAGGATTGCAAGATCATTTTGAAACACAAAGCCAACAATGTTCTCTCAGAGTTGAAAAAGGATAGAAGGGAGTTGTACTGCATGTTGCTCAGGTGTCATGGAGTAGGGTGGACTTATCAGAAATTGAAGGCATTGACATTTGATGAGTTAGAATGTAGAGCTTATCCCATTTGGGTTAGAGTGCAGGAAGCAAACACTCTAAGACTTCTTTCTGATGAAAGAAAAGAAGAACTTGTAGAGGAAATGGAGATCAAGAAGGCAATGTTTGTTCCCAGACCAGTGAAAAAGGGAATTCCTCTTGAGTTTCCCAAAGATATGGATCCATTACATCCAAGTGAAGTTGTCATAAGAAAGAGCCTCAAGCTCTCACCATTAGAAGCTTCAGATATGGTACAAGTGTTACCACTAGATTCCAGAAACCCAATTGTGAGCTATGAAGAAGATGAATGTGGGTTTTGGAAGATTAGCAGGTATGGAAAAGAGGTTCACACTTTTACCACCCTTATATCTTTGTTTGCAAGTTTTAACAGAGAAGACTTGGTAGACCTATGAAGGTTGTTAGAGGCCAAGTATGAGGCTGAAGCACCAACTTCAGCCAATGGAATAAAACTGTGGTCCACATTCAAGAGAATGTGTGGACCAAAAGATGAGGATCCTGCTATTTGGAAGGATCTTGAAGATGATCTCAGTGGTCTTCAATGGAGATTGTATTCAGCTGCCGGTGTTTATTATTTGAGTGCTACAAAGTTTGCTGAGTATCTACTTGTGGATGGTCAGTATTTCATGTCCAAGGATATCTTGGAGAAGATGAAGAACACTCAGCTCGAAATTGATTATTCAAGTGACGTGGCAAAAGACTTGATCAGATTTATTTATTACCAATATGAGAAGGTTTGTAAGATTCCTCCTAGTTCTTAATGTTTATTCAGAAAATTGATCATTGGAGTAGATATCAAGTTTAGGGGAGGATTGTTGGGAATAAATTATAGCCAATCTACTTGAGCGCTGACAAGAGTAAAACAAGCGTTGACAGGAGCAAAACAAACGTTGACAGCTCAAGCGTTGACAAGATAAAGTCAAGCGTTGATACATTGAAGACAAGCACTGATGGGAAGATATACTCTACGCGTTTTTTGTATTCTAGATTACTTCTAGTAAAGATAGGAACAACAATGTATTTTCTATATTTATCTTTACCTAGAATAGCTAATATGTAGATTATTGTATAAGGCTTCTTATGTCTATAAAAGAAGACCTTTAGGTTAATGTTTGATAGGTGTGTAAACACCCATCCTTTTTACCACTTAATTACAATAATAACCGAGCCAAAACATGTATTTTATGTCTTTTATGTCGGAATTATGCGTGGTTTGTGTTTTTGTTGTGATTTAGGACGAAATTGTGAAAAGTGGAGAGAACACGGCATTCACGGGCTAATATTGAAGAAAAAGACGAAATATGAAGTCAAGAAGTCAAGAGTGCAAAAAGAACGCAAGTCCAAGACCAATTCTGAAGATTTATCAAAGAAAAAGTCAAAATACGGAAGTTTACTAAAAGCCGAGGAACTCAAGTCTATTTTATTGAAGAACCAAAAGACGAGTTCAAAAAAAATCCCGAGCCACAAGTCATTAGAGTCCAAATTTAAAGAAGATTAGAAGAATAAAGGACTAATGGTGCAATTAATGAAGATTAAAGGCTTAAGGACCTAATGACGCAATTAAGAAGAAAGGAAGGAGGGGAGGAAGCTTCCTAATCCTCCCCTATATATAGTTTAGATAATTAATCATTTTTCTTGTTTGCTAAGGTGACAATTAGTCTTCCACTTTTAATTTTATGCACATTTAATTACTTGCACATTTATTTTATTGCACATTTACTTTACCTTGTCTTGCACCTTAATTTTCAAGTAAGTTACTTTTATCTTTATTGCACCTTTACTTTACTTGTTTGATCTCTCATTCTACCTTTCTTTCTTGCTTGATCTTGTTGATTACATGCTTATTGTGTTGCTTATTTGATTAAAAATTGTGTTTTTATGCTTTTGATTGTTTTAGATCATAGATTTTTATAGCTTATTTGTGATTATCTTTAAGTTTTTAAAGTTTTTGTAAAAGTTATTTCGTATAAAAGTTGTTTTTCGTAAAGCTTATTCATTTCGTGTCTTAAAAGTTGTTAAATTTCAGTTTAGTAGCTTATTTTCATACGGTTTACCTTAGGATTTTCGTCTTGTGCTTATTTGAGTTTAGCTTATTTTTCTAGCTTATTTTCATTCTTCTTTGCTGTATTCCGATTGGGTAGATCAGAAAAGGGTTTATATATTCCGACCAGCTTTTTGGCTTGGTCGGAAAAGGGTTTTGAATATTCCTATTGGTATTCCGATTGAGGATTAGTTTAGGTATTCCGATCTGGGTTGAGTGACAGCATTCCGATCTGAGGCTATTCCATATTCCGATCGAGGTGTCTTGAGGTATTCCGATCTGGGTAAGTGACGTTATTTCGATCAGAGTTACCGATCTACATTCCGACCAGGGGCATTTCTTATTCCGACCAGGCAGGTAAGCCGTATTCCGATCAGTGTTGGGTTTACACCATTCCGATCTGGGTGTCTTGAGGTATTCCGATCTGGGTAAGTGACGTTATTCCGATCAGGTTGGGGATATTCCGACGAGGTAAGATCGGAATATATTCCGATTGGGTGGTTATTTTTATGTTTTGTTTTGTTTAATTTTTACATTCTCATTTTAATACTTTGTCCATTTTTAATTCTCGTCACGCTTTAATTTTTGTTCGTTTAATCAATTTACTTTCCGTCACGTTTTTAAATATTGCACCATTTAGATTTAATTTAACGCACATTTATTTTTAACGCATTTTACTTTTACGTCATTTACATCTTTGTTTTGCATCTTTTAATATACTACAATGACACACTTTTATTTCACCAATGAACGACTGAGTCATACTTAAAACCAATAATCAATTCGATTAGACCACGAGAACGATAATTTTCTTACTAGCAAAATGCTTGTATCAAATGTTATATATAAGTTTTCATACGTAAACTACTTTCATTGTAAGCAAGTTTGATATCATTAATCAAAGTGAAAGTTTGCTTATATCATTGTGTTCTCGTTTAAGTGTTAATTCCGCATAACACTTAGATTGTCATAAACATATACATAGGTTTCTCTAAGTGTATTACTTGATCTAATCTCGTATACATAAAGCTAAATCGATCTAATTTTGGGATCAACAATGTCTGTCCATACTATCTCAGGAAGGGGTAAAGGTTAAAGTAGACTTGGATAAGCCACCAATTCAGGTTTAAACCTTTGGCAGACATCACAATTTCTCACAAATTCCTTAATTTGTTTCCTCATATTCTTCCAATAGACCACAACACACATTCTATGCATTGTAGCTTGGATACCTAAATGCCCACCAGTGGTTCCAGCATGGAAATGCAACAACAATTTTTTCCTTAGATCCTCATTTCCAGTCATACCAACTTGCCTTTCCTTTATAACTGGCCTGCAGCCCAAGAGTAATGTTTGGCACTAGCACTATCTTTTTGTAGGTTGGAAATGATAGTCTGTAATTCTTGATCATCCTTCCAACCTTGCTTATTTTATTCAAACAACTCACTTGCTAATGTAGTGACACTGATTTGAGCCAATTCTGCCCCATTGTGAACTCTAGATAATGCATCAGCTACTCTATTTTCAGACCTAAACTTATACATGATTTCATAATCAAACCCCATCAATTTGGGCACCCATTTCATTTGAGTAGGAGTGCTAATTCTTTGGTCAAGTAGGTACTTAAGATTGAAGTGATCAGTCTTAATGATGAAATGCCTATCAAGTAGATATCCTCTCCACTTATCCAAAGCTTGTAGCACAGCTAAGAAATCCTTCTCATAAGTTGAGAGGACTTGATGTTTGGTGCCAAAGATTTGCTCAAATAAGCAATTGGGTGTCCTTGTTGTTGCAGAACAGCTCCAATGCCAGTACCCGAGGCATCTGTTTCAATCACAAATATTTCATTAAAATCAGACAGTTTCAACATAGGAGCTTGCATCATAGCTATTTTAAGTTTTTCAAATGCCTCTTGAGCAGCTTCACTCCATCCAAAATCATTCTTCTTAAGTAGAGAAGATAGTGGAGAACTAATACTGGCATAATCTTTGATGAACCTTTTATAATAACCAGTTAGGCCTAAGAAACCTCTCAATTGTTTGACTGAAGTAGGTCTTGGCCATGTCTGCATTGCTTGGATTTTAGTAGGATCAGTAGCTACCCCCTCTTTTGTTATAACATGACCCAAATATTCCACTTCTCTGCCCCAAAGATACACTTAATTTGCTTAGCATATAACTGATGTGACCTCATAGTCTCCAAGATCATCCTTAAATGATATAGATTTACCTCCTCATTAGGATTATACACCAAAATATCATCAAAGAAAACTAGTGTGAATTTCATTAAGAATGGACTGAAAATTTCATTCATGAGAGACTAGAAAGTTGAAGGAGCATTAGTGAGACCAAAGGGCATTACCGCAAACTCATAATGCCCCTCATAGGTCTTAAAGGCCGTTTTAGCTATATCATCTTCAAACATCCTAATCTGATTGTAACTAGACCTCAAGTCTAGCTTAGAAAAACTAACAGACCCACAAAGTTCACTAATAAGCTCCTCAATAAGTGGAATAGAGAACTTATCTTTGTGTGTATGCTTGTTCAGTTGCCTGTAATCTATGCACATTCTCCAACTACCATCTTTTTTCTTGACCATTACCACTGGTGATGAAAAAGAACTTTGGCTATACCTTATGACTCCAGTTTCAATTGCATCTTTCAGTGTTGGTGGGTGTCTGTAGGGTCTCATGTTGATTGGAGGAGTTCCTTCCTTCAAGGGAATCTTATGATCATGAGATCTCTTTGGTGGGAGGCCTGTTAGGACTGCAAACACATCTGAAAATTCTGCCAATAATAGCTCCATACTAACTTTTGTTGGTGCCTTATCATGAGCAGAAATCATAGTCAGCATAGCCTCAGGGTATACACACATGGCCATACTAGTTTTTGGAAATTGCCTTCCACTCATCCATTGTACAGCTGGTCTTATACTACCCCTCAAATTTACATATTTCCCATTATAAGCAAACCCGATTCTCAGCTCTTGGAAGTTAAATTTGATATCTCCCAAAGTGGACATCCATTGAACACCCAAACCATATCACACCCTACTAATGGTAATAGCATCACACTTGCACTAAATTTTCACCCTGCAACTTCCACATAAAGTCACTAGACATGGTATTGCTTAACAAAGTTTTTCCTCCAGCCACAGTGACTTGTAAAGGACAAGTGTTCTTAATTTTGCACCCCAATTGTTTAGCTACACTCACATTTAAGAAATTGTGAGTGCTTCCAGTCTCAATGAGAATGTGCAGTTCAAATTTACCCACCTTACCCAATACTCTCATGATCTGATAACTTTGGATTCCATTAAGGGCATGTAAATAAATTTGTGGCAACAAGTTAGACTCACCCTCTTCTTGACCACTTTCTCCTTACCCACATTCCAACACAATGTCCTCATCTTCATCAAACTCATCCCTATCTACTGTGACTTCCAAGCTAAACATTTGACTAGGGCACTTATGACCAGGAAAGTACTTTTGATCACAGTAAAAACACAAATTCTTGGCCCTTTTTTCTTATAATTCTTTATGAGTAAACTGTTTTCTCCATGGCTTATTTTTCCAATTAGCATTAGGAGCAGGAAAATACATTGGTTTGGGGCTAGTAACAACATTGTTACCTATGAATTTTGGAGTAGGTAATAATGGCCTTTGCCTATTAGCACTCAGTTTAGCCTCTTCCAACTTACAAAACCCATACATGTCAGCTAAAGACCTAGGTCTCAACATTCTCATAGCCAACTCAAGTTCATTCTTCAACCCAGCCACAAAGAAACACATAGCCTAATCTTCTTCTAAATGTACTCTACACAATAGTTTATCATAAGCATCAATGTAATCTTTCACATATCCCACTTGTTTTAGTTTCTTAATTTCTCATAAAGGATCATCATAAACTGTACCAAACCTTTTCACAACTGCATCTCTGTAAATTGTCCAAGACACATCATCCCCATGATTCTTATGAATTGTTGATGCCACATTAATGGAAGATCAAAAAGATGAATTGACACAAGGTTTACCTTATCTCCATCAGCCACATGATCAACTTTGAAGAACTTTTCACATTTGAACACCCATCCCCTCACATCCTCACCTCCAAACTTGGGAAACTCAATCTTTGTTGCTTTATGATATTGCATCCCCCTCTTACCATCAGGTCTAACAACTAAACCACCACCATTAGCAGAAGTGGTTGCAGCATTCCTCAATTCAGCCAACAGTTTATCCATCTCTTCCCTCATATATGTTGCAACTGTACCTCTTAAAGCTTCACCCTCATCCTGGCCTCCACCAGTTTTTGTTTGAGGTGCCATCTTATAACAGAATCAAGAATTGTAACCAACTATAACAACCCAAGAACTAACTTCTAACAAACTCAAGAAACTATAACTAACTTCTAACAACTCAAGAAATGGATCTGTTGGAAGTAATGATGAATGTAGGTATGAAATGACGCAAAATAATGGATTGAAAAATTGTGTTTATGGATTGTGAAGGTGTGGTAATGGTGGTTAAACAAAAAAAACGAACATAAATCTTGTTGCCAAGATCACTGCTCTGATATTAATTGATAACTACCCCTAAATTTCAATATAGAAATGAAAGAGTAATTCCAAATAATAGGGAATTCCAAGAAATATGAATAGAAATCCGAATTAGATGAAACAATGATTTGTTATTGATTAGATGAAAGTTTGTTACAGGAAGAAATGTTTACAATCAAAGCCAAATCTGAAATGGATGGTTACATGTGAATTTATACAGAATTACAAATGGGCGGGAAAAGTTGTTATGATAAAACTTTGACTTTCTTGTTTGACTTCTGGATAATTGATTATTGACCCATATCAATTTCTACTCAATTTTTTTTTTGAACCTTAGTGTGTTTATCTTCAACATACAACGGGAGGCACGCTACCACAAGAAGCTTCAAGTAAACCCGCTTTGGTTCTCCTAGCCCACCAACAGCTGCATTTTCAGTCACCCTGCATTTGTTGAACCTGCAATCCAAATTACAGGTTACTCCGTGTCTGAGCAGAACATTGCTTCTGAGTGTTCTAGATTCACCACACCGTCATGTACTTTTGAAAATCCATCTCAGGAATCACAACCTACAATGGGAGGCGCGCCATCACTTCAAGCTTCAAGTGAACCCGCTTTTGGTGCTCCTAGCACTCCAAGAGTATTAATCACGCAACAGTATTGATCACGCCAAGAGTATTGATCACACCAAGAGTATTGAAGCTTCAAGTGAACCTTACACGAGGTCAGTATCTTACAAAAAACAAGGTGAAAACAAATTGGCCCAAAATGCATTTGATCACACCAAGACTATTGATCCTTTCTCTTGCATTACCTTGAGCAGGCATGTCAGCTAATATGTCGATTAGGTAAGTTCATGGTTTTATAACATGATGTACCAATGAACTAAGTATTTTTGTTTTTCACATAATTTTAAACAATTGTTTTTTTTCTCAAGGGGATCAAGCCAAATGAAGCTTTTGATTTCAGTTTAAAGGTTGTGCATCTCTATCTTCAAGATGGCCGGGTTGGGTAATGGATCATTTTTTAGCAACTCGCCTAAGTAATATATTTTTGTAAATATATATTCTTATATTTGCTTTATGTTTATTTCATTAAAATTGATTTTTTTCATATTGAACCAATGCATTAAATGTCAAGGAAAAATTGTTGCTTAATTAAATCTTTATTATGCATAGTAGTTATATGCCATTTCTTGACACTTTACCAATAATGCGTAAAACATGTTAGAAGCTCTACTAACAGTTCTTGGTCGCCCAGATGGGAATATACTCTTTCCTAGGCCTAATTATCCAATCTATGAAGCCTGAGCAAGATTTAGTCCGCTTAGGCTCATCATTTTGATCTCCTTCCTAGAGGGTTGGGAAGTTGATCTTGATGGTGTCAAAGCGTTAGCAGATGATAAAACTGTGGCTATTTTTCTCATCAACCATGGGAATCCTTGCGGAAACGTTTAACTCCTAGCCTAACAAAAATATTGAAAAGGGAACTTCTCTAACCATAGATCTCTATGCACTGATAAAAACTATTAAGCCTAGCCAAACACCCCTTAAGTTATTTTTAACACTAATTAGCAATGTGACATTTGAAGTGTATAACAGCACATGATAAATCAACATAGATATGTCGGTGTTTCTGAAGCAGCAATTGCTCCAAAGGTATGTGTTTCTTGAATCTCTGCTTACTTTTTTTATATAGATAGAACCATAGAATGGTACTTAGCAGATTCAAAAATGCTATATCAAAACCTTAACCATAGGTTGGCGCATTGTATGTAAGAAAAGTCACAAAACCTTGAATAGGCCTATTAGTATATTATGTGCAGACAGTGTGTGTCTATCATGTTTCCGAATTAAAGTTATGTGAATGTTTCGAATAGGATTTTTTTTTGAAATTCCTCCGTGGATAAACTCAGCTCGCTGTCCAGTCTGGAGCATCAGTTACGGCTGAGCTTCCTTAGATACAAAAATAAAGGATGATGGTGTGATATATATTGTTTGGTTCAAGTTCTCCCATATTAATCCGAAGGAGATTTGGAAATGACGGGAAGTAACTTTCAAAGTGACTTATTTCAAGTTCTCTCATGTTTAGTTGTTGGCACAACACAATTTTTTTTTGAACGGCAAATGTTAGTGGTTAGTGGGTCGAGTCGTGCAATGACATCCAAGCGGTAGAATGTCTTCTTCGAACCCTCGCCTAGTTATGTTAGACTCCTTATCCGATTCACCTGAAAGGGCCCTTGGCAGGTCTTGAACCCAAGACCTGCCAGGAAACCTCCCCCAAAGAAACCACTTAGTGGAACTTTGGTGGCCAACTGAGCTAAGCCAGTTGGTTTTGGCACAACACAATTATTAGTCTAATTATTCTTATCTTCAAACGAGAAACTTTGCGAGTGTATTTAAGCATTTTTGGTAACCGAGTCATATGGCGCTCAAGCTAAACCAAAATGTAACATAACTGAAATCATTTTTTGTAACTCATGTTTATGACTGTGCATGTTGAATACCCCCGTTATGATACGTTTCACAATTTCATTGTTCAGGTTTACAACTATTCATTTAGTGACTAACATAGTACGGTGTATCTCATTATACTTATTAAGTGCATGCATGTTTTATGAAGCGTTGACTAATAGTCGATACATATAAACATTGTTTAATAAAAGTTATAGCAACATTATTATTATTTGTTAATTTATACGTAAATATTAACTGTCCGTGTATTACACCGGTTTTAAACTAGTAAGTCATTATTAAAAGACTCCTAATCCACACTTAACACACCATAATTAGGTCTGATTTTAGAAAATACAAACCCATGCATTCATGACACATATGACCTAATAAGTAAACCAGTCTTCCATGCATTCCCCTTGAGTAGTTTCTAAGCAGCATCATCATCGTCAACAGGGACGGACTCGATCATCGATCTAACTGTTAACACGTTCACACTCATCAATCCATTCGCTATATATGTCTATTGGCTCGGTCAAAGGTGTAATATTAGTTCTGTAGTACTCTTGGCCAATTCTGCAGGCTGCCTCGCCGATCAAATTCATCATATCAATTGTACATTCAACACTGCTTCCATGGTTGCAGAAGGGGCAAGTAAATACAGTGTCGAGTTTCGCCATCCGCTTTCTAGGAGCAGGCTTTGCTCTTGACTTCCTCTTCCCCATAGTTCGATCAGCTAACTTCTCGAGAAAAGCAACCTAGCGTGTGTGTTCAATCTGACCTGATTCAGAGAGAGTCGACTGAATTTGATCGACCTAGAATAATGAATAAATTGTAACTGGTGGAGGGATATTTATACTGGATTGTTGTCGGTTTGTGGTTTGTCGGTTTGTGGTTTATGGTATTCAGTTATTACCCACCTAGTCCTTATAGTATTATTGTAGAAGAGGGACTATAGAAAACATATATTTAGCAGTAAAATTATAAGGAGATTGTAATTATTAAAAAAAAACCACATATTTAGCAGCATTTTTCTAAGCTGCTGCTTCTTGCTACCGCTATCTTCGCGAAGTACTCATAGTCTACATGTGACCTGATGGTTTATGATTGTCATAACAATTATAAAAAACCCTAAAATGGATCAAAGAACACACGGCGGAAGCAAATTAACAAGATCTTTAATTAACACAATTATAATTAATCAAGGCTAGGGTTACATACCTTTATCCTAGCAAGATTTACATGTTCACAAAAAAGGTCACCGGTAGATATAGATCACGAACACCACCAGGATGTAATCTAAAATAAGATTACACCACGATCTTGTACACACGTGATACGGTGAGTTAACCGTGAGTCTAGCACGAACAAAACCGAGCTTCCAAGTCTATGGAAGATCTACCCAACAACCCTAGAGAGGGGCTAGGACTAGATCTAGAATAGCTTATTGAAAATCAAAGAAGAACCCTAATGGGTGTTTGTTTTGGCCGGCGGTTAAGAGCAAAGAAAAAGAGATATAGAGTGAAAAATAATGAGGCATTAGGTTTGTTTATATACACCTTGGAAAACTTCTCTTCCAAGGTTAAACAAGATAAAGCCAAAAAAATATTTTCCTCCTTATCTTGTCTCCCTATTTAGGCCGGATATTCACAAGCTCCAAAAGAGGTTTTCGGAACTTTTCCGACTCCTTCTTTTAGCTTCTTTAACCTTCTATAACGGTCGTTTAATACTTAAATTTTAATTACTTAACGATCGTTAGCTACGGTTTGATTTAATAAATATAATAAATATATTTAATAAATAAATAAATTAACTCTTCACGTAATGTGTGCAATCTCGTGATCTCGAGTTCGATCCTATCACACGACTATCGATTTTTAAGTCCATAAACTTTCAGCTCCCACTTGGACAAAATTCGAATATCGTGATCACATTGATTAGCGTCTAGTTACACTAACAATGTCACTAGCACAACTCGAGTAAGGTTTCCTGGACAAAACCTTTTAACGATATATAATCATTATTATTATCCTTTCATTTCAAATACATTGTTAATAAGGATATGGATCTCAGTCATTCCTTTCATTAACTATTCTGTTTCTCGTTTACGGATATAGCAAGATTACCAAAACACATTTGGGTGTGGCCACACAAACATCTTACTATTCCCCCGAGGGGCCCAGTTGTATTTATACTTCAAAAAACGTTTTGAAGGAAACGGACCCCATTTCGACTACAAGCAAAACACATGAACTTTGCAACACTTCTGAAACTAACCCTTATGACTACCAGTTATGTTTAGCGTTAGGTTACCTTACAGAAATGCATTATATTCAATACAGTTTTCTGGCATCTCAGGTCTAAGGATAAATATTTATGATTTACTTAATGACAAAGATCCATAAAGTAAAATCACATAGTTGGGATAAGTCCAATATTTGATCCATCAAATATCACCCAAAATTGACCAATATATTTTCAAGTATACTCTGTCACTATTTTGAATTGTCTTAGTTTAATAATACTCCCATATTATTAATCGACAACGGACATTTAGAAACATCATAATGCTCACGGATTAAAACATGTAAAATAGGATACAAAATCAAATAATAGAAAAATAAACGAAATCCAATCTTTATTTCATCAATTCAATAATGTCTTACATCCTTTATCCAAATACTAATCAACAGATTTATTGCATGAATTCGCTATGCCTTGACATGCTTAACTACCTTTGGCCTAGATAAAGCCTTAGTAAAAGGATCAGCTACGTTATCATCTGTGTGAACTTTTATTAATTTTATTTCTCGAGCTTCCACTTGTTCTCGAACGTAGTGATATCTACGTTTAAAGTGTCTGGCGCCTTTCATAACTCCAGGGTCATTGGCGAATATTATTGCAGCAGAATTGTCGCAATATATATCAATAGGTTCTTTAATTGAAGGCATCACTCCAAGATCTCCAATAAACTTCCTAATCCAAACAGCTTCCATTGCAGCTTCTAAAGCGGCCATGTACTCAGATTGAGTCGCATGCATAGCAATGGTTTTCTGCTTACTGCTCTTCCAGTCAACTGCTCCTCCATTGATGACAAACACGTAACACGTCTGAGACTTCGTATCGTCTTTATCACATTGCCTGGACGCATCACAGAATCCTGTTACATTCAATTTTGTGTCTGGTTTACACCCGAATACCAAAAACATATCTTTCGTATTTCTCAAATACTTTAGAATATGCTTAACAGCAGTCCAGTAGGACTTTCTTGGATTCTGTTGGTATCTACTGACCAAGTTCTGAGAAAATGCCACATCAGGCCTTGTGCATCTTACAACATACATAATAGATCCTACAGCCGAAGCATAAGGCACCTTCTTCATGTAAGCCACCTCTTCAGGTGATGATGCATCTTTCTCATGACTTAACTCATGCTTAACCTCCATCGGTAAGAAACCTTTCTTAGAGTTATGCATGTTATATTTCTTTAATATCTTATCAATATAAGCATCTTGGCTAAGACCAATTAACCGTCTACTCCTATCTCGATAGATCTTAATTCCCAGAATATATGCAGCATCTCCCAAATCCTTCATAGAAAAACATATACCAAGATAATCCTTAACTTCCTTAAGTCTTGGAATCTTACTTCCCATGATCAATATGTCATCGACATATAGAATTAGGAACACTACATTACTCCCACTAGCTTTGCGGTATACACATGGTTCATCATGATTTTGAACAAATCCGAACTTTTTGATTTCTTCATCAAATCGCTTATTCCATTGACGTGATGCTTGCTTCAAACCATAAATAGACCTTTGAAGTTTGCACACGCGTTTTGGATATTTAGGATCAACATACCCTTCCGGTTGTTGCATATAGATGTATTCATCTAAGCGACCGTTCAAGAAGGCAGTTTTAACATCCATTTGCCATATCTCATAGTCATAGTATGCTGCTATAGCTATGAGAATCCTGATAGCTCGTAAGTCTGCTACATGAGAAAATGTCTCCTCGTAGTCTACGCCAAAAGTTTGAGTAAAACCTTTAGCCACTAAACGTGCTTTATAGGATTGTACATCACCATCCATATCAGTTTTCTTCTTATAGATCCACCTATTTTTCACTACTTTAGCAGTTTTAGGTGCATCTACAAGACTCCAAACATCATTGATTTCCATGGATTTCATTTCCTCATTCATCGCAACTATCCATTTTGACTTTTCTGGATCAGACATTGCGGATCGATAGTTAGCAGGTTCACCAAGATCCCCTACTTCCTCCTCATCATCCTCTATGTATAGACATAGTTTGTCCGGCGCACGTATAGCCCTTTGAGACCTACGCGGAGGAATTAATTCCGGTGGAACACTCAGACTTTCTGGTTCTACAGGAATTTCATCGCTAGTATTTTCAGAAGGCAATGTATCTTCTTGAATTTCTTCAAGATCATAATTTCTCCCACTGAATTCTTGATTTACAAGATCATTTTCAAGGAAGTCTCCATACTGAGCCACAACTATTTTTTTCTCAGCCGGATAATAAAAGTAGTAACCCATAGTTTCCTTAGGGTAACCTAAAAAGATACATTTTGAGCGTTGTTGGAGTTTATCTCCAGAGTCACGTTTCACATACGCCTCACAACCCCAGACTTTCAAATAAGACAAATATGGCTTCTTGCCATGCCATAGTTCATATGGTGTCTTATAAACCTTCTTTGTGGGAACCATATTTAGAATACGAACAGCAGATTCAAGAGCATAATCCCAAAAGGATAATGGTAAAGTTGTAAGATTAAACATAGATCGTACCATATCCAATAATGTACGATTTCTCCTTTCAGATACACCATTTTGTTGTGGAGTATAAGGAGAAGTAAGTTTCTGAACAATTCCATTCTTACTTAAATAATCTTTAAACTCTTGACTTAAATATTCACCACCACGATCAGAACGAAGAGCTTTAATCTTCTTTCCTAGTTGTAACTCTACTTCGGCTTTAAACGTTTTGAATGTTTCAAATACCTCATGTTTATGTTTAAGTAAATAAACATAACCATAACGGCTATAATCATCCGTAAACGTCAAGAAGTAGCTAGCACCTTTCCTTGACACATGTCTAAGTGGTCCACACACATCAGTTTTTATTAAACCAAGTAGTTCAGTAGCCCTTTCAATATTGCTATTAAAAGGTTTCTTGGTCATCTTTCCAGAGATACAAGATTCACATTTATCAAATGATTCATCATTGATACTTTCCAAAAGCCCATCACGGTGAAGCTTTTGTATGCGAGTCTTCCCAATATGGGCAAGCCTACAATGCCAAAGATAAGAAGAGTTCTTGTCTAACTTACTCTTCTTATTCATGCTAAAAACAAAATTATTTTTTCTCTTGGGATTTTTATCATGCATGTTAATTTCAAAAACACCATTCACAGAAATTGCATCTAAATAGAATAAACAATCTTTGAAAACAGAAATTCTATTATTATCAATCGTGTGAGTAAATCCAAGATCCAACATACAAGAAAAGGAAATGACACCCCTAACAATTGTAGGTGCATAGTGACAATTATTCAAAACCAGTACTAAACCCGAAGGTAAAACTAATTTAAATATTCCTATAGCTTCAGCCGCTGCTTGTGCGCCATTGCCCACTTGCAGAAATTGTTCCCCATAGGTAAGCCTCCTTTTCAACTCAAATCCATGTAAGGTATTACAAATATTAATACCACATCCCGTATCATATACCCAGGAGTTTGATTTGTATGAAATGTTGATCCCAAACTTAGATCGATTAGCTTTGTGTATACGAGATTAGATCAAGTAATACACGTATAGAAACCTTTGTATATACTTATGAATCTAAGTGTTATGCGGAATTTAACACTTAAACAAGAACACACAATGATATAAACAAACTTTCACTTTGATTATCAATATCAAACTTGCTTACAATGAAAGTAGTTTACGAATGAAAACTTATATTAAACATTAACGTAAAGGTCTTCTTTTATAGACATAAGAAGCCTTGTACAATAATCTACGTATCAGCTATTCTAGGTAAAGATAAATATAGAAAATACATTATCGTTCCTATCCTTACTAGAAGTATTCTAGAATATAATAAACGTGTAGAATATATTTTCCATCAGTGCTTGTCTTCAATGTGTCAACGCTTGACTTTAACTTGTCAACGCTTGTGCTGTCAGCGCTTGTTTTGTTCTTGTCAACGCTTGTTTTGTTCTTGTCAGCGCTCAAGTGATCTGGCCTTAATTTATTCCCAACAATCCTCCCCTAAACTTGATATCCACTCTTATGATCAAGTTTCTGAATAAGCATTAAGGACTAGGAGGAATCTTACAAACCTTCTCATATTGATAGTGAATAAATCTGATCAAATCTTTTGCCACGTCACTTGAATAATCTATTTCCAGCTGAGTGTCCTTCATCTTCTCCAAAATAGCCTTGGATATGAAATACTGGGCATCCACAAGTAGATACTCAGCAAACTTTGTAGAACTCAAATGATAAACACCAGCAGCTGAATATAACCTCCATTGAAGACCACTGAGGTCATCTTCAAGATCCTTCCAATTTGCAGGATCCTCATCTTTTGGTCCACACATTCTTTTGAATGTGGTCCAAAGTTTTATTCCATTAGCTGAAGTTGGTGCTTCAGCCTCATACTTGGTCTCCAGCAACCTCCAAAGGTCTACCAAGTCTTCTCTATCACAACTTGCAAACAAAGATATGAGAGTGGTAAAAGTGTGTACCTCCTTGCCAAATCTGCCAATCTTCCAGAACCCACATTCATCTTCTTCATAGCTCACAATTGGGTTCCTGGAATCTAATGGTAACACTTGCACCATATCTGAAGCTTCTAATGGGGAGAGCTTGAGGCTCTTTCTTATAACTGCTTCACTTGGATATAGTGGATCCATATCTTTTGGAAACTCAAATGAAATTCCCTTCTTCACTGGCATGGGAACAATCATAGCTTTCTTGATTTCCATTTCTTCTGCAAGTTCCTCCTTTCTTTCATCTGAAAGAAGTCTGAGAGTGTTTGCTTCCTGCACTCTCACCTAAATAGGATAAGCCCTGTTTTCCAACTCATCAAATGTCAAAGCCTTCAACTTCTGATATGTCCATCCATCTCCATGACATATGAGCAACATAAAGTAGAGCTCCCTTCTATCCCTTTTCAATTCTGAGAGAATATTGCTTGCCTTGTGTTTCAAAATTACCTGGCAATCCTTCTGAACTCTAAGAAGAAGCTCCAAACCCCATATTTGATCTGAAATGGTCAAGTCTGGATTATCCATGCATCTTTCTTCCCAAGCATTGTACATTTGAACCACCTCTGGCATGTCAAAGTCAACCTGCAATTTCAACTCTCTCAGCTTCTCTTTGGCCAACTCATCCCCATACTCAAGCCTTTCAGGTTCTATAATCATTACACTTGAGTCTGAGCTAGCTCCATCACTTCCTTCTTCAGAAGTCACAACAAATGGTGACTTTTCCTTTTCATCATGTTCCATGATTTGTGCAGCCAATCTTCTATCAAATTCAACTTGAGCTGCATCTTTTGGAACAATCTCCTCTACCATTATACCCTTACCCTTATCTGATGGTGCAATGGTTGGTAAGGTAGATGGTAATACCTGAGTAGAAACCTCCTTGATGATAGATGATGACTGGGATACATCACCTTCATGTGCAGGCCTGTCAACGCCCAAATTTGTCCTATCAGCGCCCAAAATACTTCTATCAGCGTCCAAATTTTCCTTGTCAACGCTCAAATATCTTCCCTCGGTGCCTTGTGTAACCTCTCTTAACATAGCTATAAATGATAAATTTAAGTTGGTGGGAGAGACTAAGGACGTATCAAAACCTGTTTGTTTCTTCAAAGTTGTAAGGGCCTCAGCAACATCCATTGATTGACCATCATGGCTGCCCTTATCACTCAGATTTATTGGATCTTCCTCCCCTTTGGAAGATTCCTCCATACCCTTCCTAGCACGATCACTTTCCAAAACAACAATCCTCTCCCTCAATTGCTTGAGTTCAAGGCCTTGTGAGCTGACTACTTGTACTAAGTCTGCATTTTGCCTTTGCAAGCTAATGCAGACTGCCGTCAATTCCATAAGAGTCATTGGTTCCAGTCTGCCCTCTTCTAAAATGGGGATTTGACCTCCCAAGTCAGATTCATTGGGCATGGATGAGGACTTAATGATGGTGGGACTGCCTTGGCCAACATCTAAGCCAGAACCAATAGTCCCAGCCTCGTCCAGGGCACCAGCCACACTTGTGGTGGTGGTTCTCTCTGCTTCATGGCTAGGACCACCAGAGGAGAACACTCCAGTAGTCCTTTGGCGTTTCATCAACCTATATTCAGGGGGTGTGGAAGAATGAGTGGATGTGGGTTGGTTAAGGGGTGTTTGGGATTGTGAAGGTTGTGTGTCAGCGTTGGAAATAGGCACATCAATGCCAACATTGAGTGTGTTAGCGTTGAAGGATTCTGAGTCAATTTGCATTTGTTCAGGTGAAGGTAAAGGTTCAGGAATTGGTTCAAGTTGTGGTTGAGGGTCAATTTGAGGTTGGGGGTCTGGTTGGGGTTGTGCTGCTGCAATAACAGCAAGCATGGCTTGGGTTAAAGGTAGGTCTCTATGGGGTGGTGAGTTCATCTTCATAAAAATAGCTTTCTTTTGCTCAGGGATCTTATAAAAATCATTGTGATCCCTTGAGCAGTAACCTTGAACATCAAAACCATATGCAGAAAACAGGGATAAGCTAAAGTCATTTTTGTTCCCTTGTTTTTACACATCCCCTCAAAAATCATTTTAGAATAGTTAAATTTTTGTCCTGTTGCAATGCACACAATTGCACTGGCAATGGATCTATTGATCTCATTGTGTGCAGTACATTTGGGACTCAAACATTGAAGGAGGACATGTATGAGGTACTTCCAGGCTGGGGGAAATTCCTGCTTATGATACTTATTTAGAGTACCTTCATCAGGAAAAGGATATCCCAAAGCCCTAAGCCCTTGTTCTATTTCATTTATGGGAAGGGTGGCTATACCATCAGCATCATCAAGATGCAAGGCTTGGCGTACCAAGGCCTCAGTAACCACCCAAGATCTCCCATGAACAATAGAAGTCAATGTGGTCACTCCATTAACTGTTGAGGAACTAACATTGTTCCAAAACTGCTTAATGTGTGTGACTGGAATGAGTGGTGCATGAGAAAGAGCATACCTTAATGGGGATGCGTTCAAATACGCCACCATTTGTGTGTATTGAGGAAACAGAGTATCATCAGGACAAGATAAGCAATCATGTTGTGTTGAGATCTGAACCCCAATTCCAATTCTGTTGGTTTAAACTTTGGTGCCATTGATGAAAGCTGTTAATTTTAAGTGAAGAAGATGAAGTTGATAAGAGAAAAGTGTTAGACAAGAATTATAGATACCCTGTTTAAAATCGGAGTCAAATTTATAGGAGAAAAAGAATGCATGTGATTGGCCCAAAATAGGCAAATATTTTCAAAAATCAATCATGAAAATATTGAAAAAGTTATAAGTTATCTCATGCATTAAATGAAAGTAACAACTCCTAAAATTACGGCTTGAAAATATGTCAAAAAGTAACAACTGGGTAGGTCCCATTGAGTGTCAACGGTCAAAAATAACCTATCAACGCCCAACGGCTATAATCTTGTCAACGTTTGCCTATAGCCATGTCAGCGTCCAATTTGGTTACAACAACGCTTGGAAAATTCTTGTCAGCGTCCAAAAATAAAAATATTTTAAAAAGTGAAAAATGACCTTAACAAGTAATTTATCCTAGAGAAGATAACCAAAAGCTGATAATTATTATAGGGCGGCAAGCACTGTCAAGTTATGCACACTTGCATAAGCAAGATAGACATAACAGTCCTCTAGTGTCCCTTGCTAACCAAAACTCTTAACAACCAAGTTACCTTATAAAATCCTTGTTACTCCCAGGTAAATCCCATATCAAAATCATTCCCAAGTCTCCCAACAGACCACAACCAATTCTAGGCCAAAAATGTCTTGGCAGCATGCACAGTATATCAACTTTGCATGCTACAGTGCCTCATGATTTAGTAAAACTAACTCATACTCACCTGTGGACACAATCTAGAATTGTGATAAGAGTATCATATGGATACCCAAAAATCCTAAAGGTTCCTAAAACCTCCCCTTAAAATATGATACAAAAGTTTGCTAAAATCATGCATGAACATAAAAAATTTATGTCAAGATAGGAATGAGACATTCCAACCATCATCCATATATAAAAACTTGTCCAAATGCTTCTCCATTGATCCATAAGCAACTCTGTATCCAATGGTATACTGCTAACACCATCTGCACATTTATATTGAAAACCACAAAACTAACATTGTTGCTGACAGCGCCCCGATAACACATAACAGCGTTGAGGGAAGCTTTGTCAGCGTTAGACAATTATATTGCTGACAACGTTACAAAAACACTTATCAGTGTTCAAGTAACCTTTGTCATTGTTAGAAAAAGATAGTGGAAAATCTAATAAGACCAATAATAATGCATCATCCTGTACATACTTTTACAAAAAGACTCTAAAACACATATTATGTGAGATTGACCATCCCAATACTTGTTACCAAGTATTGAAATCTCCTAGCATCAAAAGGTTTAGTTAATAAATCTGACACATTGTCCTCAGTGTCAACCCTATCTGGTTGTATTAAACCTTTCTCAAAGCAATCTCTTATAAAATGGTGTCTAATTTCTATGTGTTTAGTTTTAGAATGATGTACAGGATTCTTAATGATGCATAAAGTACTATTATTGTCAACAAATATCTTAGTATGCATAAAATTATACCCATAGTCCAACAGCTAGTTCTGAATCCACAAAACTTGGCCACAACATGCAACTGCAGCCACATACTCTGCTTCAGTTGTAGAATTAGCCACCACTGTTTGTTTCTTGCATTGCCAAGATATCAACTTGCTCCTAAGAAACTGACATCCACCAGTTGTGGATTTCCTATCAAATTTATCACCTCCATAATCACTATCTGAATATGCAATCAGCTCCAATGGTGAATCCTTTGGGTACCACAAACCAAGACTAGGATAGCATCTTAGGTACCTAAAGATCCTCTTCACAGCATAAAGGTGACATTCTTTGGGAGTCACTTGATGGCGTGCACAAGCACACACAGCAAACATAATGTCAGGTCTGGAGGCAGTAAGATACATCAAGGATCCAATCATGGATCTTAGTGCCTGACATCAACATCTTTCCCATCTCCAATCTTTCCCCAAGGGTGTTCTCTATCCATAGGAGTAGTAGCCCTCTTTTCATGTTGAGAAAAGCCAAACTTCTTCAAGATCTCAGCAACATATTTATCCTGGGTGATGAAGATACCATCTTCTTTCTGCTGAACTTGTAAACCAAGAAAGAAGTTCATCTCCCCCATAGCACTCATCTTAAATTTGTCTGTCATAAGTTTGGAGAAATCCTCACTCATCTTTAGATCAGTAGACCCAAAAATGATATCATCAACACAGACCTGCACAAGCAACACATCCTTGCCTTTCTTCTTTGTAAATAGTGTCTGATCTATGGTGCCCCTTTTGAATCCATTGTCCACCAAATAGGTAGACAAAGTACCGTACCATGCTCTAGGGGCCTGATGAAGGCCATACATAGCCTTTTTGACTCTATACACTTTATCTGAATGCTCTGGATCCTCAAAACCAGGAGTTTGCATTACATATACTTCCTCAACAATGGTGCCATAGAGAAAGGCACTCTTGACATCCATTTGATAGACAGTGAAGCCTATGTAGGATGCATAGGCTAGAAAAATCCTTATAGCTTCAATCCTTGCAACTGGTGCAAAGACTTCCTCATAGTCTATCCCCTCCTCTTGTGTATAACCTTGAGCCACTAACCTTGCCTTGTTTCTGACCATAATGCCTCTTTCATCTCTTTTGTTCCTGAGAACCCATCTTGTCCCTATAGGTCTGACATATCTGGGACAATCAACCAGCTCCCAAACATCCTGAATTGCAAATTGGTGAAGCTCATCCTGCATTGCTTCCACCCAACTTGGTTCCTTGAGAGCATCAAATATTTTGTTGGGTTCTTCTTGTGACAGAAAACAAAGCAAACAAACATGCTTGCACAAGAGGGGTATCAACCTTCTTGTGTATATTGGCAATAAACCCACCAAGACCTTGATGAGATCTTCTAGTCTGAACTGGAGTCATAATATCACCAATGATCTGGGATGGGGGGTGATTCTTCATTGTGGAAGTGAGAACTCCTCCTTCAAAAAGCCTGGTGTCCTCAACCTCACGCTCCATGTTGCCAATATCTTCTTCATCAGACTCTCTTTGATCAATGTGAACCTCTTCATGAGTATTGGAAGGTCCACCTTGTTCAAAAATGGAAGAGAAAAGATGCCCATAAGTGTTGTCAACGTCTGAATCTTGGTTGTCAGCGTCTGGGCTAACAGCGCTTGAAATGTTGTTGTCAACGTCTGAGCCATCAACGTCTGGATTGGTCTTGTCAGCGCTAGATTTGTATTTGTCAGCGCCTGAAGGACCATGCATGTTTGTATCTGGTGGTATTTGGAAACCACCATTATCTTGTCCAGCAGCAGCAGCAGCAGCAAAAGCATCTGTCCAAATGGGAATTGTAACAAATTCTTGAATAGGAGATGTCTTTTCTGCTTGTGATCCAACCTTTTCATGAACCTGTGTACCTGAAACATTAACAACTTGTTCCTCCACAACATTTGAAGTTACCTTCAGAATGTCTGGATTAGTGACAGGCATATAATTTAAAGTTCTAGATAAGGGTTCCAAGTCAAACAACCAATTAGGACCACTTTCAGGATCACTAGGTTTATTCTCTAAAAACCTAACATGTACTCTTTCAACTATACGTTTGTCCTCTTTAAGATAAACCCTATAACCCTTGCTCTGCACTGAATATCCCATGAAGTAACCCTCATCACCTTTTGCACTAAATTTCCCTAAGGCATCACTAGTATCCAAGACTACTACATGACAACCAAAAGGTCTGAGAAAACCAATATTAGGTTTTCTACCCCAAAGTAACTCATAAGGTGTTTTGTTCTGAATTTTGTTAACCAATGCTCTATTTTGCACATAGCAAGCTGTATTAACAGCCTCAGCCCAAAAGGCTATAGGAAAGTGAGCATCAGCCAACATTGTTCTGGCTGCTTCAATTAGGGTTCTATTTTTCCTCTCAGCAACCCCATTTTGTTGTGGGGTTCTAGCAATACTAAATTGCCTTGTAATTCCTTTCCTGTCACAGAAATCATCTAGCTTCTTATTCCTAAATTCTCCACCATTATCACTCCTAAGCATTTTAACCTCATTGCCATACCTCTTCTCAATCTGAGTGATAAAATCAATAAGAACATCAGCTGTGTCACTCTTCATAGCTAGAAAGAATGTCCAAGTAAACCTAGAAAAGTCATATGTGATAACAAAGCAATATGACTTACCATTCAAACTTTCTATATTGGTTGGACCAAATAGGTCCATATGAAGCATATGAAGAGGTCTAGAACTAGTATGCACCTGTTTGGACTTGAATGAGACCTTGTGCTGCTTGCCTTTAAGACATGCAACACAAGAGTGGTCATTGTGGAAGGCCTTCTCAGGCAAACCATCAACTAAACCAAGCCTCACAAGTCTATTTATATTTTTGAAATTTATGTGCCCTAGTCTTCTGTGCCACAAATTACTCTCATCTACTGAGGCCTTAGCATAAAAACAAGACATATTATTATTCATTTTAATCCCATTTAAATTCACATTATATATGTCTTTATGCCTAGGTGTTCTATACTCAATATATTTCTCATCAGGGATCTTAAAATCTTTGCTTAACACCAAACACTCAGTATCAGTAAAAAGAACTTTATTTTTGTTATCACAAACTTGTGATACACTAAACAGGTTGTAATCAAGTTCTTTTACCAGGAAGACATTCTTAAAACGCAGATTCTTGGTGAGAAGGGTTCCTTTGCCTCTGATAGTTCCATATCCGCCTCCAAAGTAAACCTTATCACCATCTTTAATAGGAGTGAAGTTCGTCAGATAGTCTTCCTTCCCTGTCATGTGCCTTGAGCATCCACTATCCCAATATCCATAATCATTGATCTGTCTTTGAATGCCCTGCACATAAATAAAACAAATTAGTTTTCTTTGGGAACCCAAGTCTTAAAAGACTTGGATTCATCTGGTTGTTCAATAAGAACAGACTTGGTTCTCACAACAACCCCATTCTCATCCTTCTTAGGATGAAATACCCAGTTAACCCCAATAGGTTTTGTAATGACCTTTGAAATGTAATTAAACCTATTGCAAGTCATTGAAATCCCATTATCATTAGGGTTTTGATCTTTCTTGGGTCTCCATGTTAAGCTTGAAGACGCTTTAGACCCCTTACCTTGTGGTTGCAAATATTTAGGTCTGGTCACGTTTCTGTCAGCGTTAGAATTTGTCCTGTCAACGCTGAAATTACCCTTGTCAGCGTTGAACCTAGGGTTTTCTACAGAAACCCATTGCCTATTTGACCAGGTGTTTGTCTTTTGAAATGGTCTTTGTCCATGAGTGTTAGACCTTCTAGTAAAGAATGGGGCAGGTCTAATCACTTGTGGACTTTGCTGCACACAAGGTTTGGGTCTGACAACGTTTGACTTTCTAACAACGTTGACTTTGTTCCTGTCAGCGCTGAAATTGTTCCTGTCAGCGCTGTATTTGGGAGCGTTGACACACTTGTAAGCCAAATGTGAAAAGCTACCACAAGTGTAACAAGCTTTCTTAGACACAACCTTAGGTCTAGAAGAGAAGAAATCTGTTCCATGATTGCTAACTTGGCTCTTGGGTGACCTATTATTCCTATACATCTCTGCATATTTAATGGTAGGTCTTCTAACAGTGTTTGAGCCTAGGTCAACAGATTTACCAGTGATTGGGTTAGTAACCTTAATGGGTGGTGACTCATTGGGACTTTCACATAGCAAGCCACCCTTGACAAATAAAGTAGGGTTAGCCTTCTTTCACTCATTTAGGTCAGTCAGTTTTTGTTGATACTCTTCAACTGGAGTGACAATTCTTGGTGGAGGAATGAATTCCTCCTCTTGGAGCTCTGGCAAACCAGTCCAAGATAAGTCCCTTTGTTGGACACCATAGAAGTCACCAGCTGGTGGTGGAACCAAAGAGTAATCATTCATCCCAATCCCAGTCATGTCCTTAGGATCCCTTTGTTTAGCCACACAGTCTCCTAGGGTTTGGGTGGCTCTATCAAATCTTTGAATTTTGAGGCCAACATTATCTTTATTCTTAATGGCCTCATCTAACTTAGCCTGTAATTCACCATTAACCCTTTCCATGATGTTTCTAATATCCATACTACCCTCTAACTCATGTTTTAAGATATTGATTTTATCTTTTAAGTCAAATTCCATTTTCTTGTATTCAGAAACTGTTTTCTTAGTTTCAGTAAGAGCTAGTTGGTAATTAGACAATTTACATCTTTCAGTACTCATATCATCTTTTAATTTTAACACCTCTTTGTTAAGTTTTTCAGTATTTAACCTACAACCTTTGCTACAAAAAGTGTCATCATATACCTCATTATCAGATGAAGAGGAGGAGTGTGCCATGAGAGCATATTCAACATGCTCTTCTTCTTCAATATCAGCAACCAAAGCTTTGTCCTCTTCAGCATTCTTAGCCAGATAGCTCCAATCCCATCCCATACCATCAAATCCTTGAACTGCAACCATGGCTTTGGAATCCTGAGCTTTAACAACCTGACTTGAGGTTTTACCAACATTAGATCTTCTAGGAGATCTGCATTCCCTCATGAAGTGCCCCATACGATGGAAGTTGTAGCATTCAACTTTGGATTTGTCAAATCCAGCTGTGTCTTTAGCATTGAAGGTCATTTTCTTCTTAAACCTTCTGTTCCACCTGTTTGCTCTTATACTAGCAAGAGCCATATTCCACTTGATGTCCATCTCTTCCAAGTGTTCATCACTTATCTGCTCAAGGTCCTCATATGTAATCACTAAACCATTGGGCAAAGAAGCAATGTAAGCACAAACAGTATCCAAATCCAAACCAGCAGGTTTAATTCTTGGGGAGTCACTCTTGAATGTGTCAGCGTCTGAATAGGAGACATTGACAGGACTTGTTCCAGCGCTGACATATGATGATCCAGTAACTGGATGCATGTAAGAGTCCTTCTCATTGAATTGACCTTCACTGTGAGAGAAGAAGGCCATGTTGCTGTTGGTAGATTTGCTTCCATGTTCCAAAAGAGTTTCATCTTCCAACAGCCTTAGTTTGTTGTAGATGTCATCAAACGAGGAGCTCTTGTAAGTATTGTTGGCAAGAATAGATCTTGCCTCAATCTTCCATGCCTCACCAAGACTTTTAAGAAAGGTAGCATTGATGTCAACATCACCAACTTGTGTCCCCATGAAGGACAACTTGCTTGTAATGTCAAGCAATCTGCTTCTCACACTACTCAGTTTCTCATTGGGTTGAGATTTGAAGACAGCATAATCATGCAGAAGTTGCTTTTTCTTTTCTTCCTTAGTGTCTGCATTGCCACCATATGCAACTTCAAGAGCTTCCCAAAGATCCTTAGCAGATTCATAGCCTCTATATTTATGCTGGTTTTCTTGTCCCAAAGAGACTTTCAGAATATTTAGGGCTTTCATGTCAACCCTTTTCTTTGCTATGTCATCAGCAGACACAGCTCTACCATCTCTAGGTTTTTCTTTCTTATCCTCTTCAGAACATCCAGCAACAACTGATCTTTGAGTAATGACATCAAGAATCTTTTGAGCCTTATTGAATGTGTTTCCATATTCAATAATCTCCCAGAGTGTGTAGTCATAGATCCTCAGATATTGTTCAAAGTTGAACTTCCATAAGTCAAAGTTGGTTGCATCAAGCATGGGAATCTTGATGTTTGGTAAGGCTGAGGAGGAGGAGGTTATTGCTTCAGACATGATGTTATTAGGGTTTCTGAGAAAATTAGGGTTTTGGTTATTTTAGGGTTCTGGTGTTCTTTAAGATCAAAAGTTCCTCAACAAGCTCTGATACCACTTGTTGATCCCAAACTTAGATCGATTAGCTTTGTGTATACGAGATTAGATCAAGTAATACACGTAGAGAAACCTTTGTATATGCTTATAAATCTAAGTGTTATGCGGAATTTAACACTTAAACAAGAACACACAATGATATAAACAAACTTTCACTTTGATTATCAATATCAAACTTGCTTACAATGAAAGTAGTTTACGAATGAAAACTTATATTAAACATTAACCTAAAGGTCTTCTTTTATAGACATAAGAAGCCTTGTACAATAATCTACGTATCAGCTATTCTAGGTAAAGATAAATATAGAAAATACATTATCGTTCCTATCCTTACTAGAAGTATTCTAGAAGATAATAAACGTGTAGAATATATTTTCCATCAGTGCTTGTCTTCAATGTGTCAACGCTTGACTTTAACTTGTCAACGCTTGTGCTGTCAGCGCTTGTTTTGTTCTTGTCAACGCTTGTTTTATTCTTGTCAGCGCTCAAGTGATCTGGCCTTAATTTATTCCCAACATGAAAGATTAAATAACTCTATCATAAAAAAGTTACCAGAAGATGATGCTGCAGCAGCTTGCTCAGACTTCTTCTTATGTTCTGCCATTTCATGGAGATAGAGAGAGCAATTCCTCTTCCAGTGTCCAGTCATCTTGTAGTAGTGACAAGTCTCATCTTTCAGAGATTTCTTAGCAAAGTTCTGCTTTGGTTTTGATGTAGTCGCAACTTGCTTGCTCTTATCAACCTTGCATTTGCCTTTCTGCTTCTTATTCACTTGCGGTTTTGGTTTCGACACTCTACCCTTTTGTACATAAAGTACTTGAGGAGTAGCAGTGGGTGCCTTATCTTTCAAACCCTTTTCGAAGTCAATGAGCATTGCATGCAAATCATTAACTGTCTTCCCCGTGCAATGCATATTATAGTTACGAACGAAATCATTGAAGTCCTTATTAAGGGACCTATTGATCAAGTTAATAGCCATATTATTATCAAAGGGTTATCCTAGTGATATGAGTTGTTCCATATAACCCCTCATCTCCATATAATGAGCACTTACGGACTTTCCAGGAGCTTGCTTGCAACTATGTAGAGCATCAACCAGATCATAGATCTCTACAGCTTGCGGCGTTTCATACACAACCTTGAGTTCATCAAGCATTTGCTGAGGAGAAGCTAGCTCATACTTCCTTTGAAGTGATGGAGCCATTCTCCCTAATATTACAGCAGCCACCTCATGGTGCTTCTTAACGTTAGCAGCGTGTTGAAGCCTTTCCGCATCAGTTGCTCCTTCAGCAAGATCCTCCGGAAAAGGAGTTTCCAAGATATTGATGGTACCCGCTGCTCTCAGAACAATTCTTAGTGAGCGGTACCAATCATTGAAATTAGGGCCAGTAAGTCCAGGCCGTTCAAAAAAAGCTTTGAACGCCGAGCTTATTGTCAGATTGTTTTCGGGTTGAGCCATTTCTACAGAAATAAGTTCAAACATTAGTATTTTCGATAATAAAATTCAAGAAAATAAAATCACCCCGGTACTAAAACCATAGTATTTTCCTTGAAAAACTAGAATCCATATTGACATAGATTTATCACATCAGTTGATCTGCTAGTGACAAATGTATTCAACACAGTAACTTGTCGAACAATAATTGCCAAAACATATTGCAATTTCTAGATATGTCAGGGATTTACATTGCCAAAAACATTTGCATTGTAAACATGTTTTATCTCTTCTTTATGCCTTAAGTTTCCAGTTTTCACTGAGTAACTCAATTAAGTCGACTAATCTAAAGAACGTAAAACCTTCATGTGCAATATTCAGTCATGAAGTTTTCTCTCCATTACAACATCGTCCGATATCTTATATGACGACAATTGTAACTTCAAGTGTTCGTCAATTAGAGGGCATATGACTTAAATTTTAGGGTATAGATTTTGGTGTCAAAATCATGTATGGAGAAGCATGCATACATCTCCATAACATAAGTTTAATAAAACGTTTAGTAAACTTTTTGGTGAGACTAAAAGTTCATCATATATTTGCAAGTTGAGGTATTGGTTAAACCAATCAACCTTAAAGAATTATACCAATAACAACCATAGGTAATTCCAATTTTGACGCACAGGCGAGCTGGGAATTTGGTCAGCGCTGAAGCATAACACCTCCTTCCTTAACCGGGTACTTGACCAGCGGTGCGTTATATCCACTTTATAGTTTATCAAAATTGAGTAGGCCGTTAAGTTGCTATTCCAATTCTAATCAACACAAATCATATGTAATTTAGATCTCAAAACTATTCATTAATTTTGATAATATTTAGTCCATATTATTTTTCTTTTAAAAAAAATTACCCTTGTTTACAACATACAATGTAAAAACGCATGAAAACAAGTAGTACAAAAAAAACTAAATCATATAGCCACATGCAATGACAATTTATTCAAAGAACATAAAATATAGAGTTTTTATAAACATAAAAAGTCTTCCCTAATTTTAAAACTTTGAATCAAATAAAACAAATAGCAATCAAAATTATATGATCCGTAAAAAAACATACATGTTTATTACGGATCTCCCATATCCTCTTAACAATTAAAAAACTACTACGGATCGTAACCACGCATGACATAACAATTAATTCATGCAAAATATCTAAAGTTTAATTACCATGTAATTTTAGGGTTTAAAAAAAATTTATAAAATTTCGGCAGATCCGAATTTTAAAAAACAAAAAACAAAAACCTAATTTTTTTTATAAAACCTAAAAAACAACATGTAATTATTAACACCAATCAATATTAGTTAAAAAAAAACTTTAGATCTTGATAATTAAAATCATGTTAAAATGGCTCTCGATGCCACTGATGGTTTATGATTATCATAACAGTTATAAAAAAACCCTAAAATAGATCAAAGAACACACAGCGGAAGCAAATTAACAACATCTTTAATTAACACAATTATAATTAATCAAGGCTAGGGTTACATACCTTTATCCTAGCAAGATCTACAAGTTGACAAAAAAGGTCACCGGTAGAGATATATCACGAACACCACCAGGATGTAATCTAAAATAAGATTACACCACGATCTTGTACACACGTGATACGGTGAGTTAACCATGAGTCTAGCACGAACAAAATCGAGCTTCCAAGTCTATGTAAGATCTACCCAACAACCCTAGAGAGGGGCTAGGACTAGATCTATAATAGCTTATTGAAAATCAAAGAAGAACCCTAATGGGTGTTTGTTTTGGCCGGCGGTTAAGAGCAAAGAAAAAGAGATATGGAGTGAAAAATAATGAGGCATTAGGTTTGTTTATATACACCTTGGAAAACTTCTCTTCCAAGGTTAAACAAGATAAAGCCAAAAAAATCTTTTCCTCCTTATCTTGTCTCCCTATTTAGGCCGGATATTCACAAGCTCCAAAAGAGGTTTCCGGAACTTTTCTGACTCCTTCTTTTAGCTTCTTTAACCTTCTATAACGGTCGTTTAATACTTAACTTTTAATTACTTAACGTTCGTTAGCTACGGTTTGATTTAATAAATATAATAAATATATTTTATAAATAAATAAATTAACTCTTCACGTAATGTGTGCAATCCCGTGATCCGGCGTGATTCTCATCCGAGTGATGATCAAGGTCCAAATCATATAAACCGGTTATCTTCGCAAATATAACTAAAGATCGGTTCGAATACACATAAATTCACTTAGCTTGGAGTAGCTATGGCTGGATGTAAAATACTTAGAAGTCATGTAGCAATGTATTTTTCTTATTCATCGGGAGCACACATACAATAATATATTTCTACCACTGAAAGTTGATAATCTCATACTGTTATGTTCAAAAATTATAAAATTCATATGTATGATATACAATCTCAAACACCCCGTGTTCAAGCACTTAACAATGAGCAAGTTCACCACAACAACATGAACAATTCCGTAGGATGGGGTACCGGTTAACAATGAGCAAGTTCATAGTTGCTCATTGTTTAAGCAATATGCATTTTATAATAAGCAATCTAAAACACCGCTTAATTTAGAACTGTTTATTTATGTGAATTGGGTGTTTGTCATTAGTTGTAACAGTTTATTTGTGTATGCTAAATTTTGTTTTTATCACGTTACTTCTATATGGAGCTCATGTGGTGGAGAGACAGTTCTTGATTAAAGGTAATTTGTTTTCATGCTTATTGGGATTAGTCATAAAGTTGTTAAGTATCATTTCGAACATCTAATAAACACTATCTCTTTTTCTCATGTTATTAATTACTTCAATTCTATGACACGTTTTAGTCACTCCAACTCAATTAGTCCGGATGTCAATGAAAATTAAGCTTGCAGTGAAATCGTGTTATTAGAATTGTCTATGGTACAACGTTGGTGATGAAGGCTGTTTGCTCCTAACATATATGTTAGTGTTTTTTAACTATGAAAAGTAGTTACATAGTATTTTGGCTTATTTAATGATTAAGGTTGTTTAGTTAAATTTTAGAAATAAGTAGGATATATGAAGTGATTACCAGCCCCAATTTTTAAAAATCGGTTTTTTTTATAAGAAAAGTGAACGAGCTATGAAAAGGTTTTCGTTGTAGCAGACATTAACCGAAAACCCGATTTTTCATAGCTCGTTCACTTTTCCTAAAAAAAACCGATTTTTCAAAATTGGGGCATTTCATATAGCTTACGTATTTCTAGAATTTAACTAAACAACCTTAATCTTTAAATAAGCCAAATTACTATGTAACTACTTTTCATACTAATTCGGTACAGGCGAAAGAAAGGAGCAAGATACGGCCGCCGAAAATTATCGCGCAGGAACAAGCGTAGGGCTGTAGCGCGCCCTTCAACCAGGAAGAATAGTTCGGTGTCGTGCTTATCTCTAAAATGAATAAAAACCGAACCGAAACGAGCAAATTCTATTCAGTTTTTGCTTTGGATATACAGCTCGGTTCAGTTCGTTTTGGTTCGAACCACCTAAACAGAACCAAACTGTTCGATTTTGGTGTAAATCGGTTCGCTTTCTCGGTTTGATTTTTCTAAAAATTTAATTCGTTTTGGTTCGGTTTAATTTCGAGTCGGTTACGACCTGATGCTCAGACTTACTTTTACGTACGTCAGTGAGAATACTATAATCTCGGGCACAAACCATTGTCCATTCTATAAAGAATAGTATCGCCAACTATCATTAGTTAGTGAGGTATCAACTGAAGTAAGTAAGAGTTTATAATCAAACTTTTTACCTCTCACATACGAAGACTCGTGAATCTTTGAAGGTGGGTACCAAATAGAGGTGCACAAAACCCATTTTTCTCATAACTGGTTTATGTGTATTCTAACCGATCTTTAGTTAAATTTGCGAAGATAATCGGTTTATGTGATTTGGACCTTGATCATCACTCGAATGAGAATCTGGTAGGATCGTGGGTCGGGTCACATGTGGACCATAGGTACTTCGCGAAGATAGCGGTAGCAAGAAGCAGCAACGTAAAAAAATGATAATAAATATATGGTTAAAAAAAATTACAATCTCCTTAGTGTTGTGAATAGAGGTAAAGAATAAGTGTATTCTTCAATTGATATATCACATAGGGTAAATACAAGGAGTATTTATAAGCCAAATACTAGGGTAAACCCTAATTACTATATGGGCCATGGGCATACAAATTATTCATAACACTCCCTCTTGAATGTCTCTATAGATAATACGCTTTGATAATGCTACCTCATTAAAAACCTTGTCAGGAAAACCAGTGGGACAAAACCATGACTAAGGAAAATAGTGTAGCGCGTATTATCTCCCTCTGATAATTACATCACTTAGATCTTTAAGTTGACGCATTCCAATATTGTGAGTAAGCTTCCTGAATTTTGAAGTAGGAAGTGCTTTGATAAATAGATCCGCCAAATTGTCACATGAACGAACTTGTTGAACTAAAATATGACCGCTCTTTTCTAAGTCATGAGTAAAAAAGAACTTCGTAGAATATGTTTTGTCTTATCGCCTTTGACGTAACCTCCTCTAAGTTGAACAAGGCATGTTATGTTATCTTCATACAAAACACTGTTGTCTTCTTATTAGAATCTTTGTATGGTTGGATGAAGTAGCCGTAATAATGGTTACACTTGAAGAATATGTCTTGTTAAAACCTTACTAGACAAAATCCAATGGGACAAAAATATAGTGAAGGAAAAATACATGATTCAGATAACTGCTAGAATAAAAATACGAACACGCATTCCACATTTATCAATAAAATCCTCCTTGGATTTCCATATGAGAATCATGCCTCGTTAAAACCTTACTAGACAAAACCCAGTGGGACAAAAGTCTAGTGAAGGAAAAAGAGTACATAATTTCTTTATACGCTCGGGGATGTTGCCTCTGCCGAAACACCCTGCGGGGACAAAACCTTGGTCAAGGAAAAAAAAAAGTGCAACACGTATCTTCTCTTCCCCTGATGATCACATCTTTATAATCAAGAGGATCTTTTCAACTTCATGTAATCCCATGAACGCAAAAAACGTTTATTAATGTAATGATAAACCATGTCTTTAGTTTTCATGATGCACACATATTTCACCTTTAAGATGTTAAATCTCGAAACTAAGACAAACTTCGTCTTTTCTTTTAAATTCCAATTTTATGCTTCATATCGCCTTTATAATTGCAACTCTTTATTTAGCACACTAATACACACTAAGGCGATTATAAAATATATGCTCTAAACATGATAAATTTAATGCAATCATGTAGTGTTCTCGAGAACTTTTCTTGTATGCCATAATAAAAAATCACCAGAATGCTTCATGCATTTTATATCTTATAAAATCTCAACATCACACGAGCTCTATTCATATATATTTTAGACGCATATCACTTATTTATCGCATTGCCAGATTTATACAATATTTATTGGATCCACCACATGTGAACATGTATCTGCATGATCATTTTCAAGTCTTTGAAAAAATATATGTGTGCCATCATTTGTAACTTATGTATATATTAGTTTTGTTTCTCATAAAGACCGATGCATATTCAATAGGTTGTATAAATATACTATAAGCCTCAATGATATGTTTCATCTCAAGAGACTTCATTTATTCATAACTTTCTTGCGTCATTATGTTTTGGCCATTCATGTATCCATGATCCTCACATTCACTTTAGCGTTATATTATTATTATCATTATCATTATCATGCAAATTATCGTATATATCCATCGACGCCGGTTCATTTATTTTCGATTCCACACTTTACTAGACATTGCATTCTATCATTTATTGAGATCTCATAATATATCATGTGCCCGGGGTTTTCTTAATTATCTTCATGTCTAGAGACTCTTTAAGAGACTATCATGGGGTCGTTATTACCTCGATTCGACCATCTAATTTTCTTGCTCCATATTATCTCTTTAATTGAGGATTTTTATTTAGAATCGAATAGTGTATCACGTTGCAGACGTGCCATAGACTTACTACCAATCATTGGTTTTACTATTGGGACAAACATCGTAATTGGAGCATTAGCAGCATATATATAAGTATGATCTAGTCACTCACTTTTGTTCACTAAACATGCCTGCCAATTACTAGATCTGGAATATAAATTGTCCCTTGAACTTTATGTTCATATTCATTAGTGCGAGGATCAAAATTTCATTATCATAATTTATTCCAAATTTCTCGCTGCTCATTCTCCCTCTGAATGAATAATCATTCTCAATATCTCATTTTGTACGTTGTGGTGGATTTACTATGACATATGCCGCACAATTACATAATCTCATATGAGAAATATGGTTTGTGACCAAAAACCATTCTAATAGGGAGGATTCATTATAACTTGTTGCCAAGATGCGAATTCATATGTTCATATGGTATAAATTGCCCCATAAACCGAAACTATTGTTCTCATAATTATTGGCTTTGCAATTAACTAAAGACGTTTTATAAACGTTTCAACAAAATCAATTCATGTATGAACATTTGCTATATGAAGTTCAACACTTATTTCAATAATTGGCCAGACTTGTAAGAATTCACCACTATTCTCAATAATCATATTTGAAAAATCATGCTCACATCGAGCCACTGATCACGCCAACTTGAAGTTGCGTAATTGATGATCATTTTGACGATGCATCGATTTTATAACTCAAAATGATCCACATGAGACATGTATAGGCCAACATACATGCTCTTTTTATGTTTTCCAAAATCAAAGAATGAGTCCTTATTTTCGTTTAGTGGTGATAAGTAATGAATTTCCATTGAGAACAATAAAAATTAATCAAAATCATCTTAGAAGAAACTCATGGTTCTTCTATAACTTTCGCATCATCATTGACTCGGGATGGTCCAACCGGTCATACCAATTATTACAACAATCTTGGCTCATAAACATTTACTTTATGGCCACATGTGCTTTAATTGCACCTTTTATATATAAAACTTAAAAATATGAAGAGCTTGCATTTCTCTAATTAGCTCATTTATGTCTTGCACACATATAATAATCAAATATTGCAATTATGACATTTAATATAGTTATATACTTTCGGAACTATACTATTAAAAGAACCTATATATGTAAATCAACCAAAATCAATGATTTGGTCATGGGTTCAAGTCTTGAAAGAGACAAAAAATCAATGATTTTCCTCCTTAGTGCGAAGCCGTGAGTTCTAGGGGTTTCCTCTAGTGGTTCGGGTCCCGGGGCCTGCCCGTTATGGATGGTATAATTCGAGGGTCGAATTTCAGTGAGGTTGAGGTGCCGTTATAAAAAAAATGTAAATCAACCAAATAATGTTTGAATAAAATTCTAATACTACAAGACATGTAATCACGTTACACTGTCATATATACATATATGCTTAGTAGGAGGTTACAACTCAATTCATATTCTTGATTTCAAACATTATTGAACTAATAATCAATCTTGCAAACAAACATAGAAATTACTATGTAAAATTATTATGACGAATCGTGTATTAAAATATGGAACTAAATACATATTTGTCTTAGTTCAAAAAATCAATTCATATTCCTAAAAATATTATAATTGTAAGCAAAACCTAGGTAAGTAGCTCAAGTCATGCTAATTTCATTGTAGATCGTATATTAATAACAAGTAAATATTATGCGCTGATAACTAATTACTTGATGACCTAAATAACATATTTGGGTTCCCCCGCAAACGAGGTTTTGCAAAACTAATACGGAGTACTCAGTAATAGGGGTGGCAATTATCGACAAGACACGATTAACGACACGAAGTTAAACAGGTTTGGGTTAAGGATAAAGAGGTTTGGGTCAAAAACAGGTCAACCTGTATAACCCATTTAATAAATGGGTCTTGTTTAGGTTGAGTAAGTATTAAACAGGTCGACACGTGAACCCGTTTAAAAATATATAAGCATCAAAAAATAAAATATATAACCTTAATTTTATGTTTTATTTAGGTTAAATATATTTTGTATGTAGTTAATTAAAAAGTGTCATACATCATTTCTCTCTCATCACTAACCACCAATCATTTTTAAATTTCAACCAATCACATTTGTAGGTCTCTTATTAGGTCTACTAATCAGGCCTATTAATCATTTTCTATCATAATAATACTAACATCATTAGATAATATACAAAAATAGAAGAAAGTGATCAAGATACTGATAGAACGTGTTTATAAAGTTAAAGACAGAAGTAGTGTCACAACTTGATAAAAATAATGATTATTGGCTTATTATCTATTGCAAGGTTAGTTAGATTTGTTGTTATGGAATTTTAATGATTTGTCGTTGTTTTGATTATTAGATGTACATATTATTAGGTAGAAAAACACGTATATAATGGTTATTTTAGGTTTAAATGATAATTAATACGTATTTTAAGGTTTTTGTTATATATAAATTAGTTATTTGGACATATATGAAATTTCAAGTTTTAGATTGGATATATATGAAATTTTTAAGTAAGATTGGATATATATAAAATTTGGCATTAGAAGGAGGGATATATATATGAAATTTTTAAGTAAGGTTGGATATATATGAAATTTGATATTAAAAGAAGGATATATATGAAATTTTCCCTTTTATCGCACTACAAAAAAAATGGTTTTTAGGACGCCGATTAGAATCCTATAGTATTACATTATAGAACCTTTGACATAATAGGACCTAAATAAACATGTCCTTTAGTAGGGGTTGTAATAGGAGAAAAGTTCTACAAGGAACATGCATCTAAAAAAGAACAAATGAAGCAATCTCAACCATCCAATATTAATCTTTTTAAATTTAATTAAAAAAACAAATTTTCATCCTATTTCTTAAAAATTAAATATCTCTCAAACCGTTAATCGTTATGAAAAAATAATTATACCGTCACGACGGGAATTAAATTATCTTTCCATAGATATGCACTTCTATATACTTTCGACGAACTTTTTTTAAAAAATTTCATTAAAAAATCACATGTAATTCTCGAAAAATTACATGTAATTCTCGAAAATTCATGTTTGATTAATTATTTTAAAAATCACATTTGAATTTGTAACGTCACATGCGATTTATGAAATCACGTGTATTTTTTTTGACGAGAATTTCAACATTGTAAAATCGTTAAAAGTATATGAAAATAACCGTCTATTAAATGATAAAAATATTTTCGTTATTATTTTAAAACCACACGTGATTTATGTGAATTACATTAAAATGTTTGAATCACATGTAATTTTGTTAATATATTAAAATGTTTGTTGCCATTAATATAAAATATGTTCATTTTACCGGGGTGGAGTCCCCTTTACCCAAAAAAATATATGTAAAACAAATTGGCTTCTGAATTACATGTGATTCGGTGATAATTACATGTGATTTTGCTTGCATTACATATGATTCAAGCATACCGAAACCGTAACTTTTTCTAACAAACCCACATTAGATGAATCACATGTGATTTTTTTAATCACGTATTATGTTTTCATTTATGTAAAATATATAAAACAAATTGGCTTCTAAATTATATGTGATTTTGTTTGAATCACATGTAATTCTGCTTGAATTGCATGTGATTCGGTGATAATTACATATGATTTTTCTTGCATTACATGTGATTCAAGCATTCCGAAACCTTAACTTTTTCTAACAAACCCACTTTAAATGAATCACATGTGATTTTTTTAATCACATGTAATCTTGTTAAAATATTAAATTGTCTGCTTGAATTACATGTAATTCGATGATAATTACATGTGATTTTGCTTGCATTGGATCACATGTAATTCGATGATAATTACATGTGAATTTGCTTGCATTACATGTGATTCAAACATTTCAAAACTTTAACTTCTTCTAACAAATCCACTTTAGATGAATCACATGTGTTTTTGTTTGAATCACATGTAATTTACCACGAATTACATGTAATGCAAGCAAATTCACATGTAATTATCATACATGGATCACAAGATAGCATACATGGATCACAAGACCACTTTAGATAGCATACATGGATCACAAGACCACTTCAGAAGGATGGATGATGTGAGGAATGGAGAGAAAATGTTATTTACCACGAATCACATGTGATTTACCACGAATTACATGTGATTTATCACGAATCGCATGTGATTTACTTGGTTTCTTGATTATTGGTATTAAAGTTGAAAATAAAAATCTATGAAAACATGTAACTTAAAAAAAAGACTAACGCGTAAAATGGGACGAAAGTTAGATGTAAAGTTATGTGAGTCTACATGAATCACATGTGATTTAAAGCAAAATTACATGTAATTATTTATAAAATCACATGTGATTTAAAGCAAAATTACATGTAATTTTGTATAAAATCACATATAATTTGAGCAAAATTACATGTAATTATTTATAAAATCACATGTGATTTGAGCAAAATTACATGTAATTCACACAAAATTACATGTAATTTTCATTCAATACTAACTAACCACTTTATTACAAAAATCACATGTAATTCACACATAATTACATGTGATTTGCATTTAACACTAATAAACTATTTTATTACAAAAATTATATGTAATCACACATAATTACATGTAATTCACACAAAAGTTAACGATTTACAGTGTTAAAAATTCTCGCCAAAAAAATTTCACGTAATTTTGGAAAATTACATGTAATTTTTCGAGAATCACATGTAATTTTTTATGCGTAAATTTAAAAAAAAAAGTTTGCCGAAAGTGTATAGAAGTGCCTATCTATAGAAAGATAACTTAATTCCCGTCGCGATGGTATAATTAGTTTTTCGTAACGATTAACGGTTTGAGAGATATTTAATTTTTAAGAAATAGGATGAAAATGGGTTTTTAAATTAAATTTAAAAAGATTAATATAGACCATTAGATGGAATTTGAATGGATGGTTAAGATTGTTTCCTTCCTTCTTTTTTTGATTCATATTCTATAAGGATCTCACCTCGTTGTAATAGATATTTAAGACCTGTATGAGTGTCTTAATAAACACAAAGATAATAAAACTCATTCTTAACTCCTATAAAGATACTTAATGCAACGAAAACAATGTCATAATAAACCAAGTAATAGGATGTTTTAATGTGTTTTAACATGTGTATACACACTTGATATATTTTGGGACACATTTACGAGTCTTATAATATATTTTTTTGGGACGGAACCGTAGTGCATCAACTGTCATATAAGTATAAAGAAAAGTGTCCTAATACAAAGGTTCGGTGTTAGGACCAAATCTAGTGTCTTAAAGTAGTACAATATCATTCATCGAATAAACGTTTCATTTATATCACTAGTGTCCTAATAGTTAACATCATAAAATACGTGTATGTAACCTCTTTTACAGTAACCAAAACAAAATCCACATGACATATGACCACACTGAATTTATCACAAGTAAATAAGAAAAGAATATAAATTGATGACAATGAAAATATATCATTTTCATCAGAAGTTTACATCCATCATTCAGAGAAAAGTCTTTCAATACTTAACATGAATAAGAAAGAAAATGAATATATGTACAAATTAATTCTCTTGAGATATCCGCACATCATGCAACAATAACAAAACTAGGTAAGAAAAGTAGAAGCTCCTGGCCTTGTTTACATCATCCTCACGCATTGCCTGCAAAAAAACAGCCCATATTTGCATTAAAGTGTAGTTTTAATAAACCGTATATAGCACAAGTTTTAAAAAGATAGCATACTGAAACAAAAGAGCAATGTCCTTGCAACAGTTACGACAACATGTTCAATCATGATAGCAGTCCACATTAGTTCAGCCAACTGTCATTCATCTTTTTTACCGCAAATTGTGCATCAATATCACACAATTCAACTTAATATCTTTACCCGCAAGCACCTCTTCTAGATATAAGCAAGAAATACCTGATCCATTTGCTTGAAACAATCTCAAAATTCAAATTGATTTAAAGGCAAACTCGAAGTCCAACCTCAAGTGTAATAGTCGATTTGTCGAGTGTATGGAATATCAATTCAAATAGAAACATGCCAGTAAGGGTCAAAGTATATTAGCAACAAAGAAATCTTGTAATGATGTATAGGGAACATTTGTACATGAAATCATTCTTAATCCACCATTGCCTCTTGAAATTATACTATACCATTTTGGGCTTGTGGCACTAAGTTGCTCATCAGTAGCCTTTCACTCGGGTTACAAGTAGTACGACTTACGACTTCGAACCCAAGACCAATAAATCTACATGTAAATGAAGCAAAAAATATAATATGATCATTTTATTTAGTAAGTTTTTAGGCTGCACTAGAACACATAGACCTTAAAATGGCTATACAGTTAGGTTGAGAATTACCATAATCCTACATAAATTCGACCATTTCTTGTTTCGCTAGTTATATAATTCAACATATGTCTTAAGCATATAAACATAATAATGATTAAATATGATTTAAAGTTATACCTTTAACTATGTAGACAAAACAATACTACTAGCTTCAATTTTCCACCTTCAATCTCAATAGCCTGCAGACCATATGTGTCCTAAGAACAATAACCATCCATTAATTCAAAATTAAAATAAAGACCATAATCTTCCATATCAAGGTATATAAAGACAGAGACATTACTTTGATACAATATCATAGAAATCTATAATAATCAAGAGTTAAGAAATTGCATCAACATTTATAACAAAATAGTTATATCATCCTGACCATCGTGCGACCATATTGGGATTAAATTCGGTATATTATACCTGTTAAATATTAGAAAACCTGAATCAATGATCAAAAGAAGAGTAATTGAATGACGGTTATAAGGCCATCCACAATGGGATGACGTGGAATCGTTCAAACAAGTGGTTTGCACGCCAGCTCATGGTTCAATTGCAATGTGAGGAGAGTTCGTATAAAAAGAGTTCCTTTCTGTAGGAATCGTATTTAAACCTAGTAAGTGGGCCCTTTTGACTGAAAGATTCAAATTTCTCTCTTCATTGAACACGTGTCTTGGGTTTATGGGTTGTGAAAGATTGCTACAAAATTATTATATGTACATGTGGCATTGTATTATACCTATGGGTTGGAGATGCCCTAAGGGCATCTCCAATGGAGTGACCTGTCGTTCGTGCAATGAAAAAAGGTGTCTATCTGGCAATTGTTTAATGGATTGTGAGAAGTGAAACTCATCGTTCGTGTAAATTGCGTATCTCTCTGAACACATGGTATTTTAACTGTACCAATGTCCCTACAGCTTATATTATCATTATAATTGCACTAGTGGGTGAATAAAATATGTTTTACTTGTGATAATCTAAGATAGTGACAAAAATGCATGTAAACAGACAACACTATTATAATATTTTATTACAAAGTAATTATATAATATATCATTAAATTAAAATGACGTGGAAATGTATTAAATCGTGTAAGGTTCAATGCATTGTGGGTATTTTCGTATTAGATATAAAATGTTGACGTGGCATTGTATTGAACCTAAAAATGTTACATGCATTGTGGATGCCTTAAGGCAAGAAAAGTGTCAGGCGGTTTGATTGGTGGATGCGAGAAAAAATATAAAGAAATATATGTATTAGACAAAATAGGTCAATTTGGGCGGGTAGTTTTTGGGGAACCAAAATTGGGAGGGAGCATGGAATATTTTGGCGACTTGAGCTATAATTGATTAAAAATTTCAATAGTTAATCTTTATCATTTATGAAAAGAGTATATTAACTTTTTAGTTAAATGAGACATATATTTTAGTTAATAAATAATTTTATTTACGTATACGTGCGTACTCTGTAAAATGTAATTAGCAATGTTTTAATTTATTGTTTTTAAGTGACTCGATCGATTCACCACAGGTTTAAACGGTTTGATCGTCAAGTCAACAACGGGCTCAAGTGGAGCTGTGGAGATTTCGAAAAGATTGAGCTTGGCTCACTTTGAGAGATTTAACTTCCACCCAAACTCAACTATTAATGTGAGAAATCTTGTTTTAAAATTTACCCCAAAGTTTGACCCTTTTTCCTTTTTTGCATCCACCAAATGAGTATTTCTCAAAATGTCTTATTCAACTTATGCAAAATATGTGACTTGTCTAAAAATAAGTACTTTATTTCTTATGACGCATGTCATAAAATGTCAGACGAAAGTAAATACGTGTAAGAAATTGTCTCTATGCAATTTCATTTTATTTTTTATGCGACTTGTATTAAAACAAATATTTTTTATTAAAAAATAAAGAAAAATCCTTTAAATTTAAACTTTATCTTTATGCGAACTGAACCTTTATTTATTAAAAAATTATTTTCTTTAAAAAATCTTAATAATAAAATTATTTTTATAAAAACTATTTAAAAAAAATATTTTTCATAAAAAAATTATAAAAAAATATATTTTATAAAAACAGTGAGTATTTTTTATAAAAAATTTTTTATAAGAAAATTATTTTTTTATATAAAAAATATTTCTTATAAAAAATATTTTTTTTATAAAAAAATATTTTTCTTATAAACAATAGCTTTTTTATAAAAATATATTATTCTTATAAAAAATATTTTTTTATAAAAAACAATTTTTTTAATAAAAATATCTTTTTTTATAAAAAATATTTTTTAATAAATAAAGGTACAAGTTACATAAAAATAAATTTTAAACTAAATAAAGTAAAGAGTTTTTTTTAATAATTTTTTTTAATACAAGTCGCATAAAAGTATAACGCAGTTGAATAAATACAACATCTTACACACAAGTACTTTTGTCTTAAACAAATGTACCGTGTGTCATAGAGAATAAAGTACAACTTAACAATATTATGATTTTTTGGCAAGTTGCATAAGTCGCATATGTTGCATAGAATATTTTGAGAAATTCTCATTTGATGGGTACAAAAAGAGAAAGAGTGTGAAATCTTAGGGCATTTAAAAAATTAGCCATTTATAAGCATTTAAAAAATTAGCCATTTATAAAACTATATCTGATAGGATTAACTAACACTATGAGTATCAACTAGTTCATGTATAATACTCCGTACACCACAATATGTATGTCTTGTTAGTACGGAATTACTAATTAGTAGATTTGTATAATATAAAAAATGGTTTATATGTTATAATTGTTGATATGGTGCGTTCAGTAAGTTTGAATAATTTGATTCCACGTTATAACCATAAGGTTTATATAATATGACCGATGCATGCAAAATACATTCATTTTGTTACCATAATCTTAAATGATTGGTAATCTAATTTTTTTATTTTGTGTTGCTTTTTAAGGTAATTCAAATTCAATACATATTGATCTTGATAACTCTGAATTGGGATTTGCGTAAAATAAAAGAAATGAAATGGGATTTGCGTAAAATAAAAGCAATGAACGTGTGAATCTATAAAATGTTTATCATTTGAGTTTGTGATTTATTTCTTAAATGTTATTACTTTTAATGTAAATGGCTGTAAATATTTAAAAGAATTATGTTTTTTTTTTCCTTTTTGGCTTAATTCTTTAGTGAAGTTTTCTTTCTTCAAGAAAATCGGTTCTTTTACGGGTGAAACCAAAGAACCAAAGCTAGAACCAGAACCAAAACTGAAAAATATATTTGATTCGATTCTCTGTTCCTACTTTTGGTTCTCGATTCCATTAATTCCGATTCCAGTTTCATCGCTTAGAGACACATGCCCATCCCTAATCTCAACGTCTTTATACTCCCAATTTTGATGCTCTTGGAATCTAAAACCCCAACACTTGTTAAAACTTAGTAGATTCATGGTACCAACATTGTTTCTTGCATCCGCCACCAAGCACCATCTCTCGTTTTCCCTTATTACTTTCTCAAATGTTACTCCACCACCTCTGACATTATGTTATTTGCAAGTATATAGATCTTTAGCGATATAATTCAAAACATATGTATTTTATTATAAAAACATCGAATGCAAACATTAGACTAGAAAATCTAAACCTAATTAAAACCCAAATAGCTATTACTATGAACTATTTTGGTGCATATGAGAATGTTTCATATATCACAAGCAATATCTATATTAGTTATAAATAGTGAGTGTTTGTTTTTTAAATCTTAAATCTTGAAAACTTAACTAAATGTAGCTTGTTTAAATTACCTTAATCCTTAATACATCATAAGCTTAATGAATTCTAAATTTTACAACTTTTAAAAAATTATATTGTATTTAATTTAGAAAACAAGCGCTTTATAGTTAAAAGAATATAAGCTTTGCATCAAAAGTCGAACCAGAATCATGGTTTCAAAAATATAACTATTTACCATTATACTCCCTCTCTTCACGCGAGTATTCGTCCATTATATCAAGTATAAATAAGTATATCTTAAAAGTCAATGTATTTGGATCGTGATACACGTGTTTATGCTAGATAAGACCAAACAAGTCACACGTAAAATGTTGTGTCCTAGAACCACCCAGGATGGCCTAGTGACAAAAAATCTTGCGACTATTACACTAAAAGGTGCGGCGTCTCAAGTTCGATTCCTACTGTATATAACAACTCTGGATTTGACACATCAATCTCCTTGAAAGTGAGGTCTTTGTCTTGTTTAAGTATGTGTAACGGTGGGTTCAAGCCTCGTTAATTAGTTAGCATAAAGAGAATACAATGGTTACAAAACAACGTTATGATTTAGGACTTTTGTCTTAGGTCTCTTATTACGTTTGGTCATAATGAAACTCCAAACGAAGAAGCGTCCTATATAATTTAATATAATAGGACCCAAATATTAAGTGTCCTATAAAAATTCGTTTTATAAAACCACGCCAAATATATGTCATATAAAATGTAATATCAGAGGACATTTATATCAAGTGCTCTATTATGTTTCATCATAATAATACACTACAAAAAAGTTGTCTTATAAAATAGTTTATTAGGATTCTCGCATAAAGGGTCCTATAAAAAACAACTTAATAAAACTTAAAATTTAACTAGTCCTATAAATTGTTTGTTAGGACGCTCTAAAAATAGGTGTCTTAGAAAAAGGTCCTAAAAAACATGTTTTCTTGTAGTGATTAAAAACCATCAAAATTGACAACCAGAATGCGTGAGCATTTAATATTATAATTGTTCTAAACTCAAATGTTTATCAAATAATTCACATATTTTATAATTATTTATTTCATGTATTGACGAAACATGTTTACGTTCGATTGTTTCTTTCGCGTATTGACCAAAATGCATGGAACTCTATTATTGTGATTGTTAAATAATTAACATTTATCGAAAAAATCATGTTATTTTTTTATTTTTTTCAGTTAATTATAAAAGTCCGTTTACATTATTTTAATATTAACATCTGTTTATTATTTATTACAAAAATCACTCATTAAACTAAGTTCGACGTTAGACGGGTCTACTTTGTCTATAATCATACCTAAATTGATCACAGAATATTGGGATTATGAATGCTACCGTCAATAGGTTAAATTAAGGGCACCTATCTCTGGTAAGTTGTTAGCTTTTGATTCTCAATTTCATCATAAATTATACAAGTAATTATTTATATTTTTGGTTTTCACAGAATGTCATCTTCCACTTCCAGTATTATTACTATTGACGTGAATGGGATATTTTCTAAAAATCCATTAAGTTATTCAGTAGGTGTCGTAAAGACTGTAGATCATGTTGATTTTGGAAGGATGGATTTTAATGATTTAATAAAATTCTTGGAGAAACTAACTAGGTCCAAATGCAGTAGGTTATATTATTGTGTCCCTAGGAACACTTTATGCATCGGGTTAAGATTAGTCGAATGTGATCTCGATACATATAGATTGTTGGAACACGCGGTTGCAAATGGTAGGAGAATTGATTTGTATGTTGACCATTGTGATGAGAACTTGGCAGACTTGGTAGGGAAAGAAAAGTTAAAGGACCTTATCATGGGTGTTGATAACGCTATGTGTGAAGCGAAAAGTGAAGATTCTGATCCTAGCTATCAACTAAGCGAGGATGAGGATGATATATCAGACTCGAACTAATTAGCTCAGGAAGATGATGACGACGAAGACGAAGATAATGTTGATGGTGATGGTGATGATGACGACAACGATGATAATGGTGAAGATGATGTTAGCACTTTGAACCACACAATCGATGACCCTTTTCTAACTCAACTTTGCTATGAAAATTTGGATGATGATGTAGTAGAGCAAGTAGATTCGGATGAAAATATGAGTGCTAATGAAGAAGACGAGGAGAGTGATGGCGTTGAGAAGTATATAGAACGCGGTGTTTCATATCCTAGCTATGATCCATCCATTAACTGGAAATTAACGATACCAATACTAGGAATGACGTTCGAGAGTTGCAGACAACTAAAAGAGAGCATGATCGATTATGGTGTCTCAAATGGTTACTAGTTGGTGTTTCCGGTAAACGGTAACAAAAGACTTTTGGTGAGGTGTGGAAAAGAGGATGGTGTAGCAAATAATGATAAAACAGGAGAGGATGGTAGCGAAAAGAATGATGAAAAAGAAAAGGATGGTGGCGAAAACAATGATGAAAAAGAAGAAGATGGTGCTGAAAACAATGATGAGAAGGATGGCACGGGAAAGAAGATATGAACCGATAGAAAGAAGAAAGTAAGAAAATGCCCATTCAGGCTTTGGGCCTCTAATATTACAGGTGAGGGTTCATTCCAAATAAAATCACTAAATGATAAGCATATATGTTCAAGAAAGTTTTCCTTGGGATCTCTTGTTACACACACCTGGATTATAAAACGCTATTTCAGACAATTAATTCAAACCCCTCATATGAGTATAAGAACAATGCAAGCGGATATTATGAGGAAATATAAATGCAAAGTCAGTACAGGGCCAATGTAGTAGAGCAAAGAAAATGACATTACTTGAGTATGAAGGTGGGCTCAAATGGCATTATGCAAAACTTTGGGACTATAGATCTGAGATATTAGAAACAAACCCAGGAAGTACCGTCAAGATGTTAGTGAATAGATTGGATGGAAATGTTTTCTTCAATATCTATTATATATGTTTTAAGGGTATTAAAGATGGATGGATCAGTGGTTGTAGGAATGTTATTGGTTTGGATGGTTGTTTCTTAAAAAGTGTATGTGAAGGTAAATTGCTCTCTGATATCGGAAGAGATGCCAATAACCATATTTTCCCGATAGCTTAGGCTGTTGTGTTTGTTGAGGATAAGGAAAACTGGAAATGGTTTCTCACACAATTAAGGGATGACATTGGAATGATAGATGGAGTTGGACTAACATTAATTTCAGATCAACACAAGGTATAAATTTCACCACCATATGAAACTCACATTGATCCAATTTTATTGTTCTCACATACTGCAGATTATATTATAATTTTCATGTTTTTCCATTTTTAGGGGATCTTCGAAGCTGTGAAAGATATATTTCCTTATGCCGATTGTTAGGACCATTGTAATAGTTATATGTAATAGGTAGACTAGGAGGTATGTAGTTCCTCCTGGTCCTAGTCGTAGTAGGAGCAAGTCCTGCTCCTGGTTCTAGTCGAAGTCAAACTTTATTATTTACTTAATATTCTGTTAGGATATGCATGAGATATGTTAGGAAAGGATATGCATATCAGTTTTACACGTTTTCTTTAATGATGTATTAGGGTTTCCTTGTAGTATAAAAGGAACCTTAGGCAGAAGGGTTAGACACACCTTCACCAAACGTAGTTCTAGTGATTATTAATATTAGAAATCCTTAGAAAGGATCAAGTCTTTAGAGTTATTCTGTTCTTCTTAATTATATTTATATTCTACATTCATATTGTGTATAGAGTCTCTGTGTGATTTGACTTGTGATTACAGAAGTCATTTACCGGTCCTGACAGGCTGCAAGATCTACATCAAGTAGACCCAACAAGTGGTATCAGAGCCTGGGAGGGTCTCTATACAAGAAGAATCAAGTTTTCTTATTTCTGACATTTTGTTTATCATGTCTGCCTCAACCTCTACTCAAACAGGAGAAGACAGCACTCCTAAAATTGTGCAACCTCAGCAGTCCTGGCTACGGTCTCTAATACGAATGGTAAATTCCCTCTTCTGAAGAAGGGTGAATATGATAACTGGGCAATGAAGATGGAATGGTGGATCACCAACACTGATAAAGATCTTTGGAAGATCATTCTGAATGGGAACAGCAGGAAGCTTACTAGACGAGACAAGAACGGTAATATTACTCTTCTTGACCCTAAATCTCATGAGGAAATCATAGCTATTCAGAAGGAGGTAAAAGCAAAAACGATTTTGCTTCAATCTCTTCCTGAAGATCACATGGGTGACTTCTACCATTTGGATGATGCCAGAGAGATCTGGAATGGCATAAAAGCAAGGTTCGGTGGGAAAGAGGAATCAAAGAAAATGCGAAGGTCCATGCTGAGAGATGAATTTACCGAATTCAAAATCTCAGAAACTGAAGGTCTAAATCAAGGGTATGATAGGTTCCAGAAGATATTGAGCCAGTTGAATCAACTTCGGTCAAAGCCTGATGATGGTGACATTAATGCAAGGTTTCTTAAAGCCTTACCCTACTCATGGAATCAGGTGGTGATCTCTCTCAAAGCCAAAGGTGGGCTTGACTATCTCACCTTTGATGATCTGTTTCATAGGCTCAGAACTTTCGAACCCCATGTGAGAGGATTTCCTAGTGACTCTTTTCCCACTCCTGCTAATTCAGCCTTTGTGAGTTCTATGGCATCTAGTCCCATGTCATATGCAAGTAGCCCAAGCAATACTGTCTCCTCTCAGCATACTGTTCAGCATACTTCTACTCCTGATCCTGCTGCCAAGTCTGGTAGTATGGTAGAAGCTGTTCTTCGTTCCTTTGTGGTTGAAGTTAATGCTGAACAACAACTTGCTTTTGATGACTTCAAACAGGTCGATAAACTTGACCTGGATGAAATGGATCTTAAATGGCAGATGGCCATGCTTACTCTTAGGGTACACAAGTTTGAGAAGAAAGCAGGAAGGAAGTTTAATTACAACCCTCGGGAGCCAGCAAGATTCGATAGAAGCAAGGTGCGATGCTATAACTGCCAGCAACAGGGTCACTTTGCAAGGGAGTGCCCTAGCAAGAATGATCAGGAGAAAAGCAGGTACTCCGCTTTCAAGGTTCAGGAGATAAAAGATGACAGGAAGGCATTGGTATCTGTTGACTCTATGGTCAACTGGAATGATCATCAGGCTTCTACTCAGGAGTCAGCTGAGTCCTCGACTGACGTGTTTGCAATGATTGCTGGAAATCTTTCTGATGTAGAAGAAGCAGACGAGTTTGCTCTTATGGGCATCTCACCTCAGGTACAACATTGTCCTCTTGGTTGTCATGATAAATACTCAGAATTGTTGTCCCAATTTAATGAAGTAAATGACCAAAATGATAAGTATTTTTTAGAGGTTCAAGCCTATAAGGCTTCATTAAACACTTTGGAACAACAAAAGAGGTGGTTACAAGATACACAACGTGCGTATGAGGATAAAATCAGGATACTAAGCATTGATTTAGAAAACACTACAAATATGCTTAAATATACAGAAACTGAAAGAGATGCTAGTATCAAAGAAAAAGAGGAGATGCAAGCTAAATTAGATGCTACAATGCTAAGATTTGACAAATGGCAAAAGGCACCTAAAAATCTTTCAAAATTAATTGACAGTAGCATGTCTGGCAGAACTAAAAGAGGCTTAGGATTTGAAAAATATATTGATTCAGAAGATGTATTTGATTTATCTTTCTCAAGTGTCTTTGATGCCGACAAAGAGGATGAGGGCAAACCTAGCTACAATAGGTTTAAACCAGCAGCAGAAATGCATGCTGTCCCTCCTCCTCTTACTGGAACTTTTATGCCCACTTCATGGCATAATGACTCGGATGGATCACAGATGCTTGAGTCCCCAACAAGTTCTACTAATACTAATGACTTTGTCTCATGTATTTTCAGTGACAAAGCCGGTGACTCTGCATCTAATGATTCAAGTGACGAGTCAAGACCTACAAGTTCCAAGTCGAATGAACATGCTGCTACTGGTGCTAGGAAGTGTGAAGAAAGAGTTGCTGTCAAGTCAAGTGTGTCTTGTCCTTGTTTATTGAGTCCTAGGAAGAATGTTTTTCCTAGAAATGTGTGTAATAAAGTAGGCAGTATGAAACAATCTCATTCTAATAAAAGGTCTTTCAAAACATGTTTTGTTTGTGGCAGTGCCTTTCATTTAATTAAAGATTGTGATTATTATGACACACGTGCATCTGTTAATCATGCTTTTCCTGCTCCTGGTCCACCAGGAGCTGCTTCATATGCTACTAGAAGACTTAATCCTAGTGCTCCAACGTTTAATACTTCTAGAGTATCCTCTCCTTTCGCGTCTGATTATTGGAGAGATAGTGGATTCCAAACAACCAGTAATTATTTTAAAAATCTTAATCCAATCTATCCACATAATTTAGACCACACGTATTTTGGTTTGGGAAATTTGGGAACTGCTGTTAAGCCCTCAGCAGGTTGTTCTTGGTCAAATAATAATACCCATATGATGAAACCAAGGAACAATGGTGGATCTCATCAATCTTCTTGGCACTCTTCTAATGATCCACAAGGCAGGCTCAAACCTGAAAAGGTTTGGGTCCCCTTAAGACACTAACTTTTGCATGTTTATTCTCTTGTTTTTGTAGGTTACTCCATACCAGGATCCTAGTCTAGGTATTGTTGATAGTGGTTGCTCCAGGAGCATGACTGGCAATAAGAGTCTTCTCTCTAACTTTGTACCATTTCATGGTGGCAAGGTCTATTTTGGTGGGGGTGAAGGCAGAATCACTGGCAAAGGAACGATAAAGACTCCAAATCTTAATTTTGAGCAGGTCGACTATGTGGAAGCACTTCAACATTTCAACTTGATATCGGTCTCTCAGATCTGTGACAAGAAGCAGTTTGTTCTCTTCACCGATACTGATGCACTTGTGCTTTCCAAAGACTTTAAGCTTCCGGATGACTCACAAGTTTTACTCAGAATCCCTAGAAGACACAATCTCTATAGCATCAAGTTGAATGAAGTCAACCCTACTGGTCAACTAGCTTGTCTGGTTGCAAAAGCCTCAGAAGATGAAGCCACTAAATGGCACCGAAGGATGGGACATGTGAACTTCAAGACCATTCACAAACTTGCCAATCTGAATCTGGTCTCTGGTTTACCTCCCAAGACGTTTAGAAATGATATAAATTGTATTGCCTGCAGCAAAGGCAAACAGCACAAAGCATCCTTCAAGGCCATTACTGCTCTAAGTCTTATTACTGAACCATTGCAGCTTCTACACATGGACTTATTTGGTCCTACTTCCATCAGGAGCATTGACCACAAGCAATTCTGTTTGGTGGTGACTGATGGTTATAGCAGGTTTACGTGGGTGTTCTTCATGGCTGCCAAAAGTGAGACCTACTCAATTCTTAGAGATTTTCTTACCTTGATAGAGAATCAGTTGTCCAAGAAAGTTAAAGGTATTCGTTGCGACAATGGAACCGAGTTTAAAAATAAAGACCTCATCGCACTTTGCAATACTAAGGGCATCAAAAGAGATTATAGTGCTTCTAGGACTCCTCAACAGAATGGTGTGGCAGAAAGAAAGAACAGGACACTAATAGAAGCAGCAAGAACTATGCTTGCCGATTCCAAGCTTCCAATCATGTTCTGGACAGAAGTTGTTAATACTGCGAGTTATGTTTTGAATAGGGTTTCTATTACCAATCCTCACAAGAAGACTCCTTATGAGCTGCTCACGGGCAAAGTTCCAAATATTGCTCATTTGAAGCCTTTTGGGTGTCCAGTCACCATTCTGAATACTAGTGACTATTTGGGGAAGTTTGATGGCAAGGCAGATGAAGGATACATTGTGGGATATTCAGCTCATTCTCGGGCGTATCGTGTCTACAATCTTCAAGCCAAACGGATAATTGAAACTATTAATCTCAGGTATTTTGAGGAGAAGTCAAACATCCAAGGCAAAGGTCCAGAATGGTATTTTGATCTTGATTATCTTAGTGATTCGTTAGGATATTTTCGTTTCAAAACTAACCATGATGCAGGACCACAGGTGTTTGCAACTTCTAGTACTGGTGTTCCTTCTAGTCTTTCTGATTCAGTGATGAGGATGACATTTTTGTGGTTCCATCCTATTCCACCACGGTTTCTCCCACTCCTCCTAGTGATGCATCTCCATTGGATGTACAGGATTCCCAAGCAGCTCTTGACACTCTTCTTAAACAGCAACAAGAAGCTACTAAAGCAGCAGCTCAAGGTAGTTTTGAGTTTCCCTTGGTTGAGCCTACTAACAAAGTTGCTCCTGGTACTCGAGCTTCTGCTCCTAGTGCTAGCTTATCATCTACTGGTACTCCAGCTAGTGAGTCTGCTTCCAATACTCGCTTCTCCAGTCCTTCTGATTTGGGGAACCATGAAAAGAAGTCTTCTACCAAGCTGGATGATATTCATAAACAACCGGTAGATGGGATTTTCCAAAATGCTTCATATGATGCTGACTTTGTTGGTGATCTCCATAACTTGGCACCAGAAGTGGAGGTTTCTTCCAATCCAGTCTTGCAATCACATAAAGATCATCCTACCACTCAAATTATTGGAGATCCTGGTTCTACTGTCAAGATACGCAGAATGCAGCAGAAGGCCTCGTCTGATCATCATGCTCTTGTGGGCTATATTGAGGATCAAAAGCGTAATAATCATACGGACTTTCAGCACTGTTTGTTTGCTTGTTTTCTTTCACAGGTGGAAACTAGGTCTGTTTCTCATGCTCTTGAGGATCAAAGTTGGGTGGAGGCTATGCAGGAGGAAATGCAGCAATTCTTGTTTCAGAATGTTTGGGTTCTGGTTGACTTACCAGATGGAAAGACAGCTATCAATACCAAATGGATTCTGAAGAACAAGAAGGATGCACGGGGAATTGTCGTAAGGAATAAAGCTAGGCTTGTCGCACAAGGACACACTCAAATTAAGGGCATTGACTATACTGAAGTCTTTGCGCCGGTTGCTAGGATCGAGGCCATTCGTCTGTTTTTGGCCTTTGCTTCATATGTTGGCTTTACGGTGTTCCAGATGGATGTCAAGAGTGCATTTCTCTATGGCAAAATTGACGAGGAAGTGTATGTTACTCAACCTAAGGGGTTTGTAGATCCACTTCATCCCAAGAAAGTCTACAAGGTGGTCAAGGCTCTTTATGGGTTACATCAGGCTCCTAGAGCTTGGTATGAGCGTCTTTCAAATTTCTTGTTAAAGAATGGCTATAGAAGAGGTACTATTGACAAAACACTATTTCTTCGGCGGAATTCCAAGGATATTATCCTTGTTCAGGTTTATGTGGACGACATTATCTTTGGTTCTACAAGGAAGGAGTGGTGTGATGAGTTTGAACACTTGATGAAAGGCGAATTTCAGATGAGTGCAATGGGAGAACTGTCATTCTTCCTTGGTCTTCAGGTCACGCAACAATCGGATGGGATTTTCATCAGTCAAGATAAATATGTCCTTGGGATTCTTCAGAAGTTTGACATGGATCCTCTTAGACCAGCAGCAACTCCTTATGAAGTTGCTAAAATCAAACTTAAGAATGAGCCAGACCCCCCGGTAAATGTTCACATGTACAGGTCTATGATTGGCTCTCTCATGTATTTGACTGCATCATGTCCGGACATTATGTTTGCCGTAAGTGCTTGTTCTAGACACCAGGTGACTCCAACGGTTTCAAACTTAAATTCAGTGAAGAAGATTTTCAAGTATATCAAGGCTCAACCTAAATTGGGTCTATGGTATCCTAGAGAATCTCCTTTTGTTCTAGAAGCCTATAGTGATAGTGACTATGCTGGTGCTAATAATGATAGGAAGTCTACTACTGGTGGTTGTTAATTTTTGGGTCGTCGGCTTATTTCATGGCAATGTAAGAAACAGACAATCGTAGCTACTTCTTCAACAGAAGCTGAATACGTTGCTGCTGCTAGTTGTTGTGGACAAGTTTTATGGATCCAAAATCAGATGTTGGATTATGGTTTCAATTTTATGAATACCAAAATTTTTATTGACAATCAAAGCACTATTTGCATTGTGAAGAATCCTGTATTTCATCAGCGGACGAAGCATATTGAGATTCGGCATCATTTTATACGGGATGCCAATGAGAAGAAGCTGATATAGGTTCTTAAAGTTCATACGGATGACAATGTTGCTGATTTGCTGACTAAAGCTTTTGATGGTCCTCGGTTTAACCACTTGGTGGTTCATATTGGGATGGTCAATCCTTGAGGTCTAGGATTGAGGGGAGGCAAAGCCTAAGGGGAGGCTTTGTGTACATATTAGGTTAGACTAACGTATTAATAGTATGTAACAACATAGTTTCTTGGTTATGATGGTGTGTGGTGCTTATGATGGAGGATTTTTGCTCTCTTCTGGTGGATATGGCCTTACATGACTGGCTTCTGGTCCTCTTGGGTCAGCTTCTAGTTATAATTGGTTGGCTTCTGGTAGTTTAAAATCCTTCCATGTCAAGTGGTGTTTGGCTCCTGGTACTGGTCTGGCATACTGTTCATTCCTTTTGTCCTTTGTTAATCACGTTTTGCTCCTGGTCTGACCATTGTGTGCTTTGACTTTTGGTCAACGCTCCCATTCCTGGTATTTACAAGTTTGAATTCAGCATGTTAATTGGGAGTTGGTTATTATGTTAAAAAGGGCAAGTGGTTATTATGCAATTATGGTTTAATTTGAAAGGGCAACCCCCCATTAATAGGGGTCAATGAACAGTTACCACTTTCTTTATATATGGTCAACATACACCCTTGACTCACTCATTACAATTAACACACACACAAAACCGCTTCTACTCTTTACACCCTAATCCCAATCCTTCTTCCATCAATTCATCAAGATCCATGGCTGCTCTTGCTTACCAACCTGCTCACAACCGTGTTGCTTATCTGGGTGATGGTCCAAATCGTGAACATTTTGCTGACATCTTGGATTTCATTGAAGCTTCTAACTTGAGGTTTGCATTTACTGTCTGTCCCACCATATATGATAGTGTGATTCGTCAATTTTGGGCGTCTGCTCAACTTGTGAATGTGGCTGGTCGTCCACGTGCACTCCATGCTACCATAGATGGACGTGCATATGTGGTGACTGAAGCTTCTATTCGCTCTTCTCTTCATCTTCAGGATGAGGGGGGTGTTGAATCAATCCCCAATTCGGAAGTATTGGAGGGGATGGCTGCTATAGGTTATGAACATGGGGGGAAGTTTAACTTCCAGAAAAATAGGTTTTCCCCCCAATGGAAGCTTCTGGTTCACTTTTTAATCCATTGTATGAGTCCCAAGTCTGGGAGTTGGGATGCTTTCCCTACTCCTTTGGCTACTGGTCTTATTTGTTTAGCCCAGGGTAGAGTGTTTAATTTTTCTCATTATCTATTTGAGGGGATGGCTAGTAATTTGTCTACTGCTGGCTCAAGAAAGAAGTTTCTTATGTACCCTAGGTTTCTTCAGCAAATCCTTGTTTGTATTCCTCGTGATAGGACTGAGCATGTGCCGTCTAAACTTACAGCTAAAGTGTATTACAATATGATGAATGGGTTTACTGGGGATTGGAGGCCCCTGACTGAAGCCATGTTGGGATTGGCTCAGGGTCCTATGGGTGAGGAAGAGGAGGCTCCTGAGTTTGTTGTGATAGATGATGACCCAATGGAGGAGGAGGCTCCTACTGCTGGTGTCACTCTTGTGGTTGAGGAGGAGCTAGTTGAGGAGGTGGTGGTTGAAAAACCATCTCCTATCAAGGCTGGTCCTTCCTCAGTTCCACAAAGGTCTCCATTTGTGGAGACTCCACCTCCTAGTCCTGCCCCACACTCGACTGATATCCCGTTTGATGCTAGTACTCCACAGGTTGACCCACATGTTGCTTCGGGCTCCAGTGATGCTTTCCCTGATCCAAGTTCTCTTGGTGGGCAGGCGGAGGAGCCTACTACACTGATATCTTTGCTTGATCTTATGCGCAGGTACCATGAGCGGATGATTTGTTTGGAAGCTGACTTCAACCAACATCGGAAGCTTACAAGGGAGTTTGTTCTTCCTCTAGCTGATCGCATCAAGGCGTTGGAGACTCAACAACGTCGTCGCAAGAAGCATGTGGTCCATTCAGATTCTGATGACGAGGGTGCGGAGAATGTTGAGGATGGCTTGACGTTGTTGGCAAAGGCTGCCTTTGCTGATAAAGTTTATGATGATTTGCCGGTTCCTCCAACGTCCTCCAATGTTCCTTCTCCTGGTGCTATTCCCCCTTCTATGGGTGGTGATTCTGATCCTGCTGATGGTTCTCATGCTGGTCCCTCTCATGATTCGAAGGGCAAGGCCCCAATGACTGATGCTCCATCCCCATCTCGCAAGCGTACCCGTCGCCAGATTGAAGAGGATATGCTTGGTGAGGAGGCTGCTCGTCGGGTTCAAGCTGAGATTGATGAAGCTGATAGGGCTGCTGAGGAAGAGCTTCGAGAACGCAGGTGTGCACAAATTCAGCATGATGCCATGCATTGGAGTGATAGTGAATGGATGCAAGTGTTGACTGTTCTCACTCGGGATTATGCTCAGTTTAAGGATCTTTTGGGTGACGATGTTGATGAACACAATTGTATACCGAAGGCTATGGTATTGATGCGTAAGCATCAGTTGGCTCTTGCTGCAGAACTTAAGAAACAAAGAAGGAACAGACCTTTATCTCGGGCTGAGGAGCGCCAGCAGATGCAGCGTTATGTGAAATTTCAGTCTGCTGCTCATTTTAATGCTCCTTGGACTTGGGCTTGGGTGCGGGCTTTGACTTTTGATGAGCTCAAGGCCCTTTATGAAAAGATGGTGAAGCGTCAGAGTCAACCTATTCCGGAAAGATTTATTTACCATCCTCGTGGTGTGACTGCTTCTATGCCTGCTGATTCTACTGGTCCTTCGTCTGCACTCACTCCTAGTTCTGCTGGTAGTCCTTCTGGTTTTGTTGCTACTTATGTTGGTCCTTCTACTACACCTTTGGTTGCTCCTATGGGTTCTACTGCTGGTCCTGCTACTACCATCTTTGTTACTACCACCACCACTCATGCTTCCACCACCACACCAGTTTCTACCACCACCACACATGTTCCTGCAAGCACCTTTGTTGATACCACCATACCTACTGCTACTACATCTGATGTGCCATCTCCATCACCACCAGTTCCTGGACCTCAACCTAATCTTACTTCTGATGCAGCTCCTAGTGGTCCATTGGGTGGACACGTTCATGAGTCTACTTCTACTGCTTCCCCTACTGCTGTTGAGGTTAAGGTAAAGGTTGAATCAACACCTTCTGCTCCCACACCTAGACGTTCCATTCGCCAGAAACAAGCTCGTCGTGTTCGCCGTGGTAAGACAGTTCCTTTTGAGAAGCGTGATCCTGAGAATTTAATTGATGCAGCTTCCGACAGCGATTCTGACTTGCCCTTGGGCAATGGGAACATTACTGGTTATACGGTTGAGCATTCTACAACACTTCCTGGTGGTGTGTCCCATCGGATTACTTTGAGTGATGGGTCTGTGCGATTGGCAACGAGTTTGCAGGGTGTATTGTCTTGGGCTGACCGTATGGATCTTATGGCGTTGTATGGACTTGTTGATTCTAGTATGCCGTTTGACCCAATGGTTGTGTCTTCCTGGCCTGGTCTGCGTATTTGGGCTGATCTCAAGCTGATGTTGGATCCTCCTCCAAATGCTCCTGTTTCGGGCATATGGAAGGATCAAATGCAATGGGAGATTCTGCGCTCTGGAAGCTTTATGCTGGATGTGGAGTTCATATGTTGGAATTAGAATCTGGTCATATGGTGTTTATGCTGACGGATGTGGAGTATCCTTTGACTATTTCTTCGATGGAGGCGATGTTAGCGAGTCACTTGCAAATTTCTACTGCTCCATCTGGAAATGAGTCCTCTATGGCTACGGCATTGGTAGAAGGTATTCAGGCGCGGTTGCTAGCAGATAAGAAGGCTGCTTCTGGTATGTAAGGTGATTGGGTTGTAAGTGTTTATACTTTGTATTTTTGTTCATTTGTTCTTATTTTTATTCTTTTCACCAGTATGTACAGTGATTGGTGAACTTCATTCTTTATAGTTAAAAAATAAAAAAAAAATAAAAAAAAAAAAACAAAAAAAAACATAACACATTTCATTAAAAATTAAAAAAAAATATTTACTTTTTATATAATATCTGCTTATACTTTAAACACAGTTTAGATTTTATACTTGTACATAATATCCTTGGCTGCTTCGCAATGTGGTTTCTGGTTACTGATTTGCGATTGTCCTGGTACTTGGTTTCACTTGGTGTTGGACGTGGTCCACACAACAAATGGTTCTCAACTTACCATGTCTAATCGACAAGAAAAAGTTGATTCACCTTGAGGGTACGGCTCCTGGTGAGATTCTCAAATCCGTTGATGGTTGCTAGGTTACCCAAAACTGGATGGTTTTCACTTGCCATAGTCTTGGACTGAAAAGTGGCTAATCCAAGGGGGTACGGCTCTTGGTAAAGATCTTATCAAATCCGTTGATAGCTGTAATAGCTTGCTTAAAGCTATAGGGTGTTCAACTCACCGATGCTTCATTGCTAAGAGTTGGCGAGTCCAGAGGGGTACGGCTTCTGGTAAAGACGCATCAAATTCGTTGACGGCTGTGATGGTTTGCCTAAAATCATCAGGGTACTCTCACTCACCATTGATTCACGTTCTAAGAGTTGGGTTGGGTTCTATTCTCCCAGGGTGATGCTTATTCCACCAGAATGACTAGCTAGCCCAAGAGCGAGCAGCTACTTGGTAAAGGCTCATCAAATCTGCTCATGTTGCTGAAAAGATTCAACACGATGCTGATTTGTTACAAGCTTTGGAGAAGCTTCTAGTGTTTCATGTTGCGGCGGTTACTCTGATTCTTATCTTGTTGATGTTGCTATTTGTTTTGCTGATACAATCCTCGGGCTTTCTTTGCACGTTTTCCAGGAAACTTGAACTCAACAGGTCAAATTCAAGTTTAGGGGAGGATTGTTAGGACCATTGTAATAGTTATATGTAATAGGTAGACTAGGAGGTATGTAGTTCCTCCTGGTCCTAGTCGTAGTAGGAGCAAGTCCTGCTCCTGGTTCTAGTCGAAGTCAAACTTTATTATTTACTTAATATTCTGTTAGGATATGCATGAGATATGTTAGGAAAGGATATGCATATCAGTTTTACACGTTTTCTTTAATGATGTATTAGGGTTTCCTTGTAGTATAAAAGGAACCTTAGGCAGAAGGGTTAGACACACCTTCACCAAACGTAGTTCTAGTGATTATTAATATTAGAAATCCATAGAAAGGATCAAGTCTTTAGAGTTATTATGTTCTTCTTAATTATATTTATATTCTACATTCATATTGTGTATAGAGTCTTTGTGTGATTTGACTTGTGATTACAGAAGTCATTCACCGGTCCTGACAGGCTGCAAGATCTACATCAAGTAGACCCAACACCGATCATCGACAATGTACACAACACATTTATGCTAATTTTAAAAAGAAATTCCGTGGGCTCCAGTTTAGGAACTTGTTCTGGGCTGCTACAAGATCAACAACGGAGCAACACTTTGAGGATAAATAGATGAGCTCAAATCCATCAATAAAGACACGTATAACCATCTTATAGAAAGAAATCCAAAGAGTTGGTCAAGAGCCTTTTTTGAGTTCAATAGGACACGTGATGCGTTTGAGAATGGCATAAGTGAAAGCTTTAATTCACGCATTCGAATTGTGCGAAGAAAGCCAATCATCACTATGCTAGAAGAAATCAGAATATATGTTATGCTACGAAACTTCAAAAAGGCAGAAAAAGCTAGAAAATTAGAACATGAAGTATGTTCTTCGACCAGAAAGACACTAGAGGAAACAAAACTTAAACAAAGGTAATGAATATCACATTTTAATAAAATTATGATATCAAATTTATTGCTACTAACGTTACTTTGGTTTGTTTAGGCATTGGACTATGATTCCAAGTGATTCTAATATATTTGAAGCAAGGAATGAATTCGGTTCATTTGTGGTGGACATTCAAGCAAGAACTTGTAGTTGTAGATCATGGCAGCTGTCAGGCATACCATGTGTTCATACAGTTGCTGCACTGGCATTTCTTGACAAGGACTCCGAGACTTATGCTAGTGACTGGCTTAAGAAGGATATGTTCAAAGAAGCATATAAATACCCTATTAGACCACTGACAAACACTTCATTTTGGCCCAAAACAAATAATATGTGACCTCTACCTCCAAAAGAAAGACGAATGTCCGGTAGGCCACCTGTTAATAGGGAAAGAGCTGCATCTAAGAAACAAATAAAGTATTCAAAGGTTGGGTTTGGAAGAAAAATGACTGGTAAAAAATGTGGCGGTAAAGGTCACAACTCAAGGTCTTGCAAGAACCAGAAAAACCCACCCACTACCAAAGCAGGCGAGGCCAAGAGGTAGGCCTAAAAGAGTTGTATCACCTACAAATGCGAGAACATCTATAAGTGGGGCTAACGTTGTTGATCAGATGATTGACCATTAATTCCATGTTTCTTAACAAAGACAAACTACAATAAAGTTGAAGTTAGTTACATATTTTTGAGTTTTTTTGGTACCTGCACACCTGTAGTATGCATAGCTTTACAAGATTTTGTTTTCGAACTTTGTTGCACGTTTTATTTTTCTAGACTATCTCACTTTAGTTTGGACCTTTATGATAAAAAAAATTATTTAGTTATGGGTGTTAATGGCTAAATTATGGATATGCTAGAACTTTTGATGTTCCAATGTTGTTATGGTGTTGTCTTAATAGCTTTGCAATCTCTCTTTACACATACACACAACCAAACAGTTCTATACTTGTATAGTATTAGTCTTCATCTAGGCTTGTTACATCATATACTCCTACTGAATTAGTAGCACAAACTAACAACCACAGAAAACGTCATAATTTGTTAAAAGTTTCTATATGTGGGAATAGACGTAGTGTTCTTTCCATTATTCTTTTGCATATTGATATGCCTAGATTAATAAAAATGTACTGCACATTCTTAACGATAATAAATGAGGTTGCAAGCTTTAGTAAATTTCTGCTACTATTATCGGCATGAAAGGTTACAAGCTTTAGTAAATTTATGCTACTATTATCGGCATATGCTTAAGCATGAAGGGTTACAAGATTTAGTAAATTTATGCTACTATTATCGGCATGACGTCGGTGCTAGATCGATACCACAAAGCAAACGAGGGGCAACAATTGACAAGCCCAATTGTAAAGGTCAAGGTAAGAATATAGCTTTAGGTAATTGGATCTCTTACTTATTATGAATAAAATGCACAAGCTTTTACAGTTAGCTACACAAGTCCTCTACTATACTTTGTTAATGATAAACTACATCCAGATGGTCAAATTTACATTTGCTCTTACATTGCTCCTTGGACCTTCATATACTATATGAAATAAACCCATTGCTAAAAATATATGTAAAGACCACAAATTGAAAGACATAATTACTCCCTTAGCGCAAAAAAAGTCTTTTGAATCATGAGTATACAAATTTCTTTATCTTAATTATTAAAGGAATAATGAAGAAAAAAAACCATATTTTCCAAATCATTCATCCATGTCATCAGCATAAAGTACGCATGTCATCAAATATGGACATGTCACCTTAAGTGTGTAAATAATTTGAAAAATTACCTAATAATAGCACACTTGTGAAACTTGAGTAGTTAAACATTATAAAAAAAGTATGTGTAACACCCCACTTGGATAAGTGGACCGTTACGTGTATTTATGGCGTGTCATCAAAGCATAAGGTAAATGTACTAAAACATTAAATGACCATAACGGAAATACCGGAATCAAACATCGGTAATCCAACCTAAGCTCAAAACTTGAAAAATAAAATACTGAAAGAAAGGACTAAACAATGTCCAAATAAGCAGAATAATGTAAGTGCATAAAATAAGAAGTCTGGATAGCTTCCATCCCAAATGCACGTGCTCTCAGAACCCTTAAAAGCGTCCCGGTGTACCTGCCGTTAGAACATGAAAGGAACTACGGCTGAGCATAACGCTCAGTGAACGGATATAAGCATGATAAGAATACACTGAATGAGACAAGCGATAGAATACTGAAGCTGTAAGACTGATATGTAACATGTGGTAGAACTCTGCATAAAATTCTGAGAAACCTGGTTCATATATACTGATACTGAAACATAACTATTAATTCTGAAAACATGCATTTACTGTATTTTATTTGCCAGAGCTTATATAGGTCACGTGCTGTAACAACCGTGCATGAATAACTGGAGGGGTGACCTCGTCATGCTGTAGAGGGGTGACCTCTAAATAACTGTGCTGGGTGGAGGGATCAGCTCCAATGTGAAGGATGTAGAGCACACACCACATTCACCCTGATAACTTGTAACACATATAAGCCTAGGATGCATCCATACGCCCCACTAAAACATACATATAAAAATGGCCAAACTGAACATGAGTGGGACGATGCAGGATATCACTCTCCTGTATGTGAGTCACGACACCGGTGCCTCTAGTGCCATGGTTACGGTACCTCCGTAACTAGTACATAAACTGGTTGTGCTTGTATATAACGCTCAGGCAATTTATTTAGTTATTAACATGATTACTGATAAACTTAAACATATACTGGGGAAAACATTTGGCTACAGACGGGAAATCCTAATCATGCATAGGAAAGGAAGTCCTTACTGAAAGGACGGAAATCCGTACCTCGTGTCCAGTAATGAATTCAGTATGAAAGCTGATGGATCGACTCTGACTCCACGGATACTACATAAATAATGGACGGAAATAAGTCGTCTAATTACTGTTTGCTGTTACTGATTTTTATCTGTTCTGAATTAACTCTAATTTATTCCTGTACTACTGTTTATGGATACACTGGTGAATTTTGACTGTTTCTCATATTATTACTCCTGATTAGCGTATTCCCTGTGTTACTGATTTCTATAAAATAGGTACACCAATATAAAAAATATTACTATAAATAGTAACCTGCTATAAATATAAAGTTTCCAAATTTAGAAGGATTTTCAAGATAGTTTTTCTGGAACTATTAGTTAAATCATAAGTTAAAATCGACTTTTAATTAGTTGAATGAAAAATGTTAAAATCAATTTAATTTTACTAATTAAATGATTAAAATAACAAATATGTTTAACTTTATTTTTATAATATAAAAACTTATTTATAAAGTGCTTTAACCAAAACTAAAATAATTCCCATTGCTTGTTATAAACAGTTCCCCCTGCTAGTTATAAACAGTTCCCCCTGCTAGTTATAAACAGTTCCCCCTGCTAGTTATAAACAGTTTCCCCTGCTAGTTATAAACAGTTCCCACCGTCAGTTATACTGAGTTTCCAATGCTAGTGTTTTCTGACAGACCCAAACGCACCTTTATACTTGTTAATCCCAAACGCACCCTTATTTTCAGAAAGCACCAAACGCACCCTGTTTTGGTTTAAACTCCTGCGGCTGGTCACCAAAAGCATCACCGAGACCTTAATGGTCTCGGTTTTCCTGAATCCACACGAACCCAACACCCCTGTTTGGGGTTGTCTGTCCCTGGTCGGCCAAAACCAGCACCACCGAGACACTAGGTCTCGGCTGCACACCAAGAAGACCCCACCGAACCCCTGCTTTGGGATTGGTGGCTCACGGCTGGCAAAGAACCTCCACACCGAGAGCTTTATGCTCTCGGTTTTCCTTGGATTCAACCGAAACACGACACCCCTGTTTTTGGTTCGTGACTCAACAAACAGAAAAAGAAAAAAAAACAAATGGAGTTTACCTTGTTTTGCTGTTCGTCGGCAGGAAAAGGAAAAAAAATAAAAACAACGATCTTCTCTTTTTTTTTGTTCTTGTGATTCTGGCCGGCGGCCATTTTTTTTTTTTTTTTTTTTTCTTTTGTCTTTTCTGTCGGCAGGAGCCAACAAGAAACCCTTGATCGCTTTTCTCCTTTTTTTTATCTGATTTGACAAAGGGAAACTCCCGTATGTTTTATTTTCTTGTAACCAAATGGGCTAAAGCCCATTATTTCCTTATTTTTTTATAACCGGCCCTTTCTTTTCCTTTTATTTCTTATTATTTTTTTATTATTTTTTTTTAAAATCTTGTATAATAATAACCCTTGTAATAAATAATACTTGTAATAAACTTCTCGCGTTTGTTCCGTTGATAAATTCTACGTGAACGGTTAAAGTAAAATAACCCGCGTATTTACTATTAAATATATATAAATTTGACTGAGATAAATACATACGTGATACGAAATAATTATTTTCTGAATAATTAATCACGTCATGATTTTAATTAAAACTGAGACTGCGCGATTACTGATAACGTTTAATTGTTTTTGTAAAATAAAATAATTCATCCGTAATATTTTCTGAGACTAAATACTTATTATCTGAATAAATATTATCTGTAATATTTTAAATAAACTGGGATAGCGTATTTAATTTCTGCGTTTATATTTCTATCAATAATTAATACTTATATAGTTTATTAATATTAAACCGCGTATTTAAATATTCTGATTTTTAAATACGGGTTTTACAATTCTTCCCCTCTAAAAACAATAATTCGTCCCCGAATTAACAATACGACCATACTGGGTTTTACAATTCTTCCCCTCTAAAAAGGAGAAATTCGTCCTCGAATTAAAGGTAATAAGCTGATGAAGTTATAAGAACTGAAAGAGCACGTAGACTGAAAGACAATTAAGCTGAAGGATGAATTGTCTTCTAATCAAGACATAATGTTGCTGATAGGTATAAACCTGACATGACTGAAAGAACTTAACTGAATTTATTGAAGAAAATAAAGAGAGGTCCAGATGGACTCCTCCGTTTCGAGTGGCTTCCCGCTCGAAACGATTCCTTCAAAGGTCTAAACATAATGAGCAAAATCCTGGTCCTGATGACCCTGTTCTGATGATGCTGAATGGTTTCCGGTTCTATACTTAAGATAGATTTTCTGAATCTGAGTGAATAAGCTATAGCATGTAGGGTACATAAAACGGTACGTACAATTATCCTGAAAAGATAATATTTATATCTCTGAGAAAGTTGCTGAAACATAGGGACGAACTATGTGAACAATTGTGAACGTGCTGAGAGAGCAATTGTGAACGTGGTTCATAATTATATGAGGAGCTTTGGAATGGAATATATCATGAATGTAATACGTGAATCATACTGTGAACGTGATACTAGAACATATCATGAACGTATGCTGACTGAGGAAAGAATGCCAAACGCTAAGGTCTAAGATGTGAAGCGTCTGCCTGGTTATTGGAAAGTTGTGCTAAAATTGAGTCTGGTTTCCCAAACTTTCCGTAACCGTATTCAGTAATAAACTGAGATACGTGTATCGTGAAATGGCACACGATCTTGAATGTGAACAACGTTATAAACGCTAACGTGAGCTTAAATCATGAGATAACATAAAAGATGAACTGAGACAGCATCATACAGCAAATGAGACGTAAACGTGAAAATGAAAATAACATGAACTTAAAGTGGGCGTAAGCATACACTTGATCGTGAACATGAATTCTGTCTGATATGATGGTCGATGGAAAGCCTTGAATTCGTACGATTTACTGTTGGATTTTAAAATTTTCTGCAGGTCTACTACTACGTGATCCTTTCGGATGAAAGAGACGCGCAGGCTGATTACATGGTTGATGATAACTTAGATAGTATCATACTTTCTCTGAGTATGTGGTAAACTGATAACGATCTCCATGGAGTCTTGTCTCTTTTCGGTCTAGAATTTCTATTTGTAGTAATAGCATGTCGGTGTTCTATCTTGAACCTGAGGTATGTCAGGCATTAGATATGAACATAGCTGCGTCAATGTGCGATGAAATTTTGGGACCCTCTGGTGGAAATCTGGTTGGACAGCCATAGAAAAATTTTCTGGTGGAAACTGTCAGCAATTTCTGCGGTAGCAGTCAATTGAGTTCTAGAAGATTTGGTTAAAGCACTTTATAAATAAGTTTTTATATTATAAACCTGGCTCTGATACCATAATTGTAACACCCCACTTGGATAAGTGGACCGTTACGTGTATTTATGGCGTGTCATCAAAGCATAAGGTAAATGTACTAAAACATTAAATGATCATAACGGAAATACCGGAATCAAACATCGGTAATCCAACCTAAGCTCAAAACTTGAAAAATAAAATACTGAAAGAAAGGACTAAACAATGTCCAAATAAGCAGAATAATGTAAGTGCATAAAATAAGAAGTCTGGATAGCTTCCATCCCAAATGCACGTGCTCTCAGAACCCTTAAAAGCGTCCCGGTGTACCTGCCGTTAGAACATGAAAGGAACTACGGCTGAGCATAACGCTCAGTGAACGGATATAAGCATGATAAGAATACACTGAATGAGACAAGCGATAGAATACTGAAGTTGTAAGACTGATATGTAACATGTGGTAGAACTCTGCATAAAATTCTGAGAAACCTGGTTCATATATACTGATACTGAAACATAACTATTAATTCTGAAAACATGCATTTACTGTATTTTATTTGCCAGAGCTTATATAGGTCACGTGCTGTAACAACCGTGCATGAATAACTGGAGGGGTGACCTCGTCATGCTGTAGAGGGGTGACCTCTAAATAACTGTGCTGGGTGGAGGGATCAGCTCCAATGTGAAGGATGTAGAGCACACACCACATTCACCCTGATAACTTGTAACACATATAAGCCTAGGATGCATCCATACGCCCCACTAAAACATACATATAAAAATGGCCAAACTGAACATGAGTGGGACGATGCAGGATATCACTCTCCTGCATGTGAGTCACGACACCGGTGCCTCTAGTGCCGTGGTTACGGTACCTCCGTAACTAGTACATAAACTGGTCGTGCTTGTATATAACGCTCAGGCAATTTATTTAGTTATTAACATGATTACTGATAAACTTAAACATATACTGGGGAAAACATTTGGCTGCAGACGGGAAATCCTAATCATGCATAGGAAAGGAAGTCCTTACTGAAAGGACGGAAATCCGTACCTCGTGTCTAGTAATGAATTCAGTATGAAAGCTGATGGATCGACTCTGACTCCACGGATACTACATAAATAATGGACGGAAATAAGTCGTCTAATTACTGTTTGCTGTTACTAATTTTTATCTGTTCTGAATTAACTCTAATTTATTCTTGTACTACTGTTTATGGATACACTGGTGAATTTTGACTGTTTCTCATATTATTACTCCTGATTAGCGTATTCCCTGTGTTACTGATTTCTATAAAATAGGTACACCAATATAAAAAATATTACTATAAATAGTAACCTGCTATAAATAGAAAGTTTCCAAATTTAGAAGGATTTTCAAGATAGTTTTTCTGGAACTATTAGTTAAATCATAAGTTAAAATCGACTTTTAATTAGTTGAATGAAAAATGTTAAAATCAATTTAATTTTACTAATTAAATGATTAAAATAACAAATATGTTTAACTTTATTTTTATAATATAAAAACTTATTTATAAAGTGCTTTAACCAAAACTAAAATAATTCCCATTGCTTGTTATAAACAGTTCCCCCTGCTAGTTATAAACAGTTCCCCCTGCTAGTTATAAACAGTTCCCCCTGCTAGTTATAAACAGTTCCCCCTGCTAGTTATAAACAGTTCCCACCGTCAGTTATACTGAGTTTCCACTGCTAGTGTTTTCTCACAGACCCAAACGCACCTTTATACTTGTTAATCCCAAACGCACCCTTATTTTCAGAAAGCACCAAACGCACCCTGTTTTGGTTTAAACTCCTGCGGCTGGTCACCAAAAGCATCACCGAGACCTTAATGGTCTCGGTTTTCCTGAATCCACATGAACCCAACACCCCTGTTTGGGGTTGTCTGTCCCTGGTCGGCCAAAACCAGCACCACCGAGACACTAGGTCTCGGCTGCATACCAAGAAGACCCCACCGAACCCCTGCTTTGGGATTGGTGGCTCACGGCTGGCAAAGAACCACCACACCGAGAGCTTTATGCTCTCGGTTTTCCTTGGATTCAACCGAAACACGACACCCCTGTTTTTGGTTCGTGACTCAACAAACAGAAAAAGAAAAAAAAACAAATGGAGTTTACCTTGTTTTGCTGTTCGTCGGCAGGAAAAGGAAAAAAAAATAAAAACAACGATCTTCTCTTTTTTTTTGTTCTTGTGATTCTGGCCGGCGGCCATTTCTTTTTTTTTTCTTTTCTTTTGTCTTTTCTGTCGGCAGGAGCCAACAAGAAACCCTAGATCGCTTTTCTCCTTTTTTTTTATCTGATTTGACAAAGGGAAACTCCCGTATGTTTTATTTTCTTGTAACCAAATGGGCTAAAGCCCATTATTTCCTTATTTTTTTATAACCGGCCCTTTCTTTTCCTTTTATTTCTTATTATTTTTTTATTATTTTTTTTTTTTAAATCTTGTATAATAATAACCCTTGTAATAAATAATACTTGTAATAAACTTCTCGCGTTTGTTCCGTTGATAAATTCTACGTGAACGGTTCAAGTAAAATAACCCGCGTATTTACTATTAAATATATATAAATTTGACTGAGATAAATACATACGTGATACGAAATAATTATTTTCTGAATAATTAATCACGTCACGATTTTAATTAAAACTGAGACTGCGCGATTACTGATAACGTTTAATTGTTTTTGTAAAATAAAATAATTCATCCGTAATATTTTCTGAGACTAAATACTTATTATCTGAATAAATATTATCTGTAATATTTTAAATAAACTGGGATAGCGTATTTAATTTCTGCGTTTATATTTCTGTCAATAATTAATACTTATATAGTTTATTAATATTAAACCGCGTATTTAAATATTCTGATTTTTAAATACGGGTTTTACAATTCTTCCCCTCTAAAAACAATAATTCGTCCCCGAATTAACGATACGACCATACTGGGTTTTACAATTCTTCCCCTCTAAAAAGGAGAAATTCATCCTCGAATTAAAGGTAATAAGCTGATGAAGTTATAAGAACTGAAAGAGCACGTAGACTGAAAGACAATTAAGCTGAAGGATGAATTGTCTTCTAATCAAGACATAATGTTGCTGATAGGTATAAACCTGACATGACTGAAAGAACTTAACTGAATTTATTGAAGAAAATAAAGAGAGGTCCAGATGGACTCCTCCGTTTCGAGTGGCTTCCCGATCGAAACGATTCCTTCAAAGGTCTAAACATAATGAGCAAAATCCTGGTCCTGATGACCCTGTTCTGATGATGCTGAATGGTTTCCGGTTCTATACTTAAGATAGATTTTCTGAATCTGAGTGAATAAGCTATAGCATGTAGGGTACATAAAACGGTACGTACAATTATCCTGAAAAGATAATATTTATATCTCTGAGAAAGTTGCTGAAACATAGGGACGCACTATGTGAACAATTGTGAACGTGCTGAGAGAGCAATTGTGAACGTGGTTCATAATTATATGAGGAGCTTTGGAATGGAATATATCATGAATGTAATACGTGAATCATACTGTGAACGTGATACTAGAACATATCATGAACGTATGCTGACTGAGGAAAGAATGCCAAACGCTAAGGTCTAAGATGTGAAGCGTCTGCCTGGTTATTGGAAAGTTGTGCTAAAATTGAGTCTGGTTTCCCAAACTTTCCGTAACCGTATTCAGTAATAAACTGAGATACGTGTATCGTGAAATGGCACACGATCTTGAATGTGAACAACGTTATAAACGCTAACGTGAGCTTAAATCATGAGATAACATAAAAGATGAACTGAGACAGCATCATACAGCAAATGAGACGTAAACGTGAAAATGAAAATAACATGAACTTAAAGTGGGCGTAAGCATACACTTGATCGTGAACATGAATTCTGTCTGATATGATGGTCGATGGAAAGCCTTGAATTCGTACGATTTACTGTTGGATTTTAAAATTTTCTGCAGGTCTACTACTACGTGATCCTTTCGGATGAAAGAGACGCGCAGGCTGATTACATGGTTGATGATAACTTAGATAGTATCATACTTTCTCTGAGTCTGTGGTAAACTGATAACGATCTCCATGGAGTCTTGACTCTTTTCGGTCTAGAATTTCTATTTGTAGTAATAGCATGTCGGTGTTCTATCTTGAACCTGAGGTATGTCAGGCATTAGATATGAACATAGCTGCGTCAATGTGCGATGAAATTTTGGGACCCTCTGGTGGAAATCTGGTTGGACAGCCATAGAAAAATTTTCTGGTGGAAACTGTCAGCAATTTCTGCGGTAGCAGTCAATTGAGTTCTAGAAGATTTGGTTAAAGCACTTTATAAATAAGTTTTTATATTATAAACCTGGCTCTGATACCATAATTGTAACACCCCACTTGGATAAGTGGACCGTTACGTGTATTTATGGCGTGTCATCAAAGCATAAGGTAAATGTACTAAAACATTAAATGACCATAACGGAAATACCGGAATCAAACATCGGTAATCCAACCTAAGCTCAAAACTTGAAAAATAAAATACTGAAAGAAAGGACTAAACAATGTCTAAATAAGCAGAATAATGTAAGTGCATAAAATAAGAAGTCTGGATAGCTTCCATCCCAAATGCACGTGCTCTCAGAACCCTTAAAAGCGTCCCGGTGTACCTGCCGTTAGAACATGAAAGGAACTACGGCTGAGCATAACGCTCAGTGAACGGATATAAGCATGATAAGAATACACTGAATGAGACAAGCGATAGAATACTGAAGCTGTAAGACTGATATGTAACATGTGGTAGAACTCTGCATAAAATTCTGAGAAACCTGGTTCATATATACTGATACTGAAACATAACTATTAATTCTGAAAACATGCATTTACTGTATTTTATTTGCCAGAGCTTATATAGGTCACGTGCTGTAACAACCGTGCATGAATAACTGGAGGGGTGACCTCGTCATGCTGTAGAGGGGTGACCTCTAAATAACTGTGCTGGGTGGAGGGATCAGCTCCAATGTGAAGGATGTAGAGCACACACCACATTCACCCTGATAACTTGTAACACATATAAGCCTAGGATGCATCCATACGCCCCACTAAAACATACATATAAAAATGGCCAAACTGAACATGAGTGGGACGATGCAGGATATCACTCTCCTGCATGTGAGTCACGACACCGGTGCCTCTAGTGCCGTGGTTACGGTACCTCCGTAACTAGTACATAAACTGGTCGTGCTTGTATATAACGCTCAGGCAATTTATTTAGTTATTAACATGATTACTGATAAACTTAAACATATACTGGGGAAAACATTTGGCTGCAGACGGGAAATCCTAATCATGCATAGGAAAGGAAGTCCTTACTGAAAGGACGGAAATCCGTACCTCGTGTCCAGTAATGAATTCAGTATGAAAGCTGATGGATCGACTCTGACTCCACGGATACTACATAAATAATGGACGGAAATAAGTCGTCTAATTACTGTTTGCTGTTACTAATTTTTATCTGTTCTGAATTAACTCTAATTTATTCCTGTACTACTGTTTATGGATACACTAGTGAATTTTGACTGTTTCTTATATTATTACTCCTGATTAGCGTATTCCCTGTGTTACTGATTTCTATAAAATAGGTACACCAATATAAAAAATATTACTATAAATAGTAACCTGCTATAAATAGAAAGTTTCCAAATTTAGAAGGATTTTCAAGATAGTTTTTCTGGAACTATTAGTTAAATCATAAGTTAAAATCGACTTTTAATTAGTTGAATGAAAAATGTTAAAATCAATTTAATTTTACTAATTAAATGATTAAAATAACAAATATGTTTAACTTTATTTTTATAATATAAAAACTTATTTATAAAGTGCTTTAACCAAAACTAAAATAATTCCCATTGCTTGTTATAAACAGTTCCCCCTGCTAGTTATAAACAGTTCCCCCTGCTAGTTATAAACAGTTCCCCCTGCTAGTTATAAACAGTTCCCCCTGCTAGTTATAAACAGTTCCCACCGTCAGTTATACTGAGTTTCCACTGCTAGTGTTTTCTCACAGACCCAAACGCACCTTTATACTTGTTAATCCCAAACGCACCCTTATTTTCAGAAAGCACCAAACGCACCCTGTTTTGGTTTAAACTCCTGCGGCTGGTCACCAAAAGCATCACCGAGACCTTAATGGTCTCGGTTTTCCTGAATCCACACGAACCCAACACCCCTGTTTGGGGTTGTCTGTCCCTGGTCGGCCAAAACCAGCACCACCGAGACACTAGGTCTCGGCTGCACACCAAGAAGACCCCACCGAACCCCTGCTTTGGGATTGGTGGCTCACGGCTGGCAAAGAACCACCACACCGAGAGCTTTATGCTCTCGGTTTTCCTTGGATTCAACCGAAACACGACACCCCTGTTTTTGGTTCGTGACTCAACAAACAGAAAAAGAAAAAAAAACAAATGGAGTTTACCTTGTTTTGCTGTTCGTCGGCAGGAAAAGGAAAAAAAAATAAAAACAATGATCTTCTCTTTTTTTTTTGTTCTTGTGATTCTGGCCGACGGCCATTTCTTTTTTTTTTTTTTTTCTTTTGTCTTTTCTGTCGGCAGGAGCCAACAAGAAACCCTAGATCGCTTTTCTCCTTTTTTTTTTATCTGATTTGACAAAGGGAAACTCCCGTATGTTTTATTTTCTTGTAACCAAATGGGCTAAAGCCCATTATTTCCTTATTTTTTTATAACCGGCCCTTTCTTTTCCTTTTATTTCTTATTATTTTTTTATTATTATTTTTTTTAAATCTTGTATAATAATAACCTTGTAATAAATAATACTTGTAATAAACTTCTCGCGTTTGTTCCGTTGATAAATTCTACGTGAACGGTTCAAGTAAAATAACCCGCGTATTTACTATTAAATATATATAAATTTGACTGAGATAAATACATACGTGATACGAAATAATTATTTTCTGAATAATTAATCACGTCACGATTTTAATTAAAACTGAGACTGCGCGATTACTGATAACGTAATTGTTTTTGTAAAATAAAATAATTCATCCGTAATATTTTCTGAGACTAAATACTTATTATCTGAATAAATATTATCTGTAATATTTTAAATAAACTGGGATAGCGTATTTAATTTCTGCGTTTATATTTCTGTCAATAATTAATACTTATATAGTTTATTAATATTAAACCGCGTATTTAAATATTCTGATTTTTCGGGTTTTACAGTATGAGTGACTAAATTAGAACACTAACCAAACTTGGTTATTATCTGGTGAGTTTAACCCGTTTATTTACATGAACTATTTCTTCTTCATCAAGATAGTTGCTGCTGTTGGTATGTTCTTCCGGCGTCAAAACTTAATTTTCGTTCATTTCACATTTATATGCTAATAATTTAAATAATTGAACGTTGGCAAATAGGTTTGGGTATGCACCTAAGAATTTTTGGGTGTGCACTTTTTCCAGTTTTGATCTAAAAAACTTTCAAACTTATTTTCTTTTACACTAAATGAGAAATCATAGGGTATGCAAATGCATACGTGGCTGTAGGTCCGCCCGACCTAACCTGTTATTAAGATTAACTAGTCAAACTGAATTTGACTAAAAACCAATTAGAATACTAAGAGAAGCCGGTTATGAAAAAAACCTGATCATGTGCACCTCTAGTTGGTACCCACCTTAAAAAATTCACGGGTCTGTACATGAAAGGTAAAAAGTTTGATTCTAGAATGCTTGCCTCTTTTAGTTGATACTCGAGCAAATAATGATAGTTGACGATATTATTATTTATTGGATGGACAAAGGTTCGTGCCTGAAATAAGGTTATTCCCGCTGAGGTACCAAAAGTAAGGCTGAGTATCGGTTTGAAACCGAAATCGAATATTTAGAAAAATCAAACCGACAACTAAACCGATTTACACGTATATAAACAGAAACTGAACAAGTTTGGTTCGGTTTAGGTGGTTCGAATCAAGCTATATATCCAAAACTGATAACCAAACCAGCAAATTTGCTCGCTGAGTATAGGTGATTTGGTTTGTCAGTTTTGTTGGTTCGGTTCGATTTTTGAGTTCATTTGCTCAGCCTTACCCATGATCCGACCAGATTCTCATCCGGATCATCCATTGATGATCAAGGTCCAAATCACACACCATCATCCTCAGTTGACACTTATCATACAAAACGACACAAACCTACATACAAAACGACACAATTTGGTTTTATATTAATCATTTGGAATTGCAGTTATTTCATTTGGTGTCCAAACGACACAAACCTACATACAAAACGACAGTGATAATGACGAAACGACACCATAATTAGGTCTGATTTTAGAAAATACAAACCCATGCATTCATGACACATATGACCTAATAAGTAAACCAGTCTTCCATGCATTCCCCTTGAGTAGTTTCTAAGCAGCATCATCATCGTCAACAGGGACGGACTCGATCATCGATCTAACTGTTAACACGTTCACACTCATCAATCCATTCGCTATATATGTCTATTGGCTCGGTCAAAGGTGTAATATTAGTTCTGTAGTACTCTTGGCAAATTCTGCAGGCTGCCTCGCCGATCAAATTCATCATATCAATTGTACATTCAACACTGCCTCCATGGTTGCAGAAGGGGCAAGTAAATACAGTGTCGAGTTTCGCCATCCGCTTTCTAGGAGCAGGCTTTGCTCTTGACTTCCTCTTCCCCATAGTTCGATCAGCTAACTTCTCGAGAAAAGCAACCTAGCGTGTGTGTTCAATCTGACCTGATTCAGAGAGAGTCGACTGAATTTGATCGACCTAGAATAATGAATAAATTGTAACTGGTGGAGGGATATTTATACTGGATTGTTGTCGGTTTGTGGTTTGTCGGTTTGTGGTTTATGGTATTCAGTTATTACCCACCTAGTCCTTATAGTATTATTGTAGAACAGGGACTATAGAAAACATATATTTAGCAGTAAAATTATAAGGAGATTGTAATTATTTTAAAAAAACCACATATTTAGCAGCATTTTTCTAAGCTGCTGCTTCTTGCTACCGCTATCTTCGCGAAGTACTCATAGTCTACATGTGACCCGACCCACGATCCGACCTGATTCTCATCCGAGTGATGATCAAGGTGCAAATCATATAAACCGGTTATCTTCGCAAATTTAACTAAAGATCGGTTCGAATACACATAAATTCACTTAGCTTGGAGTAGCTATGGCTGGATGTAAAATACTTAGAAGTCATGTAGCAATGTATTTTTCTTATTCATCGGGAGCACACGTACAATAATATATTTCTACCACTGAAAGTTGATAATCTCATACTGTTATGTTCAAAAATTATAAAATTCATATGTATGGTATACAATCCCAAACACCCCGTGTTCAAGCACTTAACAATGAGCAAGTTCACAACCATAGTCACATAATTCGCTACAGTAGCCACGAATTGTGATACAGTTCGTTCGATCCAAAACATGGTACGAAATCGATCCGGATCAACTGGTATCGCGAACTGGATCGGTGATTTTAGCGTTCCGGAAAATAATTGAAATGTTAATCGGGAAAGTGTATTCCGGTGGTTTTAATCTAAGTGAAAAGATGGAGGAAGATAAAGAGGTGAAGAGAGAGGGTGTAAAAGGAGGCTGCTATTTTAATAAACCCTACAAAGTTTTATGTGCCTGTTTTTTATTATTAAAAACTTGGGCTTAGTAAATAAGTTGGGCAAAAGAGCTCAAATATTGACCAAAATCCAATACTGTATTATTTAAATATTCACACTGTATAAATAAGATTTATCTTTGTTCAAAAAAAAAAAGATTTATCGCTAAAATAAATAAAAGATATCTAAACTATTGGCTACATGATACATCTTATCGAAATGAACCTACCCCCATCGAACCGAATTTTTGATGCCTAGCGAACCACGATCCCGATCCACGTTCCCGTACCGAAACGATCCCCGTTCCATGTGACTATGTTCACAACAACAACATAAACAATTCCGTAGGGTGGGGTACGGGTTAACATAGTATTATGGCTTATTTAATCATTAAGGTTGTTTAGTTAAATTTTAGAAATACGTAGGCTATATGAAGTGATTACCAGCCCCAATTTTGAAAAATCGGTTTTTTTTATAAGAAAAGTGAACGAGCTATGAAAAGGTTTTCGTTGTAGCAGACATTAACTGTCGTTTTGTATGCATGGGTTTGTATTTTCTAAAATCAGACCTAATTATGGTGTCGTTTCGTCATTATCACTGTCGTTTTGCATATAGGTTTGGGTCGTTCGGACACCGAATGAAATAACTGTAATTCCAAATGATTAATATAAAACCAAGAGTTAAGATTTATGTAGACCTTTAAATTAGCATAGACATATTCAACCAATTATAATCATTTATTTTTTAAAAAACCCAATTTCTACCACTTTTTTAAAAATTAAATATCTCACAAACGGTAAATCGTCAAACGAAAAAAAATAAACCATTGCGACGAGAATTAAATTATCTATCTATCGAGGGGCACATGTATATACATTCGACGAACTTTTTTTTCCTAAGTTACGTCTGAAGAGAATCATATATGATTCGTCACGAATCATATATGATTTTCAGAAAATCATATATGATTCGTGATATGAATCATATATGATTTTTTGAAAATCATATATGTTTCGTGACGAATCATATATGATTCTCTTCAGACGTGACATAAGAAAAAAAGTCGGAAAAAAGTTCGTCGAAAGTATATACATGTGCCCCTCGATAGATAGATGATTTAATTCTCGTCGCGATGATATGTTTTGTTTTACGTAACGATGAATGGTTTGTGAGATATTTAATTTTTAAAAAATGAGTTTTTTTGTTATATGATAAAAATGGGTGGTTGTGATTGGTTGATTGAGTATATGATAATCTAAGGGTTTTTGTTGAACTTTTTTCATAAAACCAAATTGTGTCGTTTTGTATGTAGGTTTGTGTCGTTTTGTATGAGAAGTGTCAACTAAGGATGATGGTGTGTGATTTGGACCTTGATCTTCAATGGATGATCCGGATGAGAATCTGGTCGGATCATTGGTAAGGCTGAGCAAATGAATTCAAAAATCGAACCGAACCAACAAAACTGACAAACCAAGTCGAAGCGAGCAAATTTGGTTTGGTTTTCGGTTTTGGATATATAGCTTGGTTCGAACAATCTAAACCGAACCAAACTTGTTCGGTTTCTGTTTATATATATGTAAATCGGTTTAGTTGTCGGTTTGATTTTTCTAATATTCGATTTCGGTTTCGAACCGATACTCAGCCTTACTTTTGGGTACTCAGCGGGAATAACCTGATTTCGGGCATGAACCTTTGTCCATCCTATAAAGAATAATATCGTCAACTATCATTATTTGCTCGAGTATTAACTAAAAGAGGAAAGCATTCTAGAATCAAACTTTTTACCTTTCATATACAAAGACCCGTGAATTTTTGAAGGTGGGTACCAACTACAGGTGCAAACAAGCCGAACTTTTATCGAGTTATTCAAGCTCGAGCTCAAGCTCAACTCGATCGAGCCGAGCTTTTATCGAGCCCAAGCCCGAGCTCAAGCCCAATAATATGGCTCGAAACATATAATGAGACGAGGTCGATCTTTTTATAGCTCGGCTTGAAGGTTTATCGAGCTTTTCGAGCCTTAGTAGAAATATATTTTGATATTATTTTTATATAAGTAAATAAGGGTTATGATTTGAAAATTTGCCTAATTATAAGGACTAACTTGATAGAAATTAAAATCTTAGTATCCTAGAAAATTAGCACATCGTTTTGTATTCCACTATTCTCCATCTTTCCGACTCTTTTGTTCTTTTTTGTTTTTGAGTAGATGAGTAACTGACTTTATCACTTTATCAGGTATATTTTTATTTTATTATTTATCCTATTATTTTCTTTGTTCATATGATCTATCACTTTATCACTTTATTAGGTATCTTTTTATTTCATTATTCATCTAATTATTTTCTGTTTTTCATATGATCTATAATATGTCTTTGAGAACTAGTAATACGGAATGTCGATCATCATGTTGTACTATACAATATGCCTATGCACTTCTTTGTTCTGTATATTCTCTGTTTAATAATGAGAGTTTTCAATCATATGAAATTATGTTATAATTATGATGTATTTGCTAATTGTTTACTAAATATGTTAAATCTTCGTCGTGTGTAATTGGTCAATGATATGAAGTGTATTTTCTGTTTACTTAGGAATTTAGGATTTAGGAAAGCTTTTTTTGTGATATGAAGTGATGTAATTGGTCAATGATATATTTATTAGTAACTGTTTAGTTAATAATTTGCTCCATGTGTATCATTAATGAACAAGATAATATGTTAATGTCCATATCAATGACTTGCTAAATTAGCAAAGTCTTTAAATCCATGTGTATTTACTGTACAATATGTGAATGGTTGTCTAGCCTAATTCGTCTGTGAGAACTATTACTCCCTCCGTCCCATTTTAATTGTCCCCCAACAATTTTTTTGTGGTTCATGATAGATTCATTGAATGTAGACATTTTATGCCAAAAAGACAAGTTTATCCTTTGAATACATTAATAGTTTCCTTTTAAGAAATTAATAGCATGGGTAAAACTGGAAAATTAATTAATTCTGACTTCCTATTTAAGAAACTGGACAATATTTTGGGACAAACTAAAATAGTAATGAGGACAATAAAAGTGGGACGGAGGGAGTAATACGGAATGTGGATCATCAGGTTGCATAGTACAGTAGGAGTTTGATTGTTTGTGTTATTGAAAATCTAATTGTTGGCTTCAATCTCTATTTATAAAGTTATATTGTGGCTTCGTTGGGCAAAGTGATTTATATTGTCTAAATTGATCTACTAATGTAATAAGACCATATGAACTTGAACTATAATAAGAAAGATTTTGTGAGCTATATAAGATGAGACTAATGACAAAATTCATCTTCATTCAGATAAACCCTATTACTTCGTAACTTTGTGGAGGGTTGTCATATGTCTTTGTTTATACTCAGGTTATCTATGTCAACAATACGAGACCCAGTTGTGCTTGATGATTCAATTCAAGATGATCTAATGATGGGTGATAAAGATGGTAGTAATGAAGATTTTCAAACAAATAAAAGGAAAGAAACAATAGGTGACGAGGAGCCAAAGGGTGAAAGGATGAAAAAAGCTAAAGCTTGGAGTGAATTCGATAAAGTTACAAAAAATGGTACACAGAAAATGAAGTGCAAGCATTGTGGTACTCACTTGGCGTATAACAAAGGTGGACCCACCACGACACTAAATAGGCATTTAAAATTCCATTGTAAAATACGAAAGAATGTTATGCAAAAACGGGGGTTTCTTAACTTACAGCCCGAGGATTCAAATGTGGGTAGCAATGAGTATACCCTTGCACCTGCCATAGTAAATGGGAAGTATGATCACACAAGGATGCGGGAATCTATTGCTCATTGGATTTTGATGAATGAACATAGCTTCTCTATTGTTGAGGAGGCGGGGTTTGATTTTATGATGAAGGTAGGAATACCACAATGGCCTGGACTGAGTCGTACAACAGCAAAGTGTGATTGCATCAGAGTTTATGAGAATCAAAAAACAAAGTAGAAGGAAATGCTTAAGAAAGTCGACTCAATTAGCTTGACGACTGATATGTGGAAATCAAAATGTCAGAAGATTGGGTATATGGTGATTACAGGTCACTTTTTGGATAAAGATTGGAAGCTAAATACATGGGTACTTAACTTTGTGCATGTTCCTCCTCCACATCGTGGAATTGACATTTCAGATTCTTTGTATAAGTGCTTTCAGGAGTGGGACATTGAGAAAAAAATATATAGCATTTCAATAGATAACGCATCTACAAATGATAAGGCCATTAAAAATCTTAGAAGAATTTTTTAGGTAGATAGGAAGCTGTTATGTGAAGGAAAATTATTTCATGTGCGATGTTGTGCACATATACTAAATCTCATTGCACAAGATGGTTTGGAAACTATTAAGGAGGTGATAAAAAATGTGAGAGATAGTGTCTCTTTCATCAATGCAAGTGAAGCATGGACGAAGACATTTAATGATCTTGCACAACAAATGAAATTACCTAACAAGAAGCTGATTTTAGATTGCAAGACCCGTTGGAATTCAACATATGAGATGCTTGCTGGTGCTTATATGTTCAGGGAAGTTCCCTAAATATGAAGAACGCGACGCTGATTATCAGTCATGTCCTCAAAAGGATGAGTGGGTCAAAGTGGATCAGATTTGTGAAATCTTAGAGGTTTTCAACAATGTCACGAACATTATATCTGGAAGCGACTACCCAACATCAAACTTGTTTCTTTGTGAAGTTTACAAGGTCAAAAAAGTTTTGGATGACAAGAAAGATGATGAGAATGAATTTATTCGAGAAATGGTGAAGACAATGAAAGATAAGTTTGATAAGTATTGGGCAGAGGTCCATTTACTGATGTCTATTGCTGTTGTTTTAGATCGGGAGTGAAGATGTGGTCGCTTAAGTTTTGTTTTCCAGAAATATACAACTCCGCCGATACAAAGGCTCTTATAGAAATGGTGGAACAGACTTTAATAAGTCTACACTCAGAGTATTTCACCATTCATAATGAATCTACTACTCAATCAAGTGAGAAAAATGGTTCTCATATGACAGAATCCTCAAAGACACGATCAAAATCTTCTCTAGGATCTGGATTCCAAGAACTTCAAAATTTTGTTAGGCAAAACGAAGCATCTCCAACATTAAAGAGTGATCTTGATATATACTTTGAAGATGGGTGTCATATCTGTGCACCGGAAGATAACAAGAATTTTAACATATTGGTTTGGTGGAAGAACTACGAGTCTAAGTATCGTATATTGCCCAAGTTAGCCCGTGATATTTTAGCAATACCCATTACTACAGTAGCATCTGAAGCCACATTTAGTGTAGGAAGTAGAGTAATTGACAAATCCCGAGCATCACTAGGAGTTGAGAATGTGCAAGCCCTACTTTGCGGACAAAACTGGATCAAAAACCTTCACGGTGTTAAGAAGAAAAACCAAGTAAGTTGTTTAACTTATAAACATTTTAAGGAGTGATTATCATTTATCAAGCTTAGTGTTTATATATTTCTCTTAATACTATATTAGTACTAACCATTGATTTCATATTTTAAAAGGAACAAAAGGTCTAAGTGTGATCAATCTTAAGGTTTAACTTGCTAAGGACTATGATACCAGGTTTGTTAACTTGTTGTTATTGCATATTCATGTCACATATAAACATTTTATGGATACTTGCTATCTTATATCCAATACTAATACAATATAAATCTTGATAAGGTTCGTATAATAAATCGATGAAGGAATGAATCATCAAGCGTTCTAAGCTATGGAAATTATTTTGCTCAAGTACATTCAAGATCTGTGAAGCTTATGACTTGGCGAAAAAGATTTTGTTGAACTATTTTACACAATCCAGCCTCAATTAGTATTGGTATCTGTTGATTGTGTTTCATTTTATAGTTGGACTTAGAATGTTATTATTTGTTTTATTACTCATTTATGAGAATGTAATTTGTGATCACTGTTGTGGTGATGTATTTTTTTCTATCTAATTTTGAGCTTTTCAAGCTTTGCTCGAATCGTTATCGAGTCGAGCTCAAGCCTAAACAATTAAAGCTCGACGAGCAATCGAGCCGAGCTTGATCCCACTATTTTATGTTTCGAGCCGAGCTCGAGCCCTGTTGAGCTCGGGCTCGGCTCGGCTCGTTTGCACCTCTAGTACCAACTAGAGGTGCACATAATCGGGTTTTTTTCATAACCGGCTTCTCTTAGTATTCTAATTGGTTTTTAGTCAAATTCAGTTCGACTAGTTAATCCTAATAACAGGTTAGGTCGGGCGGACCTACAACCACAAGAGGGTATGCACTTGCATACCCTATGATTTCTCATGTAGTGTAAAAGAAAATAAGTTTGAAGGTTTTTTAGATCAAAACTCGAAAAGTGCACCCAAAAATTCTTAGGTGCATACTCAAACCTATTGCCAACGTTCAATTATTTAAATTATTAACATATAAATGTGAAATGAACGAAAATTAAGTTTTGACGCCAGAAGAACATACCAACAGCAACAACGATATTGATGAAGAAGAAATAGTCCATGTAAATAAACGGGTTAAACTCACCAAATAATAACCAAGTTTGGTTAGTGTTCTAATTTAGTCACTTATACTTTTTTGATAATGTTTAACCACTCAAGTTTCACAAGTGTGTTATTGTTAGGTAATTTTTCAAATTATTTACACACTTAAGATGACATGATGACATGGATGAATGATTTAGAATTTATTTTTCTTTCATTAGTCCTTTAATAATTAGGATAAAGAAATGTGTATACTTACGATTCAAAAGACTTTTTTTTGTGCTAAGGGAGTAATTATGTCTTTCAATTTGTGGTCTTAACATATATTTTTAGCAATGGGTTTATTCATATAGTATATGAAGGTCCAAAGAGAAATGTAAGAGCAAATGTAAATTTGACCTTGTGGATGTAGTTTATCATTAACAAAGTACAGCAGAGGACTTCTGTATCTAACTCTAAAAGCTTGTGCATTTTATTCATAATAAGTAAGAGATCCAATTACCTAAAGCTATATGCTTGCCCCGACCTTCACAATTGGGCTTGTCAATTGTTGCCCCTCGTTTGCTTTGTGGTATCGATCAAGCACCGACGTCATGCCGATAATAGTAGCATAAATTTACTAAACCTTGTAACCTTTCATGCTTAAGAATGTGCCGATAATAGTAGCAGAAATTTACTAAAGCTTGAAACCTTTCATGCCGATAATAGTAGCATAATTTACTAAAGCTTGCAACCTCATTTATTATCGTTAAGAATGTGCGATACATGTTTATTAATCTAGGCATGTCAATATGCAAAAGAATATTGGAAAGAACACTACGTCTGAGTGCGCCCACATATAGAAACTTTTAACAAATTATGACGTTTTATGTGGTTGTTAGTGTGTGCTACTAATTCAGTAGGAGTATATGATGTAACAAGCCTAGATGAAGACTAATACAATACAAGTAAGTATAGAACTGTTTGGTTGTGTGTATGTGTAAAGAGATTGCAAAGCTATTAAGACAACATCATAACAACATTGAAACATCAAAAGCTCTAGTAGATCCATAATTTAGCCATTAACACCCATAACTAAATAATTTTTTTGATCATAAAGGTCCAAATCAAAGTGGGATAGTATAGAAAATAAAACTTACAACAAAGTTCGAAAACAAAAGCTTGTAAAACTATGCATACTGCAGGTCTGCAGGTACCAAAAAACTCAAAAATATGTAACTAACTTCAACTTTATTGTAGTTTGTCTTTGTTAAGAAACATGGAATTAATGGCCAATCATCTGATCACCAACGTTAGCCCCACTTATAGATGCTCTCGCATTTGTAGGTTATACAACTCTTTTAGGCCTACCTCTTGGCCTCGCCTGCTTTGGTAGTGGGTCGGTTTTTTGCTTCTTGCAAGACCTTGAGTTGTGACCTTTACCGCCACATTTTTGACAAGTCATTTTTCTTCCAAACCCAACCTTTGAATACTTTATTTGTTTCTCAGATGCAGCTCTTTTCCTATTAACAGGTGGCCTACCGGGCATTCGTCTTTCTTTTAGAGGTAGAGGTCCCATATCATTTGTTTTAGGCCAAAATGAAGTGCCTTTCAATGGTATAATAGGGTATTTATATGCTTCTTTGAACATATCCTTCTTAAGCCAGTCACTAACATAAGTCTCGGAGTCGTTGTTGAGAAAAGCCAGTGCAACAACTGTATGAACACATGGTATGCCTCACAACTCCCATGATCTACAACTACAAGTTCTTTCTTGAATGTCCAACACAAATGAACCGAATTTATTCCTTGCTTCAAATTTATTGGAATCACTTGGAATCACAGTCCAATGCCTAAACAAACCAAAGTAACGTTAGTAGCATCAAATTTTATATCATAATTTTATTAAAATGTGATATTCATTATGTTTGATTAAGTTTTATTTCTGTTAATGCAAAGCAATGCCTAAAAACATTGTTAGTATTAATTAATCTTTCTTAGTTTTGATCACGACGAATTACAAAGACATTTATTGTCAAACACAATTATAAAACGAATTATCTAACAAACACTATCATCAAAGTAATAATCATTACACTAACATATCTTAATCATGCTTAGTGATCATGAAAGTGATTAGCCTTTAAACTCACTTTTGTCAAACATAACAAAAGATTTTTAATAAACTTTATTTGTAAGAAAATGTTTTATTAAAACGAAAATGTAAATTTGAATATGGCATATTCCATTTGACATAAGAATATCCGTTGAAGGTTTAAATAGCCTCAGATATTTCAAATTCACTAAAAGAAAAAAAGGAGCGGCGTCTACGCCGGCGGTACCTTAGCACCTACGGCGGTTCCTTATCCATAAGGAACTGCGGGCTGCAATAAGGAACCACGGGCAGATATAGCCGTTGGATGTTTTGTCTTATAAATAGCAGATCAGATCTGTATTCTTATCAACCCTTTTTGGACATCTTCTTCAGCCTTCTTTCTTCTATCTAATCCTAGTCATTTGTAAATGATCACTTAATGTGTTAAGTATGTTTACTCATGATTATCCTCTTGATCTCATTCTTTACCTTGTCCAAAGAGAAGATCACTCACACACTTGTGATGTGATTAAAGATGTAGCATTGATGAAGATCACCTTCTCCTAAAGATATAGTCATGTTCATCATTTGTTTATTTGTGTCTTGTGTAGATCCAATGTATTCGTGAATACTTGGACTAGTTGTGTTCATCCAAGCTATATGTGAATACTTGGATTAGAGTTGTGTACATCCATTGCACATATGTGTGCTTGGATTTATGTTGTGTAGATCTAAGCTACATGTGTGTACTTGGATATGTTTAGTTGAGTTGTAATTAGTTGTGTTAGTTCTCACTAAACTATAAAGTGATGTGGTTGTGTCTTATGAGTTCTCACTAAACTATATAGTGATGTGGTTGTGTCTTTGAGTTCTCACTAAACTATGAAGTGATATGTAGTTGTGTTGTGTGAAGTTCTCACTTAGCTTCAAAGTGAAGAGTCGTGAAGATTGGTTCTAGCTTTGAATTAGAACTCGACATCTATCCTTGTGTCAGAAAATGATGAAGTAGGCAGCGTTGTGAAGATTGGTTCTACCTTTGGATTAGAACTCGACATCTAGCCTTGTGTCGTAAAAGAGTGAAGTGGGCGACGTTGTGTAGATTGGTCCTAGCTAAGATTAGGTCTCGACATTTAGCTTAGTGTCGGAAAATAATGTTAGCGACGTTGTAAGGTTTTCTCCGCCAAGAAGGGAGCTTGTGGATATAGTGGAAATCTCGAGTAAGTTGTACTCGAGGAGTGGAGTAGTAACGAGGATAGAGCCTCGTTGTCGAACCACTATAAATCTTGGTGTCTTCCTACTAGGTTGTTTCTTTCCTTACTCTTTACATACATTCATTATCATTACACTCACTATACATTGTTAATGCATTAGAATTGAACCTAATCATTATGCAACTAGCTTTCAAGTAAAAGATAGTTTTGTGCACTCGCCTAATTGAAAGGAATTTTAATTAGAAAATAAACCGATGAGAAACTATTCACCCCCCCCCCCCTTCTAGTTTCTACAATTGGTATCAGAGCGATGGTGACACAAGATCTTTGAAGTATATTGTATTTTAAAATTTGGATCCATCCATTGTCTCCTCAAATTAGAAGGTTAAGTTGTACTAAAGTTTTTCTTTGGTCAAAACTATCTTTTGTTGAAAATAAGCCTTTTAAAATGTTAATATTGCATATTACTTAAATTAGTAGTATTAATGCATTTTAGATTTACTCTTGAAATGTATCTACTAGTTTGCATCTTGTTATGTGTAGGTACTCATGAAGATAAATCATTCTATTGATCGTGGATTGAGTTACTTACACTTGTAGAAGATTCATCTTCTTTGATTTCCAACATCATTGAATGATGATATCAAGATGGGTAGAAGTGATTCTAGTCTTTGAAGACTTAGTAGTCACTATTAGTCATAGTTGGGCTTTGCATCGGTTCCTTGAAAGCTCGGAATGCAATTTGTGGCCAAGGTACGCTTTCGTTCTTCCATACGCCCTATTGATCATTCTTTTGATCATTAATTGACTATATGCTTGATCTTGGCATCCTTGTCTTGACATTTATTTGTGGTTTGTGTGTAACACTCTCAATTTTCGTATCGGTACAGCGGAAGCACTACTACACAAAAGGCTAAAGAGACCCCCTTAAAAAGACTGGTTATGAAAAAACATGTCTCTATAACCAAAAAGGGTGGGAAGGGAATGCATGAAAACTGGTTTTTTTTTTAAAAAACAGTCTCCATAATGTGAATTCCAAAGAAACCTGTTTTTAAGATGCAACCAGTCTTTTTTATAAAACTAAAGACACTGGTTTTTACGTAACAACATGTCTCTATGTGTTTGTTTTATGGACACTATTTTTTATTAAAAAAACCAGTGTTTTTACACATTTTAAGACATTGGTTTTTAAAAAACCAGTCTTGTTTTTATTTTAATAGATTGTGGTTAATTTTTTTCTAAACTTAAAATCATAAGGACTAAACCGTACATACGTGTTTTTATAACATATTACATTTTTATACTTTATAAAATATATATGTGATTAAAGTATAAGGGCCATTAATACATAAAAAAATTAAGAATCATAATTTGTGTAAAACTTATATATATTTACCTAATATGTAATTTTTCTCGACGTGTATAAACCTACAAGTTTTAGTCGATCCAATTACCTACAACAGATTGTTAGTCGATCATCAAACGTGCAAACAGATACAAAAACCTACAACAACACAAATTCTTCCTGTAAGTATTTGTTCTTCAGTTGTTATTATTTAGTTGCATACGCGGGTTGATTACATATATGTTCTTGGTTGTTATTATTTTAGCTGTTGTAAGTCTGTGTGATTCACTTTTTTATGCAATTATAATTAACATATAAAGTTACAAAATTGAATATCTTTTACCCAGATTCATTCATTCATAATATATTACATAATGTAAAAGTCATGTCTAAACCCTTTATAAAGGGTGTCAAAATATATAACATTGCAACAACATACGTTGCAATTACCTGCACATAATTAACTAAGATATATCTAAACCCTTTATAAAGGGTGTCAAAAAAGATTAGGTTGCAACTGCCTATGTTGCAAGTTGCTGCACCTAACTATATACACAGTCACTGTTTTGGTTCACTGTTTTGATCGCACCGAAAAATAAACGATTATTAATCTTGCATCTTTCGTTTACCCTTGTTAAGCTGCTGAGTGTTAGCATTGACACCAATGGGTTTGATACATGGTAACCCAATAATGCAATGCCTCACTGGTGGACCTCTCTTGACAACCTTTTTATTTGTTGATCCACTGGAAGTGCATGTTCTTCTAGTTTTTTTGGGATTCCATGTCTCATCATCAGAACCCTCGTCATCGTCCTCGTCATCGTCCTCGTCATCGTCCTCGTCTTCTTCATATTCCTCGTCTTCTTCATCTTCAGCTTGTTCATCATCTTGGTCATCATCTAATAAACATATATTAAAAACCAAGTTGAAACCAGGGACGAAGCTACTTATAAACATGTTTTATAACTATAAAAGCCATCAAATAAAGTTTGCAATTCATAATAGCTAGACACCAAATTTTATCCAAAATACAGAAAGTGTTGCCAGACAATGGACAAGAAATTTGGGAATGGGATGAACACATATATCATTTTTTATTGTCAAGACTTAATTTGCTATTTGGCCCACCCAAAACTAGAATCCTAGGTCAGTCACTGGTTGAAACAGATTTACCATTTTATAAAAGAAGGTCGGAAATTACATACCTGGTTTAAAGGAACCTTTATAATTGAATTTTTTTGGAATTTTGAATTTACTCGAAACATCCTCATCTATCTGTATCCATTTTGAGAGTGGCCAGAAAAGATGTTCTGCTCACCCATACTTTTCCTTGATGTAATCCGAGACTTCATCCCTGAGTTTTACAGATCCAGGAACAGGTTCTATAAAAACCAAAATATAATAGTTAGTCCTTTTCATCAGATATTATACTTAAAAATCTAACAGTCCAAACTTCTATCCAACTGTTTTAACAAGATACCTTGGATAAATATTATTGGAACAGAAATGGTTTTCGTTGAAGACTTAGTGCCTTCGTCTCCAAATTCAGCGAATATACCCTCAGTAAATTTGTCCAACATCTGTTGACTCCACGTCTTATTTGGTTTTCCATATTTGGCAACACCCCAGTCCCACATTTCATCGGTCACTAGGCGCACTTTTTTGTCATAGTGCGTGGTTCCTACACTAATAAAAGACATTCGGTTAATAAAGGTACTAAAATATGTAAACTACAAAAAAATGGCTAAAAATGAAAACATAATTTGATGATTACATACCTTGCTTATAGAAGCGTTGAAAAGAAAATGTATTTGAAACGTCCGCATCAATAACTCTCCACGTTTGTGGACTGTAATCCATCTGCCAGTAATTTGTTACCACGTATTCCCAAATTTTTTCGACTTTCTCTACAATGTCAACTTCAATCCAGTTAGTAAACAAAAAACTTAACAGGAAGCATAAACGAGTTTCAAATGCCAAATAAACGAGTTTCAAGCCACAACAATTTGAGCAAAAATAACCAAAACACAACCTATCTACATATAACCCTATATTAACATATAATCTAAGGGCACGTTTGGTTTACAGTCCACACTAAGTATTAGAAAATCAGTAGACTCTCGCCCCTGTTGCATCTACAGGCCATAAGAGTGACTGGCCCTTACTGCATTGTATGACCCTAAGAAATCTAGAAGCTCTCCTTCGTTTATCCTAAGACAATGCAAGTAAAATTCCCTTTTAGTAAATCAATTAAACAAACAACACATACATGTATGTACTCGCTTAATAAATAAATCGCTTAATAAATAAATCGGGTCGGGTTTTAGTCGAACTTTAAACCGTTTAACTATTGACAGAGTATATATCTCACCAACCCTCCCCTATTCAACTTAAACACCCTAAAATACGCAACTTTTGGGTGCAACAACACAAATGAGATTAAACAAATATCAGCTCACACATATAGTTCATAGAAGATGCCGAGATGATATGGTTAGGTGGAGCGACATTAGCTGTGGAGATGGGGTTACCGTTCGTAGGTAGATGGTTATGGAGATGGTGGCAGGAGAGTTGTGATAAAGGGGGTTAGGGTTTTTTACATTATAAGTGAAGAAAAAAAAAGCAAAGAAAAAAATCAGGCGGTTAACATCATTGTGTACCGCCGCTGGACCTAACAATTATTTAGGTCTGTCCCAAAGATTATCGACCATTTAACACTGCAACCCAAAGTTGTCCCTTCCCATTCTATAATCTAATATGGAAGAACTAGTCTAATTCTGTGTGAATAAGTTTGTTATGATGTAACCTAACTTATAGATTATACATCTTCGATGATAAAAGTCATTTCCATGGTCATAGAACCCCGAACAGGTTTGTTGCTTATTTATGAAGAGGCCATACAGCTTGAGTAGTGGAATAATATTATTAACATAAAGAATTTAAAATGATCAGTATTATTTTTCCTGAACATAACACTTGACTAATAACTCAAAAAGAAACAGTAGCAAGGTCTTACAAAATTGAACTTTTGTGACTAAATTTTGTTGCCTTACTGCAACACTGATTTGAAAGAGGAACATTTCTATGACATTCATAGTTGAATGACCGTGACCTGACTGCTGAACATCATCACCAGACAAATGTATGTGTAGTTAAGATCAAATAAAAAGCTTAACAGCTTAACAACCTTACTTAAAACGCATGCCGAGTTCTTTTCTGGGCACCTTGCCTACTACACAATTCTAAATTCAGCTTACAACAACAATTATATAAAATACTAACAATTACAGTAGTATTTATAAAAGGGGTTATTAGGCTTACTGAAATTACACGTACTAAACTACTCTAAAATGACTAAGTCACATTGAATTGGTGGTTCCATGTCCATGGAAAAATTAACATTTTTTAGATCCTCTCAGTCATATGTTTCACAATACAACTTTATTCACTAAAAATGACATAAATTACAAGAAACACATCCAGATAGTATCAGGGAAGCTACTTCAACACTCTGTTCTCGAGTCTAAATTTTAAAGAATGAAAGGGGATGGAATGGAAAGGGTAAAGTAAGGGATGGAACAGGAAGGGTAATTGTTATAGTAATTTGTGTTCTTAAGTTTGTATTTTTAAGTAAAAGGAAAGGATAAGGAAGCTAACAAAATTACTAATATACCCTTGAAACTATATATACATATACACAATCAAAGAAAATTTTCTTATATTTCAGATGTGATTTTCAAACTAAAATAGTGGCACAATTTGGTTCATATGACAAAATCACACATCCTCAAGTTGCAACAATGTATTCAATGTTATTTCTAATAACACTGATGTCCTAAACAAGGCGAATCAATTAAAGTGATGTGCTTGTTTTCAATGTTATTTCTAATAGCATGTGACAAAATCACACATCCTCAAGTTGCAACAATGTATGCACTCACAAAGTCACAATGCAACATAAGTTGTTTTATAACTACAATTTTCTCACTATCCTTATGGACTTCAGGCAATTTTCTCAGCATCCTTGCGAGACATACACAACAGAAACACACTGAGAAGCTAATCACCTGACTGAAAAAGACGTACACTAGAACTATTACATACAGTTGACCCGCACGCATAGTTGCTGCATTAGGTGACCCAACCGATATAGTTAATTAGCAACTTAGCATTGCGTGAATTACGGTTAATTGTTGAGTTTTCATCGAACGATATAAATTATTATCATCCATTTTTCAAGGGTAATCACTACATAAATATAACCAAATGTTTGACTCTGACATATGGATTTTGATGCTCACATATATCTACTGAACCAACCAATAATATGTTACACTCTTATGATCATATATATACTTTGCCAAAGAAACATGCAAGTAACAGTATAATTGATTAGATAATAAACATTCCCAGTATAATTGATCATATATTCTTTTTACCGTTTAATTTAAGGTAAAAAGTCAAAGTTATCTTATACATTACGTTTTAATCTATTCAAGCAAGACTTACAGATGAGCTTCTAATAAGCCCAAATATAAGCAGAAATTAACACCTCCTAATAAGCACAAATATAAGCCGAAATAAGCCCAAATATAAGCCGAAACAAACAACCCTTTATATAATCATAACTTTCAAAATAAGACCGAAAAAAGGGGTAAAACTTACCAAACATGGTCGAGTGTGAGGTTGATTGAAATTATCGGTGGTAGTGTGTGTTTTTAGTGTGTGAAATGATCGGTTTGATTATGTGAATTTGTGTTTGACTTACTGAGTGGTTGAGAAAGTAAATGTGTGTTAGGTGCAGATTAGGTGTTAAGTAAAAACGTTTAATTTTTTGCAAGTTTGAGTTTTTATAAAAAAAAAAAATTTCAAAAAATCTTGGCCAGGACTCGAACCTGCGCCGTTTACACCACACACCAACACCTCAACCAACTGCCCTAGGGTCTTTGACTGTTATTCATTTGCACAATTTATTATTTAAGGGGTGATGTGGTTTTGCTTATTAATTGAATTAGAAGTTTAATAAGCTGATTTCAGCTTATTATGTTTCATTTTTTTTAACTTCTCAATTTTGCTTTGTTATTCAAGTAGTTTTGGACTTTTTGGTTTAAAAATTTTATTTTTTACGTTTTTATTAATTTTTTATTATTATTTAAATTCTCGGTTTTACGAAAATAGATTAAAAATAGTTAAAATTAGTTTAAAATTTTATAAAAATTATGTTAGGTTTCATTTAATATTTTTTAGGTTTATAATTAAAAAAATTTCTATTTTGGATTATTTTTAATTTTATTTAATTTTGTAGTTTTTTATTAAGTTTAAAAATTATTATAAAATTATTAAAATGTTTTTGGACAATTTGGTTTTCAATTTAGTCTTATTTTCATTTTTCTTAGTTTAATTTAATTTTTTGGTAATTTTTTGAGTATTTTTAATTTTTGTCACGTTTTACGTTTTAATTCAATTTACATTTTGGGTGTTCTTTTTTTCAGATGGATCGTGAAACATGGATGTATAATATAGATCGTTGTACTCCCGCTTATGTGAAAGGGTTGGCTGAATTTATCAAGTGTGCTGAGGCTCATCGGAAAAGTAAAGGAGAAACACTAATATCTTGTCCATGTGTAAGGTGTAGAAATAATAAGTCGTATGATAAGTCTGCCACAGTTAGATATCATTTGATAGAGAACGGTTTTGACACAAATTATACATGTTGGAAACTTCATGGTGAGATACAACTGCAAGTTGATAATGACACAATTGTTTCGGACTCTAATATGGATGAGAATTTTGGTAATGACGATAACCATCGAGATAATCTGGAAGGGATGTTGGAAGACGTGAAAAGTAATGCTGATGAAAAGCAGGCTAAAAAATTAGAGCAATTGTTTGTCGATGCAGAAAAACCAGTGTATGAAGGTTGTAAGACGTTTACCAAACTTTCTTTAGTTCTGAGGTTGTTGGACTTAAAAGCAAAAAGTAATTGGAGTGATGTAAGCTTTACTGCCCTATTAGGTGTGTTCCATGAAGCGTTACCTGCAGATAACGACATGCCCGTTACGACATATCAGGCGAAAAAACTAACATGTCCGATGGGATTGGCGGTAGAAAGAATACACGCATGTCACAACGATTGTATATTGTACCGAAAAGATTATAAAGACCTACATGAGTGTCATGTATGTAATGCATCGAGGTATAAGCATAAGCCTCTAACGGAACTTGATAGTGATGTGACAAAGAATGGTCCTCCTGCTAAACTTTTGTGGTATCTTCCAGTCAAACCTAGATTGAAAAAGTTATACGCAAACCCAAAGGATGCCAAATTGTTGCGTTGGTATGCTGAAGAACGTAAAATTGATGGAAAAATGAGACATGTTGCTGACTCTCCTCAATGGAAAAATATCGATCGTGATTTTAAAGAATTTGGTTCTGAGATCAGAAACATATGGTTTGGACTTTGTTCAGATGGAATTAATCCATTCAGAAGCCTGAGTAGTCGTCACAACACTTGGCATGTTCTTTTATGTATATACAATCTTCCACCTTGGTTATGCATGAAACGGAAATACATCATGATGTCATTATTAATTCAAGGTCCGAAACAACCAGGGAATGACATTGATGTGTACTTGCGCCCACTAATTGATGACATGATTGATTTATGGGAAACAGGCCTTGAAATCTATGATGCGTACAAAAAAGAGAGGTTCCGGCTGTTTGCCATGATTTATTGTACCATAAATGATTTTCCAGCGTACGGTAACTTGTCGGGGTATGGTACGAAAGGGCAAAAGGCATGTCCTGTTTGTGAAAATGAAACCCACTCCCGGTGGTTGAGTAATTGTAGGAAAACAATATATATGGGACATCGAAGGGCGCTAGACAGACATCACCCGTACCGTAAAAAAGCAAATCTATTTGATGGTACATCGGAGGATAAATCAATGCCCAAACGTATGGACGGATATGCTACGTTATGCCAAGTTGTCGACATAGACATTACCTTTGGAAAAAATGTTAAACATGCTACTAAACGTATCTGAAAAAAAAATCTATATTTTGGGATTTAAAGTATTGGACACATATTATTGTCCGGCATTGCCTTGATGTGATGCACATCGAGAAAAATGTTTGCGAAAGCTTGTTAGGGTTATTATTGAATATTCCTGGAAAAAAAAAGATGGGGTTAATGCTCGAAACGACATGCTCGCGATGGGAATTAGAGAAGAGCTGGCACCACAAGAGACGAATGGGAAAAAATGTATTTGCCTCCAGCTTGTTACACTTTGTCAAAGGTGGAGAAAACCTCATTTTGTGAATGCTTAAATGGTTTAAAGGTTCCGTCCGGCTATTCTACTAACATTAAGAGTTTGGTCTCAATGAAAGATTTGAAGTTACTTGGTATGAAATCTCATGATTGTCATGTATTATTGACGCAAATGATTCCAATCGCTATTCGTGGATTGATGACACCTCAAGTGCGACAGAAAATTACAAAGTTGTGTCTATTTTTTAGCATGATTCATTCAAAAGTTCTTGATAATGAAAAGTTGGAGGAAATGCAACGTGATATTATTATTATTCTTTGTCAACTTGAGATGAACTTTCCACCTTCTTTCTTTGATGTCATGGTTCACCTCGTATCTCATATTGTTGAGGAAATAAAGATTGTTGGTCCTGTTTTCCTACGGTATATGTATCCATTTGAGAGGTATATGGGTTTCTTAAAAGGATATGTAAGGAACAGATATCGGCCAGAGGGTAGTATTATTCAAGGGTATGCAGCCGAAGAAGTGGTTCAGTTTTGTACAAACTATATGGATGATGTCGCTGATATTGGCCTTCCGCAACCGCGACATCAAGGTAGACTTGGAGGGGTAGGGACAATTGGGCTCAAAGATATCAATCCCAACCCTGAAGAGTTAGAACAAGCACATTTTACAGTATTGCAAAGCATGACATGTATTGAACCATACATACAAGATCACATGAAGGAATTAGCAATAAAAACTGGTAGACGAGATGAACAGTTTTTGGAAGCCGAGCACAAAATTTATTTTTCACAATGGTTGGCAGAAAAAGTAAATGGTATGTGTCTTTCAGATGTAGACCAAGACGTTATACAACTAGGGCACCGTCCACGTCGTGTACTTCAATATCAAGGCTATGACATTAACGAATATACGTTCTATACCAAGAGACAAGATGATAATAGTACTGTTCAAAATAGTGGAGTGACAGTAATAGCAGCAACGCCAAATTCATCGAGGAAAACAATCGCAAAGGATTCATATTATGGTGTCATTGAAGAAATTTGGGAATTGGATTACACTACGGTTGTTATACCGGTATTCAAGTGTAGATGGGTCGATAATATGAATTCAGGTGTTAGAGTTGATAACGACGGTTTCACGTGTGTTAATCTCTCTACAAATGGATATCCGTCTGAGAAATTCATTTTAGCAAAACAAGTTGATCAAGTATTCTATGTTCAAGACCCATTAGACAAGAGATGGCACATTGTCCTGCAGAGTAAACGGAGTATAGTTGGCGTCGATGATGTTGTTGACGAAGACGATTACAATAAGTTTGACGAGCTACCTCCTTTTTCTATTAGTGTTCAATCGGATCCTGTTCTTTCTGATACAATTTACTTGAGATCCGATCACAAAGAAGGACAAGAAGATTGAAAAAACATTGTTCGTATAAAAATTCAAGATAATAATACTCATATATTATTATAAAAGTCATAACTAATTGATCTGTTTTTTTTAATATTTCAGGAAGCGTTGTATAGTTTGTATAGTACATCACTTTTTTTTCAATGGATAATCTCATTGGTTTAGACTTGTAAGTCGGTTAGAATCTCATTTGTTTATACTTTTTTTACAACTACTTAATTTGAAATTATTTACAAATTTAATATTTTTTTAATTTATTTACAACAATTAATTTTTTTAAAAACACAAATTTAATATTTAATATTTAAATAAAATACAATTTTAATTTATAAGTTATAAACTAAAAAATAAATGCAAATGATCTACCTTCTCTTTGTGCAGATCGTCACTTTCCATAACTACTTCTGCTACAAATCCGCCCTCCAAAAATTATTCCCCATCCCTCCAAATTATTTCCAGGATACCCAAGAAGAGCTTCAATTTCAATCGCTACAAATCCGCCCTCCAAATTAATTCAACATCCCTCCAATTTTTTCATCTTCTCCCGCTGTTTCTTGATCCCTATCTCAAATCCCGCCTAAGAATGGTATATAAAAAGGGCACGATTCCTAAACCTAAACCACCAATCACCAAATCTCATCAACGAATTAAAGAAATCACTTTCAGTCGAGCAACCAAAGATGGTATAGCTATCTATCATACTACATTTGTTTGCAATTAAATATACTTTCTTGTTCTATATATGATTTTATGGTTTAGACTTTAGATGCACATGCTTGTTTCTTATTGATTTAAGTAACATTTAAGGGGTGTTTGTTTAGGTCTTATAAGCCAAGATATTCAGGCTTATGTTATTAGCCGAAATCAGGCTTATGTGCTTGTTTCTCCGGTCTTATAAGCCAAGATATTCAGGCTTATGTTATAAGCCGAAAACAAATAAGCTGTAACCCCGTTTATAAGATAAACCAAACACCCCCTTAATATATAAAAGTGGTGCATACGAATACTTGGAGAACCGGAGTTTGGACCTTTGGCTGCACCGAAAGCAGAGTCCATCAGGCCGTAGGCCAAGTGGTTATGTTCGTCATCTGGTAATTGATTGGCCTAAAATGTTGCAGATAGCACTAGGGGCTGCTCGTGGTTTCTCTTATATGCACCATGATTGTACACCAGGGTAGTTCACAGGGATATAAAATCAAAAGCAACATACTTTTAGATAGCTATAGCCAGGATCTTAGTGAAGGAAAATGAGCTCAACATAATGGGAGCAACTAAAAAAGTATGCAGACATGAACAATAAAAATAAAAAATTATAGTCGGTATATAACATGTCAGCTTTGTGATGTATGGTTATCTTCGGCATAAACGGGCTTTTGAAATCAACACAAGGCGGCTTGATTTAACGTACATGTATCTACCAAACACTCCATAGTGAATTTACCCTGTATATGTCTATATGAACCTCAATATCTGATTTTAAGTTGCTAAGATCAGTAGGTTAATTTGATGAAATAAGTGTAAACCACATACTTATTAACCCGTTGATATATAAATGTCGAGGCACAGCTTGAGACTATTTATTACATGTCAGCTTTGTGATGTATGGTTATCTTGGGCATAATCACATAATCACACATAATTTTTATTTGTGTATGTAATTCTCTTTCTGTCACTGTCGTAAAAATAGTTCATGTGTAAAAAATGGGTTGTTTGGTTGTTGTTAAAAGAGTTGCCAAACACCCCTTCAAGTTCAAAAGGGGTGTTTAGCTACTGTTAAACCAGGTTCCAAACACCCCTTCTGTTGCAAAAGTTTGGGCAAGTTATCTGTTAATGGCGTACTACGCGTCGGTACTCGATAGTTGTGTTTTAGTTGCAAGTTACTTGGTAATCATCAGCGCCTTGCCCCGTTTTACATTAATTGGTTGATTGCCCATTGATTAGTTGTTGGAAAGGCTACTTTACTAGTTGAACTAAACAAAAAAATTAACATGAATCATAAAAATAAAACATACCTGAAATGACATATAGGAATTATAGTCGGTATATAGCTTGTTGTTAGTTGGTAATAATTGTGTTTCGATAGAAACTTGTTGGCTTAATTGTTAGCTTTCATGACTCATTCGGTTTGTACTTGAAATTTAGGACCCTCCCGCACAAAGAAGAATCAGAGGAATCAATCAAATTCAAGATCTTCCAGATGGCGAATCTGTAGAATTCAATAAATTTGGGCAAGCCGTAGGAAAGTGGCAATTTCTGTTTGGAAAGTATGCAGGCACTCGAACTAGGAGACTAATTTCTATCCTCATAAAGAACTGGAAGGCTGTGAAACCGTCACAAAAGGACTTTTTATGGTCAGATATTATGGTATGGCATCCTCCATCACTAATTCTATTATATTCTAACTTCGTTAATGTATTAACTTATAACATGTTTATATCAGGCACATTTTAGACTACAAAATGATAAACTGATTAAAAAACAGACACTTTTATCATGTGCTATCAATTGGAAGGCTTTCAAAACAAAACTAAGGATGAAATTCATGCTAAAAAACATATCCCCGTTAACTAAATGGACATACATAGAGCAAGATGTGTGGGATCAATTCTGCCTGAATGAAAACACGGCTGCCAAAAATGTTAGTTTCACTGTTTTTTTTATCATTATACTATACTGTTAATATAGAAATGTTTATAATTCAGTTTTACTCACTTGTGTAGAAACTGTGTGCGCAAGCCCGTGCACGAGGACAAAAACCAATAACTCGTCCTCGTGTAGGACCAAAAGGGTACCGCGGTTTTGAGAAACAGTGGGAGGAGGAGCGAAATGATCCTAAAAGGGCGACCGAACTTCACTTAATACCGGATATTCGTTCAAGCAACTACTATTTAGCCCGGGCTCCAAGAGACAAGGATGGGATCAAGCCATTGCCTGCTCATTTAATTGATGTTTCTAAGAAGTTGGTATGTGTCATTGTTAATCTAATATGATCTATAACTGCATATATCTAAGTTTTCTAGTTATGGTACATTAATTACATTATTTTGGTACTGTAGGTAGAAGCAGCCAATGAGTTATCACAAAATTCAACCGAATCTAACTCGGGAGTAGATGCCATCATAAAGGTGTTCGGACCAGAACATGGAGGACGCACCAGGGGGGTCGGTTGTGATATAGGGTATAAAAAGGGAGTTGATGGATATGTCAGGAAAAAGAGGACCTCAAAAGACAACGAAGAGCTACGCAATGAAGTGCGCCAACAGATGAAAGAAGAACTAAAGTCAGGTGACTTTTGGTTGGAAATGAGGGCGGAACTTGAGAAGGAATTAAGAAGTAAAATTCTAGCTGAACATAATTTATCACCAACGGAAGATGATGTCAGAAGATCGGTGGAGCTGAAGTCGAGTCTTGACTCGAACACAAACAGCGTTTCGTTGGAACAAGGGGAACATAATCAGTCAAGTTCAAACAATGTCATCAAGAGACAATGCATACAGGTTAACTACTTCAATTTTCTAATTTGCCTTGTATAAATTGTTAATGTGCTTATTTTGTTTTCTAACTATTTGAAACGTTTTATTTAGGAGGCGGCCACAAACATCGTAAGGAAGGAACAAGGGGAACAGAACCAGCGAAGTTCAAACAATGTCTTTAAGATACAATGCATAAAGGTTAACTACTTCAGTTTTGTAATTAGACTTGTATGAAATGTTAAATTGCTTATTTTGTTTTCTCATTACTTGATAAATTTTATTTAGGAGGAAACCTACGGCTGCTTGTACGTCCCTAGTTGTGCTTTAGCTGGGAAGCCAGCGATGTGTGCCTTTGCAACAATATATCCGATTCTTGAAAATGGTATGGTACATTTTCAGAAATTAAAAAAAGGTCACATGAAGGTATCAGTTCACAAAGTTATGGAAAACCATAAAAATATGGAGCTCCCTGTGCCGGACGATGAACTGCCTTGTTTAGAGTCCGCATTGAACGGCTTTATCCAATGGCCGATTTTTGCTATTGGTCGCTATAAGGTATTATGATAGTTTATATATCAGTTGTCATAATAAAGTTTTTGCTAACTTAGTTGGATTGTTATTCGTAGGGAACGTCCAAACAACCTGTAACACAAGTTCCAACGAAACGTTTGGTGCCTCAACCTGAATCGGCACCTTCATCAAAAAAGGGAAAAGTAAATGTTACACCTAAAGAATTGAACATGAAGGACAAAGCATCGGAAGATGCAATCAAAAAACAAAAGTCGATAGAGCGGGTAAGACTTACTTTTATATCGTTATGTTGATTTGTGCATGTTATCATTATATGTCCTTTACTTTTTATGTTTAGCGTGTCTTCTTTGTGATTGATTTTATGTGTGACAGGATGATGTTTATTTGTCGGTTTGGTTAAACTTAAAGTGTGTATCCAAATCGGTGTGTATGTAGTTGGGAATTGGGATGCAGTGAACTATTCATTATTCTGCAAGTCTGGTTATAGTTTGAACTTATAGGTAGAACTTGATTAGTCGCATTCGAGTTAACTAATTCAGTGATTGTAGAAGTTTTATTTCCTTAACATGTGTTTGGTAAAGCGAATTAGAGTTCTCATTTTGATAATTCAGTTTAATTTTGGAGTTGGTTACAGTTTAGTTGGTTAGGATAGGATTTATTCAGGTTTACTAAATTCGAAGTTTTAAGTGTAATTTTCTCTAAATGGTAAACATAGCAGTCCGAACATCTCCTAATTATTGCAATTACAGAGAAGTGATATAAGTATTGGGTTTACTGTGTTTTAAAATCGGAAGAACCAAGTTTCAAGAGGAAGTGATAAACACCCCCTTAATATGCAGTTTCACATATTAGTGCTTTACTCTTAGGGAGCAACTCTTAATCTGATATAAACCACTGTTTATATGATAATGTTGATTTTTGTTTACTGTTTGTTATGTCAGGTTGCAAATGAGAAAGCTGACAACCGAAAGAAGTTGCACGATCTGCAAAATGATATACTCAGTAAACCACAGAATGTGATAGATGGGTATAATAATTGGATGAGCCGTGATGATATTGCTGAGCCGTATTCTATTGTTGTTAATCAGAAGGTTTTTAGTGCAACTGAGGAGTTCTACTTTTCAATAAACACAACGGACATCATTGAGCTTTTGACAAACAAACAACTGGATATTGGCATCTTGACCCTATTTTCGAGGTAATTGATATATGTATTATTATATACTTCATTGCAAATGATTTTTTATATCACAGAAATTTATGTTTATATCGTGTATGTTCGAACTAGGTCATTGTATCAGTTGAGGAACCACTACTCAAATAACAAGGTTGGTTTCCTTAACCCGATGAAGATTACCGCAGATTTGTGCTTTCATGAAAAGCTTGCAACAATGGACTACTTAGCTCAATCATTGACTTCTTATGATTTTTATCTTGCACCATTTCTACAAGGGTAACATCTCTTACCATCTTAATTATCATCTATATTTGTTCGTTCTTTTGTTAATCCTAAAACGTATACAATAAATGCAGCCGACATTATGTACTAATCATAATATGCCCCAAGGATGGTAAAGGTTTTATTTTGAATCCTCAAAAGGATTCACAAACTAATGAGAACTGTTACAGACTCGCTGGACTTATGAACTCGTAAGTATTATTTAAAAAGTTTAATATTTCACATTTGTTGTTGTGTAATTTAACTTGCACATGTTCATGGACTTTTTAGTGTCCTTGGTACTATGGAGTGGGATTTTCCTCTAGTGAATCGTCAGCCGGAAGATTGGGAGTGTGGATATTACGTCATGAAATGGATGCATGACTTCGTCCTGAAATATCAAACCAATAACTTTCCAAACACAGTAAGTCTTTTTTAAACCGTGTATACATTAGTTAGATAAGCTGTTACAATAGTTTAGGTTAAGGATACGCTGAAATTAGTATCAATAAGCTATAGTAGTTGTGTTAGTATCCGTTAGTAGCCTTAACAACTCTTTCTACAAGCCAATGTTATAGCTTTTAATTCCCTTGGTTGGTCTGATTTGCATGTTGCTTTTATCTAGCTTATTGTGTTAATTTGATTAAATTACTTGTAGGTACCGTGGAATAACGAGCGTCCGTTGGATAAGAGAGAGTTGAACGCGATTGTTGGAGCTTGGTTTACATTGTGGCGACAAGTTTAATAAAAACAAATTTGATACGAAATATGTATTTGACAATTTTAATCCTTCCAATTAATAAAGTTCTCTTTATTTACATACATTTGTTGTTTATGACAATTCAAGTCCTTTAATTTAGTTTTTTTATATAATTCTTGTATTTACATTATTCCATTGTAGATGGTTAAATTTGTAAAATTTTGAATTTAATAAAAATTCCAATTTTTTTTTTAAAAAAAACTAAGTAAAAAGAGACTGGTTTTAAAAAAAAACACATTTTTTTACTCCATAAAAAGACTGGTTAGATGCTCTTAAAAATACTGCTTTCTGGATATTAGTATGGAGACGAATCTCTAAAGAGACTTGTTTTTATGAAGATAACCAATGTCTATTCTTTTAATAGAGACTGGTTTCATAACCAGTCTCTTTATGTTTCAAGCAAGGAGATCCTCCACAAAGAGACGTCCTACAAAACCAGTCTCTATTGCCTTTTTGGACCAGTCTCCATGGCCTTTTGTGTAGTAGTGAAGGGTCATTCAGAGTGTTACGGGATAGCACAATAACTCCAATCATAGACAACACATAAAAATGGTTGTACAAGGTTCAACATACATTCATTCGATAAAAAGTTTTAAAGTGTACAACAGGTCCCAAATTATACAGGTTATTAAGTTTACAAAACATAGATCGAATGAACATTTTTAATATTATGTGGGCCATCAGAGTCGATCTCCATCCGGATTACCTTCAAGCACCTGAGATAAAAACATGCAAAAATCATATCAGCGAATGTCGAGTGAATTCATAGAGTTTAATAAAAACCGTTATATAAAACAATCATTTAAAATCAGAACACAAGTATAATATCGGAAGTAAGTCCTCATACTGCTAGTCAGGCAATATATAAATCAAGCATACATCTTAAACCGTCCATGAGACCGTAGCCTCAATATTACCATAATAGGTAATATATTCATCGTTATTAGCGTCGTATCATATCGGATATTTAGATTATATAGGATACATTTTATTTGGATTAGGATTATTACTAGCCGCATGACATTGTTACCTTACTGTGAAAACAGCGGGCCGCGAACCCGACAAACAATTTGCCCATCTAAGTTAGCGTGTCGTCACAAAAATCACGCTATGGAATCTTCTCATACATAAATTCGCTTACCAATCAATGTGGTACGACGGGGATCAACCGTCAAGGCGCGAACTGGGGTGATCGTCCCCAAATAGTACTATCAAATGCATAAGCGTCTACCAAATCCCGGTAGTTCACAATTCATGCTAATGGGACTTTAAGTGACATAACCTAACTACTAATAATCCTTTTAGTCTCGTTTATAGGGTCATAGCATCATTCGGGTCCATATCATTAAGCATACCGTCGGGACTACTTGTGTTCAATTTTTATAAAAATCTAGCATGTTATCTCCCTCGCGGATTTACAAATCATTTTATAAAACATTTAAAAGAGTGCGAGGCTATGAACTCACGTTGATAATGAAAGGCGGATTATCGGCTACGGGCGTGCTTCGGTCACGTAAACCTATATAAATAATAATCGGTCTTAGACTTTGTCCAATGACTTTTATCAAAATATCAATATACATATGATGATTTTGTACATATGATGATGATCAAGTGGGTTTATATATCCTTGTTTACTCATTTTATTATTTACGTTTTGGTAACTTTTTACTAGTTTACTAGTTTTGCCTATTTATCTATTTAAGTCCAATAAGCTTATTATAAGTTCTTTAACTTGTTTTATTCCATTTTATACTTATATTATCAGTATATATACTTTCCATGTTGGGCCCAAATGGGTTAAGCCCAATAAGTTCTTTTTATAAGTGTTTATCTTATTTAGTCCAATATGCTTAGTTAGCTCGTTAATGTCCGTATATCCTATAGTTCGGGTTTTATCGGTTTTTACTTGTATTAGTTTCTTATATATTAGTATATGACTTTTAAAAACTTTACATTAGACGGGTTTGATCGTCTAAGTTTTATTTGGCGAAAAACGTTAATTTTACGGTAATAGCCGAAAAAGTCGTAAAAATCAAGTTAATAGTTTTTATTACTTATAAATATTATTCCACTACCATTTATATAATTTATCCATTTATTCAACCTTTTACATATTTATATAAATAAGTTTCATAAGCTAGTGGGTTTTTATTTTACATTTTATACAATAAAATTTGAGTGCTTATATAATAATAATAAACATTTATTCTCAAAATCTGATTTTTATTTTCATGTTCACCATTTTTATCATATATAGAGTTCTGTAATGAATTAGAAGCTCATTTTTGGATGGCATGATCTTCATGTTATGTGCTACATTTAACTTAGTTATAGCTACTGCTCATTTTAAATTTATCTATGCTTAACAGTCCCTACAAAACAGCTTATTCAGATTAGCACACTTATTTTGTTTTGATCATATCTCACTCATTATAATGATTCCATTGCATGACCAACTTTCACATGTTTATAACATCTTGTACTTACTGTAAATGGATCATACCATGCAAGTTTATCAGTTCAAGGGTTAGTTATATACTGTTTTTATACAGCCAACTAAATAAGCATGATTTTAGCCTTATTTCTCATGGTTATTAACATTTTTAAGCATATTTATCAACACTTGATCCCCACACAACATTTTTATCATCATATATACATCATATACATATACAATAAGAAAGAAAATACATTTGTTCTTTACAAAAATAACAAGAGAAAATGGAGAGGATGATCTTCTTTACCAACCAAGTGTATTTCTTGTTTTTGGAAGACAAGAACTTGATGAACACCACAAGTAACTCCAAGATCATCAAACACCAAGAACAATAGTTGAGAAATCAGCCCTAGGACACAAGCAAATCACCTCCAATGTTGTTAATATGGCCACCAAATGATCAAGGCTTCAAGATAACTCCATGATAGAGCTAGATAACATGTATCTCATGGCTAGAAAAGATCAAAAGGGGTGTTTGTAGCTTAAAAGTGGACGGCAAGGGTGAAGTGGTTGAGAGGATTTGAGGTTGTTTGCATGTATGGAAATGGTATGTGTGAAGTTAGTTGATGGTTTTAGCTAGGAAGTGGAAAGAGTAAGCTTAAGGTGTAAGCTTAGTTACACTTGTAACTAGTTAGCTAACATGATGCCACATATGGTTGTGGTGTCATGTTATGCCGTCCCATGCTAGCTAGTGGGGTGGGACAATGTATTTTGTCCCATCTCACTAGTTTACGGGTATTCCTCGATTCTAGTTTTCTCGATTTGCGTGCCCTCGGGTCGTTTTACAAAAAACGTTTTTATAAATTATGAATCAACGTCACAAAACGAATCCAATAAAAATTGTCTCATCAAAACCGAAGTTCAAAAACGTAAATACGTAATCCTAAGGTTTCCGGTTTAGTCGTAAAGGACGTAAAATTATGCACGTAAGCCCAAATTTAAATCCGTAAATTGTGAGTTCGTCAACCAACACAAAAATAAGTTTCAAAATATCATACGAGAAAATATTTCACTACCTGAAAATGTTAGATTGTCACAGCTTTTCCTCCTAAAAGGGATCAACGTCCTCGTGATCCATTTCATTTGGATGTCCGTTTCTTATTGAAATCGAAGAGGTGCGGATATTTCTTCCACATTTCATCCTCTCGCTCCCAAGTATACTCCGGTCCATGCTTTGAATTCCATCGGATCTTGACAATAGGTATCCGACTTTGTTTCAGTTGCTTTACCTCACGATCCATAACCTCTACGGGCTCTTCGATAAAATGCAACTTCCCATCTATTCGAACCTTACCTAACGGAATTTTCTCATCACTCACTGCTAGACATTTCTTCAGATTAGATACATGGAATGTGTTGTGAACACTATGAAGTTCTGGGGGTAACTCTAGTTTGTAAGCCACCGGACCTACTCTAGATAAAATCTTAAAGGGTCCAATATAACGGGGATTCAATTTCCCTCGCTTTCCAAATCTGATAACACCTATCCATGGCGATACTTTTAACATTACTCGGTCACCCACTTTAAACTCCATTGGCTTCCGCCGCACATCCGCGTAACTTTTCTGTCTACTACGGGCAGTCAACAACCTATTCTTAATCTGAACTATCATCTTCGTAGTCTCCCGGATCAATTCCGGTCCCGTGAGCTGGGTATCCCCAACTTCACTCCAACATACAGGAGATCTACACTTCCTACCATACAAAGCTTCAAACGGTGCAGCCTTAATACTAGAATGGTAACTATTGTTATACGAAAACTCTGCTAACGGTAAATGTTTATCCCAATTCTTACTAAAGTCTAACACACAAGCTCTCAACATATCTTCTAGTGTTTGTATCGTCCTTTCACTCTGCCCATCAGTCTGGGGGTGATAAGCAGTGCTCATGTCGAGATTCGTTCCCAAAGATCTTTGGAGAGATTTCCAAAAATTCAATGCGAATCTAGGATCTCGATCTGAAATGATCGATACAGGCACTCCATGCTTGCATACAACATTCTCAAGGTATATACGAGTCAGCTTCTCCAGTGAGAACTGCTCTTTAACCGGAATGAAGTGTGCTGATTTGGTCAGTCTATCGACAATAACCCAAATCGAGTTGTTTCCAGATGATGTTCTAGGAAGCTTGGTGATAAAGTCCATCGTAATTCGCTCCCACTTCCATTAAGGAATCTTTGGCTTTTGAAGTAGTCCCGAGGGATTTTGATGTTCAGCTTTAACTCTAGCACAAGTCAAGCATTGAAGAACATACATAGCTATGTCAGCTTTCATATTCGGCCACCAGTACAACTTCTTCAAATCATGGTACATCTTATCAGATCCCGGGTGAATGGAATACTTAGATTTATGGGATTCTAACATAATCAAGTCTCTTAAGCCTCCAAACTTAGGTATCCACATACGACCTCTTAAGCATTTCACTCCATCAGCTCTAACCTCTAAAGGATCTCCTTCTCCTCGGAACCCTTCATTAACAAAATTCTCCTTCTTACAAGCTTCTATTTGCGCATTTCTAATTTGCTAAGGCAAATTATTGTGCACGGTCAAGACTAGAGAACGTACCCTGATAGGCTCTCTATCTTTCTTACTTAACGCATCGGCAACAACGTTGGCTTTTCCCGGGTGATATTTTATATCATAATCATAATCACTTAACAACTCTATCCATCTTCGTTGCCTCATGTTCAATTCCTTCTGATCGAGAATATACTGTAGGCTTTTGTGATCGGTGAATACCGTACACTTGGTGCCATACAGATAATGTCTCCACAACCTAAGAGCAAAGACTACAGCTCCTAACTCAAGATCATGAGTAGTATAATTCTCCTCACTCTTCCTTAATTGCCTAGAAGCATAAGCTATCACTTTCTCTCTCTGCATCAAAACAGCTCCATAGCCACTAAGAGATGCATCACAATACACTACAAAATCTTCACTCCCGTCGGGTAATGATAAGATTGGCGCACTACATAAACTTTGCTTCAATGTCTGAAATGCTCCATCTTCATCACTTCCCCAAACGAAAGGTTTATTCTTCTGGGTAAGCTTAGTCAAGGGTTTAGCTATCAAAGAAAATTCTTTAATGAATCGCCTATAATAGCCAGCCGATCCTAAGAAAGGTCGCACTTCCGTTGGCGTTGTCGGTGCAGAACAATTCTTAATAGCTTCAACCTTTGCAGGATCAACATAAATTCCATCTTTGTTAATCACATGACCAAGAAATTGCACAGAATCCAACCAGAAATCACATTTCAAAAACTTAGCATACAACTTTTCATCCTTCAACAAATTCAAAACAATCCTTAAATGTTCTTTATGCTCGTCTTCATTCTTAGAATAGATTAGAATATCGTCAATAAACACAATCACAAATTTATCCAAGTAGGGCTTGCACACTCGATTCATTAAATCCATGAAAACCTCAGGTGCGTTAGTTAACCCAAATGGCATTACTTGAAATTCATAGTGTCCATAACGAGTTCTAAATGCAGTTATAGGAATATCTTCTTCACGGACGCGAAGTTGGTGATATCCTGACCGCAAATCTATCTTAGAATACACACTAGATCCTTGTAGTTGATCAAACAAATCATCAATCCTAGGTAAAGGATATCGATTTTTAATTGTCAACTTATTCAGTTCCCTATAATCAATGCAAATATGGAAAGATCTATCCTTCTTCTTAACGAACAAAACTAGAGCTCCCCAAGGCGACGAGCTCGGTCGAATAAAACCTTTATCAGACAACTCCTTAAGTTTCTCAGATAACTCCTTTAATTCAGAAGGGGCTAATCGGTAAGGCGCACGTGCCACCGGTGCAGCACCAGGAACTAAATCGATTCGAAACTCTACTTACCTTATCGGTGGAAGTCCGGGTAAATCTTTAGGAAATACCTCAAGAAATTCACAAATAATAGGTACATCTTCCAATCGTTTCTCCCTAGACTCATTCCCGGTCACTTGAGCTAAAAATAACTCACAACCGTTCCTGATGTACTTTTGGACTTTAATACATGAAACGATTTTCAAACGGGATTCACCTCGATTACCATCAATTACTAACGTCCTATTCCTAAGAGGAATCTTAACCTTCTTCTCTCCACATAAAATAGTTGTATCATTCAACGACAACCAATCCATACCAATAATAATATCAAAACTACCTAATTCTATCAACATCAAATCAATCGGAAAGGAATGGTTTAAGAGATTTAGAGAGCATCCTTCTAATAGCTTATTAGTTTTCACTAATTTGCCATCAGCCAATTCCACCTCGTAACTGGTATTTATCTCAACAGGCTCAATGTCAATAAGGGCACTAAATTTAGTGGATACAAAGCTCCTATCGGCACCCGAATCAAATAAAGCAACAGCATAATGATTGTTGAGTAAAAATGTACCGGTCACGACATTCGGATCCTCTTTCTTCACCTCAATTGTTCCAAGTTGATAGATACCACCCTGGGGGTTTCTTCCAGGTACAATCGCTTTCAACTTGGGGCATTCCGATTTCCTATGACCTTCCTCATTACAGTTGAAGCAAATGGTTCCCTTCTTACACCTTTCAACCTTGTGTCCAAGCTTTCCACAATTTCGGCACTTCTAGCAGTCGCCAGCATGCCTCTTGTTGCCACACTTAGGACATCTATCATCGTTGCGCGGTGTATTGTAGGTAAGAGCATTTGCATTCCCCTTTCTCTGGTTCTGACGGCGATTGAAATTCTTCCTATTATCTCCTCTATCTACACGATCACCATCTCCCTTTCTTTTCTCACCAACACGGGGTTCATCTTCCCTATCCTGAATTATCTGTCCAATGAGTTGGTAAGCCATTCGAACAACATCATCAATGGTCAGTGGTTTAGATGATGTCACGTCCCCCCGGATATTCTTGGTCAACCCATTAATATATTGCTCAATTCGGATCTCTTCGGGTTCCACCAATCGAGGACATAGCAAGGCCAACTCATGGAATCGGTTCGTGTAACTATCGATGTCCACACCTTTCATTCTAAAATGAATCAACTCTTGTTCTAACCTAATGATCACACTACGAGGACAAAACTCCAAAGTCATCCACTTCTTAATTTCAGCCCAAGGAGTAGCATTAGCAGCATCAAGACCCATGAAAGCAATTCTCCCGTTCCACCAAGTCAACACACGACCTTTCAGAGTAGCCATAGCAAAAGTCACCTTATCTTCCTCCTTACACTTACTAATCTGAAACACCGACTCAATCTTCTCGATCCACTGGCTTAGTCCTTCAGCACCTTCAGTTCCATTAAAAGGTAGAGGTTCACACTTCATGAACATCACATAAGTACAACCACCAACTTCAGGTGCATTAGTTCCAAGTCCTCCTACATTTCCTCCAACATTAGCATTCACATTATTAGCATTCACATTCACATTAGTACCGCCAATTCCACTACAGCCAGCTCCACTACCGCCAGCTTCATTTCTAGCATTTGCCATAAATTCAGTCATAGATGCGGTAACTTGCTCCGTAATAATCCTACGTACATCATCCTCAGTCACAGCCTTCTTGGGCGGCATGGTTCTATAATTTCACAATTTCAAAGTATTAAGCATCCACCCAACAAGGAGTCATATAATATGGATTGAATTCATAATCAATATACAAATAAGGCACAATATGGAATTCAAGACAAGATACGTATTTCATTCGATTTGAAACAAAAGTATTGTCTTAGTTACATCCCATATCAAAGTTCTAGCACTATATACACTCAAAATTCGTGCCAAGTCTACTACTAACAAGTCGGTTCAGTCAAAGCTACAAAAGCACAAAAGATACAAAGGTCACTACTAAATACAGAATGGTCTACTGAGAACCGCTAGATGGTCCATCATCCATCGTCTTCTGAATCTTCGTCGGACGATCACTAGACACATCTTCAGCTGGGCGCTTACGGATCACTCCTCTTTCAACCATGTCAGCATAAAATCTACTATTCCAACCCACGGATATATTCAGCTCCTTCTTAGCTTTCTCACGCATCGCACGAGCTACACTCAACTGAATCTCCATAGAATTCACCTTTCTCTTCATTTCAGCAAACTCACCACTTTCCAACACCGATAACCTCCTAAAAGCCTCATTCAAACCACGTTCTACATCAGTCAAATCCAAACTAAGCAATTCCCGCTCTTTCTCGCCAACCTTAGTCTTCGACTCCAAATAGCAACCTGAGTCTGAACAACACCTAATCCAACCTCTGTCATACAACTCTTAACACGGGAAGCATCTAGATCACGTCTCAAGGCCCATGGTGCAAGACCATCAATATGAGTAGCCTCTCGAGCACTAGACGACTCTCCTATCTCACATCTACGAGTAGCAATATCATCAGTACCGTCAGGTGTATTATCATCCTCATCCTCCTCTGATTCAGAATCAGATTCAGACGATTCAGACATTTCATCCCTAGGTAGCTCAACCTCAGAATCAGACAAATCAACTGATGGGGGCAAAGGCTCGCCCTCTGGAACATCATAAGGGTAAATAAGCTCGGCTTCCTCATCATCATCGACCTCAACATCTATACCTACATCCTCCTCGACATCCTCGTCGTCAATCTCATCATCTAGATTATCTAACCCAATCTCCTCATCATTCTCAATATCAACATTCTCAATCTCATTCTCTACCAAGTCAACCTGAGGGGCAATCTGATCTCCTAGTCCTAACTCGGGCTCGGGATCCTCAAATGGTTCCTCCTCATCATCCATATCATAATCTACTAAGTCTAAATAAGGATCATCATCTACATTAGGTTCGGGAATAGCATGGTTTTCTACAGGAATATTAGGGTCAGCCATGACAATCTGCATTTATATATATATCTCGTATTAGGATAACATACTAGTTAAACAATTACATAATGAAATCACGATATATACATATATATAAACTAAATTATATATATCAAAATATATATCTTCTCAATAGGGCTTGTTGGTAACGTCGGAGATCTCTGGCACCGTTATAGTCAAAAGATTTTTCAAATATTTTCTTAAATGTTCATTGTCAAAAGATTTTGAAAAGTTTTGTTCAAAACCTTGGTTTTTAAAATCTTTTGTTCTCTATAACGAGAGCTCTGGTACCAAACTGTAACACTCTCAATTTCCGTATCGGTACAACGGAAGGGTCTTTCAGAGTGTTACGGGATAGCACAATAACTCCAATCATAGACAACACATAAAAATGGTTGTACAAGGTTCAACATACATTCATTCGATAAAAAGTTTTAAAGTGTACAACAGGTCCCAAATTATACAGGTCATTAAGTTTACAAAACATAGATCGAATGAACATTTTTAATATTATGTGGGCCATCAGAGTCGATCTCCATCCGGATTACCTTCAAGCACCTGAGATAAAAACATGCAAAAATCATATCAGCGAATGCCGAGTGAATTCATAGAGTTTAATAAAAACCGTTATATAAAACAATCATTTAAAATCAGAACACAAGTATAATATCGGAAGTAAGTCCTCATATTGCTAGTCAGGTAATATATAAATCAAGCATACATCTTAAACCGTCCATGAGACCGTAGCCTCAATATTACAATAATAGGTAATATATTCATCGTTATTAGCGTCGTATCATATCGGATATTTAGATTATATAGGATACATTTTATTTGGATTAGGATTATTACTAGCCGCATGACATTGTTACCTTATTGTGAAAACAGCGGGCCGCGAACCCGACAAACAATTTGCCCATCTAAGTTAGCGTGTCGTCACAAAAATCACGCTATAGAATCTTCTCATACATAAATTCGCTTACCAATCAATGTGGTACGACGGGGATCAACCGTCAAGGCGCGAACTGGGATGATCGTTCCCAAATAGTACTATCAAATGCATAAGCGTCTACCAAATCCCGGTAGTTCACAATTCATGCTAATGGGACTTTAAGTGACATAACCTAACTACTAATAATCCTTTTAGTCTCGTTTATAGGGTCATAGCATCATTCGGGTCCATATCATTAAGCATACCGTCGGGACTACTTGTGTTCTATTTTTATAAATATCTAGCATGTTCTCCCTCGCGGGTTTACAAATCATTTTATAAAACATTTAAAAGAGTGCGAGGCTATGAACTCACGTTGATAATGAAAGGCGGATTATCGGCTACGGGCGTGCCTCGGTCACGGAAACCTATATAAATAATAATCGGTCTTAGACTTTGTCCAATGACTTTTATCAAAATATCAATATACATATGATGATTTTGTACATATGATAATGATCAAGTGGGTTTATATATCCTTGTTTACTCATTTTATTGTTTAAGTTTTGGTAACTTTTTACTAGTTTACTAGTTTTACCTATTTATCTATTTAAGTCCAATAAGCTTATTATAAGTTCTTTAACTTGTTTTATTCCATTTTATACTTATATTATCAGTATATATACTTTTCATGTTGGGCCCAAATGGGTTAAGCCCAATAAGTTCTTTTTATAAGTGTTTATCTTATTTAGTCCAATTATTAGTCTAATATGCTTAGTTAGCTCGTTAATGTCCGTATGTCCTATAGTTCGGGTTTTATCGGTTTTTACTTGTATTAGTTTCTTATATATCAGTATGACTTTTAAAAACTTTACATTAGACGGGTTTGATCGTCAAAGTTTTATTTGGCGAAAAACGTTAATTTTACGGTAATAGCCGAAAAAGTCGTAAAAATCAAGTTTATAGTTTTTATTACTTATAAATATTATTCCACTACCATTTATATAATTTATCCATTTATTAAACCTTTTACATATTTATATAAATAAGTTTCATAAGCTAGTGGGTTTTTATTTTACATTTTATACAATAAAATTTGAGTGCTTATATAATAATAATAAACATTAATTCTCAAAATCTGATTTTTATTTTCATGTTCACCATTTTTATCATATCTAGAGTTCTATAATGAACTAGAAGCAAATTTTTGGATGGCATTATCTTCATATTATTTTCTACATTTAACTTAGTTATAGCTACTGCTCATTTTAAATTTATCTATGCTTAACAGTCCCTACAAAACAGCTTATTCAGATTAGCACACTTATTTTGTTTTGATCATATCTCACTCATTATAATGATTCCATTGCATGGCCAACTCTCACATGTGTATAACATCTTGTACTTACTGTAAATGGATCATACCATGCAAGTTTATCAGTTCAAGTTTTAGTTATATACTGTTTTTATACAGCCAACTAAATAAGCATGATTTTAGCCTTATTCTCATGGTTATTAACATTTTTAAGCATATTTATCAACACTTGATCCCCACACAACATTTTTATCATCATATATACATCATATACATATATAATAAGAAAGAAAATACATTCGTTCTTTACAAAAATAACAAGAGAAAATGGATAGGATGATCTTCTTTACCAACCAAGTGTATTTCTTGTTTTTGGAAGACCAGAACTTGATGAACACCACAAGTAACTCCAAGATCATCAAACACCAAGAACAACAGTTGAGAAATCAGCCCTAGGACACAAGCAAATCACCTCCAATGTTGTTAATATGGCCACCAAATGATCAAGGCTTCAAGATAACTCCATGATAGAGCTAGATAACATGTATTTCATGGCTAGAAAAGATCAAAAGGGGTGTTTGTAGCTTAAAAGTGGACGGCAAGGGTGAAGTGGTTGAGAGGATTTGAGGTTGTTTGCATGTATGGAAATGGTATGTGTGAAGTTAGTTGATGGTTTTAGCTAGGAAGTGGAAAGAGTAAGCTTAAGGTGTAAGCTTAGTTACACTTGTAACTAGTTAGCTAACATGATGCCACATATGGTTGTGGTGTCATGTTATGTCGTACCATGCTAGCTAGTGGGGTGGGACAATGTATTTTGTCCCATCTCACTAGTTTACGGGTATTCCTCGATTCTAGTTTTCTTGATTTGCGTGCCCTCGGGTCGTTTTACGAAAAAAGTTTTTATAAATTATGAATCAACGTCACAAAACGAATCCAATAAAAATTGTCTCATCAAAAACGGAGTTCAAAAACGTAAATACGTAATCCTAAGGTTTCTGGTTTAGTCGTAAAGGACGCCAAATTATGCACGTAAGCCCAAATTTAAATCCGTAAATTGTGAGTTCGTCAACCAACACAAAAATAAGTTTCAAAATATCATACGAGAAAATATTTCACTACCTGAAAATGTTAGATTGTCACATTTTGATTCTTTTCTTTTTCCCTCTCAAACCATCATTGATTGGATACTTGACTCACTATGGATATGTAGGGTGAGTTAGTAGAAGCTTAAAGTATCAAGCATGATTTCCATGGTTTGCACCCTTACGGTTAGTAGGCCCTATATCATCTGTAACTTGTGCAATTAAGCTCATCTCTAGGATGATTAGTGAATCCCTTGAGATACCAAACTACTTCATTAAGTTGTAGGTGGATTTTACACATTTGGAATTAAAAAATTCCAAGGATATTGTTATTGTTAATTCTAGCAATAACTATCCGATCATGTGGGAGAGAAAGTGAATATATACTTTGCTCATGTTTTGAAATAGAGTAAGACTACTCTTGAAAATGATCTTATTCTATACATCAAAATTTCTTGGTATAATTAATTATCAAAGCCGTTTAGACATTCGCCGGAAAGGCACGTCTTAAACACTATATATGACACTAGCTCTTCACCTCCTCAATTTAAATAATGTCATTTGTCTCTTGAGCAATGTTCTTGGTCTTGATTCACTTCTCTTGACTCCTCTCCCTTTGCCTTTTTGCTACGAGTAGTCGTTTATTCGTTTCAGTCTTTTCCTATCTCGATTCAACTCGTAATCCTTCAACAAGGCATTATTACCTAGTGTTGTGGTGGTCCAATGATATCCTAAAAGGTCTAAGATATATTTTTAAGTATTTTAAGAATTTTGGTTTTCAAAAATTCATTGTCTTTCTATGATAAAAACCTGCCTCTATAGGCGGTTCTTTATCGGCTCAGAGGCGCGGTTCCTTATCGATAAGGAACCGCAGGCAGTAACTTTTGTCAGAGCGCCAATTTTATTGAAATATCCTTTTCAAACAAGTCCTTCTCTCTCCTTCACACACAGCCGACGGTTTTCTCTTGTTTTTCCACCATTGTTGAAGCTTCAAAAACCTTCAATCACTCAAATTAATTGATTCAAGTTCGTGTGTTTCGCTCATCCATCATCCAAGATCAATTAATTGTAAGTTATTTCTTGTGAAACTGCTTCTGCCCATTTGGTGAGCCAAAAAAAGAGAAAGAATGTCTATGAAGAGAGATTCTTTGGAATAAAATCCTCAATTTCATCTAATTTGTTCTAGGGTTCATGCATTCATAATTGGGGATTTTTAAAATTGACATTGAATTAGAACCTTACTAGGAATAAGAGTTGACATAGTATTGTTACTATGATTCCTTAGGTTCATATTCATTGATATTTAACTAAAATCCATTTGTAGAACAAATCTGAATTTTGACTAAATAGTTTGGTTGATTGATGGAATTGATATGAACCCATTAACAAGTTGGTAATGGTATTGTTAAATGCTTACCTAAAAACCTTGTTTTGAAAAACCAATGTTCTAGTTCATTGTTGATCTTACATAGTTCATATGTTTTGATCAATGGTGAAATGGGTACATTGTGAACATGAGAATGACAAGGATCAATCCTTTGTGTGTCAAGCTATTGATGAAACACATTCTCGTCTTTTGAAATTTTTATTTTTATTTTTCTTATGAGTGATTGGAGAAATATTTGTGTTTATTGTATTTAGGTACAAATCATGCCTTCAAGATATCAAAGAGATCATCAAAACACTAGACGATATATGTCAAACCTTTCTCAAATTTTTGCTTCTACCCAACTTCAAAACTCCTATTCATCTCTTTCAAAACGTTGTTTCCATGAAGGTAGAACTGTTGATGAAGAAATTACGGGTTATGACTATATCAAATCTATGTTTGAGCCTACGGGGTTTGATTGTTTGCTTTACATAGATGAAGAGATATATCTCGTATTTCTTTTGGAGTTCCTTAGCACCTATCCTATCTTTGAATTCAATGGTAGAATATTCGTTAGATTCTTATTGAATGATCAAGTCATTCAATACTCTCTCAAAACCTTTGGTCAAATTCTTGGTTTGCCATTTGAGGGTACTCGTCGTTTCACGGATAAATGGAGACTTGATGCTCTCGATGAATCCAACGATAAACCTCCAAATGACCACTATGAAGTTGATCTTGATTTTATCCTTGAAATCAATTCCAAAGAGCGTGATGGAAATGTTGTGAGAAGCCTTCATTCTAATAAACGACTTGTAAATCTTTATGAGGTTCTCTCAAGCGACCTTAAGGATTATATGGTTCGTTGGGCCGAGATCCTTAGGGAGAATGTATTTTGTCTTGGTGGGAACCGGGATCACATTCCGGCGTGTATGGTGCATATGCTATTTTTCATCTTAACTGAAACCAAGTACAACTTGGCATACTATATCGCTCGACGAATTAATTATGCTATTTCCAAACCCAAAACAAATCTACCCTATGCTATGCTTCTTACTCGCCTCTTTAAGAGGGTTGGTCATGATTTTCCCTTCCTTGACTTCTCTCGCTTTCAACCGGTTCAACGGGTGATGTTACCTATTCAGGAGGTACATGAAAGAAAGCCTAGAAGTGATAAAGGTTCGAGAAAACATGATCAACAAGAGTCCGATGATGAGGAATTTGATATGTCACCAAGTGATGGTGGTTACATAGGTACTAGTGCTCATGTCGGCTCTTCAAGTAACTCCCGTCAATCCACAAACTCATTCGTGGATGGACTTGAAGACTTAGCTCCTCCTCCTCACCATTACACTAGTGAAGTACCGGAAGACCTCAACATGGAGTGTCTCTACCGTGAAGATCTTAGGACTCGAGGTGAGTTGTTTGATCATCGAGTAGAGTCAATAAAGGGATTCAAATACTTGGGGAGTTTGATCAAGGGACTTGGCAAGAAAAGAAGATAAAGACTTTGATTTAATTCGAGGAGAACATGTTGTTAAACATGTTATGTGTGGAACATTTGCTTTCTTTTCTTCTATGTGTGTATATTAACTAATACTACTTGTTTGGATTACTAACTATTTTAATCCTTAATTAACTGTGTAATCGTTCCTTCGATTTACATAGCTTTGTGCTCATTATGTGTTTGTTAGCTTCCTAGATTTTGATTTATAGTTAACTTTGGCTTGCTATATACTTGTGTGAAATCTGGGCTGACCAAAGTTTGAGGAAGTGCACTTTTCTGTCACCACTGGTCGCGGTTCCATATCGAACCCGCGGTTCCTTAGCGATAAAGAACCGCAGACCTACGTAAGGAACCGCCTGTTCCTGTTTTGACAGAATCTTTGCTTTACACTGTTTTCATTAATCTGTGTAAAACTTTGATAATATTTTTGAAAAACCTGCACTTTCCTAAACTAGGGTACCTAATTTCATTATTCACCTAAAATGATTTTAACCCATTACTAGTTTGGATCATTCCCTTCTCTTCTTAAAGCCTCTCATGTTGATTGTGTTCTTCATCCCTTCAACTCTTCTCTAAACCTTAACACACAACCATGGTGTCCACTAGAACATCAACTTATTCCAAAACGTCCTCCTTAAAAAGAAGCCTCAAAATTAAGATCAAGATACCTAACATTGGTTCTTCATCTTTTCACACTCCCAAAAATGAGATCTCTCCCGTTCTCATTTCATCTTCACCTTCACCACCCCTTGCTCCATGCAAGACAAACTCAACCCATGGTTCTACCTCCTCTTTATTCCAATCAAGAATGAATGAGCTTTCTTCACCTTTCACCCCTAGTCCTCCTTTGGATGGGATTTCTCAACCTCAACCTCTACAAAGTATCCCTTTTGTACTTGAGCCTTTGGTCACCTCTTCTTTTACTCCACCAAACTCTCCCATCTCACCCTTGGATACTATGCCTCCACCACCTTCTCCATCCTCTAACACTAATGCTCCTATTTTGGGCATTCCTATCCCTCACTTCATGGGTGATACTTAATTCTTTGGGTTCTTAGAAGCTCATGGTGCAAATTACCCATGTTGTCTCTATAATAACTACATCATTCAAAACCTAAGGATGGAGATGCTTGGTCTTCATAGAAGGTTGCATGATTTGTTGCTTGTCTTGTTCTCCATGCCTCCTCCTAGGATATGAATGATGGTTTTTCAAAATAACATGCTTTTTTAAAAGAAGGTCAAGCCAAAGAGAACTATGAATTCAAGGCCTAGTTGTTAGCTATCTTTGTAGTATTTGATTGTCTTTTTATTTCTTGTATTTCTTTTCTTTCCCTCATGATTTTCTCATGTGGATGATTTATAGATTTAGTTTTTATGTGCTTTAATCTATGTGATCACATTAAACAACTTTAATTTATTTAAAATTGAACCTAAATCTATTACAACCTCTAAAAACTTGACTTAAAATTGGACCAAAATGTTATTTAAATATTTTTTCACCCTTTGTCAAGACATTCTTTGTGAATGTGTTGATTTTATGCAACTCTAGCATACTCTAGTACTAAAAGAGGTAAAAATCCAAGATTTGCAAAATTTTGAAAAAGTCTTATCTTTCTCCAAAACTTTGAAAATCAATTTTTGCAGTCCACTGGACGCGGTTCTTTAGCCTCCAGGCGGATCCATATCGATATGGAACCGCGGGCTATTTTAAAGAACCGCGCACAATAAAGCCGTTATTGGCTTATTTTTGGTCTTTCTTCTTTGACCACTACTTTGGTTTAGATTCTTTGTATACCCTATTTGGCTAAACATTTCCTAAAACCTTTCTTTTTTCATTTCAAATCTTCGCCTTGTCTATTTTCTTTAAATTCTTCTCTTTTGGGAGTTCTTTCCTTCATCCCTCATAATACCTAATTCTTCCTTTCCTAACCTTGACATTTCTTTGTCACAATGTTCTCAACCTAAAGCTTCTTCTTCTAAGCTTTCAAAGAAACCGAAAATCGGTTAAACCCATTTGGATCAAAAAGAACAAGAATCCTCATTATTATTCTTCTCCAAAATCCTCCAAGAATTCCTCTTTCTCTCGGATTCAATATTGGAATGATACTTACTCTATAAATCCAGTTACCGGAGAAAAAAAAATTCTTCCACCTAAACCTTTCAACTCTCCTCAACTCAATTACCTATCTTCTTTCCCTAACCTCACTAGGCATTCTGAAAAACATCTCTTATCCATTATCTCCCTCCCCAACAACCTCTAATCTTGATGGACCTCCCCCATCTAACGACTTTTTTTTGCATCATGGTTCCTCGTGTGCTTGTTGTCGTTTTCAACAAATTGAACTTGCTCATATCTATGACAAGCTAAATTTTCTTGAATTCCTCCTCACTCGACCTCCTCTCAAAGTTTTCATTCCCATGAACAAAACTTCGAATGATGCTTCGTCGTCTTTATTTTCCAACTAAGGAACATTTTGTATTTTAGTTGTTTGAGTCAATACAATTTAAGCAATCTTAGAAGATTATCACTATTAGAGTAGTTTATGCTTTGTGGTCTATTTCCACATTTTTTGCTTTAAATATTCATATTGTGTGTATGAATATTTCTCTTGTATGTTATTTCATATTTATGTGATATGAATGTTATGTGTGTTATATTTCCCTCTAATTCTATTTCACACATTTTTTAAAGAGTTGATCATGGTTAAAACTTAAAATTAATTATGGGTGATTCCATAAATTCTAAATTTTAACCCATTGCCATTTTAAATCATCTTTGATTGGTTTGGATGTTTCTTTTCTTCCTTTATTCCACCAATTGAACTATGATGTTGTCAATACACACTCTTTGGACATACTTAGCAAATGCTTGCTTCTAATTTGAGATTTCTTTTCCTTCTCCCTCTCAAGTTAGTTAGTAAGTAGTGCACATATATACATTGGTGTTTCTTTTCTTTCTTCTAACCTTTGTGTAGCATGTAACCTTAGCTCATTGACTTGGTGCCCCAAGCAAGGGGGAGTAAGCACCAAGGGGGAGCTACTAGCAAAAGTCCGGTTCTTTTCTTCTTCAAAGACTTGTGCTAACCTTTTTGCTTCGACAAAGGGGGAGAAATGATAGTGATAAACTCGTTAATAATTCGAATAAACTTGTATTTTACGTAAATGAGTTTATAGTTTGTCGTAATCAAAAAGAGGGAGATTGTTAATGCAAAGCGATGCCTAAAAACATTGTTAGTATTAATTAATCTTTCTTAGTTTTTATCACGACAAATTACAAAGACATTTATTGTCAAACACAATCATAAAACGAATTATCTAACAAACACTATCATCAAGGTTATAATCATTACAATAACATATCATAATCATGCTTAGTGATCATAAAAGTGATTAGCCTTAAAACTCACTTTTGTCAAACATAACAAAAGATTTTTAATAAACTTTATTTTTAAGAAAATGTTTTATTAAAATGAAAATATAATTTGAATATGGCATATTCCATATGCCATAAGAATACCCTTTGAAGGTTTAAACAGCCTCAGATACTTCAAATTCACTAAATTACAAAAAGGAGCGGAGTCTATGCCGGCGGTACCTTAGCACCTACGGCGGTTCCTTATAGATAAGGAACTGCGGGCTCCAATAAGGAACTGCGGGTAGATATAGCCGTTGGATGTTTTGTCTTATAAATAGTAGATCAAATATGCATTCTTATCAACCCTTTTTGGACATCTTCTTCAGCCTCTTTCTCCTATCTAATCCTAGTCATTTGTAAATGATCACTTAACGTGTTAAGTATATTTACTCATGATTATCCTCATGATCTCCTTCTTTACCTTGTACAAAGAGAAGATCACTCACACATTTGTGATGTGGTTAAAGATGTACCATTGATGAAGATCACCTTCTCCTAAAGATCTAGTCATGTTCATCATTTGTTTATTTGTGTCTTGTGTAGATCCAATGTATTTGTGAATACTTGGACTAGTTGTGTTCATCCAAGCTATATGTAAATACTTGGATTAGAGTTGTGTACATCTATTGCACATGTGTGTGCTTGGATTTATGTTGTGTAGATCCAAGCTACATGTGTGTACTTAGATATGTTTAGTTAAGTTCTAATTATTTGTGTTAGTTCTCACTAAACTATAAAGTGATGTGGTTGTGTCTTGTGAGTTCTCACTAAACTATAAAGTGATGTGGTTGTGTCTTGTGAGTTCTCACTAAACTATAAAGTGATATGTAGTTGTGTTGTGTGAAGTTCTCACTTAGCTTCAAAGTGAAGAGTCGTAAAGATTGGTTCTAGCTTTGAATTAGAACTCGACATCTAGCCTTGTGTCAGAAAATGGTGAAGTAGGCAACGTTGTGAAGATTGGTTCTACCTTTTGATTAGAAATCGACATCTAGCCTTGTGTCGTAAAAGAGTGAAGTGGGTGACGTTGTGTAGATTGGTCCTAGCTAATATTAGGTCTAGACATTTAGCTTAGTGTCGGAAAATAATGTAAGCGACGTTGTAAGGTTTTCTCCGCCAAGAAGGGAGCTTGTGGATATAGTGGAAATCTCAAATAAGGTGTACTCGAGGAGTGGAGTAGGAACGAGGATAGAGCCTCGTTGCCGAACCACTATAAATCTTGGTGTCTTCATACTAGGTTGTTTCTTTCCTTACTCTTTACTTACATTCATTATCACTACACTTACTATACATTGTTAATGCATTAGAATTGAACCTAATCATTATGCAACTAGCTTTCAAGTAAAAGATATTTTTGTGCACTCGCCTAATTAAAATGAATTTTAATTAGGAAATAAACCGATGAGAAACTATTCAACCCCCCCCCCCCCCTTCTAGTTTCTACAGTTTCCTCTAGTGTCTTTCTGATCGAAGAACATACTTCATGTTCTAATTTTCTAGCTTTTTATGCCCTTTTGAAGTTTCGTAGTATAACATATATTCTGGTTTCTTCTAGCATAGTGGTGGTTGGCTTTCTTCGCACAATTCTAATGCGTGAATTAAAGCTTTCACTTATGCCGTTCTCAAACGCATCACATGCCCTATTGACCTCAAAAAAAGGCTCTTGACCAACTTTTTAGATTTCTTTTTATAAGATGGTTATACACGTATTTATTGATGGCTTTGAGCTCATTCATTTTATCCTCAAAGTGTTGCTCCGTTGTTGATCTTGCAGCAGCCCAGAACAAGTTCCTAAAATGAAGCCCACTGAATTTATTTTTAAAATTAGCATAAATGTGTCGTGTACATTATCGATGCTTGGCATAAGAAAATATATTTTTCACAGCTTCCAAGATCCCCTAAAAATGGAAAAACATGAAAATTATAATATATCTGCAGCATGTGAGAACAATAAAATTGGATCAGTGTGAGTTTCATATGGTGGTGAAATTTATACCTTGTGTTGATCTGAAATTAATGTTAGTCCAACTCCATCTATCATTCCAATGTCATCCCTTAATTTGTGAGAAACCATTTCCATTTTTCCTTATTCTCAACAGACACAACAACCCAAGCTATCGGGAAAATATGGTCATTGGCATCTCTTCCGATAGTAGAGAGCAATTGACCTTCACATACACTTTTTAAGAAACAACCATCCAAACCAATGACATTCCTACAACCACTAATCCATCCATCTTTAATACCCTTAAAACAAATATAATAGCTATTGAAGAAAACATTTCCATCCAATCTATTCACTAACATCTTGACGGTACTTCTCGGGTTTGTTTCTAATATCTCAAATCTATAGTCCTAGAGTTTTGAATAATGCTCTTTGAGCCCACCTTCATACTCAAGTAATGCGATTTTCTTTGCTCTACTACACTGGCCCGTACTGACTTTGCATTTATATTTCCTCATAATATCCGCTTGCTGTTGGGAATAAAATTAGCTAAGTCACTGGAACGCTGACAAGAGGAAATTGGACGCTGACAAGAGTAAACGGGGCGCTGACAGGTGAGACGCTGATAAGAATTATCAAGGGGTTGACAAGAAGAATCTTAAGACAAAGACAAGGACTAAATCTGCCAATGATGAATTTTTCAAGCTGGTGGACAAAATATGAAGATAAGAATTCAGAATATATTCTTAATGTTTAAAAAGATTTAGTCAATAAGTTATGTTTATCTTATGTCTTTTCCTAAAATAGTTGATCTTATCTTTTTGTACAAGGCTCCATAAACCTATAAAAGGAGGCCTTAGGGTTAGACATATAAAACATCTTTTTCACACACCTCTTCCACATATCTCATAACACTTTCATTGTAATCATTCATTGATATTATTAATCAAAGTGAAAGTTTTGTTTACTTTGTTCTGTTCTTTGTTCTAAGTGTTAAATTCCGCATAACACTTAGTTTGTTCAATACAACAAAGTTTCTCTACGTGTATAACTTGATCTAATCTCGTATACACAAGATTAATTGATCTAAGTTTGGGATCAACAAGTGGTATCAGAGCTTGTTGAGAAACTTTGATTTGAAGAACGAGATCCAATATCGTGAGGTGAACCAAGCTAAGGAAGAAGGTGAAGAAGAATCTGATGATGTTTTCAGTTAAGGCCACGTCTACTTCAAGTTCCAATTCTTCTTCATGTTCTGATAATGAGGTATGTAATGACTCTTCTTAAAGGTTAAATACTGAAAGACTTAATAAAGAGGTTTTAAGATTGTTAGAAGATGTGAGTACTGAGAGATGCAAGTTGTGTAACTATCAACTTGCTTTTACTCAAACTGAAAAGACTGTAGCTGAGTATAAGAAAATGGAGTTTGACCTAAAAGATAAATTTAATATCTTAAAACATGATTTAAATGCTAGTAATGATATTAGAAACATCATGAATAGGGTCAATGTTGAACTACAGGCTAAGTTAGATGAGGCTATCAAGAATAAGGACAATGTAGGTCTTAAAATTCAAAGATTTGATAAAGCCACACAAACCCTAAGAGAATGTGTTAATAAACAGAGGGATCCTAAGGATATGACATGGATTGGGATGAATGACTATTCTGTTGTTCCACCACCAGCTGGGGACTTCTATGGTGTCCAAAGAAAGGATCTCTCTTGGACTGGTATTCCAAAACTCCAAGAAGAGGAATTTATTCCTCCACCTAGAGTCCTTTCCCCAGTTGAGGAATATCAACAAAAGGTTATTGACCTAGAAGAGTAGAAGAAGGCCAACCCCACTTTGTTTGTTAAAGGTGGGATGCTTAGTGAGAGTCCATTTGTGCCTACACCCATTGAGAGTCCAATAGTATCTACACCTATCACTGTGACCAATCCTATCACTAGAAAGGCTGTTAATCTTGGCTCCCCAATTAAGAAACAACCTAGTGTTAAATATGCTGAAATGTATAGGAAACCTAGGTCACCCCAAAGCCAAGCAGGTGTTAACGGGACAGGGTTTTATCAGTCTAAGCCTAAGTTTGTGTCCAAAAAGGCTTGTTACTCATGTGGGAGCTTCTCTCATTTGGCCTATAATTGTGTGAGTGAATACAATTCATTCGCTGACAATAAGTCATCCAATGTCAACCATAGACCTTTTGTCTACACTAGACCACAGGCTACTAGACCAGCTCCTTTCTTCTCTAAGGTAGCTAACACCCATGGACAAAGGCCCTTTCAAAAGACCAACGCTTGGTCAAACAGGCAGTATGTTCCTATACCAAACTCTAATCTGAGCGCTGATAAGAACAAATTTAGTGCTGATAGGAACAAATTCAGCGCTGACAAGAAAAAATTCAGCGTTGACAAGAACAAATTCAGCACTGACAGGAACAAATGCAGCGCTGGCAGCTCCAAGTTTGGTATGAGACCTTATTTTAGACCATATAAACAAAGACACTTGGTTAATAAGGGTCAAGGGTCTGAAGCATCATCCCACTTAACATGGAAACCTAAATAAGAGCAAAACTCTAATTTTAATGGTATTTCAATGAGTTGCAGTAGACTTAAATATCTTGAGAAGGTCATTACTAGACTCATTGGAACAAATTGGGTGTTTAGGTCACAAAGGGATGAACAGGAATTTGTGGCAAAGAATAAGACCACTCTAGTTGAACAACTAGACAGATCCAAGTCTGACAAGGCTTGGATCTCCAAAGAAAACTAATTTGTTTTCTTTTTGAGCAGCCTATCCAAGAGCAGGTTAATGATCAAGGATATTGGGATAATGGATGCTCAAGGAACATGCATTGTTGGTCTTTCCACTGATATTATTTTTATCCACTGACATGTTATCTCTACTCATTATTGTGGGAAAGGGTAGCCTCTGTTGGTGTGTGTTTTTGTGGTTTTTGTCTAACTATGCAGGAAAATGGAGCTACATTTGGATGGATACAAAGTTTCAAGATTTATTTATGATGGTTGGAGTGTTTACATTCCTATCTTGAGATAAAATTTTGCTTCTTCACATATAATGATTTGTATGCTTCTGTTAAGGGGAGGCAAACCTTTAGGTTTTTGGGTACTCTTAGAGTAGTCTTGCACAATTCTAGATTGTGTCCACTGGTAAGTAAGTGTTAGGAATCATGAAGGCTTTTCTTTTTAAGAATTGTTGGAATTTCTATCTCTTGAGGCACTGTAGCATGCACGTAATTTATTTTTCATGCATGCTGCCAAGACTTATTGACCTAGAATTGGGTGTGGTCGTATGGGTGACTTGGGGTAGATATATATTTTTGGGCTTACTTGGGGAGTTGCAAAGGTTTTATATGAGTTAACTTTCTCTTTGGGGCATTTGTGAACAAAGGACTCTAGAGTTCATGTGTGTCTATCATGCTTTTGCATGTGTGTATGCATGAACAGTGTTTGTCACTCTTGCTTATTAGAGTCTAGTTAATTTCCTTAGGATTATTACCTTTGTTTATGTTCTAACTAAAAGTTTTCTATATTCTCAAGTCCATTTTATGTTATGACATCTTAGTTGGTGTCATTTATAAACTTCTTTGTAGACCCTAAATGTTTCATCACCCTTTCATTTTTCAAATTTTTGGATATCTGGAAGCCTAATGATCATTGAGATGTTTTTCCTAGTGATTGACATCTAGTAGCAGCAGATATCACTTTCACAACGGTGTATAGTGTTATGGAGATGGCTGAGACTATTGGCACTAGCTTTAATGCATGTCAAGTCAGTCTTATCATCAGTAAGTCCATCCTCATGTCCTATGAATCAACATTGAGGATTCATTTCCTGAATGTGGATGAGGACAGTATGAAACCTTTGACATTAATGGAATTAACGAAAATTTGTATTAGCTTGTAAAAGCATAATACAAAAATGGTACAAATTGTCAAGGATCACTGTTTTGAACTGATAGACTTGTTGTTTTGGAAGCTGATGCAAGGAGGACGTTCTTAGTTCTGTCCTTGTATTTTGATCTTGGAGAGGAGTCTTAAAAAGGGGAGGAGCAATCGAATTTGAGTGACAAAAGTAATATAGAAAGCTCCAAAGACTCTACATGTGCTGAAGATGATTAAGACCAAGTGAAGGCTGACTATACAAGTGATTTGAGTGATTGACTTTTCGAGATTTATTCTCAAATTCAGGGATAAGTATATTTTTAAGAATCCTCTCTATATGTTTTATTTTATTTAGAAACTTGATTACTAGAGTAGATATCAAGTTTAGGGGAGGATTGTTGGGAATAAAATTAGCTAAGTCACTGGAACGCTGACAAGAGGAAAATGGACGCTGACAAGAGTAAACGGGGCGCTGACAGGTGAGACGCTGATAAGAATTATCAAGGCGTTGACAAGAAGAATCTTAAGACAAAGACAGGACTAAATCTGCCAATGATGAATTCTTCAAGCTGGTGGACAAAATATGAAGATAAGAAGTATATTCTTAATGTTTAAAAATATTTAGTCAATAAGTTATGTTTATCTTATGTCTTTTCCTAAAATAGTTGATCTTATATTTTTGTACAAGGCTCCTTAAACCTATAAAAGGAGGCCTAAGGGTTAGACATATAAAACATCTTTTTCACACACCTCTTCCACATATCTCATAACACTTTCATTGTAATCATTCATTGATATTATTAATCAAAGTGAAAGTTTTGTTTACTTTGTTCTGTTCTTTGTTCTAAGTGTTAAATTCCGCATAACACTTAGTTTGTTCAATACAACAAAGTTTCTCTACGTGTATAACTTGATCTAATCTCGTATACACAAGCTTAATCGATCTAAGTTTGGGATCAACACTTGCATTGTTCTTATACTCATATGAGGGGTTTGAATTAATTATCTAATATAGCGTTTTGCAATCCAGGTATGTGTAACAAGAGATCCCAAGGAAAACTTTCTTGAACATATATGCTTATCATTTAGTGATTTTATTTGAAATGAACCCTCACCTATAATTTTAGAGGCCCAAAGCCTGAATGGGCATTTTCTTACTTTCCTCTTTCTATCGGTTCGTATCTTCTTTCCCACGCCATCTTTTTCATCATTGTTTTCAGCACCATCTTCTTCTTTTTCATCATTGATTTCGCCACCATCCTTTTATTTTTCATCATTCTTTTCGCTACCATCCTCTCCTGTTTTTTCATTATTTGCTACACCATCCTCTTTTCCACACCTCACCAAAAGTCTTTTGTCATCGTTTACCAGAAACACCAACTGGTAACCATTTGAAACACCATAATCGATCATGCTCTCTTTTAGTTGTCTGTAACTCTCGAACGTCATTCCTAGTATTGGTATCGTTAATTTCCAGTTAATGGATGGATCATAGCTAGGATATGAAACACCGTGTTTTATATACTTCTCAACGCCATCACTATCCTCGTCTTCTTCATTAGCACTCATATTTTCAGCCGAGTCCACTTGCTCTACTACATCATCATCCATATTTTCATAGCAAAGTCAAGTTCGAAAAGGGTCATCGATTGTGTGGTTCAAAGTGATTACATCATATTCATCATTATCATCGTTGTCGTCATCATCACCATCACCATTTACATTATCTTCGTCTTCGTTGTCATCATCTTCCTGAGCTAATGAGTTTGAGTCTGATATATCATTCTCATCCTCGCTTAGTTGATAGCTAGGATGAGAATCTTCACTTTCCGCTTTACTCATAGCGTTATCAACACCCATGATAAGGTTCGTTAACTTTTCTTTCCCTACCAGCTCTGCCAAGTTCTCATCACAATGGTCAACATACAAATCAATTATCCTACCATTTGCAACCGCGTGTTCCAACAATCTATATATATCGAGATCACATTCGACTAATCTTAACTCGGTGCGTAAAGTGTTCCTAGGGACACAATAATATAACCTACTGCATTTGGACCTAGTTAGTTTCTCCAAGAATTTCATTAAATCATTAAAATCCATCTTTCCAAAATCAACATGATCTACAGTCTTTACGTCACCTAGTGAATAACTTAATGGATTTTTAGAAAATATCCCATTCACATCAATAGTAATAATACTGGAAGTGGAAGATGACATTCTGTGAAAACTAAAAATATAAATAATTATTTTTAATATTTATGATGAAATTGACAATCAAAAGATAATAACTTACCTGAGATAGGTGCCCTTAATTTAACCTATTGACGATAGCATTCATAATCCCAATATTCTGTGATCAATTTAGGGTTAGTTATTATCTATGAGTATAGACAAACTAGCTTAGAACCCGTCTAACGTCAGGTTTAGTTTAATGAGTGATTTTTGTAAGAAATAATAAACAGATGTTAATATTAAAATAATGTAAACGGATTTTTGTAATTAATGAAAAAATAAAAAATTAACATAAATTTTTCGATAAATGTTAATTATTTAACAATCACAATAATAGAGTTCCATGCATTTTGGTCAATACATGAAATACTCAAAAAATCGAACGTAAACATGTTTCGTCAATACATGAAATAAATAATTACTACCTCCGTCCCAATATTATTGGCCATCTTTCCTTTTCGGTGTGTCCCAAAATTATTGTCCACTTCTAAAAATAATAGTTGAGTTTGTTTACGTTTACTATATTACCCTTAGTTCAAATTGATAATTACAAAAATAAAAGAAGCACTAATTAATTAGCAAAGGGTAAAACTGTCTTTTTGTGCTTTCATAAAAACCAAAGCAGTAATTAATACACTTTTCTTAAACTGTGTAATTCTTTTCGGTGGACAATAATTTTGGGACGGAGGTAGTATAAAATAAGTGAATTATTTGATAAACATTTGAGTTTAGAACAATTATAATAATAAATGCTCACGCATTCTGGTTGTCAACTTTGATGGTTTTTAATAAAAGGGAAAATTTCATATATATCCCTCTTTTAATACCAAATTTCATATATATCTAACCTTACTTGAAAATTTCATATATATATCCCTCCTTTTAATGTCAAATTACATTTATATCCAACCTTACTTAAAAAATTCATATATATCTAATCTAAAACTTGAAATTTCATATATGTCCAAATAACTAATTTATATATAACTAAAACCTTAAAATACATATTAATTATCATTTAAACCTAAAATAACCATTATATACGTGTTTCTCTACCTAATAATATGTACATCTAATCATCAAAACAACGATAAATCATTAAAATTCCATAACAACAAATCTAAGTAACCTTGCAATAGATAATAAGCCAATAATCATTATTTTTATCAAGTTGTGACACTACTTCCGTCTTTAACTTTATAAACACGTTCTATCAGTATCTTGATCACTTTCTTCTATTTTGTATATTATCTAATGATGTTAGTATTATTATGATAGTAAATGATTAGTAGGACTAATTAGTAGACCTAATAAGAGACCTACAAATGTGATTGGTTGAAATTTAAAAATGGTTGGTGGTTAGTGATGAGAGAGAAATGATGTATGACACTTTTCAAAAAAATAAATGGAGTAGGTCTATTTGTAGGTGTATTTATTAGGCCTATTATGATTATTTTATCATTTTACCTATATTGTAATAAGCTTTATTTTGCTACTAATCAAATGATATAACTTTTTGTTTGTTGGTAATTGTAATTAAATATTTTCTACTTTGATTCTTAAATACTTTAGTAAAATATGCTTTGCATCAATGTGTGGGCATATAATAACTTGAGACATTGTTTATATAAAAATATACAAAATATATATGTAAGTATAAGAAAAAATAAATAAGTGCATGGTTATTTTAAGTTTAAATAATATTGATTATGTGTTTTATGTTTTTAATTATATTTTAATTGAGTATGTGGACATAAATGATTTAAGTAAAAAAAATGAGCATATATGAGTTTTTATGTTTAAAATTGGATATATATGAAACTTTTTAATAAGATTGGATATATATATGAAATTTTATGTTAAAAGAGGGACATATATGAAATTCTCCCTTAATAATAAATGATGTATGACTAATAAAGTCAATAGACAATGTCTATTTCGTGAAAACCTAATAGTCGAATAAAAATGTAAAAAAAAGAGATTTTGATTAATATTGATTTGAATTTAAAATACAGTAAAAAATATTTCTTAGATATTACCATTTTCATCACAAATGACAACCTCCAAGCTTCTTCTAATTTTAATCCTGAAAACAACAACATATAATGATGCATGAGTAAAATTTGATGTGATCAATAAAAACCAACTTTTTAAAAATTATTACCATAGCTCTTGTTTATTGACATAGCTTAAATACCTATGAAATTATACGCAACTTTAAAAAAATATAAAAAATATAATGAAACAAAAGTAAATGTTCAGGCATAGCTCTTGTTATAGTGCTCCTACGTACTACTATTACTTTGAAGCAAGTTACTATATTTTATACACACCGTAACACCATATTAGTAAGGAGAAACTTTTGGTAGTAAATAAATACATTTATTGCAATAACAAATTACAAGATTTTAATAAAAGATCAAACCTTTCACACAAGTCTTCGGCTTGTTGTTCTCCAACAATCCCTGCCACCATGAAAGCATCAATAAATTGTTGCTTACAAACTAGCTCAATCCCGAGTTATGCATACATGTATGTTTCATCAAAGCTCTTTATAGTTGACATCTCTGGGACATATAAAAGTAGATGTTGATACGTATAACTGGTAAGTTACATGTACACATTCAAATTCTCGGTTATAGCTTGATTGGAAAACGCTATGGTATATTTGTCTTATGTGACAATTTTATAATAATTACTTCAAAATGAATGAATTTATATTTGTGACTTTGATTTGCTAATAAAATCAAATCTAAACTGTTATCAATCAACAAATAAAACAATTACGCGGTAAATTTTATTCATAATATTTAAAGTTGATACGATATGGTAGACACAAAATCCTTTACAACTTACAAATGAAACAAAGTAAGGGTGAACCAAGTCTCCTTGCATGACATACTAAATCCTTTACAACTTAAATACAAACCCCCACAAAGCACGTTCAAGTCAATTTCTATCATCATCATCTTTCGAATTCTCTAAGTGACTTGAATATCCACTACAACAAAATGGTAATGTACATCTTTAAAGAGAATATAGGTGAACCATATGGACACCTATGAAATAGCACAACAATTGTTCATCGCAAACTTTACACTGGTTATATGAGGATCTCATAATTCAAAATGTATAGTTAAAAAAAACTTGAATAAATGTGGAAATTACAAATTTTAGGGTGTGGAGAGAAAGAAATTCACTACAAAAAAAATTATGTTAAGATATGATACGTAAAAAGTTGAGAAACTTGCATGTGACTGATCCCATGTGTTGGTATTAGGATCTCATAATGCAACATGTATAGTTCATAACACGTGGGCCTTATGATGAGATCAAAACTACATTCCTTGCAATGAAATTGACTGTAACGACATCCCTTCAATGTGCATGAAACTTATAGAAAATAATTTACTTATATAGCATAAACCTTTATGATTATGATTTCAGGATGATGTGCTTTGGATGCAATCACGATCATTAGGCTAAGTATCTTAAAATATACGCAGTATATGGTAGGAGTATTTGCTAGTAATTGAATTCTTGTCCTTTTTCTTTTTCATCTAGTCCCTGCTCAAAGAACTTGACCGTTACGCTCCAACCACGACCACCTTTCTGTAATGAGAATACAGGTGAACCAACATTAGGAATACTATATGCACCAAAGAGTATTATTAATTCAAAAAGTCGCTGCTCAAACATCAACCCATTTGTAGGACATAGGGTCAAAAATGCATCTTTAACGAATTATCGTAACATTTTTAATGAAAAAAAGTATCTTCACTAAAGCATGTACACTTACCGATGTTGCCTTCACGCGTAAAACAAAAATATTATAGCATAATCAAACCAAATATAAATTGTAACATAACAATCAAGATAGATCATATAATAAATCAGTAATTATCAACTCTTCCATATCGACAACATACAGATCACTTGCAAAATGTTTTCTTCATGATTTTGAATCGGTACAGCATAGACAATCATCAAAAGGGGTTGGGTCGATCAAGTTTTTGAATTGATGCTTTCAGTTCGTCGTTTGGCAGAGAAGAAAGATCAAAATGATTTGGATTTCATTTTGTTTTGGTCTGCAGTCTGTTAAATAGGTAGGATGAGTTGAGTAACTCATTAAGGAGCGTGTAGCAGAAGATTGGAGAAGAAGATTGAATTGAATTGTAGTTTTATTGTGTTAACAAAATTAGGCTATTATTTCGGTGTTACGGAGTATATTGAAAGGTTGTGGTACGTTCGCTATCACCTTAAATATTTTGAAAGAACATTATTAGTTACCTTATATACGATAACTGATTCAAAATTTTAAGGGACCGTGTTTTTTGTTTTGTTTTGTTTTGTAAAGTTCATGCATAATTTTATTGTACAATTGTCCCATATAATATAAAGTAATTCATTGATGAGGTTTTTAATGTCGAGAGCTTAAAAAAAGTTTTGTTAAATATATATATATTGGTGTAAATAACTTTTATTTTTAAATCTTTTTTGTTTTGCTTAAACACGTATGTTTTTTAGAAATTAAATATAAAATATACGAAAAAAAAAATTTCTCATGTTATCTAAAAGATAATGGATAAAATAGTTTTATATTTTTAATAATAATAATTATTTATAAGATTTTTTTTTAAATACTTACTATCTATTTATAATTATTTATTTTTATAGAGTTTCTTTAAGTAATTATTTTATAACCAATAATAATTAATCTGATTCACTTTTTTCTTCTATAAGTTGTGTAACAAAACTACTCTTAAAATTGTTGTATATATGGTAACAAATTATTTTTTACAATAAATTTTGTTTAAAAGAATGCAGTGAAGTTTGTTAAGAATTGTAAGTTTATTATAAATGTTTTTATGACATTTTTAATGCTCAAGCATAATTGAGTTGTACATATGAGTTATTTAAGGTAATGTTTTTAATTTTGAAAGCTTAAAAGACTTGTAAATTATTTTGGTTTATTAGTTAATATAGATATAGATACGAAGTAGAGAAGATATTTAAGATCATGTTTGCATGTTTTTGTGAAACTCTTTTCTAAAAATATATATTTTTCAAATCATTCATCCATGTCACCAGCATAAAGTACACATGTCATCAAATATGGACTTGTCAGCTTACGTGTGTAAATAATTTAGAAAATTACCTAACAATAGCACACTTGTGAAACTTAAGTGGTTAAACCTCATCAAAAAAAGTATGAGTGACTAAATTAAAACACTAACCAAACTTGGTGATTATTTGGTGAGTTTTTCCATAAATAAACAAGTGTAAAATATATGTTTCTCTCTTAAATCTAATAGTCTAACTCAAAAGAAAATTTATAATGTTTGACCATGATTTTATGTATAATATTAAATTATTGTAGTACATATTTTCTACCTATTAAGAGAGAAGGGTATCACGGCGCCCCTCCCCTCGTCGATCCCACGTGGAGCCTCGTCGAGGCTCGCCGAGCCACGTTGTCACACCCACCCACCCCCCCCCCCCCTTCGCCGTTGGGATTTCGTATTTCCAAAATGTCATCGACGAAGCCACTATCTCAAAACTAGCCGTTGGACAAGCCAAAGATAACTTTTATAATTCAATTTTTTTCTTATATATAATCTTAATTTTCTTATTTTTAACACACACACAACCAAAATATCGCCTTCAAGCAACAAAAACCCTATACAAAAAATAAATTATAACGCATGGTCCGATGAAGAAGATATGAATGATTTAGATTACATAACCCAACTTGAAGAAGAAGAAGCTGAAGTAATACGAAGGCGTAGATACATTAATCGTGAACGTGACATCGCCGAGGCACGTTTAATGGAAGATTAGTTCGGTTCGTATCTAAAGTATCACGATGTGTATTTCCAGAAGCGTTATCGAATTCGGCGTTCTCTTTTTTTAGATATTGTTCAAGGTATTGAAAATTACAATCAAACAAATAATCCTCTACCCAAACACTTTCACTTTTTACTACCTGCATTGATGCAACGGGTTTAAAAAGTTCTAGTGTGATTTGATTATGAAATGCACATCTGCCATACGCCAGTTGGCGTTTGGTACACTGCCAGATTCATTAGATGAATACTTACAAATGGGCGTTTGGTACACTTCCGTATTTGTAATGTTTTATTTGAATGAAATAAATTTTAGTTTGTGTGAAAATGAAAAGAAAAAAAAGATAGTGGTGGGGCCCAAGTGATGAGGGGTTGGGTGTGTTGTGAGTCAGGGGGTATTTTTGTGAGTTATGATGTGGTGTTGAGTTAGCAGCTGACTAGGTAAAATTTTGAGGGGTATGCTTGTCATGATACCCCTCTCTCTAACATTAACTTTTTAGTACATGTTTTTTATGGTTTTTTTCGTTTGAGATTTTATAAATGTGAATATGCAAAGGTGTTGTTTTGTAGCATTCCGTTAATGGGATATTTTGTTCTCTATGCCAGTTTTATAATACTATTGATCTCAAAATTAAATTTACAAAATCAATTAAAACATAAAATATTAGATGACTTAAATTTCATAGCCAAAATGCTAAATTAATATCTAGTAAAGCCATTGAAAAATTCGAACCCAAAAAATCCGACCCGAGAAAACACGACTCAAAAAGCAAAATTCAAAATGAGTAATATTTCTAGTAAAATTATGCACACCCTATTCCGAAATTATACGTCCGCCACTGTCTGGTAGTAACCGGTTAGGATGTGAAAAAACAGTTATAATCGGTTTTTTATTTTATTTTTTCGCTAACTGTTTGAATTTATAGGCGAAGAAATTGGAGTTAGCTTTTATATTTTTGTAACTTAGAAGAAATTAAAGGCTAGCTTTTGTGACAAAATATGACCTATTATCAAATGAGTGGATAGATTATCTAATGTAGTATCGAGTGTTTGTCGAGCTTATATATGATGAAACTTATAACATTGTTGAGTATTTTTTATTGGGGGAATAATTTTTTTTTTGATTTCATTGATATCAAATAAACCAATATATAGATACATCATAAGAATCTTGAAACTAGGCTTAGGCCATTAATATAAACATGGATCGTAATACAAATACCTAACTAATGTAATGCAAGAATGTCTAAGACGCCCCCGTAGTTGGAGAGGGAGGAGGTCGGACGCTCAAACTAGCTCGAAAATCTTCAAACAAAGCTGATGGGAGACCCTTAGTGAAGATATTTGCATACTAGTGGCGAGATGGAACGTGAAGAAAGTGCATTATGCCAGAAGTAACCATGTCACAGACAGAGTGGATATAAATCTCAATATGTTTGGTACGCTGATGTTGGACCGGGTTGGCAGGCATATAAATAGCATTGACGTTGTCACGGTAGACAAGTATGACTGAGGATAAGGAGCAGTGGAGCTCACGAAGTAGATTGTGGAGCCATACAATCTCAACTAAAACATTAGCAACACCTCGATATTCGGATTCCGCATTGGATCAGGAAAGAGTGTGCTGACGTTTAGAAGACCAAGACAAGATATTCTCACCCAAAAATACACAGTAACCTGAAGTGGATCTTCGAGTAGAGGGGCAATCAGCTCAGTCAGCATTAGTATAACCAACTAGTGAAGTGGTATAGGAAGCATATAAATGTAAACCATAATCCAACGTCCCCTGAACATAAAGCAAGATCCATTTGAGATCCGCGAAATGGGGATCACGAGGATCGTGCATATACAAACAGACATGTTGCACTTCATAAGACTAATCAGGACGTATAAAAGTGAGGTACTGAAGACCACCAGGTAGGCTGCAATATAAAGTAGGATCATGAACAGGACCACCTTCCGGGCCTATTTTAGACTCTGTATCAATGGGTGTCCGGGAAGGATTACAAGAAACCATGTGAGCACGCTCAATAAGTTGGAGATCATACTTTGTTGGGCCAATGAAAGTTCTAACGATGGCCTAGTTTAGATTTGATTTAAATTATACGAAGTGTTATGTGTCGCTGATGGAGCCCTACCACAGAGACAACGACCAGCTGAAGGCAAAGCCTCAGATGGCACACCAGACACATTCATGTCAAAGACAACGTCAGAGAAGTCGAATATTAAATGAAGCGATACTCACTAGCTCTTATGAATAAGCTGAAATGTAGATGGAATGTGATGGTGTCTGGGAACCTCTCAGGTGGCAATACTCAGAGGTCACTCCAGAACCTTTGAAGACTTAGCAAGCAGAGACTTGCCTTATCCTTTTATAGTTTAGGCGGGAGAAACTGATAAAGTGCTTTGGGTTGGTCAAAGTGAAGATTCAAGTTAAAGAAGCCTAGTACGAACTAGTGGGAAAAGTGAACATTTGGTAAAACTGTTCACATAAAGTTAGTTAAAGGCATGTCCAAATATAGGCATGCATTTAATGAAGTGTACTGCTTCCACTATGAAGCTGATGCGTAGTAACTACCCTCACTAAAGTAGCAACCTCGTACCACTATAAATAGGGATAAAAAGGGGAGAAAAGTTCTATCATTCACTATTCAGTTTGTCTTTTCTCCTTATTGAACCTCTGGAGTCCAAGGCTGCGTTCAGCGACTCTTCAGGTTCACTTGTAAACTTGAGTTTCAAATCAAGTTTAATTGTTCAAAGTGTTTTTATTCATTTTCATTCAACAAGTGTGATCTATAACACTTTGTAATACTTTGTTTATAATTAATTAAGGATTACGCGTTTAAAAAATAAATCATTAAGTGTTTATATTGGTTTCGAGTTCTAGTATTACATTAAGCGTGTATTTTGGGACTTTCAATTGGTATCAGAGTGGTTTGATTTATCAAACTTTTTATAAACCGTTCTCGTTTTTTAAATCAAGATACTAATATGCCAGATACTATGCCTCCTATACCACCACCTTTTGGGCAATCTAGCCAACCGAATGTTGTGGACAATCCTACCACGACATCAACTACTACCACACCTACACCAGTTGTAAGTGTAAGTAATAATGATGACGATCTACCTCAACTTATTGATAGTAGATGTGGATCTCACGCATCTAATGTCCCTACACTCAATGAAGAGTATTTTCCTAGTTGGAAAATTAATTTCTTATATACCTAGATGGCCTTGAACCCTTTCTTCTAGAAATCCTTAAAGATGTACCGTATGTTCCCATGGCCACCACCTCTACTCCTGAGAGACCCCTGAAAAAACCTAATCTCCAGATGATAGACGTCTGGTCAACCATGACAAAAGACTAAAAAGTATTTTAGTCTTTTGTCTACCCAAAAACATAATAAAGTCCACCATTAAGTGTACCTCTGCTAAAGAGATGTGGACTAAGGCTACCCACAACGGTAATAGGTCACGACCTTGATTTTTTAGTTTTCTCTCTCTTGCGACCTAGTGCAACCTATTTGCCCCAACAAGGCGACTTAATTTTTTAAATATTTTATTTTTTACAAATAATTATTTAAATAAAATAAAAAATATTTCAATAATATTTATACTTAAATATTGTTAAAAAATAATTAAAAATAGACTTAATTAGAGATACAGAGGGTAAAATGCATTATCTAAACTAACTCTAAAAATGGTCAAATTAATATATGTTGTGAGGAATTAAACAAAGATCAATATATAAAATTTGGGAAATTTATTTTAAATTTTATCTAATTAAAATTTAATTTAAACTAAACAGATTTGATTTAAAAAAATAAAAAGAAAATGAATAAAAAGAAAGGAAGTTGGAGAAGTGGGTTGTAGGAACGATCTAGTTCGGAAGGAAAACATTGTCGACTCGGTCGCCGCAACGGGCCGACCGAGTTCGACCTAGGTCACGACCGAAGAAAAAATCGTGCGTTGCGGGTAGCCTAAATTAGTTCTTGGGTATGAAGGTTCAGTGGAAATTAAAGAGACAAAAATTCAAGCACTTAGCCTTAAGTTCAATGCCTTCAAAGCTCTAGAAAATGAAACATTTAGGCAACCATACACCAGACTTAAGATTTTGCTTAATGATCTTGAAAATAATGATGTAGTTATACCTTAAGCTAAAGTTAATTCCACTTTTGTTAATAGTCTACATAGGAAATGGTTAAGCTTAAACCAGACCCTAAGAGTTAAAATTGCTATTAAGAATGATACTTTGGCTCAACTTGTTAGAAGATATAACTATGAGGAAGGATTAATTGATTCCATTTATAAGTCTGAGACTAATATGTTTGCCTCTCGAATAACTGGATCAAAATCACTTGCCGCTAATCACTATTTTCAGCACAGCAACTCTAATGTGGAAGAAGATACTAGGAGCAATCAAGAGTTCCTTGAAGAACTAAATGTTGAGTTTCATGACAGAGCTCTTCTTTCTGATCAAAAGAGGTACTATAAAATATTTGGAAGAGTTGGAGCCGCCAAAGCAAACAAGTACAAAGTAATATGTTTCTCTTATGGGAAGCCTGGTCACTTCCAAAAGGACTTTTACTCTAACAAAACCTCATCCCCAAGTTATCCCTCCACCAGAAAATTCAATGGTAGAAACAAGTTCACTCATTATCCTTTTAAACAAGCCTCCTAGTCAGACTCAGAAGGAAAGAAAGACTACAAATTCAAGTACAAAGCTTTAAAAGCTAAGCTAATGAAGATGAATCAAAAGGTTGATGAAGCAATCAAGAAAAAAGAGAGTAAAAAGACATAGAAAGGTCTAATAGTTGCTTCATTTGACTAGGATGGTGAACCTCTTAAATATGAAGATGAGAATACCACAACTGTTCGAGCCTTCATGGCCATCGCTGATGACGAACCAGTTGTTGGAAAAAGTGAAGCCAGATCTGGTCAATGGGTTGATTTTACTATGAAAAATGTACAAAGATTACTCACCATGTCTGAAGGTCTGGACAAAGACCATTTCCTGACTATACTCTGATGGACCTACACTTTGTTGAAGAACAGAGAAAGAACCTATTCAATAAATTTCATGCCTTAAAACAAGAACTAAATTTAAGTCAATCTGAAGTTACTAACCTCAAACCTTTCATTGGTCACACCTCTCAACTTCAAAATGAAGTTAGTCGAATCACTTCTAAAAATGAGTCCCTGACTGTTGATAATGGTAAATTAAAAAAGGTCCTTGAGAAATGGGTCAAAGGTCAATTCACTGTTGAGGACCTAGTCTCTGAATGCATCCTTGGAAATATTGTCTAAGCCATTGGGGGAAAGGCAGGTTTAAACACCAGAAACCAATATACAAAGTTAAATTTTTTCCTACAAATGAATCATCTCTTAAAATCACCTATGTGGTTGAGAATGAATCTCAAGGAGAACATGTGGAACTAAGTCCATTGTCAGCTTTACCTTAAATTACAAGGGATAGTCCTTCAGAGTCAATCCTAGGCCTCATTCCTACCACCAACACCTCTGGAAATTCCACTAATGCCAAATCATTAGTCAGAGTTGCTGATAAACCTTATAAAAAAGGTTTTTGTGTCCAAGGAACTTAAGGAGACCAAACCTGTTTTACATTCAGAGGAATTGTCCCCTACGACGAAGCTTCTTCTTACCCTAATGAAAGAGGTTAAAGGGTTGAAAGAGCAAATCAAACCTCTCTTTGACAACTCCTCATCTGGTTCCCATCATGAAGGGACCCGTTGTAGCCAATCAAAGGTTGTAACTATGTTCAGACCTTGTAAGCATTGTGGGTTTAAAAATCATCTGTCTGATAATTGATTAAGGAAACCTAAATGCTTCACATGTGAGTCTACTGATCACACCTCTAGTGAACATGAGGAGATTATATGTAACACCCCACTTGGATAAGTAGACCGTTACGTGTATTTATAGCGTGTCATCAAAGCATATAAGGTAAATGTCCTAAAACATTAACTAACCATAAATGAAATATCGGAATCAAACATCAGTAATCCAAACATAAGCTCAAACGTGAAAAGTAAATACTTAAAGAAAGGACTAAACGATGTTCAAACAGGCAATTAAAGTATGAAGTGTATAATGTAAAGAAGTTTGGATAGCTTCCATCCAAATGCACGTGCTCTTAGAATCTTAAGAGCGTCCTGGTGTACCTGCCGTTAGAACATGAAAGGAACTACGGCTGAGCATAAAGCCCAGTGAATGGATATAAAGCATGATAAGAATGTACTACATTAAACAGATAATAAAATACTGAAGCTGTAAATATTGATATATAAATTACAGCAGAAAACTGTGTAAGTTCTGAAAAGTCTGGTTTATTACTGGTAAAGCTGTACTATTATCTGTTAAATCTGAAAACCTGTATTTATTGTATTTTAAGTGCCAAGAGCTTATATAGGTCATGTTATGTAACCACGTCTGCATGAATATGTTGGGAATAAAATGTAGCCAGTACACTTGAACGCTGACAAGAAGAAAACAAGAGTTGATAAGAAGAAAACAAGCGTTGACAAATCAAGCGTTGACAGTAAGAAGTCAAGCGTTGATAGGATGAAGTCCGGCACTGATAGAAAGATATAGTCTAGGCGTATTATGTTTCTAGTTTGTTTCTAGTAAAGATAGGATCAACAATGTATTTTCTATATTTATCTTTACCTAGAATAGCTGATACGTAGACTCTTGTACAAGGCTTCTTATGTCTATAAAATAAGACCTTTAGGTTAAGTTTCATATAAGTTTTTCATTCGTTTAAACACTTTCATTGTATGCAAGTTTGTTCTAAATCAATCAAGTGAAAGTTTGTTTTACATTCTTTGTGTGTTCTTGTTTGATTATTAATTCCGTATAATACTTAAATTGTTTTATACACAAACAAAGTTTCTCTACGTGTTTAACTTGATTTAATCTCGTTTACACAAGCTTAATCGATATAAGTTTGGGATCAACAAGTGGTATCAGAGCTTGTTAAGAAACTTTGATCTAAAGAACACAAGAACCCTAAACTGCCAAAAACCCTAATTTTCACAAAACCCTAAAAACACCATGTCTACCCCAGAAACAAACTCCTCCTCCTCAAACCACAACATTAAGATTCCCATGCTAGATGCAGACAATTTTGAGCTGTGGAAGTTCAACTTTGAGCAATATCTACAAATCCATGATTATACCCTATGGGAAATCATTGAATATGGAAACACATTCGATAAAGCTCAAAAGATTGCAGCTGCCATAGCTACAAGAGCAGCTGTTCAAGGCTCTACTGAAGAAGATAGAAAAGAAAAACCTGAAGATGGTAGAGCTGTGTCTGTTGAGGACATAGCAAAGAGAAGGGTTGATATGAAAACCCTAAGCATTCTGAAACTCTCTTTGGGTCAAGAAAATCAGCATAAATACAGAGGCTATGAGTTTGCAAAATATCTTTGGGCAGCACTTGAAGTTGCTTATGGTGGTAATGCTGATACTGTGCAAGAGAAAAAGAAGCAACTCTTGCATGAGTATGTTGTTTTTAAGGCTCAACCTAATGAGAAGCTAAGTAGTGTGAGAAGCAGAATTCTTGACATCACAAGCAAGCTATCCTTCATGGGAACAGTGATTGGTGATGTTGATATTATCGCCACTTTTCTTAAAAGCCTTGGTGATGCATGGAAGATTGAAGCAAGATCTATAATTGCCAATAACACTCACAAAAGTTCTACTTTTGATGATGTTTACAACAAACTGAGGCTGTTGGAGAATGAAACTCTTTTGGATCATGGAAGTAAGTCTACCAATGGAAACATGGCCTTCCTCTCACATAGTGAAGGTCAATTTGATCAAAAGGAGTCATACATGCACCCCGTTACTGGATCCACTTGTGTCAATGCTGGATCATATCTTGTCAACGCCTCACATTCAGACGCTGACACATACAAGATTGACTCACCAAGAGTTAAGCTTGCCGGTATTGATCTGGATATTGTGTGTGCATACATTGCTTCATTGCCTAATGGTTCAGTGATTACATATGAGGACCTTGAGCAAATTAGTGATGAGCATTTGGAGGAGATGGATATTAAGTGGAATATGGCTCTTGCAAGTATAAGAGCCAACAGATGGAATAGAAGATTCAAGAAGAAGATGACTTTTAATGCTAAGGACACTGCTGGATTTGATAAATCCAAGGTTGAGTGTTACAATTGTCATCGTATGGGGCACTTCATGAGAGAATGCAGATCTCCAAGAAGATCTGATGCTAGAAAACCCTCAAGCCAAATTGTTAAGGCTCAGGATCCCAAGGCCATGATGGCAAAGCAAGAAACTGATGGCGTTGGATGGGATTGGATCTATTTGGCTAAGGATGAGGAAGAGAATAAAGCTTTGGTTGCAGAGATGGAAGAAGAAGATCATGTTCACTATGTTCTCATGGCAAACTCCTCATCTTCATCAGACAATGAGGTATATGATGATGCTTTTTATAGTAAGGGTTGTCGTCTAAATACTGAAAGACTTAATAAAGAAGTTTTAAGATTGTCAACAGATGTAGGTAATGAAAGCTGCAAGTTGTCTAACTATCAACTTGCTCTTACTCAAATTGAAAAGACTATAGCTGAGTATAAGAAAATGGAGCTTGACCTAAAAGATAAAATAAATATCTTAAAACATGAGTTAAATGTTAGTACTGATATTAGAAACATCATGGAGAGGGTCAATGCTGAATTATAGGATAAGTTAGATGAGGCTATCAAGAATAAGGATAATGTAGATCTTAAAATTCAGAGATTTGATAAAGCCTCACAAACCCTAGGAGAATGTGTTAGTAAACAAAGGGATTCTAGGGACATGACTGGGATTGGGATGATAGAGTATTCTGGTGTTCCACCACCAGCTGGGGACTTCTATGGTGTCCAAAGAAAGGACTTATCTTGGACTGGTTTACCAGAACTCCAAGAAGAGGAATTTATTCCTCCACCAAGAGTCCTTACCCCAGTAGAAGAATATAGGCAGAAGTTGACTGACTTGGACCAATGGAAGAAAGCTAACCCTACCTTGTTTGTCAAGGGTGGCATGCTTAGTGATAGTCCAAATGAGCCTACCCCTATCAAAGTAACAAACCCAATCACTGGCATGACTGTTGACCTTGGCTCAAACGTTGTTAGAAAACCTAGCATTAAATATGCAGAAATGTATAGGAATACTAGGTCACCAAAAAGCCAAATTAGTGATAATGGAACAGGTTTCTTCTCTTCTAGACCTAGAGTTATGTCTAGAAAAACCTGTTATACTTGTGGTAGCTTTTCACATTTAGCCTATAAGTGTGTCAACGCTTCCAAGGTCAACGCTGACAAAAAGTCAAACACTGTCAAACCCAAAACTTTTGTTCAGCGAAGTTCACAAGTTGTTAGACCAGCTCCATTCTTTACTAAAGGGTCTAATACTTTTGGACAAAGACCTTTTTAGAAGACCAATACATGGTCTAACAGACAATGGGTTCCTGTAGCAAACCCTAGGTTCAACGCTGATAAGGGTAATTTAAGCGTTGACAAGACCAAATCAAACGCTGACAGAAATGTTGCCAGACCAAATAATGGTAAATATTTGCAACCACAGGGAAAAGGGTCTTAAGCTTCTTCTAGCTTGACATGGAGACCTAAGCAAGATCAAAACCCTAATTCTAATGGGATTTCCATGACCTGTAACAGATATAATTATATTTCAAAGGTCATCACAAAACCAATTGGGGTTAACTAGGTGTTTCATTCTAAAAGGGATGAACAAGGGGTTGTCATGAGGACTAAGTCTGTTCTTGTTGAACAACCAAATGAATCCAAGTCTGCTCAGGCTTGGGTTCCCAAAGAAAACTAATTTGTTTTCTTTATGTACAGGCCATTCAAAAACAGGTTAATGATTATGGCTATTGGGATAGTGGATGCTCTAGGCACATGACTGGGAAGGAAGATTATCTCACAAACTTCACTCCCATTAAGGATGGTGATAAAGTTTACTTTGGAGGTGGATATGGAACTATCACAGGCAAAGGAACTCTTCTCACCAATAATTTACGTTTTGAAAACGTGTTTCTTGTAAAAGAACTTGACTATAATCTTTTTAGTGTATCACAAGTTTGTGATAACAAAAATAAGGTTCTTTTCACTGATACTGAATGCTTTGTGTTGATCAAGGATTTTAAAATACCAGATGAGAAATTCATTGATTATAGAACACCTAGGCATAAGGACATATATAATGTGAATCTTAATGGGATTAGGATGAATAATAACTTGTCATGTCTTTATGCTAAGGCTTCAGTTGATGAGAGTAATCTATGGCACAGGAGACTAGGGCACATTAACTTTAAAAATATAAACAGGCTTGTGAGACATCGCTTGGTTGATGGTTTGCCTGAAAAGGCTTTCCACAATGACCACTCTTGTGTTGCATGCCTTAAAGGCAAACAGCACAAGGTCTCATTTAAGTCTAAACAGGTGCACTCTAGTTCTAAACCACTTCACTTGTTGCATATGGACCAGTTTAGTCCAACTAATATAGAGAGTTTGAATGGTAAATCTTACTGCTTTGTTATCACTGATGACTTTTCTAGGTTTACTTGGACTTTCTTTTTAGCCTTGAAAAGTGACACTGCTGTTACTTTAATTAACTTTATTAACCAAATTGAAAAGAAGACTGGTAATGAAGTTAAAATGCTTAGAAGTGATAATGGTGGTGAGTTTAGAAATAAGCTGTTGGATGATTTTTGTGCCAAGAAAGGGATTACTAGACAGTTTAGTGTAGCCAGAACCCCACAGCAAAATGGGGTTGCTGAGAGAAAGAATAGAACCCTCATTGAAGCAGCCAGGACTATGTTGGCTGATGCTCAGTTTCCCATTGCTTTTTGGACTGAGGCTGTGAATACAGCTTGTTACGTTCAAAATAGAGCATTAGTCAACAAGATACATAACAAAACGCCTTATGAGTTACTTTGGGGAAGGAAACCTAATATTGGCTTTCTTAAACCTTTTGGTTGTCATGTACTTGTACTAGATACTAGTGATGCCTTAGGTAAATTTAGTGCTAAAGATGATGAAGGCTACTTCATGGGTTATTCAGTGCAGAGTAAAGGATATAGGGTTTACATTAAGAAGGAAAAACGTATACTTGAAAAAGTACATGTTAGGTTTTTAGAAAGTAAACCTAGTGATCCTGAAAGTGGTCCAAATTGGTTATTTGACTTGGAACCTCTATCTAGGACTTTGAATTAAATGCCTGTTACTAATCCAAACATTGTGAAGGTAACTTCAAATGTTGTGGAAGAACCAGTTGTTGATGTTTCAGGTACAAAGGTTAATGAAGAGGTTGGATCACAAGCAGACAAGTCATCACCCATACTTGAGTATGTTAATATTACCATATGGACAGATGCATTTGTTGCTGCTGCTGCTGGAAAGGAAAATGGTGGTCCCCAAGTATCACCAGTTGAAAACATGCATGATCTTTCAGGCGCTGACAAAGGAAAATCTGGCGCTGACAAGACAAATTCAGGCGTTGATGGCTCAAACGTTGACAACTCTATTTCAGGTGTTGACAACTCTTTTGAACATATTTTCTCTTCCAGTTTTGAACAAGGTGAACCTTCAAACAAGAATGGAGAGGTTCATTCAGATATTGATGAAAGAGAGTCTGAAGAGAATATTAGTAACATGGATGATGAGATTGAAGACAACACACTTTTTGAAGGAGGAGTGCTTACTACTACAACCAAAAATCATCCTCCTTCTCTTATTATTGGTGATGTGATGTCTCCTGTTCAAACTAGAAGATCTCATCAGAATCTTGGAGGATTTATTGCCAATATTCACAAGAAGGTTGATACCCCTCTTGTTCAAGCATGATTGTTTGCATGTTTTCTGTCACAACAGGAACCCAAGAAGATTTTTGATGCTCTCAAAGAACCAAGTTCGGTGGAAGCAATGCAGGATGAGCTTCACCAATTTGCTATTCAGGATGTTTGGGAGTTAGTTGACTGTCCCAGATATGTCAGACCTATTGGGACAATGTGGGTTCTTAGAAACAAGAAAGATGAAAGAGGCATTGTGGTCAGAAGTAAGGCACGGTTAGTGGCTCAAGGATATACACAAGAGGAAGGGATAGACTATGAGGAGGTCTTTGCACCAGTTGCAAGGATTGAGGCAATAAGAATATTTCTAGCCTACGCTTCCTACATGGGCTTTACTGTCTATCAAATAGATGTGAAGAGTGCCTTTCTTTATGGCACAATTGTAGAGGAGGTTTATGTAATGCAGCCTCCTGGTTTTGAAGATCTAGAGCATCCAGACAAGGTATATAGAGTCAAGAAAGCTATGTATGGACTTCATCAAGCCCCAAGAGCATGGTATGGCACATTGTCCACCTATTTGGTGGAAAATGGATTCAAAAGGGGCACCATAGACCAGACCTTATTTACAAAGAAGACTGGTAAGGATGTTTTACTTGTTCAGGTTTATGTGGATGATATCATCTTTGGCTCATCAAACCCAAAGATGAGTGAAGACTTTTCCAAGCTTATGACAGACAAGTTCAAGATGAGTGCAATGGGGGAGATGAACTTCTTTCTAGGGTTACAAGTTCAGTAGAAAGAAGATGGTATCTTCATCTCTCAGGATAAATATGTAGCAGAGATCTTGAAGAAGTTTGGCTTTTCTCCACATGAGAAAAGGGCTAGTACTCCTATGGATAAAGAACACCCTTGGGGAAAAGTTGGAGATGGAAAAGATGTGGATGTCAGGCACTATAGATCAATGATTGGTTTATTGATGTATCTCACAGCCTCAAGACCTGACATTATGTTTGCTGTGTGAGCATGTGCACGCCATCAAGTGACTCCCAAAGAGTGTCACCTTCATGCTGTCAAGAGAATCTTTAGGTACCTTAGATGTTATCCAGATTTGGGATTATGTTACCCAAAAGATTCACCATTGGAGCTTATTGCATATTCAGACAGTGACTATGGTGGTGATAAATTTGATTGAAAAATCCACAACTGGTGGGTGTCAGTTTCTTGGGAGTAGGTTGATATCTTGGCAATGCAAGAAACAAACAGTGGTGGCCAATTCTACAACTGAACCAGAGTATGTGGCTGCAGCTGTTTGTTGTGGACAAGTCTTATGGATTCAGAACCAGCTGTTGGATTATGGGTATAATTTCATGCATACCAAGATTTTTGTAGACAATAACAGTACTTTATGCATTATTAAAAATCATGTACATCATTCTAAATCGAAACACATAGAAATTCGACATCATTTTATAAGAGATTGTTTTGAAAAGGGTTTAATACAACCAGATAGGGTTGACACAGAAGAAAATGTGTCTGATTTATTAACTAAACCTTTTGATACTGGAAGGTTTCAATACTTGGTAACAAGTATTGGAATGATCAATCTCACTTAATATGTGTTTTGGGGTCTTTTTGTAAAAGTATGTACAGGATATGCATTGTTATTGGTCTTTTTGAAAAGTTAGATTTTCCAATATATTTGTCTAACGCTGACAAAGGTTATTTTAACGCTGTTAAGTGTTATCGTGACGTTGTCAGCAACATGTTAGTTTTGTGGTTTTTGATCTAAGTGTGCAGGCGTTGTTAGCATTGTACCATTGGATACAGAGTTGCTTATGGATCCTTGGAGAATCATTTGAGCATGTTTCAATTTATGGATGATGGTTGGAATATTTATATTCCTATCTTGACATAAATTTTTATTTACATGCATATTCTTTGGCAACTTATGTATTACAGTTTAAGGGAGGTTTTAGGAACCTTTAGGACTTTTGGGTATTCTTATAATACTCTTATCATAATTCTAGATTGTGTCCACTGGTGAGTATGAGTTAGTTTACTAAATCATGAGGCACTGTAGCATGTAAAGTTGATATACTATGCATGCTGCCAAGACCTTTTTGGCCTAGAATTAGATGTGGTCTGTTGGGAGACGTGGGAATGATTTATATTGGGTTTACCTGGGAGTTACAAAGGATTTTATGAGATAACTTAATTGTTAAGAATTTTGGTTAGCAAGGGACACTAGAGGACTGTTATGTCTATCTTGCATAAGCAAGTGTGCATAAATGGACAGTGCTTGCCGCCCTATAATGATTTTCAATTTATAGGTTATCTTCACTAGGATAAAGGACTTTGTTAAGGTCCTTTTTTCATTTTTATTACTTTTATTTTTGGACGCTGACAACTATTTTTCCAAGCGTTGTTGTGACCAATTTAAACGCTGACATGGCTTTTGCAAACGTTGACAAGAATATAGCCGTTGGGCGTTGATGGGTTATTTTTGACCGTTGACACTCATTGGGACCTACCCATTGTTATTTTTGACGAATTTTGGGGCCGTAATTTTGGGAGTAGATAACTTTTAATTAATGCACAAGATAACTTATTTTCTTTTCAATATTTTCATCATTATATTTTGAAAATACTTGCCTTATTTTTGACCAATCACATGTGTCTATCTCTCCTATATATTTGGCTCCTATTTTTCAACAGGGTACTACCATATTCTTGTCTAACACTTTTTCTCCTATATTCATCTTTCATAAATCTTTTACAAACAGCTTTCTTCAACAATCGCACCAAAGTTTAAACCAAGTGCCTTGGTATTGGGATTCAGGAGTCAACATAATATGATTGCTTATTTGGCGGCTGTGATACTTTGTTTCCACAATACACTCAGATGGTGTCGTATTTGAATGCATCTCCTCTTAGGTATGCTCTTTCTCATGCTCCTCTCATCCCTGTCACTCATATTAAACAGTTTTGGAACACTGTTAGTTCCTCAACATTTAATAATGTGACTACATTAACAGCTATTGTTCATGGGCGTACTTGGGTGGTTACTGAAGCCTTGGTTCGCCAGGCTTTGCATCTTAATGATGCAGATGGTATAACCACTCTCCCCATTAATGAAATAGAACAAGGACTTCGGGCTTTGGGGTATCCTTTCCCTGATGAGGGTACTTTAAATAAATATCATAAACAAGAATTTCCCCCAGCCTGGAAGTATCTCATACATGTCATCCTTCAATGTTTGAGTCCCAAATGTACTACACATAATGAGATTAACAGATCAATTTCTAGTGCAATTGTGTGCATTACAAATGGGCAAAAGTTTAATTTTTCAAAACTCATTTTTGATGGCATATGTAAAAACAAAGGGAATAAGATGACTTTAGCTTATCCCAGATTTTTGTAAATGGTTTTTGATGTGCAAAATTACTGCACAAGGGATCATGATGACTTTTATGAGATCCCTGTGCAAAAGAAGCTATTTTTAGTAAGATGAACTCACCCCCTCACCGTGAATTACCCCTCACCCAAGCCATGGTTGTTGTTATTGCAGCAGCACAACCCCAACCAGACCCACAACCACAACTTGACCCAATCCCAGAACCTTTTCCTTCACCTCAACACATGGAAATTGACCAAGAATCTTTCAACGATGACACATTAAATGTTGGCGTTGACACTAGTAATCTAAACGTTGACACCTTTCCTTCACAAACCCAAACACCCCTTAACCTTCAAACTACCACCAAATCCACATCATCTTCTACACCCCCTGAATATAGGTTGCAAAAACGCCCAAGTACTACTGGAGTGTTCTCCTCTAGTGTTCCTAGCCATGTTGTAGAGAGAACCACCACCGCAAGTGTGGTTGGTGCTATGGATGAGGCTGGGACTATTGGTGCTGGCTTAGATGCAGGCCAAGACAGTCCTAACATCCTTAAGACCTCATCCATGCCCCATGACTCTACTTTGGGAGGTTAAATACCCATTCTAGAGGAGGGCAGATTGGAACCATACACAATGATGGAATTGACGGCTGTCTGCATTAGCTTGCAAAAGCAAAATGCAGACCTGGTACAAACAGTCAGTACACAAGGCCGAACTCAAGCAATTGAGGGAGAGGATTGTTCTTTTGGAGGATGCTAATAATAGACGTGGTATGGAGGAATCTTCCAAAAGGTAGGATGAGCAGATCCATGTGAGTGACAAAGGCTCACATGATGGAGAATCTTTGGGTGTTGCTGAAGCCCTCACTGAATTGAAGAAGCAACCAGGTTTTGATACATCTTTGGTTACTCCTACAAACTTGAACTTGTCTTTTACAGCTATGATGGAGCAGTTCACAAGAGGCGTTGAGACAAGTAAGGTGAGCGTTAACAAGCAAACTTTGGACGCTGACACACCAAGCGCTGACAAGAGTAAATTGGGCGCTGACACAAGGAATTTGAGCGTTGACAGACCTACAGATATGGTTGATGTATTCCAGTCATCAGCTATTATCAAAGAAGTGTCTTCACAGGTACCATCATCTTCTTTACCCATCATTGATCCATTAGATAAGGGTAAAGGAATCATGGTAGAAGTAGAAGTTCCAAAGAATGCAGCACAAGTAGAGTTTGATTCAAGGTTGGCTGCACAACTTGTGGAACAAGAGATAAAGAAGGTTGGTGAATCACCATTTGTAGTCACTTCTGAGGAACAAGAAGGAAGTGATGAAGGGAGTTCAGATTCAAGTGTGATGATAATTGAACAACCAGAAAGACTTGAATATGGTGATGATTTGGCAAGAGAGAAGCTTAGAGAGTTGAAATTGCAAGTAGATTTTGATATGCCAGAAGTTGTTCAGATGTACCATGCTTGGGAAGATAAGGTTATGGAGCATCCAGAAATGACCATTTCAGATCAAATTTAGGGTCTAGAAATTCTTCTAAGAGTTCAGAGAGATTACAAGGTAATTCTAAAGCATAAGGCTAGCAATGTTTTCTCACTACTGAAGAGGGATAGAAGGGAGCTTTACTACATGTTACTCAGATGTCATGGAACAGGATGGACCCATAAGAAATTGTTGGGATTATCCTTTGAAGAATTGGAGTATAAGGCTTATCCCATTTGGGCAAAAGTGCAGGAAATGAATACTATCAGACTTCTTTCAGATGAAAGGAAAGAAGAACTTGCAGAAGAGATGGAGATTCAGAAGGCAATGATTGTTCCAAGGCCTTTGAAGAATGGAGTTCCTCTTGAGTTCCCTAAAGATATGGATAAATTGAATCCCAGTAAAGTTGTTCTTAGAAGGAGCATTAAGCTCTCTCCCATGGAAGCTTCAGATATGGTACAAGTGTTACCTCTTGATGCCAGAAACCCTATCATTAGCTATGAAGAAGATGCAAGTAGGTTTTGGATGATTGGAAAATATGGGAAAGAGGTATACACATTTACTACTCTTATGTCTCTCTCTGAAAGTATGGACAGGGAAGACTTGGCAGACCTTTGGAGGTTATTGCAGGCCAAGTATGAGGCTAAAGCACCTACTTCAGTCAATGGAATAAAACTTTGGTCAACATTCAAGAGAATGTGTGGACCAGAAGATGAAGATCCTGTTTGGAAGGATCTTGAGGATGATATCAGTGGACTTCAATGGCGTTTGTATTCAGCTGCTGGTGTGTATTATTTGAGTTCTACAAAGTTTGTTGAGTATCTACTTGTAGATGCTGAGTATCCCATGTCCAAAGAAGTTTTAGAAAAGATGAAGACAACACAGCTGGAGACTGACTATTCAAGTGACGTGGCCAAATATTTGATTAGGCATGTTTATTACCAATATGATAAGATTTTTAAGATTCCTCCTAGTTCTTAAATTTTATTCAGAAACTTGATTGCTAGAGTAGATATCAAGTTTAGGGGAGGATTGTTGGGAATAAAATGTAGCCAGTACGCTTGAACGCTGACAAGAAGAAAACAAGCGTTGATAAGAAGAAAACAAGCGTTGACAGATCAAGCGTTAACAGGAAGAAGTCAAGCGTTGATGGGATGAAGTCCAACATTGATAGAAAGATATAGTCTACGCGTATTATGTTTCTAGTTTGTTTCTAGTAAAGATAGGATCAACAATGTATTTTCTATATTTATATTTACCTAGAATAGCTGATACGTAGACTCTTGTACAAGGCTTCTTATGTCTATAAAAGAAAACCTTTAGGTTAAGTTTCATATAAGTTTTTCATTCGTTTAAACACTTTCATTGTATGCAAGTTTGTTCTAAATCAATCAAGTGAAAGTTTGTTTTACATTCTTTATGTGTTCTTGTTTGAGTATTAATTCCGCATAATACTTAAATTGTTTTATACACAAATAAAGTTTCTCTACGTGTTTAACTTGATTTAATATCGTTTACACAGGCTTAATCGATCTAAGTTTGGTATCAACATAATACATAGACGGGTGACCTCGTCATGCTATAGATGGGTGACCTCTAAATAATGTGCTAAGTAGAGGGATCAACTCCAATGTGAAGGATGTAGAGCACACACCACATTCACCTGATAAGCTGTAACCTGATAACCTAGGATGCACCCATACGCCTCGCTGATAATACTGATAAAATGGCCAAGCTAAAATAAATAGGACGCTGCGAGAAATCACTCCCCCGCAGAGGAGTCATGACACTGGTGCCTCAAGTATCATGGTTACGGTACCTATGTAACTAGTACATAGCTGGTCATGCTTGTATATAAAGCTCGGGCAATTTAACTTAGTTATTAAAATGATTAATGATAAAACTTAGAACATATCATGGGGAAAACATTTGGCTACAGGTGGGGAATCCTAATCATGTATAGAAGGAGGTCCTTACTGAAGGACGGGAAATCCATACCTCGTGTCCAGTAATGAAATAAGAACAAAAGTTGAAGGATCTACTGCGACTTCACATATACTACATAAATAAGGGATGTGAAATCATCTGTCAGATTACTGTTTACTGTTTCTGATTCTTAATGTTCTTAATTTGATTCATTATGTTCTTGTATTATTGTACAGTCCGTATATAAACTGGTAACTTTGTCTGTCTTTAAACATTTACTGATTAACGCATATCATGTATTTCTGATTAATTGTATATTATACTGTATTCTACTATGGTATTATACTGTATTTTGGTATTATAATATTACTATAAATAGTAACCTGTCATAGATAGAAAGTTTCCTAAAATAGAAAGTTCCTGAAACAGAAAGTTTTTCAAAAAGGTTTGATGAATCATTAAATCATTTAAAATAAAAACCAAACATTTAATTAATAATTAAATAAAATCATCTCAATTTAATTTTCTAATTAAATTAATGAAAACATTTCTAATTTGGTTAATTCTATGATATATCTTAATTAATAAAATGATTTACTAAGAGTTTAAGTAAAACCTTTGCATTTGATATCGACTTGTACTCGGAAATCCGAGCCAAAAACTTTTACCCGAGACACCCACGTCTCGGGTCTGCCCAAACCGTGTCCACCACGACCCAGGTCGTGGTCCCCCTTACTGGCGTCACACCAGCAGTAGCCACTGGCCTAGTGCCAGTTGCTACTTCTTGCACAGTGGTTGTCATTGTTAGTTCTATAGTTCACACAGTTTGTATTATTTTTCCCCACTGTTTACAAATCCAAACACCCCCTTGCGAGTTAATCGCAAACACCCCCCTGCTGAGTCTTTCTACCCAATGTTCTGTTTACCAAACGTCCCCTTTTTCACAAGGTACCCCCTGTTTGGGGTTTGATCACGGCTAGGCAACAGAAACACCACCACCATCCCTTGTGTGGGTCACGGCTGGCCAACAAATCACACACAGAGACCTTATGATCTCGGTTTTCGTGAATCAAACAAAAACCCACGCCCCTTTTTTCTTTCTAAAACATATTCGTTAATTACCCATATGTTTTTGTTATAAATCTGTAATCTTATGATTTGTGTAAAAATGGGAAACGAATGATTACCTTTGAGGGATTTAGAATGGAAGACATGTACACACGAATCAATGGGGAAGAAACAACACCTAACCCCCTTTTTTGTCTTATCTGTCGGCAGCCACAAAGAACACACAACCCTAGTTTGTTTCTTTTTTTGTTTACTGTTTGACCAAAAAGGGGAACTAAAAACTCCCGTATACTTTCTTGCAATATGGGCTGGGCTCCCAAGCCCAAGTTTTCTTTTCTTTTGATTTCTATAAACCGCCAGCCACAACAAGGTACGCATTTCCATTTCGTTTCGCTTCGTTTATAATTATTAAACATGCGTGTTCGTGTTTTAAATCCCGTCACGTATCTATTCATTTTCCTGAATAAATAATACTTATGTGATACTTGGGTAATTAAATTAATTATTATTCTGGATAATTAATTACGTAATATTTTTAATTAGAGCTGAGATTGTGTGAAATTAATATTTGTGGGTTTAAAACATTACGTACGTGTTCATTTATTAATCCTCATGATATAATTATACTGTTATTTATTATCTTAATAACTAGTTACGAAACGTTTAATTCAAAGCTATGGCTGTACGTAATTAATGTTCGTGGATTTTTAAAGCATGTTTTACAACTCTTCCCCTCTAAAAACATAGTTCGTCCTCGAGTTAGAGACACGATAATGTTGCGGTTTTACAATTCTTCCCCTCTAAAAAGGAAAATCCGTCCCCGAATTAAAGGTAATAAGTTGATGAAGTTTATAAGAACTGAAAGAACACGTAAGTTGAAAAGACATGTAAGCTGGAAGGATAATTCGTCCTTGAATCATAACATAATGCTGCTGAAAAGGTATAAACGTGACATGACTGAAGTGAACGGGAAATATAACATGACTGAAAGAACTTAACTGAATTTTTGAAGGAAAAGGATGAGAGGTCCGGATGGAATCCTCCGTTCCAAGTGGCTTATCGCTCAAAACAGTTCCTTCAAAGATATTGACATAATGAACATCTTGGTCCTAATGACCCTGTCCGGACGATGCTGAATAGTTTCTGGTTCGTACTTAAGATGGATTTTCTGAATCTTTGATCGAATTAGTAAGCTATAACATGTAGAATACATGAAATGGTACGTATAAATATCTTGAAAAGATAACATTTATATCTCTGAGCAAGCTAGTAAGAATATATAGGGACGAACTACGTGAACAATTGTCAACGTGCTACGTGAGCAATTGTAAACGTGGTTCGCGATTATATGAGGAATGCTGTGCATGAAGTATATCGTGACTGTGATATGTAAAACATACTGTGAACGTGATACTAGAACATACCATGAACGTATGCTGACTGAGGAGGGAATGCCAAATGATACGGCCTGAGACGTGAACGTCTTCCTGGGTATGGAAAAGCTATGCTAAACTTGAGTCTGGTTTTCTTAAATTTTCTTTAACCAAATCCAGTAAAAGTTGTGAAGCGTGTATCGCGAGATAGAACACGAACCAGAATGTTAACAATGTCATGAATGCGCGCGTGAACTTAGATCATGAGATAGCACAAAAGATGGACTCAAACAGCATCATAATGCGAATATGAGACCTAATGTGAAGGTAAAAATAAACGTGAACGTGAATGTAAACGTACACGTGATCGTGAACATGAACGTGAGCGTGATTCGCAAACGCAAATTTCTATCTGACAAGATTTGTTGATGGAATACCTTGAAATCATACGATCTATTGCTGAATTTCTTGCAGATCTGCTACTGCGTAACCCTTCCGGAAGGAAGAAAACGTGTAGGTTGGGTTAAATGGTCGACAATGACTTAGATAGTATCATACTTTTTCTGAGTCTGTGGTAACTGATAACAACTTCCATGGAATCTCGTCTCGTTTCTATTCAGAATTTCTAATGGTTGTAATAACTCACTAGCATGTCGGTGTTCTATCTTGAACCTGCTGGCATGTCAAGCATCAAGATATGAACATAGCTGCATCAATGTGCTATATTGCTTCTATCAAAATTCTGCCTGGAATTATGGTACGTTCTGGTAGAATCTGGGTGAATAGACATGAAAGGATTATGAGTCTCGGTAAATTAGATCCCTCCTAGTGTAGGATCTTATGGAATACAAAATTTTAGTGTAGTTCATCTCCTTTATGCGTAAGCTTAGTCATGGAAAGCTAATCGTGAGAACTGTCAGCACTTTCTGCGGTAGTAGTCACTGAATTCTAGCGATTTCGTACTTCAGTTTCAGACATCAGTTTTGACCATCTGGTGATGGCCTTCACCTTCGTAGGATTTCTGAAATGTCTTCCTGCTGAAATAATGTGGCCCAGAAATGCTACTTTTTTCAACTGGAATTCATATCTACAAAGTTGTGTATAAATTTTTCTCCTAACGAAGAATCTGCAGGTTCATGAAAAGATGATTCTCCTGTTCTTCTCTAGAGTTTAGCAGATCAAGATGTTATCGATGAATATAGCTAAAACATTTGGGAATACCATAAGCATAAATCAAATTCTAAAAGACCATAACGTGTGCAAAAGCAGTCTTGGAAACGACCTGCTCTATCTCTCGTCACGGATGGTAGCATGATCGAGAAGTGTCTCTAGCAAAGGTGTTTCAGACATCATAGCAGATTAGGTAAACCTTATATTCGTGGAATGAACAACGATTAATAATGGTGATCTTGTAAAAAAAATCGGTGGTCGATACATGGTATCATGTTACCGGCCTTCTTCCTGATAGACAGAAAACAATGCACCTTCTGGTGGTGCGCTAGGGTGAATAAAGCTTCGTTTTGGTAACTCTTGCAGCAAATGATGAAATTCTTTTAACTCAGCTGAAATCCTGTAATAAAGAGTTTTGGAAAACATGTTCTGTTCTTGAGGCAAGCTCGATGTTAAATTCTGTCTCGTGGTTAGGAAGGAATTTCTGAAAGACCTTCTGGAATTACATCTGGGAACTCTAGAATAATCTGCTGATCATGAATTTAAGGAACTTCAGTAGTGGATTTATAACTGGTAGCTAAAAGTCTTCGTAGCTTTGGATTGATAAGTCACGCGCTTGTAAGGCAGAAACAATTTGTACTGACATTTTTCTGGAAGGAAATATAATGAACATATTCAGGAGTTAGTAAGACGAATCTCGTCTTCAACTGGAAGGAAAAGCCTTTATAAATCTGGTGATAATATGGAGTCTTTTCTGGATGGAAGGTAGGAAGTACCTGATTTAAGATAAAGCTGACATATGAATTCGTTAAATAAATGTGGTAACTTTCACTACATGTCTTCATCTGTAATCTCATAGAATGAAAACTGCGTGTCTAACCTGAATAATACTCCAGTGGTGGTAACTGGATCTTTAATGGTCTGATTTATACGTGGCATGACAAAACGGGTATACCCCCTTGGATGGTAACCTGAATTTCTGAGGGCCTGGTTTAGAAGACAATACTGAAATTATAAGTCTTAACTCGTGCTTTGAGAAGATACTCGTATGACATGTATCATGACTGGTGTCTTAACATGTGTATTCAGAAATGATACATGAGACCTGTGTCTTGACTGATAGCTTGACTGATATCTTGACATGTGTTTTGGTAGGTAGATACGACTAAGGTTGAAAATTTGGTAATTGCTAATGTTGGCGGACCGGTTAGACTTCTGACCTCTGTATTTCTAGTCACGTCCGTTCTGAGTTCCGATGTTTACTGACTGATTAATTACTAGCACGGTGGTTGTCACTACCGCCTTGTCTGTTAGTTTCATGACGGACATTATCATGACCGTGCTGATGGCCGGTTGGTTACCGGCGCCCACTCTTCTGACTAGAAGATTAGCTGAGTGAAGTGTGACATCCAACTAAGGAAGTAAAAGCATGGAATGGGATGGTAGCGTCTGATGGTTGAAGTATATTCTTGTCAGAAATTTCAAATTTATAGTTTTCGTCCTTGCTCTTGAAGAGTCTTCATAGTATAAACAGCATCAGCATCTTGGGGAATCTCCAAAGTATCAGCAGCATCAGTATTCGTGAGGTCTCCAAAATATTAGCAGCAACGTTATCTGGTAAATTCTTCAACTCTCCAGCAGCATCAGCATCTGGTAGAATATCGATAAGTGGAAACGCCTGAGATGATTGAGGATTGATTACAATACACATGGAGCAAGGTACATGGAGTACACCTCGAATACTGTCCATGGCACTAATGGCAAATGTTTATAGGATAGCCGGTACTGGTGTCAATCGTCTGACATGATCAACAAAAATAAATTGATTTAAACGATAATAAACTAAACTGAAATGAGTAACATGATAGGTTGGCAATTCCTGCGTAGACTTAATGTTGGTTGTATAGAGACTCAAAAGCATGATTAAACAGAGTTTTCATCAATGGTCAGCATGAAGACATGGTTGATGAAGACCAAACATGATTTATCACGAAATAGAGTTTTATTGTAATTCTTCTGTATTTTAGCATGAAATCATCATCACCTTTCTGAAACATAATCCTCATAAGGAGATATGAAATTTTATCAGCCTGACAACGACACCCACGTGAGAGTATGAAAACTTGATTGTACAAAGCACATAAAAGTATAATCAACTGAGTAACGTCAACTAATGTGGATGGCTATGGTTCAATCAACGGAAGTCACAGAAGAACGCATGTGACTGAGTATGGGTTTTCCAGCGCCGTCATTTCTGAAATCTTCCTTGCCGCCGCCGCCGATTTCTTATGGCTATAACCGGGAAACTCAAATCTTCAGAGAAAATATCGGTCTCTTTGTAAGATTTGTTGTAAAAACTTATTCAATATTTTGTTTTAATTTTTGTTTGTAATTTTCCTTAATATTATTGTTAATCTTGTTGCAGGTTGGCATATTGGGAGGAAAGGCGAAGGTGTAAGATTTACAAAGAATATGTTGTACTTGGTGGTGGTCCTAGTAATTTTTTGTACCATTTTTATGAATTTGTTGTTTAAATTTATGTACGATATAGGTGAAAGAAGAAAACATCAGGTCGTACAGATGCGAAATAATATTTGTGGTTAAAATAGACGCTTTACTTTTGTAAAATAGTGTGACATTATACAGAAATCTGATGCTTTTGTAACTAGAAAATGAACGCGACATATTGATCATTTACAAAAAAAGAGTTTTGCTTTGCTAAGCTAAAATAAGCCCATAAGCAAGTTGAATAAGCAAACCAAAGTCCCCCTTATATATATGCCATTGCGTTTGAAAATAAGTTGGAAAAAGAGAGTTTTTAGATTTAAGTATTTATAAGCCAAGATCACATATAAAAATAAGCTTCAAGATACAGGATTGTGAGTAGTGTTGAAAAAGCCGCTAAGCTAACCCTTTTGAGCCTATCATCAAGGTAAATATAAGCTCATGGGCTTAACCTCGCAAGCCTAGAAAAGTGAACTTATACGCTTAATCTCATAAACACTATGTTATGTATGTTTGTTTATTGGTGTGGTATATAAGTTTTTTGATAGTATTTGATGAACTAGCTAAAATTTTGGAAGTATTTAAAGAAGTCAAGGGCAAGTATGATGCTTTACTTGTTGATAAGGTAAGCATTTTTGGGTAGACTATTGTGTTAGTGAGTAAGGCGTAGCTGTTTTGTAGAGTTGCTGGCGTTGGCATTTTGGTAAAATGAGTAGGAAACGCCCCTTTAAGTAAGCAGTGAACTATTCTATTAGACTAATACTTTCATATGGGGGAGATTAATTCAAACTGCCATACATAAACTTTTGACTACATCGGCGGGCTTACAGAACTAGGATTATATACTCAGAAGTGCATGACCGTGTGTTTATCTGTTAACAAAACGGATATGCTTTTGTTATCTTTTGTTACACCTATAAAATCTTAATGCCTCTCTAGAACTTGATGTTATAATTTTGATTAGGTTTTTGATTATAGTTGCCTGAAACTGACATGCAGAATCATGTTGGATATGCTTAGGGATTTTATCAATAATGAAGTATGCTACTCTCGACGTGGTAAGTCGAAAACTCTGATATTAGTTATTACTTTCGGCCAAAAGTTGAAAGTGCTAGGATTGATGTTCACAAGTCGTAACTCATAAAAGCCGTTAACAGATTTAACACTGTTAACGTCGCATTACAACTCAAATACAAACATGTTACCTTTTAAAACTTAATTCTTTGGACCTAAAAGGAAGCAAACCGAATGTGCTGGGTTTGATAATCACAAGTCGTAAGTTGATAGAGTAAGTTTCATGAGAAATAATATGCACGTAGTTTTTTATGCTGCTACCTGGAGCGTTTGGAACAGTGTATAGCGTGTTCCTTTTTTAGTCCCATATGGAAATTTTCAGGATAATCTAGACTCAAATTTTGGTAGGTCATGTAGTTAGAAATTTTGTGTACTAAGACATAGGCTAAAAATATATGTATAAACTATAAAGAGATAATAAATAAGTAAAAAAAAGTTGAAATCGGTTACGCTATTAAATCGAAGTATGCTTTTTCATTATGATGTTAACATATAGTAATAAATTCGTATGTTCATGTGATTTACAGGCCGGTGGTAGGGAGAGAAGGAAAACACTGACAAAGAGGGTTGCCAATTTCAATATTGGTATTGGACGACGGGTCCATTACAAGTGTTACTTTTGCGAGGGAATTTATTGCTGCAAAGAAACCAAGCATATGGTTGCACGAGAAGCTGATAAGGCCAGGTCACACTCACATTGTTACTACTTACTAGGAGGCACCAAAGATCTTAAACGAGTCTGTTTCAGGTATGCATTTTTTTCTCAAATGGTCAAACTATCACAAAAAATAACATATACATTAATTATCTCTTCTATGCATTTGTAGGTTGTACAAGATCGCCTATTTATCTCTCTTTTTTGGTAACGCCGATTTTATTAAGCTACACCAAGCTAGAACGAAAATTATATAATATTTGTACGATTTAATTTAGGATTCAAGGTCTAATCAAACTATTTGGGGGTCGGATTTTTACACCTATAGCACAACCAAGAGTGCTACAAAATTTTAGTTTTATCTATCTAGATATGCATTGCGTGATGGGAACCGAGTACTTGGGGTTGAGTAATTCCAAACCTCATGGTAATAATATTTCGTTGTGTTGTAATATTCTTTAGATTCTTATACTTATGACTGAAATTTATGGGTTTTTTACATGTAGTGAATGTAGGCGTGGAACATGGTGTTCATATATATACATATCGTTATTACACTACAACAAAATCAATGTTTAGGGTCGGACGAAATTTAGGGTCGAAATTTTCGACCCTAAATTAAGGTGGGGGCCCACACATTTTCAACCCAAAAGAGCCCAAAAAGGCTGGTCAAAAAGCAGGTGGGACCCACTAAATTTAGGGTCGAAATTTCGACCCTAAATTAAAATTTTAAATAATTTTAATTTATTTATTATATAATTTATTTTTAATAATTAAAAACAATTTTAAAAGAATTAAATTTTAAATTTAATAATTTAGGGTCGAAATTTCGACCCTAAATATAAAATTTAAAATAATTTTAATTTATGTATTATATATTATATTTGTAATAACTAAAAATAATTTAAAAAAAATTTATTTTAATATTTAAAACTTTAGGGTCGAATTTTCGACCCTAAATTTAAAATTTTAAAAATTTTTCACGAAAAATTTAAAGTTTCACACGAAAATTTTTTACGAAAAATTTAAAAAATTCGTGGTTTATATTTAGGGTCGAAATTTCGACCATAAATTATTAAATATATTTTTTTTAAAAAAATTTTTAAGTGTTAATGCTTTTAAAATATTAATATATGTATATATTTAGATAATGCAGTAATAGCTAAAAATAATTAAGTCTAAGCAGAACTAAAGCTGTGCAAATAACTTAGCAACTACAAGAACATAACAAGTTCATCAATTACACCACAAATCCAGAAAGATCAAGCTGGTTACCACTATGAAAAACCAACTAGACTACAAATGACTGTACCCATTGTTTTAGTGCTTTCATTAGTCCCACTATTGATGGTACTAGTTTTAGTGCTTTCATTATGTACTCATTGTGAACAGGAAGATGATAATAGATGTATGTGTGCCATCCATATTGGGTAGTTGTTTTGCTATTTAATGGTTTGTGGTTTGCCTCCAATTATCACTCATCTCAGTTTTCCAATACTAAAAAAACAACAATAATGGCTTGGTTAGGAAGGTTAGAAGAATTAAAAGAAGTTACTGGTTCAGATAATTGGATTGATCGAATGGTAGCATATTTTGAACAATCTGTCGAAGCGGACAAACGTTTTGGTCTGAAACTTGAACGTTTACATGAGGTTTTAGATGAAGCTGTTGAAGAAAGACAACAATTTATCCAGGAATTAGAACGTGCTGGAGATATATATATCTTAAAGAAATGCGCTAAAGTATTGAAAGATACTCAAAAGAAGGATAAGAAAACCTCAAGTCGGTTGGAAGGTTTAATTAAAGATACAGCAGTAAGAATGACTGAGAAGGAGGAATTCGTTAAGAAAATGAAGGATCAATAAATAAGCATTCGTAAATGCTTAGAAGGAGCCTTTATTTATGAGTTTGAGCAAAGTTTGATGAAGGAATTCGTTAAGACTGTGTCTCTTTTAATCTAATTAATAATTGTTGTTCATATAGAATAAGAACCATACTAACACATGTTGTTGTGTATAATGATGCTTCTGCATCTTTTATGGTTTTTGTGTTTGAAATGTACTTGTATGTTTGTATGAATAAAAAAGGCTCCTTTATTTATGAGTTTGAGCAAAATTTGATTGAAGTAAAATGCTTTTGACTGAACTTTTGACTGCAAAACCTAACACAACAGACTTAAACTAAATTTTGTGACTCAAACAAACTAAATTCTCACAATGATTCAAGCTAGAATACTAATTAATCACAGAACCAAACACTCCTAAACATAATTTTATTCGTCACGGACACTTAAACACGCGCTTAATTAAACATTGATATTACAACGATATTAGACTCGTAAACACGGAAAAAAACACATCACAAACTAGTTCAAACTAAGGTTCCCCATGTCATCGTAAAGGTCGTGAAGTAGTGCAGCTAACACTACAAGAAAATTTGGATTTAATGACGAAATGGATATCGTCACTATCTTTATAAAAGGTGGTCACTAACATGTTTTAGTGACGAAACCCTGGGTGGTCACTTTTCGTCACTATAGCTCCGTCACTATTTTTAATAGTGACCGAAAGTTATAATCCGTCTCTAACAAATGACGAAAATCTAGTGGTCACTATATTTGTGACGATGTATCTGGTCACTAATTTCGGTCACTAAGAGAATATGGTGGTCACTGAATTGATTGATAGTGACGGATAAAGGTGGTCATGAAAGTGGTCACTGTTTTGTTAAAGATAACGAAGCCATTAACACTCAGTTAACGGCCATCAGTGACGGTATATGTGGTCACTTCCTATAAAATTTAGAGACCAGTTGGTGGTCACCACCTATTTAATCATACTAGCAAAATTTAGTCACTTCTTCAAAAACAATTTATCAAATTCTGAGAATGTATAAATGCAATAAAAACTAAAACCTGAAAAAAATATCAAATATTCATAGCATTGATAACCATAATCTTTAACATACAATATTTTGCATCTCTGAAACATTGATAACCACAAAAAGAAAAAAAACATAACGTTCAATCGTATCCATGTTTAACATCGTTTTTATTAGCAACAAAACATGCTTTCAATAGTATCCACCCTAAATGAACGATAATTGGAGTCCAAGTGCATGTAATCCTTGAGACCAATCCAAACCAGAGTAGTATCCAAAAGGTATAGGAGGTGGTATGTGAATATGCTAACCCTGCACCATGAGAGAAGACATATCAATGTAATTTAATAAGCTACAGATTTTAAGTGATTAATTATGCTCTAAGTTAAATAACTAACTACCAAACGTGAAAAGAGTAATTATTGTCAAACCCGATTATACCTGGTCATACCCGATCAAACCGGTCATACCACGATCAAACATACTAGACCAGTTTCAGATTATATAATGCTACCTCAAATTATCTAGTTCAATGCTAAAACCGGACAACAAATTTACACATCCCCAACCCATCAATCCGCTAAACTCTTTTATAATAGTTTACATGCATTTGATCGGTCTTCATTATCCTACTAAAACATCCTTCCATTTCGCAAAAAGACTAGCTACGGTACCTAGAAGTACAGCTACGTGGATACTTGATTCTAAAACAAAACACAAACTGATCATCATACACACATTAATCCAGATTCACTAATTTATATGAACTGATTGATCTGTATTTAAAGGGATTAAATTAAATTACCATTTAATGGAACATGAAGAAGAATAGTAAGAAAAATTTACAAATGTTGTTGGTTTTAGTTTATAAGTTTTGGTTACTTACAAGATGTGAAAAACATAGGATGTGGGATGTCCTACCTACAGATTTAACATAAGTTCGATATAAAGGATGTTAACTTACAGATTTCTCAGATACCAACTGAGACAGACGTTGAATCTCTTTCATCATTAATCCCATACAATTCTTCATTTCGCCTTGCTCCAGGGTGACTTCTTTCAACTTTTCCTCTAAAGCTGCTGATTTCTTCCTTTCAAGCTCGACAGTTGTCCTTAAATTCTCCACAGCCAATATCTCTTTCTTTGGTGCTGAACGTCCTCTTAGATGTCCAGGAACACGTTTAAGCAGTTTGAAACATATTTCCGCTGGTGTACCCGAACCAGCAGCTTCTGCGGTTCGTAACTTTTTCTGTATGTAATTTATAGTCAATAGGTAAATTTCTTGTTATATTGCATAGTAAGTTGGTTTACTTTTCTAGTTTGCTATTATTGTATTTAATAGGTAAATTTTAAACTTTAAAAGAAGCACATTGTAGAGAGCATACCAAAACCGCAGCGGCCTCCTCGCTAACCATCTTTTTCGTCTTCAAACAATAATGTGAAATTTCATAGCCATCAATTGCAGTTACAGTTTTTCCTTCTTTCCTTTTCTGTTTCATATAGAACAATAGATCAGAGATATAATACACGCATGCATAATGAATAATACAAGTTTTATAGAACTACTCACCACATCAATTCTTCTTGCAGTTGATTTTGTGCCGACAGCGGGTGGAATCAAATTTAACGAACGGTTCTTCTTATTTTGGGCGCTTAACTTCTGCAATATATATATATATATATATATATTTATATATATATATATATATATATATATATATATATATATATATATATATATATATATATATATATATATATATATATATATATATATATATATATATATATATATATATATAAAGGATCACAAAAGTACTTTCATAAACAAAATACTAAAAAAATATAGAAAAAAAAATTATACCTGAAAATCCTCACTTGCAAATTTTTCACAAAGCTTGACCCAATCGGCAGGTTCAATCCCGCTTGGGGGTTGCAATAGTGCCTCTTCATGTGTAGCAAACTTCTGGTACATAACATGCAACCTCCACTGCCGGTTTTTGTGTTGATTACCTAACTGTGAATCTATAGCATCTACTGATCTCTTACACTTCCCATCGAAAGTTGAATTTTCCTAATATATAATGAAAGGAAAAAAACTTCATAAAATTAAAAATCAATTTACGACGAAATAAAAATCTGCATTCATATAAATCTGAACATTCAATAATTTACCATGCATTTAGAGATAATATCAGTCTTCAAGAAATCTGGATGTTTTTTCCATGTAGTACCATCAAACATACCATATTCACGCACCGAACACCCGCCCTTAGTGATGAAACGTTGGCTATCCTTCCCAACTATTCGCCCAGCGCATTCATCAATTTCGAAGACCAGCTTCCCCTTGTCCAATCGCCTTTTCTTTGCTTCATTCAAGGCTCTTGTTTCTTTTCGAGTAACTGATGTGCCTAACAATAAAAAAAAGCACAACAATATATTATTAATACAATGATAACACACAAAGAATACACATACAAAAACAATATTTTTACCATGTGAAGTTGATCCAATCTTAGTTTCGATTTGTGGAGAATTAACTTCATGATCATCCTCTGAATAATATTCGTGATCTCCAGACTGAGTCTGCACCTCTTCTTGCACATCTTCTTGAACATCTTCTTGCACATCTTCTTGCACATCTTCTTGCATATCTTCTTGAACATCGTCTTCCACATCTTCTTGAACCTCTTCATCTTCTAATTGCATATAAGCTTTCCTCTTTCGTAGATCATTTTCTCTAACTGAATTGTAAAGATATGACATATCTTGACTCTTACTTAACTTGGACGGTTTTGAAGTAACACGACTAGTACTTGACTTGTATGGCTGTAGTACATCTTGACTTTTAGTTAACTTGGACGGTTTTGAAATTACACGACTGGTACTTGACTTGTATGGTTGTAGTACATCTTGACTTTTACTTGAGTAATGCGGTTTTGAAACTCCATGGCTACTGCTTGAACTCTGAAAAGCAACCCTTTTTAAGGCTACTTTTCCAGGGCCAGACATCTATGTGTTTAATCAACATCGAAAGACCATGTTAATAAACAAAATAACTAAACCAACGAGAGATCAAATAAACTAATACAAGAATTGTACCTGATAAACATTCGGATTCTGACGAGAAGGCTTGAAAAGAGCAGTAGTTTGAACTTGTTTTTCTGAAGCACGTCGTTTTTGTTCAAGTACCTGTTTGGCATTCATTCTGGAACACATGATATCAAGGTTAGTAGACTGAATATTCTGATGATAAATTAAAAGTTGAGAACATATCAGACTACACAAGATCAAGAAAACAGCTTTAAAAACATGGAAAAGGAACTTGAGATATACAAATCTGTACCTAATAATATATAAATAAAGACCATATCATTCTTATCTGCTGCTCAACTTTCCCATTATAAATTTTTTACTAGAACAAACATCCAATCATGTGAATATTACAAGTATGAACAGAAGTAGCAGATCCATGTAAGAATCCAACTCTTGGTAACTACAAAGACAGTTGGTGGGATTTACTGATAGATATATGGGTGGAACTTATTTAGCTTGTGATGCAAGTATGTAAGGTTGATCCTGGTACCATTTACGAGATGCATTGACGTTGATGACTTTAGATTCTTTGTCAATTCGTAGTCCGTTTTGATTATCAACTCTAAACCAATCACACTTAAAAACCAAAACTCTTTTATTTTCTCCCAAGTATTCCAACTCTAGTACTTCTTTCAATATCCCATAAAAATCTATCATGTTTTCCCCATGACTCCCTTGCAATATAATACCACTATTTTGACCTTTCTTGTTCATTTCACGATTTTGGGTGTGGAACCTATACCCATTTACTAAGCATCCACTATATTGACTCACTGACTTTGATGGTCCACGTGATAAGAGACGAATTTTAGTTCCAAATGATTCTGGGCAACCGTTCACCTAAATTACAAGAAAAATATCTTTTGTAAATTATCGTCTGACCTGACTTTGAAATATTACACCATATTTTTAAAAACAGTATTAGACTTACACGTTGCCGTATCCACGAAGAAAATTGTTGGTCGTGGATTTTGTTTATATCCTCACAATTTTCTTCCTCGAGTTCAGCTTTATGTATACTATAGAAAGCAAAAGAACATAATCATGTATTCTCAAAAAAACGATTGTACTTTAAAATTATCATTCAAGTAATAAAGCACTTACTTTATTAGCTCCTCCAATTCATCACAGTTATTTAAAATATATGTATGGATCTTCTTCAACTCCATTTCACTAATATCATGCAATTTGGGACCACCTAAGGGACGACCTTTACATGAGAAAACGGAAATTTCACAATCATTGTTCGTCATTTCATTGTTCCGCTCAACCTTGTTAAAGGCGGTCTCGACATTGTTCAGATACATGGAACAAAAGATTAGACATTCATTTTCTATGTATCTCTGAGCAATGCAACCTTCTGGATTAGCTTGGTTCGTCACATACCCCTTTAAAGTACGCATCTTCCTATAAAAATCATAAGTAGTTGGTATTATGATAACATATCAGAAATTATTATTGATATGAAGAATGATGTCGGGAGTGTAACTACCTCTCAAATGGAAACATCCAGCGATATGGAGCCACACCAGCTATCTTCGCTTCATATGGCAAATGAATCAAGAGATGAACCATGATGTCAAAGAACGATTGAGGAAAAATTCGCTCTAACTTACACAAGATAAGAGTAATTCTTTCCTCTTGTTTCTCAAGAACATCTAGGTACAGTGTTCTCGCGCATAGAATCTGGAAAAACTCACTTAGCTCGTATAATAAGAGTCGAACTTCTTTTGTCAAGCAACCCCTAATTGATAAAGGTAAAACTCTTTGGATGAAAACATAGAAGTCGTGACTTTTCATTCGAGACAACTATAATTCTCCCCCCTTTATACATCTAGATAGATTGGAGGCATATCCATCCGGGAATTTCAGCACCTTCAAGAAACCAAGTATTCTTTGTTTCTCGTCTTTTGTCAAATGGTAGCAAGCCATAGGCATTATGAGTGAGCTACTATTTGGTTGTGGTCGTAGGTGTAAGCCTTTCTTCAACCTTTCATCCATCAAATCCCTATGAGATTTCCATGTATCCTTGGTTTTACCCTTAATGTTGAACATCGTTCCCACCATGCTTTCCGTCGCATTCTTAATAACATGCATGATATCTACATTGCGTCTCAACTTTAGTTTAACCCAATATGGAAGCTCAAAAAACACACTCTTTTTTTTCCACCCCCGGCTTATCCTTTGAAGACTTGAGCTTTCTCGAGTTATCCTTTGAAGACTTGCGCTTTCTCGAGGTATCCTTTGAAGACTTGCGCTTTCTCGTGTTAAGAGAAGAATCAATTTCAGTCAATATTTCTTCTCCAGACTTAGGTGCGAATGGTACCCTATAATCCACTTTGCCGTCAAAATTCGTTTAATCCCTTCTCCATGGATGTGAAGCCGGCAGAAACCTTCGATGACCCATATAGCATATTTTTTTACTATGATGCAAGTAACGAGAAGACGTTTCATTCATGCATGTAGGACAAGCATTGTAGCCCTTGCCAATCCAGCCGGATAGCATACTATATGCTGGGAAATCATTTATCGTCCATAACAAAGCTGCACGTAGTGTGAAGTTTTCTTTTTTGTGTGAATCATACGCTTCTACACCAGCCCACAAATCATTTAGTTCATCGATGAGAGGTTTTAAATATACATCAATCTTTAATCCGGGAGAATTCGGGCCAGGAATTAACATCAACATGAACATGTAAGGATCTTTCATACATTTCCAAGGTGGAAGGTTATACGGGACGACAAATATCGGCCAAATGCTATATGGATTACTATGGTTACCAAACGGATTAAACCCATCCGTTGCTAATAAGTGTGAAAACACTTATCCTTTTACCACTTATTTCCAATAATAACAAGACCAAAACGTGTGATTTATGTCGTAAAAGTCGGAATTATGCGTGGTTTGTGTTTTTATTGTGTTTTAGGACCAAAAGATGAAAAAGGAAGAAAACACGGGCTTTCACGGGCTTTTATCGAAGAAAACGGGAAAAGACGAAGTCAAAAGATCAAGAGTGCTTAAAGAACGGATGTCCAAGACCTATTCTGGAGATTTATCGAAGAACAAGTTTAAAGACGGAAGTTTAATGAAGTCGAAGAACTTAAGTCTAATAGAAGAAGAAAATTAAAAGACAAGTTCAAATCCCGAGACTACAAAGACGAAGAATTAAAATCGAGTCGAGAAGAAAAAGAAAGAAGAAAGCACCACACATGCCTCCCACTTCCCTATAAATACCCTCCTAATCACATTAGGAGGGAGTTAGCTAGTTTTTATTTTCTTTAGTTTCTTTCTAGTTTTTAGAGAGAGAAAGTCTTAAACTTTCTCTCACTAGTTCATCTTTTTCTTTTAATCTTTCAAGATTAAACACTTTTTGTATTGCTTATTTCATTAATCAAAGTTCTAGTTTAAGCTTTAGATCCTTATTCTCATCCGTCATTTCTTGATTTATTTTACTTTTGATCCGAATATCATACTTCATTCGTATGATTTTATGATTTCGTGGTTAAAGGTTTGATCTTTTGGTTTACACACAAGCTTTTACGCGTTTAGGTCATAAGCTCATAATGCTTATTGGCTTATTCGAATCTTAGCTTATTGATTCTCGGATTTTGCAAAAGGATTTAGTAAGTTTAAAGTTCATTTCATAAAGTTCTTGATTTTAAGTTTTGATAAGTCATTGAATTTGAGCTTTTTGGGATCGTTTAAGATTCGTTAGAGTAGCTTATTGCAACTGCTTATTAAGTTTCACTCTTCCACAAATTTCGGAAAGTGTTATATCCCATCGCAATTTTAGGGTTTTGACAAACATTCCGACGGTCGACTACACATTCCGATACCTTTGGCTTTTGATCGCAATAACCCATTAGGGTTTTACTTTGCGATTAGTTGGTTAACCCCCTTATTCCGATCTGGGTTGCGATCGCACATTGCGATCGCGTATTCCGACGGGTCTTAAGGACTTGGTTAAGACGAAGTGCTGCCCATTTTCCGATAGTGTCATTGCGACAGCATAATTCCGATAGATGTGCATTGCGACAGAAGTGCCTTTTTAAGTATTCCGATCTGAACTTAATTATTCCGATGGATAATGTTAGTAATATTCCGATGGTTACTATTTTGGTGTATTCCGATGGACATGAGTTGTTTTATTACGATTGATTAAGTTTTTAAGTTTTTATTAATTTTTCAAAGTTTTAAGTTTTAAGAATTTTCATAAATTAACTTTAATTTTAATTTTGTCAAAGCTTTAATTTACTCAACGACACTTTAATTACTTGCTATTAGATTAAAACAAACCAACCAAACCTTTGATTCACCAAAAGACGATTGAGTCGCACTTTAGACCGGTTTTCAATTCGAAAAGATTCGGAACTATAACGAACTTGAACTTTGATACTTTTGGTTGCAAAATCATAAGTATTAAATGGCGCCGCTGCCGGCTCTTTTCGTTAAGATAAACGGTTTCTAGTGAGAGACGCATTGAATTTTGGGATCCGTTCTTTGAACGTTATTTTCATTGCTATAAAAATTTTCAAAAATCCATAAAAAATATAAAATTCTTCAAAAATACAAAAACATTAAAAAAAACCTATAAAAACCAAAAAATATTATATAGATATTCCTTTTGTATATTTTTCTTCTGCAGGTGCATGCGTACTAGATCTTCCAACTATTCTGAGCCCGAGACTCTTGAAGATTTAGATATGGCTGGTGTTAACAACAACAATAATCACCCACCTCAAAATAATTTGAATAACAACCACAACAATAACGACAACAACAATGTCCTTCTACCTGATTTACGAACCATGGAGGAATTGTGCCAACCCACCATGAACGGACGCGGAGGCCCGATTGCGCCAATGCACGTCACGACTCAGGAGTTTTCGTTGAAGCATCATATGATACAACAAGTTCAAACGAACCCGTTTCGTGGAATTCCGGATGATGATGCCAACAAACACCTCGACAAATTCATTACTATTACCCAAAGCATGAAATGCCCCGGCGTTTCTATGGATGACCTTCGCCTTCAACTTTTTCCACACTCGCTTTCTCACCATGCCGAAAAATGGTTTGACCGTCTTCCTAAGAATTCTATTCATACGTGGAACGACATGACTCAACGCTTTTTATCGCGCTACTTTCCCCCATCCATGGTCACTAGCCTTCGTAACCAAATCAGTGGATTTATGCAAGAGAATGATGAATCGCTTTTCGATGCTTGGGAACGTTACAATGATTTGATCGACCGCTGTCCTAATCACAATATGCTCCCCGTCACTCTCATTGACACCTTCTACAATGGTCTCACCTTTCGTGATCGTGACACGATCAATGCTGCCGCCGGTGGTACTTTTATGAAAAGGAGACCAGAGGAGTGTCGAGAGTTGATTGAAAACATGACTACTCACCACAAGAATTGGGATTCTTCCGCATCCTCAAGATCTAATCAGAGAGTCAATGTTTCATCTACTTCTTCCACCCCTAACCCGTCTATTTTGGAACGTGCTATTCTTGATATCAACAAAAGTCTCCAAATTTTGACTTCTAACCAAACTCAACAAGCTAAAGCCGTTGTTATCTCTTGTGACACATGTGGTGGTCCTCATTCCTACAATGAGTGTCCTTCTACTCACGGCAATTATTCTGAAGACGTTAACGCAGCTTACGGCACTTATCCCACGGGAGGCTATCAAGCTCGCCCGCAAGGAGACCGTGGCTTGCTAAGTTATCGTTCTAACAATTATCTTGCTCCCCCCGGTTTTCCCCCTGCAAACCAAACCCAACAACAAAGCTTTAACCGGAACAATCAATCCCAACCTCGTGCAAACAATCAGTATCAATCCCAAAGAAACCCATACCCAACTCAAGGAAATTCTCAAGCTTACCAAGCTCCACCTCTCAATCAACCGATGGCCGTAAGTCAAGACGTCGAGACGTTTATGAAGACTAATCGTGAGATGGTGACGAATCTTCAGAGTCAATTTGTCAACTTGAAGAATGACATGGTGAAACAAGGGAGCGATATTCGAGCCGAGCTAAGGAATGACATGGCCAAACACAGCAATGATATTAATGCCAACATGCAAAACTCTTTTAACAATCAAGCTCTTCACCTTCGTGATATGATTGGTTCGCTCATCCAAAGTAATCAACCCTCTTCTTCAGGTACTCTTCCGAGTAATACCGTTGCGAATCCAAGAGGGGAGATGAAAGCAATTACCACTCGTAGTGGCAAAGGTTACATGGAACCCGAGCTTCCTACACCTCCACCGGTGATTGTGAACAAGGAAAAAGAGCAACTTTCTTCACCTCCTTCACCTTCTATCCCCATTTCCCCACCACCCGTGGTTGTGAGTGATCCTATTCCCCTAAAGCCTTCTTCTTCATCCAATATACCTTATCCTTCAAGGTTGAGGAAAGAGAAGCAAAAGAGCAAGGATGATATTCAGGTTTCGAACTTCCTTAAAATGTTCAAACAATTGAATTTTAACATCTCCTTTGCCGAGGCTCTCGCTCACATGCCTAAATACGCTAAGATGTTTAAAGATCTTTTAAGTGATAAAGAAAAGCTTCTTGACATTGCTCAGACCCACCTTAATGAGAATTGCTTCGCAGTGCTCTTAAGGTAATTGCCCACCAAACTTGGTGATCCGGGTCGCTTCTTGATTCCTTGCAACTTCCCGGGAGTAGAGAATTGCATGGCCCTAGCCGATCTAGGTGCTAGTATAAACTTAATGCCTTTAAGTGTTTGGAAGCAATTATCTCTCCCCGAGCTAGTCCCCACCAAAATGACTTTGGAATTAGCCAACCGTACGGTTGCTTATCCAGTCGGGATAGCCGAGGATGTCTTTGTTGGCGTCGATAAATTCACCTTCCCGGCGGATTTTGTCGTCGTTGATTACGAGATGGATCCCCGTGTTCCATTAATCGTCGGACGTCCATTTCTGAGGACCGGTCGCACTCTTATTGATGTTGCCGCAGGCGAAATCATCATGAGAGTTGGTGACGATCAAATTGTCTTCAACATGGGTAAGATTTCTAAGCAACCTTATTCATATGAGAGTGTTAATGCTATTGATGTTCTCGATGAGGCTTGTGAAGAACATTTTCATGATGCTTGCAAAAGTACTCTCTCTTCTCTACCCAATGTTGAGACCGTTGCCTCAATTGCTCCAGCATTGACTCCTTTCGGAGAAAGTGACTTGGATGATTTCGAAGCCAGCTTGGGTCCTCTCGACATTAAGTATGATAATTTGTCCACAAATTGGGATGAAGACATTAGTACTATTGAGAGACTTCTCAATGAGGACCCATTCTCTCCTCCTGCTCCTAAAGAGGTGACTAATGATGATCCATCGTTAGGTTCACCATCTATTGAGAATCCTCCTACTCTTGAGCTTAAGGACCTACCTCCTCATCTTGAGTATGTTTTTCTGGAAGACAACGAGAAGCTACCGGTCATCATCGCTAAGGATCTGAAAGAGGACGAAAAAGAACGCCTTGTCGCTGTGTTGAAGAAGCATAAACGCGCTATCGCTTGGAAAATCTCCGACATCCGTGGAATTGATCCTCATTTCTGCACACATAAAATTCTCATGGAGGACGACTTTAAGCCCACAATTCAAAGTCAAAGAAGGGTGAATCCTAAAATCCATGAAGTCATCAAAAAAGAGGTTATCAAACTTCTTGATGCGGGTATGATTTACCCTATTTCGGATTCACCGTGGGTTAGTCCAGTCCATTGTGTGCCTAAGAAAGGCGGAATCACCGTTGTGCCCAATGCAAACAACGAGTTAATTTCTACCCGTCTCGTTACTGGGTGGAGAGTTTGTATAGACTACCGCAAACTCAATGATGCCACGAGAAAGGATCATTTCCCTCTACCTTTCATGGACCAAATGCTTGAACGTCTAGCTGGTAATGAATATTACTGCTTTCTGGATGGTTTCTCGGGTTATTTTCAAATACCCATCGATCCCCAAGATCAAGAGAAGACAACATTCACTTGTCCCTACGACACATTTGCTTATAAAAGAATGCCATTTGGCTTATGCAATGCCCCCGGGACTTTCCAAAGGTGCATGTTGGCTATCTTCCATGACATGGTTGAGCAAACCATGGAAGTCTTCATGGATGATTTCTCGGTCTTCGGGGATTCCTTCTCTGCTTGCCTTGCCAATTTGGAACGTATGCTTAAGCGGTGCGAAGACACTCGCCTTGTTCTGAATTGGGAAAAATGCCATTTTATGGTCAAAGAAGGCATTGTACTAGGACACAAAATCTCTAAAGCCGGTCTTGAAGTCGACCGTGCTAAAGTTGATGTCATAGCCAAATTACCTCCACCTTCAACCGTGAAGGGTGTGAGAAGTTTTTTGGGTCATGCGGGCTTCTATCGTCGATTCATTCAAGATTTCTCTAAAATCGCTCGCCCAATGACCCACCTCTTGGAAAAAGATACTCCCTTTATCTTTTCTAAAGAGTGTCTCGAAGCCTTCAATCTTCTTAAGGACAAGCTAACTAAGGCACCGGTCTTGGTTACCCCTAATTGGGAGCTGCCTTTTGAATTGATGTGCGATGCTAGCGACTTTGCTATTGGTGCGGTTTTGGGCCAAAGAGTGAATAAACATTTCCAACCAATCCACTATGCTAGAAAAACAATGACGGGGGCTCAATTGCATTATACGACAACCGAAAAAGAGCTTTTAGCTGTTGTCTATGCTTTTGAGAAATTTCGCCCCTATCTTGTTTTATCCACCACCATCGTATACACGGACCATTCCGCGTTGAAGTACTTGATGACAAAGAACGATTCTAAGCCAAGACTTCTTCGCTGGGTTTTGCTCCTTCAGGAATTCAACATTGAAATTCGTGACAAGAAGGGAGTCGAAAACCTGGCCGCGGATCATTTGAGTCGACTTGAGAATCCATATCAAGGGGATCCTCCGAACAAAGAGATCAATGACTCTTTCCCCCTGGAGACTCTAATGTCTATAAATCTCAATTTTGATGACACCCCGTGGTTTTCGGACATCGCAAACTACTTAGCGGGTGGTATTCTCATCCAAGGGTTAACATCCCAACAAAAGAAGAAGTTCTTGAATGATGTTAAGACTTACTTTTGGGATGACCCTTATCTATTCAAACAGTGTGCTGATCTGATTATTCGTCGATGTGTTGACGGACCGGCAGCTTTTGACATTCTCCAAGCTTGCCACAAAGGACCCACCGGTGGTCACTTTGGTCCCAACTACACCGCTAAGAAAGTGTTTGATTCTGGATTCTACTGGCCTACCATTTATCGTGACGCTCACGAAATGGTTAAGCATTGTGATGCTTGCCAACGTCAAGGCAAGATCACACATAAAGATGAGATGCCTCAAAATTTCATACAAGAATGTGAAATCTTTGATGTATGGGGCATCGACTTTATGGGGCCATTTCCATCATCCAAAGGGAACAAGTACATCCTCGTCGCCGTCGACTACGTCTCTAAATGGGTTGAAGCTAAGGCTCTTCCCACGAATGATGCGCGGGTGGTTGTGAACTTTTTGAAGCAGCTTTTCGCTCGATTTGGCGTTCCTCGTGCTATCATCAGTGACCGCGGGACTCATTTTTGCAACGATCAATTTGCACGAGTCATGGCAAAGTATGGTGTCAATCACCGTCTTTCCACCGCCTATCATCCCCAAACCAATGGGCAAGCCGAAATTTCCAATCGTGGCTTGAAGAGAATTTTGGAGCGTATTGTGGGAGAGCATCGTGCCGCGTGGGCCGATAAGTTAGATGATGCTCTGTGGGCTTTTCGTACTGCTTACAAGACCCCGATCGGTTGTACACCCTATCGTCTTGTGTACGGGAAAGCCTGCCACCTACCCATCGAGCTGGAACACAAGGCGCACTGGGCCTTGAAGTGGGCAAACTTCGACATCATCAAAGCCGGTGATCATCGCAAGGTTCAACTCAACGAGCTACATGAACTAAGGAATGAAGCTTATGAGAACTCGCTGATCTACAAGGAGAAGACGAAGATGATCCACGATGCTAAAATCAAGAACCGAGAGTTCCACGTTGGAGATCACGTTCTACTCTTTAACTCTCGGTTGAAGATCTTCTCTGGCAAGTTTAAGAGCCGCTGGACTGGTCCATTCACCGTCGCCAAAGTTTTTCCGTATGGGACCATTGAGCTTTCTCAGCCGAATGGGCCCAATTTCAAGGTGAATGGCCAGCGTTTGAAGCTGTACTTTGGTGAGGACATCTCTCAAGAGATGATTCCATCCCTCACCACGTTCCCCATGAACTAAAATTGGGTCGAGTCAGGCTCATGACTCGGTGAATAAAAACAAGCGCTTCTCGGGAGGCAACCCGTGTTCTATCCTTTACTGCCTTCATAATAAGTGTAGGGGGAGCCCGCATATGTTTGTTGTCTTGTTTCTTGTGCTGTGCAGGGATTTAAGCTTCAGAGAGCATCTTGATGACTTTTGACGAACCGTGATACCGTGTTTCCTATCTTCCCGGTTCTATCCTAAACTCTTGTGATTCAATATTTCATATTCTATATGTTCACATTGAATTCACTTTTGTTGTCCTTTCCTTAGCAAGCTTTAAACAAAGTGCACAATGTCATAAGTGTAGGGGAGTTTACTCCCACATGCTTAAACATTGAGGACAATGTTTATCTCAAGTGTAGGGGGACTTCTATCGAAGTAAGTGGTCTTTTCCATGAATTTGCCCTCATTTTAACCGGAAAATTTGATTTTTCGACATTTTTCAAAATTTTTAATCTATGTTGGCCTAGTTGTATAGTTGTATTTGCCTTTGTTATGTTTCCTTTGCTAGAATAAATTTTCAAATAAGTGGTTTTAGATTTTTCTTTGTCATGAACATTTTGACTCAACCCGAGTTTACTTGCCTAAGTTTACTCTAGCTAGTATCCTTAACGTGTTTAAGTCAAGTTTTGCTAGGCTTTTATATAGGGAGCTATAAAACGCGAAAGTCTTAACTCTCACGGGTTAAGAACAAGAACTTTTCGCAAGTTCCTATAACTGATCCTAGAGAGCCGTTTATCAAGGGAACTTTAAAATGCGATTTCTAAACTTGAAAAAGTCTAAGAATTTACAAGGTGGGCGACTCGAAAACCCAAAACTTTGATTTAATAGGCTAAGCATCCACGAGTCTCATTACTTGAGATTTTAAACTGTGGAGAACGAGAGATGATAGAGTCAATTATAAGTTCTGTATTCTTTCGTGAATTTATGTGAGTTAATTATGAGCCTATTCTCCCTCCGCTTGTTAATAAATTAATCTGCTAATAAGTAAGGTTGTACGATTTGAAAAGTTACTTAGCTTCTAGCCCCAGATCGTTTAAAAGTTGCTCGGTAATGACGAGATTCATAGCCAAGGCATAACTTATGAAGCGGGGCGCGAAGATTGGCGAGTCCGAAAAGGCCCTAACAAGGCATGAGGGCTACAGTTTGTTGCTAAAGATCCAAAAGTGATGTGAAGAATCATTTATCGAAAATCAATATGAAGGATCAAGACACACGACGAAAAGCAAGAACTCCCCAAAAGTCATGGAGAAGTCTATCCGAAAAGACCCTAACAAGGTATGAGGATAAATAGATCTAAGTCCTAAAAGGAGGCGGATCGTTGTATATCAAAGTCCAAAATAAAGATTGGAGAAAAATGAAGAAGTCGTGGTCCAAAGATGAAGAATCTCTCAAAAAACTTCAAGTGAAGAAATTCCTATTATGAAGAGAAGACCATAATTTCAAGAACGTCTCTCGAAGATTCGAAGTATGAAGTCGCTGCCAAATATCGGCCCGAGAAAGGTCTCAAATCGCGAACCAAGTTATGCCAAGATATGAACTTTCTGATATCCCGAGAAGCAGTTTTAAAAGATTTGGTCCTTTAGCTAACTATTGATTAAATCGTTCACCTTATTTTCGGACTAAATAACTATCGAAATAAGTCAAACAATGCATCCTCGTGATCATTTAAGACAAAAATAAAATATAAGAGATACACCTAGGAATAAGGGAGTCTAAGTGAATAATTGGCCCACATGAGTTCGTGATAGTTTGCTAACTTATAATAACAATGATCTCGTTTTTAAGCTTGGTATGGGGAACGTGAAACTTGAGGATGATAAATGTTCATGGCCGCCAAAACCCAATGTAAGTTTTTAATTTCTTTACTTATTTCTATCTTTTATGTTTAGTATTTAATAAAGGCCAAGATGGGTTATTTATGATGGAGAATGTAAACCGTGCTTAAAATTAATGCATTGCATGAGGGCATTGCAATGGTCAAGTGTAGGGGATTTAATAAGTGTGAAAACACTTATCCTTTTACCACTTATTTCCAATAATAACAAGACCAAAACGTGTGATTTATGTCGTAAAAGTCGGAATTATGCGTGGTTTGTGTTTTTATTGTGTTTTAGGACCAAAAGATGAAAAAGGAAGAAAACACGGGCTTTCACGGGCTTTTATCGAAGAAAACGGGAAAAGACGAAGTCAAAAGATCAAGAGTGCTTAAAGAACGGATGTCCAAGACCTATTCTGGAGATTTATCGAAGAACAAGTTTAAAGACGGAAGTTTAATGAAGTCGAAGAACTTAAGTCTAATAGAAGAAGAAAATTAAAAGACAAGTTCAAATCCCGAGACTACAAAGACGAAGAATTAAAATCGAGTCGAGAAGAAAAAGAAAGAAGAAAGCACCACACATGCCTCCCACTTCCCTATAAATACCCTCCTAATCACATTAGGAGGGAGTTAGCTAGTTTTTATTTTCTTTAGTTTCTTTCTAGTTTTTAGAGAGAGAAAGTCTTAAACTTTCTCTCACTAGTTCATCTTTTTCTTTTAATCTTTCAAGATTAAACACTTTTTGTATTGCTTATTTCATTAATCAAAGTTCTAGTTTAAGCTTTAGATCCTTATTCTCATCCGTCATTTCTTGATTTATTTTACTTTTGATCCGAATATCATACTTCATTCGTATGATTTTATGATTTCGTGGTTAAAGGTTTGATCTTTTGGTTTACACACAAGCTTTTACGCGTTTAGGTCATAAGCTCATAATGCTTATTGGCTTATTCGAATCTTAGCTTATTGATTCTCGGATTTTGCAAAAGGATTTAGTAAGTTTAAAGTTCATTTCATAAAGTTCTTGATTTTAAGTTTTGATAAGTCATTGAATTTGAGCTTTTTGGGATCGTTTAAGATTCGTTAGAGTAGCTTATTGCAACTGCTTATTAAGTTTCACTCTTCCACAAATTTCGGAAAGTGTTATATCCCATCGCAATTTTAGGGTTTTGACAAACATTCCGATGGTCGACTACACATTCCGATACCTTTGGCTTTTGATCGCAATAACCCATTAGGGTTTTACTTTGCGATCAGTTGGTTAACCCCCTTATTCCGATCTGGGTTGCGATCGCACATTACGATCGCGTATTCCGACGGGTCTTAAGGACTTGGTTAAGACGAAGTGCTGCCCATTTTCCGATAGTGTCATTGCGACAGCATAATTCCGATAGATGTGCATTGCGACAGAAGTGCCTTTTTAAGTATTCCGATCTGAACTTAATTATTCCGATGGATAATGTTAGTAATATTCCGATGGTTACTATTTTGGTGTATTCCGATGGACATGAGTTGTTTTATTACGATTGATTAAGTTTTTAAGTTTTTATTAATTTTTCAAAGTTTTAAGTTTTAAGAATTTTCATAAATTAACTTTAAGTTTAATTTTGTCAAAGCTTTAATTTACTCAACGACACTTTAATTACTTGCTATTAGATTAAAACAAACCAACCAAACCTTTGATTCACCAAAAGACGATTGAGTCGCACTTTAGACCGGTTTTCAATTCGAAAAGATTCGGAACTATAACGAACTTGAACTTTGATACTTTTGGTTGCAAAATCATAAGTATTAGTTGCTAACCCTAAACGTATATTACGCGGATCACTAGCGAATGACGGCTCCACTCTATCAAGGTGTTTCCAAGCCTCGGTATCCGCGGGATGTCTAATTACGTTTTCATCATTCACTCGCTTCTCTTTATGCCACCTCATCTCAGAAGCAACTTCTTTATCAATGAACAATCTTCGTAGTCTAGGTTTGAGAGGAAAATATCGAAGCACTTTTCGTGGTACCTTAGAACCACTAGCTTTATACCGAGGCTCGTTGCACTCAGGGCATTGGGTACAAGATTTGTACGTGCCTCGATAAAGAATGCAATCATTGACACACGCATGAATCTTTTCTCCATAAAATCCTAAATCCCATACGTATTTCTTGGCTTCATAGAAGTTTTTTGGAACTAAGGAAGGAGTTGGCAAGGCTTTTCTAAATACATCAAGCATGGAATCAAATGATTTGATAGTCCAACCGCTCTTTGTCTTTAAATGTAAGATTGTAATGGTAAAGGAAAATTTTGAAAAAGTTTGACATCCCGTATAAAGTTCTTGTTGTGATGCATCTAATAGTTGACGAAGACTTTCAAGATCTTTATCTAAAGTATTGGAAGATTCACCCCTACCATGCCAATTAACACCTCCTGTGCTTTCACCTATGTTATTTAACATCTCATCGAGGTCATCATCATCCATATCATTATCACTCGTACTATGTTCACTAATTGGCATATCATCATCACTATCATCTAAATCATCATATGGCTCGCCATGATGAATCCAGTTCTCATAACTAACGGTGATCCCTCTTAGAAGTAAATGTCTCGATATTGTAGGTCTGCTATGTTTACGATAATTGTTGCAGTCTTTACAAGGGCAAGGCACTTTTGATGAAACTTGTTTGTCGCGGTATGCAAAATCAAGAAACTCATTTACACCTAACTCATATCTTGGATCGCTTAACCTATGAGCTATTTTCATCCATGACTTGTCCATATTCTCATACAACCAAATCTATCAAGTATAGAAAATCAGATTTATCAATATGTTCATATTCAACGATTATCTAAGCCACATAATAAGCTTACTCTAATACAAGTTTAGACTTACATCAAGAAATAGGTAAACATTGCTTATGATATGTACGTAATATCAAACAGAATCATTGCTTATGATATGCGCGATATATGCATGCAATATACTGTTGGTATAGTATAAATACAAGCAAATTGCATTATATCAGCTCATAAGCAATGGAAATATATTGTTGGTACAGTATAAATACAAGCAAATTACATGATATCATTTCAACTCTGGATCTAACTATATAACAGTAACATAATATAAAATGACTAGCAATCAACTTTGTAGATCTAACTAACAGAAACTAATAGCAAAACCGAGTCATATGCGGTCTTAGCACACTGTCAACATGAAGAACGAATCAAGAAACAATACTACAAAAAAGGTTATAAACACCCCCAAATAAAGGATGTTTGGTAATACGGTGTTCCTGTGAATTGTAAAAGGATGTTTGGTACTGTATCGGTACTACAAAATAATGTGATAAAAAAATCAAGACCACTATAATTTGGTACGAGACCCGTACCAAATCGGAAAATAAAAAAAAACGTAAAAAACCTTGTTTATCGATACCGGTACCGATATACAAATCTCGTTCGATACGATATCGGTACCACTAATCCAATGCGAGATCGGTAGAGGACGGGTATTGTACTCATCACTTAAACTAGTGTGTTATATAAGCCGTCGAAACAAACACACTAATCCGATGTGGTATATAAAACGTCAAGTGAAACCCCTGATCCTCAAAATGCAAATCCTCCCTCATTTCACAATAATCCGGTCATGCCGGAAAACAAACACCTTTCCTTCTTCCAAGGTCTGTACAACAAAATGTTTTTTCTTTCTCTCTCACACAGTAAAACACACACACTTACTGAGGTTTATTTATTTTTTTTGTTTTAGGGGTCTGTTGTAAGATTGCAAGGAGATGATGAGTTTTGCCATATGCCTAAAACTCTCGGGTTGAATGCTCAAAATAGGTATATATGCTTTTATCATTACTCTTTTCGCGTGTTTTCGAATCACTATATAGCCGGCTTATGGATTAGTGTTTGGTTTACGATTCATAAAATCATAAGCTCACGTTTTTCAACAGCTTATTTTGAAACTTTTTTCATTACATAAGTTTATTCTGACAAAAACTATCCATAATAAGCAACACCCAAAACCAAATTACCCATTAGCTGAAACACAAATAAGCTCATATGCCACATAATAAGCTTTAAACAAACACCCATTGAGTAATTCTTTATGTTTAATATTACTAGTATTATTATTCACTTTTATAACCATGATGCAGGAGACTATTCCAAGACCCAAACCCAAACCCAAACCCGGTGCTGAAAGCAAAGCAGCACAAGACTACTATAACGCGCCAACCTCCAAAACGGTTGCTGGGTTTACATGCTGCTATTCAACCGCAATTAACACAATTCTACTCTTCACTTCCTGTCAAGTATGAGTTTTTAAATTCCTTTTTCCGAACTAGTCTCTAAATGTAGACCCACCCACCCACTCATTTGTTTTTCTTCATCATTTACAGGAAGAAAGAGACACAACCTGCTTCTAAGGTTGTTTACTTTTTGGATCTAACCGAGGAGGAACTGTGAGTTTTCTACTCTCCCAACACACACACACACTATGTTTTTTGTTTGCTTATATTTCGTTGCGTTTTGCTCTTCATATACAGGTCTAGAATATTCTCTACAGCCCCCCCCCCCCATCCGGATGGAGTTTTGTACCGGTTTTCTTGACTATATTGATGATATATTTGATAACATTGGGCTCTTTGGGACTATTCAGGCTGTAGTTACTCATTTCTTACCAGATCCGCTCCATAATGCTTTTTCTGTCTTATTCAACCGCGATTCTGATAACCTCGTGCGCGTCTCATCCTCTGGCTCTCATGTTCTACACAAGTTACCTTACTGCTCACTTCCATTCTCATCTACTACCTCCGTCGTTCTGATCCTTGCCAAACTCTCTGTCAAGGTAGATAAAAATGAAGTCGACGACCCCTTTTTTTATGATGAAGATGTTGTACGTGAAAGTAAAGAGTGTGCAAAACGCATCATGAAGCTGTGTGGTATATCTGATGATGTACCCATAGAGTCGGGGGCTGCTACTTCTTATGATGTACCCATAGATTCGGGGGATGCTAATTCGGTACTGTATCGGTATTTTTGAAGATAGTTTGATAATAAGTGTTCCTGTGAATTGTAAAAGGATGTTTGGTAATACGGTGCAGCCTATGCTTATTGTTGAAGTCCAATTATAGTAGCCGAATATGGTATTTTTGAAGATAGTTTGATAGTAAGTGTTCCTGTAAATTGTAAAAGGATGTTTGGTAATACGGTGCAGCCTATGCTTATTGTTGAAGTCCAAGTTGTTGAGAAAAATAATTGGGTGAATTATTCAGTTGGGGAGAGATTGATAAGGGAAGGATTGCTGGATAAGTATGCCTTTGCATTGATGAATGTAGAGTATGCTGAGGAAGCTGACACTGCCTCCGTTACAGATAATAACAAGGTTTCCTACCGATTACAGACCCATAGAGAGTCATCACAAAAGACTATGCAAAAGATTACAGATACTAGACTATGACTAATTTGTCAATACTGAAAAACTACATCAGTTAAGTATCTAAGTCTACACCATGGGTCTGGGTCTACACCACTTATGTGTCGAGGAAACAAAGGCCTCAGCAGGTAAAGCTGAAACCGGATCCCTAATCATCGGTGTATCAGGATGAGATGTGCTAGCAGTAGAAGTTGAGGCTGACCTCTTTGACCTCGCGTACAACTGAGTAACAGGAGCAGAAGCTATGATTACAGGAGCAGAAGTCGAAACAACATGAGGTTGTGATAGAGGCTGTGAAGGACCCGTGTCCTGTAGCAAAGCTAGGATACGCACCTGTTTTTCCTCGATTCTGGTTACGCGCTCTTTTGTTCCACGTTGCTCTGTCAGAATGGTAGTGAGCATAGCAAGAACTTGATCTAAGTTGCTGCCAGGTGGTGGCGGTGGCGGTGTAACAGGAATAAGGGCAGAAGAATGGGCACTTGACATGCCTTGGTCTCTAGCAGCCGATTGGTGGATAAGACTGAATCATATAGTAGTGTGAAACTATCAAAGCCGATTGGTAATAACGACACTAGAAAAGTGATGGTCTATGAAGCGAATAACGAAAGCCAAATCATCGGACATATTGGAACTGATGGTGTTAGTAAAAATAATGTGAAGAGACATGATTCTTCAATGGATTCATGTTTGGTGCTGTCCCGGGCCTGTTACGGTTAACCATAGATGGGACACTCCCAAGGCCGGAGCAAGGCGAAGATGCTACTAGAATTACTTAGGGATTCTCCTCCAGAAGATATGGTTGAGGAAATTGTGGCACTGATATATGGTTCAGGAAATTAATGCAGGGTATGGTTCAAAGAAGGACGGCTAGAGTAGTAGAGTTTGAACTTGCAGATTTTAAACATGAGGGAGTAATTTTTGTCTTAACCTTTTAGAGATCTTACATCTTTGTAAATTGAAACTGGTTGAATTATTGTAGTCGAAAAAGATGAATGAAAATATTTCATCCATTTTGACATGATGATCCACTCATCTAAGAAACGGAAATTTTAGTGAGTTTTGGTGTTATATGCAACGTAATTTTAAATAAAATTTTCATGTATGTTTTAAAAGTCATTAATTTGATAAACTAAAAGCACACAATTAACGGTAAGAAATTATGCGTTTATAGCTCGTTCAGTAACCATATACTTAACGAACTATGTAATATGTAACTATGGAGTATTGTAGCAATTGCAGACCTTAATTTGTATCTGCAGACTAGCCAAGACTTGTGCAAGAAATCTTGTACTGACACGATGGTAAGCCTTGATCCGCAAAGGTAATCCAAGGTCTGCAGACTACATATATAAGGTCTACAATGTTCCTAGCCATATTTGAGACTAGTTTCTACACTTTTAGTTTGTGTGTTTAAATACTTCATCAAAATAAGATTAAGATTTCGACTAATATGAACTACAAAATCTATTCATACTCCATCTTGTGTAATTGTTCAACTTAATTATATGAGCTGATTGCATTGGTGGACAATGGCTTCATACTTTCATGCATTGGTGGCTGATTGCCTGATTAAGTAAGCAGCTGACCCAGCTCGGCCAAGAGATTAAGCCGAAAGTGAACTTATAGGAAAGGAGGAGGAATAATTGACTGTATAATTCGTTTAGCACTAAGCTTGTAATGCTTATCAGCTTATATAAGTAAAGTAACCACTACTAAGCTCTTTTGTTCCACAGTTTGTTTTCAGAAAATAAGTCTTATATAACAATTTTTTTACGTGTATCTACTTAATGCTTATAAAAAATAAGTCTTAATAAAAAAAATGTGATTACTTAATGTGTATCTACTTAATGCTTATAGCATAGCAGTTTTACTCCCCGTTATGTGATTACTCCCCGTTAATCGCACATAATAGCAATATGTAAGTAATCGAACACTTTGTACACCTTGTATTGAATGTTCAAATTACTTAGTTTCATAAACAGTAAAGTACTTAGTTTCATAAACAGCAATATGAAACATTATAGCACTTATTTTCATAAACAGTAAAGTACACCTTGTATTTAGGCACTTATAGATGTTATATCGAACTTAAACTTAAACAACAAATTTATCGAACACTTGGCGTGCAAACTTATACAGATTAAACATAACCTCATTAAGCTTAAATATAAGCTCAATAAGCTTAAATATAACCGCATATAAGCTTAAACATAACCTCATATAAGCTTAAACATTACCGCAAATAAACCGCATATAAGCTTAAACATAACCGCAAATAAGCTTAAACATAACCGCAAATAAGCTTAAACATAACCGCATATAAGCTTAAACATAAGCTTAAACATAATGAATCGAGACGAACCTCAAGATCGGATTGAACGGAAATGAACGGAAATGAACGGAAATGAACGGATCGAACGGATTCAGTAATCAATCGAGACGAACATGGACTGTGAATTGTTTTTTAGATCCGCTTTTCATGGTGAATTTGTTTTTGTTAGTTTTGTGGTGGATAAGTTTTTTATACTATATTTATATCCTTTTTTTATATCCGTTTTTTAGATCCGTGGTGGATAAGTTTTTTATGTAATATAGTGTAAATTTGTTAGTTTTAAAAGTAATATAGTGTAAATTTGTTAGTTTTGTGTAAACTTTAAAAGTAATATAGTGTAAATTTGTTAGTTTTGTGAATAAAGTATAAATTTAAATGTAATATTTTATATGTATATTTATTTATTTTTATTTTATTCAATGGTTTGGGTTTTTACTAAATTGGATTGAACTGAGGACGGAAATATCTAAAATTTCAGATCGATATACGACCGAAATAGTTCGGTTTAGTTTGGGTTAGTTAGTCCGATTCAGTTTTTGATCTGGTCCAATTCTAGTAGACATAATCGACGGGTTTTGAATAAGACCGAACCAGACCGAGGTCCGTAATCGTCCAAAACTCCTGGCTGAAATTATATGGTCCGGTCTGGTCCGAAGTTGTTTTCAAACTTTAAAATTTAATGACCACCATTATTGGTCTCTATTATGGAAACATAGTGACCACGCATAGTTTGTCTTTAAATTTTAGGTGTTAAAGTTCTAAGGGTTAAAGTTATAAGTTCAGGGGTTAGGGTGTGTATGGTGGTTAGAGTCTTTTATTCTTATATTTTACAAATTAGTGAACACAAATAAAGGTCTCTAACTCAAAAACTTAGTGATCACCAAAGATGGTCTTTAACTTGGTAACATGATAACCACTCAAATTTTGCCTTTAATTTTTGTGATTAACATTTTTATTTTTATTTTAATAAATCAGTGACCACCAACCTTGGTCTCTAACCTGGAACATAGTGACCACTTAACATTTGGTCTCTCTCTTGAAACTCAATGACCATTATTAAAGTAGTTATTAAAGTAGTGACTATTATTGTTGGTCTCTAATCTTGAAACTCAATTACCATTATTTTGTGGTCACAAATAGTTGTCATTTGTGACCGCTTAATGACCACAATTTTTAAAACATCACTAAATTTATGAGAATGACCAGAATTCAGTGACCACAAGCATATTGGTGACTAAATGAGCAAATTAGAGACCAAATATTAAGTGGTCACAAAAAAATCGGTCACTAAAGGCCTTTTTTCTTGTAGTGTAAATCTAATGTGTGCCTATCGGAGTTGCGGTACAACTCTATCGTACGCTCAAGTACCATTATCATTCCATTCAAGCGCACACAGTTTGCACACGCTGAAGAGCTTGGAGAAGAAACTGGAATCGTTGAAGGTCTAGGAGAAGAGCTTGGAGTCGAAAAGCTCGTTGAAGGTCTTGAAGAAGAGCTTGGAGGAGAAAAGCTCATTGAACCTCCAAAAGAATTGATTAGTAGTTGGACGCGTTCGTCTTTCCACAAAAAAAATTTGCATCCATATGAAACTGGAGGTTGAACCCGTGAACGTGGACAAGCATAGTACAATCTACCAAAGTTTTCAGTTGTCCACGATTCTCGAAGAACTACATCTCCATGTCCACACCTGCACGGAAAAGCTTCATGCTTCAACATGTACATAATAACAATTTGTTTATGATGATAAGTGTGTGTGATCTGCTGGTGGTTGTGACGATACCGTATTGGCTCATATCATGCAATACGATACCCTATTGACTCATATCATGCAATACGATACCGTATTGGCTCATATCATGCAATACGATACCCTATTGACTCATATTAAATTAAAAAAAAACGTTTTCACAAACTTTTTAAAATTTACACGTGGATATTAATTAGGGTCGAAAATTTCGACCCTAAATTTGAATCATATTTCGACCCTAATTTAATAAATAAATAAAAAAAAAACTTTTCACAATGATTTTTAAATTACACGTGGATATTATTTAGGGTCGAAAATTTCGACCCTAAATTACAAAGGCTTTCGACCCTAAATTTTGGTCAAAATGTTTGCTGAAAAGTGGTGGGCCCCATTTTTTCGACCCTAAATTACAAAGGGTACTTCAACCCTAGTTTTTAGGGTCAAAAAGTTAGGGTCGAGCACTTAGGGTCGAATATTTCGACCCTAAATATTAGGGTCGAAATACCTTTGTATTTAGGGTCGAAATTTTCGACCCTAAACCCACATTTTGTTGTAGTGGTGCAGACATCATTTATCCGCAAATTACATCGTGAAAGGTAAAAAAAGATTGATTCTTTATTAGACTCTCGAATAAGTCTTGCTATATTTGAATGCTAGCTGTTGTTGTTCGTTTTTTTTATTTAGGTTGCACCTTTCCCATCTTTAGAAATGTTTACTCATAATTTGTAAAAAATATACTCGCTAAAGTGGTTCAGCGAACCTGGCTGCTATGACAAGCTCCAATACTTTTTGTATGACGATATGGAGAGTTTGTATAAGGTATGTTTGGATTATGCTACAGGAACAACTAGGAGACATAATGGCACCCATAACCACACCTTCACATTGGATACTATGGTGGGGTTGGGTGGTGTAGCAAAAATCGACACTAAATTTGTTTAGAACATATAGTAGGTGCAATTCTAAAATGTATGAAGCTGAAGGGAATATTCGAAGTTGATTCTAATTATTTTCATGCTAAAAATTTGGCTAATTGTATTGAAGGGTCATAGCTCAACAACTGTTAACAAATTTCGTTAATGTTAAACCCCGCGCTCCGCGCGGGGGCTGAAAACCTTATTACTACCAAAGATACAACAACACTTAAATATGTATAGATAAATTTGATGACGTTCTATTTGCAGGTTATTTGAAGCAATAGACTCATTAAATTACACCATCTCTGGTCTATCATGAAATAAACAAGATTGATGGTTTCAGGTGGACTTATTGTCATTTTACAATCTTTAATGAACTACTCTTATGATAACTTAAGTTTGAAATGACCATGAATATGCCATTGAGCATTAAACAAGTTAATTTGGCAAACCTTTGGTTGACTTTTCATACTATCTTGCGTATACTATTACTTGAAAATTTTGCAGCTGCACAAGCTTTAATTGTCAAAGTGTTGATCAGGACATATGGGTCGGTGAGTAAGTCTTTACAGAAACACAAGTTATCACAAGAAACATGTTTTATTCATGTACATGAGAATGATGCACTTGATCGTCAACTATCAAGGGTGAGTTTTGTATCTTGCATTTTTGCGTGATATTTTGTTGCCTTGTGGTGCTGAGTATAATAGATGTTATTGCAACAGTATGAAATATTGATCAACCTTGAGAAACAAGGGAATCATCCAAGTAGATAACATGCCACAGTTGAGGCTTGCGCCACCCGTCGTCTATCATGAAAAGGTGAAGAAAGGAGTTTCTATGTTAAGGAGAGAGTAATACTAATACTGGTGGTCTTCCTAAGTCTGACAAAACTAAACGGGTAATAAAATCAAAGATCTGAAACGAATGGATCAGCTGTTCCATTTCCCTTAAAATCAAACATATTTGGTAAGTTTATGCTGCCAATTTTGTAGAACTCAGTCAATCTACATGCATTTGATTGTTAAAATCTAACTTCTTTTGCAGGTAAGGAAAAGACCAGCAGAAGATGACATTATATTTATTACTCATCATTTGTACAAGGTTGTGGTCGACTTTATGTATCTACGAGGTATTAGAATGTACATTTAATGGAGAAAGAATATAAACATTGAAAATTATGCTTTTCTGAGTTTAATCAGAAATGAGAATATTTAAGCAGTCTTAATCTGTCTTTGTTTTTGTCTATCTGCATATAAAAGGAAAAGATGATTGGTTTATATACTAATAAGATGGTATGAAGGGGACCCGATTGACAAGAGTGTTTGTTTAATTGCTGATAACATGGAGTTTTCTATTAGCATAGATATTAATAACATTATAATATATATTGCCAACGAAGCACAGAGAAAGAATGATGACATGGCATCTTTCGTGAATCGTCAGATCAACTACATATTTAATCTCAGCCGCATAAATTCAGATTAAGACAAAGTCAACTTTTTCTAGATATTTTGATCAGATATTTTGAAATATTGTTGCTTTTATTTAACACACATCTATTTGCAACTTATTCCCTACTTTCGAGCTTAATATAGTCTTCCAATTAACACAGTTTTTTAACAGATGTTTGTTTAAAAAGGCTAACATAATTCAGTTTGACTGGTTCAAAATGATTTATCCCTAAATCTTTGAAAGTTTGTTAATATAAAACTCAAATTCCATCTTTGAGGAATAATATATATAGAGAAAGGATGAGCTATGCATGCATACACTTTATACTGTGTCTCATCCAACTAACGATTATGCATTCTATCATTTCTAGGTTTGGTTATAGTTTCACACCTGTTAATTTGTCTTAGTCGGCTTGATTTGATCAAGGATTCAAGGTAGCATATGGTCCTAAAACATTCTTCTCATACGTGTCTTTCAATTTGAAAATGTAGCAAGTTAGTTTTTGCCTCATTAGTTAACCATCTTCTTCCTTCTTAATTAATTATAAAAATCCTTTCTTTACATCAAAAGTTTGAGGAGATGAGACAATGGTTATTTCATTTCAAGCGATGCGCTCTACATGTATGACATGACATAACTAGGATACATTTTTCTGTCTTGGTCATGCATGCCATTATGAAAGTATATTGTTATCAAATATTATCTTATCATGTCATGCTTTTTTTCTTTGTTGGTGCTTTGGTATTATTTATTCTATTTGCATATAAGGTTGGGAAATCACCACTCGAGTTGGGTGATAATTTGTATGCAAAGAGTTGTATTGTCATCAAATAAAAAAAGCCGGATCATTTAATCTATATTGAAGTGGAATCATTTATTTTATGACAACTTTATAAAGTGGAACCATTTAATTTATATTGAATTGATTTGCTAATTGAAATTGAAATTATTCTATATATGTTAATTCGCACTTAACACAAAGAAGATGGTGATACAATTAAACTACAAAATCTTTATATTCTCTTATAATGCAAAGTATATTTTACAACATTACTTGAATCAAACGAGATATAAATAGACATTTTTACATCCTATTTTATCTTAAGTATTTACAAAGATTGATTTTAATTTGTGATGCTTTTATATTGAATGTTAGTCTACAATAAATGTTGTTTAAAGTACGAGATTTGGTCTATAACTTAATATATGTAAATACTTCCTAATTTATACAAGCCTTATCAAATAAAAATGTATCACGTAATGTACAAGTAGCTCACTTTTCGTTTTGGGAGAACAGTGTCATTTCATCTTATTAAGGATTTTATCTATTAATGTAGATTTTATAACAATTTTTAACTTATTAATAAACGTTTACCTGTGCAACGCACGGGTATTGTTCTTGTTTTATTAGTAGAACGAGTACGTTCAATTATCAAGTATCTTACATAATGTTTATCATTATTTATAATTTTATGATTGCTATGACTAAGAGAAGATTTATTCAATTACGTTAATGGGTAAACATGGGTATTTAACCATATACTAATATGTTAAAAAACCTTTTTTCAAACTATGGAGAACAGAATTCCATATGATGATTATTATCTATATATTGCCGCCGGTCGTTTTTATTTTTAAGTTAATCACATCCGTTCAAATTAGATTTACTTTTCATCCTGGCCGTTCTAATTCCACCGTTAAAAACGCAAAGTTTGTTTACAGTAAGATAAAAAAACCTGACTCAAAGATATTAGTCAACAACTGATACCATAGTTATCGGCATACAAAAGATCTCGTGTATCTTGCTTCTAAATTTGGATTTGACTATTATATTAGGAATTAATGTATGATGTATCTGTTGCTAACAAACTTTAGAAAAAAGTGGTTAGAAATGATATTATATTAAATTATTTATAACTAACAAACTTTGAGTCAAAGTGGTGACTTTTTCTAACCCCTTAAACACGGATATACTCTACATAATATAAAGGGTGGATGTTGCTATCGCTGCTCCGACTACTCCTTAATACATAGGTATGTCTTTCACATCTTTTTTTAGATCTGATTTTGATCATCCAGTTTTCTACTTGCTTATATTTGTTACTTCATGGTTTTATTTTGCTCTTTAAATTTTGTAGTGTGTAGCTGTTGGTTGTGATTCTTTTTTATAAAGGTTTTGAGAGACCAAGACATGGCAACTGGAACTCGCTCAATCTTTCATGTATCTTTATATATCTGATTGTTTTGTATCAATTTCACTTTTCTATTTTTTTAACCATTTGTATAGTTATGAGCTGAAAAACTAGCAGCGCATGAAATAGTTTGTTATCATATGCGTAGCCACACATTTGACCACATATATAGAGATAAAAGTGGATGAAGTCTTGAAGAAAAGTTATTGACCACAGTTACATTTTAACCAAAAGGCAGGTATGAATCAAATAATTTTTCTTCGTCCATTGTCAGATCCAACCGAGGTACGCCGATTTGAATCCAGTCCATGAGGCTCGGCTCAAAGTGATCCTATTAAAGTTGAGTTGATAATGATGTCTGCAAGTGGCCCGTCTCAAATTTTTTGGGTTTTGTCACGGGTCAGTTTTACTCTCCCTTGGTGTTGTCAGTTTGCTGATTCCCTTTGATTTTACTCTCCCTTCCGTTTGCTTCCTGCTTGGAAGCTTTGTAGTTGCTGATTCCCTTTGATTTGAGGGTGTTCCTCTTTTTAATATATAGTCTTGCTTTCCAAAAAATGATTTATCATAATAGAGCATTAGATAAAAGTATAATTATTATAGAATTGGATTAAAAATGACTTGTAAAGAAACTGTAGGAGGGTGGATGTAAGGTTGGATGAGGTATGTTAAAGTTACGTAGGATTATAATTCTATATCTTTTTAGCCATATAGTAGAAGAAATTTGTAGTATCACTTTAAAAGTAAAAAGAAAATTTGGATGCATCATAATTACGAAATATGTGATATAGTTTGGAAACAAGTTTTATGTGACGCTTTTAGTGGATGCTCATTTTTCCCGACACAAACCTTGCATATGATCAGGAATTCAGATAGTTCATTTTGGCACAACAAAGATCTTGCCTGACTTTGTCTTTGCTGAGAAACAAATGAGAACGGGTCATTGTAGGCAAAAAAAAAAGAAGAATAAGCAACATACCTATTGCGATGATATATACATCTTATATCATCTGCACTTATTCATGCACAATTGTCAACTATGATTGCCATGATTCAACATAATCACAAAAAGGTACCTGCACACGCCTTTTTATTAATGACTTTTGTTTTCCTTTTGATATGTCCTATTGTACTATACTGTCTGATTAGTCTATTTACGATTGGCATGGTGGGTATACACACCGGTAAGTTTGGATTCCCACACCATTAATCATTAGAAAATACAGACATCTTCTAGTGAACTTTCAGTCTTCTTTCTCTCTTGTGCTTATCTAACACAATGGACCACTTATAAATATAAATATAAATACAGATCTTAATAAATATTTTTCAGTTAAAATTTCTAAAATTCATATCGTACAAATTAAATTTTTGAATCACGTCCACAAAACAAAATTAAAAGCACATAGTATCTACTATAAATCCTATTCAACACCCAAATCTTTCATTAAACTATCATGAAGATGCACCGGCGGTTTCCGACGGTTTTCGAAGGCATGCGGCGGCTGTGTGGCGGGAGATACTTGGATCAGACTCGGTAGGGTGAGAGGATCCTCCACTCGCCGGAGGTGATGGTTCAGAACGTCTAAATGTCGTCTGAAAAAGAACAAATGTCCAAGAGGTTTTCGGACGTTTTCGTTGCCCGTGACGGCTCCGGTGGTAGTGGGACCAGTTGGGTTATGCTCAGGGTCCAGTGGTGGTTCCGATGTTTGTTTTAGATTTGAATGTAAGTAATGATATTAATGGTGGGGTTTTGATTTTGGGGAAGAAGATGAGAAGAGAGAGAATGTGAGATTGAAGAGAGAGACTTGTGTAAAATAAATTAAATAAAACCGAAATTGACCAAAGCTTTTTATGGCAAATAGTACAACAGCTTTTTATTTCACAGTTTTTAATTTGGAAACAAATAAGTGATGGTGTGCGTACCACACGGCTCTTACGATTACATGTTCATGTTTAACCTGTTTGTAGGTGTCTACTGCCCTAATGAAGGCAACTAGCTCAATCATGGATGCAAATTTTTAGCCAAGACACTGAAGAGAAACATATCCATGTTGTTGCAGGTTGGCGACTAAATGAACGAGCGTAGTGTTTTACATCAGTTCTATATTTTCTGTTGTTACGTACACAATTGACTTTCAACCCATTTTTATGGATCTGGCCCAACTCCTACCCATATTCATAACATCCAAGTTTGTATATAGGATATGATAGGGTATAATCCCGTAACTGGTTCTACTATCTGGTGCGTCTTTAAGAATTCACTATTAGTTGCTTTTTTTCCATGAACCATTTGCATCACGTGTAGTTCTTTTAAACTTTCTTTAGTACTTTGGTATATTTTACATTTAATATCTTCATTGCATAACAGTGATTATGCACTTTAAGATGTTTGTGATATTAATGTTTTTTTTTATAAAAAGTATAAAAAATGAGTTTATAATTTTTTTATTAAATCGTTATACCCGAGCAACGCACGGGTATTGTACTAGTTAATAAAGTTTAGAAGCAAACAATTTCAAATGTGGGTATCTATTTGCGTGACTTTTTTTCTCGCATTGCTTAGTTTTATGTTACGTTGTCTAGAGGGATACCACGTACACCTACACTTCAAAATTTGTATACCAAGTTTAACGTACGTTGTTATATTTTATCTCATAAATATAATTTTTCAATTCGAGTTTCACTAAATGTCTAATGTTAAAAATTTATGTATGTTAAGAGCATTTGCAATTTCTTTTTGATCCTTTCACGTTCTATGTTGATTGTTAAATGAAAATTTAGCATAATATGCAGATCGTGATTGTTAAATGAAAATTTAGCATAATATGCAGATCTTCAACAATCTGTCACAAGAAATTTCCGCGGATACTCGCCTAGTCATTGAATAAGCCAAAATACTATGCAACTACTTTTTATAGTTAAAAAACAGTACTCCCTCAGTCCCAAAATTATAGTCCACGTTTCCTCTTTGAGTTGTCCCAAATTAATTGTCCACTTCTAAAACTTCCATAAATAGGTAGAAATTTTAGATCGAGATTACTAGATTACCCTTAATTGAAATCATAATTACGAACTTTAAAAAGGTTTTAAATTAATTGGTTAAGGTTAAAACTCTCTTTCTGCAAAAAGTAAGAGTGAGAAAGCTGAAAAGGTGTTACTTTTCTTAAACTATGTGTTTTTTGTCGGGGGACAATAATTTTAGAACAGAGGGAGTAACATATATGTTAGGAGCAAACAGCCTTCATCATCAACGTTGTACCATAGACAATTCTAATAACACGATTTCACTGCAAGCTTAATTTTCATTGAGACATCCGAACGAATTGAGTCCAAGACTAATTGAGTTGAAGTGACTAAAACTTGGTGTGTCATAGAATTGAATTAATTAATAACATGAGAAAAAGTATTTAATGATGTAAATTGTATAAGATCTAGATGAGTAATGTTTAGAAGATTTCAAAGAGATAGTGTTTATTAGATGTTCGAAATGATACTTAACAACTTTATGACTAATCCCAATAAGCATTAAAAACACATTACCTTTAATCAAGAAATGTCTCTCCACCACATGAGCTCCATATAAAAGTAACGTGATAAAAACAAAATTTAGCATACACAAATCAGTATAAATACTATAAACCACAAACCGACAAACCACAATAATACTATAAGGACTAGGTGGGTAATAACTGAATACCATAAACCACAAACCTACAAACCACAAACCGACAACAATCCAGTATAAATATCCCTCCACCAGTTTTCCCAATTTCACAATTTATTCATTATTCTAGGTCGATCAAATTCAGTCGACTCTCTCTGAATCAGGTCAGATTGAACACACACGCTAGGTTGCTTTTCTCGAGAAGTTAGCTGATCGAACTATGGGGAAGAGGAAGTCAAGAGCAAAGCCTGCTCCTAGAAAGCGGATGGCGAAACTCGACACTGTATTTACTTGCCCCTTCTGCAACCATGGAAGCAGTGTTGAATGTACAATTGATATGATGAATTTGATCGGCGAGGCAGCCTGCAGAATTTGCCAAGAGTACTACAGAACTAATATTACACCTTTGACCGAGCCAATAGACATATATAGCGAATGGATTGATGAGTGTGAACGTGTTAACAGTTAGATCGATGATCGAGTCCGTCCCTGTTGACGATGATGATGCTGCTTAGAAACTACTCAAGGGGAATGCATGGAAGACTGGTTTACTTATTAGGTCATATGTGTCATGTATGGGTTTGTATTTTCTAAAATCAGACCTGGTGTCGTTTCGTCATTATCACTGTCGTTTTGTATGTAGGTTTGTGTCGTTTGGACACCCAATGAAATAACTTCAATTCCAAATGATTAATATAAAACCGAATTGTGTCGTTTCGTATGTAGGTTTGTGTCGTTTGTGTCGTTTTGTATGAGAAGTGACAAATTGAGGATGATGGTGTGTGATTTGGACCGAAGCGAGCAAATTTGTTTTGGTTTTCGGTTTTGGATATATAGCTTTGTTCGAACCACCTAAACCGAACCAAACTTTTTCGGTTTCTCTGTATATACGTGTAAATCGGTTTTGATTTTTTTAAGTATTCGATTTCGGTTCGAACCAATACTCAGCCTTACTTTTGGGTACTAAATATTCGATTTCAGGCACGAACCTTTGTCTATCCTATAAAGAATAATATCGTCAACTACCATTATTTGCTCGAGTATCAATTAAAAGAGGCAAGCATTCTAATCAAACTTTTTACCTTTCATATACAAAGACCCGTGAATTTTTGAAGGTGGGTACCAACTAGAGGTGCACATGATCGGGTTTTTTTCATAACCGGCTTAATTATTTTAGTATTCTAATTGGTTTTTAGTCAAATTCAGTTTGACTAGTTTATTCTAATGGACCTACAGCCACAAGAGGGTATGCACTTGCATACGTTATGATTTCTCATATAGTGTAAATGAAAATAAGTTTGAAGGTTTTTTAGATCGAAACTGAAAAAGTGCACACCCTAAAATTCTTAGGTGCATCCCAAACCTATTTGCCAACGTTTAATTATTTAAATTATTAACATATAAATGTGAAATGAACGAAAATTAAGTTTTAACGCCGGAAGAACATACCAACAGCAGCAACTATCTTGATGAAGAAGAAATAGTCCATGTAAATAAACGGGTTAAACTCACCAAATAATAACCAAGTTTGATTAGTGTTCTAATTTAGTCACTCATACTTATTTTGATAATGTTTAACCACTCAAGTTTCACAAATGTGCTATTGTTAGGTAATTTTTCAAATTATTTACACACTTAAGCTGACATGTCCATATTTGATGACATGCGTACTTTATGCTGATGACATATGTTTTTTTTTCTTCATTAGTCCTTTAATAATTAGGATAAAGAAATTTGTATACTCATGATTCAAAATACTTTTTTTGCGCTAAGGGAGTAATTATGTCTTTCAATTTGTGGTCTTCACATATATTTTTAGCAATGGGTTTATTTCATATAGTATATGAAGGTCCAATGAGCAATATAAGAGCAAATGTAAATTTGACCTTGTGGATGTAGTTTATCATTAACAAAGTACAGCAGAGGACTTGTGTATCTAACTCTAAAATCTTGTGCATTTTAATTATTCATAATAAGTAAGAGATCCAATTACCTAAAGCTATATGCTTACCCTGACCTTCACAATTGGGCTTGTTAATTGTTTCCCCTCGTTTGCTTTGTGGTATCGATCAAGCACCGACGTCATGCCGATAATAGTAGCATAAATTTACTAAACCTTGTTACCCTTCATGCCTAAGAATGTGCCGATAATAGTAGCAGAAATTTACTAAAGCTTGTAACCTTTCATGCTGATAATAGTAGCAGAAATTTACTAAAGCTTGCAACCTCATTTTTTATCGTTAAGAATGTGCAGTACATGTTTATTAATCTAGGCATATCAGTATGCAAAAGAATATTGGAAAGAACACTACGTCTAAGTGCGCCCACATATAGAAACTTTTAACAAATTATAACGTTTTCTGTGGTTGTTAGTTTGTGCTACTAATTCAGTAGGAGTATATGATGTAACAATCCTAGATGAAGACTAATACTATACAAGTAAGTATATAACTGTTTGGTTGTGTGTATGTGTAAAGAGAGAATCCAAAGCTATTAAGACAACACCATAACAACATTGCAACATCAAAAGCTCTAGCAGATCCATAATTTAGCCATTAACACTCATAACTAAATAATTTTTTTATCATAAAGGTCCAAACCAAAGTGAGATAGTCTAGAAAAATAAAACGTGCAACGAAGTTCCAAAACAAAATCTTGTAAAAGCTATGCATACTGCAGGTCTGCAGGTGTAAAAAAAACTAAAAAATATGTAACTAACTTCAACTTTATTGTAGTTTGTCTTTGTTAAGAAACATGGAATTAATGGCCAATCATCTGATCACCAACGTCAGCCCCACTTATAGATGCTCTCGCATTTGTAGGTGATATAACTCTTTTAGGCCTACCTCTTGGCCTCGCCTGCTTTGGTAGTGGGTCGATTTTCTGCTTCTTGCAAGACCTTGAGTTGTGACCTTTACCGCCACATTTTTGACAAGTCATTTTTCTTCCAAACTCAACCTTTGAATACTTTATTTGTTTCTTAGATGCAGCTCTTTTCCTATTAACAGGTGGCCTACCGGGCATTCGCCTTTCTTTTGGAGGTAGAGGTCCCATATCATTTGTTTTAGGCCAAAATGAAGTGCCTTTCAGTGGTCTAATAGGGTATTTATATGCTTCTTAGAACATATACTTCTTAAGCCAGTCACTAACATAAGTCTCGGAGTCCTTGTTGAGAAATGCCAGTGCAACAACTGTATGAACACATGGTATGCCTGACAACTGCCATGATCTACAACTACAAGTCCTTGCTTGAATGTCCACCACAAATGAACCGAATTCATTCCTTGCTTCAGATATATTGGAATCACTTGGAATCACAGTCCAATGCCTAAACAAACCAAAGTAACGTTAGTAGCAATAAATTTGATATCATAATTTTATTAAAATGTCATATTCATTACCTTCGTTTAAGTTTTGTTTCCTCTAGTGTCTTTCTGATCGAAGAACATACTTCATGTTCTAATTTTCTAGCTTTTTCTGCCTTTTGAAGTTTCATAGCATAACATATATTCTAATTTCTTCTAGCATCGTGATGATTGGCTTTCTTCGCACAATTCGAATGCGTGAATTAAAGCTTTCACTTATGTCGTTCTCAAATGCATCACATGCTCTATTGACCTCAAAAAAGGATCTTGACCAACTCTTTGGATTTCTTTCTATAAGATGGTTATACGCGTCTTTATTGATGGATATGAGCTCATTCATTTTATCCTTAAAGTGTTGCTCCGTTGTTGATCTTGCAGCAGCCCAGAACAAGTTCCTAAACTGAAGCCCACGGAATTTCTTATTAAAATCAGCATGAATGCGTCATGTACGTTTTTTATGCTCGGCATAAGGAAATATATCTTTCACAGCTTCCAAGATCCCCTAAAAATGGAAAAACATGAAAATTATAATATATATGCAGCATGTGAGAAAAAAATGGATCAGTGTGAGTTTCATATGGTGGTGAAATTTATACCTTGTGTTGATCTGAAATTAATGTTAGTCCAACTCCATCTATCAATCCAATGTCATCCCTTAATTGTGTGAGAAACCATTTACAGTTTTCCTTATTCTCAACAGACACAACAGCCCAAGCTATCGGGAAAATATGGTTATTGGCATCTCTTCCGATAGCAGAGAGCAATTGACCTTCACATACACTTTTAAGAAACAACCATCCAAACCAATAACATTCCTAGAGCCACTGATCCATCCATCTTTAATACCTTTAAAACATATATAATAGCTATTGAAGAAAACATTTCCTTCCAATCTATTCACGAACATCTTGACGGTACTTCCCGGGTTTGTTTCTAATATCTCAGATCTATAGTCCCAAAGTAATGTCATTTTCTTTGATCTACTACATTGTCCTGTACTGACTTTGCATTTATATTTCCTCATAATATTCTCTTGCATTGTTCTTATACTCATATGAGGGGTTTGAATTAATTGTCTGAAATAGCGTTTTGCAATCCAGGTGTGTGTAACAAGAGATCCCAAGGAAAACTTTCTTGAACATATATGCTTATCATTTAGTGATTTTATTTGGAATGAACCCTCACCTGCATTTTCTTACTTTCTTCTTTCTATCGGTTCGTATCTTTTTTCTCGCTCCATCCTTTTCATCATTGTTTTCAGCATAATCTTCTTCTTTTTCATCATTGTTTTCGCCACCATCCTTTTCTTTTTCATCATTCTTTTCCCTACCATCCTCTCCTGTTTTATCATTATTTGCTACACCATCCTCTTTTCCACACCTCACCCAAAGTCTTTTGTTATCGTTTACCGGAAACACCAACTGGTAACCATTTGAAACACCATAACCGATCATGCTCTCTTTTAGTTTTCTGCAACTCTCGAACGTCATTCCTAGTATTGGTATCGTTAATTTCTAGTTAATGGATGGATCATAGCTAGGATATGAAACACCGCGTTCTATATACTTCTCAACGCCATCACTGTCCTCGTCTTCTTCATTAGCACTCATATTTTCATCCGAATCCACTTGCTCTACTACATCATCATCCATATTTTCATAGCAAAGTCGAGTTAGAAAAGGGTCATCGATTGTGTGGTTCAAAGTGCTAACATCATCTTCATCATTATCATCGTTGTTGTCATCATCACCATCACCATCAACATTATCTTCGTCTTCGTCGTCATCATCTTCCTGAGCTAATGAGTTTGAGTCTGATATATCATCCTCGTCCTCGCTTAGTTGATAGTTAGGATCAGAATCTTTACTTTCCGCTTCACTTATAGCGTTATCAACACCCATGATAAGGTCCGTTAACTTTTCTTTCCCTACCAATTCTGCCAAGTTCTCATCACAATGGTCAACATACAAATCAATTCTCCTACCATTTGCAACCGCCTGTTCCAACAATCTATATATATCGAGATCACATTCGACTAATCTTAACCCGGTGCGTAAAGTGTTCCTAGGGACACAATAATATAACCTACTGCATTTGGACCTAGTTAGTTTCTCTAAGAATTTCATTAAATCATTAAAATCCATCCTTCCAAAATCAACATGATCTACAGTCTTTACGACACCTAGTGAATAACTTAATGGATTTTTAGAAAATATCCCATTCACGTCAATAGTAATAATACTGGAAGTGGAAGATGATATTCTGTGAAAACTAAAAATATAAATTATTATTTGTAATATTTATGATGAAATTGACAATAAAAAGATAACAACTTACCTGAGATAGGTGCCCTTAATTTAACCTATTGACGGTAGCATTCATAATCATAATATTCTGTGATAAATTTAGGGTTAGTTATTATCTATGAGTATAGACAAACTAGCTTAAAGACCCGTCTAACGTCGGATTTAGTTTAATGAGTGATTTTTGTAAGAAATAATAAACAGATGTTAATATTAAAATAACGTAAATGGATTTTTGTAATTAATAAAAAAATATAACATAACTTTTTCGATAAATGTTAATTATTTAATAATCACAATAATAGAGTTCCATGTATTTTGGTCAATACATGAAAGAAACAATCGAATATAAACATGTTTCGTCAACACATGAAATAAATAATTATAAAATATGTGAATTATTTGATAAACATTTTAGTTTAGAACAATTATAATAAAAAATGTTCAAGCATTCTGGTCGTCAACTTTGATGGTTTTTAATAAAAGGGAAAATTTCATATATATCCCTTTTTAATACCAAATTTCATATATATCCAACCTTACTAAAAAATTTCATATATGTATCCCTCCTTTTATTGCCAAATTTCATATATATCCAACCTTACTTAAAACTTTCGTATATATCCAATCTAAAACTTGAAATTTCATATATGTCCAAATAACTAATTTATATATAACTAAAATCTTAAACTACATATTAATTATCATTTAAACATAAAATAACCATTATATGCGTGTTTCTCTACCTAATAATATGTACATCTAATCATCAAAACAACGAAAAATCATTAAAATTCCTTAACAACAAATCTAACTAACCTTGCAATAGATAATAAGCCAATAATCATTATTTTTATCAGGTTGTGACACTACTTCCGTCTTTAACTTTACAAACACGTTCTATCAGTATCTTGATCACTTTCTTCTATTTTGTATATTATCTAATGATGTTAGTATTATTATGATAGAAAATGATTAGTAGGCCTGATTAGTAGACCTAATAAAAGACCTAAATTTGTGATTTGTTGAAATTTAAAAATGATTGATGGTTAATGATGAGAGAGAAATGATGTATGACACTTTTTAATTAACTACATATAAAATACATTTAACCTAAATAAAACATAAAATTAAGGTTATATATTTCATTTTTTGATGCTTATATATTCTTAAACGAGTTTACGTTTCGATCTGTTTAATACTTACTCAACCTAAACACGACCCATTTATTAAACGGGTTATACGGGTTGACCTGTTTTTGACCCAAATATATTTATCCTAAACCCAAACCTGTTTAACTTCGTGTCGGGTTCGTGTCGTTAATCGTGCCGTGTCGATAATTACCACCCCTATTACTGTGTACTCCGTATTAGTTTTGCAAAACCTCTTTTGCGGGGGAAACCCAAATCTGTTATTTAGGTCATCAAGTAATTAATTATTAGTGGATAATATTTACTTGTTATCAATATGTGATCTACAATGAATTAGCATGACTTGAGCTATTTACCTAGGTTGTGCTTACAATTATAATATTTTTAGGAATATGTATTTGATTCTTTAAACTAAGACTAATATGTATTTAGTTCCATATTGCAATACACGATTTGTCATAATAATTTTACATAGTAATTTCTATGTTTGTTTGCAAGATTGATTAGTAGTTCAATAATGTTTGAAATAAAGAATATGAATTGAGTTGTAACCTCCAACTAAGCATATATGTATATATGATAGTGTAACGTGATTACATGTCTTTTATTATTAGAATTTTATTTTGACGTTATTTGGTTGATTTATATTTTTTTTAGAACGGCACCTCAACCTCACTGAAATTCGATCATCGAGTTATACCATCCATAACGGGCAGGCCTCGGGACCCGAACCACTAGAGGAAACCCCTAGAACTCATGGCTTTGCACTAAGGAGGAAAATCATTGATTTTTGTCTCTTGCAACACTTAAACCCATGATCAAATCATTGATTTTGGTTGATTTACATATATAGGTTCTTTGAATAGTATATTTTCGAAAGTATATAAATATGTTAAATGTCATAATTACAATATTTGATTATTATATTAAATTGTGTGCAAGACATAAAAGAGCTAATTAGAGAAATGCAAGCTCTTCATATTTTTAAGTTTTCTATATAAAAGGTGCAATTAAAGCACATGTAGCCATAAAGTAAAAGTTTATGAGCCAAGATTGTTGTTGTAATTGGTATGACCGGTTGGACCATCCCGGGTCAATAATGATGCGAAAGTTATAGAAGAACCATGAGTTTTTTCTAAGATGATTTTGATTAATTTTTATTGTTCTCAATGGAAATTCATTACTTATCACCACTAATCGAAAATAAGGACTCATTCCTTGATTTTGGAAAACATAAAAAGAGCATGTATGCTGGCCTGTACATGTCTCATGTGGATCATTTTGAGTCACAAAATCGATGCATCGTCAAAATGATCATCAATTACGCAACTTCAAGTTGGCGTGATCAGTGGCTCGATGTGAGCATGATTTTCCAAATATGATTATTGAGAATAGTGGTGAATTCTTACAAGTCTGGAAAATTATTAAAATAAGTATTGAACTTTATATAGCAAATGTTCATACATGAATTGCTTTTTTTTGAAACGTTTATAAAACGTCTTTTGTTAATTGCAAAGCCAATAATTATGAAAACAATAGTTTTGGTTTATGGGGCAATTTATACCAAATGAACATGTGAATTCGCATCTTGCCAACAAGTTATAATGAATCCTCCCTATTAAAATGGTTTTTGGTCACAAACCATATTTCTCATATGAGATTATGTAATTGTGCAACATATGTCATAGTAAATCCACCACAACGCACAAAATGAGATATTGAGAATGATAATTCATTCAGAGGGAGAATGAGCAGCGATAAATTTGGAATGAATTATGATATTGAAATTTTGATCCTCACACTAATGAATATGAACATAAAGTTCAAGGGACAATTTATATTCTAGATCTAGTAATTACCATGTATGTTTAGTGAACAAAAGTGAGTGACTAGATCATACTTATATATATGCTTCTAATGCTCCAATTACGATGTTTGTCCCAATAGTAAAACCAATGATTGGTAGTAAGTCTATGGCACGTCTGCAATGTGATAGACTATTCGATTCTAAATTAAAATCCTCGATTGAAGATATAATATGGAGCAAGAAAATTAGATGGTTGAACCGAGGTAATAAAGACCCCATGATAGTCTCTTAAAGAGGCTCTAGACATGAAGATAATTAAGAAAACCCCGGGTACATGATGTAGAATCTTAGTTTCTTAGGATTGTAGATGTGTTTGTGTTTATATAAAGAGAGGGATGGAGAAGGAAGAACTAGAGAGAGAAAGGAGAGAAAGGAAGAGAAAGATGTAAACTGATGAAATGTGAAATGAAAAAAATGACCAACCCCTCCTAACATGCTAGGAGGGGGTATATATAGCCCACCCTACATGTGGGCTATATGGGCTATACTGTTTACATACTGGATCACGAGCCTAATACTTGAATATATCATTGGAGTGACCGATCCTTTCTAAATACGTAAAAACATATTTCCAACAATATCCCCCTAAGGGAGGTCACTCCAAGTTACAATGTCCTAAATAGTCTATAGCTCGTGAACTATGCTAACAATGATGTGACCGAGACTTTCCTTGGAAAAATGTATTTCCAACAATCTCCCCTAAGGGAGGTCACACCATTTTACAAAATCTTAAAGCTAGCATACTATGCTTGAGTCTTCGATCTTGTTCTTGTGAATATGCTGATGTGATCTTTGGCTTTAGTCTTGAGCATGTTTCCTTGCCTTGACCTTGTGCATTCATCACTTGTGAATTTGCCTCCTCGTGACTTCATGTTCCACATACTTATACTTTTATAAATTCTTGAAAGCTTTAGAGTTTGATACAGTGAAAGACTTGAATTTTAGACTTTCTTGAATTCGTTGAAGTATTAAGTGTATACAGTATAAGCATGTGTTGACGACTTCTTCTGAATTGTACACCGCAATGCCACCTTCTTGTTACGTTGCATAAGACATTTAGCAACAAAACATATCAGCGGATGAAATGGCCTTGAACATTTCATTCTAATTCGGTAGCATTTTACCTCCGGCCGACAAAGACCGTTGGACGATATTAAATATCGTACTTGTGGCAGGTAGTTTCAATTAAGAACCTCCTTGACAAGATTTCGCGGGTAAACCCGTTCTCTTTATTCGACCGTCCAAAGCTGACTACGAACATAAAGAATGAATCATTTGGATAATAATATCCGCATGATTTGAAGCCGTCAATTCATGTTCCTGGAACAAGTGAAATTCAATTAAGAACCGCACCATCGTTGCTTTCTAGTTGTCACGAGCTTGATTCGTATAGAATCATGCAAGTTACCTACCAAGTGCTGTTTGAGGTTAACACTAGAAGGATTTCCACTCATCACTGTGAATGCTAAGGTATCACTCTGAGTGTTCTGGCAAGATCACTAAGATATTAGAGGCCTGGAACGTGTTTAAATTCAGTTAAGAATTAAACCACTATTTCTTTCCAGTTATCACAAGTTTGATTCATAAAGAATCGCACAAGTCACCTACCATGAGCTTTTTGATGTTCGCTCAAGCAGGATTTGCATCTTCATTGTAAACACTTTCGTATTACTCAGAAGTTCAGGCAAGATCATGAAGATTTTGCGTAGGACTCTTAAGATCTTTCTTACTTTTCACAGTGTCTGAGGAAGCAAGGAATTATGAAATTATGTCCTAATGAGATATTTGATGATCTCAAATGGATCTAGACTCGATCGTGCATTTTGGATTTTAGTGATCGGAGGCTGAAGAGGAGTGCCACCATTTCAATACCAGTTTATTCGTAGTGAATAAATCAGTAGATAATGCATTGTCTCTGTGTGATTAAACAAATATATTTTGAGAGATATCTGAGTTAGCTGGGATGGGTTGTACATTGCATCACTGGGTCCATGATATCTATCTTCAATATTGAGCATCAATAAAAATGATCTCAATAGCATATGTATTGACCCGGTTTCTACCTATGGTTGTAAGGAGGGCTTCTTTCTTTAGACCCTTTATCTTTACAATTCTTTTTCATTCTTCAACCCCTTCAATGCTTACCAATACGTCATAACTAGCGCCTTGTTGTGATTGTTCCAGTGCTAACTTAAGTACTTGGTCGGCATTCAGCTACGTTCACAATCTTTCTCCATCTCTCCTAAGGACTACTATTTCTAGCTATGGAGCGTCCTTTGGAAGATTCCTCCAATTATAGAAGAATCATTGGACTTAACCTATTCTACCATCCTTATGTCACCACAATCTTCATCGTCGTGAAATAAATGGGTTGTGGGTAAGTATAAATCACCATGAAATCCATTTTGAAGTGCAAATTCATTTTGCTTCCCCTTAACATATGCAACGATATTGAAAAAACATTTCGCACATGTCGGGATGAGCTAGCAAATTAAGTCAAACCATTATTGATCTCAATATTAAATCACATTTTCTCCCCCATATTAAAAATATTAACCCAATCCATGTTTTTAATATCAATTGATTTAATAGCATTTTAAGAAAATTTGGGAAGAAAAATGCAAATCCAATTATCTTCATGACTTACACAAGCTCCCCCTCAAATTAATGAGGGTGTACTTGAAACGTAAATAAAATACCTTTTAAACACAAGTGTAAGGTATTTATCACGTGCAAAGATCAGATACGATAAAGTATTCACAAGATTAGCGATTTACGAGGTTGGACCTGAATGATGGAGAACATCATATGTTGGGACTTAGAGATCTTGAGTTGATATGACAAAACAAGATGAAGGACTTAATAATAAATAGTTAGCTTAGTAAGTAAGCTAGGGTTGTGATGTAACCCTAGTACCTCTATTATATAAAGAGGGTTAGGCACACATAGTTATTCATTCATTCACAAACAATGTAAACCAGAGGTGTGTGTGCGTTCTCCTGGTGTCAAGCCTATTAGGCACCAGGAGCAGTAGTTAATAGCATTATTAATAGTAATCTTTATTAGTGAAAGCCTTGTTCTTGGTTATGATTGTGTTATTTATGTTCCGCTGTGCTTATTACAATCATGATCATAATATCCCAGATGAGTCTAGATCCTAAGACCCAACAAGTGGTATCAGAGCTTGTTGGCTCTCGATCTGGTTGATCTACAAGGTTTTCATATGTTATTTTCTGTTTTTATATAAATAAAGTTGCTAATCTAGGGTTTTTCCCAACAAACCCTAGATGATTCGTCGTTCTGTTTCTGTTGATCTATCATGTTGCTGCTGCTGTTGGTATTATGATGTGGCTACTGGTTCTTGAATGATCATATTGGTTGTGGGGAGTTGATTCTTGAATCAACAATGAACCCCGTATGATCATTATGGCTGTTTGATGGTTTACATAGTAGATTCGATGTCACTAGAGTTTTATGCAAACCCTAATTCTGGATCACGTCCTATTTGCTGATGGTGCTTGATGCTGATGCAACTATCACATAATGAAATCAGTAGCAACAGGAAAGCAAGAGATCGTGGTTCTACTTGCCTTTTCCTTGTGTGGTCCAAGAAACACGTCCTTGTTTTTCTGTTGGTTCTGTTGAGTGATGATTCTTAAATGCAGTAAACAACAGGTGTTATGATGAATGCTTTTCACGCTGCTATACCAAGTTATTGGAGTTTCTCTAAAACCCTAGAAGTATCATACGAATGGAGCAGCAGATGGAAGTTGTGCAAGGATTTGAAAGTGACGTAACAAGGAAAGTAATGTAGTGGTCTACGGTTGAAACCGTGACTGTCAGAAGAACCGGATTAAAACTTAAGAGTGTGTCACGAAGCAACTTGTTGGTGATGAATATTCGAGGTATGGATTGTTTCTTTTCAAAAAAGGGATATGCGTTTTCATATAAATTCACTGATTTTAAGGGATTACTTACTTTTGACGTGGTCCTACTTTGACCATGATTTATGGATAATATCCATATTTTTTTGCAAAGAATAAATCACAAACGAGTGGGGCATGTCAGTTATGATTTTTGGAGAAAACGTTTTGGTTTTGGCAACGTGTAAGGTATGGAATATGTTGTGGTTTGGGCTGCATATATTATCTTTACAAATATAGAAGGAGTTATGAAAATAATATCCCTTCTTTATAGAGATTTATTTTCTTTTGGATGAAAAGTAGTTCATTATGACGTGGGATATGGTTTCTGGTTGCTAACTTTTAGGGAATTAAGTTGGCTTCAATATTATGCATATAGTTATCATTCCCTGATTTTATGGAAGCATGTTTATTGACTAGTGATATATGGAAGTTATGTTCTTGCGTAACTTTGGAGAATAAGCAGGGGTTGATAAAGTCCATAGTTCTGACCCACGATTATTTATGGACGAAATATTGGGTGTTAAAATTCACGTTGAAAAAAAATGGAAGTTTTTTTATTGCCTGCGTGATTTTTGGATATGAAGAATTTTGGAGAGATACGTATGAAGCTGCTACTTCTTAGGGATTGCTTCTTAATTCCTAAAATAGATTATTCACCTATTTTCGTGTTTTTATTTATGGGCTGGATGGATTCTCTATTTTGGACGTGATATTCATTGGATGAAAAGGTCAACAGATGTGATTAAAAACAGTTATGGCTTGCATGATTTCCGAAGTTTTTATTTTGCGTGATTATTGGCTCAGCAACGGTACAGCAACAGAACAGGTTCAGCGACAGCGTGGTGACAGATTAAAAAAAAAATGAAAAAAAAAATGAAAAAAAGCAGTAGAAGCAGCAGGCATAGAAGCAGTCACACCACGAGGATGGTAAATAAATCTTTCCGGTATAGGTTGACTCTGACGCTTCACCATCTTCTCATAAAGAACCTTAAGCTCATCAAATGTCAAAGCTCGCACCCGATTCCAAGACCACGGAGCATTGAAATGAGCAGCAGATTGATATTTTACGTAACGTTGCATCTGCTGGCGCTGCTCAGTCCGAGAAAGAGGTCTGTTCCTTCGCTGTTTCTTGAGTTCTTCAGCAAGAGTCAACTGATGCTTACGCATCATCACCATAGCACGCGGAATACAATTGTGTTCATCAACATCATCACCCAACAAATCTTTAAACTGAGCATAATCCCGAGTGAGAACAGTCAACACTTGCATCCATTCACCATCAGTCCAGTGCATAGCATCATGCTGAATCTGCGCACGCCTTCGCTCACGAAGCTCTTCCTCAGCAGCTCTATCCTCCTCATCAATCTCAGCCTGAACCCGACGAGCAGCCTCTTCACCAAGTCTGTCTTCTTCAAGCTGTCGACGAGAGCGCTTGCGGGTGGGAGATGGAGAATCAGTCATTGGAGCTTTTCCCTTCGGATCATTAGAGGGACCAACATGAGAACCAGCAGCAGCATCAGAATCACCACCCATAGAAGGGGGAATAGCACTAGAAGAAGGAGCATTGGAGGACATTGGAGGACCAGGCAGATCATCATAAACTTTATCAGCAAAGGCAGCCTTTGCCAGCAACGTCAAGCCATCCTCAACATTCTCCTCGCCCTCATCCTCAGAATCCGAAAGAACCACATGCTTCTTGCGACGACGCTGTTGATTCTCCAATACCTTAATACGATCGGCCAGAGGAAGAACAAACTCCCTTGTGAGCTTCCGATGTTGGTTCAAGTCAGCTTCCAAACAAAGCATCCTCTCATGGTACCTGTGCATAAGATCTAGCAAAGATGTCAGTGTAGTAGGCTCCGCCGCCTGCCCACCAAGAGAACTTGGATCAGGGAAAGCATCACGGGAGTCCGAAGCAACATTGGGGTCAACCTGTGGAGAACTAGCAGTAAACGGGATATCAGTCGAGTGTGGGGCATGGCTAGGAGGTGGAGTCTCCACAAATGGAGACTGGTGTGGAACGGAGGAAGGACCAGCCTTGGAAGGGGATGGTTTTTCAACCACCACCTCCGCAACTAGCTCCTCCTCTACCACAGGAATGTCACCACCAGTAGGAGCCTCCTCCTCCTCCATGGGGTCAGCATCTAACACAACCAACTCAGGAGCCTCCTCCTCCTGACCTATAGGACCCTGAGCCAACCACATCATGGCTTGAGTCAGTGGCCTCCAATCCCCAGTAAACCCATTCATCATATTGTAATACACTTTCGCTGTTAGTTTAGATGGTACATGCTCAGCCCTATCACGTGGAATGCAAACAAGTATTTGTTGAATAAACCTAGGGTACATAAGAAATTTCTTCCTAGAACCAGCAGTTGACAAATTACTAGCCATCCCCTCAAATAAATAATGTGAAAAGTTAAACACTCTACCCTGGGCTAAACATATAAGACCAGTAGCCAAAGGAGTAGGGAACGCATCCCAACTCTCCGACTTGGGACTCAAACAATGGATTAAATAGTGAACCAGAAGCTTCCACTGAGGGGAAAACCTATTCTTTTGGAAGTTAAACTTCCCCCCATGTTCATAACCTCTGGCAGCCATACCCTCTAATACTTCCGAATTGGGAAGGGATACAATACCCCCCTCATCCTGAAGATGAAGATAAGAGCGAATAGATGCTTCAGTGACCACATAAGTACGTCCATCTATGGTAGCATGGAGTGCTCGTGGACGTCCAGTCACATTCACAAGCTTAGCCGACGCCCAAATATGACGTACCACACTATCATATATTGTAGGACAAACAGTAAATGCAAACCTTAAGTTTGAAGCTTCAATAAACTCCAAGATATCAGCAAAATGTTCACGATTAGGACCATCACCCAGATAAGCAACACGATTATGAGCAGGTTGATAAGCAAGAGCAGCCATGGATCTTGATGAATGGATGGAAGAGGGATTTGGATTGGGATGAAAGGAGTAGAAGCGGTTTTTGTGTGTGTTTTAATTGTAATGAGTGAGTCAAGGATGTATGTTGACCATATAGGAAGAAAATGGTAACTGTTCATTGACCCCTATTAATGGGGGGTTGCCCTTTCAAATTAAACCATAATGGCATACTAACCACTTGCCCTTTTTAACATAATAACTTACCCCCAATTTATTTGCTGAATTCAAACTTGTAAACCCCAGTATTGGGAGCGTTGACCAAAAGTCAAAGTACACTATAGTCAGACCAGGAGCAAAACGTGATTAACACAGGACAAAAAGAATGAACAGTAGCCAGACCAGTACCAGTACCAAGAGTCAAACACCAATAGACATGGAAGGATTTTAAACCACCAGAAGGCAACCAAGCAGAACTAGAAGCTGACCAAAGAGGACCAGAAGCCAGTCAGATAAGGCCATATCCATCAGAAGAGAGCAAAAGTCCTCCATCAGAAGTACCACACACCACCATAACCAAGAAATTATGTTGTTAAATACTATGAATACGTTAGACTGACCTAATATGTACACAAAGCCTCCCCTTAGGCTTTGCCTCCCCTCAATCCGAGACGTCACGGATTGACCATCCCAATATGAACCACCAAGTGGTTAAACCGAGGACCATCAAAAGCTTTAGTCAGCAAATCAGCAACATTGTCATCCGTATGAACTTTAAGAACCTGTATCAGCTTCTTCTCATTTGCATCACGTATAAAATGATGCCGAATCTCAATATGTTTCGTCCGCTGATGAAATACAGGATTCTTCACAATACAAATAGTGCTTTGATTGTCAATAAAAATTTTGGTATTCATAAAATTGAACCCATAGTCCAACATCTGATTTTGGATCCATAAAACTTGACCACAGCAACTAGCAGCAGCTACATATTCAGCTTCTGTGGAAGAAGTAGCTACGATTGTCTGTTTCTTACATTGCCATGAAATAAGCCGACGACCCAAAAATTGACAACCACCAGTAGTAGACTTCCTATCATTATTAGCACCAGCATAATCACTATCACTGTATGCTTCAAGAACAAAGGGAGATTCTCTAGGATACCATAGACCCAATTTAGGTTGAGCCTTGATATACTTGAAAATCTTCTTCACTGCATTTAAGTTCGAAACCGTTGGAGTCACCTGGTGTCTAGAACAAGCACTTACTGCAAACATAATGTCTGGACGTGATGCAGTCAAATACATGAGAGAGCCAATCATAGACCTGTACATATGAACATTTACCGGTGGATCTGGCTCATTCTTAAGTTTGAGTTTAGCAACTTCATAAGGGGTTGCTGCTGGTCTAAGAGGATCCATGTCAAACTTGTGAAGAATCTCATGAACATACTTATCTTGACTGATGAAAATCCCATCCGATTGTTGCTTGACCTGAAGACCAAGGAAAAATGACAATTCTCCCATGGCACTCATCTGAAATTCGCCTTTCATCAAGTGTTCAAACTCATCACACCACTCCTTCCTTGTAGAACCAAAGATAATGTCGTCCACATAAACCTGAACAAGAATAATATCCTTGGAGTTCCGCCGAAGAAAGAGTGTCTTGTCAATAGTACCTCTTCTATAGCCATTCTTTAACAAGAAAGTGGAGAGACGCTCATACCAGGCTCTAGGAGCCTGATGTAACCCATAAAGAGCCTTGACCACCTTGTAGACTTTCTTGGGATGAAGTGGATCAACAAACCCCTTAGGTTGAGTAACATACACTTCCTCGTCAATTTTTCCATAGAGAAATGCACTCTTGACATCCATCTGGAACACCGTAAAGCCAACATACGAAGCAAAGGCCAAAAACAGACGAATGGCCTCAATCCTTGCAACAGGCGCAAAGACTTCAGTATAATCAATGCCCTCAATTTGAGTGTGTCCTTGTGCGACAAGCCTAGCTTTATTCCTGACAACAATTCCCCGTGCATCCTTCTTGTTTTTGAGAATCCATTTGGTATTGATAGTTTTCTTCCCATCTGGTAAGTCAACCAGAACCCAAACATTCTGAAACAAGAATTGCTGCATTTCCTCCTGCATAGCCTCCACCCAACTTTGATCCTCAAGAGCATGTGAAACAGACCTAGGTTCCACCTGTGAAAGAAAACAAGCAAACAAACAGTGTTGAAAGTCCGTATGATTATTACGCTTTTGATCCTCAATATAGCCCACAAGAGCATGATGATCAGACGAGGCGTTCTGCTGCATTCTGCGTGTCTTGACGGTAGAACCAGGATCGCCAATAATTTGAGTGGTAGGATGGTCTTTATGTGGTTGCAAGACTGGATTGGAAGAAACCTCCACTTCTGGTGCCAAGTTATTGAGATCACCAACAAAATCAGCATCATATGAAGCGTTTTGGAAAATCCCGTCTACCGGTTGTTTATGTATATCATCCAGCTTGGTAGAAGACTTCTTTTCATGATTCCCCAAATCAGAAGGACTGGAGAAACGTGTATTGGAAGCAGACTCACTAGCCGGAGTACCAGTAGGTGAGTGACTAGCACTAGGAGCAGAAGCTGGAGTACCAGGAGCAACTTTGTCAGTAGGCGCAACCAAGGGAAACTCAAAACTACCTTGAGCCGCTGCTTTAGTAGCTTCTTGTTGTTGCTTGAGAAGAGTATCAAGAGCTGCTTGGGAGTCCTGTACATCCAATGGAGTTGCATCACTAGGAGGAGTAGGAGAAACCGTGGTGGAATAGGATGGAACCACAAAAATGTCATCCTCATCATCTGAATCAGAAAGACTAGAAGGAACACCAGTACTTGAAGTAGCAAACACTTGTGGTCCTGCATCATGGTTAGTTTTGAAACGAAAATATCCTAACAAATCACTAAGATAATCAAGATCAAAATACCATTCTGGACCTGTTCCTTGTATGTTTGTCTTCTCCTCAAAATACCTGAGATTAATAGTTTCAATTATCCGTTTGGCTTGAAGATTGTAGACACGATACGCCCGAGAATGAGCTGAATATCCTACAATATATCCTTCATCAGCCTTGCCATCAAACTTCCCCAAATAGTCACTAGTATTCAGAATGGTGACTGGACACCCAAAAGGCTTCAAATGAGCAATATTTGGAAATTTGCCCGTGAGCAGCTCATAAGGTGTTTTCTTGTGTGGATTGGTAATAGACACCCTATTCAAAACATAACTTGCAGTATTAATAGCTTCTGTCCAGAACATGGTCGGAAGCTTGGAATCGGCAAGCATAGTTCTTGCTGCTTCTATTAGTGTCCGGTTCTTTCTTTCTGCCACACCATTCTGTTGAGGAGTCCTAGCAGCACTATAATCTCTTTTGATGCCCTTAGCATTGCAAAGTGCGATGAGGTCTCTATTTTTAAACTCGGTTCCATTGTCGCATCAAATACCTTTAACTTTCTTGGACAACTGATTCTCTATCAAGGTAAGAAAATCTCGAAGAATTGAGTAGGTCTCACTTTTGGCAGCCATGAAAAACACCCACGCAAACCTGCTATAACCATCAGTCACCACCAAACAGAATTTCTTGTGGTCTATGCTTCTTGTTCACGAATGTTGGTCGCCTCGTCACGTCTGAAGTTATCTCTTGACTCTATGTGTACGACTGATAACGTTGTCTTAACACCAATATGTGAACTTGGCACTTTCAGCGTCAAAGATTCTGATGCTGGACAATTGCTCCCCCTCAATTGTTGACCCGTGTTCTATTGAAAGAGTTGTAGTCTTCGTTTGAGTAGTCGCATAGTCGAGTATGTAGATATCAATTGTAAATTGCTACGGTTTATGGAGATGATAACTTCATAAAAACAAGATTTCTCTTGTTTTAACAAATAAATGCACTGACACGTACATATATTCGTGTTAGATTGTGTTATTACGTAAACACAATCCCTTACATGGTTATAAAGTAAACCATGCCCGAGAAAATTAATTCCCGTTGTTGAGTCAAAGCTTTCCGGTGAAATGCTTGACTTGAGTATGAAAAGCGGGTTAGTATCGAAAATAATAGCAAGCCATTTTGAGCATGTTTTAAAACATTTGAACTCTGCTCGAACTTTATTTACAATCCCGTGTCATTATTGAATGAAATTTCTAGTATCGCAAATATTATCAATTCCAGAAGACATGCTCTTTTTATCAAAACATTCTTGAACACACAATTTTGAAATATTTTGAAAAACCTTTTGAGAAATTCTCGAAAAATTATGTTCAACGTTTTGAAAACCAATTACTTGAGCTTAAGATTTTGAATATTTTACAAAACGAGCTCAAGTCCGAGAAGTTGTAACCTTCCTGTTGTTAAGGATAAATTTCCATCGACGATAAACTTTCCTTTTAACTGAAGAATGAGTCCTAAGTTGACATTTACTTAGAAGTCGTTTTCATGAGCTTGAAAAACTTTTGAATGTTTTAAAATAAAGCTCATGACCGAGAAAGATGAATTTCTCGTTATGAGGAGAAGTTCTCTTATTTAAAAGATACACTTTCCTTTCTAAGCTTAAAACTTGGAATGTCTTAATACAAGCTCATGAACGAGAAAAATTAATTTCCCGTTTCGAGGATAAGTTATCATTAAAGATAAGCTTTCCTTAATATGAGGTCCGAGTTACAGTCTGATATTTAACTGTAAGTCATTGTGCATGAGCTTAAAAAAACTTCAAATGTTTTTAATATTAGCTCATGCCCGAGAAAAATTAATTTCTCGTTGTTAGGATTAGTTATCATCGGCGATAACATTTCCTTTCTTTGAAGTTCGGGGCATAATCTGAAATATAATTATACACCATTATACACGATCTTAAAACCTTTAAATGGTCTTAGTGTAATCTCGTGTCCGAGAAAAATTAATTTCTCGTTAGTGAGGATAAGTTTATCATCGGCGATAAACTTTCCTTTATTTGAAAATCAGGTTATCGTCTGATATTTAACGATAAGCTGTGTACACGAGCTTAAAACCTTGGAATAGTATTAATTAAGCTCGTGTCCGAGAAATTTTAATTTCTTGTTTGTGAGGATAAGTTTATCATCGGCGATAAACATTCCTTTATTTGAAGAATGGGTCATCGTCTGAAATTTAACGAAGAGCCATATACACGAGATTAAAACCTTTGAATGGTTTTAGGAGAAGCTCGTGTCCGAGAAAACTTAATTTCTCGTTTGGAGGGTAAGTTATCGTTGACGAGATAAACTTCCCTTTCTTTGAAGTTCGGGTCACAGACTGTGATTTGAATGTGAGCCATTATACACAAGCTTAAAACCTTTGAATGGTCTTAGTGTAAGCTCGTGTCCGAGAAAAATTAATTTCTCGTTTTTGAGGATAAGTTTATCATCGGCGATAAACTTTCCTTTATGTGAAGATCGGGTCATCGTCTGACATTTAACGATTAGCCTATATACACGAGCTTAAAACCTTTGAATAGTTTAAATGCAAGCTCGTGTCCGAGAAAATTTAATTTCTCGTTTTTGAGGATAAGTTTATCATCGGCAATAAACTTTCCTTTATTTGATGATCGGGTCACAGACTGTGATTTGTCTATAAGCCTTGTACAGTAAGTTTAACTGCGAATCCCCTGAGATACTTGTTTCTCTGATATCAGCTTCTTCAGTAACCAAACTCTGAGAGTGTCTTTAGTTGAATGGTGTACAAAGATCAGACCGGTTTGTTTTTGTTGATCCTTGACTTTGGCACCTGCATTCTCATTTGGAGTTTGTATGCTTTTATATGGGTTAGCGATATCTATCTTAGAACCCTGAGGAGATTCACTGTTTTCTTTTCTTGTGCCAGAGGTGACCTGAGGGGATGTTTCACTTGTCTTAACTGGCAAACGTTTTCTTTTATGGAAAACCTTAATTTCAGGCTTAAGTGATGTATCATCCTTTTCAAATTCCTCCCTAAGCTATTAGTCTTAGTAGAATCGAAGACTATCCTAGTTAAAGGGCACTCGTTTCCTACAACACTGAAAGTTCTACCAGTGGGTCGCCAAACTTTACCAATGGGTTTAATTTTAGCTAACCACTGGGATTTAAGTCTAGCACGAGAGTTCACCTCATTAAGTAATTTCTTGACACAAGAATCATGATTGGCTTTAAAGACACATTTCCTACATGTTTTACAAGTAGCATATTTAATGTCCGAGTAAGATCTAGAATTCCTAGATGATTGATTGATGCTCCTAGGATATGACATGATACGGTTAGCAGTGTTGGGTAAACTAGAAGGCATCTGACTAGGTTTGAAATTCCTATCTCTTACTTGTGTCTTTTGCTTAGCTTCCTTCAGACCAAATTTATGGCGAACGTCATTTGAACTAGTTCTAGAAGTGTTATTTGTATTCGTAGAGAAACTAGAGGCAATCATGTGATTAGGTCTTGCTAAAGCCGATTTAGTTACATTAGGCCTAGTTGATGGAGTGATTGTTCTAGAAATATGAACCTTATCAACTTGGGAGGCAAACCACGGTCTCGAGGATTGAGGTCGCTCGGATCTAAATGCAGTCGGTTGTCTAAAGGACTGATTTGTAGGCGGTTTCCCCAAGATTGATGGTTTTTCAAGCTTAGTGTCCACACTAGTTCCTTTAGTTTTCCTCAATTCATTTTTCTACACAGCTATAACAAAGACCTTTTCCTGTACTTGAGCCTTTAAAGTTTCATTCTCTTTGAGCAAGTCATCTTGGGATGCCAATTTAGATTCTAGCAACTTAATTTGTTCAAAAGATTATCCTTTTCAGCTTTAGAATCTAGAACTTTTTGATCCAATTTTCGTTCAAGAACAACGTTTGAATTTTCAAGTTTTTCAAAATACTTTTCAAATTTATCCGTTTTCTTCGAAAATTCGATTTTGGCATCCTCAAGCTCTTTAGATTGCTGAGCTAAAATCGTTTCAAGCTCTTCAACCTTGGAATCAGAAGCAGTTAATGAAACAGTCATAAGGCAATTATCATGATTGTTATCATTTTGAACACTTTCTCCCCCATTATGACGCACATCGGATGAATCAGAAGTGGTATCGCTATCACTCTTCTCCATCCCATGTTTGTCATAACTAGGTTCGAAATGCTCAACATGCGGCATTTCATCAGCATATACATCATACATAACATTACATTGTACCATGTTTGTAGGCTCTTCGTCATAAACGTGTATGGTGTCCTCATAAGAGATGTCTGTAACATTCCCCAACGTGATGATGGTATCATGCTGAACTGTTGATTCCATGTCCTTTCAATATTTAGCAGCCTCGAATTCGTCAATCGTATGACCATTTTCCTCTTGCATCGTAGAATCTTGCACTCTATTATCACACGCTTGCTGAAGTCGGGATCTTTCATAAATCAAAGACGAGACCGATGTCAAGAGTTTCAATAGTGTACCACGGAAAACTTGAAGCTCGGTATGTGTGTCTCGAAAAAATGACTGGCAAATCACTGAACTTTCAGACTTGATGATATTGAATTGGAGGAAAGGCGTGAGTTGTGTCACAAGAGCCTTATATGCAAGTGCCGATGCAGAGTGATTGAATTCTTCATTGTGGAGTTGCTCTGCTAATTGGTTCAAGATGATGAACATCGATTCCATGAATATATGACGATCTTGACCAAATAGTGTCACAAATTCGATCCCTCCTTGAAGCCATGAAATGTTCACAAGATGAGACTGAAGTAGTCGAAATGAAGTGATGCCATTGTCTGTAACTTTGTCTTGCATTGGATACATGTCTCCCTCTTGAAATGTTGAATTCAACAATTCCATTTCGTTCGATAATAATCAGGATTGATGATCGATCGAGTTATGAAGTGAAGTAATTCTGTTGTTGTCGAATCGATCCCTTGATTAGTGTACTCGAGAAACCAAAATAAACAGTCACGTCTTTAGGACACGTCACAAACCGTATCAAAATCAAACTCGGCTCATTAGTTGAAATACACAAACTCGGTCCAAATGATATAACGTAGCAAAAGTTATACTAGTATTATGTTGGCAATAAAAAACGTCATAAAAGAATGCCCACTACGTTATAACTTGAACCAAAATCATACAACATTAAACCAAATTCAGTCCAAACTTAGTCAGCCCAACACCAATTTCAGACGCAATACGAATTATAGTTGGGACCAACGAATTATAAAATCCCAACTGATTTCAGACCCAATACCAATACCAATTTCAAACTCTAAATAAGTCAAACTGACTACACACGTGGTGTATAGCTTTGAAACCTCCGCTTTTTTTTAATGTTCTAGATATGAAACCCTATTTAAAACTTATCCTCACACACAACCTCACACCCACTCTCTTATCTTCCTTTCTTAATTCCTCCGTCCTATTCTCACAGCCTAAAAAAAACCTTCGCCCCTTAAATCTTCTCAAAAACGTAGCCACAAATCAATAAATCTATCTCATCCATCCCAAATAATCTGCCCCATTTTCTCCAACACAGAAGCGAATCTCACTAAGAACAATACTCAATCACTTCCAAAACCTAATCTCACAACCCACTTTCACTAGCCGCTATTTAAACGAATCAAACAGCATGAAGAACGTTTAAACGAATCAAACAGCAACTTCAAGATCCTTGAAGGGGTCTCGGGTAGGTCTTTACTTTTTGTTATCTGTTTTTGGTTTTAGATCGATGAGAGTTTTGAATAAGACTGAGATCTTTTTGTTGTGTCGTGGGTGCGAGTCGAGTTTTTGGGTTGTTTCAGCGAGTGTTGGTGTCGTCCGAGTTATGTGGGTAAAGGCTGGTGAGACGAGAGGCTGTGAGTTTTCAGTCGAGTGTTGGGAAGAGTTAGTGGTTTTGGACTTCGAGTCCAGTCCTGAGAGTGGGTCAATCGAGTCTTGATAGTATTGTTGAGTCAAGAGTTTTCGAGTCTAAGATGTTTGAGGATTTCGAGGGTGTTCGAGGGTGTAATGGGAGTCGAGTCGGGTCTGTTAATCGAGTATGTTTTTGTCAGTCTTTTTTGTTGGGTTCGAGCGTCAGTCTTGGTCTTGGAGTTTTTCGAGTCTTGTGTTTTGAGTTAAAGTGACCAAGGGAATAGGGTCTGTGTGTCGAGTATGTGTCGAGAGGTTTTGACTTCGTGAGTTGTTTAGAGTCGAGTGTGTTTGTGGTGTTTGGAGACTGTTGTTCGAGTTATGTGGGGTTGTGTATGTGTGGTTTAGGTCGAGTCTGGTGTATGGATGTCTTATCCGGAATACATGATGTCCAACATAAGTCGGAATAAAGTTAATCCACACGTAAGTCGGAATACGCGAATTCTCACCTAAGTCGGAATATACGAGTTCTAACTTATCCGGAATACCACTCTTGACCTTATCCGGAATGCATATTTTTCCAACCTTAATCGGAATACAGTAATGCTAACCTTATCCGGAATACCACGCACTAGACCTTATCCGGGATGCATTTTGCTGCTTATAATTCGGAACACAAATGTGCCACACTTAAGTCTGAATAATCTCAAAACACATAAGTCTGGGATACACTCTTTTTTTAGGGAAGAAAATAAAGTTACTATTCGGAATACAACAGTTTCATTTTAGAGGGATAAAAATAAGTCGGAATGTGTTATGCCACACATAAGTCGGAATAACTCATGCCCCACATAAGTCGGAATGTGATAATTTTTTTTGGAGGGAAAAGAAAAAAAACCTATAAGTCGGAATCCAATAAAGATAAATAAACCTCACATAAGTCGGAATAACTCATGGCTCATATAAGTCGGAATGTGACAATTTTTTGGAGGGAAAAGAAAAAAACCTATAAGTCGGAATGCAATAAAGATAAATAAACCTCACATAAGTCGGGATAACTCATGGCTCATATAAGTCGGAATGTGACAATTTTTTGTAGGGAAAAGAAAAAATATTATAATCTGGAATACAGATAAAAAATAGTTCGGAATATTGTAAACCCTCTTATTCCGAATAATACCAAATAATTTCAAAAACTTGTAATTTTTACTCAAAAATCAATCTAAAAATTCCAACTTTTTCGTGTTTTTACCAAAACAAATACCCAAAATCACTACCACAACTATTTAGATGATTTCTAGAAAGATTAAACCATAAAAAACACAAAAAAAAAATTGAATCGAATGATTTTAGATCAAAACCCACAAATCAATGAAAAACAAACACAAGAACAACCTAATCAACCATGGCTCTTGATACCAATTATAGAATCTTAGTTTCTTAGGATTGTAGATGTGTTTGTGTTTATCTAAAGAGTGGGATGGAGAAGGAAGAACTAGAGAGAGAACGCTAGAGAGAGAAAGGAGAGAAAGGAAGAGAAAGATGGAAACTGATGAAATGTGAAATAAAACAAACGACCAACCCCTCCTAACATGCTAGGAAGGGGTATATATAGCCCACCCTACATGTGGGCTATATGGGCTATACTGTTTACATACTAGATCATGAGCCTAATACTTGAATATATCATTGGAGTGACTGATCCTTTCTAAATACGTAAAAACGTATTTCCAACACATGATATATTATGAGATCTCAATAAATGATAGAATGCAATGTCTAGTAAAGTGTGGAATCGAAAATAAATGAACCGACGCCGATGGATATATACGATAATTTGCATGATAATGATAATAAATAACATAGCGCTAAAGTGAATGTGAGGATCATGGATACATGAATGGCCAAAACATAATGACGCAAGAAAGTTATGAATAAATGAAGTCTCTTGTGATGAAACATATCATTGAGGCTTATAGTCTATTTATACAACCTATTGAATATGTAATGTAGGAATTTTTCAATTCTTTTTATAGCTCTATTTATCGTTCCTCGACTCGACTCGAATTGATTTCCAATTTTATCGTAAAGATTAATTGTTTTCGGTGAATAGTACTTGTTTGGTATTTAAAACTAAAAACTATTTAATCTATTAGAAAATAATTTTACACTATTTAAGATTTAATTAAACAATTTAAAAACTATTTAAAAATTATCAACTAATAAATTTATTTTGAGAATTACTTTTACTATTTAATAAGCAAAATCTATTTAAAACTATTTTTTATTTAAAAACTAAATTAATTAAAATTTATATTACTAAAAAAAACTAATTTATTTAAAAAACTAATTTTAAATTTCTAAAATAATTAAATATATTTTTTATTTAAAACTATATAAACGTAATTTAATAAACTAATAATTAAAATTAACTTAAAATGAAAACTTGTAAATAAATCTATTTATAAAAACTGGCAGCTAACGAACAGACTATATTAATAGCCAAAGCTATATTTAAACTAAAGAGAGAAGCTAGAACAAATGGTTAGCACGTTGGGTTGTTACCAGTGAGGTCACGAGGTCAAATCCCGTTGAGGACAATTTTTTGGATGATTATTTTTTTGCGATTGATTTGTGACAGATTTGTTATCCACCAACAAACAGACCAAACTAAATCATAACCAACAGATCACAAACAAACTGATATACAGTAATAATCAGCATATAGCATAACAAATACTCTATAACAGTAAAAGTGCAAAAAAGGCATTAAATCAATTATGTTCTAAACAAATATCCCAGTTCCTAAACTTAGCAGATCAAGCACCTATAACACTATAACAAAACAACTTAGCGGCAGAATAACAATACTCAGCAAACTCAAACTAAAACTAATTCATAAAAACATAAACCAAAACAAACTAATCCATAAACTTAGATTTAAAGCAGATTAAACAAATTACTAAGAAAATTAAATGTGCTTGACCTTTTATTGAAGATAACCGTTGAGACGAAGGTAAGCACTGGGCTACCATGGAACTAAATCGACACCAAAACGCCTCGAACCACCATTAAACGACAAACAATGAACCACCATTAAACGAGCAGAACATCACGGACTATATCATAACCTCGAACCAATATTTGTTTAAAGTCTAACAGTGGGTTAAAATTTTTCCCAATCTTACTTTTTATTATTCCCTTAAGCTATAACTAAAGCTTAAACAAATAACTTTTTATATAATATCAAGATAGAATAATAGCATAATAAATGCAATAAAGTTTAACAGTAAATTAAAAAAACAAATTGAAATTAAAAACTCACTTTTATTAATATCTAAAATTTAATACAATACTGAAAAAGAAATTACATAAATCCTACACCTAAATTGACATTATAAAATTAAAGAAAGAAAAGGGATCATTTTATATCTATTTTGGGGGGGTTTTATATGCAAACCCCTAGCCCCTTGGTGGTAAGTTTGTTGAGAAGCTGACTTGATCTTGGTCGTCCAACACATCTTTCTCTTTCTTTCTTTTGATCTTGCGGCTAATATCCAATTACCATCACACGGATTGCCACCATGGATGGGTTTGTGTTTCTTGTGCTTTCTCCAAGCTGAGGTGTCATCCAATGATTGGAGAAGTGGTGAGGAATGATGTGGCTTGACCAATCAGATCAAGGCAAGGAGCCACGTCACTGCTTGTTACTCCATCTCTTTGCCCCGAAAAACTTGGGAATTAATTCCCAAGTGTGTGAATCACTCGTGCCTCAAAAAGCCCCAATATTTATTAATTAGGTTTTGGGTAAACAGTGTTTTTACAGGTTATTTGGGGGTTGGGTGAAAATGAAGATGGAACATTGGATATAACGAAAAGTGTGGTGTGATACGTTTTATGAAAGTTTGACCAAATGAAAATACTTTTAGCTTTATATCATGTATTCCCGTCCATAGCTTGCAATCACAAATGGGTTTTGGAGGCCCGTGTTATACAAAGTTGCTATCATATTGGGCTTTTAGCCCATGTTTATCACAAACTGTCCCTTTTGTTATCTAACTTGGGCCTTTGATGGGCTTTTATTCCAAAGTAAATAACATGCTCTTCAAATAGGATTTTGGGCCCATTAACCAAAAGTGGGACCCACAAAGCCCAAATGTCTTCATAAAGATTAAATCCGCTAAAAACGAGCTTGACTTTGGCTTTGTCGATCTTTTCTTCAAACTCCGTGTCGTTTTTGCCGTTTTTCATGATCTTTGGTTCCTTTGGAGTTTTTGCACTTTTGGTTCTTTGATTTTGACTTTGTCTCTTTCTTTGACTTTTCTTCAATAATTGAACGTGAAATCCTGTGTTTTCTTTCCTTTTGATCTTTTGTACCTATTTCACACAAAAACACAAAACCACGCATAATTCCGACTTTTACGATATTAAACACATGATTAGGTCTTGTTTTTCATTGATTTTAGTGGTAAAAGGATAAGTGTTTACACACTTATTAGATCCCCTACACTTGACCATTAAAATGACCCCATGCAATGCATAATTTTAAAGAATAAAGTTACATTTTCCTCATAATTAACACATCTTGGCCTTTATTACGATATACTATTATTACTAAAGAACGATGAAAAGATAAAAAACTTTAATAAAGGAAACAAAAATTATAACAATTTCTACTAACTTGAAATCGTTCTATGGAAGAAACTCGTAAAAAAATCTAAGACTTACATTAGGGCTTTGGTGTCATGAATGTTTATCACCAAGTTTCACGTTCCCCATACAAAGTTTAAAAACAAGATCATTGTAATTACAAGTTAGTAAAGCTAACACTTACTCATGTGGTTTAATTATTTACTTAGACCCCCTTATTCCTACGGTGTATCTCTTGTATTTTATTTTTGTCTTGAATGATCACGAGGATGCATTTTTTACTTATTTTGATAATTTATTAAGGTCGAAAATAAAGTAGGACGATTTAATCAATAGTTATCTAAAGGACAAAATCTTTTAAAACGGCTTCTCGAAGCCTCATAAAGTTAATATCTTGGCATAACTCGTTTCACGATTTGAGACCTTTCTCGGACCGATATTTGGCATTGACTTCAAACTTCAAATCTTGAGAGACGTTCTTGAAATTATGGTCTTCTCTTCATTTTGGTATACATCTTCAATAGGAGTGAGAGATGCTTCAAATGTTGACCACGACTTCTTCATTTATCCTCTTCTTTATTTAGGATTTTGATATACAACGATCCGCCTCCTTTTCGGACTTGGATCTATTTATCCTCATGCCTTGTGAGGGCCTTTTTGGATAGACTTCTCCATGATCTTTATGGGAGTAACTACTTCTCGTCATGTGTCTTGATCCTTCATATTGATTTGGATTAATGATCTTCACATCATATTAGGATATTTAGCAAAAAAAAATGAATCCTCATGCCTTGTTAGGGCCTTTTAGGATACGCCAATCTTCGCGTCCCGCTTCAATAAGTTATGACTTGGCTATGAACTCTAATTAATCCCGAGCAACTTTTAAACGATTTTGGGCTAGAAGCTAAGTAACTTTTCAAATCGTACGACTTTTTTTATTGCATTTATTTATTTGACAAGTGATGGGAGAAAAAGCTCATAGTTAACTCATATAACTCATGAAAGAATACAAAACTTATAATTGACTCTATCATTTCTCGTTCTCCACAATTTAAAATCTCAAGGAATGAGACTCATGGATGCTTAGCCTAATAAACCAATTAAGGTCCATATGGTTAAGGATACTAGCTAGAGTAAACTTGGATAAGTAAACTCGGGTTGAGTAAAAAAATTTACGACGGGCCTAATATATCAAAGATATCTAAACTTGTTAAGACCATTTTATTTATTTATTTATTTTTGACTTTATTCTTGAAATAGAATATATACATACGATGCGATAAAAGAAAATAAATGGAAAATACTAATATGCCAAAATAGATCAAAAATTTTGAAAAACGTTGAAAAATTAAAATTTTCGGTTAAATGAGGTCAAATTCATGGAAAAGCCCACTAAAATTTGATAGAAGTCCCCCTATACTTAATATAAACATTGCCCTCAATGTTTAAGCATGTGGAAGAATAAACTCCCCTACACTTAGGACATTGAGTACGTTGTTTAAATCTTAATAAGGAAGAGACAACTAAAGTGATCAATTTCACGTTTTATTTATATACAAAATTGAATCACAATAGCAAAAACGAATCAAAGAAACCGGGTATACGGGAACACGGTTCGCGTCAAAAATACCAAAAGTGGATTATTAAGGCACACATCCATGCACAACATCACAACACAAACAACCTACTTGGCTCCCCCTACACTTATTGGTGGAAATGGGTGAAGGTGAAAAAGGGTGGAAAAGGTGGAAAAGGTAAAAATCTAACCTAGTTATACGATGCTTGATTTATTTCACAAGTCTCTAGCTCGACTCGATTTCCCGAATATCGTCATTCAAATGGGAAAAATCATGGAAAAACCGAGATTTCCAAGGGAGAAAAATCTCTCCATGATAAGGGTGAAACATAGTCATATAAAGAATACCCCAATAAAGTCCACCCGGGTCAAACACATAATTTCCATCACAAAAGGAAATAAACCCCATGGTGGTAAAATCACATAAGTATAAGTCGAGAGAGGTATCCTTAGGCAACTATCTCTTAAAGGAAATGGTGGTATGGTGATATAGCAATGATAGCATAAAAGTCTCTATTCCGGGATCAAACACCAGTTCGTTAACGGGAAAATAGCAAGAGGTGTTGACATTAAAACTCAACATGTCATTATAATCCAAAGTGGGAAAGTCGTCCTCTTCCAAACTCGATGTTGGGAATAAATTATAGCCAGTCTACTTAAGCGCTGACAAGAGTAAAACAAGCGTTGATAGGAAGAAAACAAACGCTGACAGATCAAGCGTTGACAAGAAGAAGTCAAGCGTTGACACATTGAAGACAAGCACTGATGGAAGGATATGATCTACGCGTTTATTATGTTCTAGACTACTTCTAGTAAAGATAGGAACAACAATGTATTTTCTATATTTATCTTTACCTAGAATAGTTGATATGTAGATTATTGTTAAAGGCTTCTTATGTCTATAAAAGAAGACCTTTAGGTTAATGTTCAACATAAGTTTTCATACGTTAAACACTTTTATTGTAAGCAAGTTTGATATCATTAATCAAAGTGAAAGTTTGTTTACATCTTGTGTGTTCTTGTTTATGTGTTAATTCCGCATAACACTTAGATTGTCATATACATATACAAAGGTTTCTCTAAGTGTATTACTTGATCTAATCTCGCATACATAAAGCTAAATCGATCTAAGTTTGGGATCAACAAGTGGTATCAGAGCTTGTTGAGGAACTTTTGATCTTAAAGAACACAAGAACCCCAAAAATCACCAAAACCCTAATTTTCAAAAAAAACCCTAAAAACACCATGTCAAATCCAGAAGTAACCTCCTCCTCCTCACCTTTACCAAACATCAAGATTCCCATGCTTGATGCAACCAACTTTGAATTGTGGAAATTCAACTTTGAGCAATATCTGGGGATCTATGACTACACACTCTGGGAGATTATTGAATATGAAAACACATTCAATAAAGCTCTGAAGATTGCTAATGCCATTGCTGCAAGAGCAGCTATTACTGGATGTTCAGAAGCAGATAAGAAAGAAAAACCTGATGATGGTAGAGCTGTGTCTGCTGGATACATAGCAAAGAAAAGGGTTGATATGAAAACCCTAAATATTCTGAAACTCTCTTTGGGACAAGAGAACCAGCATAAATACAGAGGTTATGAATCTGCTAAGGACCTTTGGGCAGCTCTTGAAGTTGCATATGGTGGTAATGATGATACTAAAGAAGAGAAGAAGAAGCAACTCATGCATGATTATGCTGTCTTTAAGGCTCAACCTAATGAGAAGCTTAGCAGTGTGAGAAGCAGATTGCTTGACATTACAAGCAAATTGTCCTTCATGGGGACACAACTTGGTGATGTTGACATTAATGCCACTTTTCTTAAAAGTCTTGGTGAGGCGTGGAAGATTGAGGCAAGATCTATACTTGCCAACAACACTCACAAACGTTCTACTTTTGATGATATCTACAACAAACTGAGGCTGTTGGAGAATGAAACTCTTTTGGAGCATGGAAGCAAGTCTACCAATAGTAATATGGCCTTCTTCTCACATAGTGAAGGTCAATTTAATCAGAAGGACTCTTACATGCATCCAGTTACTGGATCATCATGTGTCAACGCTGGAACATGTCTTGTCAACGCCTCATATTCAGACGCTGACACATACAAAAGTGACTCACCAAGAGTTAAACATGCTGGTTTGGATCTGGATACTGTATGTGCTTATATTGCTTCTTTTCCCAATGGTTCGGTGATTACATATGAGGACCTTGATCAAATAAGTGATGAGCACTTGGAAGAGATGGATATTAAGTGGAACATGGCTCTTGCTAGTATAAGAGCAAATAGGTGGAATAGAAGGTTTAAGAAGAAGATGACCTTCAATAAAAAGGACACTGTTGGATTTGATAAATCCAAGGTTGAATGCTACAATTGTCATCGTATGGGTCACTTCATGAGGGAATGCAGATCTCCTAGAAGATCTGATGTTGGCAAACCCTCAAGCCAAATTGTTAAGGCTCAGGATCCAAAGGCCATGGTTGCAGTTCAAGAAATTGATGGTATAGGATGGGATTGGAGCTATTTGGCTAAAGATGTAGAAGAGGATAAAGCTTTGGTTGCTGAGATAGAAGAAGAAGAGCATGTCCAATATGCTCTCATGGCACACTCCTCCTCTTCATCAGATAATGAGGTATATGATGATGCTTTTTGTAGTAAGGGTTGTAGGTTAAATACTGAGAAACTTAACAAAGCGGTGTTAAGATTATTAGATGATGTGAGTACTGAAAGATGCAAACTGTCTAATTACCAACTAGCTCTCACTCAAATTGAGAAGACAGTTTCTGAATACAAGAAAATGGAATTTGACTTAAAAGATAAAATAAATAACTTAAAACATGAGTTATATGCTAGCAATGATATTAGGAGCATCATGGAAAGGGTTAATGGTGAGTTACAAGCTAAGCTAGATGAGGCCATTAAAAATAAGGATAATGTTGGCCTTAAAATTCAGAGATTTGATAGGGCCACACAAACCCTAGGAGAATGTGTTAATAAACAAAGGGATCCTAAGGACATGACTGGGATTGGGATGAAAGACTACTCTGTGGTTCCACCACCAGCTGGTGACTTCTATGGTGTCTAACAAAAGGACCTATCTTGGACTGGTCTTCCAGAACTCCAAGAGGAGGAATTTATTCCTCCACCAAGAGTTGTTACCCCAGTTGAAGAGTATCAACAGAAGTTGACTGACTTGAATGAATGGAAGAAAGCCAATCCTACCTTATTTGTTAAGGGTGGCTTACTATGTGAAAATCCTAATGAGTCAACCCCTATTAAGGTAACAAACCCAATCACTGGTAAGGCTGTTGACCTTGGCTCAAACACTATTAGAAAACCTAGTGTCAAGTATGTAGAACTGTATAGGAATACTAGGTCACCTAAAAGCCAAGTTAGTAATGATGGAACAGGCTTCTTCTCTTCTAGACCTAGGGTTATGTCTAGAAAAGCCTGTTACACTTGTGGTAACTTTTCACATTTAGCATATAAGTGTGTCAACGCTTCCAAAGTCAACACTGTTAGAAAGTCAAATGTTGTCAGACCCAAACCTTGTGTGCAGCAAAGTCCACAAGTTGTTAGACCTGCCCCATTCTTCACTAGAGGGTCTAACACTCATGGACAAAGACCATTTCAAAAGACAAATACTTGGTCTAATAGGCAATGGGTTTCTGTAGCAAACCCTAGGTTCAACGCTGACAAGGGTAATTTCAACGTTGACAAGACCAAATCCAACGCTGACAGAAACGTGACCAGACCTAAATATTTGCAACCACAGGGTAAGGGGTCTAAAGCTTTTTCAAGCTTGACATGGAGACCTAAGAAAGATCAAAACCCTAATGATAATGGGATTTCAATGACCTGCAACAGATTTAATTACATTTCAAAGGTCATTACAAAACCTATTGGGGTTAACTGGGTATTTCATCCAAAGAGGGATGAACAAGGGGTTGTTATGAGAACTAAGTCTGTTCTTGTTGAACAACCAGATGAATCCAAGTCTGATAAGGCTTGGGTTCCCAAAGAAAACTAACTTGTTTTCTTTATGTGTAGGGCATTCAAAAAAAGGTCAATGATTATGGATATTGGGACAGTGGATGCTCAAGGCACATGACAGGGAAGGAAGATTATCTGACTAACTTCACTCCCATTAAGGATGGTGATAAGGTTTACTTTGGAGGCGGATATGGTACTATCACAGGCAAAGGAACACTTCTCACCAAGAACTTGCGTTTTGAAAACGTATTTTTGGTAAAGGAACTTGATTACAATCTTTTTAGTGTATCACAAGTTTGTGATAACAAAAATAAAGTTCTGTTTACTGATACTGAATGCTTGGTGTTAAGCAAGGATTATAAGATCCCATATGAGAAATATATTGATTATAGAACACCTAGACATAAAGACATATATAATGTGAATCTGAATGGGATTAGGATGAATAATAATATGTCATGTTTTTATGCTAAAGCTTCAGTAGATGAAAATAATCTATGGCACAGGAGACTAGGGCACATAAACTTTAAGAATATAAACAGGCTTGTGAGACTTGGCTTGGTTGATGGTTTGCCTGAAAAGGCTTTCCACAATGACCACTCTTGTGTTGCATGTCTTAAAGGCAAGGAGAACAAGGTCTCATTCAAGTCTAAACAGGTGCACTCTAGTACTAGACCACTTCACCTGCTTCATATGGACCTATTTGGTCCAACCAATATAGAAAGTTTGAATGGTAAATCATAATGCTTTGTCATCACAGATGACTTTTCTAGGTTTACTTGGACTTTCTTTTTAGCTATGAAGAGTGATACAGCTGACACTTTAATTGACTTTATCACTCAGATTGAGAAGAAGACTGGTAATGAAGTTAAAATGCTTAGGAGTGATAATGGTGGTGAGTTTAGGAATAAAGTTTTAGATGATTTTTGTGCCAGGAAAGGGATTACTAGGCAGTTTAGTGTTGCCAGAACCCCACAGCAAAATGGGGTTGCTGAGAGGAAGAATAGAACCCTAATTGAAGCAGCCAGAACCATGTTGGCTGATGCTCATTTCCTCATTACCTTTTGGGCTGAGGCTGTGAATACAGCATGCTATGTTCAAAATAGAACATTGGTCAACAAGATACAGAACAAAACACCTTATGAATTACTTTGGGGAAGAAAACCCAATATTGGTTTTCTTAGACCTTTTGGTTGTCCTGTAGTTGTTCTAGATACTAGTGATGCCTTAGGTAAATTTAGTGCAAAAGGTGATGAAGGCTATTTCATGGGGTATTCAGTGCAGGAGCAAGGGATATAGGGTTTATCTTAAAAAGGAAAAACGTGTACTTGAAAGAGTACATGTTAGGTTTTTAGAGAGTAAACCTAGTGATCCTGAAAGTGGTCCAAATTGGTTGTTTGACTTGGAACCTTTATCTAGGACTTTAAATTATATGCATGTCACTAATCCAGACATTGTGAATGTAACTTCAAATGTTGTGGAAGAACAAGTTGTTGATGTCTCAGGTACACAGGTTAATGAAAAGGTTGGATCACAAGCAGAAAAGTCATCTCCTATACTAGAGTATGTTACAATTCCCATATGGACAGATGCTTTTGCTGCTGCTGGAAAAGATAATGGTGGTCCCCAAGTACCACCAGATAACAACATGCATGGTCCTTCAGGCGCTGACAAAGGCAAATCTAGCGCTGACAGGACAAATTCAGACGTTGATGGCTCAAACGTTGACAACAACGTTTCAAGCGTTGTTAGCCCAAACGCTGACAACCAAGGTTCAGGCGTTGACAACACTTTTGCACATCTTTTCTCTTCTACTTTTGAACAAGGTGAACCTTCTAATTTATATGAAGAGGTTCATCCTCATATTGATGAAAGAGAGTCTGAAGAAGAAGATATTGGCAACATGGATAATGAGGTTGAAGACACCAGACTTTTTGAAGGAGGAGTTCTTACTTCTACTATGAAGAATCACCCTACTTCTCAAATTATTGGTGATATTATGACTCCTGTTCAGACTAGAAGATCTCATCAAGGTCTTGGTGGATTTATTGCCAATATTCACAAGAAGGTTGATACCCCTCTTGTGCAAGCATGTTTGTTTGCCTGTTTTCTGTCACAACAGGAACCCAAGAAGATCTTTGATGCTCTCAAAGAACCAAGTTGGGTGGAAGCAATGCAGGATGAGCTTCACCAATTTGCAATTCAGGATGTTTGGGAGCTGGTTGATTGTCCCAGGTATGTTAGACCTATTGGGACAAGATGGGTTGATGAAAGAGGTATTGTGGTCAGAAACAAGGCAAGATTAGTGGCTCAGGGATATACACAAGAGGAGGGGATAGACTATGAGGAGGTCTTTGCACCAGTTGCAAGGATTGAAGCTATAAGGATCTTTCTAGCCTATGCATCCTGCATGGGCTTCACTGTCTATCAAATGGATGTCAAGAGTGCCTTCCTCTATGGAACAATTGTTGAGGAGGTATATGTCATGCAGCCTCCTAGTTTTGAAGATCCAAAGAATCCAGACAAGGTGTATAGAGTCAAGAAGGTTATGTATGGACTTCATCAAGCCCCAAGAGCATGGTATGGTACTTTGTCTACTTATTTGGTGGACAATGGATTCAAGAGGGGCACCATAGATCAGACATTGTTTACTAAGAAGAATGGTAAGGATGTTTTACTTGTTCAGGTCTATGTTGATGATATCATTTTTGGATCTACAAATCCAAAGATGAGTGAGGATTTCTCCAAGCTTATGACAGACAAATTCAAGATAAGTGCAATGGGGGAGATGAACTTCTTTCTAGGGTTACAAGTTCAGCAGAAAGAAGATGGTATCTTCATCTCCCAGGATAAGTATGTGGCAGAGATCTTGAAGTTTGGCTTTTCTCCACACGAAAAGAGGGCTACTACTCCTATGGATAGATAACACCCTTGGGGAAAGATTGGAGATGGAAAGGATGTGGATGTCAGGCACTATAGATCAATGATTGGTTCATTGATGTATCTTACAGCCTCTAGACCTGATATCATGTTTGTTGTGTGTGCTTGTGCACGCCATCAAGTGACTCCCAAAGAATGTCACCTTTATGCTGTCAAGAGAATCTTTAGGTACCTAAGATGTTATCCTAGTCTTGGCTTGTGGTACCCAAAGGATTCACCATTGGAGCTGATTGCATATTCAGACAGTGACTATGGAGGTGATAAGTTTGATAGAAAATCCACAACTGGTGGATGTCAGTTTCTTGGGAGCAGGTTGATATCTTGGCAATGCAAGAAACAAACAGTGGTGGCTAATTCTACAACTGAAGCAGAGTATGTGGCTGCAACTGCTTGTTGTGGACAAGTTTTGTGGATTCAGAACCAGCTGTTGGACTATGGGTATAATTTCATGCATACCAAGATATTTTTTTTGACAATAACAGCACTTTATGCATTATTAAGAATCCTGTACATCATTCTAAAACTAAACACATAGAAATAATACACCATTTTATAAGAGATTGTTTTGAAAAAGGTTTAATACAACCAGATAGGGTTGACACAGAAGAAAATGTGTCAGATTTACTAACTAAACCTTTTGACGCTGGGAGATTTCAATACTTGGTAACAAGTATTGGAATGGTCAATCTTACATAATATGTGTTTTGGAGTCTTTTTGTCAAAGTATGTACAGGATAATGCATTGTTATTGGTCTTTTTGAGGATTTAGATTTTCCACTATATTTTTCTAACACTGACAAAGGTTGCTTTAACGCTGATAAGTGTTATTGTGACGTTGTCAGCAATATATTTGTCTAACGCTGACAAAGCTTTTCTTAACGCTGACAAGTGTTATCGGGGCGTTGTCAGCAACAATGTTAGTTTTGTGGTTTTCAATCTAAATGTGCAGGTGGTGTTAGCATTATACCATTGGATACAGAGTTTCTTATGGATCAATGGAGAAGCATTTGGACATGTTTTTATTTATGGATGATGGTTGAAATTTTCTATTCCTATCTTGACATAAATTTTTTATGTTCATGCATATTTTTGGCAACTTTTGTATCACAGTTTAAGGGGAGGTTTTAGGAACCTTTAGGACTTTTGGGTATCCTTATGATACTCTTATCACAATTCTATATTGTGTCCACAAGTGAGTATGAGTTAGTTTTACTAAATCATGAGGCACTGTAGCATGCAAAGTTGATATACTATGCATGCTGCCAAGACATTTTTGGCCTAGAATTGGTTGTGGTCTGTTAGGAGACTTGGGAATGATTTTATCATGGGTTTTACCTGGGAGTAACAAGGAATTTTATGAGGTAACTTAGTTGTTAATAATTTTGGTTAGCAAGGGACACTAGAGGACTGTTATGTCTATCTTGCATAAGCAAGTGTGCATAACTGGACAGTGCTTGCCGCCCTATAATAATTATCAACTTTTTGGTTATCTTCTCTAGGATGAATTACTTTGTTAAGGTCATTTTTCATTTTTATACATTTTTATTTTTGGACGCTGACAAGTATTTTACCAAGCGTTGTTGTGACCAATTTAGACGCTGACATGGCTTTGGCAAACGTTGACAAGAATATAGTCGTTGGGCGTTGATAGGTTATTTTTGACCGTTGACACTCAATGGGACCTACCCAGTACTTACTTTTTGACATACTTTTGGGCCGTAATTTTGGGAGCAGATAATTCTCATTTAATGCATGAGATAAACTTATTTCTTTTCAATATTTTCATGATTGCATTTTGAAAATACTTGCCTATTTTTGGGCCAATCACATGCATTTTTCTCTCCTATATATTTGGCTCCTATTTTAAACAGGGTACCTATTATTCTTGTCTAACCATATTTTCTCCTATAAACTTCATCTTTATCAATCATTCAAACAACTTTCAACAATGGCACCAAAATTCAAACCAAGTGATTTGGAATTGGGATTCAGAAGTCAACACAACATGATCGCATATCTTGAAGCTGATGATACTTTGTTTCCCCAATACACACAAATGGTGGCGTATTTGAACGCATCCCCTTTTAGGTATGCTCTTTCTCATGATCCACTCATTCCTGTCACACATATTAAACAGTTTTGGAACAATGTTAGTTCCTCAACAGTTAATAGAGTGACTACATTATCATCTATTGTTCATGGGCGCACATGGGTGGTTACTGAAGCTTTGGTACGCCAAGCTTTGCATCTTGATGATGCTGATGGTATAACCACCCTCCCCATTAATGAAATAGAACAAGGACTAAGGGCTTTGGGTTATCCTTTTCCTGCTGAAGGAACTTTAAATAAATATCATAAACAGGAGTTTCCCCCATCCTGGAAGTACCTAATACATGTCCTCTTGCAATGTTTGAGTCCCAAGTGTACTGTACACAATGAGATCAATAGATCTATTACAAGTGCTATTGTGTGCATTGCTACTGGGCAAAAATTTAATTATTCAAAAATGATTTTGAGGGCATGTGTAAAAATAAAGGGAACAAAATGACTTTAGCTTATCCCAGATTTTTACAAATGGTTTTTGATGTCCACGGTTACTGCACAAGGGATCATGGTGATTTTTATGAGATCCTTTTGCAAAAGAAAGCAATTTTTACAAAGATGAACTCACCCCACATCGTGACTTACCCCTCACCCCTGCTATGATTGCTGTCATTGAAGCAGCACAACCCCAACCAGACCCTCAACCCCAACTTAACCCAATACCTGAACCATTACCTTCACCACAACACATGCAACTTGACCAAGAACCTTTCGACACTGACACGTTAAATGTTGGCGTTGACATGCCTATTCCAAACGTTGACACAAATCCTTCACAGACCCAAACACCCCATAACCAACCCACATCCACCCAATCTACATCATCTTCTCCCCCAACACAATATAGGTTGCAAAAACGCCAAAGGACTACTGGAGTGTTCTCCTCTAGTGGTCCTAGCCATGTAGCAGAGAGAACCACCACCACAAGTGTGGTTGGTGCTATGGATGAGGCTGGGACTATTGCTTCTGGCTTAGGAGCTGGCCAAGACAGTCCTACCATAATTAAGACCTCATCCATGCCCAATGAATCTACCTTGGGAGGTCAAATACCTATTTTAGAAGAGGACAGATTGGAACCAATGACATTGATGGAATTGACGGTTGTCTGCATAAGCTTGCAAAAGCAAAATGCAGACTTGGTACATATTGTCAGTACACAAGGCCTTGAACTCAAGCAATTGAGGGAGAGGATTATTATCTTGGAGAATGTTAGCACCAGGAGAGGGATGGAGGAATCTTCCAAAGGGGAGGATGAACAAATAAATGTGAGTGATAAGGGCTCCCATGATGGTGAATCTTTGGGTGTTGCTGAGGCCCTAACAAGTTTGAAGAAACAGACAGGTTTTGATATGTCTCTAGTCTCTCCTACAAACTTAAATTTCTCATTTACAGCCATGTTGGAGGAAATCACAAGAGGCGCTGAGACAGGTACTTTGGGCGTTGACAAGACAGATTTGAACGCTGACATGAGTAACTTGGGCGCTGACAAAGCAAAAGTGAGCGTTGACAGGCCTGCAACTGAGGTTGATGTATTCCAGTCATCATCCATCATCAAAGAGGTTTCTTTACAGTTATTACAATCTACCTTACCAACAGTTGATCCATTAGATAAGGGTAAGGGTATTATGGTATAAGAAGTTGTTCCAAAGAATGCAGCACAAATTGAGTTTGATAGAAGGTTGGCTGCATAAATTATGGAACAAGAAAGAAAGAAGGTGGGTGAATCACCTTTTGTTGTCACTTCAGAAGAGCAAGAAGAAAGTGATGAAGCCAGTTCAGACTCAAGTGTAATGATCATAGAGCAACCAGAAAGACTTGAGTATGGTGATGAGTTGGCAAAAGAGAAGTTGAATGAGTTGAAATTGCAGGTTGATTTTGATATGCCAAAGGTTGTTCAGATGTACCATGCTTGGGAAGATAGGTGTATGGAGAATCCACATTTGACCATTTCAGATCAGATATGGGGTTTGGAGATTTTTCTCAGAGTACAAAAGGAATGCAAGGTCATTCTAAAACACAAAGCAAGCAATGTTCTCTCAAATTTGAAAGGAGATAGAAGGGAGTTGTACTGCATGCTGCTCAGATGTCATGGAACATGGTGGACATATAAGAAATTGATTGGATTGACATTTGAAGAGTTGGAGTGCAGAGCTTATCCCATTTGGGTTAGAGTGCAGGAAGAAAACACTCTAAGACTTCTTTCTGATGAAAGAAAAGAGGAACTTACAGAGGAAATGGAGCTTAAGAAGGCAATGTTTGTTCCCAGACCTGTGAAAAAGGGAGTCCCTCTTGAGTTTCCTAAACATATGGATCCATTAAATCCAAGTGAAGCTGTTATAAGAAGGAGCCTCAAGCTCTCACCATTAGAAGCTTCAGATATGGTACAAGTGTTATCACTTGATTCCAGAAACCCTATTATAAGCTATGAAGAGGATGAATGTGGATTTTGGAAGATTGGCAGGTATGGAAAAGAGGTTCACACTTTTACCACCCTTATATCTTTGTTTGCAAGTTTTGATAGAGAAGACTTGGTAGACCTATGGAGGTTGTTAGAGGCCAAGTATGAGACTAAAGATCCCACTTCAGTCAATGCAATAAAACTGTGGTCAACATTCAAGAGAATGTGTGGACCAATTGATGAAGATCCTGCTATTTGGAAGGATCTTGAAGATGACCTCAGTGGTCTTTAATGGAGATTGTATTCAGCTGCTGGAGTATATTATTTGAGTTCTACAAAGTTTGTTGAGTATCTACTTGTAGATGGTCAGTATTTCATGTCCAAGGAAGTCTTGGAGAAGATGAAAAATACTCAGCTGGAAACTGATTATTCAAGTGACGTGGCCAAAGATTTGATCAGATATATTTATTACCAATATGAGAAGGTTTGTAAGATTCCTCCTAGTTCTTAATGTTTATTCAGAAACTTGATTACTAGAGTAGATATCAAGTTTAGGGGAGGATTGTTGGGAATAAATTATAGCCAGTCTACTTAAGCGCTGACAAGAGTAAAACAAGCGTTGATAGGAAGAAAACAAATGCTGACAGATCAAGCGTTGACAAGAAGAAGTCAAGCGTTGACACATTGAAGACAAGCACTGATGGAAGGATATGATCTACGTGTTTATTATGTTCTAGACTACTTCTAGTAAAGATAGGAACAACAATGTATTTTCTATATTTATATTTACCTAGAATAGTTTATACGTAGATTATTTTACAAGGCTTCTTATGTCTATAAAAGAAGACCTTTAGGTTAATGTTCAACATAAGTTTTCATACGTTAAACACTTTCATTGTAAGCAAGTTTAATATCATTAATCAAAGTGAAAGTTTGTTTACATCTTGTGTGTTCTTGTTTAAGTGTTAATTCCGTATAACACTTAGATTGTCATATACATATACAAAGGTTTCTCTAAGTGTATTACTTGATCTAATCTCGCATACATAAAGCTAAATCGATCTAAGTTTGGGATCAACACTCGATGTGAAAACATAAGTATCATCGGAGTCATAGGAAAACTCATCCTCGTGAGGCAAAAAGGTATTTAGAAAGATATCTAAATCCTCCTCAAATGGAATATCCTCTAAAGTATGAGTGATCTCTAAGAGTAGAGGATCCTCCTCAAAAGTCATGACTTCTAAAAGTGGGGTACAAAAGTGAAAAGGAGTCTCCATAATGGAAGAACCACTCATAGAGATATGAGGTGCATTAAGTTCATGAGGTGGGTCATCAAAAATAATGAGATCACTTAAAGAAGTGTCATCATCGTAATCATCAAAGATTGGTGGATCAAAAGTGGGTGTGTCAAAAGGTGGGTCGTCTAAACCGAAGATAGTGTGATCACTTAAAGAAGTGTCATCACTATAAGTATCATAAATAAGAGTTTCAAAAATTTGAGGCTCTAAGGGAAGAGATGAAGTTATCACAAAATCATTTTGATTAGACTTTTAAATTCCAAAAGGATTAATAAAAATCTCTTCATTATCATAATTGAGAACATCAATCATATTGACCGACTCTTTACCCTTTGATTTAGTTGTGATTTTTACCATTTTAAAAACTTGTTGTTCATCCCTAACCCTAAGAATTAACTCCCCTTCGGCCACATAAACTAATGTTTTTCCGGATCTTAAGAATGGTCTACCAAGTATTAACGGAATACGAGGGTACATCTCATAGTCGACGACGACAAAGTCCACGGGAAAAGTGAATGTACCAACTCGAACAAAAACGTCCTCTACAATACCCACGGAGTATGCGAGAGTTCTATTAGCTAACTCGAGAGTCATGCGAGTCGGTACAAGGTCGGGTAATTATAACTGTTTCCATACCGAGAGTGGCATAAGATTGATGCTAGCGCCGAGATCCGCTAAAGCCATACAATCATCAATTTGAGGAAACGAGCAGGGTAACACGAATCTTCCGGGATCTCATAGCTTTTCGGGAAGCTCTTTGAGAAGAATCGTGGAACAATTCTCATTTAAACGAGTGTTCACGAGCTTAACCATTTTTTCCTTCTTATTGAGCAAATCTTTGAACATTTTCACAAATTTAGGCATTTGAGCAAGTGCTTCAATAAGGCTAATGTTAACATTCACTTGAGAAATCATTTTCAAAAAGTTGGAAACATGAACGTCATCTTTGGTGAGCACTTTAGCCTTGTCCAACCTAGAAGGGATAAGGGATATTGGGCTTAGACGTTGAAGGTTGAGAAGGAAAAGGACTCGCTGCTTGAACAACCTTATTGTTAGGCTCATTAGGCAATGGAGAACTAGTACTAGGAGTGGTAGTGGGAGGAATCACCGAAGGGGGAGTAGGATTACTCATTATGACCTCCGGGCCTTGTCTCTCCTTTATGGGCGAAGAGATGGAAGGTCCCACTAAAGTGGCTCCACTTCGAGTAGTGATAACACTCACATTAGCACGAGGGTTAGTCTCGGTATTAGAAGGTAAGGCTCCTTGGGGTCTAAGGGCTTGCAACATTTGCACGAACTTCCTATCGGTGGACTCTTGCATTTTTCTATTAGATTCTTGCATTGCTTTCATGGTTCGCTCATGTTCGGTTAATATTTGTAGATTCAAGTCCATTTGAGTATTATGCATGTTCATTTGATTATACCCTTGATTGTTAAACCCTTCATTAGGAAAACCTTGGTTTTAATATTGATTATAATTTTGAAAACCTTGATTTTGAAAACCTTGGTTATTAAATCCTTGATTTTGCCCTTGAAAATTCCCTTGATTTTGATTAAAACCCCTTGTATTTAAATTCCCTTGAAAATTACCCCGTTGAGGACCTTGGTTCCTATTTTGGGCGGGTGGGGTGGTCTTTGTGGAGCTACAAAACCCGGGGGAGTCAAATAGTTATTAGACTTATAAGACAAAAGGTTAACATCAACATTTGGTTTGAAATGAACCCGCTCATTTTCATTGTTGTTATAAGCATAAACTTCTTGTTGTTGATTGTAAACCGTGTCATAATTATAGTACAAATGTGGTCCACCACAAGTCTCATACGTTTCACAAGTCTCTTTTAAGGCATTTACTTGCACATTGTTCTTAACATGTAAAGCAAGGTCGGTCATGATTGAAGTAAGCTTGTCAATTTTCTTGTCGGCCTCACTAGTACTAGCACTAGCCATAGTAGCCCTAACACTCTTGGTTTGAACTTTTGCCTTGTTTTCAATTATTGCCCAAGCCTCGTTCATGGATTTCACAAGAATATTACCCCCCGCGGCACTATTAAGTGAGTCTTGGTCATTAAGAGTTAAACCATTGTAAAACGTATTGATTTGATGCACTTTTGTAAAACCATGTTGTGGACATTTTCGTAAAAGCTCCTTAAAACGGTCCCAAGACTCACTAAACGTTTCCCCATATTTTTGTTCAAAGGTAATGATGTCATTCCTTAAAGAGGTGGTCCGTGATGGTGGGAAAAAGTAGTTAATGAACTTAGTCTCTAAATCCGCCCATGTAAGAATACTTTGGGGTGGTTCCTTATCAAGCCAAATCCGGGCTTGTCCCTCGAGGGAAAAAGGAAAGAGTAACAAACGTATTGCTTCTTAAGTCACCCCATTGTATTTCACCGTATTACTCAAATGGATAAATCTCTTAATATGATCATGGGGGTCATCTTGGGAACGACCCAAAAATGGTGTAGCGGAAACCATTTGAATAAAACCCGTTTTAATTTCAAAATTATTTGCTTCAATTGCGGGGACAACGATATCGTCATCGTTTCCCTCAACGTGTGATTGCAAAACCTCGATCATAGGTCGGTTATCCGTTGCCATCGTATTGTCGAAAGCTCGATTCTCGGGATCGGCTTGAGTGACGGTCTTTTTGTTCTTCTTCTTCTTTTTGGAAGAATTAGAAATATTTGGTACACCACTCGGTATGTGTGCACGCGCGCGAGTGCGGATACAACTAAACACGAGGAATGAGGTAGGAGACCTCGGTCGACTTTGAGAGGAAAGGGATTATCCCTCTCGAGGTTCAATATAAAAAAGCTACAAAAAAATATATACGTAATATTACTTGAGTTGGCAAAACAATGATCAGTCGTCCCTCTCAATATACACACAAGCAAGCGGGGAAACAGGTGGCGCAAAGCACTTAAAAACCTTTTTCCTTAGACGGCCTTTTATAGCTCGTCGCCTTATACCCACCTTATAGTTTGTATAAATTGAGTTCAAACTTTTTATTAGTATTTATCTATTTTGCCTTTATTTTTCTTTGATCGATACACGTATAAGGAACCGGAACGCCTCCAAATACGGTGTAATGCCTCGGCAATACTTTTGGAATATTGTGTATTAAAGTTCTATACGTAATATCTTATAGTAAAAGAAATTTTTTTTGTATTTTTTAGAAAAATATATATTCACAATAAAAAGCGAAAGAAATCGAAATAAGAAAAATAACAATAATACGTAATATTTTTGGTGTAATACTTTAGGAAAAGTATTACTTTTGGATTTTTTAATTTTTTTGGTGCAAATCTTAGGAAAGAATTTGCTTTTGATGATTTTTTTTTAATTTTTTTGTATTTTTAAGTTTTTGATTTTTTTATGTTTTTTGATTTTTTTTTAACAAGAAAAATAACGTTCAAAATTGAACGGATCCCAAAATCCAAATCTTCTCACGAAAAATCGTCAATCGTCACGAGCGAAGCGGCAGCGGCGCCAATTTAATGTAGGAATTTTTCAATTCTTTTTATATCTCTATTTATCGTTCCTCGACTCGACCCGAATTGATATCCAATTTTATCGTAAAGATTAATTGTTTTCGGTGAATAGTACTTGTTTGGTATTTAAAACTAAAAACTATTTAATGTATTTAAAAAGAAAATACTTTTACACTATTTAAGATTTAATTAAACAATTTAAAACTATTTAAAAATTATCAACTAATAAATTTATTTTGAAAATTACTTTTATTATTTAATAAGCAAAATCTATTTAAAACTATTTTTTTAGTTAAAAACTAAATTAATTAAAATTTATATTACTAAAAAAGACTAATTTATTTAAAAAAACTAATTTTAAATTTCTAAAATAATAAAATATATTTTTTATTTAAAACTTTATAAATGTAATTTATTAAACTAATAATTATAATTAACTTAAAATTAAAACTTGTAAATAAATCTATTTAAAAAAACTGACAGCTAACAAACAGACTATATTAATAGCCAAAGCTATAATAAAACTAAAGAGAGAAGCTAGAACAAATGGTTAGCACGTTGGGTTGTTACCCATGAGTCACGAGGTCGAAACCCGTTGAGGACAATTTTTTGGATGATTATTTTTTTGCGATTGAAAATTTTGTGACAGATTTGTTATCCACCAACAAACAGACCAAACTAAATCATAACCAACAAATCACAAACAAACTGATATACAGTAATAATCAGCATATAGCATAATAAATACTCTATAACAGTAAAAGTGCAAAGAAGGCATTAAATCGATTATGTTCTAAACAAATCTCCCAGTTCCTAAACTTAGCAGATCAAGCACCTATAACACAATAACAAAACAGCTTAGCGGTAGAATAACAATACTCAACAAACTCAAACTCAAACTAAAACTAATTCATAAAAACATAAACCAAAACAGACTAATCCATAAACTCAGATTTAAAGCAGATTAAACTAATTACTAAGAGAATTAAATGTGCTTGACCTTTTATTGAAGATAACCGTTGAGACGAAGGTAAGCGCTGAGCTACCTTGGAACTAAATCGACCCCAAAACGCCTCGAACCACCATTAAACGACAAACAACGAACCACCATTAAACGAGCAGAACATCACGAACTATATCATAACCCCGAACCAGTATTTGTTTAAAGTCTAACAGTGGGTTAAACTTTTTCCCAATCTCACTTTTTATTATTCCCGTAAGCTATAACTAAAGCTTAAGTAAATTAAAAAAACATATTGAAATTAAAAACTCACTTTTATTAATATCCAAAATTTAATACAATACTTAAAAAGAAATTACATAAATCCTACACCTAAATTGACATTATAAAATTAAAGAAAGAAAAGGGACCATTTTACATCTATTTTGGGGGGTTTTTATATGCAAACCCGTAGCCCCTTGGTGGTAACTTTGTTGAGAAGCTGACTTGATCTTGGCCGTCCAACACATCTTTCTCTTTCTTTCTTTTGATCTTGCGGCTAATATCCAATTACCATCACACGGATTGCCATCGTGTATGGGTTTGTGTTTCTTGTGCTTTCTCTAAGATGAGGTGTCATCCAATGATTGGAGGAGTGGTGAGGAATGATGTGGCTTGACCAATCAGATCAAGGCAAGGAGCCACGTCACTGCTTGTTACTCCATCTCTTTGCCCCGAAAAACTTGGGAATTAATTCCCAAGTGTGTGAATCACTCGTGCCTCAAAAAGCCCCAATATTTATTTATTAGGGTTTGGGTAAACAGTGTTTTTACAAGTTATTTGGGGGTTGGGTGAAAATGAAGATGGAACATTGGATATAACGAAAAGTGTGTGTGATACGTTTTATGAAAGTTTGACCAAATGAAAATACTTTTAACTTTATCATGTATTCCCGTCCATAGCTTGCAATCACAAATGGGTTTTGGAGGCCCGTCTTATACAAAGTTGCTATCATATTGGGCTTTTAGCCCAACTTTATCACAAACCGTCCCTTTTGTTATCTAACTTGGGCCTTTGATGGGCTTTTATTCCAAAGTAAATAGCATGCTCTTCAAATAGGCTTTTGGGTCCATTAACCAAAAGCGGGACCCACAAAGCCCAAATTTCTTCATAAAGATTAAATCCGCTAAAAACGAGCTTGACTTTGGCTTTGTCGATCTTTTCTTCAAACTCCGTGTCGTTTTTGCCGGTTTTCATGATCTTTGGTTCCTTTGGAGTTTTTGCACTTTTGGTTCTTTGATTTTGACTTTGTCTCTTTCTTTGACTTTTCTTCAATAATTGACCGTGAAATCTCCGTGTTTTCTTTCCTTTTGATCTTTTGTACCTATTTCACACAAAAACACAAAACTACGCGTAATTCCGACTTTTACGATATTAAACACATGATTAGGTCTTGTTTTTCATTGATTTTAGTGGTAAAAGGATAAGTGTTTACACACTTATTAAATTGCATCGGTCTTTATGAGAAACGAAACTAAAATATACATAAGTTACAAATGATGGTACATATATATTTTCTCAAAGATTTGAAAATGATCATGCAGATACAAGTTCACATGTAGTGGATCCAATAAATATTGTATAAGTCTGGCAATGTGATAAATAAGTGATATGCGTCTAAAATATATATGAATAGAGCTCGTGTGATGTTGAGATTTTATAAGATATAAAATGCATGAAGCATTCTGGTGATTTTTTATTAAGGCATACAAGAAAAGTTCTCGAGAACACTACATGATTGCACTAAATTTATCATGTTTAGAGCATATATTTTATAATCGCCTTAGTGTGTATTAGTGTGCTAAATAAAGAGTTGCAATTATAAAGGCGATATGAAGCATAAAATTAGAATTTAAAAGAAAAGACGAAGTTTGTCTTAGTTTCGAGATTGAACATCTTAAAGGTGAAATATGTGTGCATCGTGAAAACTAAAGACACGTTTTATCATTACATTAATAAACAAATTTTGCGTTCATGGGATTACATGAAGTTGAAAAGATCCCCTTGATTATAAAGATGTGATCATCAGGGGAAGAGAAGATACGCGTTGCACTTTTTTTTCCTTGACCAAGGTTTTGTCCCCGCAGGGTTTTTTGGCAAGGTTTTTAATGAGGCAACATCCCCGAGCGTATAAAGTAATTATGTACTCTTTTTCCTTCACTAGACTTTTGTCCTACTAGGTTTTGTCTAGTAAGGTTTTAACGAGGCATAATTCTCACATGGAAATTCAAGGAGGATTTTATTGATAAATGTGGAATCCGTGTCCATATTTTTTTTCTAGCAGTTATCTAAATCATGTATTTTTCCTTCACTATATTTTTGTCCCAATGGGTTTTTTCTAGTAAGGTTTTAACAAGACATATTCTTCAAGTGTAACCGTTATTACGGCTACTTCATCCAGCCATACGAAGATTCTGATAAGAAGACAACAGTGTTTTCTATGAAGATAACATAACATGCATTGTTCAACTTAGAGGAGGTTACATCAAAGGCGATAAGACAAAACATATTCTACGAAGTACTTTTTTACTCATGACTTAGAAAAGAGCGGTCATATTTTAGTTTAACAAGTTCGTTCATGCGACAATTTAGCGGATCTCACTACAACAAAACAAGTTTTAGGTTCGCCCTTTTTCTAGGGTCGACTTAGTCGTCCCTTGGTTAAGTGGGGGTCCACCAGTTTTACAAGAAAAATCAAATCAAGGAGGTTGTGGGGACAAAGTGGGGCCCATGTAACATAGGGACGACTAAGTCGTCCCTAGGTGAAGAAAACTTATTTTTCCCTTTTTCTAATCACATTTAAATATTTAAAATTATTTAAAATTAATATAAATATTTTTCTGTGAAAAGTTTAAAATTAAAGTGGGGCCCATGTAACTTAGGGATGACTAAGTCGTCCCTAGGTGAAGCAAATTTATTTTTCTTCTTTTTTTATCACATTTAATTATTTAAAATTATTTAAAATTAATATAATTATTTTTCTGTAAAAATTTTTAGATAAAAGTGGGAAAATATATTGGAAAAATTTAGGGACGACTTTTTCGACCCTAAATTACATAGGGAAGTCGTCCCTAAATTTCCCCCCATATTTTCTGAAAATTTTCCAAAAAATTTAAATACCCCGCTAATAAATTAAATGACCCGGTAAAAGTGGATATATTTAGGGACGACTTTTTCGACCTTAAATTACATAGGGAAGTCGTCCCTAAGTGAAAACTTTATATATATTTCAAATTAACTTTTATATTTGTTTAAAAAAACATTATCTGTAACACCCCCACAATTGCTATGCGCAGCGAAACTACAACAATGGGTGCTACACAGTATTCATTGCACACAAGATATATCAAACGACGCTAAAAGACGTCAACATAAAACTTGAATTTAAAATTGTTAGATGATACATGTCCACGGTTTTTCCAACCCCAATTAGTACAACAGAGTTTAGCGTTTTCGGTCCCCATGAATCTCAACCCAAGAATTCCAGTTTTACAACAACATAACATTAAACTTAAAAATTGTTTAAGTAGAAAAGGAGGAAAAACAAGCGGACTCCAAGCCATACACACAACATCCATCACATGCATGCTCTATTCTACACTTCAGCGGTTACCTGAAACACATGCCAAAATTTTGGTCAACGAAAACGTTGAGTGGAATTCATAGGTTTTTCAATCAATTTGAACGTATATAAAATAAAAACCATTCGTGATCATTTATAGACTTGTCGATCAAACAATCTATAATCAGGATACTGACAATTGTGTTTAAGCTCATGACACTAATCCGTTAACTCAATCACCCGCGTAATAAATACCGGCGTGATTCAGATGAAACCAGTGCCCCTTCTAAAGGCATCAGTTGCAATTATACCTTATTTCTCATACAAAATAATCTACCGCAGAACTTACTAAAAGTACAGCTTCTCGGCTAGCATTGGGTCGTTAACCCCGTAGTACTACAAATTGCATAAGCGGCTATTTCCCCCTACTCGAGGGCAGGACAATAGTTAATAGTTCATGATTTTAGGGACTTTTGCAACTTTGGTACTCAACACAATTTCTAAGGCAACTTTCGGGTCTAACAATCATTCATGATATACGTTCCTTTTAAAAACTAGCATGCATTTCCCTCGCGGGTAAAACAATTTGAAATAAATATAATCGAGGCTATAAATTCACACCTTAGATATTAAGTAGTCGGTAGTTCGAGGGATGATCACTGACGATGAAACGGATGCCCGGTTAAATCAACACCTATCACAAATAACGCGTAATGAGTAATCTCATTTAAATACCTTACGGTACTGTATAAAATACATAAGTAATAGTCACTTAGGACAAGTATAACTCACGCCAAAAACAAAATAACAAGCATCACTCATTTTATACCATTCATTCTCATTACTTACGTTGTCCATTTTTACTCATTCTCGCCGGTACTTGACTAAAGTACGGGCTGTTTTACCATGTTCAACCACACTTATAAAAATTGACAAAATTCTCAAAAATCCTATAAGACCTGTAGATGACATGTTTTTAAGCCCAATAAAAGTTTTTACTTTTACGACCCGTTACGCAACGCTTTTCCAAATCTACATTTTACGGGCTGAATTTGCACTTCGACCAATTTTGACCTCTTTGACCTATATGAAAAGTACCTTTGACTTCTTTGACTCCTAAGTCAACATATAGACCCATTTATACAGGTTAGGGACCAAATTTTGACCCTTGACCATTTACCAATTTATACTTGTGACCCTCGGGATTTGACTAAAACTTTACATAAATTCGGATTATGAAAGTCCTCGTCTCCCGGTACTCGATCTTTAAAACGTCATAACTTTTAGCTCGTTTTGAGTCACGGGCTCTACCTTATACCAAATTAAAGATAAAAAGACCCTCTACAACTACATTTTGTTTTCAAGACCTGGAAGAAAAATAATTTTTATGAAATGACCATAAAGTTTCTGCCTAAATTTGGCTACTCCAAAATCACGCTTACACTCGATTCCAAGCCTATCCATCACTACTAGGCATCATCCTAAGCCTCCTAAACATATCCAAACACAAGATTTCAGTCCTACCCCTATTGATCAACCAAACTCAAAATCCTAATCATCTAAAAATGAACATGCAACCAACTAAACCTATGTAAAACATCATTAAACAATAAACCAAACACAAGGAAAAGCTCAAAATTCATCAACCACCATGGCTCCCCAAACACCCCTATTGCCGTGGGGTTTGGGTGCCCCAATCACCACAACCAAATTGATTTTGGTGGGTTTTTATTGGTGATTATGCTTCCATAACACATGAATTCAACATGCATTACAACAATTAGCCTCAAAAACGAATTTGGATCATCATGAAAATTTTTGGAAAATTTTTGTTAGTGCATGTGGGATTTAAGCACATAGAAATGTAGGGAATGACCAAATTAGATGTGGTCTAACCTTAATTTTAAAGAAAATCAAGTGAAAAAAAGTTTTTGATGGTGTTCTTGGTGGGTTGGGGGTTAGCCGTCGGCTATAGAGCAAAGAGAGAGAGAGAGTTGGATTTTGTTTTTGTGAAATGAATCTATGTGTTTGTGTTTGTGTAGTTTTGGTACATTGGGAGGGACCAAAATGGTAAATTTTGCTTTCTTTTGGCCTTAAGTTGAAAACGTCCTCAAAACTTTGCGGGTTCGACTCACTAGTCAATTTTGAAAATTTTACGGGAGTCGGAAATCTTCCCGAACACTCCAAAATATTTTTGGGATACTTTAAATGTACTCGGAAGGCTATAAAACTCACCCGACTCAACTTAACACGAACCGTAAATAAAATTCTCGAAAAATTACATTATCGATAAATCGTCAATAATTATATAAAATTGGGCATCCATCGGGATCGTAATCGTCATCGTCCTTCTTGAATCGTCAATCGTAAAAATTATAACCTCGAACATCGGCTTTAACCAAAATACTTATAAATATGGAAATTAAAATTTATTAAAAATTTCAAAAATTAGCGTAATTTAGGGTAACGTTAATGACCTCGGTTCTAGGGTGTCACATCCACCCCTCCTTAAAGAGAGCGACGTCCCGGCGCTCGCCTCTTCTTGTACTCACATTTCGTTCTACTGGAACAGATGAGGATACCTTTCCTTGAAAAAGTCCTCACGTTCCCAAGTGTATTCCGGTCTACGCTTAGAATTCCATCGGACCTTCACAATAGGAATCCTACTACGCTTCAACCGCTTGACCTCTCGGTCCATAATCTCCACGGGTTCTTCCACAAAGTGCATTTTGTCGTCCAGTCGAATCTCGTCCAAAGGAATCACCAATTCCTTATCCGCCAAACTCTTCTTCAGGTTCGATACGTGAAACGTGTCGTGGATAGCACTAAGTTCGGTCGGCAATTCTAACTTGTACGCTACTGGTCCAATTCGTTCAACGATCTTAAACGGTCCAATATACCTCGGACTCAACTTTCCTTTCTTCCCAAAACGAATTACACCCTTCCACGGCGATACCTTGAGCATAACCATATCTCCAACTTCAAACTCCAACGGTTTCCTTCGGTTATCGGCATAACTCTTCTGTCGGCTTCTCGTAGCAAGTAGTCGGTTCTTGATTTGTACAATCTTTTCTGTCGTTTCTAAAACCATTTCGGGTCCAGTCAATTGACTTTCCCCTACTTCACTCCAACACACTGGCGATCTATACTTCCTTCCATACAATGCTTCGAACGGTGCTGCTTTGATACTCGCATGGTAACTATTATTGTACGAAAATTCCACTAGAGGCAAGTGGCGTTCCCAACTTCCTCCAAAATCAATCACGCATGCTCGGAGCATGTCCTCCATCGTTTGAATAGTTCGTTCACTCTGGCCGTCAGTTTCCGGGTGATAAGCCGTGCTTAAACTCAATTCAGTGCCCATCACACGTTGAAGCGATTTCCAAAATTCCGACGTAAATCTACTGTCGCGATCCGAAATGATCGATAACGGCACTCCATGTCTACAGACGATCTCTTTCACGTACACGCTGGCGAGTTTTTCCATGCTGTCCGTCTTCTTCATAGGTAAGAAATGAGCAGATTTCGTCAACCTATCCACAATTACCCATATCATATCACATCCACTAGGAGTCCTAGGTAAACCCGTCACGAAATCCATAGCGATTTTCTCCCATTTCCATTCTGGGATCTCTGGTTGTACCAACAATCCAGATGGTTTCTTATGTTCTGCTTGAACCTTCGCGCAAGTCAAACACTTACTAACGTAACGAGCAATATCTGCCTTCATATTCGGCCACCAATAAACTTTCTTCAGGTCGTGGTACATTTTATCCGATCCAGGATGTATCGAATACTTCGACTTATGCGACTCATTCATAACCAATTCTCGAACTCCAGGCTTTCCTTCCTCAGATGAACACAGTGGTAACCAAATCCGATTCTCAAAATATCTCAGTCCGTCAGACCTAATCACGAAAAGAGGTTTCAACATTCGTCCCAAGTTTTCGGCTTCAACATTCCCTTTCATTAGTCCTCTCTCTTGAGCCTTCAGTATAGTTTCGGTTAAGTCAACGCTCTCAGTCATCACTAAAGCTCTAACCCTCAAAGGTTTCTCCCGTTCCTTCCTACTCAGTGCATCCGCTACAACATTCGCCTTCCCAGGGTGATAGCGAATTTCGCAGTCATAATCACTCAGTAGTTCAACCCATCGTCTCTGTCGCATATTCAACTCCTTTTGATCTAAAATGTGCTGCAAACTCTTGTGGTCAGTGAATACAACACACTTTGTCCCATACAGATAGTGTCTCCACAATTTCAACGCAAAAACTACAGCCCCTAATTCCAAATCGTGCGTCGTGTAGTTCTCCTCATTCTTCCTTAGTTGCCTCGACGCGTAAGCTATCACCTTTTCACGTTGCATTAATACCGCTCCATAACCCTTACGAGACGCATCACAATACACTACGAAGTCTTCGGTTCCTTCAGGCAATGACAATATCGGTGCGGAACATAACTTATCCTTGAGCGTTTTGAAAGCAAGTTCTTCCTCATTTCCCCATTCATACACCCTATTCTTTTCGGTAAGCCTTGTCAATGGTTTTGCAATCAACGAAAATCCTTCAATGAACCTTCGATAATACCCCGCTAAACCCAGAAATTGTCGAACTTCAGTCGGCGTCGTCGGTGCTGACCATTCCCTGATCGCTTCGATCTTGGCAGGATCCACACGAACTCCCTTACTATCAATCACATGACCTAGAAACTGCACTGATTCCAACCAAAATTCACACTTAGAGAATTTTGCATACAACTTCTCCTTCTTTAACAACTCCAAAATCTTCCTCAGGTGCTTCTCGTGCTCCTCCTTACTCTTAGAGTAAATAAGTATATCATCGATGAAAACAATAACAAACTTATCTAGATACGGCTTGCACACGCGATTCATGAGGTCCATGAATACAGCAGGCGCGTTCGTCAACCCAAACGGCATCACTCGAAATTCAAAGTGTCCATACCGCGTACGAAAGGCAGTTACAGGGATATCCTCCTCTCTTACACGCAGTTGATGATACCATGATCTTAAATCGATCTTTGAGTATACACTGGAACCTTGCAATTGATCGAACAAATCGTCAATCCTCGGCAATGGGTACCGATTCTTAACCGTCAGCTTATTGAGTTCCCTATAGTCAATACACATCCGAAACGAACCATCTTTCTTCTTTACGAACAACACTGGCGCTCCCCAAGGTGATGAGCTCGGCCTAATAAATCCTTTGTCCATTAATTCCTTCAGTTGATCCGCTAATTCCTTTAACTCAGATGGTGCTAAGCGATAAGGTGCACGTGCAACCGGCGCAGCTCCTGGCACTAAATCAATTCGAAACTCGACCTCACGGGTAGGCGGTAAACCCGGAAACTCGTCTGGAAAAACTTCCGGATACTCGCAAATAACTGGTACCTCTTCAATCCTCGCCTCTAAATCACCATCACTCGAAACTTGTGCCAAAAACACATCGCATCCGCTCTCTACATACTTCATCATTTTCAAACAGGAAATCACCTTCAAACGAGAAGTGCATTCGTCCCCCTTTACCGTCAAAACCTTATTCCGCAACGAAATCTGAACTAATCTCTCGCCACAGACGATCATAGCACTGTGCGCCATTAGCCAATCCATTCCCACAATCACGTCAAACGATCCTAGCTCTATGGGCATCAAGTCGATTTTAAAAGCGTAATTTCCTAACTTCAGGGTACACCCTTTCAGTATAGAATTCGTACTAACAATTTTTCCATCGGCTAACTCAACGTTATAACTAGTCGCTAACAACACTGGTTCTCTATCAATATGACGACTAAATTTAACATCTACAAAACTCTTGTCGGAGCCAGAATCAAACAAAATACTAGCATAACAAGCGTCTAGCAAAAACGTACCGGTAACCACATTGGGACCCTGTGGTTTATCAGCCGTTCCCACTTGATACACAGCAGCCGCATTGTTGCCTCCCCGCTTGTTTCCTGCCTTCGGGCAATTCGCTTGCACATGACCCCTTTCTCCACAACTATAACATCCCCTCATTCTGATAGCATTAGCCCCAGTGGCTACTCCTCCCGTTCGACAACCAGATGTCCTATGACCTGCTTTCCCACACTTGCCGCATGCAGGCGGGCAATTTCCAACATGATACAAATTGCACTTACCACAATGGGGATTCACTTTCACACCTCTAGGGTTCGTCACTGCCCTCATCCCTTCGTTCCTTCTCTGATTAAACTGCTGATTACGGTTTGGCCCATGGTTGTTTCGATTTCCACCTCGGTTCTGGCCTTGGGATTGGTTGCTTTGTGCCGCTTCCCATTTCCTCTTGTTGCCTTCAGCAATGTAGTTCTGCTTGTCCTGGAGCTTGACGTCCATCAATGCGTGTGCCATCTGAACCGCTTCATCAAACGATCCAGGTTTCGACGAAGTTGTTTCACCTTTGATATTGCTGGATAAACCCTTAATATACTGTTTCATTTTCTTGGTGTCATTGGCAAAAACATCTGGACACAAAAGGCTTAATTCGTTGAACCTCCTGGTGTAAGCAGCTATATCGTTGTTCTTCAAGGTCAAGTGCCTCAACTCATCCTCCAATTGCCCCAATTCCTCTTCCGGGCAAAACTTCTTAGTCAATAGAGCTTTTGTCGCATTCCACGTCCTTGCATTCGCTACAGCCAATCCAACCGTAGCTACCTGAGTATTCCACCAACTTAACGCATCATCAAGAAACGTAGCAGCTGCAAACTTCACTTTATCCGCTTCTGCACAACCACTGATTTCAAACGTACTTTCAACCTTTTCCAACCATCGTCTAAGTTCTAAAGCTCCACCCGTTCCACGGAACTGCGTGGGACCGCACTTCATAAAACTAGAATAGGTACACACTCTCGGGGCTTGCTGTCTCCCCGCGTTCCTTCCCTGGTCCTGATTTCTCCCGGCTCGGTCAGCTTCTAACGCATTTGCTATAGCTTCCTGAATCATGGTGTTAACACGATCGGCGGTCAACTTTGGAGGCATGGTGTTATCGAATATCTCTTTCTACAAGACAGGGAAAATAGAAAAACAATGTAAGTATACACATCAAGTTTCCCAGACATAATATACATACAACGACACATCACTACGGAGTTACTAATATTCATCAATTCACATCACAAAAGATCAAATTTAAGACATATCACAGATCATGAAAGGTAACATAGATTGTATTGATAATTAACCAAAATCGTGACAAGTATTGCCACTACAATCGTTCACCATAAAACTTCAAGTACTTGAGTTTCTCGTCATAATACCATCATACAAAGGTCTAAAACAGTTCTATTACAATGATCAAAGAAAATACAAAACAAGTAACTAGGCATGTGGTGATCCACACGGCCTCTTGGATGGCGGCTCGTCGTCGTCTTCCTCGGTTTCCTCATCACTATCGTCCTCATCCACATCATCCACTTTTCTCTTTCCTTTATCATCCGGCCCACATTCCGTCTCCTTTTTCGTCCCTGATGTGGATCCACACTCAATCGCTACCTGACTTCCCACCGTAATACAAGCACCTCCAGTAGGCGGCTGAATCATAAAGTCGTTTGCCTACATCTCCAAATCGTCCACGAATCTCCAATCCGGGGGCAATGATGCTCTAACGCGATGCTCCCAACTCTGCATCCTCGACAACCTCATTTGATCCTCCCTAACACGGTCAAGACTAGCACTCAAATTTGCAACCATTGATCTTAAACTGTTGATGTCACTTTTGTTCACATTCCCATCATACTCAACTCTTGCAGTCCTTTCCAACAGTCTTTGATGTTCCCTTTCATTCTTATCAAACCTCTTAATTACCCTAGTCTCAACTACAAACCGCTCATACATCAACCTTTCCATCCTTCCCAAACGACCTGCGGGATCCCAGTAGTGTCTTGGCCTCGGAAAGTAGACCCTTGCAATATTCTCATGAATCGATGGCGACTTGGATGATTTGATGGACTCTCCACTGCTCTCGTTACTTACTCGAACAAATCCTGGCACTGTTCTCAAATAATCCTTACAATTGTCCATCGGGCGATTAAAGGGTTGCTGCTCATAACGACCGGTCGGTGGTACCTCATAACCCTTCGGCGAATTCGGGGATTGAAACAAATCAGGTTCGGTCTGGCCTACAGCATTCTCGGGAATGCCATCATCCATTAGCTCCTCGGGCTCTTCTTCGGAATCCTCACTCTCGTCACTACTCATGCTGAAATTATCCACCTCACTTTCGTCATTGTCGTTTTCCGGCCCTATTTCCTCTTCTGGAGCGATCCATCCATTATCATTATCCGGCGGGTTCGGAGGAAACGGTCCCCCTTCGTGACCTACGACGTAATCGTTTCCATTATCATTAGGCGGTACCTCGGCCATTCCTGCAATAACTGCGAATTTCGGAGGGTACATAAGTAATTATACAATAATTATAAATACATGCATGCAAATGCAATGCAAAGGTGGTACATATGCCCGAAATGTAATAATATGATGCTCATGCATGATTAATACAAAAATTACGATGTCGGATATTCCACGTAAAATTCAACGTCTACATATAGTAATTCCATACTTACGTAATAATTACCCACATATATACTTCACTCAAAAGTATACGTCAAATGCCATAAATACAACAATAGATCTTACCGGAGCCATGCAGGATAGTTGTGTGTGCTTGGACCCTTTCTTACGACACCAAAAGTTATAGTTTAGGATTTTCAAAAACGACCTAGTTCTCTATAACTCGTGGCTCTGATTACCAATCTGTAACACCCCCACAATTGCTATGCGCAGTGGAACTACAACAATGGGTGCTACACAGTATTCATTGCACACAAGATATATCAAACGACGCTAAAAGACGTCAACATAAAACTTGAATTTAAAATTTTTAGATGATACATGTCCACGGTTTTTCCAACCCCAATTAGTACAACAGAGTTTAGCGTTTTCGGTCCCCATGAATCTCAACCCAAGAATTCCAGTTTTACAACAACATAACATTAAACTTAAAAATTGTTTAAGTAGAAAAGGAGGAAAAACAAGCGGACTCCAAGCCATACACACAACATCCATCCCATGCATGCTCCATTCTACACTTCAGCGGTTACCTGAAACACATGCCAAAATTTTGGTCAACGAAAACGTTGAGTGGAATTCATAGGTTTTTCAATCAATTTGAACGTATATAAAATAAAAACCATTCGTGATCATTTATAGACTTGTCGATCAAACAATCTATAATCAGGATACTGACAATTGTGTTTAAGCTCATGACACTAATCCGTTAACTCAATCACCCGCGTAATAAATACCGGCGTGATTCAGATGAAACCAGTGCCCCTTCTAAAGGCATCAGTTGCAATTATACCTTATTTCTCATACAAAATAATCTACCGCAGAACTTACTAAAAGTACAGCTTCTCGGCTAGCATTGGGTCGTTAACCCCGTAGTACTACAAATTGCATAAGCGGCTATTTCCCCCTACTCGAGGGCAGGACAATAGTTAATAGTTCATGATTTTAGGGACTTTTGCAACTTTGGTACTCAACACAATTTCTAAGGCAACTTTCGGGTCTAACAATCATTCATGATATACGTTCCTTTTAAAAACTAGCATGCATTTCCCTCGCGGGTAAAACAATTTGAAATAAATATAAGCGAGGCTATAAATTCACACCTTAGATATTAAGTAGTCGGTAGTTCGAGGGATGATCACTGACGATGAAACGGATGCCCGGTTAAATCAACACCTATCACAAATAACGCGTAATGAGTAATCTCATTTAAATACCTTACGGTACTGTATAAAATACATAAGTAATAGTCACTTAGGACAAGTATAACTCACGCCAAAAACAAAATAACAAGCATCACTCATTTTATACCATTCATTCTCATTACTTACGTTGTCCATTTTTACTCATTCTCGCCGGTACTTGACTAAAGTACGGGCTGTTTTACCATGTTTAACCACACTTATAAAAATTGACAAAATTCTCAAAAATCCTATAAGACCTGTAGATGACATGTTTTTAAGCCCAATAAAAGTTTTTACTTTTACGACCCGTTACGCAACGCTTTTCCAAATCTACATTTTACGGGCTGAATTTGCACTTCGACCAATTTTGACCTCTTTGACCTATATGAAAAGTACCTTTGACTTCTTTGACTCCTAAGTCAACATATAGACCCATTTATACAGGTTAGGGACCAAATTTTGACCCTTGACCATTTACCAATTTATACTTGTGACCCTCGGGATTTGACTAAAACTTTACATAAATTCGGATTATGAAAGTCCTCGTCTCCCGGTACTCGATCTTTAAAACGTCATAACTTTTAGCTCGTTTTGAGTCACGGGCTCTACCTTATACCAAATTAAAGATAAAAAGACCCTCTACAACTACATTTTGTTTTCAAGACCTGGAAGAAAAATAATTTTTATGAAATGACCATAAAGTTTCTGCCTAAATTTGGCTACTCCAAAATCACGCTTACACTCGATTCCAAGCCTATCCATCACTACTAGGCATCATCCTAAGCCTCCTAAACATATCCAAACACAAGATTTCAGTCCTACCCCTATTGATCAACCAAACTCAAAATCCTAATCCTTAAAAAATGAACATGCAACCAACTAAACCTATGTAAAACATCATTAAACAATAAACCAAACACAAGGAAAAGCTCAAAATTCATCAACCACCATGGCTCCCCAAACACCCCTATTGCCGTGGGGTTTGGGTGCCCCAATCACCACAACCAAATTGATTTTGGTGGGTTTTTATTGGTGATTATGCTTCCATAACACATGAATTCAACATGCATTACAATAATTAGCCTCAAAAACGAATTTGGATCATCATGAAAATTTTTGGAAAATTTTTGTTAGTGCATGTGGGATTTAAGCACATAGAAATGTAGGGAATGACCAAATTAGATGTGGTCTAACCTTAATTTTAAAGAAAATCAAGTGAAAAAAAGTTTTTGATGGTGTTCTTGGTGGGTTGGGGGTTAGCCGTCGGCTATAGAGCAAAGAGAGAGAGAGAGTTGGATTTTGTTTTTGTGAAATGAATCTATGTGTTTGTGTTTGTGTAGTTTTGGTACATTGGGAGGGACCAAAATGGTAAATTTTGCTTTCTTTTGGCCTTAAGTTGAAAACGTCCTCAAAACTTTGCGGGTTCGACTCACTAGTCAATTTTGAAAATTTTACGGGAGTCGGAAATCTTCCCGAACACTCCAAAATATTTTTGGGATACTTTAAATGTACTCGGAAGGCTATAAAACTCACCCGACTCAACTTAACACGAACCGTAAATAAAATTCTCGAAAAATTACATTATCGATAAATCGTCAATAATTATATAAAATTGGGCATCCATCGGGATCGTAATCGTCATCGTCCTTCTTGAATCGTCAATCGTAAAAATTATAACCTCGAACATCGGCTTTAACCAAAATACTTATAAATATGGAAATTAAAATTTATTAAAAATTTCAAAAATTAGCGTAATTTAGGGTAACGTTAATGACCTCGGTTCTAGGGTGTCACATTATACATATTTAAAAAAACTTTATACATATTTAAAAAACTTTATACGTATTTAAGAAAACTTTATACATATTAAAAAAACTTTATACATATTTAAGAAAAACTTTATACATATTTAAAAAAACTTTATACATATTTAAAAAAAACTTTATGTATATTTTTTAAAAACTTTATATTTATTTAAAAAACTTTATACATATTTAAAAAAAAATTTATACATATTTAAAAAAACTTTATGTATATTTTAAAAAACTTTATATATATTTTAAAAAAACTTTATATTTATTTAAAAAAACTTTATACATATTTAAAAAAACTTTATACATATTTAAAAAACTTTATGTATATTTTAAAAAAAACTTTATATATATTTTAAAAAAACTTTATATTTATTTAAAAAACTTATACGTATTTAAAAAAAACTTTAGATATATATTTAACACTTAAACACGCGCTTAATTAAACATAGCTATTACAACGATAATAGATTCATAAATAAGAAAAAAAAACACATCACAAACTAGTTCAAACTAAACATACAGATTAACACATAATAATAAAATACAAATTAACACATTAAAATAACAAACAGATTACTACTCAATGCTAAGATTTTCCATTTCATTTAAAAGCTCATGAAGTATTGCAGCCGATTGATATGCGTGGTCTTCAGGATGCCTTTCCATTTCTAATCTTGCCTCTAGCATCTTTATCTTTAGATCTTTGATCTTGCAATTGGAGCATTCAGTGGGTGCAGATTGAGAAGGACCTGTAGAAGAACTTGGATGTGAACCTTGAGGTGTTGAAGATCCAAGGGAAGATCTTATGCGGAGTTCGAGATCAAAATCATCCTTCCATTTAAAATATTTACATCCATAATCTTCTTTTTTAGTTGTTACAAAGTAAACAAATAACATGACATGTCATTTTAATAATCGCACGTATTACATAAATAAAACATTAGATTGTTTACCTTCAAAAGAGGACATGCATAGTAAAGTTTACCAAAGCTTTGAGATCGATGTGACTGTCTCAACATTATATATCCCTTTCCACATGGACACTTATAATCTTCAAGCGGATCCATCTTATGCAAAATCGGGTGGTGGTGGAGGTGAGTTTGGTATGAGAGGATAAGAGGTTGTGAGGATAAGAGCTACCATAAATAAAGATAAAAATTTAGGGTCGACACATTTAGGGACGACTTAGTTGACCCTAGATTTCCCGCCAACATTTTCCCCCCAGCATTTACCGCCAACATTTCTCGCCAAATTAAGGCTTTCCCGTATAACCGTAACATATCGACTCATCGGTTGAACCTCTAACGTATAACCCTAGCATATCGCCTCATCGGTTGAACCTATAACGTATAACCGTAACATATCGACTCATCGGTTGAACCTCTAACGTATAACCCTAGCATATCGACTCATCGGTTCAACCTATAACGTATAACCGTAACATATCGACTCATCGGTTGAACCTATAACGTATAACCGTAACATATCAACTCATCGTTTGAACATCTAACGTATAACCCTAGCATATCGACTCATCGGTTGAACCTATAACGTATAATCGTAACATATTTACTCATCGGTTAAACCTGTAACGTATAACCTTAGCATATCGACTCATCAGTTGAACCTTTAACGTATAACTGTAACATATCGACTCATCAATTGAACCTATAACGTATAACCCTAGCATATCGACTCATCGGTTGAACCTATAACGTATAACCCTAGCATATCGACTCATCGGTTGAACCTCTAACGTATAACCCTAGCATATCGACTCATCGGTTGAACCTCTAACGTATAACCCTAGCATATCGACTCATCGGTTGAACCTCTAACTAATAACCCTAGCATATCTACTCATCGGTTGAACCTCTAACTAATAACCCTAGCATATCAACTCATCGGTTGAACCTCTAACGTATAACCCTAGCATATCGACTCATCGGTTGAACCTCTAACTAATAACCCTTGCATATCAACTCATTGGTTGAACCTCTAACTAATAACCCTAGCATATCGACTCATCGGTTGAACCTATAACGTATAACCGTAACATATCGACTCATCGGTTGAACCTCTAACGTATAACCCTAGCATATCGACTCATCGGTTGAACCTCTAACGTATAAACCCTAGCATTTTGACTCATCGGTTGAACCTATAACATATAACCGTAACATATCGACTCATCGGTTGAACCTCTAACATATAACCCTAGCATATCGACTCATCGGTTGAACCTATAACGTAAAACCGTAACATATCGACTCATCAGTTGAACCTATAACGTATAACCCTAGCATATCGACTCATCGGTTGAAAATATAATGTATAACCATAACATATCAACTCCTCGGTTGAACCTATAACGTATAACCCTAACATATCGACTCATCAGTTGAACCTATAAAGTACAACCGTAACATATCGACTCATCGGTTGAACCTCTAACGTATAACCCTAGCATATCGACTCATCGGTTGAACCTATAATGTATAACCGTAACATATCGACTCATCAGTTGAACCTATAACGTATAACCCTAGCATATCGACTCATCGGTTGAACCAATAACGTATAACCATAACATATCGACTCATCGGTTAAACCTATAACGTATAACCCTAACATATCGACTCATCAGTTGAACCTATAACGTATAACCGTAACATATCGACTCATCGGTTGAACCTCTAACGTATAACCCTAGCATATCGACTAATCGGTTGAACGTATAACGTATAACCGTAACATATCGACTCATCAGTTGACCCTATGACGTATAACCCTAGTATATCGACTCATCGGTTGAACCTATAATGTATAACCCTAGCATATCGACTCATCGGTTGAACCTCTAACGTATAACCCTAGCATATCGACTCACCGGTTGAACCTCTAACGTATAACCCTAGCATATCGACTCATCGGTTGAACCTCTAATTAATAACCCTAGCATATCGACTCATCGGTTGAACCTCTAACAAATAACCCTAGCATATCGACTCATCGGTTGAACCTATAACGTATAACCGTAACATATCGACTCATCGGTTGAACCTCTACCGTATAACCCTAGCATATCGACTCATCGGTTGAACCTCTAACTAATAACCCTAGCATATCGACTCATCGGTTGAACCTATAACGTATAACCGTAACATATCGACTCATCGGTTGAACCTCTAACGTATAACCCTAGCATATCGACTCATCGGTTGAACCTATAACGTATAACCGTAACATATCGACTCATCAGTTGAACCTATAAATTATAACCCTAGCATATCGACTCATCAGTTGAACCTATAACGTATAACCCTAGCATATCGACTCATCGGTTAAACCTCTAACGTATAACCCTAGCATATCGACTCATCGGTTGAACCTCTAACGTATAACCCTAGCATATCGACTCGTCGATTGAACATATAACGTATAACCATAACATATCGACTCATCGGTTGAACCTCTAACGTATAACCCTAGCATATCGACTCATTGGTTGAACCTAACGTATAACCGTAACATATCGACTCATCAGTTGAACCTATAACGTATAACCCTAGCATATCGAATCATCGGTTGAACCTATAACGTATAACCATAACATATCGACTCATCGGTTGAACCTATAACGTATAACCCTAACATATCGACTCATCAGTTGAACCTATAACGTATAACCGTAACATATCGACTCATCGGTTGAACCTTTAGCGTATAACCCTAGCATATCGACTCATCGGTTGAACCTATAACGTATAACTGTAACATATCGACTCATCAGTTGAACCTATAACATATAACCCTAGCATATAGACTCATCGGTTGAACCTATAACGTATAACCCTAGCATATCGACTCATCGGATGAACCTATAACGTATAACCGTAACATATCGACTCATCAGTTGAACCTATAACGTATAACCCTAGTATATCGACTCATCTCTTGAACCTATAACGTATAACCGTAACATATCGACTCATCAGTTGAACCTATAACGTATAACCCTAGCATATCGACTCGTCGGTTGAACCTATAACATATAACCGTAACATATCGACTCATCGGTTGAACCTATAACGTATAAACCAAACATATCGACTCATCAGTTGAACCTATAACGTATAACCGTAACATATCGACTCATAGGTTGAACCTCTAACGTATAACCCTAGCATATCGACTCGTCGGTTGAACCTATAACGTATAACCGTAACATATCGACTCATCAGTAGAACCTATAACGTATAACCCTAGCATATCGACTCATCGGCTGAACCTATAACGTATAACCGTAACATATCGACTCATCGGTTGAACATATAACGTATAACATATTGTCTTAGACTCGGTTGAACCTATAACGTATAACTGTAACATATCGACTCATCGGTTGAACCTATAACGTATAACCCTAACGTATCGACTCATCAGTTGAACCTCTAACGTATAACCGTAACATATCGACTCGTCAGTTGAACCTATAACGTATAACCCTAGCATATCGACTCACCGGTTGAACCTCTAACGTATAACCCTAGCATATCGACTAATCGGTTGAACCTCTAATTAATAACCCTAGCATATCGACTCATCGGTTGAACCTCTAACTAATAACCCTAGCATATCGACTCATCGGTTGAACCTATAACGTATAACCGTAACATATCGACTCATCGGTTGAACCTCTACCGTATAACCCTAGCATATCGACTCATCGGTTGAACCTCTAACTAATAACCCTAGCATATCGACTCATCGGTTGAACCTATAACGTATAACCGTAACATATCGACTCATCGGTTGAACCTCTAACGTATAACCCTAGCATATCGACTCATCGGTTGAACCTATAACGTATAACCGTAACATATCGACTCATCAATTGAACCTATAAATTATAACCCTAGCATATCGACTCATCAGTTGAACCTATAACGTATAACCCTAGCATATCGACTCATCGGTTAAACCTCTAACGTATAACCCTAGCATATCGACTCATCGGTTGAACCTCTAACGTATAACCCTAGCATATCGACTCGTCGATTGAACCTATAACGTATAACCATAACATATCGACTCATCGGTTGAACCTCTAACGTATAACCCTAGCATATCGACTCATTGGTTGAACCTAACGTATAACCGTAACATATCGACTCATCAGTTGAACCTATAACGTATAACCCTAGCATATCGAATCATCGGTTGAACCTATAACGTATAACCATAACATATCGACTCATCGGTTGAACCTATAACGTATAACCCTAACATATCGACTCATCAGTTGAACCTATAACGTATAACCGTAACATATCGACTCATCGGTTGAACCTTTAGCGTATAACCCTAGCATATCGACTCATCGGTTGAACCTATAACGTATAACTGTAACATATCGACTCATCAGTTGAACCTATAACATATAACCCTAGCATATCGACTCATCGGTTGAACCTATAACGTATAACCCTAGCATATCGACTCATCGGATGAACCTATAACGTATAACCGTAACATATCGACTCATCAGTTGAACCTATAACGTATAACCCTAGTATATCGACTCATCTCTTGAACCTATAACGTATAACCGTAACATATCGACTCATCAGTTGAACCTATAACGTATAACCCTAGCATATCGACTCGTCGGTTGAACCTATAACATATAACCGTAACATATCGACTCATCGGTTGAACCTATAACGTATAAACCAAACATATCGACTCATCAGTTGAACCTATAACGTATAACCGTAACATATCGACTCATAGGTTGAACCTCTAACGTATAACCCTAGCATATCGACTCGTCGGTTGAACCTATAACGTATAACCGTAACATATCGACTCATCAGTAGAACCTATAACGTATAACCCTAGCATATCGACTCATCGGCTGAACCTATAACGTATAACCGTAACATATCGACTCATCGGTTGAACATATAACGTATAACATATTGTCTTACACTCGGTTGAACCTATAACGTATAACTGTAACATATCGACTCATCGGTTGAACCTATAACGTATAACCCTAACGTATCGACTCATCAGTTGAACCTCTAACGTATAACCGTAACATATCGACTCGTCAGTTGAACCTATAACGTATAACCCTAGCATATCGACTCATCGGTTGAACCTATAACGTATAACCCTAACATATCGACTCATCGGTTGAACCTCTAACGTATAACCGTAACATATCGACTCATCGGTTATTAATTATTACAAACTAAGTATAACGTATATTTTAATATTAATTATAATAATTTATTTTGATTTTTATTATTAATTTTTATTATTAATTTTATTGCATAGAAGATATAATGTAAAAATGTATGAAAAACACCTAGGGACGACTTTTTCGTCCCTAAATATTAAGGAAAAGTCGTCCCTAAAAAACCCTCCAAACACTTAGCAAAATTTTGGAAAAATAGAAAAATTTGGCGAAAATTTAAATAACCCGCTTGGGTTTGAGTTTTCCCGGTATACACCTAGGGACGACTTAGTCGTCCCTAGGTTTTCCCAAGATCTAGGAACGACTTTGTCGTCCCTAAATTTCACACTAGAAGTCGTCCCAATGTTTTAATATGCGAAAAAAATACATTTATAATTAATCTAGGGACGACATAGTCGTCCCTAAATTACAAACGCTGGTCGTCCCTAAGTTACACTTATAGATCATGTATCTTATCTTCTTTCTCTCATTCACTGTGAAAAAAAAAACGGGACGAACTCCATCTCCACCACTTCATCAATTCATAAATTCGACCACCATCTCCACCCCATCATCAACCTCATCTGTCTCATCTCCACCACCACTCCTTCCCACCACACTCGCACACGAGCACGACCGTCCCATCACCACCGTCCCATAACCCATCACGACCAGTCCCATCATCACCGTCCCACATTTTGTTTAATTTTGTTTTTTTACCTAAATATAAAAGTAAATGATTTTTTTTAATAAATTAATTTTGTTTAATTTTGTTTATGTTTAATTATTATTAATGTTTGTTTTTTTGCCTAACACTGCCGTCACCACCACCACCACTTTCGTCGCGGCAGCAGTAGCAACCACCACCCCCACCGGCAGCAGCAGTAGCCACCACCACCACCAAAGGTGATTTTGGCTTAATATTTCGGCTTATGATTTCAGATTATATTTTAAGCTTAATTGATTTAGGCTTATTTAGGCTTAGTTGATTTCGGATTATATTTAGGCATAACTGATTTAGGCTTAGTTGATTTCGGCTTAATATATATATAGCTGATTTCAGCTTAAGTGATTTAGCATTAGTTGATTTCCGTTATATATAGTGCTTAATATATATATAGTTGATTTTGGCTTAATTGATTTAGGCTTAATGGAATTCGGCTTATATATGGCTTAATATTTATATAGGGATTTCGGGTTAATATTTTGGCTTGATATGAAATAAGCATGAGTTTAATTTTTTTATATGTTTGTCGTAGCCGAGACCCGAGTCACAGTCGCAGGGAACGAGTCACAGCCGAGAACCGAGACCCGTGTCACAGCTGAAAAAGGTAATGTTTTTTTTTGAAATCATTGGTGGTGTTTGTTTCAAATTAGATAAAATTTCGGAAACCAACTAATTTATATTTTTTTATTTTATGTTTGTGTTTGGCTAGCACCAGGACAGTCGGGACAACTTCCTCATCCAGACCTCTTTTTCTATCTTTCTATCTTTGCTGATTTCAGCCGTGACCGAGGTGTGTAATTAATATCATGTATATTTTTATTATATTATATATATGATATATGATTGTTAGTCTTTTGTAGTAAATAATTTTAGGAATATTTTAGGATTTTATCGATTAATTTCGGAAAATTCCCATCCGAAGTTAATCAACCTATAGAAAACCCGTTCGAAATTAATTTATTAGGAATTAATTTTGGAAAGTCCCCTGTTTGGGACTGCTTTTTGATGTTTTGTCTCATTTAGGATATGAATGCGTATAACTGGTTTATTATTTGAGATGATTTCGAAAGTATTTCTCCTTTACTCCTACGAATATGTCTTTAAACAGATATTTGGGGAGTAGAGGGGAAATGTTGTCGAAATTTTCTCAAATAGTAAACCGGTTATACGCATTCATATATGGGACGAAACATTCAAAAGGTGGGTTAGGATTGCCTTCCATAGTTGCACTAGGAAGAAAAAAAAAGAGTTCATATTCATTTGGTTAGTATGACATTTTACGTGTAAAAAAATAATTTATCTGAGTATGTTTATTTGCAACGCAGTTATGACAATTGATAAGAGTTGGACCACTGTAAACAATCATAATTCCAATGAGTTTTTAGATTGTCTTTTTGTATTCATCCAGGATTGTGAGAAATTTTTGCACCCCATCTCACAAAAGCTCCGTTGCCCATGTAGTCGTTGTTGTAACCGTGAAACGTTGGTTACCCTCGGCCAACTTGAGGCACACATATCCCAATACGGGTTTGACAAACGTTACACCACTTGGATATATCACGGTGAACAAATTCTTCCGTTACCTCCACTATTACCACATTCACCTGATCAAATTCACATGGATGCGTTTTTCGAAGATATTTATGCAAATAATATTCCAAATCCACCAAATGAAACTCCACCCTCTCAAACTCCACCAACTCAAACAACCGGTTCTCAACCAACCCAAACATCGGGTCCTAGTAACGAGTTTGAAGAGTTACTTGCTAGGTCTACCCAAAAGTTGTACACGGGTTGTGATATGAGCACATTGGAATTTACATCAGAGATTTCGCACATCAAGGTTTTACACAAAATAACTGATGTCGGGTTTAACAAAATTCTAGCTCTTCTCCAAAAGGCATGTTCTCCTAGTAAAGGGTACAATTTCCCGTCTTCATACTATGAAATAAAAAAGACATAAAAAAAGATCGGGTTAGGATATGAATCGATCCATGCTTGTATAAATGATTGTTTTTTATATTGGGGATCACTGGAAAACAAGGCGAGGGAAACTTGTCCAATCTGTAATGCGAGTAGATGGAAAAACCCAAAGAAGAAAAAGGGGACGCAATTAGTTGCCAACAAGGTGTTGCGTTACTTTCCGATAAAACCTAGACTACAACGTATGTTCAACACAAAAGACACAGCAAAGTGGATAACTTGGCATGCGACCGGACAGTCTAAGGAAGACTGTAAAATGAATCACCCTTGTGACGGCAAAGCATGGAAATATTTTGACATGATGAAACCTAAGTTCTCTTGTGACCCTAGAAACGTTCGATTAGGGTTGGCTGCTAATGGTTTTATTCCTTATGGCATGATGAGCCAAAATTACAGCATGTGGCCGGTTATATTGACAACATACAACACACCACCATGGATGTGTTTGAAAGAAACTTATTTAATGTTGACGATGTTAATTCTCGGCCCTAAATCAGCTGCAAAGGACATTGATGTTTTCTTGCAGCCTCCAATTAAAGAACTCAAAGAGTTATGGGAGGGAGTCTAGACGAAAGACGCTGCTACGGGTACTCATTTCAAAATGAAAGTGGCGGTTTTATGGACCATCAATGATTTTACAGCTCGAAGTAGTTTGTCTGGGTGGACTGGGAAAGGGTACCACGCATGCCCTACTTGTAATGTGGACACTCCATCGATGCATATCAACAGCGAAATCGTTTATGTTGGTTACAGAAGATGGTTAAGGACAAATCATCCAGAAAGGAAAAAATCTAAGGAATTCTACGGTTCTCCCGAAAATAAGCCTAAACCAAGAAAGTTTTCAGAACTTGATATCCAATTGCAGATTAGTAAAGTCTATAAATGTAAACCGGGGAAACATAAAACAATTCTCAAAGAGAACCGCCCCAAAAATCGAGATGTTGAATTGAACTGGAGTAAGCATTCTATCTTTTGGGATCTTGAGTATTGGTCCTTTCTTCTATTAAAACACTGTTACGATGTCATGCACATCGAAAAGAATTTCCTTGAGGCTTTACTGAATACCCTGTTACAGAACGACAAATCCAAAGACACGCCAAAGGCAAGGCTAGACTTGGAAAAAATGGGAGTTCGAAAGGAGTTGTGGTTAGTTAAAAAAGATAACGGGAAGTTTGATAAGCCTCATCCAAAGTTCTCTTTCACTCCAGAAAAAAGAAAACTTTTTTGTAAATTCATCAAAGGAGTCAGACTACCTGATGGCTTTGGTCCAACTTCAAGAAAAAAGTGACCGCTGATGATGACAATATAACGAACCTGAAATCTCATGACTGTCATATAATGATGCATCGGTTACTTCCTTATGGAGTGCAACAATACTTGCCCAAAGACGTTGAAAAACCTATAATCGAGATTTGCTTATTCTTTAAGCAACTTTGTGCTCGAAGTTTGACTGTGCAGGACATGAAAGAAGCTAAAAACAAATTGATCATTATGATGGTTAATTTAGAGCAAATCTTTCCTCCTGCTTTTTTCGACATAATGACTCATTTGGTTATACATCTAGCCGATGAGGCTATTCTAGGTTCCGTTACTCGCGGCAGGTGGATGTATCGATTTGAAAGATACATGAAAAAGCTAAAGAATTATGTACAAAATAAAGCGAAGCCTGAAGGTTCTATTGCTGAGGGTTATGTTGCAGAAGAGGCATTAACTTTTTGTTCGCGTTACCTTAAGGATGTCGAGACGAGATTTAACCGCCTTGGCAGAAATGAAGACAATTTTCCTGGACAACCAGATAAATTCGAGGTGTTCCGGACCGTATGCACACCGACGGGTGGAATCAAACCAACTCGTATGACTAATGACGACATGCAGGCAGTTACGTGGTTTATACTTAACAACAACCCTGAAGTCGAAGCAGACATCTCGGCTTACAGCGAGTATGTTTCTTCCTTTTTTTATTTTATAATTTTGACAATTCTTCTTTCTCGATGACTTCTTCTAATATCATGAACCTTTGTAGAGAAGCGCCTGATAATGTGGAAACGAGTTTTCCTACGTGTTTTAATAACAAGGTAAATACATTAGATATATTACCTTGGAGTTATTCCTCATCTAATAAACCTTTTTGTATCTCTTTTTTGTAGACTCATGAAAAAAAAGTGAGTGTGGGCTGTAGTGACGAGTTATTCTCTTTGGCATGTGGAACTATTAGTTCATGTACATACCCCTCTTGCATAGTGAACGGTGTGAAGTTTGTGGTACGTGAACGAGATATACTTCGTACCACTCAATGCAGCGGAGTTTCAACACCCGGGGTTGATGGAGAAATGGATTATGGTCAACTCGAAGAAATTCTGGAGCTCACTTATATCGGCAACCGCAAGGTTTTGTTGTTTCGATGTAAATGGTTTGACACAATTAACCGTACCAATTGCACCAAACGCAACAGACGTTCTTACACTGAGCAAGGCATACATCATATTTTGACCGATAGGCTATTTCACCAAAATAACCCATACATTTTCCCGACACAAGCAACACAAGTATTCTACCTTGAAGACCTTGCTAGACGACCGCTTCATTGGAAGGTCGTCGAACAGGTTTATCATCGAGATGTGGCAGAGTCTGATGAAGATGTTATACATGGTAGCAGTTCATCAGATGTTACACTGTCAGTTGATTTGCCTAATTTGGGTCTTACGGATTTGAGTGTAAATACTCAACCGACGGAAGTGGACGCCCCACCGGTTGATGATGATATTATTAATATTGAAGATGAGGTAGTTGCACAAGTCATTGATGATGTTAATGATGATGTTGATGATGGTGATGATGATTTAGTGTCAGATGATGATGAAGTGAACCCTAATAATGATGTTCAAGAAGTTTTATCTATCGATGATTCTGAAGATGACAATTGATATTAAGTTGTATTTTGAATGAAACAATTGTTATATGCTTTAATGTGTAATTGTTTATTTGTAAACGATTGTTATATGCTTAAGTTGTAGTTTGAATGAAACAATTGTTATACGCTTAAATGATGATGAGTTGTTTTTATTTGTTTAAATGTGTAATTTTGTATTTTAATGAAAATGTTTTTATATGTTAAAATGTGTATATTCATATGAATTTATGTATTAGTATTAATTGGTTAATTAAATTGTGTTTAATTTTGTTTTTTTAATGAAAATGTTTTTATATGTTAAAATGTGTATATTGATAAAATGTGTATACTGATATGAACTTATTATTTTACAGAAGGCGTGTGTAGCTCCTAGATCACACGGTGGGGATGCTGGTGGTAGTCCACCCAAACGGCCCACACGTCCTGTACCGGCCCAGTGTCAACGTAAGAAATCGTTATATTTTTTTATAACACCGATATTTATAATTTAAGTCACTTGAATTTTTACGAGTAAATAACATATCTTTTGTAGGTTCAAATCAACGTTTTGAGACCAACCTAGCAAAATTAAGGAAGGCGTACAGAGCAAATCACGAAAAACCTTTGGCACTTGGCTTTGAATTAAGGATCTGCAAACCTTCCATCCTCTGGGCGATTATGCATCACTGTTGTCTCATCTTATGGGGGAATTAGTCCGGACACTTCCCCTAAATCGCGAATGGGACGAAATTCCAGACTCTGATAAAGCTCATATTTATCCTACACTTGAGGTCAAAATTGTTTATTTTACTTATATTGTTATTGTTATCGACATTTAGATATGTGTGTTATGTTTAATTTGTTTGTTTATTTAAATTCATATGTTTTTATGTAGACATATTTCGACCTCCAGCCATGGTACAGTGATCGTACTCAGGTGGTGTGTGGCAGTGGTATGTATGAGGTGTCGACTCGGGTTAAGCTTGCGTTGGAACTCCAACTGAGGTTGCTGTATAGAAAACGCAAGAACATGATCAAGAAAAAATATTATTCGAAATATGAGAAGCCCGCACTGGCAGAAGAACATGTACCGCCGGAGAGTGCGTGGGACCGTAGAACCGAAGCTGACTGGGCTAACTTGGTTGAGTGGTGGTCACATCCAAGTAGGGTGGCAAGAAGTGAGATTAATACTGTTAATCGTTCCAAAAACACGGTACCGACCACTCAAGGCAAAAAACCATTCACCCGAGGAAGGAATGAATACGTAAGACTCTTTATAATTTTTTTGATTTTATTAAAAGCGTTTATATTGTTTATTTATTATAGCTCGTTATTAATTTATTTGATATTTTATAGAAAGTCGAGGAAGGGAAATACGAGGACCTGGTTGAAACATGGAGGAAGGGCACTCAAGTAATGGCACGTTTAAAAGTAAATCAAACGAGGAAAGATATGTAAGTAATATATAACTCTTTACATGCCTTAGTAACTAATTTTATTTGTTTTAAGCCATTTTTTTTCTTTCCCAACTGAAGATGAAAGCCCTCCATGACCAAGTTAAAGCCAAGATCATCCCGTCCATGTCTGATAAAGAAATAGTGGCTCAAATCATGCCTAGTCAAATAAGAAAAATGTGTCGGGACAAGGCAGGAAGTTACCAGGTGGTGCCAATAACACTTCTCGCAGGTTATATATCCTCAATAAAACAAAATGTAAATCAATTTTTCATATTTATGTCTTGTTGTATATAATGAAAATTGTTGTTGTAACTTATCGCATGCGCGGTGCTCCAGCTCGACCGGATTTTCCCTCTCGTGATGAATTTCAGCAAATGATGGAACGACATGAGCAACAAATAGAGTTGATGAGGAAAGAGAATCAGGAGGCGCATCAACGGGCTTACTTGGCAGCGTTAAAGGCAGATGTGACACAACAATATAGTCAGACGTCGTACCAGTATATGACGGAATATCAGAGTCAATTGGGTGAGTTTTTCCAGAACTACAACTCATCAAATATCGATCACCCAATTAACCCTCCTACTTTAGTACCCCCGCCCCGACCCTGTTTTATGCCCCCCCCTAGCTCCTGATTGGGCTCACTTAGCCAACCCCTATCCTTGGGCACAACCATTGCAACCTCCTTCCATCGACCTATACCGACCATCTTTTCCCGACCATCTCCAACCACTCCAACCTCCCTATACCGGCACTTATCCTATTACTCCCGTCACCACCAACAACACCTTTAACCATTGTTATCGTCCCACCACAAACTCAACTCCCAATGAGATCGGCTCTACTTCAAAATCCCTACCCGGAGGTTCTCGTGTAATCATAAATCCTCATCAGCATGATTACCGGTCCGTTGACGAGTTGGGTCGAGATAGGGATCTACAAAACAGTGGTGACGACTTATCAGGCGATGACGAGGGGGATCACGAGAGGGATGACGAGGAGCAAGGTGACTTTTCACCTAACGATGATGGGGAGGAGGAGTAGAGGTTGTGGTAATATTATTTCTTATTATGCATGTCTAATAAAGTTTGAGACTTGTAGCGTGTGAAACATTTGATTTAGGATGCATAAGTGTATTTGATGAATATTGTATCGTGACGTTGGATAATTTATCTTAATATGGTATTGTAACGTTTATTGATTTGTTATTATTATGTATTTGTCGAATTCTGCCATTTTGAATTGTATATTTTGTCCGGAAAAAGTTCCGGAAAAATCTGGAAACTGTAAAAAAGCCCAGATTTTTTTACCCCCAGGTGCATCTAGGGACGACTTAATCGTCCCTAAACTTGCCAATATTCGCCCATGTATTAATCCTAGGGACGACTTAGTCGTCCCTGGGTGTCAAAGTTACCCAGGTATTAAACCTAGGGACGACTAAGTCGTCCCTAGGTTTAATACTTGTGCAACTTTGAAAAACCTAGGGACGACAAAGTCGTCCCTAGGTTCATATTTACCTTTTTTTTTAAATGATTTTATTAATTTGTAAAAAAAAGATTTTATTAAAAATAATTAAAAAAAGAATTTTTATTAAAAATTTAAAAAAGGTAATTTTATTAAAAACTTAGGGATGACTTTTTCGACCCTAAGTTTCAAAGGGGAGTCGTCCCTAGGGTAGTCAATATTTTCAACGGAGTGGGATGTGGGACCCACTTAGTCGTCCCTAGGTTTCAAAGGGAGAGTCGACCCTAGAAATTTAGAGACGATTTGTTGGGCACAACCTCCTTGGGTCGACTTAGTCGTCCCTAGGGGTTTAGGGTCAAAAAAGTGACTCCCTAAGGACGAATAAGTCGTCCCTAGGGTGCAAAATTGTTGTAGTGTCTATTTATCAAAGCACTTCCTACTTCAACATTCAGGAAGGTTACTCACAACATTGGAATGCATCAACTTAAAGATCTCAAGTGATGTAGTTATCAGAGGGAGATAATACGCGCTACACTCTTTTCCTTAGTCATGGTTTTGTCCCACTGGGTTTTCTGACAAGGTTTTTAATGAGGTAGCATTATCAAAGCGTATTATCTATAAAGACATCCAAGAGGGAGTGTTATGAATAATTTGTATGGATGTTTAGAATAAAGTCCATGGCCCATATAGTAATTATGGTTTACTCTAATATTTAGCTTATAAATACTCCTTGTATTTACCATGTATGATATATCAATCGAAGAATACACTTATTCTTTACCTTTATTCACAACACTAAGGAGATTGTAATTATTATTTTTAAAACCATATATTTATTAGCATTTTTCTACGTTGCTGCTTCTTGCTACCGCTATCTTCGTGAAGTACCTGTGGTCCACATGTGACCCGACCCACGATCCTACCAGATTCTCATTCGAGTGGTTTTTTTTTAACGGCAATTTTCTACAACTCACACAATCTACCTCACAAATTCTATCTCACATGTCTCCACCGAGACTTGAACCCACAACCTTTAGGTTAGAGGGCCACTCACATACCGCTGGGCCAAGAGTCCAAATCACATAAACTGATTATCTTCGCATTTAACTAAAGATCGGTTAGAATACACATAAACCGGCTATGAGAAAAATTTGTTTTTGGTACCCACCTTCAAAGATTCACGAGTCTTCGTATGTGAAAGGTAAAAAGTTTGATTATAAACTCTTACTTACTTCAGTTGATACCTCACTATATAATGATAGTTGACGATACTTTTCTTTGTAGAATGGACAATGGTTTGTGCCCGAGATTAGAGTATTCTCACTGACGTACCTAAAAGTAAGCCTGAGCATCTGGTCGTAAGAATGGTGGGAGTGGGGTGAAACCCACTCACCGCCACCTCAGCTTTTTACCAAACTCACCAAACTCACCCACGGAGATAATGACACTCACCCAAACTCACTCACACTCACCTTTCATACCTATTTTTTTATTATTTAAACACACTCCACTCACAAAAAATACCCACAAATAAACCTAACCTAAAAAATAAAAATACTTGGGGCCCACAGAACTTAAACTCACCCAGGTGAGTTTGGCCTCTTTTTTTTCTTCTGGGGAGTAAGTCGCGCGTGACTTTTATGGGGGGAATGAGGGTCACCCGTGAGTTATAGTAACTCACTCGTGGGTTATAACCCACTCCCACCAGCCTAACCGACCCAAAATTAAACCAAACCAAAGCGAAATTGAACTTATAAAAAAATCAAACCGAGAAACCGAACCGATTTACACCAAAATCGAACAGTTTGGTTCTGTTTAGGTGGTTCGAACCAAACCGAACTGAACCGAGCTATATATCCAAAGCGAAAACTGAATAGAATTTGCTCGTTTCGGTTCGGTTTTTACTTCATTTTAGGGATAAGCACGACACCGAACTAGTCTTCCTAATTGAAGGGCGCGCCATACGCTTGTTCCTGCGGGATAATTTCCGGCTGCCGTATCTTGCTCCTTTCTTTCGCCTGTACCGAATTAGTATGAAAAGTAGTTACATAGTATTTTGGCTTATTTAATGATTAAGGTTGTTTAGTTAAATTCTAGAAATACGTAAGCTATATAAATTTTGAAAATTCGGTTTTTTTTTTATAGGAAAAGTGAACGAGCTATGAAAAATCGGTTTTTCGGTTAATGTCTGCTACAACGAAAACCTTTTCATAGCTCGTTCACTTTTCCTATAAAAAACCGATTTTTCAAAATTGGGGCTGGTAATCACTTCATATAGCCTACTGTTGACGTATGTGATTTCAGGGTATTTCGTACAAACCCTCGACGCACTATTTAAGTATAACATCATTGGCCATTAGCCGATAATATTATACTGGGGGCATGTTGACGTATGTGATTTCAGGGTGTTTCGTCGAAGACCTCAGAGGCACTATTTAAGTATAACATCATTGGCCATTAGCCGATAATATTATACTGGGGGCATGTTGACGTATGTGATTTCAGGGTGTTTCGTCGAAGACCTCAGAGGCACTATTTAAGTATAACATCATTGGCCATTAGCCGATAATATTATACTGGGGGGCATGTTGACGTATGTGATTTCAGGGTGTTTCGTCGAAGACCTCAGAGGCACTATTTAAGTATAACATCATTGGCCATTAGCCGATAATATTATACTGGGGGGCATGTTGACGTATGTGATTTCAGGGTGTTTCGTCGAAGACCTCCGAGGCACTATTTAAGTATAACATCATTGGCCATTAGCCGATAATATTATACTCGGGGGCATGTTGACGTATGTGGTTTTGTAAACCTGATCCGTCTAGTAAAACAATAATTATTGAGCCTACCCAAGATGCTATTACCCGACATATATATATATGTTATAAAGCTAATGGATAATAAAGGTATGTTGCAAGTTATTACCTAGACATCTTATTATTCGACAGACATTACACATAATGGATTATAAGAGGAGGCTACAAGTTATTGTCCAAGCAACATATTATCCGACAGGTATTGCACAAAGACTTGGCTATAAATAGCCATGACTCTCTCTCTCTACAACTCAGGTTATTTACTCTCTCTCTCACTACAACTTGCCCTCTCTCTCTCTATATTTTATCTCCTGATCTATCATCAAATCTAGGATAGTATCATCATCATCATCACATAATACCACAGCATACATATGCATACAAGACCTTTTATATAAGGCACTGACTTGACCGTCGGAGGGTGGTTCCCCGGGCTCCGGCCTGGGACCCCTTCTAACGGGTTCTTTTGATGTTTGACAGCAGTTTCTGGGCACATGACTTCGACATAAGGCTCCAGCAGTCATCCGGGTCAACCCTGCAGAAATATGTTTCAACACCTACGTATTTCTAAAATTTAACTAAACAACCTTAATCATTAAATAAGCCAAAATAGTATGTTAACCCGTACCCCATCCTACGGAATTGTTTATGTTGTTGTTGTGAACTTGCTCATTGTTAAGTGCTTGAACACGGGGTGTTTGGGATTGTATACCATACATATGAATTTTATAATTTTTGAACATAACAATATGAGATTATCAACTTTCAGGTGGTAGAAATATATTATTGTGTGTTCCCGATGAATAAGAAAAATACATTGCTACATGACTTCTAAGTATTTTACATCCGGCCATAGCTACTCCAAGCTAAGTGAATTTATGTGTATTCTAACCGATCTTTAGTTAAATTTGCGAAGATAACCGGTTTATATGATTTGGACCTTGATCATCACTCGGATGAGAATCTGGTCGGATCGTGGGTCGGGTCACATGTAGACCATGAGTACTTCGCAAAGATAGCGGTAGCAAGAAGCAGCAACGTAGAAAAAATAGAGAAATGCTACTTACTAAATATATGTTTTTGTTTTTTAAATAATTACAATCTGCTTAGAATTTTACTGCCAAATATATGTTTTTTAAGTCCTACAATAATATAAGGATTAGGATATGCAAACCGACAATCCACACTATAAATAAAAGTATCCCTCCACCACTTTTCTCCAAATTACAATTTATTCATTCTAGGTCGATCAAATTCAGTCGACTCTCTCTGAATCAGGTCAGATTGAACACACACGCTAGGTTGCTTTTCTCGAGAAGTTAGCTGATCGAACTATGGGGAAGAGGAAGTCAAGAGCAAAGCCTGCTCCTAGAAAGCGGATGGCGAAACTCGACACTGTATTTACTTGCCCCTTCTGCAACCATGGAAGCAGTGTTGAATGTACAATTGATATGATGAATTTGATCGGCGAGGCAGCCTGCAGAATTTGCCAAGAGTACTACAGAACTAATATTACACCTTTGACCGAGCCAATAGACATATATAGCGAATGGATTGATGAGTGTGAACGTGTTAACAGTTAACACCGTACCGTTGATGATCGATGATCGAGTCCGTCCCTGTTGACGATGATGATGCTGCTTAGAAACTACTCAAGGGGAATGCATGGAAGACTGGTTTACTTATTAGGTCATATGTGTCATGTATGCATGGGTTTGTATTTTCTAAAATCAGACCTAATTATGGTGTCGTTTCGTCATTATCACTGTCGTTTTGTATGTAGGTTTGTGTCGTTTGGACACCGAATGAAATAACTGCAATTCCAAATGATTAATATAAAACCAAATTGTGTCGTTTTGTATGTAGGTTTGTGTCGTTTGTGTCGTTTTGTATGAGAAGTATCAACTGAGGATGATGGTCTGTGATTTGGACCTGGATAATCAATGCATGATCCGGATGAGAATCTGGTCGGATCATGGGTAAGGCTGAGCAAATGAACTCAAAAATCGAACCAAACCAACACAACTGACAAACCGAGTCGAAGCGAGCAAATTTGGTTTGGTTTTTGGTTTTGGATATATAGCTTGGTTCGAACCACCTAAACCGAACCAAACTTATTCGGTTTCTGTTTATATACGAGTAAATCGGTTTTGTCAGTTTGATTTTTCTAAATATTCGATTTCGGTTTCGAACCGATACTCAGCCTTACACTTTCGGGCACGAACCTTTGTCCATCCTATAAAGAATAATATCTGTCAACTATCATTATTTGCTCGAGTATCAACTAAAAGAGGCAAGCATTCTAGAATCAAACTTTTTACCTTTCATATACAAAGACCCGTGAATATTTGAAGGTGGGTACCAACTAGAGGTGCACATGATCGGGTTTTTTTCATAACCGGCTTCTCTTAGTATTCTAATTGGTTTTTAGTCAAATTTAGTTTGGCTAGTTAATCATAATAACAGGTTAGGTCCGGCGGACCTACAGCCACAAGAGGGTATGCACTTGCATACCCTATGATTTCTCATGTAGTGTAAAAGAAAATAAGTTTGAAGGTTTTTTAGATCGAAACTGGAAAAAGTTCACACCCAGTGCATACCCAAACCTATTTGCCAACGTTCAATTATTTAAATTATTAGCATATAAATGTGAAATGAACGAAAATTAAGTTTTGACGCCGGAAGAACATACCAACAGCAGCAACTATCTTGATGAAGAAGAAATAGTCCATGTAAATAAACGGGTTAAACTCACCAAATAATAACCAAATTTGGTTAGTGTACTAATTTAGTCATTCATACTTTTTTAATTAATGTTTAACCACTCAAGTTTCACAAGTGTGCTATTATTAGGTAATTTTTCAAATTATTTACACACTTAAGTTGACATGTCCATATTTGATGACATGCATTGTAACACCCCACTTGGATAAATGGACCGTTACGTGTATTTATGGTGTGTCATCAAAGCATGCAAGGCAATGTATTAAACATTAACTGACCATACGGAAATACCGGAATCAAACATCGGTAGTCCAACATAAGCTCAAAATATAAAGATTAAGTACTGAAAGAAAAAGGACGAAACAGTGTCCAAACAACCAAAGTAAAGTAATGTAATGTGTGCATAAAAATAAAGGTGTCTGGATAGCTCCCATCTAAATGCACGTACTCTCTTAGAAGTCCTAAGATCGTCCCTGTGTACCTACCGTTTGGAAACATGAAAGGAAACTACGGCTGAGCATAACGCTCAGTGAACGGATATAGCATGATAAGAATGTACTGAAAGTAATGGACTAGAAGACAACAATGAAGCTATAAGAATGATATGTAACATGTGGTAGAACTCTGCACAAAATCTGAGAAACCTGGTTCATATATACTGAAACTGAAATATAACTATTAATTCTGAAAACATGCATTGACTGTATTTTAATTGCCAGAGCTTATATAGGTCACGTGTTGTAACAACCGTGCATGAATAACTGAAGGGGTGACCTCGTCATGCTGTAGAGGGGTGACCTCTAAATAACTGTGCTGGGTGGAGGGATCAGCTCCAATGTGAAGGATGTAGAGCACACACCACATTCACCCTGATAACTTGTAAACTGATAAGCCTAGGACGCATCTATACGCCCCACTAAAGATACATATAAAAATGGCCAAACTGAACATGAGTGGGACGATGCAGGATATCACTCTCCTGCATGTGAGCCACGACACCGGTGCCTCTAGTGCCGTGGTTACGGTACCTCGGTAACTAGTACATAAACTGGTCGTGCTTGTATATAATGCTCAGGCAACTTATTTTGTTTTTAACATGATTTCTGATAAGCTTAAACACATACGGGATTTGGCTGCAGACGGGGAATCCTAATCATGCATAGAAAGGAAGTCCTTACTGAAAGGACGGAAAATCCGTACCTCGTGTCCAGTAACCGACCGAGATCAACTGACAGAAAGTCTACTCTGATTTCACGCGAGCTACATGAATAAGGGACGTGAATAAGTAAACTGATATTCGCTTATTTAATTCCATGTTCTTATTGGCCTTTCATTTATTTATTTTATTTCTGAAATTCCGTACGTATATTAACTGATAAATCTGACCTTATAATAATTCATTTTAATGTATTATCTTTCTACTATTAGTTATGGTACAACGTATTTCTGACGCTATAGTAATACTATATTAAGTATCCCGCTAAAATAGAAAGTTTTCTTAAATTAGAAAGTTCCCAAATAATTTAATTCATTTCATAAAATTATACCCTTTTAAATATTAAAGAACTATTTTAATTTAATACATTTAAAATATATTTTAAACATTAATAAAACAATTTAATTCAAAAGGTATAATATAAGAATATTTATTTTATTTATTATAATAATGTCCCGAGCCTACCGAGATACCCCATCTCGGTCGCACTAAACAAATCAACATATAATGATTAAATCTGCCTATATAATCTGCGACAGAAAACTGCGTCACTAAAACTGTCGCTAAAAGCTGTCCTTAAAGACTATAAAAAATAAAACTGTCACTTATTAAACTGCGACAGAATTTAGCGTCGCTATTCTGTCGCTAATCTGGATTTTAATTCATTTAATTTCCTGTTTAAGAATACCCACTGTTCTAAATCAAGTTCCCACCGTTTTAGTCAAGTTCCCACCGTTGTCACAGTCCCAAACGCAACCTTAATAATTACAACAGTCCGTTTTGGCAGCCCCCTTTTGGGTCGAACCTGGCCCTAGCCGCCCATATGTGGGTCACGGCTGGGCAGGGTTGGGGTCATCGAGGCCTTAGGGTCTCGGTCTCATTAAATCCAAACAACCTGACGCACTTTCTTTTTTTTTTCTTTTTTTTTAAAAAATCGCACAGCCACCACCCCTACCTTTTTTGGGCTGCTGTTTTCGGTCGACCAAGAAAAGACACCACCGAGACATGGTGGTGTCTCGGTGGTTGTGTAGAAACCCAAAACCGACCCTCTATTCTTTTTATTCCAAGATTTAATATAACCTTTCTTTCCCTTTTGATTAAATCATAGATTCGTGCTAAAATAGAAAAATGAAACATTGATTACCTTGTGTTAATGTTAAAGAGGAATGACGGTGTATGCCAAATCAACAAATGAGATTAAACCCGAAACCCCCTTCTTGTTTCCTTAAGGCCGGCGGCAACTAGGTGATGAAACCCTAGTTTTTGTTTTTTTTGTCTCGACTGTGTGAGAGGGAGGGGTTAAAGTCCCGTTTGTTTTTTTTACAATGGGCTTGGGCCCAAAATTTTCTTTTCTTTCCTTTCTTTAAACTAAAATCGGCTATAAGGCCCTTTTATTTTCTTTACTCTTTTTTTAATACTTGTATATAATTTCCCGCGTTTGTTTTCGTCCATAATTTATACGTAATAGTTTAAATAATTAAACCGCGTATTTACATTCTCAGATTTAAATACGGGTTTTACAATTCTTCCCCTCTAAAAAGAATAATTCGTCCCCGAATTAAGGATACGGCCGTACTGGGTTTTACAATTCTTCCCCTCTAAAAGAATCCGTCCCTGAATTATAAGGTATTTAAGCTGATTGGAGTAAAAGCCGAAAATGCTAATAATCTGGAAGACATAAAAGCTGAAAAGACATACCTGAATCAAAACTGAAAGTGAGGATAAGAAGTCCGTATAGACTCTTCTGTTTCCCAAGTGGCCTCCCGCTCGGTATGGTTCCTCCACAGGATTTTGACGAAAGGAATGGTCTTCCTTCTCATAACTCGATCCTGGCGATCTAAAACTGCTTCGGGTTCCTCAATATAAGATAGATCCTCTCGAATCTGGTCGAGTGGATAATTCACTTTGTGAAGCTCATGATAGTTGTACCCTTTGAGTAATGATACATGAAACACGTTGTGGACGTGTGAAAGCTGAGGTGGTAACGCCAATCGATATGACACTTCACCAATACGTTCAAGGATTTCGAACGGTCCGATGTAACGAGGGCTGAGCTTGCCCTTGAGGCCAAAACGTCTGACGCCGCGTGCAGGTGATACTTTGAGGAACACACGATCCCCGGTCTGAAATGATAGATCTCTGCGATGCTTGTCGGTGTAACTCTTCTGGCGAGTACGCACTTCTTGCAGTTTTGCCCTAGCAATGGCGACCTTTTCATTGGTCAGTTCTATCAATTCTGGTCCTTCAATCAAACGTTCTCCAACCTGATCCCAACAAATAGGAGCATGTCATTTCCTGCCGTATAACATCTCGAATGGAGCACGCTTGATACTAGCATGCCAACTGTTGTTGTAGGCAAATTCGACCAAGCAAATATAGTCATCCCAGTGTCCTGTCCATTCTAATGCACAGGCGCGTAGCATGTCCTCCAAGGTCTGGATGGTACGCTCTGACTGACCGTCCGTCTTTGGATGGAAAGTTGTGCTGAGCTTGAGCCTAGTTCCCCAAGCTTTATGCAAACCTTTCCAGAAATGAGAAGTGAACCGTGGATCCCTATCTGATATAATTTCTGAGGGTGTACCATGTAACCGTACAATTTCCTTGGTGAATAGTTCTGCTAATTTACTGACTGCGAAATCTTTACGGATAGGAATGAAATGTGCCGACTTGGTCAAACGATCGACAACAACCCAGATTGCATCATGTCTCCGCTGAGTCTGTGGTAGTCCGGTGACAAAATCCATAGAGATCTTGTCCCATTTCCATATTGGAATATCTAATAGCTGGAGAAGACCACTGGAACGCTGGTGCTTTATTTTAACCTGCTCGCAGGTTAAGCATTTAGACACAAATGTTGCGACATCCTGTTTCATGCCGCTCCACCAGAAATGTTGCTTAAGATCGTGGTACATTTTAGTGGAACCTGGATGGATAGAGAACGGAGAGCTGTGAGCCTCAGTCATTAAGGCTTCTCTGAGAGCAAGGTCTTCTGGAACGCAGAGTTTGGTACCCTGTCATACGATACCATCGTCATCGATGCGAAATTCGGTCTGCTGCTCAATGTTCTGGACAATCGCCCAGATCTCACCATCATCCTTTTGTGCGGCTTTAATCCTAGAGAGTAAATCCGGTTCTACCCTCAGACTAGCCCAGTATCCCCTCTGTCCACGTACTAAGAGCTCAGTATCATACCGCTCTAAGTCCTGAAAAATTTCCTCCTGAACTTTGATGCCATTAATCATACCTGACTTTCTGCTAAGGACATCTGCTACTACATTTGCTTTACCTGGGTGATACTGAATATTAGTGTCATAGTCTTTCAGAAGTTCTAACCATCGCCGCTGTCTCATGTTCAGCTCTCGTTGGGTGAATATGTACTTGAGACTTTTGTGATCGGTGAAGATATCACACGACTCACCGTATAAATAATGCCTCTAGATTTTAAGGGCGAAAACGACTGCTGCGAGCTCTAGATCATGAGTAGGATAATTTTTCTCATACGAATTCAGTTGACGCGAAGCATAAGCAATGACTTTCCCATGCTGCATAAGAACACAGCCTAAGCCCTTTCCTGAAGCGTCACTGTAAATCTGATAACCACGTGTACCGGATGGAAGAGTAAGTATCGGTGCTGAGATCAATCGATGCTTGAGTTCCTCAAAACTCTTTTCTCTCTCCTCGGTCCATATAAACTTCTCACCTTTTCGCATAAGTTGGGTCAATGGTAACGCCAAACGTGAGAAGTTTTCCACAAACCTGCGGTAATAACCCGCCAACCCAAGAAAACTACGTATCTCTGTGACAGACGTCGGTCTTGGCCATTTGGTGATAGCCTCCACCTTTGCAGGATCCATAGTGATTCCTTCTGCAGAAACAATATGGCCTAGAAACGCCACTGTATTCAGCCAAAACTCGCACTTAGAAAATTTAACATAAAGCTTCTCTTGTCGGAGAATCTGCAAAACTGTACGAAGATGATCCTCATGTTCCTCTTTAGATTTGGAGAAAATAAGGATATCATCGATGAATACAATCACAAACTTGTCTAAAAATTCGTGGAAGACCTTGTTCATCAAGTCCATAAATATTGCGGGCGCATTCGTGAGACCGAATGGCATAACAACAAACTCGTAATGACCGTACCTCGTGCGAAAAGCAGTTTTGGATATATCCTGCTCTTTCACACGCAGCTGATGGTAGCCTGACCGTAGATCGATCTTTGAGAAGTGCTTGGCACCCTAAAGCTGATCGAATAAATCGTCAATACGAGGATGTGGATAACGGTTACGAATAGTGAGCTTATTCAACTCATGGTAGTCAATACACAATCGCATACTACCATCCTTCTTCTTGAAAAACAAAACTAGAGCCCCCCAAGGTGACACGCTTGGATGAATGAAACCCCTTTCTAGAAGTTCCTGAAGCTGATCTTTCAGTTCCTTAAGCTCTACAGGAGCCATACGGTAAGGAGCTTTAGATACTGGTTCTGCACCTGGAATGAGATCGATACCAAATTCTACCTCTCGCATGGGAGGTAAGCCTGGGATTTCCTCTGGAAAGACATCTGGAAAATCTGACACCACTGGCTGATCATGAATTGAAGGTGCCTCAGAAGTCGTGTCATGAACTGTAGCTAGGAAACCCTCACAACCATGGTATAGTAAGGTACGAGCCTGTAAAGCTGAAATGATCTGAACATGTTTTCCTGGTAGGAAGCCCTGGTGAATATACTCTGGTGTCTGGACATCACCAAAGATGACGTCGGTGAGCATGACAATCTATGGTGGCACGATGAACCGACAACCAATCCATACCCAGAATAATATCGAATTTACACATATCTAAAGGAAGGGCACTGACTGGACGGATTTTATCATCAAACTCAAGAGGGAGATCCTTATACACCTCGGTAATGAGTACAGAGTCTCGCATGGGGGTAGATATACTAAGTACACTGTCTAGTGGCGTAGGGTCATGTTAATTCTAACAGCATATAAAGTAGATATAACTGAGTGTGTGGCGCCTGTATCGAAAAGCACGCATGCAGACTGTCCGTGTATAAACAAAATGCCAGTAATGGTACATGTGGTCTTATTTGCTTGCTCACGGGTAGTAGTGTAGACACGACCAGTGGTTGGTGGTATTGGTGGTGGTGGAGGTAAAATCTTAGGGATCTGGCCTGAGGTACCGGCAGCATCCCCGCTCTTGCAATCCCTCTTCAATTGGCCCGGTTGACCACACTTGTAACAATTACCCGTACCACGATGACAAGGTCCCGTGTGTTTCTTCCTACATGTGATGCAAGTGGGATAAGAATACCCGGTGGAAGTAGCTCTGGTTTGCTGAGAACCTGATTTATGATGATAAACACGTGTCACGATTCTGATAACTTAACTGAAATGAGGCTGTTTGACTTAAATTTAAAATTACCAGAATTTGTCGGTCGGGCAACCTGCTGACCTCTGTTGTTTTGGTCACGTCCCTGTCCAGCATCTCTGTTGGAATTTACAAAAATTTAAGATCTGTTCTACATGATAGTTTAGTATTTCCAGAGCTTAAAGAATCACCTGTAGTTGCCAGATGAGTTTGAGCTGCCGCGGTACTTATCACCACCGCTCCTCTTATCCGATCGATTACGGTCATATGACTGACCGTGGTTCCTGTACTTCTGATGTGGAGTAGCCGATTGGGATCGGTCTCCTCCTCTGTGTCTGTAAGATTATAATTGGATAAGGCATAACATATAAGTTGACAAGCAATAATGGGAGCTAAATTGTTTAAGTCTGTTGGGTGAGACGTACCTCTTCTCCGGACGCTCTACATTCTCGAGCTCATCCCTCTCGAAAAGCATCTCAATATCACGAGCTGCATTAGCTACTTGTGACACATTAGTGAATGTGGCACTCACCAGCCTATCTGTAGTCCTAGAGTGAAGAGCCCAGCGAAATTGCTTCGCTTGCTCCTCTGCGGTACCCGCAGCCTCCCCTAAGAATCCAGCCATCCTGAGGTATCGGTGCATGAACTCTATACTGTTCTCGCCATGATTTTAACGAATGACGTGGAAGTCCCTCTTCAGTTTAGCTTGCTCCGCATGCGGGAAAAACTGGTCATAGAACATCGTCTTGAAACGTGCCCAGGTCAATGTAAGCTCCCAAGCATCTCCCCCATTGGACAGCTTCTGAGACATCCACCAATGCAGAGCAGGACCCTCCAATTTGTAAACTGCAAGCCTAACCTTGAAAGCATCACCACAACCCATAGCTCCAAAAAATTTCTCTACATGGTAGATCCAATCTTCCGTGTCAGTTGGGGCTACAGTCTGCTCAAAAAGTCGGGGTTTCTGTTTGTTAAACAAATCTAGCCAAGCGGGTAAAGTGGCAGGTGGTGGAACAGGAGGGTTGTTATTCTGCTGAGGTCCATTTTGATATTCAGCTCGGATCTCATCACGGATTTAGGGTAACATGGCTTGTATAGCAGCCTGAACAGCAGCAGCAATGGCTGCTGCGTTAGGATCATTCTCGGTTTCGCGTCTGGGTGGCATCTAAAATAATAGAGGATAAGTTGATAAAACTGTCAGAACCTGGAGTAATAAATCTGAATATGCATAGTGTAATTCATGAAGGCATAGCCAACAAAATATGACATGAATACTGGTGAACGCCTAGGGTCAGTTCATAAAATGACAATTTACTGAAACATAAATCTGACATGAGTAAGGATGAACGCCTATGGTCAGTTCATCTATACAAAATTTAAACGGGCAAGGGTGAACGCCTATGGTCAGTTCACCAAAACGAAAAGTTCGCTGAAAAGCACATGCGATTAAGTATGGCCAGTCCTGTACTAACCGTTTCTTAATCAAAATTTTGAAAATCCGACTGATAAACTACATGAGTAGCATAGAAGATAACGACGCCAAAATACAGGAAGTTCTTGGTGACTACCCACTAGTCACAGGTCAAGTTTTAGAGCCTACAGGTCGAACCTTGCGCTCTAATACCATAATTGTAACACCCCACTTGGATAAATGGACCGTTACGTGTATTTATAGCGTGTCATCAAAGCATGCAAGGCAATGTATTAAACATTAACTGACCATACGGAAATACCGGAATCAAAGGTTAAAAACAACCTTTGTCAGTGTTAAAAACACTTATCAGTGTTCAAACAACCTTTGTCAGTGTTAGAAAAATATAGTGGAAAATCTAAATCATTAATAAGACCAATAATAATAATGCATCATCCTGTACATACTTTTACAAAAAGAATCCAAAACACATATTTAAGTGAGATTAACCATTCCAATACTTGTTACCAAGTATTGAAATCTTCCAGTATCAAAAGGTTTAGTTAATAAATCTGACACATTTTCCTCAGTGTCAACCCTATCTGGTTGTATTAAACCTTTCTCAAAGCAATCTCTTACAAAATAGTGTCTAATTTCTATGTGTTTAGTTTTAGAATGATGCCCAGGATTCTTAATGATGCATAAAGTACTATTATTGTCAACAAATATCTTAGTATGCATGAAATTATACCCATAATCCAACAGCTGGTTCTGAATCCACAACACTTGACCACAACATGCTGCTGCAGCCACATACTCTGCTTCAGTTGTAGAATTAGCCACCACTGTTTGTTTCTTGCATTGCCAAGATATTAATCTGCTCCCAAGAAACTGACATCCACCAGTTGTGGATTTCCTATCAAACTTATCACCTTCATAATCACTATCTGAATATGCAATCAGCTCCAATGGTAAATCCTTTGGGTACCACAAACCAAGATTAGGGAAACATCTTAGGTACCTAAAGATCCTCTTCACAGCATAAAGGTGACATTCTTTAGGAGTCACTTGATGGCGTGCACATGCACACACAGCAAACATGATATCAGGTCTGGAAGCAGTAAGATACATCAAGGATCCAATCATGGATCTATAATGCCTGACATCAACATCTTTCCCATCTCCAATCTTTCCCCAAGGGTGTTCTCTATCCATAGGGAGTAGTAGCCCTCTTTTCATGTGGAGAAAAGCCAAACTTCTTCAAGATCTCAGCAACATATTTGTCCTGGGAGATGAAGATACCATCTTCTTTCTGCTGAACTTGTAAACCAAGAAAGAAGTTCATCTCCCCCATAGCACTCATCTTGAATTTGTCTGTCATAAGCTTGGAGAAATCCTCACTCATCTTTGGATCAGTAGACCCAAAAATGATATCATCAACATAGACCTGCACAAGCAACACATCTTTCCCTTTCTTCTTTGTAAATAGTGTCTGATCTATGGTGCCCCTCTTGAATCCATTGTCCACCAAATATGTAGACAAAGTACCATACCATGCTCTAGGGGCTTGATGAAGGCCATACATAGCCTTTTTGACTCTATACACTTTATCTGGATGCTCAGGATCCTCAAAACCAGGAGGTTGCATGACATAAACTTCCTCAACAATGGTGCCATACAAGAATGCACTCTTCACATCCATTTGATAGACTGTGAAGCCCATGCAAGACGCATAGGCTAGAAAAATCCTAATAGCTTCAATCCTTGCAACTGGTGCAAAGACTTCCTCATAGTCTATCCCCTCCTCTTGTGTATAACCTTGAGCCACTAACCTTGCTTTGTTTCTGACCACAATACCTCTTTCATCTCTTTTGTTCCTGAGAACCCATCTTGTCCCTATAGGTCTGACATATCTAGGACAATCAACCAGCTCCCAAACATCCTGAATTGCAAATTGGTGAAGCTCATCCTGCATTGCTTCCACCCAACTTGGTTCTTTGAGAGCATCAAATATCTTCTTGGGTTCTTCTTGTGACATAAAACATGCAAACAAACATGCTTGCACAAGAGGGGTATCAACCTTCTTGTGTATATTGGCAATAAATCCACCAAGACCTTGATGGGATCTTCTTGTCTGAACTGGAGTCATAACATCACCAATGATCTGAGATGGGGGGTGATTCTTCATTGTAGAAGTGAGAACCCCTCCTTCAAAAAGTCTGGTGTCCTCAACCTCATGCTCCATATTGCCAATGTCTTCTTCATCAGACTCTCTTTGATCAACAGGAATCTCTTCATAAACTCTGGAAGGTCCTCCTTGTTCAAAAGTGGAAGAGAAAAGATGTGCAAAGGTGTTGTCAACGTCTGAACCTTGTTTGTCAGCGCTTGGGCTAACAACGCTTGAACTGTTGTTGTCAACGTCTGAGCCATCAACGTCTGAATTGGTCTTGTCAGCGCTAGATTTGCCTTTGTCAGCGCCTGAAGAACCATGCATGTTTGTATCTGGTGGTATTTGGAGACCACCATTATCTTGTCCAGCAGCAGCAGCAGCAGCAAAAGCATCAGTCCAAATGGGAATTGTGACATATTCAAATGTAGGAGATGCCTTTTCTGCTTGTGATCCAACCCTCTCATTAACCTGTGTACCTGAAACATCAACAATTTGTTCTTCCACAACATTTGAAGTTACCTTCACAATGTCTGGATTAGTGACAGGCATATAATTTAAAGTTCTAGATAAGGGTTCCAAATCAAACAACCAATTAGGACCACTTTCAGGATCACTAGGTTTATTCTCTAAGAACCTAACATGTACTCTTTCAACAATACGTTTGTCCTCCTTAAGATAAACCCTATAACCCTTGCTCTGCACTGAATACCCCATGAAGTAACCTTCATCACCTTTTGCACTAAATTTCCCTAAGGCATCACTAGTGTCTAAGACTACTACATGACATCCAAAAGGTCTGAGAAAACCAATATTAGGTTTTCTTCCCCAAAGTAACTCATAAGGTGTTTTGTTCTGAATTTTGTTAACCAATGCTCTATTTTGCACATAGCATGCTGTATTAACAGCCTCAGCCCAAAAGGCTATGGGAAAGTGAGCATCAGCCAACATTGTTCTGGCTGCTTCAATTAGGGTTCTATTTTTCCTTTCAGCAACCCCATTTTGTTGTGGGGTTCTAGCAATACTGAATTGCCTAGTAATTCCCTTCCTGGCACAAAAATCATATAGCTTCTTGTTCCTAAATTCTCCACCATTATCACTCCTAAGCATCTTAACCTCATTGCCAGACCTTTTCTCAATTTGAGTGATAAATTCAATAAGAACATCAGTTGTGTCACTCTTCATAGCTAGAAAAAATGTCCAAGTAAACCTAGAAAATTCATCAGTGACAACAAAACAATATGACTTGCCATTCAAACTTTCTATATTAGTTGGACCAAAGAGGTCCATGTGAAGCATATGAAGAGGTCTGGAACTAGTATGCACCTGTTTGGACTTGAATGAGACCTTGTGCTGCTTGCCTTTAAGACATGCAACACAAGAGTGGTCATTGTGGAAGGCCTTCTCAGGCAAACCATCAACTAAACCAAGCCTCACAAGTCTATTTATATTTTTAAAATTTATGTGCCCTAGTCTCCTGTTCCACAAATTACTTTCATCTACTGAGGCCTTAGCATAAAAACAAGACATATTTGCATTCACTTTAATCCCATTTAAATTCACATTATATATGTCCTTATGCCTAGGTGTTCTATACTCAATGTACTTCTCATCAGGGATCTTAAAATCCTTGCTTAACACCAAACACTCAGTATCAGTGAAAAGAACCTTATTTTTGTTATCACACACTTGTGATACACTAAACAGATTATAGTCCAGTTCTTTTACCAGGAAGACGTTTTCAAAACATAGATTATTGGTGAGAAGGGTTCCTTTGCCTGTGATGGTGCCGTAGCCCCCTCCAAAGTATACATTATCACCATCTTGAATAGGAGTGTAGTTCGTCAGATAGTCTTCCTTTCCTGTCATGTGCCTTGAGCATCCACTATCCCAATATCCATAATCATTGATCTGCTTCTGAATGCCCTGCACATAAAGAAAACAAATTAGTTTTCTTTGGGAACCCAAGTCTCAGAAGACTTGGATTCATCTGGTTGTTCAATAAGAACAGACTTAGTTCTCACAACAACCCCATTCTCATCCCTTTTAGGATGAAATACCCAGTTAACCCCAATTGGTTTTGTAATGACCTTTGAAATGTAATTAAATCTATTGCAAGTCATTGAAATTCCATTATTATTAGGGTTTTGATCTTTCTTGGGTCTCCATGTTAAGCTTGAAGAAGCTTTAGACCCCTTACCTTATGGCTGCAAATACTTAGGTCTGGTCACGTTTCCATCAACGTTGACTTTTGTTGACTGCGTTTGACTTTTGTTGACTTCTGTCAACGCCTGCATTGCTCTTGTCAACTCTTGTATTACTCTTGTCAACGCTTGAGTAAATGTTCTTCGATTTTGAGTTTCTGCCACATCAACTTTTTGACCCAACAATCTTCCCCTAGTTGATAGTGGCAAAACTCTATGTGTATCTCTTGTAAGTTATACATGATCTTCAAGTTGCTTCCCCTCAAGTGTAGCACGTATTTTCTTCCCCTTTTTGTCACATCAACAAGGAAGTAAACAATGTATGCAATCTTTGAAGATTCTCCAAAAGTAGGCTCTGTGTAATGATCTTAAAGAACAATTAATATAATATTTTTGATGTAGAAGTAGAAAAACTCAACCTTGTGTTCCATGTCTTGTATTATCCACGTGATGAAAAACTTATACAAATGACTAAATATAAGTAGACCTCGATCCCTTGTCAATATTCTCATCCTTTGTGAGACACTGAGCACGATAATGTAACTCCTTCAAGTGTTATGACAAGTCTTCGTCACCAATCATGTAAAGCACGAACAAGTTATCTTTAAAGTCTATGACTGGGAGTGCACGACTTTAAGATATGATAGAACACAAACTAGCGAAAATCTTCTTCAATCATCAAACTTACCATAAGAATTCTTCCCCTTAAGCCAACATCTCTTCATGATGAATTTAATGGAATAACATCTTCATACCATATGTAAAAGCTACTCTCAAGGCCATCCTAATTACATAGTTTAAAATACCCATCAAATTCCCACAAATAGTTGTTAACTCGCTTTAAGATCATTAATTCCTTTGAAAAATATCCGAGCCATAAATATCACCATGATATTCTAAATAAAACGGAGATACCATGTACCTTCGTGTGTAAATTCCTCCTTTTTGTGTGCTAAAAACGTCTAATTTTCTCAAACAGCAGCAAACCTTGTGTTGTCCAATATCTTCTTCTGTCCAATATCTTTGGCAGATGTATTGTCCGATATCGGACAATACCTATCAGCGTTGAAGTTTATATATCGGATGACACTGTCAATGCTATCAGCGTTGACTTATTCTGTCAGCGTCAAAATTCTTCATGTCAGCGTCAATTCAACCCTTGTCAGCGTCAATACTCTGCTGACGTCATCTAGGGCTTGTATTCCATAAGAACAGTAATATATCCCTTTTTACACCAATAAGAAACAAGCACCGCGTGAATAAATAAGAATTAATCTCACGTCACTTTGCTTGAACAGTTACTGTATCTTGAATCCATGCGAATACAACTTTTCTTCACAAATAAGAAACAAATCACGTCCAATAGAATCAAATATAATCCTCACGTCTTCTTTGGCCGTGTGAACACAAAGATATCACAAGCTTCTCTTTCGTGTGAACACAATAGTTGAATGTAACTTCACTTGTTTCTCAGATCTTGTAAATAAATTTGACCAATCATATAGAGAGCACCATGTGAACACAAATTCTTCCTCCAATAACAATGTTTGAACCGTGTGAACTCAAAACTATATAACCGTGTGAAACATAATCTTTCCACCAATTATATGCTTAGAACCGTGTGAACACACAGAATAATCACTTTTGCTTCATCTTGAGATCACAACATCTTTTCTTGTTACTCGAATGACATAAAAAATATCCCTATTCCTCTGCCGTAAGTTTTGACTACGTGTATTACACCATTCTTCACAGCGTACGACACAGTCCTTTGAGACAAGAATAACGAGAATAGCCCTTGTGTACCTTTCCTTCTTTTTATCACTGTGATGAACTCATGCCTCCTTGTACAGTCTTTAACCTATGGTTACTGCTTACTTTCTTTATCACAGCAACACAAATCATCAAAGATACGAGACTTCTTTTTCTGCCTTAATAATCGATCTAGGGTTTAATAATTTAAGCACCCAAAACCCTAACTTAGGATTTGTAAAACCAACCTAGCTCGATTCATGCATTCCAACGGCCACATACCATGCACTTTTCTGCTTTTTATAATTGATCTAGGGTTTGAGAAACCCTAGTTCATGATTTTATGTGAAAGCAAAAATTGAATACCTTTTACTGCAGTGAACTTCGACGGACTATAACTTGACAATGAAAGCTCAAATCGAAGATCGCTCCGGTGAGATCCTAGACACAAGTGCCAAGAATCTACAGTTCAAAAATCACAAAGATCCAACGGTTAACGAAGGAGAGATCGTGTTTTGAACATGGCTGTCCACAGAAAACTGCATTCATCCTACTGCTGACTTTGACGCTTAATAACTTTTGCCTGGGGATAAAACTCGACAATCCCTCCGGTGGATGTTTAGATCTATGTATGTAGAACACACATATAAAATTTCGTGACGATCCAACGGTTCAATCAAAAGTTATGACCTTCTGAATACTGCTGCGCACACAAAAACGTCCAGAAAAACCCTAGACGGATTTTTCTTCTTTTCAACATTACGAACACCTTGTTGGTCCTAGTATCACGAGCCACGAGGCTCTGATACCAATTGTGGAAACCTTGATTTCCGGATCTTTTAAGCTACTAGGAATGATCATTGTTCATATGATTAAACAATTAAAGCGGAATTAGAACAACAATCATTAACAAGGTGTTTAGGCACGAATAACATGAATTAAAACAAATGGGATGTTCATTATATTAATAACAAACATCCACTAGACGTGTATACATTGAATCCCACGTCTAGTCGACACACACTTTAGGTTTACATTGTGAATGAATTGAATGAATAAAACCTTAGACCCTTGGTTCCTTTTATAGTGTAAGGATTAGGGTTTACAAGAGATAAGATCAAATAAACATCTAAATCTTCTATTTAGATAAACTATATATTGTGTATATCATAAATAATATACTCAATATATTCCCCAAATAGAATTCTCCATCAAATCCATCAGCGTTGACTTTTGTTGACTGCGTTTGACTTTTGTTGACTTCTGTCAACGCCTACATTGCTCTTGTCAACTCTTGTATTACTCTTGTCAACGCTTGAGTAAATGTTCTTCGATTTTGAGTTTCTGCCACATCAACTTTTTGACCCAACAATCGGTAGTCCAACATAAGCTCAAAATATAAAGATTAAGTACTGAAAGAAAAAGGACGAAACAGTGTCCAAACAACCAAAGTAAAGTAATGTAATCTGTGCATAAAAATAAAGGAGTCTGGATAGCTCCCATCCAAATGCACGTACTCTCTTAGAAGTCCTAAGATCGTCCCTGTGTACATGCCGTTTGGAAACATGAAAGGAAACTACGGCTGAGCATAACGCTCAGTGAACGGATATAGCATGATAAGAATGTACTGAAAGTAATGGACTAGAAGACAACAATGAAGCTATAAGACTGATATGTAACATGTGGTAGAACTCTGCACAAAAGCTGAGAAACCTGGTTCATATATACTGAAACTGAAATATAACTATTAATTCTGAAAACATGCATTTACTGTATTTTAATTGCCAGAGCTTATATAAGTCACGTGCTGTAACAACCGTGCATGAATAACTGGAGGGGTGACCTCGTCATGCTGTAGAGGGGTGACCTCTAAATAACTGTGTTGGGTGGAGGGATCAGCTCCAATGTGAAGGATGTGGAGCACACACCACATTCACCCTGATAACTTGTAAACTGATAAGCCTAGGATGCATCCATATGCCCCACTAAACATACATATAAAAATGGCCAAACTGAACATGAGTGGGACGATGCAGGATATCACTCTCCTGCATGTGAGTCACGACACCGGTGCCTCTAGTGCCGTGGTTACGGTACCTCCGTAACTAGTACATAAACTTGTCGTGCTTGTATATAATGCTCAGGCAACTTATTTTGTTTTTAACATGATTTCTGATAAGCTTAAACACATACGGGGAAAAACATTTGGCTACAGACGGGGAATCCTAATCATGCATAGAAAGGAAGTCCTTACTGAAAGGACGGAAAATCCGTACCTCGTGTCCAGTAACTGACCGAGATCAACTGACAGAAAGTCTACTCTGATTTCACGCTAGCTACATGAGTAAGGGACGTGAATAAGTAAACTGATATTCGCTTATTTAATTCCATGTTCTTATTGGCCTTTCATTTATTTATTTTATTTCTGAAATTCCGTACGTATATTAACTAATAAATCTGACCTTATAATAATTAATTTTAATGTATTATCTTTCTACTATTAGTTATGGTACAACGTATTTCTGACGCTATAGTAATACTATATTAAGTATCCCGCTAAAATAGAAAGTTTTCTTAAATTAGAAAGTTCCCAAATAATTTAATTCATTTCATAAAATTATACCCTTTTAAATATTAAAGAACTATTTTAATTTAATACATTTAAAATATATTTTAAACATTTATAAAACAATTTAATTCAAAAGGTATAATATAAGAATATTTATTTTATTTATTATAATAATGTCCCGAGCCTACCGAGATATCCCATCTCGGTAGCACTAAACAAATCAACATATAATGATTAAATCTGCCTATATAATCTACGACAGAAAACTGCGTCACTTAAACTGTCGCTAAAAGCTGTCCTTAAAGACTATAAAAAATAAAACTGTCACTTATTAAACTGCGACAGAATTTAGCGTCGCTATTCTGTCGCTAATCTGGATTTTAATTCATTTAATTTCCTGTTTAAGAATACTCACTGTTCTAAATCAAGTTCCCACCGTTTTAGTCAAGTTCCCACCGTTGTCACAGTCCCAAACGCACCCTTAATAATTACAACAGTCCGTTTTGGCAGCCCCCTTTTGGGTCGAACCTGGCCCTAGCCGCCCATGTGTGGGTCACGGCTGGGCAGGGCTGGGGTCATCGAGGCCTTAGGGTCTCGGTCTCATTAAATCCAAACAGCCCGACGCACTTTCTTTTTTTTTCTTTTTTTTTAAAATCGCACAGCCACCACCCTACCCTTTTTGGGCTGTTGTTTTAGGTCGACCAAGAAAAGACACCACTGAGACATGGTGGTGTCTCGGTGGTTGTATAGAAACCCAAAACTGACCCTCTATTCTTTTTATTCCAAGATTTAATATAACCTTTCTTTCCCTTTTGATTAAATCATAGATTCGTGCTAAAATAGAAAAATGAAACATTGATTACCTTGTGTTAATGTTAAACAGGAATGACGGTGTATGCCAAATCAACAAATGAGATTAAACCCGAAACCCCCTTCTTGTTTCCTTAAGGCCGGCGGCAACTAGGTGATGAAACCCTAGTTTTTGTTTTTTTTTGTCTCGACTGTGTGAGAGGGAGGGTTAAAGTCCCGTTTGTTTTTTTTACAATGGGCTTGGGCCCAAAATTTTCTTTTCTTTCCTTTCTTTAAACTAAAATCGGCTATAAGGCCCTTTTATTTTCTTTACTCTTTTTTTTAATACTTGTATATAATTTTCCGCGTTTGTTTTCGTCCATAATTTATACGTAATAGTTTAAATAATTAAACCGCGTATTTACATTCTCATATTTAAATACGGGTTTTACATGCATACTTTATGTTGATGACATGGATGAATGATTTGGAAAAGATGTTTTTTTTTTCTTCATTAGTCCTTTAAGAATTAGGATAAAGAAATGTGTATACTCATGATTCAAAGGACTTTTTTTTGCGTTAAGGGAGTAATTATGTCTTTTAATTTGTGGTCTTTACATATATTTTTAGCAATGAGTTTATTTCATATAGTATATGAAGGTCCAAGAAGCAATGTAAGAGCAAATGTAAATTTGACCTTGTGGATGTAGTTTATCATTAACAAAGTACAGCAGAAAACTTGTGTATCTAACTCTAAAAGCTTGTACATTTTATTCATAATAAGTAAGAAATACAATTACCTAAAGCTATATGCTTACCCTGACCTTCACAATTGGGCTTGTCAATTGTTGCCCCTCGTTTGCTTTGTGGTATCGATCAAGCACCGACGTCATGCCGATAATAGTAGCATAAATTTACTAAACCTTGTAACCCTTCATGCTTAAGAATGTTCCGACAATAGTAGCAGAAATTTACTAAAGCTTGTAACCTTTCATGCCGATAATAGTAGCAGAAATTTACTAAAGCTTGCAACCTCATTTATTATCGTTAAGAATGTGCAGTACATGTTTATTAATCTCGGCATATCAATATGCAAAACAATATTGGAAAGAACACTACGTCTAAGTACGCCCACATATAGAAACTTTTAACAAATTATGACGTTTTCTGTGGTTGTTAGTTTGTGCTACTAATTCAGTAGGAGTATATGATGTAACAAGTCTAGATGAAGACTAATACTATACAAGTATAGAACTGTTTGGTTGTGTGTATGTGTAAAGAGAGATTGCAAAGCTATTAAGACAACACCATAACAACATTGCAACATCAAAAGCTCTAGCAGATCCATAATTTAGCCATTAACACCCATAACTAAATAATTTTTTTTATCATAAAGGTCCAAACCAAAGTGAGATAGTCTAGAAAAATAAAACATGCAACAAAGTTCGAAAACAAAAGCTTGTAAAGCTATGCATACTGCATGTCTGCAGGTACCAAAAACACTCAAAAATATGTAACTAACTTCAACTTTATTGTAGTTTGTCTTTGTTAAGAAACATGGAATTAATGCCCAATCATCTGATCACCAACGTCAGCCCCACTTATAGATGCTCTCGCATTTATAGGTGATACAACTCATTTAGGCCTACCTCTTGGCCTCGCCTGCTTTGGTAGTGGGTCGGTTTTCTGCTTCTTGCAAGACCTTGAGTTGTGACCTTTACCGCCACATTTTTGACAAGTCATTTTTCTTACAAACCCAATCTTTGAATACTTTATTTGTTTCTTAGATGTAGCTATTTTCCTATTAACAGGTGGCCTACCAGGCATGCGTCTTTCTTTTGGAGGTAGAGATCCCATATCAGTTGTTTTAGGCCAAAATGAAGTGCCTTTCAGTGGTCTAGTAGGGTATTTATATGCTTCTTTGAACATATCCTTCTTAAGCCAGTCACTAACATAAGTATCGGAGTCCTTGTTGAGAAATGCCAGTGCAGCAACTGTATGAACACATGGTATGCCTGACAGCTGCCATGATCTACAACTTCAAGTTCTCGCTTGAATGTCCACCACAAATGAACCGAATTCATTCCTTGCTTCAAATATATTGGAATCACTTGGAATCACAGTACAATGCCTAAACAAACCAAAGTAACGTTAGTAGCAATAAATTCGATATCATAATTTTATTAAAATGTGATATTCATTACCTTTGTTTAAGTTTTGTTTCCTCTAGTGTCTTTCTGATCGAAGAACATACTTCATGTTCTAATTTTCTAGCTTTTTCTGCCTTTTTGAAGTTTCGTAGCATAAAATATATTCTGATTTCTTCTAGCATAGTGATGATTGGCTTTCTTCGCACAATTCGAATGCGTGAATTAAAGCTTTCACTTATGTCGTTCTTAAACGCATCACATGCCCTATTGACCTCAAAAAAGGCTCTTGACCAACTCTTTGGATTTCTTTCTATAAGATGGTTATACGCGTCTTTATTGATGGCTTTGAGCTCATTCATTTTATCCTTAAAGTGTTGCTCCGTTGTTGATCTTGCAGCAGCCCAGAACAAGTTCCTAAACTGAAGCCCATGGAATTTCTTTTTAAAATTAGCATAAATGTGTCGTGTATATTGTCGATGCTCGGCATAAGGAAATATATCTTTCACAACTTCCAAGATCCCCTAAAAATGGAAAAACATGAAAATTATAATATATATGTAGCATGTGAGAACAATAAAATTGGATCAGTATGAGCTTCATATGGTGGTGAAATTTATACCTTGTGTTGATCTGAAATTAATGTTAGTCCAACTCCATCTATCATTCCAATGTCATCCCTTAGCTGTGTGAGAAACCATTTCCAGTTTTCCTTATTCTCAATAGACACAACAGCCCAAGCTATCGGGAAAATATGGTTATTGGCATCTCTTCCGATAGCAGAGAGGAATTGACCTTCACATACACTTTTTAAGAAACAACCATCCAAACCAATAACATTCCTACAGCCACTGATCCATCCATCTTTAATACCCTTAAGACATATATAATAGTTATTGAAGAAAACATTTCCATCCAATCTATTCACTAACATCTTGACGGTACTTCTCAGGTTTGTTTCTAATATCTCAGATCTATAGTCCCAAAGTTTTGCATAATGCTCTTTGAGCCCACCTTCATACTTAAGTAATGCCATTTTCGTTGCTCTACTACATTGGCATGTACTGACTTTGCTTTCCTCATAATATCCGCTTGCATTGTTCTTATACTCATATGAGGGGTTTGAATTAATTGTCTGAAATAGCGTTTTGCAATCCAGGTGTGTGTAACAACAGATCCCAAGGAAAACTTTCTTGAACATATATGCTTATCATTTAGTGATTTTATTTGTAATGAACCCTCACCTGTAATTTTAGAGGCCCAAAGCCTAAATGGTCATTTTCTTACTTTCTTCTTTTTATCAGTTCGTATCTTCTTTCGCGCGCCATCCTTTTCATCATTGTTTTCAGCACCATCTTCTTCTTTCTCATCATTGTTTTCGCCACCATATTTTTCTTTTTCATCATTCTTTTTGCTACCATCCTCTCCTGTTTTATCATTATTTGCTACACCATCCTCTTTTCTACACCTCACCAAAAGTCTTTTGTTATCATTTACCAGAAACACCAATTGGTAACCATTTGAAACACCATAATCGATCATGCTCTCTTTTAGTTGTCTGCAACTCTCGAACTTCATTCCTAGTATTGGTATCGTTAATTTCCAGTTAATGGATGGATCATAGCTAGGATATGAAACACTACGTTCTATATAGTTCTCAACCCCATCACTATCCTCGTCTTCTTCATTAGCAATCATATTTTCATCCGAATCCACTTGCTCTACTACATCATCATCCATATTTTCATAGCAAAGTCGAGTTAGAAAAGGGTAATCGATTGTGTGGTTCAAAGTGCTAACATCATCTTCATCATTATCATCGTTGTCGTCATCATCACCATCACCATCAACATTATCTTCGTCTGCGTCGTCATCATCTTCCTAAGCTAATGTGTTCGAGTCTGATATATCATCCTCATCCTCACTTAGTTGATAGCTGGGATCAGAATCTTCACTTTCCGCTTCACTCATAGCGTTATCAACAGCCATGATAAGGTCCAGTAACTTTTCTTTCCCTACCAAGTCTGCCAAGTTCTCATCACAATGGTCAACATACAAATCAATTCTCCTACCATTTGCAACCGCGTGTTCCAGCAATCTATATATATCGAGATCACATTCGACTAGTCTTAACCCGGTGCGTAAAGTGTTCCTAGGGACACAATAAAATAAGCTACTGCATTTGGACCTAGTTAGTTTCTCCAAGAATTTCATTAAATCATTAAAATCCATCCTTCCAAAATCAACATGATCTACAGTCTTTACGACACCTAGTGAATAACTTAATGGATTTTTAGAAAATATCCCATTCACGTCAATAGTAATAATACTAGAAGTGGAAGATGACATTATGTGAAAACCAAAAATATAAATAATAATTTGTAATATTTATGATGAAATTGACAATCAAAAGATAACAACTTACCTGAGATAGGTACCCTTAATTTAACCTATTGAAGGTAGCATTCATAATCCCAATATTCTATGATCAATTTAGGGTTAGTTATTATCTATGAGTATAGACAAATTAGCATAAAGACCCGTCCAACTTCAGATTAAGTTTAATGAGTGATTTTTGTAAGAAATAATAAACAGATGTTAATATTAAAATAATGTAAACGGATTTTTGTAATTAATGAAGAAAAAAATGAAAATATAACATAAACTTTTTGATAAATGTTAATTATTTAACAATCATAATAATAGAGTTCCATGTACTTTGGTAAATACATGAAAGAAACAATCGAACGTAAACATGTTTCGTCAATAATGAAATAAATAATTATACAATATGTGAATTATTTGATAAACATTTGAGTTTAGAACAATTATAATAATAAATGCTCATGCATTCTGGTTGTCAACTTTGATGGTTTTTAATAAAAGGGAAAATTTTATATATATCCCTCTTCTAATACCAGATTTCATATATATCTAACCTTACTTTAAAATTTTATATATATATCCCTCCTTTTAATGCCAAATTTCATATATATCCAACCTTACTTCAAAATTTCATATATATCCAATCTAAAACTTGAAATTTCATATATGTCCAAGTAACTAATTTATATATAACTAAAACCTTAAAATACATATTAATTATCATTTAAACCTAAAATAACCATTATATACGTGTTTCTCTACCTAATAATATGTACATCTAATCATCAAAACAACGACAAATCATTAAAATTCTATAACAACAAATCTAACTAACCTTGCAGTAGATAATAAGCCAATAATCATTATTTTTATCAAGTTGTGACACTACTTCCGTCTTTAACTTTACAAACACGTTTTATCAGTATCTTGATCACTTTCTTCTATTTTGTATATTATCTAATGATGTTAGTATTATTATGATAGAAAATGATTAGTAGGCCTAATTAGTAGACCTAATAATAGACCTACATATATGATTGGTTGAAATTTAAAAATGATTGATGGTTAGTGATGAGAGAAAAATGATGTATGACACTTTTCGAAAAATAAATGGAGTAGGTCTATTTGTAGGTGTATTTATTAGGCCTATTATGATTATTTTATCACTTTACCTATATTGTAATAAGCTTTATTTTGCTATTAATCAAATATTATAACATTTGTGTTTGTTTGGTAATTGTAATTAAATATTTTCTTCTTTGATTCTTAAATACATTAATAAAATACGCTTTGCATCAATGTGTGGGCATATAATAATTTAAGACATTATTTATATAAAAATATACAAAATATTTATGTAAGTATAAGAAAAAATAAATAAGTGCATGGTTATTGTAAGTTTAAATATGATTATGTGTTTTATGTTTTTAATTATATTGAATTGATTATGTGAACATAAATGAAATTTTAAGTAAAAAATTGAGCATATATGAATTTTTATGTTTAAAATTAGATATATATGAAATTTTTTAATAAGATTGGATATATATGAAATTTTATGTCAAAAGATGGACATATATGAAATTCACCCTTAATAATAAATGACGTATGACTAATAAAGTCAATAGACAATGTGTATTATGTGAAAACCTAATAGTCGAATAAAAAAGTAAATAAAAAGATATTTTGATTAATATTGATTTGAATTTAAAATACAGTAAAAAAATATTTCTTAGATATTACCATTGGCATCACAAATGACAACCTTCAAGCTTCTTCTAATTTTAATCCTGAAAACGGCAACATATAATGATGCATGAGTAAAATTTGACGTGATCAATAAAAACCAAATTTTTAAAAATTATTACCGTAGCTCTTGTTTATTGACATAGCTTTTACCTATGAAATTATACGTAACTTTAAAAACAAAATATAATAAATATAATAAAACAAAAGTAAATGTTCAGGCATAACTCTTGTTATAGCGCTCCTACGTACTACTATTACTTTGAAGCAAGTTTCTAAAATTTATGCACACCGTAACACCATATTAGTAAGGAGAAACTTTTGGTAGTAAATAAATAAATTTATTACAATAACAAATTACAGGATTTTAATAAAAGATCAAACCTTTCACACAAGTCTTCGGCTTTTAGTTCTCTAACATTCCCTGCCGCCATGAAAGCATCAATAAAACTTACTCAATCCCGAGTTATGCATACATGTATGTTTCATCAAAGTTCTTTATAGTCGACATCTCCGGACATGTAAAAGTAGATGTTGATACGTATAACCGGTAAGTTACATGTACACATTCGCATTCTCGGTTATAGCTTGATTGAAAACGCTATTGTATATTTGTCTTATGTGACAATTTTATAATAATTACTTCAAAATGAATGAATTTATATTCGTGACTTTGATTTGCTAATAAAATCAAAGCTAAACTATTATCGATCAACAAATAAAACAATTACACAGTAAATTGTATTCATAATATTTAAAGTTGCTACGATATGGTAGACACAAAATCCTTTACAACTTAAAAATGAAACAAATGAAACAAAGTAAGGGTGAACCAAGTCTCCTTGCATGACATACTAAATTCTTTAAAACTTAAATACAAACCCCCCACAAAGCACGTTCAAGTCAATTTCTATCATCATCATCTTTCGAATTCTCTAAGTGACTTGAATATCCACTGCAACAAAATGGTAATGTACATCTTTAAAGAGAATATAGGTGAACCATATCGACACCTATGAAACAGCACAGCAATTGTTCATCATGAACTTTACACTGGTTATATGAGGATCTCATAATTCAAAATGTATAGTTAAAAAAAACTTGAATAAATGTGGAAATTACAAACTTCAGGGTGTGGAGAGAATGGAATTCACTGCAAAAAAATTATGTTAAGATGTGATACGTAAAAAGTAGAGGAGCTTGCATGTGACTGATCCCATGTGTTGGTATTAGGATCTCATAATGCAACATGTATAGTTCATAACACGTGGGCCTTATGATGAGATCAAAACTACATTCCTTGCAATGAAATTCACTGCAAAAAAAATTATGTTAAGATGTGATACGTAAAAAGTAGAGGATCTTGCATGTGACTGATCCCATGTGTTGGTATTAGGATCTCATAATGCAACATGTATAGTTCATAACACGTGGGCCTTATGATGAGATAAAAACTACATTCCTTGCAATGAAATTGACTGTAACGACATCCCTTCAATGTGCATGAAACTTATAGAAAATAATTTACTTTAGCATAAACCTTTATGGTTATGATTTCAGGATGTTGTGCTTGGGATGCAATCACGATCATTAGGCTAAGTATCTTAAAATATACGCAATATATGGTAGGAGTATTTGCTAGTAATTGAATTCTGGCCCTTTTTATTTTTCATCTAGTCCCTGCTCAAAAAACTTGACCGTTACGCTCCAACCACGACCACCTTTCTGTAATGAGAATAAGGTGAACCAACATTAGGAATACTATATGGACCAAAGAGTATTATTAATTCAAAAATTCCCTGCTCAGACATCAACCCATTTGTAGGACATTTGGTCAAAAATGCATCTCTAACGGATTATCGTAACATTTTCAATGAAAAAAAAGTATCTTCACTAAAGCATGTACACTTACCGATGTTGCCTTCACGCGTAAAACAAAAATATTATAGCATAATCAAACCAAATATAAATTGTAACATAACAATCAAAATAGATCATATAATAAATCAGTAATTATCAACTCTTCCATATCGACAACATACATATCACTTGCAAAATATTTTCTTGATGATTTTGAATCAGTATAGCATAGACAATCATCGAAAGGGGTTGGGTCGATCAAGTTTTTGAATTGAGGCTTTCCGTTCGTCGTTTAGCAGAGAAGAAAGATCGAAATGATTTGGATTTCATTTTGTTTTGGTCTGCAGTCTGTTAAATAGGTAGGATGAGTTGAGTAACTCATTAAGGAGCGTGTAGCGGAAGATTGGAAAAGAAGATTGAATTGAATTAGTTTTAATGTGTTAACAAAATTAGGCTATTATTTCGGTGTTACGGAGTATATTGAAAGGTTGTGGTACGTTCGCTATCACCTTAAATATTTTGATAGACCATTATTCGTTACCTTATATACGATAGCTGATTCAAAATTTTAAGGGACCGTGTTTTTTGTTTTGTTTTGTAAAGTTCATGCATAATTTTATTGTACAATTTTCCCATACAATATAAAGTAATTCATTGATGAGGTTTTTAATATCGAGAGCTTAAAAAAATTGTTAAATATATATATTGGTGTAAATAATTTTTATTTTTAAATCCTTTTTCTTTTGTTTAAACATTGTACATTTAAACACGTTTATTTTTTAGAAATTAAATATGAAAATGAACGAAAAAGTTTTTTTTCTCATGTTATCTAAAAGATAATGGTTTAAATAGTTTTATATTTTTAATAATTATTATTATTTATAAGAAAACTTTTTTTATAAATACTTACTATTTGTTTATAATTATTTATTTTTATATAGTTTTTTTAAAGTAATTATTTTATAACCAATAATAATTAATCTGATTCACTTTTTCCTTCTATAAGTTGTGTAACAAAACTACTCTTAAAATTGTTGTATATATGGTAACAAATTATTTTTTTACAATAAATTTTGTTTAATCGAATGCAGTGAAGTTTGTTAAGAATTGTAAGTTTATTATAGGAAATGTTTTTATAACATTTTTAATGCTCAAGCATAACTGAGTTGTACATATGAGTTATTTAAGGTAATGTTTTTAATTTTGCAAGCTTAAAAGACTTGTAAATTATTTTGGTTTATTAGTTAACTAGCTTAAAGACCCGTCTAATGTCGGGTTTAGCTTAAGGAGTGATTTTTGTTAAAAAATTAACGGATTTTTATATTTAAAAAAATGAAACGGGTTCTGGTAATAAATGAATGAAATAATATATAAAACATGAAGTATTCGATAAATGTTTAACCGTGTAACAATCCTAAAAGTAGCCTACCATGTATTATAGTGTCCACCATGACGTATATGAGAACTCATAAAGTGAAAAACCAATGCCCATTCTCAACCATAAGGTTTACATAGATTCGTTTACTTATTTTTCCAAACAAAATCACTTACTTTTCATATATTAGTTATAATTATTATTATTTTAAGGCACATTTTAAAATAAAAAGGACATACAAATAAAAATCACTTTCCATTTGATCAATCATCGCAGTTAAATTAAGAGTGATACATTAGAAGAGACTTGTGTTGTCCTACCCGCTTACATCAAATTTAAATATTCAATCATCACAATTAGATTAGAGTGATACATAAGAAGAGACTTGTGTGTTCCTACCCGTTTATATCACATATAAATTTCGATTTGATCAATCATCCTAGTATATTAAGAGTGATACATAAGAAGAGGCTTTTGTTGTCCTACCCGTTTACATCACTTTTAAATTTCCATTTGAAATCACAGTTATATTAAGAGTGATACATCACATTTAAATTTCTATTAAGAGTACTACATAAGAAGAGACTTATGTTGTCCTACCCGTTTACATCACATTAAAATTTCCGTTTGATCAATCATCACCATTTTAAAATAAGACTTTACTCTTATAGTTCAAAACTAATCGGTTACAACACTAATGACCAATGTTTTAAAACCCGGGTTTTATATTGACCCGGTCGAGTCACCGGGTCCGGGTCAACCTGGGTCGACCCGGGTTAACCCAGTTTTCTAAAAAAATATTTTTTTAAATATTTTTAATAATAACAAAATTTATATATAAAAACCATAAAAAAAAACTTTCGTATATTGAAGATTTAAATTGTTTATCAACCAATATAATATGTAAAAATAAAATCCCGTCGAAAATACGTAAAATATATATATTCTTTTTATAAAAACACGAAAAAATATATACACGACCGGGTCTCGAAAACCGGGTTGACCCGGATCACCCCAAACCCAGCGGGTCAAGCCGAGTTTCAAAAATGTAAAACTCGGGTCAATGTGACCTGTTTTTTAACCAGAACCGGGTCAACCGGTTGACCCGGGTTTCAAAACACTGCTAATGACCATTACCCAACAACAAATCTTTAGTTTGTCACATATGGTTTTATATTTAGTATCGTATGATCCATGTCAACATTTACTACCGTGCTATTGAAAAAATAAGGCTAAGAATATATCAAATTCATTAACCCTCTTGCAAAAATGACGTGGTAATCCGTTTACATAATACTACACAGAACCACGTCAACATGTTATACGCATGAAATCCTATTGTACATGTGTTCATCACAAAACAAATTAAATACTAATTTAATTTAGACACAACCAATCACTACTACAAAAAAGCATATAAAAATCTCTTGATAAAAACTGGTTTTATAAAAACCACTCTTTATAAAGTGTAAAAAACTGGTTGTCATAAAATAACCGGTCTTTATAGAATAAAATTAAACAAACACCGGTTCAAAAAGAGACCCGGTCTTACAACATATGCAAATACACCGGTTTTTTTAAAACAAAACCGGTTTATGTTTTATCTCAAGTATAGACACCGGTTTGTTTCAAAAAACCCGGTCTTAGTGATCTATCTTTTTTTTTGAAAATATTACTAACGGGTCACTACTAAAATTTCGAGAAAATTTAGTATATATCCAACAAAATACCTGATCACTATCAATAAACTTCATCATCATCAATGCTTTAAAATAACTTTGAACACAAAAAAATACTTTAAAAAGAACTTGAGAATCAAGATCTGTTAATATAAGGTAAACATACTTCATTAATATTTAATAGTCATGTATCTTTTTCTTATAAAAAATATAAACTAAAAGGGTGTTTAGCTCAATCAAACACAAGGAAGAGAAAAGAGAAAAAAAAGGAAATCGGGCTTTTGATATTAAGCTGGGATTGTTCTTAAATAAATATATAAAGATTGTTCCTAAATAAATATAAAAGGAAACCGACACTTATGCTATATTTTTTTTATACTCAAATAATTAACAAAATAAAGACTTTTGTATTTTTGATAAAAAAAACATTATACGATAAAATCAAACACACGATATCCATCTCTCTCTACCTCTCCACTTCTTTCTCCAGTTCTTCGCAATGTTCCCCTAATTTTTAGCGCCAATCGAACAAAACCACCCCACGATATCCACCTCCACTCTCAAACTCCCGCCAATCGAACCCTAACCACCACCCCTCTTCATATATGATAAGAAGTTTGATTGCAATCACTTTTACATCAAATCCCAAAACACCATCCATATCTGCCATCACAGCGAAGCTCAATTTGAGCCATTCATTTGCGTTTGAGCACATAAAATGGTAAGTTTTTTCTACTTAATTTACATTTGATACTCAATTGTTAATAATTTAAGGTTAATTTCAGTTAATTAGCTTTTGTAACTTGGATTAGGGTTGGGTTTAGGTTGGTCAATTGTTTTTTTATGCATAAATTGTCATTTGGTTATTATGTGTTTAGTATGGGCTGCCAATGTTTCAGAATGTTTCAACATGGTTTGTCATTATAAGTTTTGGGAATTACATGTTGTATAATCCCATGTAGAGAACCATAGCACGGTAAAATACTTGAATAAAAAATTGTAGCAGCCCCAACACAACCCACATGTTGACAAGCGGCAGATTTGTAATACATGTACCAGCATACCGTTAGGATTAGGACGGTTGACTGTGAGAGTGTTATAGAGTGCAGCCATATTTAGGAGCCTTGATACTAGATTTCACCGTTGTGCCTCAACCTTGGTGGCTCAAAATGTGTCAAGGTCAGTCTTCATCCAGCTATCAGTTGCGATTACAAAATGTAACATTTGTTCCGCTCTTACAAGTGTATACACTGAGCTTAAAACCATTTACCTCTTTATATTTTGATTTGATATTTGATATGAACTTTACATCTGTCATTATAAAAATTACTTAAGATCCTTCTTTGAAGGATAGCTGATTTTTTTGTTAACTTAGAAATTAACTTTTTCTTTCCTGTGGATTCATATTTATTCAGAAAGTTCTAGTAAATATTAGATTCTTCAATGGAAAGTTAATGTGAACTGAAGGCTACTAAGCTAGTTGGATTTGTAGTCTTATTATATAAGTACTATCTCTCAAAGTTGCTTAAGTTAGTTGTTAAAGCATTTCTATCAAAACAAAAAACACATGATCTTTACGTGAGAGTCTAACATGTGGAGTAGTTTATTGTTTGTTTGGTCTTTTTTATACATTCATAGTTCAGAACCTTTCAGTGGTCAAACCGAAAATCTAAGAACACCTGTAGCTTTTTAATTGCATAGTTTAAATCAGAAATCTGGTTCTTATTCTACAAACAAAATCTCACAAAATCGGTGTAGGTGATTTTAAAAGAATACTTTAAAAGGTTGAGGCGGTATTATAGCTATTTTTTGTGAAACAACAAAGAGTATGTTTTCAGCCCTCTAGCTCAACTAAAAATGACCCATTATGCATCTGTGTAACTAATATGCTGCACAAAAAGAGTAAACTGACCTAAGGTTAAATGATGTTGACCGAATGTTAGTTTTCTACACTGATAATGTTAATTGAATGTGAGAATGTCAGTGTCAACTGATGCTGAATTGCTAATATACAAGTCAAATGCAGATTGAATGCTGGTTGGTAATATATTGTTTGAGTTCATTGATATTGATGAAATGATTGTGAATTACACCTCTTATGATAATTGAATGTCTATTGTCAGTTGATTCAACTATCAATGTCAAATAGTCAATCTATGACTATTTAAGTTAGTCCCAGCAAATGTCAGAAATGTTCCTACTTTTTAATTTTGAATGTCCATTTGACCCTTGTTGGTGATTCTGTGACAAACTCAGTTTGTAGTATACATGCCTTTTCGATTATCTTGGGTATTATGTCTTCACATAAAACTGTAACAGTTGAGGAGTTTAGTTCATGCTGCATAAAAAGCAAACCGTTGAGCAATAGGCTGTTTAGAGCGATTAAATACCTGTGTTATATTAACTTATTAAGGACTGGAAAAAGTAAAAGAAAAAGATTATTGGAGAAAAAGAATACCGGGGGAGAACAGTATGTTATGGAATGTGCATATTTATTAATCATAGATTATCTACGTTGGTTGGTGGATAGAAGGTTCTGCTATGCACTCAAATATCTAAATTAGAGATGCACTTGCTGTTTTGGTTTACGATTATTATATTGTCTTTCGCCCCGGTGATATTTATGTTGTTATTTTAACCTTTGGCTTAACCAGCTATGCATGCGGGATCTGCAAGAAAAAGTTGCAAATGGAGGCGACCCAGCCAAGCTACTTGAAACACCTGTACTACTTGAAGATCCATATAATGAACAAGGTACATATGCCAAGTGGACACGTAGTCACATGTCATGTTACTATTTGAAGTTTTTTTATACAATTCTGCTGCAACATCTGTGTCCTTCAACGTGAAGCTAGATTAGTATTTAACCATAATTCTCAAGTACATTTCCAATGTGTAATAGTCATAAAAGTGTTGAAGCATGAGGGTACAATGTGGTAAAAAAAAAGATGAAAGCCACTAGTTTTCTGTACATATCTTTATTAACAAGCAGCAGAGGGACCTTAAACACTGATGCGCTCTCATGCCAGAACTTTTCTTCAGTCTCGCACATGGTGTTTCTTTTGTAGAAGTTTTCACAATTATTACAGAAATGATTGTGTTACATTTATCTCATTTTCTCACCTTTTTACTATCTTTTGTAGTGTCTAGCTTCAATACAAATTTATAAGATTGCTCTGAAACATATCAACTAACAAAATTCACAACTGGCACTATTTTTTTTTATTTTTTTTTGATCAAATTTGAGTTATGAAAGTATCAACTTTGATATGTAGAATTTGTTTTTTTCAATGCACAGATGCTATCGCTTAGAAGAACCAAATGCTCACCCGGAGGATACTTTGCCAAATCATGACACAGATGATTTCCAGCATAATCTGTTTGACGAGATCTACCAAAATACTACTGAAGTAAGTATTATTCCAGTTTTTCACCATATTAAATATATGCTATATAATCTACATTCATGATTTAAATGTTAATTTACTATTAATAAAGTACAAGACTTGGGGACACAGCCAAATGTAGCTTTGCTGCTAGCATAATAATGTTAACGTTTACATAAACGGGGTACTAGTGTTTTGGTTCAAGTGATCGTAGTTCTGAGATCAATTTCTGATTAGCGGATGGATGATGGGTTGACAGATCAAAACATGTTTGGTTTGAACTTGGTCACGGTCATGCTTATTAGTTGTAAATAATGAATGTGTGATTACATAAACAATAAAATAAAAATAATAATATAAACTTTATAGTAAATTATTAAAGATACGTTACACACTTTCGCACTTTATCTGTTAGCCATGTTTCCTTTTTAGCGACTTTAAGATATCTATAACCCATATTGACCCGTTTCAAATAAACGTGTAAAACGTTTTGCCTCTAATGTCGATGTACTGTGTGGTATATTCAAACAAAAACTAACAAATTTTCTCTGTTGCTAGGAACCATCCCCGTCATTGGATAATGAGGGTACTATTGCTGATACATCTGTACCAAAAGAACCTCCACCTCAAACAACCATTGGCAATAGTATAGAACTATCAGAAGAAGTGAAAGCCCGTATAGAATCCAATAGGCTAAAGGCATTAGAGAAAGCTGCTGCTCGGAAGAGAGCTTTGGAATCTCAGGCCTTATAAGCAATGTAATAATTGTGTTATTTTGTTGTTTTTTCCATACTTTGGAATCTCAGATGACGACATAAAAGTTACCACAGATCATGGTGAAGAACTAATGGCAGCTATTGTACTTTTCGCAACAGGTAAGTATATACCACTAACTTGCATGAATTTATTACAGATATAGTTGGGCAGGCTTGTTATCTTTCATGATAAATAGTGACATGAATTAGATCTCAACTTATATGTAGCTCCATTAGGAAGTTACCCGGTGGCCCTACAAGTTTAGCTGTAAGCTAGAGTAACTAAATATATTTGACACCTTATAGTTTTTTCTTATGTTTTTGAGTCATTGTTCATTGTAGCCTTCTATTTTATGAAATTCAGATGTTTGTGAGTGCACATTATAGCGGAATCGATCTAGTTCTGAAGTTTGAAGAAGGAGAGATATGGAAGAAAACTTTTGGCCCCGTTTTCATTTATCTTAATTCCATCTCTACAGGAGAAAACTGCCTTACACTCTCGGACGATGCCAAGAATCAGGTACTTTTCAACTTCTCTGTATATCCTGGCTTCTTGCTAGATTAATTTATATATTCAGTTTCTTATTTATTGATTTATATCATCTTGGATCATTAACAAAAAGTACGAATATTTTCAGATGGTAGATGAAGTTGCAAAATGGCCTTATAGTTTTCCAGCGTCCAAGGATTTCAAACAAGCTCATGAACATGGAATGGTAAGTGGTAGATTATTTGCATATGACAGGTACACACAATACAGTATCCCTTTTCACCAAATCCACACTTATCTGACATGCCAAGTGCATGAAATGTGAATATTTACCTACTTAATAGGTTCATTAGCACTGAACACATGCTCGGAAATGGTTCTTACATAGGACTAGCTCCCCCTGGAGACCTTGGATCATGGCAATGTGAAAACAAGGTAACCTTCCATCAACCACAAGTACAATAGCAGTTAAGTTGCACTGTTCAAAGTAGTAACTGAAAAACACATTGTCTTGGACAGGGATATCAATTTTGGAGTAAAACTAACGACGAGGGCTATTTTTCCATCGAAAATGTTGTGGCTGGCACCTATAATATATACGCTTGGGTAGATAGATTCATTGGCGACTACCAAAACGTTACCACAATCACAATCACACCAGGTTCGATTTTTGGAACTTCATGTAGACTGTATGTAGTAGTAGTATATGGAAATTGGTTCACGACTTAATTCCGGTTTCTTGTTTTGTTCTACTTAATACTAGCATTTTCGGTAATTATTTGAGTATTCAGATTGCTTCAGCAAATATATAACTTGTGCACGTCAAGTCATGCTCACATAAATTTGTCAATATATTTGATCTACACTAAGCAACCGAAGTTTCTTAACATATTGGTTGATTTTTGGACAGGTTGCCACATCGAAGTTGGCGATCTTGTTTTTGACCCTCCAAGAGATGGTCCGACGTTATGGGAGATTGGCGTTCCAGATCGCTCAGCATCAGAGTTTTACATTCCTAATCCAGACCCTGTGTTTATGCATCTTCTCTGGGCTGCATAGCTTCTCGATTAACTTGACATCATCTTACTCTTGTATGGCTTACAGAACTGCCTTTGGTAATGAACATAGTAAGCCTGACTACAACAATATACCTTGTGCTGTTTTTTGGTAAGATAACTTCTTCCTTACCGTATTTGTTGTTTTGCGAGTGAAACCATTCATTTATCCATTTTCTTTCGTTCTGCATTTTGTAAATTGATATGTATTCGACACATCCTCATCCGCCCATAATTTCTCAACTCATATTCACTTATGTCATATTTAAACATATGTAGGAAGAAATTGCAATCGAAAATGGTGAAGCTTTTGTTGGAGCCTTGAGGGAGAGCTCAGTGCTACTGCATTTGTTTCTAGCTTAAGTACTACAGCAGGTTGAACAAGTTTTAGAGTCAAGTTTAGAGATTTGATATATTGTAGTCGTAGTTGGTTATATTGCATGTATAAGACTTTTTCACTTTAGTTAAGTTGTATATTCAGGCATTATAATGTTTTTTTATATTTTTTGCAAAAGCCAAATTTTTTTTTTTAAATAAAAAATTATCAACAAGACTGGTTCTTATACAATAACAGGTCTTTTTACTCTATAATAGACTTACATACATCTTTTTAGACACCGGTTTTTACTAGCAACCCGGTTATGTTGCTCATAATAAACACCGGTTGTGAAACCAGTTTCTATATGTTTTGGGTATAGAAATACCCCCCGCCTAGATTGGTTCATAAACCACTCCCTATGAGCCGTTTTAACCAGTCTCCATGAGATTTTTTGTAGTAGTGAATGTGTTGTGGTTGTTCAGATCAAATATCGAGGCACATTGCACTAGAAGAGACCATCAACCTCTATACCACCAACACATGAATTCACGCCAACAATTTGCGAGTTTCAATAGTACATCAATTTGCGAGCTTAACAACATCAACATTTCCCTAATCACCAGCTTTAGGTGCTTGGTACATAGCTTTTATACTTCCATATTACTTTCAGAAAGGTGTGAGTGAAATATAATATTACATACTCTCAGAAGGTCCGCCAGTGGTTAACGTAGTTTTGCGATTCGAAGTCTTTCGCGTGTTGACAATCTACGACTCGTGCATGTGGAACACTCAGAAGATGTATCGACTGTCCTGATATAAGTCTTAGTAAGAAAAACCGAGCATGGTTCTTCCAAGAATATGCTTTGTTTTTAAAAAGTTGTATATCTGGTCTGAATGACTAATTGAAAAAAGTCGTGCAGAAATCCCAATCATAATTGGTTCCTTCCTTTTTTTAAAACACTTGGATCCATAGCTCCTGAAAACCCTCCCTTTACTTTGGGCCAGCATCCGTCTGTGATCATTTTTTCTCTGTGAGTGCATGCCGCTTTTTCCAGCCGTCGCGTCAACATCTGTAACGAACAAATAATCAAGGGTTAGCATACCACCATCTTAAACAGTACATGAAAAAAAGGAATGTCTATGATCCCTTAATTCCTCTTGACATTGAAGTACCAAGTAAGCAAAAGACATAAGATGCTCAGATCATGGGTATTCAAAGCACTTAAAGCGTATCATAAGGCGGGGTTGGTTGATATCCTAGCTAACATCATGTTTTGCTATGATATTCAAAGCGCTTAAAACGTATCGTGCTACAATCACATCAAAGGACACAGTGGTTACTCATTACCACACGAAATTGATAAAAGCACATATATTGCTTCTCCTTTTTAACTACATGGTATTTATCAGCATTATATATTGGCATTAAAAAAATAAGGCAACTACTTTGGTTTATATCTTTAGCGCATGTATCTTATTCCACCGAAGTCATCATATGTATATATTGTATCTTAAGTTTAGATTGTGTAACACGCTGTTTCTCTTAAAGCACAAACTACAATAATTTGTTCATGTTATAAATGTATATAATGATTTTTTTAATTTGGGGTATTGTGTTGTATGTAACAGTTGTTCTTCGCTACCTATTTAAGGGCGGCTATTCTTGACTATCAATATTAAGGCTATTCATTCACGATTAAGATACGAATGTTCGCATGATACACCATAAGCGTAGCTACACTCATACAGTTTTATAAATGCAAGGTAAATTAGTTGAAAGGAAGACTTCTTGCGCATTTGTTTGAGTCTAGGACAATGGACGTTGGTACAAAGTTAGGACACCAAAACTGGTACGCAGTTTATTGGCAGTTTGACCCATAAATACGGGCTTTGCCCAGCTTTAAAGATAACTAATGCGCAAAATATGTTACTTGCGTACTTCCTAAAACTATTGCGAATTTGCTATGTTACAATGATACCTTAAAATATGAATCAAGGAACCGGCAATTTGTACGCATTTAAAATGCACATATGACAGTTCGTATATTTGACCCATTTGAACACATATTTTAGTCCTACTTTTTTATTTGATATTCTTAATGTAGAACATCACCCATATTTGATAGTGTTGAGATATGCGATCGTTTAGCCATCGATAAATGCGTGAGCCTATCGGGGGCACACACTCAATACGGAGAACACACGTTTATTTACGTTTTATTATTTATAATTAAACGTATAATAAAAACTTCACGTTTTATTTAATTAACGGTGGTTTAATTAATTACGGGATTTAATTAATTAAAGGCGAGTGCGTTATTTAAATTTAAGGAAGGAAATCGACTTCTAGAAACATTCGGTGCCCTATAGGCGGCCGAATACCCTAAGGGGTCTAGAAGGATCTTTTGTTTGTTAATCAAGTAATTAAGTTACTTAATTTAGGTGTTGGGTTGGGCCTAATTAATTTTGAGGAGGTTCAAGGATGTGTATAAATACAATCCCATACCCCGCATAATTTTTCACCTCTCCCTCTTGTTTGTTTTGGCCGATCGACTCAAACACCAACACCAAACCCTTACGAACTTTTTCCTTAACCTAAAATCACACCTAAAGGTTTAACCTTTATAAGATCAATCCTTATTGGTGGTTTTCTTGTAAAGATTTAAGCTTTATAACTAAACCCTAGATCTCATAATCTAGGTTTTAGTATTCTCTTGTGGTCCGATTTATATAAACCCTAATTAGGGTTTATTGGTGATTTTCCAACAATCTTGTTGCTATCTACAAACCGTATCCTTACGTAATCCCAATTTAGGGTTTTGGATATTAGGGTTTCTAGTTGCAAGATTATCGAAGTGAAGTTACCACTAGCATCGTGGTGTGTTCGTTTGACGTGTCGTGTGAGCAATCGTTAGAGGACGGTTACTTTACCGTTGTAGATTCAAGATCAAGATCAATTAATTGATTTATTCAATTAATTAAAAGGTTGGTTTTATTATTATTTTTATTATGTGTTAATCATGAATATTATACTAGATCCATTCCGCTGCGCACTCGTAGTTAATGGTTTAACTAGTTCTAAATCCCAACAGTGGCATCACGAGTCAAATCGTATGGCATTCATGGGTTACACATAGAATAAAACACGCTTGCTTCGCTTTAAAATCTCTTTTATTTATGTTTTTATGACAATTACATGCATACTTGTCATAAAGTTTTAATCTTGATCTAGATCTATTAAAATTGGGTAGGTTAAAATTGAACCGGTTAATAATTACTTTTGTTTTTTATTATCCGTCAAAGACCTTTGCATCTCACTTTTGTGATACTTTGCACGTCATCAAGTACCTTGCTCGAAAACTTGATGAGGGTCTTTGATCCTCAATTTGGGGAAGACCCATTCGAGACTTGGATCTTATATGATTTACCACTTTCATATAGAGTCTGTCTTCTACTTCTACCCCCTTCTGTCTGTTTTTATGTGCTTATTTGTTTTCCATTATGAATTGCAAAACGTAATAATTCAAGATTCTAGGAATCATAAAAACGGATGGTACTTATATCGAAACTAGCTTTAACACTATGTCATATTAATACACCATATTTTCCTTGCGAATCGGCTATGTGTTATTTGTTAAAATCTTGATTTTTTGAACAAATATTAATATTGACATAAGAACTATGAAACTTGGTTTTATTGTATTCTAATTGTTTTGCGAAACCATATTGTCACTCGAGTTGGGCTTACATACCGTAATGATGGCTTATAAACTATCTTCTCAACGACGTGATTTGCAAAATCAATTAGTTTTACAATACTTAAAATTACAACACCGTTTTGTGTCTTTACTAATGATGGACTTGCTATTGCACCTCGTGCTCTAGTCGAGCTATCTAGGGTTTGAGAAATCTTTAATCTTCTCTCGTGTTCCATAGGTATTTCGACACTTATGGAATAATTATCCCAAGCACTTGCACCTTCGGGTGCATGAAGAGTAGGATATAGGGTTTGATCTCTCTTTAATCTTCTCCCGCGGTAAAACACGCCTAAACCAAAAAGTTAATAAATTGTTTTCTTAACTTGTGCTAAGAGAATGAATTGCATGCATTCTTTTACACACTTTGACATTTGTTTTTCTAAAAACTTATGTGATACCTATTTGAAATTTTTAAGTCTATGCCATCCAATTTAGAAGCGCTTGTAGTTGTTTTTCGTCATCTGGTCAGACCTAGGGCGAATTACATACCCGAGGCGATCTTTGTCACTGGTCAGACCTTTGCCAATAATTGCATGCTTCAAATTGGTACGACTTAAAGTCGAGTTCCCGGTCAGATTCGGAACCCGAGGCATAAAGATGAGATGAAACATACTCATGACTTTATTATGTGTAGAACAAGTTTGTTTGAGATGTTCAAAGGTTCTCGAAAGAGATGAGAGAACATCTCATCCAAACACTCTACAACAAATAAACTTCATGAATCGTCTCATACAATCTAAGAGTTGCACTGGTAATGCAATTAACGCCCGTCGCTTACCTCTTGCCCCACTTGAATACTAGACGGTCGGACCTCTAATATTAAGTGGGAGTGCAAGCAAGGATCTTAGTCTCAACATGATTAATTGGGTAGTTAATTCTTTGAGAATGTAATTATCAAAAATACTAATCGTTGAACTTTTATTTTGTAGATGAATAATCAAAACTCTTGCTTAAACAGCACGGTTGTTAAGTCATTCCTTGAAAAGATGAAATTGACTGAGAATAACTTTGTTGATTGGTATCGTGCTCTTCGGATAGCGCTCGAAACTGATGACTTGGTTAAATACCTTGAGCAACCAATTCCTGATCAACCTGTAATTCTGCCTCATGGTCATGAAGGACCAGAGCAAGACCCGGATTTACATCCAACTTGGGTCAAAATGTCAAGAGAAATCGCTGGCCTTATGCTCATGACTATGTCCCCTGAACTCCAGAAACTTTTGGAGGGTCACGGCGCATGGTCAATGATGGAAGAATTGAAGACCATGTTCACTGAACAAGCTGATCAAGAACTCCTTGATGTTGCACGTGCCTTTCACGCGTGTAAACATGAGGATGGACAATCTGTGAGCTCCTATGTCTTGAAGATGAAGGGGTTCATAGAGAATTTGGAACGTTTGGGTCACCCCATGTCCTTGAAACTTTCGATCAGCCTAATTTTAGCCTCACTGAATAAGGACTATGATAGGTTTGTGCAAGACTATAACATGCATGGCCTGGGGAAGACAATACCTGAATTACATGCCATGCTTAAGCTACATGAGAAAACGTTGCCAAAGAAGGTTGCACCTGCTACTCCTAATACCATTAATGCTATTAGGTCAGGAAGGGTTCAGAAGCCTAACAAGGCTAAACCGTCTAATGCTGCGAAGGGTAAGAATCGTGGTAAAGGGAAGAAAGTAGCAAACTTTACTCCCAGAGCCAAGATTCCCCCTCCACCAAGAAGAGAGAATCCTGCTAAGGATGCCATTTGTCACCAATGTGGTGACATTGGTCATTGGAAGAGAAACTATCCAGAGATCTCGCTGAGTTGTGGAAGAGAAAGAAGTCCTCTCAAGGAGCTAGCACTTCAGGTATCTTCACGATAGAACTCTTTACTTTTCCTAATAAATCTTGGGTTTATGACACTGGTTGTGGTACTCACATCTGTAATACTACTCAGGGTCTAAGGATAAGTAAGAAGCTGAAGCCAGGAGCTTTGAGTCTGTACGTGGGCAATGGTCATCGTGCAGCTGTTGAAGCCATTGGTGTTTTTCAATCATTTCTCCCTAGTGGACTGGTTGTTATTTTGAATAATTGTCATTACGCACCTTTTATTTCTAGAGGGATTGTTTCAGTTTCATATTTGTATGACGATGGTTTTGTTAATCGTTTTGAGAATAATGCAAGTATTTCGGTTTCGAAAAATAATATGTTTTATTTTAATGCTATTCCTAGTAATGGTATCTATGAAATTGATATGTGTGATTCCAATACAAACAATAGTTCTATGTATGCTATAAGCAACAAAAGGGCCAAATCTAATTTGGACTCTACATTGCTATGGCATTGTCGCCTTGGCCACATAAGCAAAAAGCGCATTAAGCAATTACAATCTGATGGATTGCTTAAGTCAAACGATGATGATTCCTTTGACAAATGTGTTTCATGCTTATCTGAAAAGATGGCACGTAAACCTTATTCACATCAAGTGGAAAGGGCTAAAGATCTACTTGGACTAATCCACACCGATGTATGTGGTCCATTTAGAACCGTGTCAAGACAAGGTGCAAGTTACTTCGTCACTTTCACTGACGACTTTAGTCGTTATGGTTATGTTTACTTGCTAAAACATAAACATGAAGTGTTTGAAACATTTAAGGTGTTTCAAAAGGAAGTAGAAAATCAACTCGGTAAAACCATAAAGGCACTACGTTCGGATCGTGGAGGTGAATTTATGAGTTATGAATTTCTGGAGCATCTTAAGGAACATGGGATAGTTTCCCAAAGAACTCCTCCATATACACCACAACACAATGGTATGTCTGAGAGGAGAAATAGAACCCTACTTGATATGGTTCGTTCCATGATGGCCCAAACAACTCTTCCAAAATCCTTTTGGGATTATGCTCTTGAGTCTGTTGCTCGCATACTCAATATGGTTCCAACTAAGAAGGTTTAAAAGACTCCATACGAAGTATGGTATGGGCAAGCCCCTAAGTTGTCTTACTTAAAGGTCTGGGGATGTGAGGCTCTTGTTAAGCGTGACACGCTTATCAAACCTGACAAACTAGAGCCCCGATCTGTTAAGTGTATATTTGTAGGTTACCCAAAGGAAACGATGGATTACTCCTTCTACTACCCACCCGAGAACAAAGTATTTGTTGCTCGTAATGCTGAATTCCTAGAGAGCAATCTTATGAATCAAGAAGCAAGTGGGAGTATAGAGGATCTTGAAGTAATTCAAGATGAAGATATACATCCTTCTGAAAACACTATCAATCATGAAGAGGATGATCAAGAAATTGATGAACCTATAAGTGATATAGCTCCCATTCGAAAGTCTACGAGGACTAGGCGTACTCCTGACCGTATGTGTTTGTACATTGACGCTGAGGAACATGAGTTAGGGGATCATAATGAACCCACTAACTTCAAAGCTGCATTGGCAGATCCTGAATCTGACAAATGGTTGGATGCTATGAATATGGAGATGCAATCCATGAAAGACAATGATGTCTGGATCTTAGTAGACCTTCCCCCTAACGCTAGAACTGTTAGTGGCAAGTGGTTGTACAAAAAGAAGACCGACATGGATGGCAATGTACACACCTTTAAAGCTCGATATGTAGCGAGGGGCTTCACTCAAACCTTCGGGGTTGATTATGAAGAGACCTTCTCTCCTGTTACGGATATCAAAGCTATAAGGATTCTTTTAGCCATAGCCGCGTTCTATGACTATGAGATTTGGCAAATGGATGTTAAAACCGCCTTCCTCAATGGACTGCTTTACGAAGAAGTCTATATGAAGCAACCTGAGGGTTTTGTTGATCCAAAGTATCCAAACCGTGTATGCAAGCTTCAAAGATCCATTTATGGACTTAAGCAAGCATCAAGGCAATGGAACAAGAGGTTTGATGATGAAATCAAGAAATTTGGTTTCAATCAAAATCCTGATGAGCCATGTGTATATATCAAAGCTAGTGGGAGTAGCGTAGTGTTTCTTGTCCTGTATGTTGATGACATATTGTTGATGGGAAAAGACATTCCAATGTTGCAAAGTGTAAAAGCTTACCTTGGAAGGTGTTTTTCCATGAAGGATTTGGGAGATGCTGCGTATATTCTTGGAATCAAGATCATACGTGATAGACCTAGACGGTTAATTGGTTTATGTCAAAGTGCTTATATAGATAAGATTTTGAAGAAGTATAACATGGACAATTCCAAACGTGGCTTTGTTCCCATGCAAACTAAATCAAAATTATCTAAGACTCAAGGATCATCAACACCTGATGAGGTGAGACGCATGCAGAGAGTTCCTTATGCTTCGGCAATAGGATCAATCATGTATGTTGTTAGATGTACGAGACCTGATGTTACGTTCTCTCAGAACATGACTAGCCGATTTCAGCAAAATCCTGGTGATTCTCACTGGACTGCTGTTAAGAACATTCTGAGGTATCTTAGGCATACCAAAGACATGTTTCTTGTTTATGGAGGAGGTATGAAAAGAGAGCTCAGGGTTGCTTGCTACACTGATGCTGGATATCTTACGGATGCTGGATATCTTACGGATGCTGATGACACGAAGTCTCTGACGGGATATGTTTTCATTCTGAATGGAGGTGTTGTAAGCTGGAAAAGCGCAAAGCAGACCATCCATGCAAACTCATCTACAGAGGCTGAGTATATAGCCGCTTCAGAGGCTGCTAAAGAGGCAGTTTGGATTAGGAAGTTTATTTCTGGGCTTGGTGTTGTTCCCACAAATAATGAACCTATGACGATGTATTGTGACAATACCGGAGCCATTACTATAGCTAATGAACCAGGAATCACTAAAGGTGCGAAACATTATCGTTCCAAAGTTCACTACCTCAGAGAAGTGATTGAACTTAGTGATGTTAGTCTGGAGAAAGTTCACACAGACGACAATTTAGCTGACCCCTTCACAAAGGCGTTAGACCTCAAAAAGCATTCCATGTTAACTCATGGAATTGGTTTGCTTCCAGCTAATAGTCTCATGTAATCTGTGTTATCGTAAGTATTTGGATAATTTGGGATTATAAGACAATTTAATTATTTTCTGATGAATAAAGATATTTGATGTTTGTTATCTTCATATAATTGTTGTTGCCCTATGTTTGTATGTTTAAATCCTTGAATATTTAATTATTCTAAACATGTCCATTGTCGGTTAAACAATATGGGAATATTGTATACATTAAGACAAATATGAGTGTTGGTAATATACTGGTATATATGGTGGACGGCTTCCAACCAAACTCATATGTTATTCATTGATATGAATATTGGACACCCCGAACTTTCGAATGGTTACTTTTGGGTCCGTTGTCATGAGTAAATTCGAATACATAAATGGTGAGGATTAGGTCATCCTTAGACTTGAGATGCAAACAAGTTGTGCATGTGTGGATATCGCTTCTTGATTTTATATCCAACGCTAGTTCAGAAGATCTAGCTATAACGACTCTAATTGGAAGTGTTGTGAAGCAGCATCCACAGACACTTGCAGTCAATATAGAATTCGTTCCTCCACTCTGATATAGTGCAGTGAAGTACCCTGGATCCCCTCCAGAATTAATTAGGTAATTGTATGGCCGTACCCAAAATGTAATCAAGATGATGCTTGTTACAATTTGGACTATCTAAATTAATTTGTAAATGAGGAATTAAAGTTAAACTATATGGAATGAGTTAGGATCCATATCCATGGTTTAACCGGTACATTGTAACGAAGGGATGATTATCAGCAAGCTCAAATAATCGTACACCGTTACTAGTCTTTAAGGTCTTATTCTTGAAACTATCTAACTCAATCGGTTAAAATGAAGTGTCTCTAGATGCTTCATTATGGATGTTGTATGTCTAAACTCTCACAAGTGGGAGCTGTTGAGATATGCGATCGTTTAGCCATCGGTAAATGCGTGAGCCTATCGGGGGCACACACTCAATACAGAGAACACACGTTTATTTACGTTTTATTATTTATAATTAAACGTATAATAAAAACTTCACGTTTTATTTAATTAACGGTGGTTTAATTAATTACGGGATTTAATTAATTAAAGGCGAGTGCGTTATTTAAATTTAAGGAAGGAAATCGACTTCTAGAAACATCCGGTGCCCTATAGGCGGCCGAATACCCTAAGGGGTCTAGAAGGATCTTTTGTTTGTTAATCAAGTAATTAAGTTACTTAATTTAGGTGTTGGGTTGGGCCTAATTAATTTTGAGGAGGTTCAAGGATGTGTATAAATACAATCCCATACCCCTCGTAATTTTTCACCTTTCCCTCTTGTTTGTTTTGGCCGATCGACTCAAACACCAACACCAAACCCTTACGAACTTTTTCCTTAACCTAAAATCACACCTAAAGGTTTAACCTTTATAAGATCAATCCTTATTGGTGGTTTTCTTAAAAAGATTTAAGCTTTATAACTAAACCCTAGATCTCATAATCTAGGTTTTAGTATTCCCTTGTGGTCCGATTATATAAACCCTAATTAGGGTTTATTGGTGATTTTCCAACAATCTTGTTGCTATCTACAAACCGTATCCTTACGTAATCCCAATTTAGGGTTTTGGATATTAGGGTTTCTAGTTGCAAGATTATCGAAGTGAAGTTACCACTAGCATCGTGGTGTGTTCGTTTGACGTGTCGTGTGAGCAATCGTTAGAGGACGGTTATTTTACCGTTGTAGATTCAAGATCAAGATCAATTAATTGATTTATTCAATTAATTAAAAGGTTGGTTTTATTATTGTTTTTATTATGTATTAATCATGAATATTATACTAGATCCATTCCGCTGCGCACTCGTAGTTAATAGTTTAACTAGTTCTAAATCCCAACAAATAGCAACCATTGTTGCAGCTACACTGCAGATAATAGATAATGTTAGCTCTACTTTCACTTAAATGGTCATGTGGACAGGCCGGAAAACCTAAGTCAATCAATCCATATGAGCAATCCTAAACAGCCTCTATAAGCAATTTGATAAGCAATCTCTAACCACCCATAAAAGAATATGCTCTAATAAGTAATCCTAAGCAGTCCTATCAAACTAATATCTCAATATTAAAGAAGATGCTCTAATAAGTAATCCTAAACAGTTTAGAAATCGATGAATCCACACAATCAACATTTAAATCTCCAACTGAAGTAACATTCTAGATTTATTAATTACTTTAAACGACATAGATGGGTACCTAATGTACAACTTCTACCAATTCATTATGTTAATAGACTCTACTTTTGTTCTTGTAAATTATTTTACTTAGTAGTTACCAACAAAGAATAGTTGATACGCATATCTGTTTTAATAATCAAACTACATCATTGTGAGTGCCATGAAAGGAAATGATACGACCCTCTCGGGTAGTATCGGGATAGGGCACCACTATAGCGTGTGTTGGCTCCTTAAGAATTAGAGATGATAAGAACTAGACATTTGTGTAACTTTTACTTTGATTGATTACTAAATGATTACATCATGAGACATTAAATACTACTTATGAGATAACTCTCACAACACATGTCTCTAAGATAAGTGTCATTTTAGGATAAATCTTGTGTTGTATCGGGATAGGGCACCACTATAGCGTGTGCTAGCTCCTTAAGAACGAGAGAAGAGAAGACTTAGAGACATTTGTTGATTAACTTTGATTGATTTTCATTAATGAATACAAAACCTTAAAAAGACTCTTGTGAGATAACTCTCACAAACACAAGATTTATCCTAAAATGACACTTATCTTAACATGACTCAAAACATATCCTAATAAACATAAAACATAAAGATAAGCATGATGATCATCCTAACCCATCATGAAACCTTGTGATGGTTATCTCCTGGCGTATCATTCCTCACTCCTTCAAATTCACCTTGCCCTCAAGGTGATGTCTTAAAAAGCTTGTGATTCCGGGATCCCAAATTGTGATACCCAGGTCGCTTGTTATACCATACAAAATCGTCATGTCCTTTGCTATGTTACACACATAAAGCACATCACTCCTAGTTGGGAAAACATGCACAACAAGTACATGGTCTCCTCCTTGTAAGTAAATTGTTTTATCACAATGAGCGGTGGTAGATACAAAATAGTTTTATTAAAATCACAAATAGTGAAAATATGTGACTCCTCACCATCCATTATGCCCAAGTCGTGTGTTCCAATACTTCGCTCAGCCTTTTTAAATTCCTCCCCAAGTTCTTGCACTGCTACACTGAGGTCGTTTGGTTCGACGATGGTTGTGGTAGCTCTCTCGTCTTCAAGACGGGCCTCATTGATACGGGCTCGGGCGAAGGATTCATCCAAAGTTGCGGGCCGTGACCTCCACATATCCCGTTGTATTGGCAGTTTAAGTCCGGATGTATAAAACGAGATAAGTAAAGATTCGGAATACCCTGTTACCAGCTTTATAAGTCTTTCAAACTCACCCTGATATTCGGTCACGGTACCCATTTGCAAAAGCTTAGATAGTACGGCTTTTGCGTCCTGCTCATTGTCGCCTCCCAATGCCATGAACCAAAACAGAGTTTTTTTTTCTTTTTTCTGATCGTGAACAGTACTTTGGCGTGAACAGTACTTTGGCGTGAACAGTACCCCCGTGATGAACAGTTCCCTGCCCGTCGATAAACAGTACTCTGCCGATGAACAGTAGTTTTTTTTTTTTTAGAATTGGAACCTAAATCAAAAACCCTCAACGAGTTGAGGGCTCTCAATGAAAGCACCAATTGATACGACCCTCTCGAGTAGTATCGGGATAGGGCACCACTATAGCGTGTGCTGGCTCCTTAAGAATTAGAGATGAGAAGAACTAGACATTTGTGTAACTTTTACTTTGATTGATTGCTAAATGATTACATCATGAGACATTAAATACTACTTATGAGATAACTCTCACAACACAAGACTTATCCTAAACATAACAAATACTATGCTAAACACATTTCCTAAACAAGAGATAAGTATGATGGTTATCCTAACCCATCATGTAGTTTATGGCCATATCCACATGCGTAACAGGAAACATGATAAGCTATGCACATAAGTTTGTGTGTTAGTTACCTGTAATGACTTTTAAGTTGTAACAAAGTTGACCTTGATAGTTGCTTATCTCCAAGAAAGACTCGCGAAAATGTGACTTCAACTATTCCATATCTTCAGTTTTAGCTTGATTATCCCACTTGACATTATATCCTCGCTTCCTTTCACTTTGTCTTCTCTCTTCCTCTTCTACAAATGAACATATCAATTACTGGTACCCAATGGAGAAAGATATAAAATCAACATGTAAATAATCTTATTAATTCCACCTCTTTCAACAAAGATCCTTAATAAAAACGATTGAGATTTATTGAGGTTTATATATGCAAAAATAACTTTTGTTAGTCCAGATTAAAATCAGGAGTATTTGGTTATGCATATATATCGACCCGTTTGACATGTTAGTATGGCTAACCTAGTTAAGCATACAAAACTGAAACAACAGTATAGAAAAGATGAAGCCTCAATAAATTAGTAGCATCAACTAATATTACTATTTATGACTTCCTATCACATTCAAGATTTATATAAATTGTCACTTTTGACCTATTTGAACCATTATGACCCGCAATCCCGTTGTTACATACATTTGCAGGTTGCATTCCACAAAAACAAATTAAAAAACATTTTCAATCTTATTTTACATAACATTTCCATGTCGTATATAACATGCACAATCAATAAATAAAACTCCTTAATGAATAATAGGTTTACCAATTCACAATTTTATGAAACAAATAGTTTTCCCCATTCATAAAAATAGTTTTCCCCAAATTATTATCTAGGATTTTGATAAAATAATGATTTAATTAAACTGAATTAAAAGCGATAACTACCAATGATGGAAACATAAATCATGAAGAAAGACGCATACCATTGTTAAACAATAAAAGCTTAACTTGATCAATTATGTACATCGTTTCTTGTTCCTGCAAAAACAATTTTAAAAATCAACAATTGATCTGAACAAAAAAAGTTCATTATTAAGATGGGATGAAACATTACAAAAAACATATGGACATCAATCCATTAAGAAAATAGAGTATGGACAACAAACCATATGTTTGTGCTTTAAAGCACTTACTATGGCAGAACAACAAAAAAGAGGATGGACATCAATCCACTTATATCCTGCAATTGACATAAACATGAATGGGAATTAAGAAAAAAGAGGATGAACATCAATCCACATATACTACAATTCACAGAACAATGAAACAAACACAGAATGGGTATCAGCCAATATTCTGCTTAATCTTCATTCAGTTATATTTTTTTCATTGAATAAAAATCAAGAAGACGGATCATTTTCTGCTTAATCTTCATTCAATTACATTTTTTTTCATTGAATGAAGATTAAAAAGACGGACCATTTTCTTCTTAATCTTCATTCAATTACATTTTTTTCATTGAATGAAGATTAAGAAGAATAGGGATTATTTGTGCAGCACAATGATCAGCAATCCATATTGTTATGCAAGCATATAGATCAATGTTGTTGTATGAATGGACTTTAATCCATTCAATTCTATGGCAGCATGACAAAGAAGGAGATTAAGAATAGATTTTTTTATCTAACAGATTGCACAAACATGGATGCCGAGTGTGACAATCCGTCAATTTACGATTGATATTTTATTCTCAAATATTATTTGAAAATATTATTTTAATGTTACAATATGAACTCACTTATTTTTGGGAAGAAATTTGGATTTACGTCTTGAAGTAGCATCGACTACGTTTAAACCGGAGGATTCAACGCTACGTGCTTACGTTTACATACACCGTCTTTGGTGACAGTCCGACATTTCAGAAAATAAATTTATTCATGAATATTATTTTGGAGTTTTAAAATTGTGTTGGTTCACAAACTCACAAATTTACGAGATGAGATTAGGACTTACGATTTTATTTTAACGTCCTTTACGACTAAACCGGAAACCCTAGGATTACGTATTTACGTTTTCGAACTCCGTTTTTGATGAAACAATTTTTATTGGATTCGTTTTGTGACGTTGATTCATAATTTATAAAAACGTTTTTCGTAAAACGACCCGAGGGCACGCAAATCGAGGAAACTAGAATCGAGGAGTACCCGTAAATAAATGAGGATGAGACAAGTGGGAGACTTGTCCCACCCCCAAAACCGGCCAAAACTCACCAACACATAATGTGATGTGTCAAAACTACAACAAGTTAACTACACTTGTTACTTAGCTTACAAAGTAAGCCAAGCTTACATCAAAACCACTAGCTAGTTTCACTTCCACCATTTGCAACATGCAAACCACCCTTAAAATCCTCTCAACTCTCTCTCTAGTTCGTCCCATCCTCACCACAAAACACCTTCACTTGATCAATTCCAACCACAAAATCATGTGTTATTTACACATATGTTAAAGCCCTCTTGAAGCTCTCTTGAATGGTGGTGATTATAACATCCATGAAGGAGTATTCAAGGTGTCTTGGGGCTGATTTTCCACAAGGAGATTAGAAAGATTGGTGGTCATGAAGATGGTCTTGGTGCATCACAAGTTTCTCCATCAAAATCCATGTTTTGATCACAACCTACATCATCATGGTGGTATAAAGATTGTCCTCCTCATCTTCTTGTTATTTTGATTATGTAAACATGTATTTTATTTCCTATTGTATATGTATATGATGATTATATGATGATAAAAATGTTATGTGGGGATTTGTTGTTGATAAATATGATTAAAAAGGTGAAAAACCATAAGAAACAAGGTTAAAATCTTGGTTAAATTGGTTGGCTGTATAAAACAGTAAAGAAACATGTTATGAACTGATAAAATGATGAAGTAGAATGGATTTACAGTAAGCTATGGGTCTTGTACACATGTGAGAGTTGGCCATGCAATGGAATCATTGTAATGAGTGAGATATGATCAAAACAAGTTTAAGGTATAAATCTGAGTTCACTGTTTTGGACGATTTTTAGAAAATATTTAGAAGATGATTCAACAGTAGCTATAGCAGAGTTAAATGTAGCACATATCATGTAGTTTATGTGATAAAAATTTGAGCTTCTATATCCATATAGAACTCAAGATATGGCAGTTTTGGTGAAAGTGAAGATAAAAATCAGATTTTTGGAAATTAAAGAATAATACTATTATATAAGCACTCAAAATTTAAATAGTATAAAATATAAATTAAAACCCACTAACTTATAAAACTTATTTATATAAATATGTAAAAGGGTAAATGAATGAATAACTTATATAAATGGTAGTGAAATAATACTTATAAGTTATAAAACTATAAACATTGTTTTTACGACTTTTTTGGCTAATACCGTAAAAATTAACGTTTTTGTTAAGTAAAACTTAGATGGTTGGACCCGTCTAATGAAAAATTTATAAAACTTATATACTGATATATAGACATGTATAACAAGTAAAAATCGATAAAACCCGAACTATAGGGCATACGGGCATTAACGAGCTAAGTAAACATATTGGACTAATACTTGGACTAATACTTGGACTAATACTTGGACTAATACTTGGACTAATACTTGGGCTAATAATTGGACTAAACAAGATGAACACTCATAAAAAGAACTTATTGGGCTTAACCCATTTAGGCCCAACTTGTAAAGTGTAGATACTGATAATGTAAGTATAACACGGATTAATACAAGTTAAGAACTTATAATAGGCTTATTGGACCTAAAACACGTAAATAGGTAAAACGAGAAAACTAGCATAAAAGTTATCGACACATAACACAAAAATGAGTAAATGAGGATATGTAAACCCACTTGATCATCATATATATATATAATCATCATATGTATACATAATTGGTATTTTATTAAAGTCACTGGACATAAGTCTAAGACGAGTATTATTTGTCTAGGTTTCCGTGATTGAAGCACGTACCGTACATCCGAATCACCGATAACCCGCCTTCCCACATCAACGTGAGTTCATAGCCTCGCACTCTTTTAAATGTTTTTATAAATGTTTTATAAACCCGCGAGGGAGATAACATGTTAGTTTTTATAAAATAGGACACCATTTGTCCCGATTGTTTGTTTATTGATTTTGGACCCGAATGATTGAATGACCCGATTGTATGACCCGATAAATGATTAATGTAACACTCTCATTTTTCGTATCGGTACAGCGGAAGGGTCTTTCAGAGTGTTACGGGATAGCACAATAACTCCAATCATAGACAACACATAAAAATGGTTGTACAAGGTTTAACAAACATTCATTCGATAAAAAGTTTCAAAAGCGTACAACAGGTCCCAAATTATACAGATCATTAAGTTTACAAAACACAAATCGAATGAACATTTTTAATATTAAGTGTGGGCCATCAGAGTCGATCTCCATCCGGATTACCTTCAAGCACCTGAGATAAAAACATGCAAAAATCATATCAGCGAATGCCGAGTGAATTCATAGAGTTTAATGAAAATCGTTATATAAAAACAATCATTTACAATCATTTAAAATCATAACACAAGTATAATATCGGAAGTAAGTCCACATATTGCTAGTCAGGCAATATATAAATCAAGCATACATCTTAAATCGTCCATGAGACCGCAGTCTCTATATTACCATGATAGGTAATATATTCATCGTTAATAGCGTCGTTATCGTTTATAAGATACATTTTTATTTAGATTAGGTAGGATTATTATTAGCCGCATGACATTGTTACCTTACTGTGAAAACAGCGGGCCGCGAACCCGACAAACAATTTGCCCATCTAAGTTAGCGTGTCATCACAAAAATCACGCTATGGAATCTTCTCATACATAAATTCGCTTACCAATCAATGTGGTACGACGGGGATCAACCGTCAAGGCGCGAACTGGGGTGATCGTCCCCAAATAGTACTATCAAATGCATAAGCGTCTACCAAATCCCGGTAGTTCACAATTCATGCTAATGGGACTTTAAGTGACATAACCTAACTACTAATAATCCTTTTAGTCTCGAATATAGGGTCATAGCATCATTCGGGTCCATATCATTAAGCATACAATCGGGACTACTTATGTTCTATTTTTATAAAAATTAGCATGTTATCTCCCTCGCGGGTTTACAAATCATTTTATAAAACATTTAAAAGAGTGCGAGGCTATGAACTCACGTTGTTAATGAAAGGCGGATTATCGGCTACGGGCGTGCTTCGGTCACGGAAACCTATATAAATAATAATCGGTCTTATACTCGGTCCAATGACTTTTATCAAAATAACAATATACATATGATGATTTTGTACATATGATGATGATCAAGTGGGTTTATAAATCCTCGTTTATCCATTTTAGTGTTTACGTTTTGGTAACGTCTTACTAGTTCACTAGTTTTATCGATTTTACCTATTTTAAGTCCATTAATTCTTTTATAAGTTCTTTTACTTGTTTTTACCCATTTTATACCTATATGATCAGTATATATACTTTTCATGTTGGGCCCAAATGGGTTAAGCCTAATAAGTTCTTTTTACAAGTATTTATCTTATTAAGTCTAATTATTAGTCCAATGTGTTTAGTTAGCTCGTAAATGTCCGTAATTCTTATAGTTCGGGTTTTATCGGTTTTTACTTGTCTTAGTTATCTATACATCAGTATATAACTTTTATAAACTTTACATTAGACGGGTTTGGTCGTCTAAGTTTTATTTGGCGAAAAATGTTAATTTTACGGCGATAGCCGAAAAAGTCGTAAAAATCAAGTTTATAGTTTTTATTACTTATAAATATTATTTTACCACCATTTATATAATTTACTCATTTAATTAACCTTTTATACATTTATATAAATAAGTTTTATAAGTTAGTGGGTTTATATTTTTACATTTTATACATTATAATGTGAGTGCTTATATAATAATAATAAACATTATTTCCAAAAATCTGATTTTTAACTTCATGTTCACCATTTTTACCATATCTAGAGTTCTATAATGACTTAGAAGCTCATTTTTGGATGACAAGTTCTTCATAATATGTGCTACATATAACTTAGTTATAGCTACTGCCCATTTTGAGTTTAACTTGCCTTAACAGTCCCTACAAAAATGCTTATTCAGATTATACCACCTAACTTGTTTTGATCATATCTCACTCATTATTTTGATTCCATTGCATGGCCAACTCTCACATGTGTATAACATCATCTACTTACTGTAAATGGATCAAACCATGCAATTTTATCAGTTCATCTTTTAGTTATCTACTGTTTTTATACAGCCAACTAAATAGTCAAGATTTTAGCTTCATTTCTTATAGTTATCATCATTTTTAAGCATATTTATCAACACTTGATCCCCACACAACATTTTTATCATCATATATACATCATATACATATACAAAATGAAAGAAAATACATTTGTTCTTTACAAAATAACAAGAGAAAAATGGAGAGGATGATCTTCTTTACCAATCCAAGTGGATTTTTAGGAAGGCAAGAACTTGATGAACACAACAAGTATCTCCAAGACCATCAAATATCAAGAACATAGGTTGGAAAATCAGCCCTAGGACACAAGCAAATCACCTCCAAAGATGTTAATATGGCCACCAAATGATCAAGGCTTCAAGAGAACACCTTAATAGGACTAGTAAACATGTGGTTTATGGCTAGAAAAGATCAATGATGGTGTTTGTTGGCTTATTTGGGACGGCACAAGGGAAGAGTTGAGAGAGTTTTTGGTGTTGAATGCATGTGAGAATGATGGAAATGAATACAAGTTGCTAGTTTAGCTATTTTAGTGGTATGGTAAAGCTTAAGATGTAAGCTAGCTTACACTTGGTGTAAGTTAGCTAAACTTGATGCCACATATGTGTTGTGGTGTCAAGTTAGCCGTCCCAACCAAGCTAGTGGGGTGGGACAAAGTGTTTTGTCCCATCTCACTAGTTTACGGGTATTTCTCGATTCTAGTTTTCTCGATTTGCGTGCCCTCGGGTCGTTTTACGAAAAATGTTTTTATAAATTATGAATCACCGTCACAAAACGAATCCAATAAAAATTGTCTCATCAAAAACGGAGTTCAAAAACGTAAATACGTAATCCTAAGGTTTCCGGTTTAGTCGTAAAAGACGCCAAATTATGCACGTAAGCCCAAATTTAAATCCGTAAATTGTGAGTTCGTCAACCAACACAAAAATAAGTTTCAAAATATTATACGAGAAAATATTTTACTACCTGAAAATGTTAGATTGTCACAGCTTTTCCTCCTAAAAGGGATCAACGTCCTCGTGATACATTTCATTTGGATGTCCGTTTCTTATTGAAATCGAAGAGGTGCGTATATTTCTTCCACATTTCATCCTCTCGTTCCCAAGTATACTCCGGTCCATGCTTCGAATTCCATCGGATCTTGACAATAGGTATCCGACTTTGTTTCAGTTGCTTTACCTCACGGTCCATAACTTCTACGGGCTCTTCGATAAAATGCAACTTCCCATCTATTCGAACCTTACCTAACGGAATTTTCTCATCACTCACTGCTAGACATTTCTTCAGATTAGATACATGGAATGTGTTGTGAACACCATGAAGTTCTGGGGGTAACTCTAGTTTGTAAGCCACCGGACCTACTCTAGATAAAATCTTAAAGGGTCCAATATAACGGGGATTCAATTTCCCTCGTTTTCCAAATCTTATGACGCCTTTCCATGGCGATACTTTCAACATCACTCGGTCACCCACTTCAAACTCCATTGGCTTCCGCCGCACATCCGCGTAACTTTTCTGTCTACTACGGGCAGTCAACAACCTCTTCTTAATCTGAACTATCATCTCTGTAGTCTCCCGGATCAATTCCGGTCCCGTGAGCTGGGTATCCCCAACTTCACTCCAACATACAGGAGATCTACACTTCCTACCATACAAAGCTTCAAACGGTGCAGCCTTAATACTAGAATGGTAACTATTGTTATACGAAAACTCTGCTAACGACAAATGTTTATCCCAATTCTTACCAAAGTCTAACACACAAGCTCTCAACATATCTTCAAGTGTTTGTATCGTCCTTTCACTCTGCCCATCAGTCTGGGGGTGATAAGCAGTGCTCATGTCGAGATTCGTTCCCAAAGATCTTTGGAGAGATTTCCAAAAATTCGATGCGAATCTAGGATCTCGATCTGAAATGATCGATACAGGCACTCCATGCTTGCATACAACATTATCAAGGTATATTCGAGTCAGCTTCTCTAGTGAGAACTGGTCCTTAACCGGAATGAAGTGTGCTGATTTGGTCAGTCTATCGACAATAACCCAAATCGAATTGTTTCCAGATGATGTTCTAGGAAGCTTGGTGATAAAGTCCATTGTAATTCGCTCCCACTTCCATTCAGGAATCTTTGGTTGTTGAAGTAGTCCTGATGGCTTTTGATGTTCGGCTTTAACTCTAGCACAAGTCAAACATTGAAGAACATACATAGCTATGTCAGCTTTCATATTCGGCCACCAGTACAACTTCTTCAAATCATGTACATCTTATCAGATCCCGGATGAATGGAATACTTAGATTTATGGGATTCTAACATAATCAAATCTCTTAAGCCTCCAAAATTAGGTATCCACATACGACCTCTTAAGCATTTCACTCCATCAGCTCTAACCTCTAAAGGATCTCCTTCTCCTCGGAACCCTTCATTAACAAAATTCTCCTTCTTACAAGCTTCTATTTGCGCATTTCTAATTTGCTCAGGCAAATTATTGTGCACGGTCAAAACTAGAGAACACACCCTGATAGGCTCTCTATCTTTCCTACTCAACGCATCAGCAACAACATTGGCTTTTCCTGGGTGATATTTTATATCACAATCATAGTCACTTAACAACTCTATCCATCTTCGTTGCCTCATGTTCAATTCCTTCTGGTCGAGAATATATTGTAGGCTTTTGCGATCGGTGAATACCGTACACTTGGTGCCATACAGATAATGTCTCCACAACCTAAGAGCAAAGACCACAGCTCCTAACTCAAGATCATGAGTAGTATAATTCTCCTCATTCTTCCTTAATTGCCTAGAAGCATAAGCTATCACTTTCTCTCTCTGCATCAAAACAGCTCCATAACCTCTAAGAGATGCATCACAATACACTACAAAATCTTCACTCCCTTCGGGTAATGATAAGATTGGCGCACTACATAATTTTTGCTTCAATGTCTGAAATGCTCCATCTTCATCACTTCCCCAAACGAAAGGTTTATTCTTCTGAGTAAGCTTAGTCAAGGGTTTAGCTATCAAAGAAAATTCTTTAATGAATCGCCTATAATAGCCAGCTAATCCTAAGAACTGTCGCACTTCCGTTGGCGTTGTCGGTGCAGACCAATTCTTAATAGCTTCAACCTTTGCAGGATCAACATGAATTCCATCTCTGTTAATCACATGACCAAGAAATTGCACAGAATCTAACCAGAAATCACATTTCGAAAACTTAGCATACAACCTTTCATCCTTCAACAATTTCAAAACAATCCTCAAATGTTCTCTATGCTCATCTTCATTCTCAGAATAGATTAGAATATCGTCAATAAACACAATCACAAATTTATCCAAGTAGGGCTTGCACACTCGATTCATTAAATCCATGAAAACCGCAGGTGTGTTAGTTAACCCAAATGGCATTACTTGAAATTCATAGTGTCCATAACGAGTTCTAAATGCAGTTATAGGAATATCTTCTTCACGGACGCGAAGTTGGTGATATCCTGACCGCAAATCTATCTTAGAATACACACTAGATCCTTGCAGTTGATCAAACAAATCATCAATCCTAGGTAAAGGATATCGATTCTTAATTGTCAACTTATTCAGTTCCCTATAATCAATGCACATACGAAAAGATCCATCCTTCTTCTTAACGAACAAGACTGGAGCTCCCCAAGGCGACGAGCTCGTTCGAATAAAACCTTTATCATACAACTCCTTAAGTTGCTTAGATAACTCCTTTAATTCAGAAGGGGCTAATCGGTAAGGCGCACGTGCCACCGGTGCAGCACCAGGAATTAAATCGATTCGAAACTCTACTTGCCTTATCGGTGGAAGTCCGGGTAAATCATTAGGAAATACCTCAGGAAATTCACAAATAATAGGTACATCTTCCAATCATTTCTCCCTAGACTCATTCCCGGTCACTTGAGCTAAGAATAACTCACAACCGTTCCTGATGTACTTTTGGACTTTAATACATGAAACGATTTTCAAACGGGATTCACCTCGACTACCATCAATTACTAACGTCCTATTCCTAAGAGGAATCTTAACCTTCTTCTCTCCACATAAAATAGTAGCATTATTCAACGACAACCAATCCATACCAATAATAATATCAAAACTACCTAATTCTATCAACATCAATTCAATCGGAAAGGAATGGTTCAAGAGATTTAGAGAGCATCCTTCTAATAGTTTATTAGTTTTCACTAATTTACCATCAGCCAATTCCACCTCATAACTGGTACTTATCTCAGGTTCAATATCAATAAGGGCACTAAATTTAGTGGATACAAAGCTCCTATCGGCACCCGAATCGAATAAAGCAACAGCATAATGATTGTTGAGTAAAAACGTACCGGTAACGACATTCAGATCCTCTTTCTTCACCTCAATTGTTCCAAGTTGGTAGATACCACCCTGGGGGTTTCTTCCAGGTACAATCGCTTTCAACTTGGGGCATTCCGATTTCCTATGACCTTCTTCATTTCAGTTAAAGCAAATGGTTCCCTTCTTACACCTTTCAACCTTGTGTCCAAGCTTTCCGCAATTTCGGCACTTCCAGCAGTCGCCAACATGCCTCTTGTTGCCACACTTAGGACATCTATCATCGTTGCGCGGTGTGTTGTTGGTAAGAGCATTTGCATTCCCCTTTCTCTTGTTCTGACGGCGATTGAAATTCTTCCTATTATCACCTCTATCTACACGCTCACCGTCTCCCTTTCTTTTCTCACTTACACGGGCTTCATCTTCCTTATCCTGAATTATCTGTCCAATGAGTTGGTAAGCCATTCGAACAGCATCATCAATGGTCAGTTGTTTCGATGATGTCACGTCCCCCCGGATATTCCTGGTCAACCCTTTCACATATTGCTCAATTCGGATCTCTTCGGGTTCAACCAATCGAGGACATAGCAAGGCCAACTAATGGAATCGATTCGTGTAACTATCAATGTCCACACCTTTCATTCTCAGATGAATCAACTCTTGTTCTAACCTAATAATCACACTACGAGGACAAAACTCCAAAGTCATCCACTTCTTAACTTCAGCCCAAGGAGTAGCATTAGCAGCATCAAGACCCATGAAAGCAATTCTCCCGTTCCACCAAGTCAACGCACGACCTTTAAGAGTAGCCATAGCAAAAGTCACCTTATCTTCCTCCTTACACTTACTAATCCGAAACACCGATTCAATCTTCTCAATCCACTGGCTTAGTCCTACAGCACCTTCAGTTCCATTAAAAGGTAGAGGTTCACACTTCATGAACGTCACATATGTACAGCCACCAACTTCAGGTGCATTCGTTCCAAGTCCTCCTACATTTCCTCCAGCATTAGCATTCACATTATTAGCATTCACATTCACATTAGTACCGCCAATTCCACTACCGCCAGCTCCACTACCGCCAGCTCCACTACCGCCAGCTCCACTACCGCCAGCTCCACTACCGCCAGCTCCACTACCGCCAGCTTCATTTCTAGCATTTTCCATAAATTCTGTCATAGATGCGGTAACTTGCTCCGTAATAATCCTACGTACATCATCCTCAGTCACAGCCTTCTTGGGCGGCATAGTTCTATAATTCCACAATTTCAAAGCATTAAGCATTCACCCAACAAAGGATTCATATAATATGGATCGAATTCATAATCAAGATACAAATAAGGCACAATATGGAATTCAAGACAAGATACATATTTCATTCGATCTGAAACAAAAGTATTGTCTTAGTACATCCATATCAAAGTTCTAACACTATATACACTCAAAATTCGTGCCAAGTCTACTACTAACAAGTCGGTTCAGTCAAAGCTACAAACACAAAAGATATAAAGGTCACTACTAAATACAGACTGGTCTACTGAGAACCGCCAGATGGTCCATCATCCATCGTCTTCTGGATCTTCGTCGGACGATCACTAGACACATCTTCAGCTGGGCGCTTACGGATTACTCCTCTTTCAACTATGTCGACATAAAATCTACTGTTCCATCCCACGGATATATTCAACTCCTTTTCGGCTTTCTCACGCATCGCACGAGCCATACTCAACTGAATCTCCACATAATTCACCTTTCTCTTCATAGCAGCATACTCACCACTTTCCAACACCGATAACCTCCTAAAAGCCTCATTCAAACCACGTTCTACATCACTCAAATCCAAATTAAGCAATTCTCGCTCTTTCTCGTCAATCTTTGTCTTCGACTCCAAATAAGCAACCTGAGTCTGAACAATACCTAATCCAACCTCTGTCACACAACTCTTAACACGGGAAGCATCTAGATCACGTCTCAAGGCCCATGGTGCAAGACCATCAATATGAGTAGCCTCTCGAGTACTAGACGACTCTCCTATCTCACGTCTACGAGTATCAATACCATTAGTACCGTCAGGTGCATCGTCATCCTCATCCTCCTCTGATTCAGAATCAGATTCAGACGATTCAGACATTTCATCCCTAGGTAACTCATCCTCAGAATCAGACAAACAAACTGGTGGGGGAAAAGGCTCGCCCTCTGGAACATCATACGGATAAATAAGCTCAGCTTCCTCATCGTCATCAACCTCAACATCTATACCTACGTCCTCCTTGACATCCTCGTCGTCAATCTTGTCATCTAACTCATCTAACCCAATCTCATCATCATTCTCAATATCAACATTCTCAATCTCCACATTCTCAATATCCACATTCTCAATATCCACATTCTCAATCTCATTCTCTACTAAGTCTACCTGAGGGGCAATCTGATCTCCTAGTCCTAACTCGGGCTCGGGATCCTCAAATGGTTCCTCCTCATCATCAATATCAAAATCTACTAAGTCTAAATAAGGATCATCTTCTATATTAGGTTCGGGAATAGCATGGTTTTCTACAGGAATATTAGGGTCAGCCATGACAATCTGCATTTATATATATATCTCGTATTAGGATAACATACTAGTTAAACAATTACATAATGAAATCACGATATATACATATATATAAACTATATTATATATATTAAAATATATATCTTCTCAATAGGGCTTGTTGGTAACGTCGGAGATCTCTGGCACCGTTATAGTCAAAAGATTTTTCAAATATTTTCCCAAATGTTCATTGTCAAAAGATTTTGAAAAGTTTTGTTCAAAATATTGGTTTTTAAAATCTTTTGTTCTCTACAACGAGAGCTCTGGTACCAAACTGTAACACTCTCATTTTTCGTATCGGTACAGCGGAAGGGTCTTTCAGAGTGTTACGGGATAGCACAATAACTCCAATCATAGACAACACATAAAAATGGTTGTACAAGGTTTAACAAACATTCATTCGATAAAAAGTTTCAAAAGCGTACAACAGGTCCCAAATTATACAGGTCATTAAGTTTACAAAACACATATCGAATGAACATTTTTAATATTAAGTGTGGGCCATCAGAGTCGATCTCCATCCGGATTACCTTCAAGCACCTGAGATAAAAACATGCAAAAATCATATCAGCGAATGCCGAGTGAATTCATAGAGTTTAATGAAAATCGTTATATAAAAACAATCATTTACAATCATTTAAAATCAGAACACAAGTATAGTATCGGAAGTAAGTCCACATATTGCTAGTCAGGCAATATATAAATCAAGCATACATCTTAAATCGTCCATGAGACCGCAGTCTCTATATTACCATGATAGGTAATATATTCATCGTTAATAGCGTCGTTATCGTTTATAAGATACATTTTTATTTAGATTAGGTAGGATTATTATTAGCCGCATGACATTGTTACCTTACTATGAAAACAGCGGGCCGCGAACCCGACAAACAATTTGCCCATCTAAGTTAGCGTGTCGTCACAAAAATCACGCTATGGAATCTTCTCATACATAAATTCGCTTACCAATCAATGTGGTACGACGGGGATCAACCGTCAAGGCGCGAACTGGGGTGATCGTCCCCAAATAGTACTATCAAATGCATAAGCGTCTACCAAATCCCGGTAGTTCACAATTCATGCTAATGGGACTTTAAGTGACATAACCTAACTACTAATAATCCTTTTAGTCTCGAATATAGGGTCATAGCATCATTCGGGTCCATATCATTAAGCATACAATCGGGACTACTTGTGTTCTATTTTTATAAAAATCTAGCATGTTATCTCCCTCGCGGGTTTACAAATCATTTTATAAAACATTTAAAAGAGTGCGAGGCTATGAACTCACGTTGTTAATGAAAGGCGGATTATCGGCCACAGGCGTGCTTCGGTCACGGAAACCTATATAAATAATAATCGGTCTTATACTCGGTCCAATGACTTTTATCAAAATAACAATATACATATGATAATTTTGTACATATGATGATGATCAAGTGGGTTTATAAATCCTCGTTTATCCATTTTAGTGTTTACGTTTTGGTAACGTCTTACTAGTTCACTAGTTTTATCGATTTTACCTATTTTAAGTCCATTAATTCTTTTATAAGTTCTTTTACTTGTTTTTACCCATTTTATACCTATATGATCAATATATACTTTTCATGTTGGGCCCAAATGGGTTAAGCCCAATAAGTTCTTTTTACAAGTATTTATCTTATTAAGTCTAATTATTAGTCCAATGTGTTTAGTTAGCTCGTAAATGTCCGTAATTCTTATAGTTCGGGTTTTATCGGTTTTTACTTGTCTTAGTTATCTATACATCAGTATATAACTTTTATAAACTTTACATTAGACGGGTTTGGTCGTCTAAGTTTTATTTGGCGAAAAACGTTAATTTTACGGCGATAGCCGAAAAAGTCGTAAAAATCAAGTTTATAGTTTTTATTACTTATAAATATTATTTTACCACCATTTATATAATTTACTCATTTAATTAACCTTTTATACATTTATATAAATAAGTTTTATAAGTTAGTGGGTTTATATTTTTACATTTTATACATTATAATGTGAGTGCTTATATAATAATAATAAACATTATTTCCAAAAATCTGATTTTTAACTTCATGTTCACCATTTTTACCATATCTAGAGTTCTATAATGACTTAGAAGCTCATTTTTGGATGACAGGTTCTTCATAATATGTGCTACATATAACTTAGTTATAGCTACTGCCCATTTTGAGTTTAACTTGCCTTAACAGTCCCTACAAAAATGCTTATTCAGATTATACCACCTAACTTGTTTTGATCATATCTCACTCATTATTTTGATTTCATTGCATGGCCAACTCTCACATGTGTATAACATCATCTACTTACTGTAAATGGATCAAACCATGCAATTTTATCAGTTCATCTTTTAGTTATCTACTGTTTTTATACAGCCAACTAAATAGTCAAGATTTTAGCTTCATTTCTTATAGTTATCATCATTTTTAAGCATATTTATCAACACTTGATCCCCACACAACATTTTTATCATCATATATACATCATATACATATACAAAATGAAAGAAAATACATTTGTTCTTTACAAAATAACAAGAGAAAAATGGAGAGGATGATCTTCTTTACCAATCCAAGTGGATTTCTTGTTTTAGGAAGGCAAGAACTTGATGAACACAACAAGTATCTCCAAGACCATCAAATATCAAGAACATAGGTTGGAAAATCAGCCCTAGGACACAAGCAAATCACCTCCAAAGATGTTAATATGGCCACCAAATGATCAAGGCTTCAAGAGAACACCTTAATAGGACTAGTAAACATGTGGTTTATGGCTAGAAAAGATCAATGATGGTGTTTGTTGGCTTATTTGGGACGGCACAAGGGAAGAGTTGAGAGAGTTTTTGGTGTTGAATGCATGTGAGAATGATGGAAATGAATACAAGTTGCTAGTTTAGCTAGTTTAGTGGTATGGTAAAGCTTAAGATGTAAGCTAGCTTACACTTGGTGTAAGTTAGCTAAACTTGATGCCACCTATGTGTTGTGGTGTCAAGTTAGCCGTCCCAACCAAGCTAGTGGGGTGGGACAAAGTGTTTTGTCCCATCTCACTAGTTTACGGGTATTTCTCGATTCTAGTTTTCTCGATTTGCGTGCCCTCGGGTCGTTTTACGAAAAACGTTTTTATAAATTATGAATCACCGTCACAAAACGAATCCAATAAAAATTGTCTCATCAAAAACGGAGTTCAAAAACGTAAATACGTAATCCTAAGGTTTCCGGTTTAGTCGTAAAAGACGCCAAATTATGCACGTAAGCCCAAATTTAAATCCGTAAATTGTGAGTTCGTCAACTAACACAAAAATAAATTTCAAAATATTATACGAGAAAATATTTTACTACCTGAAAATGTTAGATTGTCACAATTAAAGGACCCGATAGATGAAATTAAATGGATTATTAAAGTTTGGTTATGTCACTAAAAGTCCCATTAGCATGAATTGTGAACTACCGGGATTTGGTAGACGCTTATGCATTTAATAGTACTATTTGGGTACGATCACCTCAGTTCGCGCCTTGACGGTTGATCCCCGTCGTGCCACATTGATTGGTAAGCGAATTTATGTATGAGAAGATTTCCATAGCGTGACCTTTGTGACGACACGCTACTTTAGATGGGCAAATTGAGTATCGGGTTAGCTACCCGTTGTTTGGTTTAGTAAGGTAACAATGTCATGCGGCTTATAATAATCCAGTTAACAAAATACTGTTGTACGCTCCGAATTACGATGTATTGCCTGACTAGCAATACGGGGTCATACTAATGATATTATGTTTGTGTTTTGGTTTTCGTAACCATATTCATATACGGTTTTTATTTAACTTTATACAACGTCGTAAGACGTATTGTATGATGTTTTTACGACATTGGCTCTTATAATGATTTTTAAGGCAAATGCCTATGTTATGATTTTCGATAAGGATTTGTATAAAATGACTTTGGCTATTTTATGGCCTATTAAAATGATTTGTACAAAATGATTTTCAGTAATAATTTTATACTGATATTATATTGATGGATTTTATTAAACTCTATGAATTCACTCGGCGTTATCGCTGACCTTTTCTTTTAACATGTTTTATCTCAGGTACTTGAAGGTAATTCTCGGGAAGACAAAAAGAATTCATGGCCCGCACTTAAACAACAATTTCCATTCAAATACTTTGTAAAACTTTGTATGAAATAATATGACTTGGGACCGATGTAACTTTGATATTTATGAATGGAAATGCTTTATTAATAAACGACGCGATTTTAAGCGTTGTCTATGATGTGAGTAATGTGCTATCCCGTAACACCAACGAGTCTTCCGCTGTATTGAGTTGTATAAATTTGGGGGTGTTACAGTTTGGTACCAGAGCTCTCGTTATAGAGAACGAAAGATTTTTAAAACCAAGGTTTTGAATAGAACATTTCAAAATCTTTTAACTATAAACATTTTTCTAAAAATGTCTAAAAATCTTTTGACTATAACGGTGCCGAAGAATTCCCGAGTTACCGACAAGGCCAGACTGAGAAAGTGTTATTTTAATATGTATATAACTTGGATTATATATATACATATGATGTAATTTGATTACGTGATTGTTTGATGATTATTTTGATATTTATACGACGTAGATTGTCACAAGGAACCCTAAATCCCCTAGTAAATTAATCGAAGCTATTCTCGTAGGAATTCTAGCTATCCTAGATCTAAACCAAGTTGTGGATATTTATGATCCCAACAAATGGTTGATATTCGTAGAAATGTAGATATTAGTTGATTGTGATATGAAAAAGAATTGGCAAGATTTAACTGATATCGATGTTATGACGATCTTTTCATATAGAGTGGAGTTTGACAAAACGTTACCACCTAGAAAGATGTCATCTGATTCGTGTCATCCAATTCTTAAATTGAAATCGAAAGGGTGAATGTTGCACTTGAGGCTGTCATTGGAACCATTACCCAAAAGCCTCATGCCACTAATACCTTTCCGAGAAGTCTAGTTGAATGATCAAGTCATTTCATATTAATGACTCATTTGATAATTGTTGTTGTAAGAGCTATAGGATTGGAAATTAAGTGTTGATAATATCGAACTTATGTTGCCCTTTAAAGGTGTAAATAAGATTGAAACTATTGGAAAATGAGGTAGAATATCGCATTGAGTATAAAATTGGTTGAAAATTTGAATGAAGTAAAAATTTAACCCGTATGGAATATGAGATTGATAAGAGGAAGTCATTAAGTTTTATGATTGAATTATAAGGATTTAATTGATTGTAGATTCGTGTTAAATGTTGTTCCTAGGCCATTGTCCACTAACGAGGATGCCCAATGTCCAAGAAATAAAATGAAGAAATCTTCTTTTGGGACCAATGGATCTTCCGGGACATATGGAACACCTAATGACTCTTGTAGATTAGTATTCATTGTGGTATCTTTCAAAAATCCCTAACTTAACTGAGATATCAGTTGGTAGGATGAGTTCTGAAAATTGTATGACATAGTGACACGTAATGTGTTACGGTACAATTTGACTTGTTTGTGATTAATGAAAAGACTACCTTTGATTGCTAAATTCTACATGTATCGATGTTATCTATCCTTTATTGCTTCATCCTAATGTTCGCATTAGTGATGCAACCATTGAACAAGTACTTATCTTGATTTGAGTTACGTTGTGGATTATTCTCTTTGTATTCTTGAGTGCCATCGAAGTCATGAACCTCATGATTGTTTGGCTAAGCTCATTTCCTATCATATCGTAGTTAATTCTTGGTGAACAAGCTTTCATCACTCTTTTGCAGATCACTCATTGTTTTTATAAGATAAAACGGTATCCTTTGAGAAAATTTAATTTTCATCACTATAAGGATTATTCAAAGTAAGATTTATAAGTGATCGTTATCGAAATGAAATTGTTTATGAAACACCTTGGAAAACTTAATTGTTTTCATAGCAAAGAAAATCTTTGAAAATTTATTTCTGATTCTTATTTAAGAATTAAGCATGAAAATGTTTTTATTATAAACATGATGATAAAGTTTTGACGAACTGAGTATTGCATCGTTAATCTTGAAATTGTATATAGTTGCGCGCCTACATACAATTTGGAATGGACTATGCAAGGCTGATTAGTAGTCACCATAAAACTAATGAATAAACACTGAATTTTCTTTGAAGATTGTGAAAGAATAAATTTTATGAGATCTGCAAGAAGTGAAAAATAAGGACATAGTGTTAGGGACACCTACATATGTGCCTGTAACATCTATTCTTTTGAGTCGAATTTACTCATCTGTGGAAATTGTCTTATTTGACAATTGACAATTCTTCTTGTCCAATTCTCCCGTAGTGAGATTCTTAGGAAAAGTATCTGATTACCGAGTGTTGATACCCGACTGGATGTATTGACGTTCTTATCATTTCTTTTGATTTGATTTCATTTGAATGACCTGGGTAACGATCCGAGGAGCTTTCGAATGCGTACTCAAATTATGAAAACATGGGATATATTCATATTCGTTAAGTGTTTTCATCTGCGTCTGATTTGAAATTCTGTCGCGTAGATTATGCGTTGACCTTACTCTTTTAATAATAGTTGTGTCTCCATATATCCTTGAATTTGTGAAGGATTATGAGTTATTATTAGTCTTTTGAGAATTTCACATCTTATCGACGGTAATGAAACTGGAAAGTTGATAGTACCAATAGAATGGATTGATTAATTATGACATGACGACATTGTCTTAATTAATGGGAACTCGAGTAGAATTCCCTTAAAAGATAAGATGTTGATTATCAAAAGTGATCTAAATAATTCTTGATGGAAGACCATATCCCGCATTTTGACTTGAAATTATACCATGAATGGTTGTGAACTAGTTATAGATATTATAATCTAGAAAGAACTTAATATGAATTTATTAAAAGATGTTTATGTTATCTAAAACTTTAGGAGGTATTTATTGGTGAATTACCTAGACTTTCGCCATTAAGGCAAGTTGAAATTGGTATTGATTGTATTCCCGGTGCTGCACCTATGGCATGTGCACTGTACGTCAGCACCATCTGAATTAAAGGAATTACCGTACAACTGAGAGAGTTGTCGGAAAAAGATTTTATTATAACAAGCCTGTCATCCTGAAGAGCTATGGTGTTATCATTCCTTATATTTATAGATTACTGTGAACTGAGTAAATTGACAATCAAAAACGATATCCATAACTCGAAATGGAAGATTTGTTCGATCATTTACAAGGTTTTTGATTCTCAGCATGGTTATCATCAACTTCGCATCTGCGAAAAGGATTATCTATTCAAATCATTACATCCAGAACTTGTAATGAACATTATAAGTTTCACGTGATGTCGTTTGGATTGACCAATGCACATGTAGCATTCATAATTTGGTGAATCACGTGTGTAGGCTGTAATTTGATAAATTCATGCTCGTGATCATTAAGGACTATTTGTTTATTTATAAGAATAAGAATGAGTTAATAATTAATTATAGATTGCCCTGAATTGGCCGAATAATAAAAACCTGTACCTTGAGTAATTAACACGTGATTAAAGACTTGAACCTTTACATGATTTAACCATATGATTAATAGATAATGGAATATAAATTGACTCTTCAAAAAATTAAGAGCCCTTTTAAGACTTTGGATTTTACCAAAAAGAAATGGAAATATGTTTTGACAAATGTTTTAACAAAGGATTTTAAAGGGATTATTCCCTTATACACTAAACATACTAAACTTCTATTTAGGGGTAAATGTTTGTGTATACCTCAAGATAACTTAATAAGGATTGAGTAAAACCATTTAAACCATAACTTGGAATTTGAAACGACAATTTTTGCTTTTCAACTAAGAAAATTTTGACCAAAGTATAACCAAAGATTTTTCGAATATTTATGAATCTTATTAATTATTTTTAATAAATCAACAAAAATCTTGTTAATTAAATTCAAATTTATTTTGAACATTTTATATAATTGGTCGAACTAAGAAATTTAAAACTTTTACGTGTACGCTCATAAAAATTAACTAATAATTATTTAATTAGTTGTAATAACTATCAACACTTTAAAACGTCAGATTGAGTAAAACAGATAAGATAATAGTAAAGACGAAACTAAAACATAGAAGATATGAAGAAAGAATTTTGAATAAACACGGTTATGATATTTATTTCATCAGAAAGGTGAACGTAATTACTGACGCATAATATAGAAAGAATATCTGAGTGAATTGTGGACATGATAATTATATCATCATGAGAGGTGAATATAGATACCGACGCGTTATGTATAAAGATAAATAACCAATTAGGACATGTTCCTTAATAATGAAGGTGCAAAATAAAGTGCCGAACAATATAAAATAAACGATGCTTGTAAGAAGGATAATATAGATAAAAAAAAGTGGTTCGCGGCTAATATGAACCATTAGAATTGAGAAGCCGATAGCGTTAAATGTTTTAAAGACCACTTGTGATTGTCTAAATATGGAGATTGTAAGATATAGCTATGTTGGAATTTGTAAGTATAAGTATTATATGTATGTCATTTTTGACTAAAAGTATCCTTGTCTGAATAAGTTGTACTAATGACAATTATGAAGGCAGACATCGCCTCATACATTAGTAAACGTCTAGCTATTGCAAAGGTCATCATCTGAATTTAATTCGATTTGGGTCATCGTCGACAGACTGGCCAAATCTGCTAATATCATTCTCGTTAATGATAAATGCAAAGGAAGTTATATAAACATAGTGTGCCTGTATCGATCATCTATATATCAAGATCCTCGCTTCGCATCGAATTTCTAGAGATTTGCTCAGAAGTCATTGAGAACGAACCTTGATGAGAGTACTACGTACCACCCCAATCGAAGGGACGAGGTAAAGTAACGATACAAGGTAATATAAGTGCTGTTTTGTGTTTGAATGATTGACCTTTGGTAATAAACCGTATAATCATTTTCCTTTGGAAAGATTATCCTTGATAACTATCGTATTAGGATCGAGATCTAATCTTGTAGGGATCTAAATCTTAGAGCATCTGTAAGCAAGAGTTGAGATGGAAACATCCGACATACACCCATAGTGAGTTGGACATGTCTCTTAGGTTTAAGGTTTCCTATGATGGCAAACCTAACCTTACAAAATACCCGACCCGCGAGATCTGAAATGATTATTGAAATTAGGATTTGATTATTAACTGCCGATAATGGGCAGGAGGATATGTGAATGTGAAATATAGATCTTGAAGTGCCAAATGGGTAGCGAAGTTATGCCACAATTTTTAACCTTGGAAAAATGAATTCATGATCTGACAAATCAAGGGATATAAGTCCCCGTTGTATGGGACCATTGAGATGATGTAAAAGCTGGGATTGAAAGGCATATAAGTTGGATCTACCCTAGGACTTCAAGAACCGCGTGAATTATGTTTCATAAATCGAACTTGATGGAATATCTATCAAGTGAAAATCTGATTGTTCTTAGTAAAGCTTAGATCGGCAAAAAGTTGCATTCATCAGAAACCCGTGAACATCATGGATAGAGAAAGTAAGTCAACATTTAGCCTGATCTTATTCCCGTAGTTATGTTTGATGAAACTCGCGTATTATAATGGATTACACTTGTGAGAAAAGACCAAATGTGGAGGAAATACCCACATGACTTTAACTCTATAAGAAGCGAGTAGTAAGGTAAGATGATCTTTGAGGACAAAGATCCTGTTTAGGGTAAATGTTGTGACAATCCGTCAATTTACGATTGATATTTTATTCTCAAATATTATTTGAAAATATTATTTTAATGTTACAATATGAACTCACTTATTTTTGGGAAGAAATTTGGATTTACGTCTTGAAGTAGTATCGACTACGTTTAAACCGGAGGATTCAACGCTACGTGCTTACGTTTACATACACCGTCTTTGGTGACAGTCCGACATTTCAGAAAATAAATTTATTCGTGAATATTATTTTGGAGTTTTAAAATTGTCTTGGTTCACAAACTCACAAATTTACGAGAAGAGATTAGGACTTACGATTTTATTTTAACGTCCTTTACGACTAAACCGGAAACCCTAGGATTACGTATTTACGTTTTCGAACTCCGTTTTTGATGAAACAATTTTTATTGGATTCGTTTTGTGACGTTGATTCATAATTTATAAAAACGTTTTTCGTAAAACGACCCGAGGGCACGCAAATCGAGGAAACTAGAATCGAGGAGTACCCGTAAATAAATGGGGATGAGACAAGTGGGAGACTTGTCCCACCCCCAAAACCGGCCAAAACTCACCAACACATAATGTGATGTGTCAAAACTACAACAAGTTAACTACACTTGTTACTTAGCTTACAAAGTAAGCCAAGCTTACATCAAAACCACTAGCTAGTTTCACTTCCACCATTTGCAACATGCAAACCACCCTTAAAATCCTCTCAACTCTCTCTCTAGTTCGTCCCATCCTCACCACAAAACACCTTCACTTGATCAATTCCAACCACAAAATCATGTGTTATTTACACATATGTTAAAGCCCTCTTGAAGCTCTCTTGAATGGTGGTGATTATAACATCCATGGAGGAGTATTCAAGGTGTCTTGGGGCTGATTTTCCACAAGGAGATTAGAAAGATTGGTGGTCATGAAGATGGTCTTGGTGCATCACAAGTTTCTCCATCAAAATCCATGTTTTGATCACAACCTACATCATCATGGTGGTATAAAGATTGTCCTCCTCATTTTCTTGTTATTTTGATTATGTAAACATGTATTTTATTTCCTATTGTATATGTATATGATGATTATATGATGATAAAAATGTTATGTGGGGATTTGTTGTTGATAAATATGATTGAAAAGGTGAAAAACCATAAGAAACAAGGTTAAAATCTTGGTTAAATTGGTTGGCTGTATAAAACAGTAAAGAAACATGTTATGAACTGATAAAATGATGAAGTAGAATGGATTTACAGTAAGCTATGGGTCTTGTACACATGTGAGAGTTGGCCATGCAATGGAATCATTGTAATGAGTGAGATATGATCAAAACAAGTTTAAGGTATAAATCTGAGTTCACTGTTTTGGACGATTTTTAGAAAATATTTAGAAGATGATTCAACAGTAGCTATAGCAGAGTTAAATGTAGCACATATCATGTAGTTTATGTGATAAAAATTTGAGCTTCTATCTCCATATAGAACTCAAGATATGGCAGTTTTGGTGAAAGTGAAGATAAAAATCAGATTTTTGGAAATTAAAGAATAATACTATTATATAAGCACTCAAAATTTAAATAGTATAAAATATAAATTAAAACCCACTAACTTATAAAACTTATTTATATAAATATGTAAAAGGGTAAATGAATGAATAACTTATATAAATGGTAGTGAAATAATACTTATAAGTTATAAAACTATAAACATTGTTTTTACGACTTTTTCGGCTAATACCGTAAAAATTGACGTTTTTGTTAAGTAAAACTTAGATGGTTGGACCCGTCTAATGAAAACTTTATAAAACTTATATACTGATATATAGACATGTATAACAAGTAAAAATCGATAAAACCCGAACTATAGGGCATACGGGCATTAACGAGCTAAGTAAACATATTGGACTAATACTTGGACTAATACTTGGACTAATACTTGGGCTAATAATTGGACTAAACAAGATGAACACTCATAAAAAGAACTTATTGGGCTTAACCCATTTAGGCCCAACTTGTAAAGTGTAGATACTGATAATGTAAGTATAACACGGATTAATACAAGTTAAGAACTTATAATAGGCTTATTGGACCTAAAACACGTAAATAGGTAAAACGAGAAAACTAGCATAAAAGTTATCGACACATAACACAAAAATGAGTAAATGAGGATATGTAAACCCACTTGATCATCATATATATATATATAATCATCATATGTATACATAATTGGTATTTTATTAAAGTCACTGGACATAAGTCTAAGACGAGTATTATTTGTCTAGGTTTCCGTGATTGAAGCACGTACCGTACATCCGAATCGCCGATAACCCGCCTTCCCACATCAACGTGAGTTCATAGCCTCGCACTCTTTTAAATGTTTTTATAAATGTTTTATAAACCCGCGAGGGAGATAACATGTTAGTTTTTATAAAATAGGACACCATTTGTCCCGATTGTTTGTTTATTGATTTTGGACCCGAATGATTGAATGACCCGATTGTATGACCCGATAAATGATTAAAGGACCCGATAGATGAAATTAAATGGATTATTAAAGTTAGGTTATGTCACTAAAAGTCCCATTAGCATGAATTGTGAACTACCGGGATTTGGTAGACGCTTATGCATTTAATAGTACTATTTGGGGACGATCACCCCAGTTCGCGCCTTGACGGTTGATCCACGTCGTGCCACATTGATTGGTAAGCGAATTTATGTATGAGAAGATTTCCATAGCGTGACCTTTGTGATGACACGCTACTTTAGATGGGCAAATTGAGTATCGGGTTAGCTACCCGTTGTTTGGTTTAGTAAGGTAACAATGTCATGCGGCTTATAATAATCCAGTTAACAAAATACTGTTGTACGCTCCGAATTACGATGTATTGCCTGACTAGCAATACGGGGTCATACTAATGATATTATGTTTGTGTTTTGGTTTTCGTAACCATATTCATATACGGTTTTTATTTAACTTTATACAACGTCGTAAGACGTATTGTATGATGTTTTTACGACATTGGCTCGTATAATGATTTTTAAGGCAAATGCCTATGTTATGATTTTCGATAAGGATTTGTATAAAATGACTTTGGCTATTTTATGGCCTATTAAAATGATTTGTACAAAATGATTTTCAGTAATAATTTTATACTGATATTATATTGATGAATTTTATTAAACTCTTCACTCGGCGTTATCGCTGACCTTTTCTTTTAACATGTTTTATCTCAGGTACTTGAAGGTAATTCTCGGGAAGACAAAAAGAATTCATGGCCCGCACTTAAACAACAATTTCCATTCAAATACTTTGTAAAACTGTGTATGAAATAATATGACTTGGGACCGATGTAACTTTGATATTTATGAATGGAAATGCTTTATTAATAAACGACGCGATTTTAAGCGTTGTCTATGATGTGACTAATGTGCTATCCCGTAACACCAACGAGTCTTCTGCTGTATTGAGTTGTATAAATTTGGGGGTGTTACACCGAGAATTGTTAATTTGTGCTACAAATGTATTGTGGGGTGGGCTTATATAGGTTTTTGTTTTAGAGCTATCTTAGGGCAGGAGCATTTTGGCCTATTCAAAACGTGTTACAATCATAATAGCCATAAAAACACTTCCAAAAATAATTATTCCGTTTTGAAGTTTTAAAATTCAAATTTTTTTGAATTTTTTTAACAACAGACGATGAAGGTTTAAGGTTATATATGGAAACTGGTTTATGCCTTGTGCATTAACAATCTTGTACATTGGTACCTAATTAGGGAACTAATTTAATATTTTGTGCTTTAAAATACTTGTAAATTATTTTGGTTTATTATATAAAATAGATATAGATATAGATACGGAGTAAAGAAGATATTTAAGATCGTGTTTGCATGTTTTTGTGAAACTCTTTTCTAAAAATCTATATTTTTGCAAGTCATTCATCTATGTCACCAGCATAAAGTACACATGTCATCAAATATGGACATGTTAGCTTACGTGTGTAAATAATTTAGAAAATTACCTAACAATAGCACACTTGTGAAATTTGAGTGGTTAAACCTCATCAAAAAAAAGTATGAGTGACTAAATTAAAACACTAACCATACTTGGTTATTATTTGGTGAGTTTTTCCCTAAATAAACAAGAGTAAAATATATGTTTCTCTCTTAAATCTAATAGTCTAAGTCAAAAGTAAACTTATAATGCTTGACAATGATTTTATGTATAATATTAAATTATTGTAGTACATATTTTCTACCTACTAAGAGAGAAGGGTATCATGGTGCCCCTCCCCTCGTCGATCCCACGTGGAGCCTCGCCGAGCCTCGCCGAGCCACGTTGCCACACCCCCCCCCCCCCCTTCGCCGTTGGGATTTCGTATTTCCAAAATGTAATCGACGAAGCTACTATCTCAAAACTAGCCGTCGGACAAGCCAACGGTAACTTTTATAATTCAAAAAAAAATATTTTTCTTATATATAATCCTAATTTTCTTATTTTTAACACACACACAACTAAAATCTCTCTTTCAAACAACAAAAACCCTATACAAAAAATGAATTATAACGCATGGTCTGATGAAGAAGATATGAATGATTTAGATTATATAACTCAGCTTGAAGAAGAAGAAGAAGAAGAAGAAGTTGAAGTAATACGAAGGCGTAGATACATTAATCGTGAACGTGACATCGCCGAGGCACCTTTAATGGAAGATTAATTCTGTCCGTATCTAAAGTATCACGAGGTGTATTTCCAGAAGCGTTATCGAATGCGACGTTCACTTTTTTTAGAGATTGTTCAAGGTATTGAAAATTACAATCAAACAAATAATCCTCTACCCAAACACTTTCACTTTTTTACTACCCACATTGATGCAACGGGTTTAAAAAGTTTTAGTGTGATTATGAAATACACATCTGCCATACGCCAATTGGCGTTCGGTACACTGCCAGATTCATTAGATGAATACTTGCAAATGGGTGTTCGTTATACTTTCGTATTTGTAATGTTTTATTTGAATGAAATAAATTTTAGTTTGTGTGAAAATGAAAAAAGGAAAAAAAATAGTGGTGGGGACCAAGTGATGAGGGGTTGTGTGTGTTATGACTGAGGGGGTATTTTTGTGAGTTGCCACCCCCCCCCCCCATCCCTCTTCGTCATTGGGATTTCGTATTTCCATAATGTCAATCGACGAAGCCGCTATCTCAAAACTAGTCGTTGGATAAGCCAACGGTAACTTTTATAATTAAAAAAATATTTTTTTCTTATATATAATCCTTATATTCTTATTTTTAACACACACACAACTAAAATATCTCCTTCAAACAACAAAAACCCTATACAAAAAATGAATTATAACGCATGGTCCGATGAAGAAGATATGAATGATTTAGATTACATATCCCAGCTTGAAGAAGAAGAAGAAGAAAAAAAAGTTGAAGTAATACGAAGGCATGGATACATTAATCGTGAACGTGACATCGCCGAGGCACGTTTAATGGAAGATTACTTTGGTCCGTATCTAAAGTATCACGAGGTGTATTTCCAGAAGCGTTATCGAATGCGATGTTCTCTTTTTTTAGAGATTGTTCAAGGTATTGAAAATTACAATCAAACAAATAATCCTCCACCCAAACACTTTCACTTTTTTACTACCCACATTGATGCAACGGGTTTAAAAAGTTTTAGTGTGATTATGAAATGCACATCTGTCATATGCCAATTGGCGTTCGGTACAATGCCAGATTCATTAGATGAATACTTGCAAATGGGCGTTTGGTACACTTCCGTATTTGTAATGTTTTATTTGAATGAAATAAATTTTATTGTGTGAAAATGAAAAAAGGAAAAAAAAAAAGATAGCGGTGGGGCACAAGTGATGAGGAGTTGGGTGTGTTGTGAGTGAGGGGGTATTTTTGTGAGTTGTGTTGGTGTGATGTGGCGCTGAGTTGACAGCTGACTAGGCAAAATTTTGAGGGGTATGCTTGTCATGATACCCCTCTCTCTAACATTAACTTTTTTAGTACATGTTTTTTTATGGTTTTTTCGTTTGAGATTTTATAAATGTAAATATGCAAAGGTGTTGTTTTGTATCATTCCGTTAATGGGATATTTTGGTCTCTATGCCAGTTTTATAATACTATTGATCTCAAAATTAAATTTACAAAATCAATTCAAACATAACATATTAGATGACTTAAATTTCATAGCCAAAATGCTAAATTAATATCTAGTAAAGCGTCGAAAAACTCGAACCCAAAAATCCGACTCGAGAAAACACGACTCAAAAAACAAAATTTAAAATGAGTAATATTTCTAGTAAAATTGTGCACACTCTATTCCGAAATTCTACGTCCGCCACTGTCTGTTAGTAACCGGTTAGGATGTGATAAACCAGTAATAATCGGTTTTTTATTTTGTTTTTTCGCTAACAGTTTGAATTTATAGGCGAAGAAATCGGAGTTAGCTTTCATATTTTTGTAACTTAAAAGAAATTAAAGGCTAGCTTTTGTGACGAAATATGACCTATTATCAAATGGGTGGATAGATTATCTAATGTAGTATCGAGTGTTTGTCGAGCTTATATATGATGAAACGTATAACAGTGTTGAGTATTTTTTTATTGGGGGAATAATTTTTTTTCTTGATTTCATTGATATCAAATAAACCAATATATACGATACATCATAAGACTCTAGAAACTAGGCTAAGGCCATTAATATAAACTTGGATCATAATACAAATACTTAACTAATGTAATGCAAGTCTGTCTAAGACGCCCCCGCAGTTGGAGAGGGAGGAGGTTGGATGCTCAAACTAGCTCGAAAATCTTCAAACAAAGCTGATGGGAGACTCTTAATGAAGATATTTGCATACTGGTGGCGAGATGGAACGTGAAGAAAGTGCATCGGACAGAGCGGATATAAATCTCAATATGTTTCGTACGCTGATGTTGGACCGGGTTGGCAGGCATATAAATAGCATTGACGTTGTCACGGTAGACACGTGTGACTGAGAATAAGGAGCAGTGGAGCTCACAAAGTAGTTTGTGAAGCCATACAGTCTCAACTACAACATTAGCAACACCTCGATATTTGGATTCGGCATTGGATCGGGAAAGAGTGTGTTGACTGTAAAATCTGCAGTTTTCAAGTTTTGATTATGACATCATTGTACACGTCACCTCATGATATATATATATATATATATATATATATATATATATATATATATATATATATATATATATATATATATATATTACCACCTTTGCATGAAAACTTTGTACAATCATATGCATCATACATGAGCATACATCATTTTGATCACTAGAACTTTGAGCATTTTAAGCATATTTGTGAACATTTGAAGCATATTGGCCAACAGAACTTGAACAGTACATTATGATTGTGAGTATTCAATGATAGGATCACAGGAACATTTCGTTTGACTACATTTTTGTGAGCATACAGACATACTATATTTCATTGAACATTAAGTATGACTACACCTTTATGAGCATATATAACATACAATCAATCATTTTTGGGACTATTAAGTCACCTGAAACATATGAGCATATTCATAGATCATTTAGGTTTATAAAAATCTAAAACCGTGATCACAGTTCATAACGGTTACCAAGAAATTACATACTTATATACTTTCTATACACCATGAACGATACTACGAGTCAACAAAAGCTACCTTTTCATATACTTTATACCTAGCAACTATATAACATTTTATTAAGTGTCTTACACTTTAATTTAATGAAACTATACGTTTATTAATTAACGACTATACTTTCACCAAAAACCCTAGAACTTAACCAAATTACTCTAGATTCGAACCTACACTTACCTTATATTAGCTAGACTACTAGTAACCCTTCCTAAACACTAGAATCAAACACTAACCCATCCTAGACACAAAAATCTAGTCGAATGCTACCTAGGCTACATTTAAACTAACTTAAAATCTATGAACATCACACTTAGCTCAACTTGAACATGTACAAATTTTATCATTAAGACCAACACTATTCTTGGCATAGAAATGTTCCCTTGACCCTTACACTCGGCGGCTAAGACAAAACCAAAAGGCCAAATGGTACTATGTTTGCATTTAAGGAAAGTGTACTCCCAAATCACATCTTAGATCATCCTAGTACTAGCTAAGAACCTAACTAATATTTTATCTCTCTCTTGGACGTGGCTATGGCCAAGACCTCACTTAGCAAGATTAAAACTAACACAACACACCCAAATCTCATTCACAATCTCACCATGTTCGGATCAAACAAACACACACGAAACACACACTCAACTCATATTTACTACCCTAATCTTTGTCATAAGGTTCATTTAAGTGTGAGCACCTATTACTACAAGCCGTTTCTTGGTCATCAAGGCAAACAAGTCATCCTAGGCACGGACAAAATACTAGACGAGTAGATCTAAGAAGAACCAAAGAGATCCCTAGCTAGTTCTCATTCATAGTCACCATCTTCACTAACAAGTAAGTTAATCACCTCCGTTTCCTTATTCATTTCCTTTTTACACATCATGAACATATGGATATACATACCTAGACTTGTAAATCTATGGAAAACCTCGACTAGGAAACCACACACACGTAAAAACCTTGCTAAACTCGAACCATATGGAAACCTAACCCGCGGCTTAATTTTTTTCTAAGTTATCATGCCTAAATTGTAGATCTAGAAACACTATGGTAGATCTCATTTAAACTTAAGACTTAGCCTAGAGAAACTAGGTGGATAATCTTGCCTTAAACCCAAAATAAGCTAGACTTGATAAGCTATATGTGTATACCTTGCAAATAAGCTACAAGCCCAAATCAATAAGCCCAAAACATACGACTTATTTACAAGCCGCGTGTATAAGCCCAACGTTAAGCCCATTTGGCTTATGTAATTAATTAAGGGTAGTAAGGTGATTAGCAAATGTTTATAAACTTTAAACAAGCCCAAAGTACTAACCCACTACGCCCAAAACCAAACCGATCTACTATTGGGCTTGACAAGCCCATTTAACTTCCTAAACACTATTCCTAGACTTTTTGTGCCAAAATTGTCATTGGGTGAAAGTATAAGTCTAAATGGTAAAACTATAAAACTAATATGTACATTTCGTGAGTCTAGTAAAGTCTAGGGGCTAATTTGTAAATTCCCGAAAGTAAAGGGGGATATTTAATTATAGCCAAAACATTTATAAAACCACAAGGGTCATATTTGCCATTTTACAAACATGAAATGAGCCCTAGATATTAATTTTGTGCCTTTTAATGAATTTCGAGACCTAAGGAACTAGATATGTCATTTCACAAACTTCAAACGAGCCTTAGGGACTCGTTTTGCCACTTACCCGAAAGTTATAAACCCTAAGGACCATTTAAGCCATACACCAAAACTTATATGAGCCCTATGGGCTGTTTTGAAACTTAAACATAACGGTTAGGGGCTAACGATGCAAACCAAACTTAACGGACGAAACCCTAAGGGTTGTTTTGGGAAACTATTATTCTACAAGGAACATAGTACAATTTAATTTAAATATTAATCATATTGTTTTGAAAATAAATTAAATTAAGTTTATTTAATCACTTAATTAAATTAAACAAAAAGGTTTATTAAAACACTTGCGTAACGTACGAACTAAATTGGTATATTTGAAAACTCTAAGGAATTTTGGTGAAACCTAATACTTTCTTACGAAATCCTAATTAAATAAAAATCATTTATTTAATTTATTATGCCTTTAAAACTAAAATAAAAGTGTATACACTTTATTTAATTAAACGTGTATACGTTCTGTAACTTAATAAGAGTTAACACTTAAAACTGGTACCGATTTATTAAATATGTGATCATGCATTTTCATCAGTTACATTTATCTGTACATTTTATTGTGCATTTACTGAGTCACATAAATTACTTAGGTAATTTTACTGCTTCGTGATCATACCATACCAGCATACCCAGTGACTTACTACTACTGCATTATCATTAAGGTGAGTTCATGGCCCCATATTTTACTGTTTTATAACTGGGAGAGAAAACATACTAAAATATTGTGTATGCAAACACTTACAGACAACAACAGATTTATTGCCTATTGTTTGCCCCATTATTCCCGTGGACTGTAATAGTTAATACTGTAGCGGGAAATGTTATAAATAGATCTATTTGGGTATTGACAACACCCCGCCTGCGTGAGTCACACTCACGAGACGCTTAGGCCAAGCAACGGGTTTATTTCATTGTCGGACTGAGGGTCGCACATCAGGGATGATCCACATAGGCTCCTGAGAAACATTGTCTAGCTTCTATTACAGGGCAATATGAACTACTATAGTATGTAGTTTGGTGCTCTACTATCTTCGTGGTGTTTTGCATATCAGTACATTTATTTTTAGAAACTAAACCTGTGAATTCACCAACCTCGTGTTGACCCCCACATTTTACTTTATATGTTTTCTCAGGAAAGTAAGCAGGTTCATGCATTGGATTCCAGCATCATAGGAAGCATCATGTTTACCATCGGGCTGGGATATTTCTACAAATAATAATAAATGTTGATTTCAAGACAATTTACTTAATTTGTACAATTAAATTAATGTGATATGTTTCAATGACATTTGATGATCATTTCTCTATATACTATGTGCTATCGATCCACCAAAGTAACACCCCACCTCGATATTCGGATTCGGCATTCGATCGGGAAAGAGTGTGCTGACGTTTAGAAGAACAAGACAATATATTCTCACCCAAAAATACATAGTAACCTGAAGTGGATCGTCGAGTAGAGGGGCAATCATCTCAGTCAGCATTAGTATAACCAACTAGTGAAGTGGTACCAGAAGCATATAAGTGTAAACCATAATCCAGCGTCCCCTGAAATAAAGCAAGATCCATTTGAGATCCGCTAGATGGGGATCACGAGGATCGTGCATATACAAACAGACATGTTGCACTTTATAAGACTAATCGAGACGTGTAAAAGTGAGGTACTGAAGACCACCGGGTAGGCTGTGATATAAAGTAGTATCATGAACAGGACCACCTTCCAGGCCTAGTTTAGACTCTGCATCAACGGGTGTCCGGGAAGGATTACAAGAAACCATATGAGCACGCTCAATAAGTTGGAGATCATACTTTGTTGGGCCAATGAAAGTTCTAACGATGGCCTAGTTTAGATTTGATTTAAATTATACTAAGTGTTATGTGTCGTTGATGGAGCCCGGCGACGGAGACAACGACCAGTTGAAGGCAAAGCCTCAGATGGCACACCAGACACATTCATGTCAAAGACAACGTTAGAGAAGTCGAAGATTATATGAAGTGATACTCACTAGCTCTTATGGATAAGCTGGAATATAGAAGGAATGTGATGGTATCTGAGGACCTCTGAGGTGGCAATACTCAGAGGTCACTCCAGAACCTTTGAAGACTTAGCAAGCAGAGACTTGCCTTATCCTTTTATAGTTTAGGAGGGAGAAACTGATAAAGTGTTTTGGGTTGGTCAAAGTGAAGATTCAAGTTAAAGAAGCCTAGTACGACCTAGTGGGAAAAGTGAACATTTGGTAAAACTGTTCACATAAAGTTAGTTAAAGGCATGTCCAAATATAGGCATGCATTTAATGAAGTTACTGCTTCCACTATGAAGCTGATGCGTAGTAACTACCCTCACTAAAGTAGCAACCTCGTACCACTAAATAGGGATAAAAAGGGGAGAAAAGTTATATCATTCACTATTCAGTTTATCTTTTCTCTTTATTGAACCTCTGGAGTCCAAGGCTGCGTTCAGCGACTCTTCAGGTTTACTTGTATACTTGAGTCTCAAATCAAGTTTAATTGTTCAAAGTGTTTTTATTTATTTTCGTTCAACAAGTGTGATCTATAACACTTTGTAATACTTTGTTTATAATTAATAAAGGATTACGCGTTTGAAAAATAAATCATTAAGTGTTTGTATTGGTTTCGAGTTCTAGTATTACATTAGGCGTGTATTTTGGGACTTTCAATTGGTATCAGAGCGGTTTGATTTATCAAACTTTTTATAAACCGTTCTCGTTTTTTAAAACAAGATCCTAATTTGCCTGATATTATGCCTCCTATACCACCACCTTTTGGGCAATCTAGCCAACAGAATGTTGTGGACAATCCTGCCACGACATTAACTACTACCACACCTACACCAGTTGTAAGTGTAAGTAATAATGATGACGATCTACCTCAACTTCTTGATAGTAGAGGTGGATCTCACGTGTCTAATGTCCCTGCATTCGATGAAGAGTATTTTCCTAGTTGGAAAAGTTAATTTCTTATATACCTAGATGGCCTTGAACCTTTTCTTCTAGAAATCCTTGAAGATGTACCGTATGTTCCCATATCCACCACCTCTACTCATGAACCCTGAAAAAACATGGTCTCCAGCTGGTAGACGTCTGGTCAACCATGACAAAATACTAAAAAGTATTATAGTCTTTTTTCTACCAAAAAACATAATGAAGTCCACCATTAAGTGCACCTCTGCTAAAGAGATGTGGACTAAGGCTACCCACAACGATAATAGGTCATGACCTTGATTTTTTAGCTTTCTCTCTCCTGTGACCTAGTGCGACCTATTTGCCCCAACAAGGCGACTTAGTTTAGTTTTTTAAATATTTTATTTTTTACAAATAAGTATTTAAATAAAGTAAAAAATATTTCAATAATATTTATACTTAAATATTGTTAAAAAATAATTTAAAAAAGACTTAATTAGAGATAGAGAGGGTAAAATGCATTATCTAAAACTAACTCTAAAAATGGTAAAATTAATATATGTTGTAAGGAATTAAACAAAGCTCAATATATAAAATTTAGGAAATTTATTTTAAATTTTATCTAATTAAAATTTAATTTAAACTAAACAAATTTGATTTAAAAAATAAAAAGAAAATGAATAAAGAGAAAGGAATTTAGAGAAGTGGGTCATAGGAACGATCTAGTTGGGAGGGAAAACATTGTTGACTTGGTCGCCGCAACGGGCCGACCGAGTTCGACCTAGGTCGCGATCGAGGAAAAAATCGTGCGTTGCGGGTAGCCTAAATTAGTTCTTGGGTATGAAGGTTCAGTTGAAATTAAAGAGACAAAAATTCAAGCTCTTGGCCTTAAGTTCAAGGCCTTCAAAGCTCTAGAAAATGAAACATTTAGGCAAACCTACACCAGACTTAAGATTTTGCTTAATGATCTTGAAAATAATGATGTACTTATACCTTAAGCTGAAGTTAATTCCACTTTTGTTAATAGTCTACATAGGAAATGGTTAAGCTTAAACCAGGCACTAAGAGTTAAAAATGCTATTAAGAATGATACTTTGGCTCAACTTTTTAGAAGATATAACTATGAGGAAGAATTAATTGATTCCATTTATAAGTCTGAGACTAATATGTTTCCCTCTCGGATAATTAACTGGATCAAAATCTCTTGCCGCTAATCATTATTTCAGCACAACGACTCTAATGTGGAAGAAGATACCAGGAGCAGTCAAGAGTTCCTTGAAGAACTAAATGTTGAGTTTCATGACAGAGCTCTTCTTTTTGATCAAAAGAGGTACTATAAAAGATTTGGAAGAGTTGGAGCCGCCAAAGCAGACAAGTACAAAGTAATATGTTTCTCTTATGGGAAGCCTGGTCACTTCTAAAAGGACTGTTACTCCAACAAAACCTCATCCCCAAGTTATCCCTCCTCCATCAAATTCAATGGTAGAAACAAGTTCACTCATTATCCTTTTAAACAAGCCTCCTAGTCAGACTTAGAAGGAAAGAAAGACTACAAAGTCAAGTATAAAGCTTTAAAAGCTAACCTAATGAAGATGAATCAAAAGGTTGATGAAGCAACCAAGAAAAAAGAGAGTAAAAAGACATAAAAAGGTCTAATAGTTGCTTCATTTGACTAGGATGATGAACCTCTTAAATCTGAAGATGAGACTACCACAACTGTTCGAGCCTTCATGGTCATCACTGATGACGAACCAGCTGTTGGAAAAAGTGAAGCCAGATCTGGTCAATGGGTTGATATTACTATGAAAAATGTACAAAGATTACTCACCATGTTTGAAGGTCTGGACAAAGACCATTTCTTACTTATACTCTGATGGACCTACACTTTGTAGAAGAACAGAGAAAGAACATGTTCAATAAATTTCATGCCTTTAAATAAGAACTAAATTTAAGTCAATCTGAAGTTACTAACCTCAAACATTTCATTGGGCCACCTCTCAACTTCAAAATGAAGTTAGTCGAATCTCATCTAAAAAATGAGTCTCTCACTGGTGAGAATGGTAAATTAAAAAAGGTCCTTGAAAAATGGATCAAAGGTCAATTCACTATTGAGGACCTAGTCTCTGAAAGCATCCTCAGAAATATTGTCTAAGCCATTGGGGGAAGGGTAGGTTTAAACACCAGAAACCAATGTACAAAGTTAAATTTGTTCCTACAGATGAATCATCTCCTAAAATCACCTATCTGGTTGAGAATGAATCTCAGGGAGAACATGTGGAACTAAGTCCCTTGCCAGCTTTACCTAGACTTACAAGGGCTAGTCCTTCAGAGTCAATCCTATGCCTCATTCCTTTCACCAACACCTCTAGATATTCCACTAATGCCAAATCATTAGTCGGAGATGCTGATAAACCTTATAAAAAAGGTTTGTGTGTCCAAGGAACTTAAGGAGACCAAACCTATTCTACCTTCAGAGGAATTGTCCCCAACGACGAAGCTTCTTCTTACCCTAATGGAAGAGGTCAAAGGATTGAAAGAGAAAATCAAACCTCTCTTTGACAACTCCACATCTGGTTCCCATGGTGAAGGGACCAATTGTATCCAATCAAAGGTTGTAACTATGTTCAGACCTTGTAAGCATTGTGGGTTCAAAAATCATCTGTCTGATAATTGATTAAGGAAACCTAAATGCTTCACATGTGAGTCTACTAATCACACCTCTAGTGAACATGAGGAGATTATATGTAACACCCCACTTGGATAAGTGGACCGTTACGTGTATTTATGGCGTATCGTCAAATCATATAAGGTAATGTCCTAAAACATTAACTGGCCATAAAGGAAATACCGGAATCAAACATCGGTAATCCAAACATAAGCTCAAACGTGAAAAGTAAATACTGAAAGAAAGGACTAAACAATGTTCAAACATGCAATTAAAGTATGAAATGCATAATGTAAAGAAGTTTTGATAGCTTCCATCCAAATGCACGTGCTCTCAGAATCTTAAGAGCGTCCTGGTGTACCTGCCGTTAGAACATGAAAGGAACTACGGCTGAGCATAAAGCCCAGTGAACGGATATAAAGCATGCTAAGAATGTACTGAATTAAACAGATAATAAAATAATGAAGTTGTAAATACTGATATATAAAATTGCAGCGGAAAACTGTGTAAGTTCTGAAAAGTCTAGTTTATTAGTGGTAAAGTTGTACTATTAACTGTTAAATCTAAAAACCTGTATTTATTGTATTTTAAGTGCCAAGAGCTTATATAGGTCATGTGTTGTACCCACGTCTACATGAATACATAGAGGGGTGACCTCTTCATGTTGTAGAGTGGTGACCTCTAAATAATGTGTTGGGTGGAGGGATCAACTCCAATGTGAAGGATGTAGAGCACACACCACATTCACTTGATAAGCTGTAAACTGATAACCTAGGATGCACCCATACGCCCCGCTGATAATACTAATAAAATGGCCAAGCTGAAATAAATGGGACGCTGCGAGAAATCACTCCCCCTTAGAGGAGTCATGACACCGGTGCCTCAAGTGTCATGGTTATGGTACCTTCGTAACTAGTACACAACTGGTCATGCTTGTATATAAAGCTCAGGAAATTTAACCTAGTTTTTAAAATGATTACTGATAAAACTTAAAACATATCATGGGGAAAACAATTAGCTTCAGGCGGGAATCCTAATCATGCATAGAAGGAAGTCCTTACTTAAGGACGGGAAATCCGTACCTCGTGTCCAGTAATGAAATAAGAACAAAAGCTGAAGGATCTACTGCGACTTCACGGATACTACATAAATAAGGGACGTGAAATGAGTCGTCAGATTACTGTTTACTGTTTCTGAATCTTACTGTTCTTAATTTGATTCATTATGTTCTTGTATTGTTGTATTGTCCGTGTATAAACTTGTAACTTTGTCTGTCTTTAAACATTTACTGAGTAACGCATATCCTGTATTTCTGATTACTTGTATATTATACTGTATTCCACTATGATATTATACTGTATTCTGGTATTATAATATTACTATAAATAGTAACCTGCCATAAATAGAAAGTTTCCTAAAATAGAAAGTTCCTGAAATAGAAAGTTTTCCAAAAAGGTTTCATGAATCATTAAATCATTTAAAATAAAAACCAAACTGTAGAACTAAATCACACGACTAACCAAACACAAATAACATGATGATGATCAAACCAAAAAAGAAAGATTAGATTAAGATGAAGAAAAGAAAATACAAAGTTTGGTGATTTCCTAGTGAGAGAAACAAACACACCTTTCTCTCTCTAAAACTATGAAAATGGAAAAGCACACACACAAATGAGGCATAGGAAGCCTTTTATACTAAGTAAGAAATGCTTAGGAGGCCTTCCTCATTTGTGTGTTCGGGACTAAATCCCGTTACATAAACAATAATAACTAAAAACTCTCGACATCATTAAATAACATTTTTCACGAGCTTCGCAACGATATATTATATGACCATCACTTTAGTTACTTCTAACAATCTCCCCCTAAGGGGTGGTCATGTAATATGTGACTTCACTTCTTTGTTGTTGCAGACTTTGAAGCTCGATGTCTTGAGAGTTTCTTCATAGTTCCTTTCATGACTTGTGATCTTGGATCTTTGATCTTTGCCTTGACTTGATCTTGTAACTTTTCCAGCTTGTGTTCTTGTGTCTTTACCCACATACTCATGTTTTGTGTTGACTTGAAAGCTTGTTAACAATCTCCCTTGATCATCAGAGTAGCGGAAGTCTTTGTCTTTAGATGTTCTTGAGTTTTTTTCATTTATATGAGTATGTGGTCTTGAATTATGACTCTTGAAGTTACGCCACCGTTTGCATTCCTCCGGTTTCCCGTTATACAGTAAGAATACTGTACCTGTGATTAGGTAAGTTCAAATAACTTCCTTGACAGGGTTTCTGGTTGTGGTAGTTGTTCTCGATACTTGAATATATCGAAAGATAATTCATAGTAAGGAGTGAATCATGCAGTTCCATTCTGTTGATTAAGTCGTCAATTCAATTTCCTGGAACAAGTTTGAATCAATTAAGAATCAAACCATCGTTTCTTTCCAGTTGACACAAGTTTGATTCATATAGAATCGCACAAGTTACCTACCGCAGTGCTGTTTGATGATGACACTGGAAGGATTTCCATTCGTCATTGTAAATACAGAAAAATATTACTCTGAATGTTCTGGCAAGATCATAAAGATATTGCGTCGAGACCTGGAACGAGTTTGAATCAATTAAGAATCAAACCACTGTTGCTTTTCAGTTAGCATATGTTCAATTCAAAGTGAATCGTACATATGACCTACCGCAGTGCTGTTTGATTTTAACACTGGAAGGATTTCCATTCATCACTGTGAATAGTAGAGAGTATCACTCTGAATGTTCTAGCAATACCACAAGGATAGAGCGTAGGACTCTTTAAAATATCACTTGTGTTCTAATGATGAACAACAGTTGATATATGGAATAAGTGTCCTAATGATATTTTTGATGAATCTCGTTGGCTCTAGACTCTATAAGTACACGTTTATTTGGTGATCAGAGGCTGGAGCAGACTGCCACCTATTCAATATCTACTATCTCGGAGCGAGAAAGTCGATAGAAATGAGTTGAACTTCGTGACAATAAAACAAACTTCTTCTGAGAGAAGCTTGAGTAGGCTGGGAAGGGTTGTGCAATGCATCACTGGGTCCATGATGCTTTGTCTTCAATACCAGAAATCATCAACGTGATTCTGATAGTAGATGAATTTACTCGGTTTCTGCCTAAGTTGTATGGAGGGCTATTTCTTTTCACCCTTTATCCTTACATTTCTTTTTCATTCTTCAACCCCTTCAATGCTTACTAAGACGTCATAACTAGCACCTTGTTATGATTGTTCCAGTGCTAGCTTAAGTCATTAGTCGGCATTATTCCCGTACACTCAACTACTCCATCATTCCTAAGGACTTCTAAGTTCTAATGGATTGTCCATGGGAAGATCCCTTCGGTTCTGGTAGGATCATAGGACGAGTACCTAACCACCTTTTGACACCAATATCGTCGTGAGTAATTGTATTGAAGGTATAGATATCGTAACCAGAAAAACTTTCTAAATCACCAAACACTTTCCCCCTACTTATGTGCATCATAAAAGAAAGGTTTTTGCACATATTAGGAAGAGAAAGCACTTATATCAAAGATCTTATCTAAGAATGAAACATTTTGATCACATTTTAATCACTAGTCTCCCCCTCAAAAATTGCATTTGATTGAAATTTTTGTGAAAGTAGTGATGAAACATGGAGAGAATAATGTGTCATGAAAATTAGGAAAAAAAATGTTATGAAATCATTATACTCCCCCTCGAAAAGAGATTCTATTTAAATAAGGGAGTATATGAGCACATTGTTTTGAAAAACTTTGAAAAACTGTGCTCAAAAGTCCGAGAAAAATTGTGTTCATGAGCTTAAAACTTTGAATGTTTTGATATAAGCTCATGACCGAGAAAAACAAATTTCTCGTTGTTGAGGATAAATCAAATACTTTCCTTTATTTAGGGACCGGGTTATAGTCTGACATGTGACTATAAGCCATTATGAGAAAAAAAATAGAAAAGACATGTTTTGAAAACATTTGAACTCTCATTCGAACTTTATGTACGTACCCGTGTCGTTTGAGCGACATTTCTAAGTGCGTCTATATTATCGATGCTGAGAGACATGTCGGAGAATAATATTTTTGATATTTTTGAAAGATTTTCTCATTTTTTATTTTGTTTTTTATAGATTTTATATTTTTGTATTTTGATTTTCTGATAGATATATACAAGGTTACTGCGAATGTGCAAGACGTTCAAGTTCATCTGGAGTGAAACTACGCATACCAAGTCGACGAACCAAGAATTCAAATCTGTCTTGAGAAAGAGCTTTGGTGAAGATGTCGGTTAGTTGGTAGTCCGTCTTGACAAAATACAGTTTAATCGTTCCTCTTTCCACATGCTCCTTTATAAAATGGAATCGGATAGCTATGTGCTTGGTCTTGGAGTGTTGGACCGGGTTGCAAGATATGGCTATGGCTGATTGTGAGTCACAATAGATAGGCACTTTGTTAAAGTGAAAGCCATAATCCGTGAGTTGTGTTCTCATCCAAAGGACTTGATCACTACACACGGATAGAGACACATATACCGCTTCCGCGGTGGACAACACCATGCAATCTTGTTTTTTTGAGGACCAGCTCACTAGCTTCTCGCCTAAGAATTGTGCTCCACCGGAAGTGCTCTTGAATGTATCATGACATCCTGCATGGTAGGCATCTGAAAAACCAGTGAGATTAAAACCAGAATCCTTCGTATACCAGAGACCTATGTGAATGGTTCCCCGGAGATAATGAAGATCCTTTTAACCTCCTTGAGGTGCTTCTCGGTTGGCTTAGCCTGGTACCGAGCGCAAAAACAAGCAGCATGCACAATGTCCGGTCTACTTGAGGTTAAGTACATAAGGGACCCGATCATACTTTGGTATTTTGTGCATCTACAAATGTCCCTTTCTTATCCAAATCAAGCTTGTGTTTAGTGTCCATTGGAGTACCAATAGGATCACAGTTTTCCATTCCAAATTTCTTTAGAATTTCAAGCACATATTTGGCCTGATATATGAAAATGCCACGGGGGGATTGGTGAACTTGGAGACCCAGAAAAAACATCATTTCCCCCATCATGGACATTTCAAATCGACTTTTCATAAGGTCAGCAAGTAATATGGAATATTTTGGGTTAGTAGAACCAAATATAATATCATCTACATAGACCTGAGCCACCAATATGTCGTTGCCGTAGTGCTTGATAAACAACGTTGGATCAATGGTTCCTTTGCTGAAGTGATTTTGGAGAAGAAATTATGATAATTCGTCGTACCATGCCATCGGTGCTTGTTTCAAACCATAAATTGCCTTTTTCAACTTGTAGACATGGCTTGGATGTTCGGTGTTGATGAAACCTTCAGGTTGACATACATACACATCTTCTTTTAACGGTCCATGCAAGAAAGCCGTCTTCACATCCATTTAATACACAGTGAATGATTTGTGTGCAGCGAATGCCAAGAAATCCTAATAGCTTCCATTCGAGCAACCGGGGCGAAGGATTCAGCGAAATCAATTCCCTCCCTTTGTTTATGACCTCTCATAACTAACCGAGTCTTGTTCCTAATGACCGTTTGCTCTTCATCCATCTTGTTTTTGAATAACCATTTCAGAGTAAGAGGATCGATATTGTCCGGGCGTGGTACTAACTCACATACATCAAGTCGGATGAATTGATTGAGCTCTTCTTGCATAGACTCAATCCATGATGCATCGGTCATTGCTTCTTTAACACTTGTTGGTTATACTGTGCTGACTGATAGCGCATAGATAACATATCACCGTCGGTACGCAGCTGATTTCGTGTTGAGACTGGTCGTGAGAAAATGCCAATCACTTGAACCAATGGATGATTCTTAGTCCATTTGTGTTCATGTGGAAGTGTATGAGAAAATTGATGCGAGCTTGACGAATCCACAAATGGTGTTGAAGGCTGAGTAGTTCTTGTGGAAGTCGCAAATGGATTAACAAACTCATGTTCGTTGAGCATCGCATTGTTTGCATTTCAGCAACTATTTCATTCTGAAGATGAACATGATTAGGAATTTATTAAGAATGTTGTTGAGTTGCGTCAGCAGTCGAAGAAGTGGTTTGAATGTTTGGATTCAATATGGTTGAGGTTGACGTAGATGGTGCAAAAACGGATGCCGTTGGTGTAGATGCAGTTGGTGGTTCTGGAACTACCGTAGCAGGTGCAGCCGGGGCATTTTGAGGAACACCAAATGACGAAGGACCCTCCATATATTCATCATAAATTGGTCCAAATAAAATGTCCAAGTCACGTTCTGAAGGTTGTAACAATGAGATTGCTGACGGTGCGAATTGAAGCGGGAGTCCTGAACTTACGTGTCCAGAAGTCTGACCTTGAAGCTCGGGATGTGAACTTCTATGTTGAGAGGCCATACCCGAGAGTTCATAAATAGTAACATTCATATTCTCCATTACCTTTCTTGTCCTTCGATTATAAACCCTATAAGCACAAGTAGTTTAAGAATAACTAATGAAAAATCCAATATCACCTTTAGGTTCAAGTTTACCGATATCTTCACGATCATTTTCCGGATAACATAAAGCACCGAAGACATGTAAAAATCAAATATCCGGTTTTCGTCCATTAATGATCTCATAAGGTGTTTTGTTGAAACGGGTGTGAATAATGGAGCGGTTTTGAGTATAACATGTAGTTGCTATAGCATCAGCCCAAAGGAATAACGGTGCACTGGAGGAGAGAAGCATCGTCCGAGCAGCTTCAACTAACGTACGATTCCTCCGTTCCACAACTCCATTTTGCTCTAGAGTTCTTACAGCCGAAGTTTCATGAGAAATCCCAACTTCGTCAAAATAAGCTTTCAGTTTCTGATTGGTGAATTATGTGCCGTTATCCGTTCTTACAATGATAACAGGGGCTTGAAGTAGCACTGATGTTTTCTTCAAGAATTTGATAATTACATCAGGGGCTTCATCTTTCGAAGCAAGAAAATGAACCCATGTGTAACGAGAATAAGCATCCACAATCACAAGGACATACCGCTTTCCATTAATGCTTTTGATTCTCATTGGGCCACACAAATCCATATGAAGGAGATGCAACCGATTCGTAGAATTTGGAACAGGTTTGGGTTTGTGAGGCTTCTTCTTGCTTTTACCTTGCTCACAGGATGGACAAAGATGGTCTTTAGTATATTTGAACTTTGGAAGACCGGTAACGAGATCATCTTTTGCAAGTTGGGTGATGGCATCGAAATTGAGATGAGATAACCTTTGATGCCATAACCATGACTTTGTTGAAGTGGCCTGGGCCATGAGACAAATTGGAGATGCAGCAGATATTTGAAAAAGATCAATGGTGTAAAGATTGGTGGTACGATTTCCTTTCAACAAATCAATTCCTTTAAGATCCCTAACAAAGCATGTATGACTTCTGAAAGCTACCTCCAAATCTGAATCACAGAATTGCCCAACCGAGAACAAATTGTGTCCCAAACCATCAACAAAAGATACTCTGGTGATGATAATATTTCCCCAATGAAGATCACCATAGCCTAGAATTGCAGCAACATGATCATTTCCAAATCGAACAGTTCCCATAAAACGCCATACAAAGTTCTTGAGAAGACTTCGATTCCCAGTCATATGTTTGGAACAACCCGAGTCCACGCACCATAGAGAAATTTCAACAGCCTGCCAATGATAAGAGAAGAGAAAATTTGGCACACCGAAGAAATAGGTTCCTGTATGGTTAGGTAATAATCAAGCCATATCACATACCGACATTTCACTGTCAGTATGAGATCTATTAGTATCAATAACATGACCATTAGAGGCAAAATATCTTCCAATAGGCAACCACTTAGAGGTAAATCTAGGACTTCTAGGCATAGCAAGACTTTTAGTAGACCCTACCTGCTTAGTTTTCTGAACATACACTTTAGCCTTAGGAGTGCTATGTGTTTTGCTGATAGAAAGCTTGTCAAGTCGAGTGTAACCACCATAGTTCAAACCATTCATAGTCAAACCACAAACATCATGACTAAAAGTAAAGAAACATTTATTACATTTAGCACAAATAACTTCAAATTTTTCATTCCGAATAGCAAGTTTAAAGTCATTACATTCAGAAGAATTAAGTTTCTGATTATGAATAAAAAATGGTAAAGTCCTACGGTGTTCTTCTACTTCCACATTATTAGCCTTGGGACGACTACTTCTAGAGGCAAAAGGGACCCTATCATTCCTTGTATTGCTCGTAGGTTGTGGCCTTCTGCTCTTAGTGTAGTTGTTCATTCCTGTAGAAAAAGACACACGCTTGTTAGAATGAGCATTTTTTAAATTAATGACTTGTGGTTGTGCGATAGTGGTCGGTTTTGTCCTAACGCTTGCTTTACGTTGGTTGCTAGGCACAGAGATATCAACCCTAGTTTGAGATGAAGGTCTAACACGAAACATTCCTGGGGCAATAATAGCAGCTTTCATTCCAGCAGCCTTGGGAAACGGTGTTACAGCAATACGAGTGGGTCCCGAGGGTGCTGGTTTCTGGATCATCGTATCCACAATAGAGCTAGGCTCAAAAGTCTTATCTTTTAATAAGGCCTATAACTTACAGTTCTCATAGATTTTATCAATAAGTTTCTAATAGACAGACTTACTTTGTTCAACAGCCCGCTTATATGAAACAACAACATATTCTAAATCTGCAATCTTTACCATCACTAGCACTCTCTAACCCTGAGGAGGCCAAATTCGTTTCCTTAACCCCTCCTAACTGAGCATGCAACCGTGCGATCGTTTGTTGCATTTCATTGTAGGTTTATCATACGAAATTTTGTCATATTTGCATTCATCACACATTTGACAAATTTATTCCAAAGATCGGTAAATTCTTTGTCCTTTTTAATGACAAGATTCCATTTTCTCTTTCGTACTTTCAAACTCAGTTTGGAGGGTTTCGTGATTCGACACAGAGGTATCTAACGCAACGGGGCTACTATCAACACTATCAGGTGCTTTAGAAAGACGTTCAAGTTCGTTTTCCAAAACTTTGATTTTATCAAGAGATTCATCAGCTTCCTTCGCTAAAGTTTAAAGTCTTCAACAAAGTTGGCAAATTCTTTTAGAAAAGCGTTTTCTAAATTGCCTAACCGAGCATCAACTTGATTAATAATCGGATTAATATCGTTTTGAAGAATTTTCTGAACCTCAGTTTGAACAGGTGATGTAAAATTTCCTCCAGTGATTTTGGAATTAACAACACGTTTAAGTATGACAAAGTTGTCTTTTAGCTCGTTTAGAAATCGACGTGTGATACTCGGTTTAGGAGGGTCATCAGACAATTCCTCACTTGGTAGCAAAAGCATTTCAGAACTCGTTTTAGACCGAACAAAAATAGTGTTGGGAATAAATTAAGGCCAGATCACTTGAGCGCTGACAAGAGTAATACAAGCGTTGACAAGAACAAAACAAGCGCTGACAGCTCAAGCGTTGACAAGATAAAGTGAAGCGTTGACACATTAAAGACAAGCACTGATAGGAAGATATACTCTACGCGTTTATTGTATTCTAGAATAGTTCTAGTAAAGATAGGAACAACAATGTATTTTCTATATTTATCTTTACCTAGAGTAGCTGATACGTAGATTATTGTACAAGGCTTCTTATGTCTATAAAAGAAGACCTTTAGGTTAATGTTTAATAATAAGTTTTCATTCGTAAACTACTTTCATTGTAAGCAAGTTTGATATTGATAATCAAAGTAAAAGTTTGTTTATATCATTGTGTGTTCTTGTTTAAGTGTTAAATTCCACATAACACTTAAATTCATAAGCATATACAAAGGTTTCTCTAAGTGTATTACTTGACCTAATCTCGTATACATAAAGCTAAATCGATCTAAGTTTGGGATCAACAAGTGGTATTAGAGCTTGTTGAGGAACTTTTAATCTTAAAGAACACTAGAACCCTAAAAATCACCAAAACCCTAATTTTCTCAGAAACCCTAACAACAACATGTCTGAAGCAATAACCTCCTCCTCCTCAGCCTTACCAAACATCAAGATTCCCATGCTTGATGCAACCAACTTTGACTTGTGGAAGTTCAACTTTGAACAATATCTGGGGATCTATGACTATACACTCTGGGAGATTATTGAATATGGAAACACATTCAATAAGGCTCAAAAGATTGCTAATGCCATTGCTGCAAGAACAGCTGTTGCTGGATGTTCTGAAGAGGATAAGAGAGAAAAACCTGGAGATGGTAGAGCTGTGGCTGCTGATGACATAGCAAAGAAAAGGGTTGACATGAAAGCCCTAAATATTCTGAAAGTCTCTTTTGGACAAGAAAACCAGCATAAATATAGAGGCTATGAATCTGCTAGGGATCTTTGGGCAGCTCTTGAAGTTGCATATGGTGGCAATGCAGACACTAAGGAAGAAAAGAAAAAGCAACTCATGCATGATTATGCTGTCTTCAAAGCTCAACCCAATGAGAAACTGAGTAGTGTGAGAAGCAGACTGCTTGACATTACAAGCAAGTTGTCCTTCATGGGGACACAAGTTGGTGATGTTGACATTAATGCTACCTTTCTTAAAAGTCTTGGTGAGGCATGGAAGATTGAGGCAAGATCCATTCTTGCCAACAATACTTACAAGAGCTCCTCGTTTGATGACATCTACAACAAATTAAGGCTGTTGGAAGATGAAACTCTTTTAGAACATGGGAGCAAGTCTACCAACAGTAACATGGCCTTCTTCTCTCATAGTGAAGGTCAATTCAATCAGAAGGACTCTTATATGCATCCAGTTACTGGATCATCATATGTCAGCGCTGGAACAAGTCCTATCAACGTCTCCTATTCAGACGCTGACATATTCAAGAGTGACTCCCCAAGAGTTAAACCTGCTGGTTTAGATTTGGATACTGTTTGTGCTTACATTGCTTCTTTGCCAAATGGTTCAGTGATTACATATGAGGACCTTGAGCAGATAAGTGATGAGCACTTGGAAGAGATGGACATTAAGTGGAACATGGCTCTTGCTAGTATAAGAGCAAATAGGTGGAACAGAAGTTTTAAAAAGAAGATGACCTTCAATGCTAAAGACACAGCTGGATTTGATAAATCCAAAGTTGAATGCTACAACTGTCATCGTATGGGGCACTTCATGAGGGAATGCAGATCTCCTAGAAGATCTGATGCTAGTAAATCCTCAAGTCAGGTTGTTAAAGCTCAGGATTCCAAAGCCATGGTTGCAGTTCAAGGAATAGATGGTATAGGATGGGATTGGAGCTATCTGGCTAAGAATGTTGAAGAGGACAAAGCTTTGGTTGCTGATATTGAAGAAGAAGAGCATGTTGAATATGCTCTCATGGCACACTCCTCCTCTTCATCTGATAATGAGGTATATGATGATGCTTTTTGTAGAAAAGGTTGTAGGTAAAATACTGAAAGACTTAACAAAGAGGTGTTAAGATTATTAGATGATATGAGTACTGAAAGATGTAAACTGTCTAATTACCAACTAGCTCTTACTGAAACTGAGAAAACCGTTTCTGAATATAAGAAAATGGAATTTGACTTAAAAGATAAAATCTATATCTTAAAACATGAGTTAGATGCTAGTATGGATATTAGAAACATCATGGAAAGGGTTAATGGTGAGATACAGGCTAAGTTAGATGAGGCTATTAAGAATAAAGATAATGTTGGCCTTAAAATTCAAAGATTTGATAGAGCCACCCAAACCCTAGGAGAATGTATAGGTAAACAAAGGGATTCTAAGGACATGACTGGGAATGGGATGAATGATTACTCTTTGGTTCCACCATCAGCTGGTGACTTCTATGGTGTCCAACAAAAGGACCTATCTTGGACTGGTTTGCCAGAGCTCCAAGAGGAGGAATTCATTCCTCCGCCAAGAGTTGTCACTCAAGTTGAAGAGTATCAACAAAAGTTGACTGACCTGAATGAATGGAAGAAAGCTAACCCTACATTATTTGTTAAGGGTGGCTTACTATGTGAAAGTCCCAATGAGTCAACACCCATTAAGGTTACTAACCCACTCACTGGTAAAGTTGTTAATCTTGGCTCAAACACTGATAGAAAACCTAGCATTAAATATGCAGAGATGTATAGGAATACTAGGTCACCCAAGAGCCAAGTTAGCAATCAAGGAACAGGCTTCTTTTCTTCTAAACCTAAAGTTGTATCTAGAAAAGCTTGTTACACTTGTGGTAGCTTTTCACACTTGGCATACAAGTGTGTCAACGCTCCCAAAGCCAGCGCTGACAGGAACAAAGTCAACGTTGTTAGGAATTCAAACGTTGTCAGACCCAAACCTTGTGTGCAGCAAAGTCCACAAGTGATTAGACCTGCCCTATTCTTTACTAGAGGGTCTAACACTCATGGACAAAGACCATTTCAAAAGATAAACACTTGGTCAAATAGGCAATGGGTTTCTGTAGCAAACCCTAGGTTCAACGCTGACAAGGGTAATTTCAGCGTTGACATGACAAATTCTAACGCTGACAGAAACGTGATCAGACCTAAATATTTTCAACCACAAGGTAAGGGGTCTAAAGCTTCTTCAAGCTTAACCTGGAGACCCAAGAAAGAACAAAACCCTAATGATAATGGGATTTCAATGACTTGTAATAGATTTAATTACATTTCAAAGGTCATTACAAAACCTATTAGGGTTAACTGGGTCTTTCATTCTAAGAAGGATGAGAATGGGGTTGTTATGAGAACTAAGTCTGTTCTGATTGAACAACCAGATGAATCCAAGTCTTTTAAGACTTGGGTTCCCAAAGAAAACTAATTTGTTTTCTTTATGTGCAGGGCATTCAAAGACAGGTCAACGATTATGGATATTGGGATAGTGGATGCTCAAGGCACATGACAGGGAAGGAAGACTATCTGACTAACTTCACTCCCATTAAAGATGGTGATAAGGTTTACTTTGGAGGCGGATATGGTACTATCACAGGCAAAGGAACCCTTCTCACCAAGAATTTGCGTTTTGAAGACGTTTTTCTGGTAAAAGAACTTGATTACAACCTTTTTAGTGTATCACAAGTTTGTGATAACAAAAATAAAGTTCTGTTTACTGATACTGAGTGTTTGGTGTTAAGCAAGGATTATAAGATCCCTGATGAGAAATATATTGAGTATAGAACACCTAGGCATAAGGACATATATAATGTGAATTTGAATGGGATTAAAATCAACAATAATATGTCTTGTTTTTATGCTAAGGCCTCAGTAGATGAGAGTAATTTGTGGCACAGGAGACTAGCACACATAAATTTTAAAAATATAAATAGACTTGTGAGACTTGGTTTAGTTGATGGTTTGCCTGAGAAGGCCTTCCACAATGACCACTCTTGTGTTGCATGTCTTAAAGGCAAGCAGCACAAGGTCTCATTCAAGTCCAAACAGGTGCACACTAGTTCTAGACCTCTTCATATGCTACACATGGATCTCTTTGGTCCAACCAATATAGAAAGTTTGAATGGTAAGTCATATTGCTTTGTCATCACAGATGGCTTTTCTAGGTTTACTTGGACATTCTTTCTAGCTATGAAGAGTGACACAGCTGATATTCTAATTGATTTTATCACTCAGATTGAGAAGAGGTCTGGCAATGAGGTTAAAATGCTTAGGAGTGATAATGATGGAGAATTTAGGAATAAGAAGGTAGATGATTTCTGTGCCAGGAAAGGAATTACAAGGCAATTTAGTATTGCAAGAACCCCACAACAAAATGGGGTTGCTGAGAGGAAAAATAGAACCCTAATTGAAGCAGCCAGAACAATGTTGGCTGATGCTCATTTTCCTATAGCCTTTTGGGTTGAGGCTGTTAATACAGCTTGCTATGTTCAAAATAGAGCATTGGTTAACAAAATTCAGAATAAAACACCTTATGAGTTACTTTGGGGAAGAAAACCTAATATTGGTTTTCTCAGACCTTTTGGTTGTCATGTAGTAGTGTTGGATACTAGTGATGCCTTAGGGAAATTTAGTGCAAAAGGTGATGAGGGTTACTTCATGGGGTATTCAGTGCAGAGCAAGGGTTATAGGGTTTATCTTAAAGAAGAAAAACGTATACTTGAAAGAGTACATGTTAGGTTTTTAGAAAATAAGCCTAGTGATCCTGAAAGTGGTCCTAATTGGTTGTTTGACTTGGAACCCTTATCTAGAACTTTAAATTATATACCTGTCACTAATCCAGACATTGTGAAGGTGATAGGTGTGTAAACACCCATCTTTTCTACCACTTAATTACAATAATAACCGGACCAAAACGTGTATTTTATGTCTTTTATGTCAGAATTATGCGTGGGTTGTGTTTTTGTTGTGATTTAGGACGAAAAGGTGAAAAGTGGAGAAAACACGGGAATTCACGGGCATTTACGGACTTTTATTTAAGGAAAAGATGAAAGACGAAGTCAAGAAGTCAAGAGTGCAAAAAGAACGGAAGTCCAAGACCAATTCTGAAGATTTATCGAAGAAAAAGTCAAAAGACGGAAGTTTATCAAAAGCCGAAGAATTCAAGTCTATTTTATTGAAGAAATTAAAGACGAGTTCAAAGGAAATCCCGAAGCCAAAAGTCTTTAAAGTTCAAGTTTAAAGAAGATTAGAAGAAAAGGACTAAGCATGCAATTAATGAAGATTATATGCTTAAGGGCTTAATGATGCAATTATGAAGAAATGAAGGAGGGGAGGAAGCTTCCTAATCCTCCCCTATATATAGATTAGGATGAATTACATTTCATTCTTGTTGGCTAATAGTGACAATTAGTTCTTCTACTTTTAATTACCTTGTCATTTAATACTTGTCAATTTAATTACCTTGTCTTGCACCTTAATTACCATTTAATTTCAAGTAAGTCTTTCTTTTAATTCTTTTTAATCTTTATCTTTGTCTTGTTAATATCATTCTACCTTTCTTTAATCTTTGTGTTGATTTGTTTATGTTTATGTTCTTAATTTTTGTTGATTTATTTAAGTGGGTTTTGATTATTTTGATTAAGTTTTGTGAGTTTGATTGTTTTGGATTGATTGTTTATGCTTAATAGTTGTTTTGTTATTAGTTTGATTTAATCTTGTGTTCGATTTAGCTTTGTTTTGGTTAGATTCGTGCTTTATATCGTTCCTTGTTCCTCGGTTTATTGTTACTGACTTTCCCAGGAAAACAAGCCCAGCAATATTCCGAACGAAGGAATTTACAGGTGTTCTATTCGGAATATTGTGTATTCCGCGTTGAGGAGATATTCAGCATAGTGCAAATATTCCGAGTATAGCTTTTATTTGGATGACTATTCGGAATATTTGTATATTCCGCATAGAATATTTATTCCGAGTAAGACTATATTCCGCATAGGGAAGGTTATTCCGAGTAGACAGGATATTCCGAATAGGGAGCCTTATTCCGCATAGCTTTAATTTAGTTTTATTCCGAATAGGCCTGAATATTTCGAATAGGAAGTTTATTCCGGATTGAGTTCTTATTCCGAATAGGGTGACAATATTCCGGATAGGGGTACATTCCGAGTAGGATATATATTCCGAGTAGACCAATATTCCGAATAGAGGTATATTCCGGATAGGCCATTTTCAGTTTCTTTAAATTCAGTTTTTAATTTCTAGCTTTATTTTTCCCGCCTTTTTCTTTAGTCGCACTTTAAGTTTATTTGTCTTAGATTTATTTTAGTCTTGCCTTAGTTTAAGTTTTAGTTTTAGTTGCGTTTTAAGTTTGCCTTAGTTAGATTTAAGTTTACGTCATTTACTTTAGTGCCTTTTAATTTTAGTCACGCTTTTAAATTCCTGCACCTTTACTTTAATTAGACTTAGATTTACTTTTAATTGCACCTTTACTTTAATTGTTTTTGCACTCTTATTTCAAATACTACAACGACACATCTTTGTTTCCACCAAAATAAAACAGAGTCACACATTAAACACAAGTTTTTCAATTCGAAGAGACACACGACAAAGAATCTTTTTAACCTGAGTAAAATCGAGTTATTAAATGGCGCCGCTGCCGGCTCTTTTCGTAAAGATTAACGGTTTTCTGTGAGAGACGCGTTGTTTTTTGGGATCCTTCACTTGTGAGCGTTATTTTTCTTGCATAAAAAATTCTAAAAATCATAAAAATTAAAAAATTGATAAAAATCCATAAAAATTAAAAATTTCAAAAATCCAAAAAGATTTTATCTTTATTGTGTATATATATTGTCTTTGTGTTTGGTTTCTTTTTCTTTTGCATTTTCAGGTGTATGCGTACTAGATCTTCTAATTATCAAGAGCCCGAGCCTCAAGAAGATTTAGCTATGTCAGGTGTCAACAACAACATTCCACCGCACCTCAATAATAATAATAATACCAACAATGCTCTTCCACAGCCCGATCTTCGGACCATGGAGGAACTTTGTCAACCAACCATGTTTGGACGAGGAGGACCGATTGCGCCAATGCAAATCAACGCTCCTGAGTTTTCGTTGAAGCACCACATGATTCAGTAAGTGCAAACAAACCCATTTAGAGGATTGCCTGATGATGATGCCAACAAACACCTCGACAAGTTCATTACAATCACCCAAAGCATGAAGTTGCCTGGTGCCACAATGGATGTACTTCGCCTACAACTCTTTCCACATACTTTATCACATCATGCCGAGAAATGGTTTGATCGTCTCCCGAAGAATTCAATTCACACTTGGGAAGACATGACTCGACGCTTTTTGTCGCGCTACTTTCCACCATCCATGGTCACGAGCCTTCGCAATCAAATCAGCGGTTTCATGCAAGACCCTGATGAATCTCTTTTTGATGCTTGGGAGCGATATAATGTCTTGATCGATAGATGTCAAAACCACAATATGCTTCCCGTCACATTGATTGATACTTTCTACAACGGATTGACTTTTCGAGATTGTGATACGATCAATGCAGCCGCCGGTGGCACATTCATGAAAAGGAGACCCGAGGAGTGTAGAGAGTTAATTGAGAACATGACTACTCACCACAAAAACTGGGATTCCTCTGCTTCTTCAAGGAACAACCCGAGAGTCAATGTTTCTTCCACCTCAGCAAACCCTGAGATGACCGAACTCACCCGCATGATGGCAGAAATGAGCAAAAGTATTACGCTTCTCGCTTCAAACCAACAACAACAACAAGTTAAAGCGGTTGCTAATCCTTGTGAAACATGTGGCGGTCCTCACTCATACACCGATTGTCCTTCTACACAAGGAAATCCGGAAAATGTGTATGCTGCTTACGGTAATTATTCACCGGAAAATTACCAAGTTAGACAACAAGGGGATAGAAATTTGCTGAGTTACCGGTCAAACAACTACCTTTCCCCCGGTTTTTCTCCTCAAAACCAAAACCCCCCCAACAACTACAATAGAAGCAACCAAATCCCACCAAGAGCTTCTAATCCTTATCACCCACCCGCTCAACAAACCCCACCCATTAACCCGGATGTTGAAGCCATCATGAGAACTCAAGGTGAGCAAATCAAGAATCTACAGAGCCAAATCATCAATTTGAAAGGAGATATCACGAAGCAAGGAAATGAGATAAGATCCGAGGTTCGCGATAATATTCAATCCTCCTTCAGCACTCAAACGACTGAATTAAAGAATCTGTTGGCTAGTTTCTTGCCCGAAGCTCAACCTTCTTCTTCGAGTTCTCTACCTTCAAACACCGTCACCAATCCACGAGCGAATGTGAGTGCTATTACTACTCGTAGTGGAGTCACCATCATAGGACCACCAATCCCACCCCCATCATCTACACCTCCTCCACCACCATGTATCCCTACTCCTCCTACACCTAGTATTAGTGCACCATTACCGTCTCCGTCTCGTCATGACGATGTCTCTCGGAAGGACCCTTCAACCTCCCAACCTTTACCAACTACACCTTCACCTGCCACCTATAAACCTAACATCCCATACCCTTCTCGCTTAGGCAAGACCAATGATCTAACAAAGGAGGACTCTCAAGTGACAAAATATATCAATATGATTTCTCAAATGGGCTTCAGCATTAGTTTTCTTGAAGCACTTGTCCACATGCCCAAATTTGTTAAAGCATTTAAGGAATTGCTTAACAAGAAGGAGAAGCTGATTGAACTCGCCAACACACGCTTAAATGAGAACTGCTCTGCAGTTATTCTTAAAGAACTTCCGAAAAAGCTTGGAGATCCCGGTCGTTTTGTGTTGCCTTGCGTGTTCAAAAAAACTGAAGACTTTACTGCCCTTGCTGATCTCAGGGCCAGTATTAATTTGATGCCATTGAGTGTTTGGAAAACACTATCATTGCCCGACCTCACTCCAACAAAGATGACTCTTGAACTTGCAAATCGCACTCTCGCTTACCCCGTTGGTATAGCCGAAGACGTGTTCATCAAAGTTGGCGCATTTACTTTCCCGGTCGATTTTGTCGTAGTTGATTATGAAATGGACCCTCGTATTCCTTTAATACTTGGTCGGCCATTCTTGAGAACCAGACGTGCTTTAGTGGATGTTGCCGAAGGTGAGTTAATCTTAAGAGTCGGGAATGATTCACAAATTTTCAAAATGGGGAAGCTTACAGGAAAATACTATGGCCGAGAATCAGTGAATATGATTAATGTGCTTGATGACTTTACCGTCTACGATAATCCTCTATTCGACTCTTGCATCGATAATCCATTTTTTCAAAATGATGTGGATGATTCTCGCCCCACTTTGGACGTTTCTCCCATTTATGATTCCCCTCCGGTCTTTGATGCTTATGATGATGATTCTAGCTCAGACTCGGATGATTATGATGACCTTACTTCTGAGTATCCCGAGCTGCCCACATATGATGATTTTGATGAGGCCGATACTCTTTCGAGCGATTCTTCTCACGATGAAGATCCTCCGCCATCACTCGATCCTACTTTGGACGATTACTCATTTGAGGAGGATTTCTCTGCATTTCTTAATACTTACTTCCCTCATGAGAGTGATGCTCCTCCTTATGACTTTGAAGATTATCGTCTTGATCCTACTTTGGATTTGAAGCACATTCTGTCAAAGGAGAAGAAACAGGTCGACACCAATATTCGTTGCACATATGATTTGACACCTCTTTGTTCCCCTTCTGAGGACGAGGTTGTGCTTCTTTGCGGATCTTCTTCACACTCGGCTGAGCATGAGTGCTATTTTCCCCTAAAGGAAAAGGTGTTCGACCCCGGTATTGAAGTCTTTAAGCCATCTCAGTATCCACCTGATGAAATAAAAGGAAAAATCTTTGTAACTATTGAAGACATGCTTGCACCTCACCATACTTGCTCCCACCGTGCTCCATCACTGCTTAAGGGAACCCTGCCACTTCTTCTCTGGCTTGCCTTGTTCGCCTTAAGCTTGTGTTATTTGCTCGACGAAAACTATGTCTTTGATCCTGGTGGATATGTTTCATGTTTCTTCCGTTGATGATCAAGGTCGAGTCAGGCTCACGACTCGGTAAACAAAAACCAAGCGCTTCTTGGGAGGCAACCCATGCATCTATCTTTTAGCTTTCTTTATCATAAGTGTAGGGGGAGACCCTTTGGTTTGCTATTTCCTCTCCTTACTTCTTAATCAGGGATTCGAGCTTCAATGATCCACTCTTGATGATTCTTGACGACTCGTGATTCCGTGTTCTACTTCTTCCCGGTTCTATCCTAAACTCTTTTCGATTCACTATTTTATATTTTCTCAATATTAAAATAGGAATCTCTTTAGTTGTCTCTTCCTTAGCGAGATTTAAACAACGTGCACAATGTCCTAAGTGTAGGGAAGTTTACTCCCACATGCTTAAACATTGAGGACAATGTTTATGTTAAGTGTAGGGGGGACTTCTATCGAAGTTAAGTGGCTCTTTTCCTTGTATTTGTCCTCCTTTTAACCGGAAAATCAATTTTTCGACATTTTTCAAAATTTTTGATCTATTTTGGCCTATTAGTCTTTACCTTTGTATACTTATTTTTCTTTCTTTGCTAGAATAAATGTTTAATAAAGTGGTTTTAATTTTCAAACGTTGTGAATCTTTCGACTCAATCCGAGTTTACTTATCTTAAGTTTGCTCTAGCTAGTACCCTTAACGTGTTTAAGTCGAGTTTTGTTAGGCTTTTATATAGGGAGCTATAAAACGCGAAAGTCTTAACTCTCACGGGTTAAGAACAAGAACTTTTCGCAAGTTCCTATAATTGATCCTAGAGAGTCGTTTATCAAGGGAACTTTAAAACGCGATTTCTAAACTTGAAAAAGTCTAAGAATTTGCAAGATCCTATAGGCGACTCGAAAACCCAAAACTTTGATTTAATAGGCTAAGCATCCACGAGTCTCATTCCTTGAGATTTTAAACTGTGGAGAACGAGAGATGATAGAGCTAATTATAAGTTCGGTATTCTTTCGCGAATTTATGTGAGTAAATTATAAGCCCATTTTCCCATCGCTTGCTAATAAATTTATCTGCTAATAAATAAGGTTGTACGATTTGAAAAGTTACTTAGCTTCTAGCCCAAGATCGTTTAAAAGTTGCTCGGTATGGATTAGAGTTCATAGCCAAGGCATAACTTATTGAAGTGGGATGCGAAGATTGGCGAGTCCGAAAAGGCCCTAACAAGGCATGAGGGCTATATTTTGTTGCTAAAGATCCAAAGTGATGTGAAGAATCATTTATCGAAAATCAATATGAAGGATCGAGACACACGACGAAAAGCAAATACTCCCCAAAAGTCATGGAGAAGTGTATCCGAAAAGACCCTAACAAGGTATGAGGATAAATAGATCCAAGTCATAAAAGGAGGTGGATCGTTGTATATCAAAGTCCAAAATAAAGATTGGAGAAAAATGAAGAAGTCGTGGTCCAAGTATGAATCTCTCAAAACTTCAAGTGAAGAAATTCTATTATGAAGAGAAGACCATTATTTCATGAACGTCTCTCAAGGTTTGAAGTATGAAGTCGCTGCCAAATATCAGTCCGAGAAAGGTCTCAAATCGTGAAACGAGTTATGCCAAGATATGAACTTTATGAGGTCCCGAGAAGCAGTTTTAAAAGATTTTGTCCTTTAGCTAACTATTGATTAAATCGTTCACTTTATTTTCAGACTAAATAAACTATCGAAATAAGTCAAACAATGCATCCTCGTGATCATTCAAGACAACAATAAAATATAAGAGATACACCTAGGAATAAGGGAGTCTAAGTGAATAATTGGCCCACATGAGTTCGTGTTAGTTTACTAACTTATAATAACAATGATCTCGTTTTTAAGCTTGGTTTGGAGAAAGTGAAAATTTGAGGATGATGATTATTCATGACATTTCCGAAACCCAAGGTATGCTTTTGATTTCTTTATTTTGTATGTTTTTAATAAAGGCCAACGTGGATTAATTATGATGAGAAATGTAATCCTGCTTTGTAACTAATGCATTGCATGAGGACATTGCAATGGTCAAGTGTAGGGGATTTGATAGGTGTGTAAACACCCATCTTTTCTACCACTTAATTACAATAATAACCGGACCAAAACGTGTATTTTATGTCTTTTATGTCGGAATTATGCGTGGTTTGTGTTTTTGTTGTGATTTAGGACGAAAAGGTGAAAAGTGGAGAAAACACGGGAATTCACGGGCATTTACGGACTTTTATTGAAGGAAAAGATGAAAGACGAAGTCAAGAAGTCAAGAGTGCAAAAAGAACGGAAGTCCAAGACCAATTCTGAAGATTTATCGAAGAAAAAGTCAAAAGACGGAAGTTTATCAAAAGCCGAAGAATTCAAGTCTATTTTATTGAAGAAATTAAAGACGAGTTCAAAGGAAATCCCGAAGCCAAAAGTCTTTAAAGTTCAAGTTTAAAGAAGATTAGAAGAAAAGGACTAAGCATGCAATTAATGAAGATTATATGCTTAAGGGCTTAATGATGCAATTATGAAGAAATGAAGGAGGGGAGGAAGCTTCCTAATCCTCCCCTATATATAGATTAGGATGAATTACATTTCATTCTTGTTGGCTAATAGTGACAATTAGTTCTTCCACTTTTAATTACCTTGTCATTTTAATACTTGTCAATTTAATTACCTTGTCTTGCACCTTAATTACCATTTAATTTCAAGTAAGTCTTTCTTTTAATTCTTTTTAATCTTTATCTTTGTCTTGTTAATCTCATTCTACCTTTCTTTAATCTTTGTGTTGATTTGTTTATGTTTATGTTCTTAATTTTTGTTGATTTATTTAAGTGGGTTTTGATTATTTTGATTAAGTTTTGTGAGTTTGATTGTTTTGGATTGATTGTTTATGCTTAATAGTTGTTTTGTTATTAGTTTGATTTAATCTTGTGTTCGATTTAGCTTTGTTTTGGTTAGATTCGTGCTTTATATCGTTCCTTGTTCCTCGGTTTATTGTTACTGACTTTCCCAGGAAAACAAGCCCAGCAATATTCCGAACGAAGGAATTTACAGGTGTTCTATTCGGAATATTGTGTATTCCGCGTTGAGGAGATATTCAGCATAGTGCAAATATTCCGAGTATAGCTTTTATTTGGATGACTATTCGGAATATTTGTATATTCCGCATAGAATATTTATTCCGAGTAAGACTATATTCCGCATAGGGAAGGTTATTCCGAGTAGACAGGATATTCCGAATAGGGAGCCTTATTCCGCATAGCTTTAATTTAGTTTTATTCCGAATAGGCCTGAATATTTTGAATAGGAAGTTTATTCCGGATTGAGTTCTTATTCCGAATAGGGTGACAATATTCCGGATAGGGGTACATTCCGAGTAGGATATATATTCCGAGTAGACCAATATTCCGAATAGAGGTATATTCCGGATAGGCCATTTTCAGTTTCTTTAAATTCAGTTTTTAATTTCTAGCTTTATTTTTCCCGCCTTTTTCTTTAGTCGCACTTTAAGTTTATTTGTCTTAGATTTATTTTAGTCTTGCCTTAGTTTAAGTTTTAGTTTTAGTTGCGTTTTAAGTTTGCCTTAGTTAGATTTAAGTTTACGTCATTTACTTTAGTGCCTTTTAATTTTAGTCACGCTTTTAAATTCCTACACCTTTACTTTAATTAGACTTAGATTTACTTTTAATTGCACCTTTACTTTAATTGTTTTTGCACTCTTATTTCAAATACTACAACGACACATCTTTGTTTCCACCAAAATAAAACAGAGTCACACATTAAACAAAAGTTTTTCAATTCGAAGAGACACACGATAAAGAATCTTTTTAACCTGAGTAAAATCGAGTTATTAGAAGGTAACTTCAAATGTTGTGGAGGAACAAGTTGTTGATGTTTCAGGTACACAGGTTCATGAGAGGGTTGAATCACAAGCAGAAAAGACATCTCCTATCCAAGAATATGTTACAATTCCCATTTGGACAGATGCTTTTGCTGTTGTTGCTGCTGCTGGACAAGATAATGGTGGTTTCCAAGCACCACCAGATACAAACACGCATGGTCCTTCAGGCGCTGACAAAGGCAAATCTAGCGCTGACAAGACCAATTCAGACGTTGATGGCTCAGGCGTTGACAACAACAGTTCAAGCGTTGTTAGCCCAAGCGCTGACAAACAAGGTTCAGACGTTGACAACACTTTTGCACATCTTTTCTCTTCCACTTTTGAACAAGGTGAACCTTCCAATTCATATGAAGAAGGTCATCCTTATGTTGATATAAGAGAGTCTGATGAAGAAGATATTGGCAACATGGACAATGAAGTTGAAGATACCAGACTTTTTGAGGGAGGAGTACTTACTTCAGTCATGAAGAATCATCCTCCTTCTCAAATCATTGGTCCTGTTAATACTCCAGTTCAGACTAGAAGATCTCATCAAGGTCTTGGTGGATTTATTGCCAATATACACAAGAAGGTTGATACTCCTCTTGTGCAAGCATGTTTGTTTGCCTGTTTTCTGTCACAACAGGAACCCAAGAAAATCTTTGATGCTCTCAAAGAACCAAGTTGGGTGGAAGCAATGCAGGATGAGCTTCACCAATTTGCAATTCAGGATGTTTGGGAGCTGGTTGATTGTCCCAGATATGTCAGACCTATAGGGACAAGATGGGTTCTAAGGAAAAAAAGAGATGAAAGAGGTATTGTGGTCAGAAACAAGGCAAGGTTAGTGGCTCAGGGATATACACAAGAGGAGGGGATAGACTATGAGGAGGTCTTTGCACCAGTTGCAAGGATTGAAGCTATTAGGATTTTTCTAGCCTATGCATCCTGCATGGGCTTCACAGTCTATCAAATGGATGTCAAGAGTGCTTTCCTCTATGGAACTATTGTTGAGGAAGTATATGTAATGCAGCCTTCTGGTTTTGAGGATCCAGAGCATCCAGATAAAGTGTATAGAGTCAAAAAGGCTATGTATGGTCTTCATCAAGCCCCAAGAGCATGGTATGGTACTTTGTCTACCTATTTGGTGGACAATGGATTCAAGAGGGGCACCATAGATCAGACACTGTTTACAAAGAAGAAAGGCAAGGATGTGTTGCTTGTGCAGGTCTATGTTGATGATATCATTTTTGGGTCTACTGATCCAAAGATGAGTGAGTATTTCTCCAAGCTTATGACAGACAAATTCAAGATGAGTGCTATGGGGGAGATGAACTTCTTTCTTGGTTTACAAGTTCAGCAGAAAGAAGATGGTATCTTCATCTCCCAGGATAAATATGTTGCTGAGATCTTGAAGAAGTTTGGCTTTTCTCCACATGAAAAGAGGGCTACTACTCCTATGGATAGAGAACACCCTTGGGGAAAGATTGGAGATGGGAAAGATGTTGATGTCAGGCACTATAGATCCATGATTGGATCCTTGATGTATCTTACTGCCTCCAGACCTGACATTATGTTTGTTGTGTGTGCTTGTGCACGCCATCAAGTGACTCCCAAAGAATGTCACCTTTATGCTGTGAAGAGGATCTTTAGGTACCTAAGATGCTATCCTGGTCTTGGTTTGTGGTACCCAAAGGATTCACCATTGGAGCTGATTGCATATTCAGATAGTGATTATGGAGGTGATAAATTTGATAGGAAATCCACAACTGGTGGATGTCAGTTTCTTGGAAGCAGGTTGATCTCTTGGCAATGCAAGAAACAAACAGTGGTGGCTAATTCTACAACTGAAGTAGAGTATGTTGCTGCATCTGCTTGTTGTGGCCAAGTTTTGTGGATTCAGAACCAGCTGTTGGACTATGGGTATAATTTCATGCATACCAAGATATTTGTTGACAATAACAGCACTTTATGCATCATTAAGAATCCTGTACATCATTCTAAAACTAAACACATAGAAATTAGACACCATTTTATAAGAGATTGCTTTGAGAAAGGTTTAATACAACCAGATAGGGTTGACACTAAGGAAAATGTGTCAGATTTATTAACTAAACCTTTTGATGCTGGGAGATTTCAATACTTGGTAACAAGTATTGGAATGGTCAATCTCACATAATATGTGTTTTGGAGTCTTTTTGTAAAAGTATGTACAGGATGATGCATTGTTATTGGTCTTATTGCTGATTTAGATTTTCCACTATATTTTTCTAACACTGACAAAGGTTGCTTGAACGCTGATAAGTGTTTTTGCAACGTTGTTAGCAATATAATTATCTAACGCTGACAAAGCTTCCCTCAACGCTGTCATGTGTTATCGGGGCGTTGTCAGCAACAATGTTAGTTTTGTGGTTTTCAATCTAAATGTGCAGATGGTGTTAGCAGTATACCATTGGATACAGAGTTGCTTATGGATCAATGGAGAAGCATTTGGACAAGTTTTTATTTATGGATGATGGTTGGAATGTTTCATTCCTATCTTGACATAAATTTTTTTATGTTCATGCATATCTTGGCAAACTTTTGTATCATAGTTTAAGTGGAGGTTTTAGGAACCCTTAGGATGTTTGGGTATCCATATGATACTCTTATCACAATTCTAGATTGTGTCCACAGGTGAGTATAAGTTAGTTTTACTAAATCATGAGGCACTGTAGCATGCAAAGTTGATATACTATGCATGCTGCCAAGACATTTTTGGCCTAGAATTGGTTGTGGTCTGTTGGGAGACTTGGAAATCATTTTGTTATGGGATTTACCTGGGAGTAACAAGGAATTTTGTAAGGTAACTTGGTTGTTAAGAGTTTTGGTTAGCAAGGGACACTAGAAGACTGTTATGTCTATCTTGCTTAAGCAAGTGTGCATAACTGGACAGTGCTTGCCGCCCTATAATGATTATCAGCTTTTGGTTATTTTCTCTAGGATAAATTACTTGTTTAGGTCATTTTTCATTTTTAAAACATTTTTATTTTTGGACGCTGACAAGAATTTTCCAAGCGTTGTTGTGACCAAATTAGACGCTGACATGGCTATAGGCAAACGTTGACAAGATTATAGCCGTTGGGCGTTGATAGGTTATTTTTTACCGTTGACACTCAATGGGACCTACCCAGTTGTTATTTTTGACATATTTTTAGGCCGTAATTTTGGGAGTTGTTACTTTACATTTAATGCATGAGATAAACTTATACTTTTTTCAATATTTTCATGATTGATTTTTGAAAATATTTGCCTATTTTTGGGCCAATCACATGCATTTTCTTCTCCTATAAATTTGGCTCCTATTTTTAAACAGGGTATCTATAATTCTTGTCTAACACAATTTTCTCTTATCAACTTCATCTTCTTCACTTAAAATTAACAGCTTTCATCAATGGCACCCAAGTTTAAACCATCAGAATTGGAATTGGGGTTCAGATCACAACACAACATGATTGCGTATCTTGAAGCTGATGATGCTCTGTTTCCCCAATACACACAAATGGTGGCGTATTTGAATGCATCCCCATTAAGGTATGCTCTTTCTCATGCACCACTCATTCCAGTCACACATATTAAGCAGTTTTGGAACACTGTCAGTTCCTCAACAGTTAATAGAGTGACTACATTGACTTCTATTGTTCATGGGAGACCTTGGGTGGTTACTGAGGCTTTGGTACGCCAAGCCTTGTATCTTGATGATGCTGATGATATAGCCATTCTTCCCATTAATGAAATAGAACAAGGGCTTAGGGCTTTGGGATATCCTTTTCCTGATGAAGGTACCTTAAACAAGTATCATAAGCAGGAATTTCCCCCAGCCTGGAAGTACCTCATACATGTCCTCCTTCAATGTTTGAGTCCCAAATGCACTGCACACAATGAGATCAATAGATCCATTGCCAGTGTTATTGTGTGCATTGCAACAGGGCAAAAATTTAATTATTCTAAAATGGTTTTTGAGGGGATGTGTAAAAACAAGGGGAACAAAATGACTTTAGCTTATCCCCGTTTTCTTCAAATAGTTTTTGATGTCCAAGGTTACTGCACAAGGGATCATAATGATTTTTATAAGATCCCTGAGCAAAAGAAAGCTATTTTTATGAAGATGAACTCACCACCCCATCGTGACCTACCTTTAACCCCAGCTATGCTTGCTGTTATTGCAGCAACACAACCCCAACCAGACCCCCAACCACAAATAGACCCCCAACCACAACTTGACCCAATTCCTGAACCATTACCTTCACCTGAACATATGCAACTTGACCAAGAACCCTTCAACGCTGACACATTTAATGTTGGCATTGATGTGCCTATTTCTAACGCTGACACACAACCTTCACAAACCCAAACACCCCTTAACCAACCCACATCCACCCATTCTTCCACACCATCTTCCACATCCCCTGAATATAGGTTGATGAAACGCCAAAGGACTGCTGGAGTGTTCTCCTCTGGTGGTCCTAGTCATGTAGCAGAGAGAACCACCACCACAAGTGTGGCTGGTGACCTGGATGAGGCTGGGACTATTGGTTCTGGCTTAGAAGCTGGCCAAGGCAGTCCCACCATCATTAAGTCCTCATCATTGCCCAATGAATCTGGCTTGGGAGGTCAAATTCCCATTTTAGAAGAGGGCATACTGGAACCAATGACACTTATGGAATTGACGGCAGTCTGCATTCGCTTGCAAAAGCAAAATGCAGACTTAGTACAAGTTGTCAGCTCACAAGGCCTTGAACTTAAGCAATTGAGGGAGAGGATTGTTGTTTTGGAGAATGCTGGTGCAAGGAGGGGTATGGAGGAATCTTCCAAAGGGGAGGAAGATCCAATAAATCTAAGTGATAAGGGCAGTCATGATGGTCAATCAATGGATGTTGCTGAGGCCCTTACAACTTTGAAGAAACAAACAGGTTTTGATACGTCCTTAGTCTCTCCTACCAACTTAAATTTATCATTTACAGCTATGTTGAGAGAGGTTACACAAGGCGCTGAGGGAAGATATTTGGGCGTTGACAAGGCAGAGTTGGACGCTGACAGAAATATTTTGGGCGCTGATAGGACAAAATTGGGCGTTGACAGACCAGCACATGAAGGTGATGTATCCCAGTCATCATCTATCATCAAGGAGGTTTCTGCACAGGTATCACCATCTACCTTACCAACCATTGCACCAACAGATAAGGGTAAGGGTATAATGGTAGAAGAGATTGTTCCAAAGGATGCAACTCAAGTTGAGTTTGATAGAAGATTAGCTGCACAAATCTTGGAACAGGATAAAAAGAAGATGAAAGAGTCACCATTTATTGTGACTTCAGAAGAAGGAAGTGATGGAGCTAGCTCAGACTCAAGTGTGATGATTATAGAACCAGAAAGGCTTGAGTATGGGGATGAGTTGGCTAAGGAGAAGCTGAGAGAATTGAAATTGCAGGTTGACTTTGACATGCCAGAGGTGGTTCAAATGTACGATGCTTGGGAAGAAAGATGCATGGAGAATCCAGACTTGACCATTTCAGATCAAATATGGGGTTTGGAGATTCTTCTTAGAGTTCAGAAGGATTGCCAGGTTATTTTGAAACACAAGGCAAGTAATATTCTCTCAGAGTTGAAAAGGGATAGAAGGGAGCTATACTTTATGTTGCTCAGATGCCATGGAGTTGGATGGACATATCAGAAGACGAGGGCTTTGACATTTGATAAGTTGGAAAACAGGGCTTATCCTATTTGGGTGAGAGTGCAGGAAGCAAACACTCTCAGACTTCTTTCAGATGAAAGAAAGGAGGAACTTGCAGAAGAAATGGAACTCAAGAAAGCTATGTTTGTTCCCAGGCCAATGAAGAAGGGAATTTCATTTGAGTTTCCCAATGATATGGATTCACTATATCCAAGTGAAGCTGTCATCAGAAAGAGCCTCAAGCTCACACCTTTAGAAGCTTCAGATATGGTGCAAGTGTTACCATTAGATTCCAGGAACCCAATTGTGAGCTATGAAGAAGATGAATGTGGGTTTTGGAAGATTGGCAGATATGGCAAAGAGGTACACACTTTTACCACTCTCATATCTTTGTTTGCAAGTTGTGATAGAGAAGACTTGGTGGACCTTTGGAGGTTGCTGGAGACCAAGTATGAGGCTGAAGCACCAACTTCAGCTAATGGAATAAAACTTTGGTCCACATTCAAAAGAATGTGTGGACCAAGAGATGAGGATCCTGCAATTTGGAAGGATCTTAAAGATGACCTCAGTGGTCTTCAATGGAGGTTATATTCAGCTGCTGGTGTTTACCATTTGAGTTCTACAAAGTTTGTTGAGTATCTACTTGTGGATGGTCAGTATTTCATATCCAAAGCTATTTTGGAGAAGATGAAGGACACTCAGCTGGAAATAGATTATTCAAGTGACGTGGCAAAAGATTTTATTAGATTTATTCATTATCAATATGAGAAGGTTTGTAAGATTCCTCCTAGTCCTTAATGCTTATTCAGAAACTTGATCATAAGAGTGGATATCAAGTTTAGGGGAGGATTGTTGGGAATAAATTAAGGCCAGATCACTTGAGCGCTGACAAGAGTAATACAAGCGTTGACAAGAACAAAACAAGCGCTGACAGCTCAAGCGTTGACAAGATAAAGTCAAGCGTTGACACATTGAAGACAAGCACTGATAGGAAGATATACTCTACGCGTTTATTGTATTCTAGAATAGTTCTATTAAAGATAGGAACAACAATGTATTTTCTATATTTATCTTTACCTAGAATAGTTGATACGTAGATTATTGTACAAGGCTTCTTATGTCTATAAAAGAAGACCTTTAGGTTAATGTTTAATAATAAGTTTTCATTCGTAAACTACTTTCATTGTAAGCAAGTTTGATATTGATAATCAAAGTGAAAGTTTGTTTATATCATTGTGTGTTCTTGTTTAAGTGTTAAATTCCGCATAACACTTAAATTCATAAGCATATACAAAGGTTTCTCTAAGTGTATTACTTGACCTAATCTCGTATACATAAAGCTAAATCGATCTAAGTTTGGGATCAACAAATAGTTGGAGGATTAACTTTCGAATAATAAACGGGTGTCACTTCTTTATCAAGCTTTTCATTCTTAAATGAGTCTCTACTGCAAGTTCAGTAGTTTCCTCGGAATCATGCACACTAGGAGGATCATGCTCATCAGACAAGAGCACACTACCATTATATAAGGTTTCATTAGTGGCCTGAACTTGCTTAAGATATCCGGGATTAGGAGGAAGAGGACAACCTAAAGCCAATTTGTATCGAGTGTAATTTATCTCATTCACTTTTGGTGCGAGCATATGTATCGTCAGCATAGTTTGGCCATATTTTACTAAAAGGTTTTCTAATTCTCTAATCCTGTCCTGAGCTTCGCAAAAATCCTTAAGAAGCCCATCTTCTCGAATTTTGAAATCATGTTTCAGATTTTTTCGTTCTTCTTTTAAATCCAAAATAATAGATTTTTCAGTTGAAAGCAGTTTATGAAGAGAAGTGATATCATCATTCAATTCGCTTATCTTTTTAGCACTACTTAAGTGTAAGGCATTTAATTTCTTAGTTGTGCATTTTTCTTGATAAACCGATGTAGCATGAGCTTGTTCAAGTTCTTTAATTTTAGCCTGATGAATTTCAAAACATTTCTCCCGTTCCTTATATCCCGCAAGCTCAGTGGTCAATTTTGCATTAGTTTCTCTAAACTTATTATTAACTACCATAGCATGGTCGAAATCCCTAGCAAGCTTATCAAATAGAGATTTATAATACGCATGTGTCTCATCAGGAAGGGTTGTAGGCTGGGCAACTTGATCCACACTAAGTTCCACACTGGGCTCATTCGAAATAATATTACTATTATTCGTTTGGTCCCCGTGTGTCTTAATGTAGGGCTCAAGCATCTCAGTATGCTCTTCCTCCTAATTAGACATACTATATATATCATTATCATCAAAACTTGGGTGTACCTCAGAGGGACCGTCTGAATCATAGACGGGAGCTCTGTCATCATGCATTCCTAAGGTTGATGCTTGCTGTAAGTTTGCCATCAAGATGTAGTTGGCATTCACCTCTTCTTCCTCGTCATATTCTGCAGCAGAAGCCATAAGATCAAATTCCTCAGCTTGAAGTGGAATCCATGCCTCTTCTTTTTGTGCTATGAGAAGTTGAGTCTAAAGATAAGCAGCATCCCTCTTCTTTTTGGTTGTGAAATCTCGAGCATAGTGACCAAATCCCCTGCATTTGTAGCACTGAACCTGACGATTGTTTTTTCCATTTCCCGTACCAGTATTCTCTGCCCTTGCAGCCACATTGTTTCCCATCTGATTACCAACCGCTGGCACAACTATTAACCCATTCTGATTACCCGCATTCGGAACATTCGGATTCTGATCACGGATTTGTCCATACTGATTTCTTGCATTCCCAACAGTCTGCCCAGCATTCTGACCATATTGTGTCCCCGTGTTCCCAGCAACTACCAATTGGCGATCTTGATTCACATTCATGAAAGGTTGAGCAATCTGCCTATTTCTAGTGTTCGAGGAGATTCTCTGATTGTTGTTAGTGGGGTTAATGGTAAATTTGAATGCCTTTGCGAGAAGTGCAAGACCATTATTAATCGCATGAGTAGGATCTGTGATGTCATCAAAACAGGCAATGGGTTGTTGTAAGTAGTTCACAGCAGTTGGAAGTTGATATCCATAAGAGGTGATTTGTTGTTGTTGTTGTGGCATGAAGTTACTTGATGAGGGTTGATGGTAAGGTACCATGGGATATGACATAGACGATGGAGAGTTTGCCATAAAAGCCATTGGGTCTTGTGTCTTGGTACGTCTTTCAGCCCTAACTTCGTTAGCTTCATCTTGATTCATCTTCAAATAATCATATACTTGAGTGTAGTCCACGACATGAAGATCCTTGGTTTGATTGACAAGAGTGACATATCGTGACCATTCAGAAGGAAGATTATCAAGAAATTTGATGCTTGCAGCAATTTGTGTAGGTTCATGTTTGTTTCTTCTAAGATGATTCGTGAGGGTTGAAAACCGATGATAGTAAGGTTCAATTTATTCCCCTTCAGTAGATGTAAATTTCTCCCATTCACGAAGCAACTTAGTTTCCTTTTCTTGTAAACCGATTTCACTCCCCTTCATCATTTTCTGAATCCTAAGCCACATCTCGTGTGTGGTTTTACAACTATCGACAACAGCATAAACATATTTAGGAAGTCCCATGAGAATGACTTGAATTGCTTGATCATCGGCGTCGAGTTGTTTGGATTCAGCTTCAGTTAATTCTTCATCCGTTTGCTCATGACTAGAGTCAGCCACTGGGTTAGCATTCGTAGGGTCCCCAGGCACAAGAATTGTTCTTCTAACATACGGACCTTTTTGAATCGAGTTGACAATCAATTTTCCCAAAGGTTTACATTTTGCATAACGAAGGAGACGACTAGCCCATGTAGTGTAATTCTCCTTGATGAGCATGGGAGGACGATTCTCAGTACCCGTAGCATAAATATCTTGTTGAGACGTCATCGTATAAGTCGTGTGAAAAACAGGATCTCAATTCGTAGAAAGTAGAGTGTTGAAGTAAAAATCCCCTAAAATAGATTAAATCCCCTAAAACTATGCACTCCAGAAACCAAAAATTCCAAGGCTAAAAACACACGATTTAAAAATTTTCAAAAACACATTTTTTTTTTTAAAATATTTTCAGAATATTTGGCGTTTTTCGAAATAATCTGAGTTTTTCGGAATAAAGACCCTTTTTCGGAATATTTCGGATATTTCGATAAAAGTAAAATTTTCGGAATATATGGGATATTCGGATAAAATAGATCTTCGGAATAAATACCTTTTTCGGAGTAACTATGTTTTTCGCAAAAACTGGATTCTTCGGATAAATGACGAATCTTCGGAATAAGTGATGTTTTTCGGAATAATAACCCTTCTTCGGAATAAAAGACCCTTTTTCGGAATATTGCACTATTTCGGATAAATGACACTTTCTTCGGAATATGACACCTTCTTCAGAATTATGGCCCTTTTTCTGAATAATGGCAATTTTCGGATAAATTCACCTTTTTCGGAATAATGATGGTTTTTCGGATAAAGTGACAATTTCGGATAAACTGAGTGTTTTCGGAAAAATGCACTTTTTCGGATAAACTGGGTTTTTTCGGAATAATTAAGGATTTTCGGATAAGTTGGGATTTTCGGATAAAGTGGGATATTCGGATAATTTGGCTATCTTCGGATAAAATTATTTTCGGAATAAGTTGTTTTTTCGGAATAAAAGTGAAATTTCGGATAAACTTCGTTTTTCGGATAAATTTAGGGAAATCTTCGGAATACACAAACCCTTTTGCGAAAAAAGAGCAATTCGGATAAATTGGGTATTTTCAAAATCAGAAACCCTTATCCGAAGATGTTTTCCGAAAATTAAATATTTAAATAAAATCGTCTCAATTTAATTTACTAACTAAACTAATGAAAACATTTATAATTTGGTTAATTCCGTGATATATCTTAATTAATAAAATGATTTGATAAAAATTTAAGTAAACCCTTTGCATTTGATATCGACTTGTACATGGAAATCCGAGCCAAAAACTTTCCCCCGAGACACCCACGTCTCGGTCTACCCAAACCGAGTCCACCACGACCCACGTTGTGGTCCCCCTTGCTGACGTCACACCAGCAGTAGCCACTGGCCTAGTGCCAGTTGCAACTGCTTGCACAGTGGTTCCCACTGTTAGTTCTATAGTTCTCACCGTTTGTATTATTTTTCCCCACTGTTTACAAACCCAAACACCCTCTTGCGAGTTAATCCCAAACACCCCCCTGCTGAGTCTTTCTACCCATTGTTCTGTTTACCAAACGCCCCTTTTTGCACAAGGTACCCCCTGTTTGGGGTTTGATCGCGGCTGGGCAACAGAAACACCACCATCGTCCCCTGTGTGGGTCACGACTGGCCAACAGACCACACACCGAGACCTTATGGTCTCGGTTTTTGTGAATCAAACAAAAACCCGACGCCCCCTTTTTTTCTAAAACATACTCGTTAATTACCCACATGTTTTTGTTATAAATCCATAATCTTATGATCTGTGTAAAAATGGGAAACGAATGATTACCTTTGAGGGATTTAGAATAGAAGACAAGTACACATGAATCAATAGGGAAGAAACAACACCCGATCCCCTTTTTTCTTTTTTGTCTTTTCTGTCGACAGCCAAAACACAAAACCCTAGTTCGTTTCTTTTTTTTGTTTACTGTTTGACCAAAAAGGGGAAATAAAAACTCCCGTATATTTTCTTACAATATGGGCTGGGCTCCCAAGCCCAAGTTTTCTTGATTTCTATAAACCTCCAGCCACAATAAAGTATGTATTTCCATTTCGTTTCGCTTCGTTTATAATTATTAAACTTGTGTGTTTATGTTTTAAATCCCATCACGTATCTATTTATTTTCTTGAATAAATAATACTTATGTGATACTTGGATAGTTCAATTAATTATTATTCTGGATAATTAGTTACGTAATATTTTTAATTAGAGTTGAAACTGTGTGAAATTAATATTTGTGGGTTTAAAACATTACGTACGTGTTCATATATTAGTCCTCGTGATATATTTATACTGTGATTTATTATCTGAATAACTAGTTATGAAACGTTTAATTTAAAGCTGTGATTGTACGTAATTAATGTTCGTGGACTTTTAAAGTGAGTTTTACAACTCTTCCCCTCTAAAAAGAATAATTCGTCCTCGAATTAGAGACACGATAATGTTGTGGTTTTATAATTCTTCCCTTCTAAAAAGGAAAATTCGTCCCTGGATTTTAGGTACTAAGCTGATGAAGTTTATAAGAATTGAAAGAACACGTAAGCTGAAAAGACATGTAACCTGGAAGGATAATTCGTCCTCGAATCAGAACATAATGCTGCTGAAAATATATAAACGTGACATGACTGAAGTGAACGGTAAATGTAACATGACTGAAAGAACTTAACTGAATTTTTGAAGGAAAAGGATGAGAGGTCCGGATGGACTCCCCCGTTCTAAGTGGCTTCCCGCTCAAAACGGTTCCTTCAAAGATCTTGACATAATAAACATCTTGGTCCTGATGACCCTGTCCTGACGATGCTGAATAGTTTCTGGTTCCATACTTAAGATGGATTTTCTGAATCTCTGATCGAATGAGTAAGCTATAACATGTAGAATACATGAAATGGTACGTATAAATATCCTAAAAAGATAACATTTATATCTCTGAGCAAGCTACTGAGAATATATAGGGACGAACTACGTTAACAATTGTGAACGTGCTACGTGAGCAATTGTGAACGTGGTTCGCGATTATATGAGGAATGCTATGCATGAAGTATATCGTGACTGTGATATGTGAAACATGCTGTGAACGTGATACTAGAACATATCATGAACGTATGCTGACTGAGGAGGGAATGCCAAACGATACGGCCTGAGACGTGAAATGTCTGCCTGGGTATGGAAAAGCTATGCTAAACTTGAGTCTGGTTTTCTTAAAGTTTCTGTAACCAAATCCAGCAAAAGTTGTGAAACGTGTATCGCGAGATGGAACACGAACCTGAATGTGAACAATGTCATGAATGCGATCGTGAACTTAAATCATGAGATAACACAAAACATGGATTGAAACAGCATCATAATGTGAATGTGAGACGTAAACGTGAAGGTGAAAATAAACGTGAACGTGAATGTGAACGTACACGTGATCGTGAACATGAACGTGAGCGTGGCTCGCGAACGCGAATTTGCGGAATTTCCTACAGATCTGCTACTACGTAACCCTTCTAGAAGGAAGAAAACGTGTAGGCTGGGTTAAATGATCGACAATGACTTAGATAGTATCATACTTTTTTTGAGTCTGTGGTAACTGATAACAACTTCCATGGACTCTCATCTCGTTTCTGTTCAGAATTTCTAATGGTTGTAATAACTCACTAGCATGTCAGTGTTCTATCTTGAACCTGCTGGCATGTCAGGCATCAAGATATGAACATAGCTGCATCTAGTAGCGTGATTCGGGTTGACCCGGTCGGGTTCGGGTCGGGTTAAGTCGGGTTGAGAGCAAAAAAAATCATACCCGAACCCGAGCCTAATTAGAACTCGGGTCACTCGCGTTCGGGTCAATTTTGGTGGGGTCAACTCGGGTCGGGTCAACTAGGGTTCGGGTCAACCCGAGTTTAAGGAAAATGTGTAAAAAGTGGCTCAATTAAGTACTAATACAATGTAGAATGTGTGATTTTAGTCGGGTCAAGTCGGATTGGTCGGGTTCGGGTCAAGTCGAGTCACGTCAAGTAGGGTCAAGGGTAAAAAATATATAACCTAAACCGAGCCTAATTAGAACTTGGGTCAATTCGGGTCAACCCTAATTGACCCGAATACACTTTTGGACCCGAATGACCTGATCGACGTCGAAGTGCCGGTCAAAAAATAACCTAATTACCTTATACTAGATAGGGTAAGCGGGTATCGAGTCCACGAGGAATATGTGGTTTTAGTTTAAGTTTTGGGGTGATCACTGATCAAATAAAGTTTTGGTTTTGAAATCTAACGACTAAAATACTCTTGATAATAAAAATGCTGATTAAAAATTAAAGTAATTATTAAACTAATAATAAAGCTAGAAAAATATAATAAGGATGTAAACAATTAAAATAAAAATGCAATCCCTTCCAGCTCCTAATATTTATGGTTGATCACACTTATGGATTATCAAAACTTTTTAGTTCGTTTACAAAGATTATCTCGAATTAATATGAATGAATTAATGTCGGCATTTATTATGTTTATCAATGACTCGCGATAATAAATATTATATTAATCCAACCAATAATTATGTTTTAATAATTTATTTAGGTACAATTTATATCGATTATACGACCATCTTTTTTTTAACTAAATAAAATAAGTATGAATCGTTAACTAATAATAAATTGCCTCGCACAAATAATTAAACATAATATTAAGTCAATAAAAAGAATTTATAAATAAATCATAAATCAATATGATAACCCAAAAGTAATGATCAAACCATAAATAAAGTTACCCAAAAAATTACAACAAAATTAGTCAGAAATCGCGATGCACTCGAGCCACGATCTTCTGTTTATAATAAAACAAATAAGAATCTTTTTCTTCTTTTCTTGCTATATGATGTTTCAATCGGATGTATTATGTTCTCCAATGTCCCACCTTCTAATTGTTTTTTTCACTTTTGTTTCTTTTTTGGTGTTTGTGAAAAAGTCGACTACCACTCAAGATGAATTCTCCTTTGTCTTTTTTTTCCTTTGATGATATCCCAATGTGAAGTCCCACCTGTATTATATATATCACTGTTGCTAGTCATCTTTTTTTTTATCTCGCCTTGGCCCAATTGTAAAAAACAAGCCTTTTGTGAATTGACCCCTCCTACATATCCCCACTTCTTTTTCTTATATAACTTTGTGTCGGTTCTAATAATGGGCCAAAATTTTATTTTTTTTTATTCTTTTGGGATATAATAACTTTGGCCCAATTAAAAATAACCCAACGCCAAGAATTGCTCAAACGAAGCCCGGACAAATACAAGATGACCAGAAATATTGCGACGCGCTCAAATCTTTTTCTTCAATATTTCTTCTTCATTTATCGGCGCTCACAATGTCTTTTCTCCAAAAAAATTAATGAAGCGGCCATTTTATTTCATTTCGCTCGTAACCTACATAATCACAAAACATATTAAAAGTACATGTATAACGAAAAATAAATATATAATTATGCTAAATTAACATGCTATTAGGTGTATGCAAAATACACTAATCAAACCCCCTCAAACTTAACCTTTACTCTGTCGCAGAGTAAAAATAAAATAAAAATATACAAGCATGTTAATTTCATAATTTTTAATCATATCATTGAAATTTCATCAAAAAGATTAAATTTCAACTTAGTACACTAATAACCACCCTACATGACAAATAATCCAAAATGATTATCAATATTTTTGTCCTTATTAAACACTTAGCATAATCATTCCCATTTCATTTAATTTATGTTTCATATAATTAACCATGTGTCCAACGTACCTAATGCACACCTATAATCAATCTTCACATTATTCTAAAATAAGAGGTGAGAATATCTTGCACCTTTATAACATTGGAGTTTATTTACTATAAGAGCACATCATAAGCAATCATACTTTATCTTACATACTTTCACCTCTTTTTTTTCTTTTTCTTTTTTTCTAAATTTTTTTCACTTTTTTCATCATTTTTTTTCACATCACACATAAGCTCTTTTTTTAGCCATTCGGGACCGTTTCTTATACAAGTCATCTCGAACGCTTTATACACTCCTTTTAAGGTTAATATAAAGACCAATCATTCAGAAAATTGAATATCTATCCTATAGGTGCATACTAAGACACATTGCACATAGAAACCAGTTAATTTAGTCCGTTTTAATTAAATGGGAACAACAATACTTCGTGTCTATTGGTACATCACATGATGGAGTTATCTACCACATAGTCTAATTAATCAATGCACTAAATGAAACCAATCTTCCTAATTTCATTACAACAATACAAGGATTGAGGTATTTCACATAAAATTGTCTCAGCTAAGTGCAATATTATCCATCATAAAAATTGGCGTCTGACCCATGCTAACAACTAAAGTATCACCTTGCGCGGGTGACGAATCAAATAGGCAAGCCCAGCATACGACTACCACCAATAATTATGACAGTTCTCCAACTCTTTTCTAAGGCCACCGTGCGCGGGCGGCGAGCCGAATAAGATCAATTTCAAATGTCCTAACCCAACTATTACATTACTATATTTCATTCTTTTTTTAACTTTCTACTTGATCTAAGCAAAGGTAAGTAAAGGGAATTCAACCGGCGTGGTTTGATCATCAAAATTATACATATGCCTAACTACATGCAAACAATCAAATTAATTTAATAACCAAGTTATACAACGGAATCGGGTGCACCTGATAATTATGGCCAAATCTTCTAGCTTGCTCCAATAAATCATCCACAAGCTAATCTTCAGAATCTGTAAACACTCAACAAACATATATGTAGAATAAACTTCCACATCTAATTAGCACAAGACTCTTATAATGTGATTTAAAATTCTTAAAAAAATTTCAATTTTCCCAAAAATCACATTTTAACCCATTTTGACCAAAATTTCACACAAAAACATGTAACGCATGTGCCACCCCCTCAACTTAAAGAAGTGCATTGTCCCTAATGAAAAAAACTTTAAATTGAAATTTTGGTCAAAATCAATTTGACAAACTCACACAAAAACAAAAACCTAACTCACTTTCGTAGGAATCACGGTTGCATTTAGCGTATGCAACAAGCCTTTAAACCACTCGGTAGCCCGACTGGACGAGTTTTGTCTCGTGAGGGTTTGTAGTGAACACACCCACAAAGTTTTAAACACACACAAAAATAAGATAATAAATTGAAAAAGAAAATACACACACTACAAACCATAAACCACGGGTTGCCTCCTGCGAAGCGCTAAGTTTACCGTCTTCAGCCAGACATAACCCATATGAGCTAGTGAGACGGTTGGAGTGGTTCCAAGTAAACCACATCAACCGTTTCCATCTGATCACTCTCCAACTCAACATACGGCTTCAAACGATGTACATTAACTTTAAAAGGCTCTCCACCCACCATATTTTTTATTTCAATGGCTCCGTGTGGAGAGACTTAAGTCACAATGTATGGACCCGTCTATTTACTTCTCAACTTCCCTGGAAATAGCTTAAGTCTAGCATTGAATAACCAAACTTTTTGACCAACCAAGAAAGACTTCTTCGTGATGTGTCGGTCATGAAAAGCTTTGGTTTTCTCCTTATAAATCCTAGAACTTTCATAAGCATCACGTCTAATCTCATCTAGTTCAGATAATTGAAGTTTCCTAGAACTACCCGCTCTCTCTAAATCCAGATTAACGGTCTTAATCGCCCATTCAGCCCTATTCTCTATCTCAACCGGTAAATGACATGCCTTTCCATATACCAACTTATACGGTCACATACCAATAGGAGTCTTAAAAGCCGTCATATAGGCCCACAAAGCATCATCTAACCTTAAGGACCAATCTTTCCTATCACTACAAACGATCTTTTCTAAAATTCGCTTAATCTCCCTATTAGATACTTCAACCTGTCCACTAGTCTATGGGTGATAACGGGTAGCTATCCTATGATTAACTCCATAATTTTTCAATAATTTCCCAAATCTAAAGTTCTTAAAGTGGGAACCCCCATCACAAATGATAGCCGTAGGAATTCCGTGTCTAGCAAAGATATTCTTCTTAACAAACTTAGATTCTACACTATGGTCATTGGTTCTAGTAGCCTCAGCCTCTACCCACTTAGACACATAATCAACTGCTAGTAAAATGTACACATTGCCATGGAAAGTGGGGAATGGTCCCATAAGATCAATACTCCACACGTCAAAGATCTCAACAACAAGTATAGGATTCATAGGCATTTGATCACGCCTTGAAATCCGACCAACTTGTTGGCAATGAATACATGCTTTCACAAAAGACTGGGCATCCTTGAATATTGTCGGCCAAAAGAAACCGCTTTGTAGGATTTAATGCCCAGTTTTCGTAGCACCAAAGTGTCCACCACATGTATAAGAATGGCAATGAGCCAATATGTCCATATGCTCGTGGTCGGGAACACATCTCCTAACAACTTGGTCAACACACACCTTATATAGCTCCGGATCCTCCCATAAATAATGCTTCAACTGGGAGAAGAAGTATTTTCTTTGTTGCTTAGACCAAAAATCCAGATACTTTTTAACAGCTAGGTAATTTACTATATTTGCGTACCAAGGAACCTTAGAAACCTCAAACAAGCTTTCATCCGGAAAGCTTTCCTTAATCACGTCAGAAGGGTTGAACGGTGGAGGGATAATTCTAGACAAATGGTCGGCAACTACATTTTCTGACCCCTTTTTATCCCGAATTTCTAGATTAAATTCCTGTAAAAGCAAAATCCACCTAAGCAACCTTGATTTGTCTCTTTCTTAGTCAACAAATGTCTTAAGGCACTATGATCTGAAAATACTATCACCTTAGAATTCCCCCAAATATATGACCTAAACTTATCAATAGCAAAAACCACGGCTAGCAACTCTTTTTCAGTAGTGGTGTAATTCATTTGAGCTTCTGAAAAAGTCTTACTAGCATAAAAGATTACAACGGTTTCTTATCGACCCGTTGTCCCAAAACTGCCCAGAGGCATAATCACTCGTATCACACATGATCTCGAAAGGCTTTGACCAATCAGGTGATTGCAGAATAGGGGCTTCTACAAGCTTTTGCTTAAGCATGTTGAATGCTTTAAGACATGATTCATTAAAGTCAAAGCGCGCATATTTTAAGAGTAGATTACAAAGAGGCTTTGATATACCACTAAAATCTTTAATAAATCGCCTATAGAACCCGACATAACCAAGAAAAGATCGCACACCTTTGATGGAAGTGGGAGGAGGAAGGGTAGAAATTACTTGAACTTTAGCACGGTCAACCTCAAATCCTTTTTCAGACACAACATGCCCTAATATAATACCCTCTCGAACCATGAAATGGCTCTTCTCCCAACTAAGCACCAGATTAGTTTCGGTGCATCTTTTTAACACACTTTCAAGCTGATCAAGGCAGCTCTCAAAGGACTGACCAAAGATGGAGAAATCATCCATAAATATCTCTACAGATTCTCCAACCATGTCAGAAAAGATACTCATCATGCATCGCTGAAAGGTAGCGGGTGCATTACACAGGCCAAAAGGCATTCTTCGAAATGCAAATGTTCCATAAGGACACGTAAAACTAGTTTTGGCATGTTCATCAGGATGGATGGGTATTTGATTATAACCGGAGTACCCATCCAAGAAACAATATAAATTCTTACCAGAAAGCTTCTCAACTATTTGATCAATGGAAGGTAGTGGGAAGTGATCTTTAGATGTGGCATTATTCAGCTTATGGTAATCTATACAAACTCTCCACCAAGTAACTGGTCGGGTTGTGAGTTTTTCCCCATTCTCGATTTCCACAACGGTGATTCCGGCCTTTTTAGGCACCGTTTGAGTGGGACTTACCCATTTACTATCCGAGATGGGATAGATGATACTAGCATCTAACCATTTTAGAACTTCTGTCTTCACTACCTCTTTCATATTAGGATTCAGACGCCTTTGTGCATCTCTTGATGGCTTAATATCTGGGTCCGTAACAATTCGATGCATACATAATGAAGGGCTGATCCCTTTCAAGTCTGCAATTGTCCATCTAACTGCTGCTTTGTACTTGGAAAACACCTTCAGAAGTGCTTCCTCTTGTGATTCAGAAAGATCAGAAGCAACAATAACGGGTAAAGTATTGTTAGGCCCTAAAAGCATATTTGAGATTGGATGGCAAAGGTTTTAGCTCAAGAGTTGGAGGCACCTCTAGAGACGGCTTCGTAGCCGTGTCAAAAATAGAAGGCAAGGGCTCCACTTTATAAGACCAAGGTGGTTTTTGATGGTCCAAAGAACTGACCAAACACTCTTGAATCTCTTGAACTTCAGCAACATCAAGAATCTCCTCATTCTCACCAGTTAGATATAATTCCAAAGGATCATCCTTAAGCATACAGGATGCATGCTTTTGGACTTCCTCATCGATCACATCTACTTGGTAACATCCATTCATCGTAGGAGAATTCATATAATTAAACACATTCAATCTTATCTTCTTATTACCGAATGCAATATCCGTGGCACCAGTTCGACAATTAATCCTAGCATTTATCGTGGCTAAGAATGGCGCCCAAGGATAATAGTTGGTTGAACATCCTTGTATTGTGACTCGGTGTCCATAACAAATAAGTCAACTGGGTAATAGAAGTCATCAACTTTCACAATAACATCCTCTAAGATACCTCTAGAAATTTTGGTAGATCGATCGGTTAAGGAAATACTGGTGTTTGTGTTACGAAGAGTTCCTAAGTCATACTTATCGACCAAACTAGCAGGAAGGATGTTGATACTGGCACCAAGATCAAGGAGCGCCTTTTTGATGATAATATTTCCCACCACAACTGAAATCAATGGTGCTTCAGGGTCTTTGAATTTAGGAGGAAGGGAGCTAGATAAGACTGCACTAACATGCTCAGTTAGGTCAATCTTTTTAGGCAAAGACGCCTTCAGCTTCCTCTTCTGAGTACACAAGTCCTTTAAAAACTTGGTATATGCAGGAATTTGCTTGATAGCATCAATAAGGGGGAGATTGATTTTAACTTGCTTGAAAGTCTCTCAAATATCCTCAACATGAGGACCCCTTTTAGCTAACCTTGCAGATGTTGATTTTTCCAAAGCTGTGGGGTATGGTGTGCTGGACACACCACCCTCCCCAACTTCGGGAGATTCAGTAGCTTTAGGATTCTATGTTGTTGGTTTAGGAAAATCATTTAACAAATCATTTACCAACTCAGGACCGGACTTAACATTATCATGATTTTTACCTTCAACAATAATTTCGTCATCAGTAACAAAATCCTCGACATCAGGAGAATTTGGAATTCCCTTGTCATTGTTGTAGATTTTCCCATTTCGAAGAGATGTCACCATATTCACGTGCTCGTTTCCATTTTTCTTGTGTGCGGGATTCATGGTGGGGTAGCTCGGTAGCTTTCCCTCATCTCTTTTGCTTAATTGATCCGCCAATTGACCATCTTGTCTCTCAAGAGATGCAATAGATTTGGTAGTAGTCTCGTGTCTTTGATTGGTGACCTCAAATTTCCTATTGATCTCTTGATTGTTGGTAGACAATGAATCCATAAGCCTATCAAACTTTCGGTCAAGGTTCAAGAGACGCTTGTCATATTGCCCTTGGCTCTGATTTGGATATTGTTGTTGTGGCCTATGATAGTAAGAATTTTGTTGGAAGTTAGATGAATCGCTACCCTCATACCTTGGTTAATAACCATAGTGTTGTTGTTGGGTATTATTAGGGCGAGTGTCTTCATATTTCCAACGGAAATTGGGGTGATTGTGCCATCCAGGATTGTAACTTTCGGAGAATGGAACGTTCCGTGGACGACCTCCATAGACTCCATTCACCTCCTCATTTGGTGGTGCCCCCAGCTTTGACAATTATCGATTGAGTGACTCGGATCACCACACATTGAACACCCACTATGCGATACATTAGACACATTTGGAACACCTTTTCCTAGATTTCTCAACAAAAGATCAACTTTCTTACTCAACTCGCTAATTTCAGAATTTGTGCCACGTTGGTTAGACACAGAATTGGCGGAAGATGGGTTGTTATTTCGATCCACTGAAGCTTGGGTCTTGGAACCTTTGCTTAGTTTTTTAAAAAACTCCCATTCTTCCTCCATAGGTCGTGAGAAAATATACCCCCACTAGTGGCCATCACAAATTGTTGGTTGTTATAATCCAACCTATCATAGAAGACTTTGACAAGCACCCATTTTGGAACATCATGATGAGGGCATGTTCTTAATAACTCCTTAAGTCTACTAAATGCTTTATGAATCTGCTCGCCTGGGATTTGACGAAAGGATTTAATCTTATTCCTAATGGCAGCAGTTTTACTTATAGAATAAAACTCCTCAAGAAAAGCAGATTGCATTTCAGACCATGAGTTAATACTACCTGGCTTAAGAGATGAGAACCAGTCCTTAGCTTGATCTTTAAGAGAAAAAGAAAAAAGGTGAAGTCTTACCTCATCCTTGGTATTATTATTAACCTGATGTGTGTCAACAATTGAGAAGAACTCTCGCAGATGTGCGTATGGCTCCTCACGACCTCGAAACACTGGCAAGATTGCTATGAGGTTCGGCTGGATCTTGAAGTTACTTGTAACCCCTTTAACCGGATCCGGATAAACGATAGGCGAGGGATCCTCGAAGATCCCCGACCTGTAATAAGAATCAACACCCCGTGGTGGGGATTCTTCTCCGCTACTACCTCCGCTAGCATCTCCGCCAACATCGTCATCACCTGGCATTTTAGCGAAAAGCTCTGCTAAACCTATAAAATCAAGATTAGTAGAAAACTGTCGAAACGTTTTCCTCCTCAACCGTGCAGTTTTCTCAACCTCAGGATCGTAAGCTAACGGTGATGTACGTCCCGATCTACGTGTGCGCATACACTAACCTGCGCACTCACAAGAAACAAAACAAAACAAACAAAACAAACAAAACAAGAAAAATAAAATCTTTTTGTATTTTTTATTTATTCTAAAAAAAATATTAACGAAAACTTAAACGAAAAGCTCACTAATTCCCCGGCAGCGGCGCCAAATTTTTTATCGACGTCGAAGTGCCGGTCAAAAAATAACCTAATTACCTTATACTAGATAGGGTAAGCGGGTATCGAATCCACGAGGAATATGTGGTTTTAGTTCAAGTTTTGGGGTGATCACTGATCAAATAAAGTTTTGGGTTTGAAATCTAACGACTAAAATACTCTTGATAATAAAAGTGATGATTAAAAATTAAAGTAATTATTAAACTAATAATAAAGCTAGCAAAATATAATAAGGATGTAAACAATTAAAAGAAAAATGCAATTCCTTCCAGTTCCTAATATTTATGGTTGATCACACTTATGGATTATCGAAACTTTGTAGTTCGTTTACAAAAATTATCTCGAATTAATATGAATGACTTAATGTCGGCATTTATTATGTTTATCAATGACTCGCGATAATAAATCTTATATTAATCCAACCAATAATTATGTTTTAATAATTTATTTAGGTACAAACTATATCGATTATACGTCCTTCTTTTTTTTAACTAAATAAAATAAGTATGAATCGTTAACTAATAATAAATTGTCTCACACAAATATTTAAACATAATATTAAGTCAATAAAAATAATTTATAAAGAAATCATAAATCAATGCAATAAAAATATGATAACCCAAAAGTAATGATCAAACAATAAATAAAGTTACCAGAAGAAATTACAACAAAATTAGCCTGGCATCACGGTGCACTCGAGCCACGATCTACTGTTTATCATAATAAAACAAAGAAGAATCTTTTTCTTCTTTTCTTGCTATATGATGTTTCAATCGGATGTATTATGTTCTCCAATGTCCCACCTTCCAATTGTTTTTTTCACTTTTGTTTCTTTTTGGCTATTTGTGAAAAAAGTCGACTACCACTCAAGATGAATTCTCCTTTGTCTTTTTTTTCCTTTGATGATATCCCAATGTGAAGTCGCACCATGTATTCTATATCTCACTGTTGCTAGTCGTCTTTTTTTTATCTCACATTTGCCCAATTGTAAAAAACAAGCCTTTTGAGAATTGACCCCTCCTACTTGTCCCCACTTCTTTTTCTTATATAACTTTGTGTCGCTTCTAATAACGGGCCAAAATTTTATTATTATTATTTTTTTATTTATTCTTTTGGGATATAATAACTTTGGCCCAATTAAAAATAACCCAACGCCAAGAATTGCTCAAACGAAGCCCGGACAAATACAAGATGACCGAAAATATTATGACGCGTTCAAATCTTTTTCTTCAATATTTCTTCTTCATTTATCGGCGCTCACAATGTATTTTCTCCAAAAAAATTAATTAAGCGGCAATTTTATTCCATTTCGCTCGTAACCTACATAATCACAAAACATATTAATAGTACATGTATAACGAAAAATAAATATATAATTATGCTAAATTAACATGCTATTAGGTGTATGCAAAATACACCAATCATGACCCGACCCGAATATGATTATTAGAGTTCGGGTTCGGGTCGGGTCAACTTTTTCGACACCCCTAGCTGCATCAATGTGCTATACTTCTTCTATCAAAATTCTGCCTGGAATTATGGTACGTTCTGGTGGAATCTGGGTGATAGTCATGAAATGATTATGAGTCTCGGTAAATTAGATCTCTCCTAGCGTAGGATCTTATGAAATACAAAATTTTAGTGTAGGTCATCTCCTTTATGCGTAAGCTTAGTCATGGAAAGCTAATTGTGAGAACTGTCAGCACTTTCTACGGTAGTAGTCACTTAATTCTAGCGATTTCGTACTACAGTTTAAGACGTCGGTTTTGACCATCTGGTGATGGCCTTCACCTTCGCAGGATTTTTGAAATGTGTTCCTGCTGAAATAATGTGGCCCGGTAATGCTACTTTGTTCAACTAGAATTTATATCTACAAAGCTGTGTATAAAATTTTCCCCTAACGAAGAATCTGCAGGTTCATGAAAAGATGATTCTTCTGTTCTTCTCTAGAGTTTAGCAAATCAAGATGTTATCAATGAATATAGCTGAAACATTTGGGAATCCCAGAAGCATAAATCAAATTCTAAAATACCATAACGTGTGCAAAAGCAGTCTTAGAAACGACCTGCTCTATCTCTCGTCACTGATGGTAGCATGATCGAGAAGTGTCTCAGGCAAAGGTGTTTCAGACATCGTAGCAGATTAGGTAAACCTTCTATTCGTGGAATGAACAACGATTAATAATTGTGATCTTGTAAAAAAAATCGATGGTCGATACATGGTCTCATGTTACCAGCCTTCTTCCTGATAGACAGAAAACAGTTCACCTTCTGGTGGTGCGCTAGGGTGAATAAAGCTTTGTTCCGATAACTCTTGCAGCAAATGTTGCAATTCTTTTAACTAAGCTGAAGCCCTACAATAAAGAGTTTTGGAAAACAGGTTATGTTCTTGAGGCAAGCTCGATGTTAAATTATGTCTCGTGGTTAGGAAAGAATTTCTGAAAGACCTTCTGGAATTACATCTGGAAACTCTGGAATAATCTGGTGATCATGAATTTAAGAAACTTCAGTAGTGGATTTATAACTGGTAGCTAAAAGTCTTCGTAGCTTTGGATTGATAAGTCACGCGCTTGTAAGGCAGAAACAATTTGTACTGACATTTTTCTGGCAGGAAATATAATGAACATATTCAGGAGTTAGTAAGACGAATCTCGTCTTCAACTGGAAGGAAAAGCCTTTATAAATTTGGTGATAATATGGAGTCTTTCCTGGTTGGAAGGTAGGAAATACCTGATTTAAGAGAAAGCTGACATATGAATTCGTTAAGTAAACGTGGTAACTTTCACTACATGTGTTCATCTGTAATCTCACAGAATAAACATTGCGTGTATAACCTGAATAATACTCCAGTGGTGGTAACTGGATCTTTAATGGTCTGATTTATGCGTGGCATGACAAAACGGGTATACCCCCTTGGAGGGTAACCTGAATTTCTGAGGGCCTGGTTTAGAAGACAATACTGAAATTATGAGTCTTGACTCGTGCTTTGAGGAGATACTCGTATGACATGTATCATGATTTGTGTCCTGACATGTGTCTTTTGAAATGATACCTAAGACCTGTGTCTTGACTGCTAGCTTGATTGATGTCTTGACATGTGTTTTGGTAGGTAGATACGACTAAGGTTGAAAATTTGGTAATTGCTAATGTTGGCGGACCGGTTACACTGCTGACCTCTGTACTTCTGGTTACGTCCGTTCTGGAGTTCTGATGTTTACTGACTGATTAATTACTAGCAAAGTGGTTGTCACTACCGCCTTATCTGTCAGTTTCACGACGGCCATTATCATGACCGTGATTCATGAAATTATTCTACTGAGTGGACGGTTGGTTACCGGTGCCCACTCTTCTAACTGAAAGATTAGCTGAGTGAAGTGTGACATCCAACTGAGGAAGTAAAAGCATGGAACGGGATGGTAGCGTCTGATGGTTGAAGTATATTCTTGTCAGAAATTTCAAATTTATAGTTTTCGTCCTTGCTCTTGAAGAGTCTTCATAGTATAAACAACATCAGCATCTTGGGGAATCTCCAAAGTATCAACAGCATCAGCATTCGTGAGGTCTCCAAAATATTAGCAACAACGGTATCTGGTAAAATCTTCAACTCTCGAGCAGCATAAGCACCTGGTAGAATATCCATTAGTGGAAACGCCTGAGATGATTGAGGATTGATTACAATACACATGGAGCAAGGTACATGGAGTACACCTGGAATATTGTTCATGGCACTGATGGCAAATTTTTATAGGATAACCTGTACTGGTGTCAATCGTCTGACATGATCAACAGAAATAAATTGATTTAAACGATAGTAAACTGAAGTGAAACGAGTATCATGATAGGCTGGCAATTCCTGCGTAGACTTAATGCTGGTTTTATAGAGACTCAAAAGCATGATTAAACAAAGTTTTCATCAATTGTCAGCATGAAGACATGGTTGATGAAGACCAAACATGATTTATCAGGAAACAAAGTTTTACTGTAATTCTTCTGTATTTTTAGCATGAAATCATTATCACCTTGCTGAAACGTAATCCTCATAAGGAGATATGAAATTTTATCAGCATAAAAATGACACCCACGTGAGAGTATGAAAACTTGATTGTTACAAAGCACATAAAAGTATAATCAACTGAGGTTTAACGTCAACTGATGTGGATGGCTATGGTTCAATCCACATAATTCACAGGAGAACGCATGTGACTAAGTATGGGCGATTCTGGTTCGATCCATACTTGTCAAAATTTTATGAGAACTGTCATGTATAGAAATTTATAATCTGGGACTAAATGTGGATGGCTGTTCTCCAATCCATATTAGTCAAACTTCAACGAAACATCGTGATATGGACAAAGGTGAACGCTTTTGGGTCGGTTCACAAAACGCTTTTGGGTCGGTTCACAAAACAACTATCGTTTGTAAACATGAAATTTGACCTGAATAATGGTGAACATTTATGGCTGGTTCACCAAGTAATATTCGACTGAAAACATGAATCTAACATGAGTAAGGATGAATGCATATGGGTCGGTTCACCAATACAAAATCTGAACGGGCAAGGATGAACGCCTATGGGTCAGTTCAACAAAACAAAATTCGAATGAAAAGCACATGCGACTAAATATCGCCAGTCATGTACCAACCTTTTACTTAGTCAAAAACTATAAGAAAGCTTACTGATAGATGAAGAAAACTAACTGATAATGCATGAGAAACATGAAAGATAACAACCCCAAAATTTGGAAGTTCCTGGTGACTACCCACTAGTCACAGGTCAAGTTTTAGAGCCTATAGATCGAACCTTGGCTCTGATACCATAATTGTAACACCCCACTTGGATAAGTGGACCGTTACGTGTATTTATGGCGTGTCATCAAAGCATATAAGGTAAATGTCCTAAAAGATTAACTAACCATAAAGGAAATACCAAAATCAAACATCAGTAATCCAAGCATAAGCTCAAACGTGAAAAGTAAATACTGAAAGAAAGGACTAAACGATGTTCAAACAGGCAATTAAGTATAAAGTGCATAATGTAAAGAAGTCTGGATAGTTTACATCCAAATGCACGTGCTCTCAGAATCTTAAGAGCGTCCTGGTGTACCTGCCGTTAGAACATGAAAGGAACTACCGCTGAGCATAAAGTCCAGTGAACATATATAAAGCATGATAAGAATGTACTGAATTAAACAGATAATAAAATATTGAAGCTGTAATACTGATATATAAATTGCAGCAAAAAACTGTATAAGTTCTGAAAAGTCTAGTTTATTACTTGTAAAGTTGTACTATTAACTGTTAAATCTGAAAACAATTGTTAAATCTGAAAACCTGTATTTACTGTATTTTAAGTGCCAAGAGCTTATATAGGTCATGTGTTGTAACCACGTATGCATGAATACATAGAGGGGTGACCTCGTCATGCTGTAGAGGGGTGACCTCTAAATAATGTGCTGGGTGGAGGGATCAACTCCAATGTGAAGGATGTAGAGCACACACCACATTCACCTGATAAGCTGTAAACTGATAACCAAGGATGCACCCATACGCCCCACTGATAATACTGATAAAATGGCCAAGCTGAAATAAATGTGACGCTGCGAGAAATCACTCCCCCACAAAGGAGTTATGACACCGGTGCCTCAAGTGTCATGGTTACGGTACCTCCGTAACTACTACATAACTAGTCATGCTTGTATATAAAGCTCAGGCAATTTAACTTAGTTATTAAAATGAACTCTAATAAAACTTAGAACATATCCTGGGGAAAACATTTGGCTGCAGGCGGGGAATCCTAATCATGCATAGAAGGAAGTCCTTACTGAAGGACGGGAAATCCGTACCTCGTGTCCAGTAATGAAATAAGAACAAAAGCTGAAGGATCTACTGCGACTTCACGGATACTACAAAAATACGGGACGCGAAATGAGTCATCAAATTACTGTTTACTGTTTCTGATTCTTACTGCTCTTAATTTGATTCATTATGTTCTTGTATTGTTGTACTGTCCGTGTATAAACTAGTAACTTTGTCTGTCTTTAAACATTTACTGATTAACGCATATCCTGTATTTCTGATTACTTGTATATTATACTGTATTCTACTATGGTATTATATTGTATTCTAGTATTATAATATTACTATAAGTAGTAACCTGCCATAAATAGAAAGTTTCCTAAAATAAAAAGTTTTTCAAAAAGGTTTCATGAATCATTAAATCATTTAAAATAAAAACCAAACATTTAATTAATAATTAAATAAAATCGTCTCAATTTAACTTACTAATTAGATTAATGAAAACATTTCTAATTTGGTTAATTCCGTGATATATCTTAATTAATAAAATGATTTAATAAAAATTTAAGTAAAACCTTTGCATTTGATATCGACTTGTACTCGGAAATCCAAGCTAAAAACTTTCCCCCGAGACACCCACGTCTCGGGTCTGCCTAAACCGAGTCCACCACGACCCACGTCGTGGTCCCCCTTGCTGACGTCACACCAGCAGTAGCCACTGGCCTAGTGCCAGTTGCTACTGCTTGCACAGTGGTTCCCACTGTTAGTTCTATAGTTCCCACCGTTTGTATTATTTTTCCCCACTGTTAACAAAGCCAAACACCCCTTTGCGAGTAATCCCAAACACCCCCTGCTGAGTCTTTCTACCCACTGTTCTGTTTACCAAACGCCCCCTTTTGCACAAGGTACCCCCTGTTTGGGGTTTGATCGCGGCTGGGCAACATAAACACCACCACCGTCCCCTGTGTGGGTCATGGCTGGCCAACAGACCACACACCGAGACCTTATGGTCTCGGTTTTCGTGAATTAAGCAAAAACCCGACGCCCCTCTTTCTTTCTAATACATATTCGTTAATTACCCACATGTTTTTGTTATAAATCCATAATCTTATGATCTGTGTAAAGATGGGAAACGAATGATTACCTTTGAGGGATTTAGAATGGAAGACAAGTACACACGAATCAATGGGTAAGAAACAACACCCGATCCCCTTTTTTGTCTTTTCTGCCGGCAGCCACAAAGAACACACAACCCTAGTTCATTTTTTTTGTTTACTGTTTGACCAAAAAAGGGAAATAAAAACTCACGTATATTTTCTTGCAATATGGGCTGGGCTCCCAAGCCCAAGTTTTCTTTTCTTTTGATTTCTATAAACCGCCAGCCACAACAAGGTATGTATTTCCATTTCGTTTCGCTTCGTTTATAATTATTAAACTCGCGTGTTCGTGTTTTAAATCCCGTCACGTATCTATTTATTTTCCTGAATAAATAATACTTATGTGATACTTGGGTAGTTAAATTAATTATTATTCTGGATAATTAATTACATAATATTTTTAATTAGGGCTGAGACTGCGTGAAATTAATATTTGTGGGTTTAAAACATTACGTACGTGTTCATATATTAATCCTCATGATATATTTATACTGTTATTTATTATCTGAATAACTAGTTACGAAACGTTTAATTTAAAACTGTGACTGTACGTAATTAATGTTCGTGGACTTTTAAAGCGGGTTTTACATTATAGTTGTCCAAAAGGCCATACTCAAAATGAGATCTCAAACTCCTCATAAGTTCACTAGACGACCTGAGCACAGCTGTGCATCGGATCGTAACCAAGCCGAAATCAAAATCGAATTTCTCGAAAAATCAAGCCGAGAACCGAACCGATTTACACATATAAAACAAAAATCGAACCGTTTTAGTTCGGTTTAGATGGTTTGAACCAAACCAAACCGAACCGAGACATATATCCAAAGCGAAAACCGAATCGAATTTGCTCGGTTTGGTTCGGCTCGGTTCGGTTTGTCGTTTCGATTCAGTTTTTGTGTTCGTTTTAAGGATGAGCACGACACCGGTACAGTACCGATCCCGTACCAAATTTGTAGTACCAATTTTTTTCTTTCATTATATTTCGTAGTTCTGGTACTGTATCGAACGAGATTTCAAAATCGGTACGATTTCGGTTTGGTGATTCTGATTCGGATCATCCATTGATGATCAAGGTCCAAATCACACACATCATCATCTTCATTTGACACTTCTCTGCAAACCAACCAACCAAACACCAAAACCAAACCGATCATCATCATCTCCATCATCATCTGTAAGTAACCACCATTCATAAAGCACCCATCTTTACATCCATAATCAAATCTTAATCACACCCATATCTTTTTTTTGCAGGTTTTTTTATAAAGTTTTATAGGATAGCCGGTACTGGTGTCAATCGTCTGACATGATCAACATAAATAAATTGATTTAAACGATAGTAAACTGAACTGAAATGAGTAACATGATAGGCTGGCAATTCATGCGTAGAATTAATGCTGGTGGTATAGAGACTCAAAAGCATGATTAAACAGAGTTTTCATCAATGGTCAGTATGAAGACATGGTTGATGAATACCAAACATGATTTATCACGAAACAGAGTTTTACTGTAATTTTTCTGTATTTTTAGCATGAAATCATCATCACCTTGCTGAAACATAATCCTCATAAGGAGATATGAAATTTTATCAGCATGAAAACGACACCCACGTGAGAGTATGAAAACTTGATTGTTACAAAGCACATAAAAGTATAATCAACTGAGGTTTAACGTCAACTGATGTGGATGGCTATGGTTCAATCCATAGAATTCACAGAAGAACGTATGTGACTAAGTATGGGCGATTCTGATTCTATCCATACTTGTCAAAAATTTATGGAACTGTCATGTATAGAAATTTATAAATCTGAGACTAAATGTGGATGACTGTTGTCCTATCCATATTAGTCAAAATTCAACGAAACATCGTGATATGTAGAGGGGTGACCTCTAAATAATGTGTTGGGTGGAGGGATCAACTCTAATGTGAAGGATGTAGAGCACACACCACATTCACCTGATAAGCTGTAAACTGATAACCTAGGATTCACCCATACGACCCGCTGATAATACTGATAAAATGGCCAAGCTGAAATAAATGAGACGCTGCGAGAAATCACTCCCCCGCAGAGGAGTCATGACACCGGTGCCTCAAGTGTCATGGTTACGGTACCTCCGTAACTAGTACATAACTGGTCATGCTTGTATATAAAGCTCCGACAATTTAACTTAGTTATTAAAATGATTACTGATAAAACTTAGAACATACCATGGGGAAAACATTTGGCTGTAGGCTGGGAATCCTAATCATGCATAGAAGGAAGTCCTTACTGAAGGACGGGAAATCTGTACCTCGTGTCCAGTAATGAAATAAGAACAAAAGCTGAAGGATCTACTGCGTCTACACGGATACTATATAAATAGGGGACGTGAAATGAGTCGTCAGATTACTGTCTACTATTTCTGATTCTTACTTTTCTTAATTTTATTCATTATGTTCTTGTATTGTTGTACTATCCGTGTATAAACTGGTAACTTTGTCTGTCTTTAAACATTTACTGATTAACGCATATCATGTATTTCTGATTACTTGTATATTATACTGTATTCTACTATGGTATTATACTGTATTCTTGTATTATAATATTACTATAAATAGTAACCTGCCATAAATAGAAATTTTCCTAAAATAGAAAGTTCCTAAAATAGAAAGTTTTTCAAAAAGGTTTCATGAATCATTAAATCATTTAAAATAAAAATCAAACATTTAATTAATAATTAAATAAAATCGTCTCAATTTAATTTTATTAATTAAATTAATGAAAACATTTCTAATTTGGTTAATTGCGTGATATATCTTAATTAATAAAATGATTTAATAAAAATTTAAGTAAAACCTTTGCATTTGATATCGACTTGTACTCGGAAATCCAAGCTAAAAACTTTCCCCCGAGACACCCACATCTCGGTTTTGCCCAAACCGAGTCCACCACGACCCACGTCGTGGTCCCCCTTGCTGACGTCACACCAGCAGTAGCCACTGGCCTAGTGCCAGTTGCTACTGCTTGCACATTGGTTCCCATTGTTTGTTCTATAGTTCCCATCGTTTGTATTATGTCCCCCACTGTTTACAAACCCAAACACCCCTTTGCGAGTTAATCCCAAACACCCCCTACTGGGTCTTTCTACCCACTGTTCTGTTTACCAAACGCCCCCTTTTGCACAAGGTACCCCCTGTTTGGGGTTTGATCGCGGCTGGGCAACAGAAACACCACCACCGTCCCCTGTGTGGGTCACGGCTGGCCAACAGACCACACCGAGACCTTATGGTCTCGATTTTCGTGAATCAAACAAAAACCCGACGCCCCCTTTTTCTTTCTAAAACATATTCGTTAATTACCCACATGTTTTTGTTATAAATCCATAATGTTATGATATGTAAAAATAGGAAACGAATGATTACCTTTGAGGGATTTAGTATGGAAGACAAGTACACACGAATCAATGGGGAAGAAACAACACCCGATCCCTTTTTTTTGTCTTTTCTGTCGGCGTCCATAAAGAACACACAACCCTAGTTCGTTTCTTTTTTTTGTTTACTGTTTGACCAAAAAAGGGAAATAAAAACTCCCGTATATTTTCTTGCAATATGGGCTGGGCTCCCAAGCCCAAGTTTTCTTTTCTTTTGATTTCTATAAACCGCCAGCCACAACAAGGTATGTATTTCCATTTCGTTTCACTTCGTTTATAATTATTAAACTTGCGTGTTCGTGTTTTAAATCCCGTCACGTATGTATTTATTTTCCTGAATAAATAATACTTATGTGATACTTGGATAGTTAAATTAATTATTATTCTGGATAATTAATTACATAATATTTTTAATTAAGATGGCGTGAAATTAATATTTGTGGCTTTAAAACATTAAGTACGTGTTTATATATTAATCCCCTTGATATATTTATACTGTTATTTATTATCTGAATAACTAATTACGAAACGTTTAATTTAAAGCTGTGACTGTACGTAATTAATGTTCGTGGACTTTTAAAGCGGGTTTTACATTATAGTTGTCCAAAAGGCCATACTCAAAATGAGATCTCAAACTCCTCATAAGTTCACTAGACGACCTGAGCACAGTTGAGCATCGGATCGTAACCAAGCCGAAATCAAAATCGAATTTCTAGAAAAATCAAGCCGAGTACTGAACCGATAACCAAAATCGAACCGTTTTAGTTCGGTTTAGATGGTTTGAACCAAACCAAACCGAACCGAGACATATATCCAAAGCGAAAACCGAACCGAATTTGCTCGGTTTGGTCCGGCTCGGTTCGGTTTGTCGTTTCGATTCGGTTTTTGTGTTCGTTTTAAGGGTGAGCACGACACCGGTACTGTACCGATCCCGTAATTTTTTCATTATATTTCGTAGTTCTGGTATCGTATCAAACGAGATTTCAAAATCGGTACGATTTCGGTTCGCTCGGCGATTCTGATCCGGATCATCCATTGATGATCAAGGTCCAAAACTCCAAATCACACATCATCATCTTCATTTGACACTTCTCTGCAAACCAACCAACCAAACACCAAACCGATCATCATCATCTCCATCATCATCTGTAAGTAACCACCATTAATAAAGCACCCATCTTTACATCAAGAATCAAATCTTAATCACACCCATATCTTTTTTTTGCAGGTTTTTTTACAATTTTTAAGGATGGGTTGCACTGTCAGAGACAAACACATACGTGCGAACAGAAGATCTCGTAACCAAACAGATCATAAGAATTCTCAAATGGGTTTTACCAATATTAATAATGGTTGGGGCTATTGCACTGAGGAACAATTAGAACAAATCTTGTTAAAAAATCTTGAATTTTTATATAACGAAGCTATTGTAAAGCTTGTTGCTTTAGGTTACGATGAGGATGTCGCGTTAAAGGCGATTTTGAGAAATGGTCATTGTTATGGTGGTATGGATGTTTTGACTAATATTTTGCATAATAGTTTGGCGTATTTGAATAACGGGTGTGAGAGCGAGGAGAGTGATCATGTTTTTAGTGATTTGAGGGAGTTGCAAGAGTATTCGTTGGCGGGTATGGTTTGTTTGTTGCAGCAGATTAAGCCGCATTTTAGTAAAGGTGATGCCATGTGGTGTTTGCTTATGAGTGATCTTCATGTTGGTCGGGCTAGTGTGATGGAGTTACCTGTTAATGGGAATAATGGGAGTAATGTGAGTAATGGGAGTAGTGAGACGAGTGGTGATGTTGGGAATAACGTTGGGAGTAATGAGAAGGTGGGTGGTGATTCGGTTGGTGTGACGCCGGCTTTGTGTCGGTTTCATGGTGGATGGGGATTTGGGAATGGTGGGACGGCGGATTTTCCTATGAACAGGTTTTTGTCGTATGCGGCTTCTGAAATGAGTTTAAGAAGGGAGATTGAGTGTCCGAAGAGGTTTAATCTTACTCCTTCGATGAAGATGCTTTTGAAAAGGAATGTAGCTATGTTTGCGGCAGGGTATAGAGCGAATAATAAAGATGCACAAGTAGGTTCGAGCTCGTTGTCTAATGGGCATTCGTCGCATACATCGAAGGTTGTTGAAACGAGTAGTGAAAAAGTTGAGGCTCAGAGCGTGAAGAATCAAGAAGTTGTTAATATGATGTTGAGTAAGTTTCGTGATATGAATCTTGAAGGAGATATGGAATATGTACCTGAGGATCAAAAGGACGAGATGATCTTAAGTTTAATGCATCAAATTAAAGATTTAGAAAAACAAGTGAAGGAACGGAAAGAATGGGCGCATCAGAAAGCAATGCAAGCAGCGCGAAAACTGAGTCATGATTTAACGGAATTGAAGATGTTAAGGATGGAAAGGGAGGAGACGCAGCGTTTGAAACAAGGAAAGTCAACCGTTGAAGACCCGACAATGAAGAGGCTCTCGGAGATGGAGACTGCTTTGAGGAAAGCAAGTGGTCAAGTTGACCGTGCAAATGCAGCGGTTAGGCGTTTAGAAACTGAAAATGCTGAAATTAGAGCAGAAATGGAGGCTTCAAAGCTAAGTGCTTCGGAGTCTGTTAATACATGTTTGGAAGTTGCAAGGAGAGAAAAGAAGTATCTCAAGCGGCTATTGGCTTGGGAAAAACAGAGAGTTAAGTTGCAGGATGATATTGCTGCGGAGAAGCGGAGGATCACGGAGTTACACGAAGAAATGGTTCAAGTTGAAGCAGCCAAAAAGACGGCTGAGGTATGTTTTTCTTATTTGCTTATTGTTTCGTAAATGCTAATGGTAAGGTTATAAATACGAGAAAGTTAATCCTCACTGTTCGTATCTTGTATGCTATACTTGCGCTCTACCTACATAAATCAGATTAAGTGGTTGAAGGTTCTAATGAACTTATTTAAGGTTTAAATTTCTTGTAAAAGCAAAATTCTATAACTGGAGAGAATACTGAAGAATTTCCCATTTTTTTAGCGGTTGAAAACTAGCTGAATTAGACTACTCCGGTAAAGTAGTAAATTTTATTTGAATTGGCTCAATACTGCCATACTTAGACATTATTATAACTATGAAAATCTCTTTTGCTCTTTTTATTTGTTTGTTCTCATATCGTGTCTTGATGGGTGTTTGTCTTGTCTAAAGGATTGTTATTGGCTATTGCTCACTGGTCAGCTTTGGGTTTGTTCATTGGTTGTTTGAATTATAAAAGACGGCATATGCCATTCATCATTGTACGCGTGCCCTAGTTGCTATGTTCATTAGAAAATAACGTCTAGTTAAGTAAAACCATATATGTGCCTTCTAGAATTAACGAATACACACATGTTCTAACATCGTTGTAATGGAACCAAGAGTTATCGTAAAAGACACCCCGGTAAACTTGGAATTTGCACATATAAACTTGAGAGACCCAATCAACAATGAAAATACTTTAAGGACTAACCCTTAGATAAGATAAGGGTTCCTTTGGTGACAGACCTATAAATAATTGATATACTTCTAGCGTGGTACCTGCACAAGACATTGGTAAAGATTAATGTTTGATAACTTTTTTTAATGGCGGACGGCTTTGGCTGATTGTTACATGTATTTGGAGTGAAAAAAAGACATATAGAATTATATGATAGATTTGAAATGATTGTTAGATGGGCTATATATTTATTATCACCACCTACATGTGGCCATGTAACTAACGGGCGGAAGTGGCAGTTTGATTGGGCATTTGGTCGGTGGGCACTCACACATAAAACTAGAAATAGCAATTAATATACTACCCCCGTCCCAATTTTATTGTCCATATTTCCTTTTTAGTATGTCCCAAAATAATTGTCCACTACTAAGAGCTAGGGGAGTGGTAAGCTGGTCGAGGGGCTATTGGCCTTTGGCACTAGTTCGTTCACGACACACCACTCCCGGCCTCGCGTCGTGGAGACCAGCCATCCAACTCTCTTGTTTTCGATTTTTTTTTCTTAAATTCGACCGTTGGGGGAGCTTTTGGAGCTCTTATATTTAAACAAAAAACCTTTTTTTTTCAAAATTTAACCATATAAAAACTCTTTAAAAACATCCTTTATCAACCAAATTTTGTATACTCAACTATATTTTATAACACGCACTTTTATACTTCCATCACCAAAATGAATCCCAATAATTGATGGATAACCGACATGCTTAACGACCCTTCCAACCAAATCATGGGCTCGTCTTCGACTCCGGTCTCCAATCCGGGATCGTCTTTGAATCCAGTCTCCAATCTGGGCTCGTCTTCGAATCCGGCTCTAACGCCCCACTATCCCAACAACCCATACGTTAATTCCGATCACTAAATGATGTATAATTGATTTATCTCCAACCATAATTTGCTCAAATGTCTCAACAATCCCAATCTGACCAACAATCCCATCAACCACTAGATGAAGATGAAGACGAAGACAAGCAACTCCCTACGCCGACTTCCAAAAAGGTAAAGGAAGGAAGAAAGCAAAGGACAAGAAAACAAGTGAACCGGAAGCCGAAGGCGGGGTTACTCGTAATTTTTGGACACAAGCCCGAGGAGTTGAGTTTGGCACAATGTTATATACAAGTATCTGAGGATCCGAAATACGGTTCGGGTCAAATAAAGGATACTTTTTGATACAAAGTTCTAGATGCACACAATGATGTAGCCGTGCCTAAAACTACACGAGGCGAACCAAGAACATGTTGATCGGAAAATGGGCTCCGATGAATCGACTTGCGGGTAAGTTTAATGATCTTCCGGATGAAATGAATGTGATGAGTGAGAGAGGGGTTTATGACGAGGGTTGAAATTGCATTTAAAACACAAATGGGTGTGGATTTTTAACCACAAGAGTGCTTGGAGTTTTTTGAAAGACAAGTACAAGTGGAAAAACCCGACTCGACCCTTGCAAGACGAAATTGTCTTTGTGTTACCGAAGAGGAACCCGAACTTTTTGGACCGGACGCGATACCTCGTCCGGACAGGATACATCGGATTTGAAAGAGTCAACGCTCATCCAACTCCACGGCTAGTTCCGGTTCAAACCCAGAAATTCTTAAAGCGATGCTCGATGAACAATAACCGAGACAAACACGAGAATTGAACTAATGAATTCTCAACAATTTGAGTCGGACATGAGGGTGCTACAAATTGACACGAGCAACATGGATCCGATTGACGTGTAAAAAAAATGCTATCCGGGCTCGTAATGCAACAAGTAATTAGTTTTTATGTTGTTTTTAGTTTTAATGTCTTTAAATGTTTTTTTTTATTTTTTTATTTTAGTTGTAATGTTTTTTTATGAATGAAATGTTTTTTTATTTGATAAAGTTTTTTATATAATAAAATAAAAAAAAAACAAAAAAAAAATCCATGGCACCACTTTTCAGGTGCCAACCACTCCCCACCAAAATGTGGTGCCATAGTTACGTGGCAACACTTTATCCCCATGGCACCAAAAGTGTTGCCAACCACTCCTAGTGCTCTAAATATAAAGGTTGGATTTGTTTAAGTTTACTATATTACCCTTGGTCCAAATTGGTATTTACAAAATAAAAGAAAACACTAATTAATTATCTAAGGATAAAAGGGTCTTTTCTGGCTTTTGTAGAAATCAAAGCAGTAATTTAATGCATTCTTTTAGAAATTTGTATTTTTTTTCATTATGTGGACAATAATTTTGGGACGAAGGGATAATTTATATATTTGCTCATTTGAATCTGCCAATTATATATATATTGGGATTCCTTTTCATATTGTATGATATACCGTTTATTTTAGTATATATTTTAGAAAAAACAAATAAATCTATACCCACGAATAGATTTTTTCTCGTTAGTTTACTCGTTTGTTTATTAATTTGTATTTTTGTTTAAGATTTGTTGTCTTGTTCATAATTTACTCGTTTTATATTTTGTACTATATCTCAAAAGTGGTGCGTACTAAATTTTAACCCTTGTTTTTTTATTTATGTCACTTTTTTCATAGTTATATTTTTGTATTTGGAAGGCAAATCTTGAAGATGTTTTGTTTAGTTGTTTATTGCGTATTCCACTTTAGTTTATGGTTTGGGGCAATTTAGATTTTAGTCGTTTGGTCTTTTTTGGAAAAAGCCTGTTTGGCCCTAGCCCTTTTATATATGAACTCATTTGGACCATGTCAGTTTGATCACGAATATAAGTTTGCCTGTTTGGACCCGAGACCATTTTACTCGTTACTCGCCCGCCCGCCGCGCCCGTTTTGCCACCTCTAGTTTGAGTTAATAATTGAATGAAAAGAAAAATAAGTGAAGTTGGGAATAGTGCTCTGAGCTTGGTTAGCCGGGTCCTCTAGTACCCTAAACAGCGCAACAAGGTACCCTGGATTTAGCAAACAAGCTTGGCTACTACCCTGGACTAAATTTACATAGTAAATAATTATTTATTTGGATACTAAAAAGTCGATGCAGTCAAGTCATAGTACCATAAATTATCTTTATTCGAACCTATGATTCCAAAATACGTTTTGCTCATTGTAATCTTATTTCGGGCATGGGTGTATGTACATGAATTAAAGTTACATTTTTCATTTTACTTTAAATGTCAATTTTTAGGAAAGATTCTGTTCGAAATGTTGCAGGAAAAGAGAAAATATGAGTTAACAAACATCAGTAATTGTGTTTTCCATTAATCTACAAAATTAAAAAGAATCGTACACGATCATTATAAATTAATCTCACAGTTGTTTGCAACAAACATTTAGTCATATAATATGGATATATTACAGTAATTCATCAATTAGATTTTTTATAATATCTTAATTCCCATAAATTAATTACTACTTAGTAATATATGTTTTTCGAAGAAAAGTAACTAAAATCTTATGACAAAATAATTTAGTACCCTAACTTTATCTAGCAACAATATATGGTACGGGAAGATGTTACTAAGTTGGTTTTTTAGTATCAAAAGATAATCAATTATTAAGTTAATTGAATCAGGGTAGTAGCCAATCTTGTGTGTTAAGTTTAGGTACCATGCTGGCACCTTTCATATCATAGTTTAGGGTACTAAAAGATCCAAAGATTCAGGTAACCGAGTTCATGGTTTCATTTTGAGCTTAAATAAATGATTGAGAATCCTTCATTACTTGGTCTCGAAATTGGTGGTCGTGATTTAGGTTTGGAGCGCTGTTGCGGATACCCATGCTTTATAGTAGAGATACGGACATCAACAGTAATTACTAGCACTGTTGGAGAAACATCCTCGAGGAACCTTTGTACCTACCTAAAGGAAGACTTAGATTTAATAGCAAACCTTTGCAAGACACTACCCTAAGGAATCGTTTAATCATCTTATCGAGTTATATCCTTGATATGTGCCAATAATAGTTAACAGAAGTCAAACATACAATTTACCCATTTCCAGTATATATACTAAACAAGGGTCGTTTTATTCTTAGGTAATCATTTTTGTGTATAACACACTTCTCTCTCAATTCCTATTGTATCTGTATCATTGTAACTGATTCTTGTTACGAATCACCATTGATAATCAACTAAGCTTCCGACTAATATTTCTTATCTCTTGATTCGTCCGAGTTAGTTGTTAATCCTTTAACGATTCCTAAGTGAGTCCTAGAGGTGCATGTCAATTGGTATCATAGACTTTGATCTTGTCACCAAGATTGTGTCTTATTCTGTTTTCATTCTACAATCATAAATACTTGTCTTCTTGATTAGTTAGTTACAAATTCAGTTTTGAGTTCTCGAGGTTCTCGATCACTGTTCTTGTACCAAACACCATGGCTCCACGAACAAAAACTAATCCCACTGTTAGTGATGAGCACATGGAGATTTTAGAGGAATGATGGCCCAAATGTTTGAAGAGCATATGGGTAGGTTAAGGGATGAGTTAAGAAATACTACTGGTGAGACTACTGGGGCTAATGATGGGACTATTCTTTGGAATCCTTGTGATCAGAGGCAGAGAGGCCAATTCACTAGGGTAACTGAGATTGAATTCCCAAAATTTGGGGGTGATGACTGATACGAACCTATCCCATACTAGGCTCGTAATCGGTTCATAAGTCCCAAGTGTAGAACTCACTCAAAAAGCTAGCTTGTTTGAGGAGGGGACACCTAGACATTATAAACCATTAACCATTCCCATACTTGGCCGATGTGGGATCATAACAATGACGTTAAGGGATGGATGTATAAGTGTGAGCAGTTTTTTTAAGGTGGATACGGTGTCTGATGACAAAAGGTATATTTGATCTCAATCCACTTGTTTGATATTGCATTGATGCGGCATAGCCAGTTTGTTAGACCTTTGGTGATGAAGTTGTACCATGGTTAATGTATATGAAAGCAATTTTGCAAAGATTTGGTAGTTCAATAATTGATGGTTCAAGTATGGAATTTTCCAGTAGTAATAGTGTTAAAGATTCAAGTTTGAATCTTTTAGAAAAACTTGGAAGAATTGTCGGTAACTCGTGGTAATATTTGGGGAAATGATGAATTACCAATCAAGAAAACTTTCGAAGAAGGGGTTGATAAAGCAAGTGATAAGATTGACAACGACATTGTTTCTAAGGACTATGATAAAGTGCAAGAAATGGAGTTTAAAGGTTTGAGTAAGGTTGATGATGATGAGATTAAGAAGAAGAAGAAGAATAGAAGGGTGCGAGTAATTTGGTTCCGAGATCTTTTGTTAAGTTTGTTCATGATGTTAAAAAAGTAAAGAAACTATGGGGTTAAAAAATAGATTACTTGATGATGTTAATCATGAGGTTGTGAATGCGGTTGAAGCTGTTGAAGAATTGACTAAGAGTGTTCCATATGGATGGAGCTGGTCAAGGAGGGATGGCTGCTAAGAGTTTTGAGATGGGTAGGATATCTGTCAATAATAACGAGTTAATTGAAAGAAAACTGGAAATTGTGAATAAAGCTGAATATGTTGAACCTACTAAGGAAGCGATGAAGAACATTGAGCTCACTACACCTTGTTACGAGATTGTATATAGATGTATGGTTAGGGTATACAAATTATTGATATATGGGGTTCTGACGATGGAAATGTTCTTAATAAACTTGACATGGGTACAAAATTGGAGTTACACCTTTCATGTGTTGCGAAGATATATATTGTGGTTGTGTTGATGTTAACAAGTAGTATGGGCGTTGAACCCTTTGAAAGTGTGAGGAGATCATGTGAGTGTTACTATTCTTAGTCGAGTAAATAGTGGATATTGGGGTTGTTTGGAATGGGGATAGTTGGCCATTGAAGAATGGTGTCGATTGACGATTGTATTGTTACGGAGAGTCGTCAGGGTGTGACAGTTTAATCATCCAGATTCATGTCAAAATATAATAGAAAAAGAAGGGTCTGAAGCGGATACCGTAGTACATGAACTAGTGAACACTAAAGTACCTGGACTCGTGCCTGAATTAGTGAACAACGGATTAGTTCCTGAACTCGTATCCGAACTAGTAGGCGCTAAAGCCGACACTGAAGGAAGATGTGGCTCAGAATTAGGCTTGGAAATTGCAGGGTACAAATCCATCAGTTGCAAACAGGGAGTGAGTGGAAATGGACCGGGTTGAAATGGGATGTTCCTTGATTATGTTGTAGATAAGCTAAGTGATAAGGCGTTCAATATCATTACACTTTTAGAAACTCAAATGGGAACAATTGACACATGTTGCTGGTTGGGGGTGTTTGGCATAAGAATAAGGGTGGTTGTTTTTGAGGTATTTGGCGATGGAAAAGGGTATCCTCAGTCTTAGATGCTTGAGGACAAGCATCATTTCAAGCGGGGTGGATTGATATGTGCCAATAATAGTCCACAGAAGTCGAACATACAATTTACCCATTTCCAGTATAAATACTAAACAAGGGTCATTTTATTCTTAGCTAATCATTTTTGTATATAACACACTTCTCTCTCAATTCCTATTGTATCTGTATCGTTGTAACTGGTTCTTGTTACGAATCACCATTGATAATCGACTAAGCTTCCGACTAATCTTTCTTATCTCTTAATTGGTTCAAGTTAGTTGTTAATCCTTGAAAGATTCTTGAGTGAGTCCTAGAGGTGCATATCAATCCTACATTTGCTTCGATGGTATGCAATTGGCCATCTAAAGCGTACATAATTCTAGTAGTTATGTGTTAACGTTAGAGGCATGCTTACTTTAGCACCGATATATGTGAAGAGCGTGTTAAAGAAAAAAAAATAACTTAAAACTGTAGTGGCTTATTATGTCCGATACATTACCTTATAAAAAATTCGAATTGCTAATTGTTTGAATCCCATATAATAGGCAAAGTGGAAACAGGAGCAGAAAGCTAAAGAGCATGCTGTTACACGAGTTGAAGAAGAAAGGCGACTTAAAGAAGCAGCAGAAGCTAATAACAAAAGAAAACACGAAGCTTTACGGTCCAAAATAGAACTAGACTTTCAACGCCACAAAGATGACCTTCAAAGACTTGAACAAGATCTCTCACGCCTCAAAATGTCACACAATACAGATAAGCAGACAAGTAATCTGTCAGCAACCGAGTCCCACCCAACTATCGCAAGGATGCTTAATGAACTAGACAATCTTGATGATCTGGATGAAAAAGAAAGCGGGGTCAGCCGTGAATGCATAATTTGTTTGAAAGATGAAGTTTCTGTTGTTTTCTTGCCGTGTGCTCATGAAGTTCTTTGCGCTACTTGCAACGATGAGTATGGGAATGGAACAAAGGGAAAGGCAACATGTCCAATCTGTCGTGTTGCTATTGAACAGAGGATTCGTGTTTTTGGGGCGAGCTCTTAACCTGCATATTTATACGTCTAAAGATAAAAGAGTGTTTCGGTAAGGTTACAATATACACAACAATTTTTTTTCCTTTTTTTGTATTCTCTTAAATGTGTTGTTTGATCAAGCTGTGTTTAAAGCAGCACCATTACTGAATGTCTATAAATAAGCTGCGTAGCTAGTTTTCTGGCTGGCGGCAGGCGTGTGCATTTACATGTTAAAATTAATGGCTATTTTTGTTGCAAGTGAAAGGGGAGTTGTCAAAGTGGTCGTGGTCGGGTAACTGGTCTACACAGGATAATTTAGGTGGGGTGTTGAAATAGGTTGGTTCCGGTCAACCCAAATATATGATAGGGTAAATTACCGTTGGTCTCTATAAACACATCTGTTTGCCCGTTTGGTCCTTGGATAACGTGAGTTGGTTTACGGGCCCCCCTAGTCGACTTTTGCTACCCGTTTGGTCCCTCCATTCCCGTTATATCTAACACCGTTTCGTGGAAGGATATAAACGTAATTTCAGCTTAATTATCAGTTGAACTGTTGGGTGTTGGTCCTTCTGCATTTTCTCATAACTATACGCTTTAATGCAAGTTTTTTGTCTTTTTCGATTTGCACGTTTGGTCCCTGTGCCAAAAATCTTATCACAAGGACCAAACGTGCAAATCGAAAAAGCAAAAAAAGCTTGAACATTAAATAGTATAGTTGCGAGAAAATGCAGAGCGACCAACCTTGCAACTGATAATTAAATTGAAATTGCCTGTATTCCCTTCCACGAAACGTCGACATAGCCAGGGTAACGAAGGAGATACTGCCTTTAGATATGGCGGGGTTCGAGGACCAAACGGGTAACAAAAGTCGTCTAGGGGGAAGGTCGTGCAGATTGCAAATGCCAACCTATGGCGTGAGCCCAGCAACAGCACTTGTTTCATAAGGTCTCCCGTGTTGGCTAGCCCACACAATTCATATTTTTCTTTATTTTTATTTATATTTATCTATACTACTATATAAATCATTTGGGACCTTCTTAAAATAGTAAGACTGAAAATTCAGACTTTTTACCTACTAAATAAAACAAGTTGTTGATATTTTCATCAATATTAACATTTTCTAACAACCTTTTGTAATAATATTTTTTCTTTTAAATTAAAAAATCTTTTTATTTATTTATTATTTTTATAATCTAATTTCACTATACTTTTAAAATTTTTGTGTTTTTTAATTCGATATTCATTTTGATATATTTTTGTTAACTTTTAGTATTTTTCAATTTTAGTGGGTTTTTAATTCGATTTTTTAGAATTTTACAATGAGTAAGAGACTAATATTTGTTGGTCTCAAAATTCGTTATTAAGTACTTACCGTCGCATTACGCGAATACCGTTCTCGTTTAATATTTATGGTTTAAATCATATGTTGTTGAAATGACACTAGGATACATAATGCTTTTACGATATTGATATTCTCTAGAGTTGATGTAAGACATTAACTTATGATGATGTTAATTTGGTTTAAAGATATGCACATCATTACGTAAATTACACGCATCATTGCATTGCATTTAAAGTGTCTAATGCAAGACTCTCATATTACGTTTGCATTATAACGTAATTTACTGTACTTTGTGTAATGCTAGCAACATTTGTAATTGTCGCAATTTAAAATTTAAGTCATTATCAAAATTAAACTATATAAAAAATACCTGCATATTTTAATTGCCTTTTAAACAAAAACATGTTAAAACACGTCCAAAGCAAACACAATAACGAAATTTTAGTTATGTCAAGCTTCACTTTCAATTTATTTGTTATATAAATGGATTATTGGCATACATTCAATATGCTAATAATTTATTTTGTAAATTTATTGCATTTATTTAATACTTGGTGAAATATATCCTGTATAATTTTTTTTTTTACTTTTCTTAATATTAAACGCATCATGTTTAAGTGCGTTTGCATTCCCATCACACAATAATTTTTGAAACATTTAGCACATTGGATCATAAACGTATTTTAAGGAGGTGCTACTAGAATAAGTCTATTATGTGCAAGGGTGAGTGCATGTTTTTTAGTTAAAGGAAACTGGTCATATTTAAGACAAAAAGTTATTTATATTACATATAGAGAAAAGTTATTTTGGAGCCTTGTTTTTTGTTGGAAATCAAGGGACAAATCTCCACCTTTCATTTAACTTTGATTCTAAGGGTGGAGATTAATCTAAGATTTAATTTGTCAAAACCTATTTTTATGTCTAATTAAATAAAGTATTCTTTTAATCGTTCATTTTACTTTCTTTTTTTTCACACAGTGAAATGTGTTTTCAGAATTCTCTCTCTTCATTTACATTACCACCATGCCACCAGTCGCCATCACCACACCACCGGCCGTCAAATCCATCCTGAAACCCTAACCACCACCGTCAAATCCATCCTGAAACCCTAACCACCACAATCACCTCCGTAGCAAACCCCTAAAAGTGATTGATTTTCTACTTGTTTTGTTCAAGATCTCTTGTTTGCTTCTCATAATCATCTATAATCATCATCGTAATCCTCATCTATCAAATGCCTCTGCCACGTCATCAAACCACCACAACCGTCCGACCAGATGGATAATGGAGATGTTAATGATGAAGTGTTGTTGATTGATCTTTTGTATCAGAAGAAGGAGATAACTGACATGGTGTTTAATTGAATGAGGGGTTTTGAGTGTTTTTCTTTCAGTTACGTTTATGAAGCACGTGAGTTGTTGAGAAAAGTTGGTGAGGTAGACGGATGTTCACCGGATGTAGTGTCGCTACACGTTACTGTGTAATGTCATCAGTGATATTTTATCACCGGTGATATTTTTATTGTTTTATCACTAGTGAAGTATCACTAGTAATAAACCAATGAAATATCACGTTACTGTGTAATATCACCGGTGATATTTTTATTGTTTTATCACTAGTGAAGTATCACTAGTAATAAACCAATGAAATATCACGTTACTGTGTAATATCATCGGTGATATTTTATCACCGGTGATATTTTTATTGTTTTATCACTAGTAATAAACCAATGAAATATCACGTTACTATATCACCGTTGATATTTTTATTGTTTTATCACAATAAACCAATAAAATATCACGTTACTGTGTGATATCACCGGTGATATTTTATTGTTTTATCACTAGTGAAGTATCACTAGTAATAAACCAATGAAATATCACGTTACTGTGTAATATCACCGGTGATATTTTATCATCAGTGATATTTTTGTTGTTTTATCACTAGTATAAACCAATGTATTGGGATGGAAGGCGGGGTTGGTATTTGGGATGGAAGTCGGGGTTGGTCTGAACTGCTGAGGGTGACCCATCTGCTGCTGCTATTGTGACCACCTACCTTCATCAGATTTCAAAGCACTTTCAACTTCAATTCTTCTTTTAGGCGTTTCATCAAACACCTTATCATCACCAATCAGACTTATGAATCGGTTCGTTTTTAATCGATTTTTTTCAGGGATCGGTTGATTTAATGGTTATTTCTTCCATTTGTGTGTTTATTTCGTGATTTGCAAGGTTAATTTGTGTAGGTTTATGGATTTTTTTTGTTAGAGTTTGTTGTAGAGAGAGGGTTTGATGTAGAGAGAGAGAATGTTTGAGATCTGTGTGTTTTGTTTTACAGAAATGAAGGGTTGGTGAGATTTATAACATATTTTTCTTTTTGGTCCCTCGGTCTTCTTTTTATAAATTGGCAATTTTAGTCCCTCCGTGTTTTTTATCATTTGATCTGGTTCCTCCCAAATGGATGGTCCAGATTGAGCCCTTGGTTTCCACCAAAATACAAGATTCTTTAATAACCGGACTCATTACATATAAAAAAGATTAGTATTTTTCTCATATTAATTATTTAAGTAGTACATATTTATATACATATTATATAAGTTATATATACTAAAAATTTAAGTATTATTGTAATATTTAAGTAACACAAATATATATGTACATTGTACAAACTAATATAGCATTCCGGTTACAAAACTTGAAGTGAATGCCATCATTATGATTATCTTCATTATTTATTTAATAAAAACATGTTCAAAAATAATTAAAGTTCATTAAATGGCTCTCAATCCATTTATTTACTAAATTTTTCGTCATGCGTAAAGTTGTTATAAAAAAAATGTAAATGAAAAATATCACTCGCCAAAAGTATGATTAGAGAGTACCCGCCGCTACATTGCGCGAGTACACTGCTAGTACTAATAAAAAAGGCTCGATGTAATGAACTAGATTGATTAGGGTTCGTTTGGTACGACATAATGAAATGTCTAAAAAATGGAATGCACGACGTAATGAGTGATTCCTTATAATGCGTCATTATATTTCATAACCGTAAACAAACAATATTTTTTCATTCCATCGTAATAATCTTTTCTATTCCCTCTTTCTTACGCCATACCAAACATTATGTAAAAATGACTCAGCATCCACTAATTTCAGTATCGACTGCGCTTCTGATCATGTGTAATAACTAGGTGATGATTATAATATGATTTACCAATAATAATACAACAAAAAAGATAAGACAGGGGTCCAAAAATTTGAAGTATTTGGTGTTTACTATAAGCAAATTATGTTACATTTTAATATGTGGCTGTATGTACATGGTCGACATTTCGCCATGTGACATGTCGATGTCACAATTGGGTCATTTATTTATTTTATTTCTCGAATATTCAACGTGGATCGACTTAAATCAGTGAATCTTTTTTTTTATATAGAAAGTTGACAAATTTGCAATGTAGTATGTAATCTGATAGCTTATAATATTGGCTTTATCAAACAACACTAATATGAACCTGTTTATTTTGATCTACTTATCTGGACATATATGGTTCCACCTTTTCTAAAAGTTTTGTTTGTTAATTAAAAAGTATGTAAAAGTTGTAATGATTCTGGTGAAAACAAAACCAAATTGAATTACCCATACTACTAAAACGTGTGCAACAAGTAGGATGTAGCAAATGATGAGTAAAATCATAGCTGTTTTGACTCATAATATACTGTTAGGTTAACTACAAAACAGCCAACACATATCTTAGTTCATCTTTGCCAGTTGACGAGGCCGTTTTTCGAGAAGTGTAAGAGGTGTCATCGCACAGGATTAACGTTTTGATGAAGGCCACCAAATTTTATGCTTTTATGTTATATATATAAGTATTATGAGGTTCGAGTTTAATTAGTTTCATGCACTATTTATACATGTGTATTTTGGGTGTTTGTTTAAGAGCCTGTTGATAGCATGGAGCCACCAAAATCAATGAGACGATCGTCGTGAGTCGCGACAACAAACAACAATAACAAGTAATCATGCCGGATCATGATACATATGTTGGACACTGTAGATGACCTTACCTGATAATATGAATCTAAAGAACTGATTGACACACTTTATTTTTTTAATTAACACATATTGACGTTTGATATGCTAAAACACATGTATATATCATCGGTATAAGATCTTCTGCATGCAAAGATCCTACATAAGATCCAAATCATTTTTTCTTTACAGTATCGTAAAATCGTAAGATCATAAGATTAAGATTGGGATATTAACAACCTTGTTCACAACCACTATCTAGGAAAAAGAGTTACATTTGAAATTCGAGTGTACATATAACTCACCAAAATGAAAATATAATTTTGACGACCAAGAGCAATTACATGGTCACTATCTAATAAGCAATCATTAATCCTTAATTAGTAAATAAATCACACATGCTGGCACATTTGTTGCAAATTTTGATCATATTTAGTACTAAATAAATCAAACAAATGACTGATCATATTTCTTTATTCCACAATAATTGTCATTAAACTTATCATATGTGTCCTTAAAATCTATCACTTTCATATAATGGAAACCATGTGAAAACACAAAAAAAAGCTAATATCTTCCATATAATCTACCTATAAATATGGTATCACATGCTTCTTAGTATACATTGTCTTGAATATAAGTGAGTGGTGTAACTTTGTGTGAGAAATGATGTTTGATCAGAGCAAGAAAACGAAGGTTTTCATCGAGAAGGTGAAGGGATTTCCGGGTTACGTATGTCGTAAAACGTTAAAAGTTGGTCGAGATGATCCAAGAAGGGTGATCCATGCACTTAAAGTCGGGTTCTCTTTGACGTTAGTGTCGTTGTTATACTTGCTAGAACCATTGTTTAAAGGGGTCGGACAGAATGCGATGTGGGCTGTCATGACTGTTGTCGTCGTGCTTGAATTCACTGCTGGTAAGTTTTTTTTATAAGTACAGTATAAGTGCTGTTGTCCGAAATGTGTTCATCTGTTAATTTGCAGTTTTTCTTGATAGTATACTAATCATGCTGCAAATTTCACAGGGGCGACGATATGCAAAGGGCTAAATAGAGGATTTGGGACGTTATTGGCAGCGACGTTAGCCTATTTATTCGAGTTAATAGCTAGGGAGTATGATCAGACCTTTCGTGCTTTTTTCATTGGAGCTTCGGTTTTTCTAATAGGTAACGAAACTATGTAATTTATAATCGTTACTGATATGTAAATTTAATTTAGGAGTAACATATCATTGAGTTTAAATGGTTTTATTTCACTTCATTTGGCAGGCACAGCAACAACATTTTTGAGATTTTTCCCGAGAATAAAAAAGAATTATGATTATGGTGTACTAATATTCCTCTTGACATTTAACTTGATAACGGTATCAAGTTATCGTGTCGATGATATCCTAAAACTAGCCCACGGACGTATCTCCACCATTGCGATCGGCTGTGGTGTTTGTATGGTTATGACTCTTTTCATTTTTCCCCACTGGTCCGGAGAAGATCTTCATTATTCTACAGTTTCCAAAATCGAAGGGTTAGCGAAAGCAATAGAAGGTATATACACATTAAGTTTTGAGATATTCTCATTCATGAGCCTAATAAGTTTCTTATTGTAGCTGATCTTTTAAACACATTGCAGCTTGTGTCGATAAATACTTCAAGGACGACGAAACAGATATAGAAATAGATGAAACCACGGAAGATCCTATTTATAAAAACTATAAGGCTGTTTTAGACTCAAAATCAACCGACGAGACCCTTGTAAGCCAGTTATTTTGCAACAAATTTAAATTTGCAAAAATTATTATTCGACGAGCTAATGTGATGCATAATGATTTCAGGCACATCACTCAAGCTGGGAGCCACGACACTCACTGCATTGTCACAAATTTCCGGGGCAACAATACGTGAAAGTAGGAGGTGTTCTTCGTCATTTTGGATACGCGATTGTTGCTCTACATGGTAATCTACAAACTGAAATTCGGGTATGATTTTTTTAACATTCTGATATTTTTTTATTTACAACTTGCTAAATAATTTGTAAAATTGTTGGGATGTGATTATTGTCCATGAGGGAAGATTCGTTTTGGCATATGTAGTACGACATGATTCAAATAATTAGTTCCAGATTTGTGCGTTATCAGATCTCTAATTCAATATGTATTCTTTCGATAGAGTATAATATATTGAGAAACACTCTAATAATAGTATGTGCAGATTTATGGGTATCGATACTCTAGATATGGTATCATTTATTCATAGTGCGATTTAAAGTAAGGGACTTGACCAATGTTCAAAGTCGAGTCATCCTATCGAGATTATAAAAGGGTATCTTGTTATTGCAGTTGTGATTAGTTTATCAGCACTAGTCTCAAGTACATTAGATGTAATCTTACCTTTAGCCGGACTGCATTATTATATAATGGCTTATCATTGGTCTCATGTTGTTGTGAAAAAGTTTAGAAAATTAAAATAAGTTCGACAAATGTATTTTAATCTATTTGTTATGCTAAGTGTTTTGATCTTTTGAGAATTTTATTTATGGAGTTTTATCCTCTAAATATGTTCTGGCTGGCTTTGCTTGTGTAGACTCCAAGATCAGTGCGACTGCTATTCAAGGATCCATGCATTCGCCTCGCATCAGAAGTAACAAAAACTTTAAACGTGCTTGCTGCTAGCATAAGAACCAGACGACACTGCTCACCAGAAATTCTGACAGAACATCTTCAACGTGCACTACAAGACCTCAACAACGCTTTAAAGTCCCAACCAAGGCTCTTTCTGGGACCCGATGCCCCAAACAGCACCCCAACACGGCTAGCACTAATTGCCGCAACAGGACACCAAAGATCAGAAAGTCCCTTTGCGAGAATGATCAGTACAGACTCGCCCACCGTTCCAAAGGGTACTCCCACCAAGGCTGAGAAGCGTGTTTTAAGGCCAACTTTAAGTAAACTTGCTATCACGAGCTTAGAATTCTCAGAAGCACTTCCATTTGCAGCTTTCGCGGCTTTATTAGTTGAGTTGGTAGCTAGACTTGATCTTGTGATCGAGGAAGTTGAAAAATTGGGACGGGTGGCTTGCTTCAAAGAGTACAAGCCTGAAAATGATGTAATATTGGATGTCCCTAGACCGTCAAGGGAAATCAATCTTACTACACCTGCAGGGGCTGAATGATTTGAAGCACGAGTGAGACCATCGAGTTAGTAAAAAAGACTGTGATCTACTCATTTTTTGGTTGTGAACGAGCCGGTTAGATATAGATATATGTCATATACTGTCGTATTTTTGTTTGTGTTGCGGGTACTTGTATCTTATATAAGAAGAGTTTTGTCCGACCAATGTGCATAAAAACGAGCTTCGACTCTATAATAAGTTGGCTACGAAATACTGCGAAATTATTTTTCACATGAAGCGTGCCGCGGTATGTCAAGCTTTATCTTAGTACGAAAAGGTTAAGGCTCTATAGATCAACAATTTCTGATGTTATAAATATGTAATTTAGCATTTCTATTAGCAAGGATTTGCCAAAAAGTAAATAAAAAAGAGAGGGCCCAACCGGGTTCGAACCGGTGACCTCTTGATCTGCAGTCAAATGCTCTACCACTGAGCTATGGACCCGTTAATGTTTATTAGTTCCATTAGCTAATACTAAAGTGACATAAGTTTTTATAAAAGCTTATTTATATTTTCTTTTTAGTAAAGGCTTATGTATATTTACGAAGGTCGTAAATATCGCTCGACAGTCGATCACCGTCAAACGATATATCGTCTTGACGGAGATATATCGGTTTCTCGACGGGTACTTTATATCACTATTTTATATATTTTTATTATTATTTTATATATTTTTATCACTATTTTATATATTTTTAATATTTATCTGAAATTCTTATATATATTTTTATGATTTTATTACTGTATTCATTAGTTTTAGTTATATATCTTGTAAAATTTACATTAAAAAATAAAGACACAATAGAAAACAATCAAAATAGCAAAAGTCAACCGATTTTTTATCGATTTTGACTGATATTTGACCAAAACGCCAAGTTGGCCGATATGCTCCATGACACCAAGCAATATATCACCGATATATCGATCGCCATGACCGATATTTACAACACTGATATTTATGTCTTTCAAGACTCGGCCGTCTGGACAATCGAGTCTTTGAGGTTTGTCGTGTGTATTCGCGCTTATTAAATGGTTTTTGTAAGGTATGTTTTGGTTGTGAAGTTGGTTGTCTTATTACACTAAGTTAATGAAAAAGATGGATATAAAAAGAGCAAACTGATGTAACGATGGACATGGTAAATGCGATTTTAGAGTCTCCTCCTTATTACACCCGGCCTAACGATTAGATATTTTGAACTTTTTATACATAAATATGAACCAATGTAGTCATGTAGATGACCAAATTAAGTGTGGAGCCAATGATGAAAAGGGCATTTTCCATAAGGTCCAATTTGATGAGGATAAGATATATATATAAATCAGTGGATGCAATAAGCTACTACTTCAGCTAAACTTTTTGAATTATTGGCATAACTTTAACTATTTTTTGGGCATGGCTTCTTGCCTAGTTTCAAATTGTGTGTGCCTGTTTGGTTGGAACATTGGCAAGAACAAAACCAATGATAAAAAACCTCAACCCAATTACCATAATATTGATCTTCCTTTTCCTTCTTCTCTACTCAACAAAACATTCCTCAATGGTACTACTCTCTCTCATCATATTTTTTCTTTTTAAATTATACAGTACGTTGCGAGGTTGTAGTACTCATACAGCCCCACAACGTAATTGAGTCTTGAGGTGTAGTTCTAGACTTGAGTCTATATATTTTTTCTTGTTACTATATTAGGAGTCACACAAGTACTAGTATGCATCAAAAAGCAAAAAATGTGGTTTGTTTAGAACTTGTATAAAAACAAACATAACGCGAAAAGTATAACCTAAATTAGTGTTGCATGATCTTAAACAGGAAAGGAGCTAAAATGCTGCTACAAGGCAACATTAGATGGATTTAGCGCGACTTCATTTCACGAATGTAGCGACTTCAAAGGCCCGTGTGTCATAATTGGTTACACAAACGACTCGTTCAAGTTTGGAGCGTTTAATTCTGAAGGATACAGAAGCACGGATGATTACTACGACTCATTTGATCCATTCCTATTTTATTGGTCAGATGAAGAAGAGAAGAATGACCAGCCTATAGTTTTGCCTAAAGTTGGAGGTAGTGGTGCTGCTCTTTTTGATTATGCACGAGGCGGGCCTCAGTTTGGAGCCGACGGGCTCTTGATCGGGCCACCACTCGCACCTGTTATGGGTGGGTTTGCAGGGCCTGATACAAACTCGGGTGTTGGCGATTTGAGGCAAGCAAAATCAAGATTGGGGTTGTCGTATGCGAAAAGGGTGGATGGAAAAGAGTCTTTGTTTGGAGATGAGTACAGGGCTTCTCTCGATGAAGTGCTAGTTTTTTGTAATCCTCAAATTGCAAGCTTATACTAAAAGAGTCTTATTCCGAAAGTTGTACTTGTTTTAGCAGCTTGTACTTGCTTCTTTTGTAAATCCATTAGCCCCAAATCACTATAAATTTCTCCCAAGTGTTGGTACGAGGAACATACCACTGTAATAACCATTACCATGAAATCAAAATAAGAGAAAACTGTAATATATACCCTTTCTGAATAAGTATATCCACTTTTACTCCTCTTGATATACCAAGTAAAAAGGTACTATCAGTTCATGTAAGGTAAAAAACTGTTAATAACCGGTAATCTGAACCGGTCACCTTTTCATAATGTCGGGTATATATGATTCATTTGACGGTTCGACGGTTATGGCTATGGGCTCAACACTCGAAAACACGAGATATAGTGCGGGATTTGTGTCATCAAGTAACGTTTTTAAGAAAGACTCAAGCCATGATATAAAGTAGCTTATGCTCTAAAAAGGAATACTATACCTAACGTTTAAGAAAAATGCATTAATTACTGTTTTAATTTATACGAAATAAATTTATTTTTTTTAACTGCAATTGTGGCTACATGACTCCTAGCCCAGAAGGCGCAGCAAGCCCATACAACCAGGTTGGGTCCAGTCCAGCCCAGAAGGCAATGGCACCTTTCCCTTTACACACACGAAGAAGGAAACCCCTATTGCCCTAGACAAGACTCGAACTTGAGACCTTGCCTAAGAGGGTAAAACCTCCATACCGCTAGACCAGAAGGCTACTTACAGTTTTACCCTTTGATAATTAATTAGTGTACCTTTTAAAATTGTAAATATAAATTTGTACTAAAGGTAATATAGTACTTAAATTTTAACAAATCGAATTATTATTTTTAGAAGTGGACAATAATTTTGGGATAAACGAAAAAAGAAATGTGGACAATAATTTTGGGATGGAAGTAGTAGTATATGGAAGTTTATTGTTGGGAATCTAAGGGTGTGTTTAGTTGTGGAAAATTTTTCATATTTTTCTGTTTTCAAATTTCTAGAAAAGAGAGGAGTTTTCTTTTTCTAGAAAAGAGTTGAAAATTTAGAAAAGGGTAATATGGGGTTTTCCAATTTTCTATATAAATTTGGAAAATGAAAATTTTGGAATTTTAGAAAAATTTTGGAAAATGATGCTACTAAACAGCTTTTCTGTTTTTCAGTTTTCAAATGAAAAATTTTCTAAAAAAATGGGAAAATTTTCACCAACTAAACAGGGCCTAAGTTTGTTAGAATTCCCTTAGTCATAGATTTAAACTTAAATTAAGTTGTTTGATATTAACTTGCCTGTGCTTAGGAGACAGGCAAGTAACCCAAGACTCACAAAGTTCTAAGGGTCCGTTTGGTTTGAAGTGGGGTTTTACTTTGGGTGTAGGTTTATAAAGTAGGTGGTTTAGGTTTAGATTGGAATTTGGGGTTTATATATAATATTTGATCTAATATAGAAAGAGAAATAATATTTAAATATATATTAAAAATAAAAATATGATTTACTTATTCAAATATATTATATAAAATATAATAAAAATAATAATAAGTGGATACAAAGTTATGAGGCCCCACTTAAAGAAAACCAGTCAGAAAGGTAGGACATGTACTCGGGGATTATAAATGGTACATTTCATGGATTCAGCCTAAAGTTAAATGTGCATATTTTTCCACCAAACAATGGATTTTGCTTTAAGTTCTAATTTTAAAGACACAAAGGGCATACCAAACGCCCCCTAAGTCTCTGTGAGCAACCACATAGGAGTCTATGTCAGAGACATTGTCAAGGAAGTCGAAGATTACTTGAAGACATACTCATTGGCTGTGATGGATAACAGCCAAGATGTATTAGAGACTCTAAGTGGTTGAGTGTTAACAGGGGTGGCAATACCCTGTTAACGCTCAGTACACTTTGGACATACCTAAGTGTTTAGGCGGGAAGTTATGCAGCCTAAAGTACAAGCTATGAAGAAAAGGGAAACAATGTCAGCTCTGTTTCCCTAAAGTGTTGTGGCAGACTACCAAGAATAGAAGATCATCTTTTGACAGATGTCTGACATTGTTTGTTTTGTGTAGTCACCATTAACCAGTACTAGAAGTCAACCTCGTACCACTATAAATAGGATATGTAGGCTAGAGTTAATGTTGTTCACTTTATTAGATTACACACATTAACTCTTTAGAACTCACAGAACGAACAGCTGTGCCTGTGTTCTTGAGTTAGCTTTATTTTGTCCAAAGTGTACACAACACATTGTCCTCAAATGTGTTATCCATAACACATGTAATACTTGTTATACAATAATAAAGTAATACGTTTGAAAAGTATTTACTTGTGTTAATTATCTTTCTTAATCGTTTCAAGCTAGGTTTAGGGACTTTCAATTGGTATCAGAGCGGTGTTTGATATTAAAACCTTCATAAAAATCGTTTAAGTTTTATAATCAAGATCCACCATGCCTGAAACGAGCAACACCCAACACCACCACCATCGCTTTCTGGGAACAACATACTACCTCTTCCAACTTCACCAAGAGTAACCCCCACTCAAAATGAAGACGATCTTCCTCAACTTCTCGATTCAAGAGGTGGATCCCATGTTACCAACGTACCAGTGTTTGATGAAGATGACTTACAAGTTGGAAAAGTCATTTTCTTGTCTATCTAGATGGAATTGAACCATTTCTTCTAGAAATTCTAGAAAATGGACCATATGTTCCCATGACGCTTACCTCTACTGATGAGAATCCTCTTCCTAAACCTCTCAAGTAGTAGACTCCAGCTGATAGGAAATTGGAAAACCAAGATAAACGTATCAAAAGCATTATCATTTCCTGTCTTCCAAAACACATCATGAAATCAGTAATTCAATGTCCAACTGCAAAACAAATGTGGACAGACCTCATCCTAGGTCACGAAGGACCCTCTGAAACCAAAGAATCCAAGATTCAGGCACTCAGGCTTCAGTTTAATGCTTTCAAGGCACTTGAAGGTGAAAAGGTACAACAGACGTACACAAGGCTGAAGATTCTTCTCAACGACCTTGCTATGAATGAAGTCACCATTGCACAAGCTGAAGTAAACGCCACCTTTGTCAACAGCCTTCCCAGAAAATGGTTGAGCATGAATCAGACCCAGAGAGCCAATAACTCCATCAAGAATGATACGTTGGCTCAACTGTATGGAAAATACAACTATGAAGAAGGGCTGATAGATACCATATACAATCTGAGTCTGAAAGATTTGTAGTTCGGGGAGAAACATCCAAATCATTGATTTCCACCTCACACACTCACGACAACGATACAGATGTTGAATAAGACACTCGTAGCAGCCAAGAATTCATGACAGACCTTAATGCTGAGTTTCATGAAAGAGCTTTACTAGCTAATCAAAGAAGATTCTACAAAAGGTCAGGAAGAGTAGGATCAGCTAGTAAACAAACTGACAAATCCAAAGAGACTTGCTTTGCCCGTGGAAAACTTGGACATTTTCAAAAAGACTGTCCATCCACAAAAACATCCTCACCATCCTATCCTTCATCATTCAAACCTTACAAGTTCAAATCACAACAAGACAACTCATCTCACCAATCCAACTCCTCTGATAATGAGAAAAAGGATTACAAAAACAAATACAAGGCACTAAAGGCTGAGTTGGAACATATGAGTTTGAAGTTAGAATCTCTGTCGAAGAAGAAAGGGGTGATAAACGGACAGAGAAAGGGTTGCTAGCTGAAGCGTATGATTGGAATGATGAGCCGCTGACATCTGATGAAGAAGATGCTACCAGGGTCAGGGCATTTATGGCAATAGCTGAGGATGAACCTGCTGTTGGTAAAGGAGATGCTAGATCAGGACAATGGGTTGACATCACAATGAAAAAGGTACACATGCTTATCTCTATGTCTGAAAGTGATGAACGTAAACATGTCATTGATTATACCATAGTTGACTTATACTTTTTTTATGAACAAAGAAAGAACCTGCTTGATAAATTTCACTCTTTAAACATGAATTGTTGACTGCTAAGGCTGAATGTGAAACTTTAAAACAGTTTAACTATAAAAACTTAACTCTTCAAAATGAGGTTAATAAGTTGTCTTTAAGAAACAGCGCCTTAAATGATCAAGTAGCTGAACTACACAAGGTTATAGAAAAATGGTTGTGTAGTAGGTTCACTATTAGGGGTGTTCACGGGTCGGGTCGGTTCGGTTAGTTAGACGATTTTGACTATCCATCGCGGTTCGGTTAGTTAAAGTTACTATCCGTAACCGAACCGTTCAAGGCGGTTAACCGGACATACGGTTACCCGAAATGAGCGGTTACCCACGGTTCGGGTCACGGTTAACCATTAAATAAGTTTCATAAAGTTTTATTTTATAAATAATAACATGGTTTAGAACATAGAATGTCGTTTTCGTATAATTCAACGATATTAAATAGATAAAAATTATTTTGTTATAAAAAAGTGTATTAGAATATTCATAAATAACATATTAAATAAAAAATATTTATTCGATATTTATAAACTACGATCACATTAATTAAATTTACACATACATGTTTAATACATGTACTATAATTAGAATATTTAGTTAAAAAATTTAATGTATAATAAAAGTAGGGTACTAATACAATTAATACATGTACAATAATTTGAATATTTAGTTAAAAAATTTCAAGTATAATATGTGCGGTTCGGTTCGGTTAACCACGGATATCTAAAAATGAAAATCGTAACCGAACCGTTATAAGCGGGTTTTTTCGGTTTCGGTTTTTTTCGGTTTCGGTTTTTTCGGTTTCGGGTTTTTTCGGTTTCGGATTGAGCGGTTCGGCTCGGTTCGTCGGTTTCTCGGTTTTTTTGAACACCCCTATTCACTATAAATGAATTACTTGATGATGAAGTTCCAGCTGACATTTCTAGGGTTGTTACTGCTAAGAGAAACAAAATGAAGGCCCTTAAGAAACCCAAAGAGATTGTTTTCAAATCTAAAGAGACTATACATATGTCTGACCCACTTTTAGCTGATGTATCTGTCTCTGAAGAGGAAATTGATAACACTTCACTTTTACCATCTTTGCCTAAACTGTAACACCCCAAAATGTGATATGCGGAAGCGGTGAAGCTCGGGGGCTGTTACGTCATTGTATCATAGTTCAAGGTACAAGAGAACGACTCTAAATGAGACGTTTTATAAAAATACCTCGCTGAATTTATATAAAAGCATCAAAGTACAAAAGGTCTCAGTTTCAAAAGACAGCGCAGCGGAATATAAAAGTTTTAAACATCAACGAGATAACAGTTCAAAAGCATACGTAGATAAATGTCCGAAAATAGCCAAGAAATACATGCGGACTCCAAGTACTTCACACAGCATATACAAATCATCATCAATTACCTGAGATAAATGCTAAATTGGGTCAACATAAAGTTGGTGAGAATATAGGTTTCAAGTAAAAATTCATAGTAATTCGATTTTAGATTTCATTTCATGTACACATGCAACTATAGGAGATATAGTGCCAAGTGTAGGATAAATTGGGTGTTCACAATATTTATGATAGCTAAGCTCGTGACATCGAAACTAATGATCCAGTACACACAATAGATTGTATATATAAATTTTGCCCCAGTAGAGTACCTAGCCAAGATAACTCCGTTCACACAAATGGTATACACTCGTCCGGCGTCAGAATGCCCGAGTGGAGGTTGTCAACCCTCAATAGATCTATCCATATCATAAGAGCTTACTCCAACAGAGTAATTAACGATTCACGATAGTGGGGACTACGACTAAAGCAACTTAAGCTATCTCATAAACAGTGTTCACAAAACGTTCACAGAAATCTAGTTTTACTTGCGTCCAGAAGCAAGCATCGAAAGCATTTATCACATCCCAAAGTATTAAACATATAAAACAGTTTAATAGGGATCTATAGACTCACCTCAAGCAATGATTCAAACCGCACAAGTATGATCAAATAGTAGCGAGCAACTCTAGCAACAACCTAAATATAATACTATAGTTTAGGCGCTAGCAAATAAGTCACAATAGTTCGTCACGTACGTTACTCATCAATCGTATATATTATTTTGTTGTTAAAATCGTGACTTGTAAATATCATATCGTTGTAAACATTATAGTATATATATACTTAGGCAAAAATATTTATTTTTGACTCGACGAAATTTCGACAGCCTTTCGGCGTAAATTTTAATTTACCCAAATTTATCTTAATAAATTTTCCAACACGATTTCTAACGAAAATTCGGCAGCCTTTCGGCGTCACATAAAAATTTGCCATTTTTAGTAAGTACCCAAATCTCGTCCTAAAACCCCTAATTTCAACACTTTCTCAATCGCCAATGTTTCAATAAGTCATTTTCCCGCAATGGTATCAATTTCCACTTTCAACGCTCAAAGTTTTAACGATACACCAAGTATTCACATTTCGCGCTAATACCCTTTTACAAAACGAGTCCAACATTTATACATACCATTTAGTACCCATTTCGACACTTAAAACAACTCCGTTTAACTCGAAAACGTCGTTTCGACCACTTTAAAAATCTAGACAGCAAGTTAATTATAGTCTTTTTCACAAAAATTAAGTTTTCCGACAACGAAATTTAAACGACCATATCTTACTCATTTTAATTCCGTTTTTAGCCCATAATATATCAAAACGAAGGTAATAACTTATATTTTCATAATATCGTAGTAAACAAGTGACAAAACAATTTTTACGGCCCTCTATGCCTCTTACAAAATTCGGACAGAATGTACATTTTTCGTAAAAACCCGTTTTCGACCATTTTCAAGCGTACCCACTAGTAGTAACACTACTAGTTCCCTCCAATTATTCATAAACACACTCAAAATCAAAGATTTATCTTCAAGTCCACAAATCTAAAAATATACATTTTTATATTTTACAAGTCTTTCAATTAAATCATTTTCATGCATGGATCTAATGGATCCACACATAGTTTTCATAAATCTAAAATATTTCATGACCAAAAATAATTTTTATCTTTTTATTTCAAGAAAATAGTTGATGAGTAACATGCATGCATAGATCTACATAGATTATGCATGAAAAAGAATGAATCGAAAAAGGTTCAAGAAATAACCTTGAGTAACGACTCTACGTAACCACGACAACCCGATCCGCTCTAACCCACTAATAATCAACAAGAACCCAACTTCTATAAACTACCACCAAAACTTCTCAAATCAACAAACTAAGAAAACCCATTCTTCCTTATGCTTGTACAAACCCTAGGATGTATTTATTTTGTGTTAATTGTTCTTAAAATGAAGCTTCAAAAATTCAACAATGGTGGAAATGGTGTTGTGTTTGTGCCGTGTGTTTTAGAGAGAGAAGGAGAGTTGTGTGTGTGTTTTTTTTGTGAAATAAATAAGTGAATAATGTGAATTATTTGAGGTGAAAAGGGTTAATAAGTTAAAATGTGTAGGAAGGTGTAAGTTAAGCTCAAAATGGCAAATGAATAAAATTTGGTTTAGCTTGCATGTGGGTGAGTTGTTTGGCCGGTTATGGGGAGGGTCCCACAAGGTAAATAATTCAAAAATTTTACTATGGTAACTAGTTAGAAGGTTTAAGGTAAAAAGGTTAGTTAGTTTTGGGTAAATATCGAAAAGTATATAGTTAAGTTTAAAATTACGTAAAACTTAAAAATTTTACGAAATATATTAAATTTACGATTTTTCGACGAAAACTGATATTTTATAATTTATAAAGTATTTTATGCACGCTAACGACGGTTAAACGTAAAGCCGACGTAAAGTACGAAAACGCGATACGTTAATTAAATATTCACAGAAAATACGATTTATTACTATAAATAGCAAAAAATTACTAAAATACAGGCATATATAAACATATACAGAAATATTTAAATACGTTGCTCATGAAAATAAGATCACACTGTTAAAAACTAAACAGTTAAGCACATAATTCACAGATAACGAATAATCTCATGGATTATCGTCAATTCATTGACCGTCTCAGCATTTTGGTCAGATTCACAGAAAATGTTCAGAATAATGACTGAGCACAGTGTCAAGTCATTACTCGTCAGCAAACAGTTTTTTAGAAACGCGGGATAACTTCCCGGTTCCAACACAGTTAAATCACATAGTTGACTAAATAAAAAGTCAAAGGGTAAAATAGTCATTTTACAAAGTAGGAAAATTACCAGGTGTTACATCATCCCCTTGATAGAGAAGCTTTGTCCTCAAAGCTTAGGAGTGTCACGGGTTTAAGAGTTGTCAAAGAGTTGCGGATATTTCTTGCGAAATTGATCCTCACGCTCCCAAGTGAATTCAGGTCCACGTTTAGAATTCCACCTCACCTTGATGATCGGAATACGACTCTGCTTCAATCGTTTGACCTCACGATCCATGATTTCAACAGGTTCTTCGACAAATTGCATCTTGTCGTCGATTCAGAGTTCCTCCAATGGTATAACGAGTGTCTCATCAGAAAGGCACTTCTTCAAGTTTGACACATGAAAAGTGATGTGCACACGGCTCAACGCTTGTGGTAATTCGAGACGATAGGCTACGGTTCCAACCTTTGCCAGAATTTTGAAAGGTCCAATATAACGGGGGTTCAGCTTTCCTCGCTTGCCAAAACGTACCACGCCTTTCCAAGGCGATACTTTTAGCATCAATCTGTCTCCCACTTGAAATTCGAGAGGCTTACGTCGAACGTCGGCGTAACTCTTCTGACGATCACGGGCTGTTGAATTCGGCTCTTGATTTGAACAATCTTCTCAGTCGTTTCACGAATGAGTTCAGGGCCAGTGAGTTGACTATCCCCAACCTCACTCCAACACACAGGCGAGCGACATTTACGACCATACAACGCTTCAAACGGTGCAGCCTTAGTACTGGTATGATAACTGTTGTTGTAAGAGAATTTCACTAGAGGCAAATGTATGTCCTATTGCTTCCCAAAGTCAAGCACACATGCACGCAACATGTCCTCCAGCCTTTGAATAGTTCTCTCACTCTGTCCGTCAGTCTGCGGGTGATAAGCAGTACTCATATCCAATTGCGTACCCAACGCTTTCTGAAGTGATTTCCAGAACTCTGAAGTAAATCTACCGTCTCTATCGGAAATTATCGAGATCGGTATCCCATGTTATGCGACTACTTCCTTCAGATAAAGTCTCGTAAGCTTATCCATTGAATTATCTTCCTTCATAGCCAAAAAGTGTGCAGATTTCGTAAGTCGATCCACAATTACCCAAATTGTGTCATATCGGTTTGTCGTTTTAGGTAACTTAGTTATGAAATCCATGGTTATGTTTTCCCACTTCCACATAGGAATTATAGGTTGAACCAACAATCCAGATGGCTTTTGGTGTTCTGTTTTCACTATAGCGCAAGTCAGACACTTCCCTACATACGTAGAGATTTCAGCTTTCATATTTGGCCACCAATATAGTTTCTTCATATCCTGATACATTTTGTCAGATCCTGGGTGAATTGAATACTTAGATTTATGCAACTCGTGCATAATCATGTCCCTTAGTCCTCCAAACCGTGGTAACCAACTTCTACCATTCAGACATAGTGTTTAATTAGTGCTTGTCTCCAATTTCTTAGTAACCATTCCTCCTAGTTTCTCAGCTTTAACATGTTCAGGCTTAAGGGCTTCGGTTTGTGCTTCACGAATTTGCACAGGTAAGTTCGGATTGACAATCATAGCTAAAGATCTAACTCTACGTGTCATCAATTGTTCCTTTCTACTTAGCGCATCCACCACTACATTGGCCTTCCCAGGGTGGTAGCGGATTTCACAGTCATAATCGCTGAGCAACTCAATCCATCGACGTTGTCTCATGTTCAGTTCCTTCTGGTCAAGAATATGTTGTAAACTCTTGTGATCGGTATAGACGACACACTTGGTTCCATACAAGTAGTGTCTCCACAGTTTCAAGGCAAATACCACCGCTCCTAGGTCCACATCGTGCGTAGTGTAGTTTTTCTCATGCGTTTTCAATTGACGAGACGCGTAGGCGATAACTTTCTTCCCCTGCATCAACACAGCTCCCAATCCTTTTGTTGATGCATCACAATAGACCACAAAGTCTTCCGATCCTTCTGGTAACGATAGAATAGGCGTACTACACAACATTTGTTTCAACTTCTGGAATGCTAATTCCTCTTTATCTCCCCATTCGTATTTCACCTTCTTTTGAGTCAACTTCGTCAATGGTTTCGCGATCTTCGAGAATCCCTCGATGAATCTTCGGTAATATCCGGCGAGTCCTAAGAATTGGCAAATTTCAGTCGGTGTCGTAGGAGCAGTCCACTCCCTAATTGATTCAATCTTGGCGGGATCGACATGAATCCCCTTTCTATCAATAACGTGACCTAGAATTGTACTCTTGGTAACCAAAAATCGCACTTCGAGAACTTAGCGTACAATTCCTCCTTCTTAAGCAATTCCAATATTATCTTAAGATGTTCCTCATGTTCTTTCTCATTCCTTGAGTAAATCAGTATGTCATCGATGAACACAATGACAATCTTGTCCAAATACGGTTTACACATCCGGTTCATGAGGTCCATAAACACAGCAGGTGCGTTTGTCAAACCGAATGGCATCACTTGGAACTCATAGTGTCCATACCTAGTCCTAAAAGCAGTCTTTGCAACATCTTCCTCACGGACTCTCAATTGGTGATAACCAGACCTAAGGTAAATCTTCGAGTAAACGCTCGATCCTTGCAACTGATCAAACAGGTCATCTATCCTAGGTAACGGGTAACGGTTCTTGATGGTAAGTTTGTTCAACTCACGATAGTCGATACACATCCGAAAACTCCCATCCTTCTTCTTTACAAATAATACTAGAGCTCCCCAAGGTGAAGAACTCGGTCTTATGAATCCTTTATCGGTCAACTCTTGTAGTTGCGTCGCTAGTTCTTGCATTTCCGATGGTGCTAAACAGTAAGGCGCTCGAGCAACAGGTGCAGCTCCCGGTATTAAATCGATCTGGAATTCAACTTGTCTGGCCAGCGGTAATCCAGGCAAATCTTCAGGAAAGACTTCCGGAAAATCCCGTACAATAGGTACATCTTCCAACCATTTTTCTTCCGTCTGCTTTTCAGTAACACAGGCTAAAAATACATGGCAACCTTCTGACAACAACTTCTGAGCCTTGATACGCGAGATAATGTTCAGTCGTGACTTCCCTTTTTCGTTACTTGTATCCCCTTGTACCTCCAAAACTTCATCACCGAATGGTAAACGAACGATCTTCTCGTCACATACAATCGTAGCAAGATATCTCGACAACCAATCCATTCCGATAATCACGTCAAAACTCCCTAACTCAACAGGCATAAGGTCTATTACGAAAGGATGACCTAGAAGATTTAAAGTGCATCCGCGAAGTATAGTGTCGGCTTCTATCAACTTTCCATTAGCTAACTCAATAGTGTACTTAGTGTCTAAGGGCGAAGGGGTCACATCAAGTAACACACTAAAAACAGTCGACACAAAACTCCTATCGGCTCCAGTATCAAATAAAATAGAAGCATAACGACCATTGAGAAGGAACGTACCCGTCACGACGTCAGGGTTTTGTTGCGCTTCTCCTCCTCCTATCACATAGACCCTTCCACGAGCTTCCCCAGCTTTAGCAATCTTTCCTTGGTCCTTATTCTTTTTCTTTGGGCACTCATTGCCGTAGTGTCCCTTTTGCTGACATTCAAAACAAGTAACGTTGGCTTTCGGGTTGGGTGGTGACTTACAGTCTCTAGCAATGTGTCCATTTTTCTTACAGTTGTGACATTGTACATTACATTGTCCACTATGGTGACGCTTACATCGGTTGCACAAAGGTAACCTCCCACTGTATACTCCCTTTTCCCCAGTACCAGCAGTGTACGCCTTCACGGTTTCTTGCCTCTTATTCGGATAGTTCCCATGGTTGTTCCTTTGGTTATTCCCCCATTTTCTCTTGTTGTCTGCGGCATTCCCAGCATTTGCTCAAACAACTTGGTCCATCAGACTGTGAGCCATCCTTATAGCATCACTAACTTTTGTCGGTCCAGACGATGTCACATTCCCTTGAACTCTACTAGGTAAACCCCAAAAGTAGCGCTCAACCTTCTTTTCTTCATCTGGAACCATTCCAGGACATAGCAAACACAACTCTTGGAACCTCCTAGTGTACGCACCAATGTCATTGTTCTTCACAGTCAGGTTCCACAATTCAATTTCCATTTTCTGAATATCATTACGAGGACAGTATTCCTTAGTCAACAACTTCTTAAGTTCCTCCCAACTCATTCCATACGCCTCCTCGGCTCCAACCGTCTGCACATGGGTGTTCCACCATGTCAACGCTCCAGTAGCTAAAGTACAAGTAGAATAAGTCACTCGGTTTTCAACAGTACATCCACTGACACGGAACACAGATTCCATCTTTTTAACCCAACGAGCTAATCCAACAGCTCCTTCAGTACCATTAAAATTCAAGGGTCACAACTCCTAAAGTCCTTGTAAGTACACGGCTTAGGCGGTCGATTGTCAACATCGTCCGGCGGTGCTTGGTTCATGTTGTTGTTAGCTTGGATGTTTGCCAATGCAGCGGTCACTCGTTGTGTAATTAGTTCTTCCAATTGTTCATCAGTCATTCCGTTACGTGTGTTCACCATTGTTTCTCTGCGTTAAGACAACAATGTAAATAAGGTTCAAGCACGAATATACACGTTATATATTTCTTATGCTAAAATAAAATTCAGAATTTAACAATACAACAAACATAGAAAGGATAGTCACTGATCAAAGTCATAAAGTTAAATTCCCATTCATAATCAAAATATCTAGTACATAGTCATAAAATAAGAGTTTTGATTAAATACCAAAGATCAAAACAAAACCAAAAATAACACCAAAAATGGTGATTGAATTAGAATCAGACTATAGATGTAATCGAAATGATAAGTGATAGTATGCGATGACATATCCTACAACAACCATTCACACGTTAGAGCAGTTGTAGGGTATGTATGAAATAATCATGTATAGAAATTAAAGCATGCAAATCAACGAAATGCATATGTATATAGTACATATTACGTATTACATAATATATATTACATATTACTTATAGTGTTATCCTACGTAATACATTACGTAGTACACATATGTATACAAAGTAACAAGTAGCCACATCGGTTATAGTCTAGGCCTAAGATGCAAACCTAGTTCTCTATAACCAAGGCCCTGATTACCAAATCTGTAACACCCCAAAATGTGATATGCGGAAGCGGTGAAGCTCGGGGGCTGTTACGTCATTGTATCATAGTTCAAGGTACAAGAGAACGACTCTAAATGAGACGTTTTATAAAAATACCTCGTTGAATTTAAATAAAAGCATCAAAGTACAAAAGGTATCAGTTTCAAAAGATAGCGTAGCGGAATATAAAAGTTTTAAACATCAACGAGATAACAGTTCAAAAGCATAAGTAGATAAATATCCGAAGATAGCCAAGAAATGCATGCGGACTCCAAGTACTTCACACAGCAGATACAAATCATCATCAATTACCTGAGATAAATGCTAAATTGGGTCAACATAAAGTTGATGAGAATATAGGTTTCAAGTAAAAATTCATAGTAATTCGATTTTAGATTTCATTTCATGTACACATGCAACTATAGGAGATATAGTGCAAAGTGTAGGATAAATTGGGTGTTCACAATATTTATGATAGCTAAGCTCGTGACATCGAAACTAATGATCCAGTACATACAATAGATTGTATATATAAAATTTTCCCCAGTAGAGTACCTAGCCAAGATAACTCTGTTCACACAAATGGTATACACTCGTCCGGCGTCAGAATGCCCGAGTGGAGGTTGTCAACCCTCAATAGATCTATCCATATCGTAAGAGCTTACTCCAGCAGAGTAATTAACGATTCACGATAGTGGGGACTACGACTAAAGCAACTTAAGCTATCTCATAAACAGTGTTCACAAAACGTTCACAGAAATCTAGTTTTACTTGCGTCCAGAAGCAAGCATCGAAAGCATTTATCACATCCCAAAACATTAAACATATAAAACAGTTTAATAGGGATCTATAGACTCACCTCAAGCAACGATTCAAACCGCACAAGTATGATCAAATAGTAGCGAGCAACTCTAGCAACAACCTAAATATAATACTATAGTTTAGGCGCTAGCAAATAAGTCACAATAGTTTGTCACGTACGTTACTCATCAATCGTATATATTATTTTGTTGTTAAAATCGTGACTTGTAAATATCATATCGTTGTAAACATTATAGTATATATATACTTAGGCAAAAATATTTATTTTTGACTCGACGAAATTTCGACAGCCTTTCGGCGTAAATTTTAATTTACCCAAATTTATCTTAATAAATTTTCCAACACGATTTCTAACGAAAATTCGGCAGCCTTTCGGCGTCACATAAAAATTTGCCATTTTTAGTAAGTACCCAAATCTCATCCTAAAACCCCTAATTTCAACACTTCTTAATCGCCAATGTTTCAACAAGTCATTTTCCCGCAATGGTATCAATATCCACTTTCAACGCTCAAACTTTTAACGATACACCAAGTATTCACATTTCGCGCTAATACACTTTTACAAAACGAGTCCAACATTTATACATACCATTTAGTACCCATTTCGACAATTAAAACAACTCCGTTTAACTCGAAAACGTCGTTTCGATCACTTTAAAAATCAAGACATCAAGTTAATTATAGTCTTTTTCACAAAAATTAAGTTTTCCGACAACGAAATTTAAACGATCATATCTTACTCATTTTAACTCCGTTTTTAGCCCATAATAAATCAAAACGAAGGTAATAACTTATATTTTCATAATATCGTAGTAAACTAGTGACAAAACAATTTTTACGACCCTCTATGCCTCTTACAAAATTCGGACATAATGTACATTTTTCGTAAAAACCCGTTTTCGACCATTTTCAAGCGTACCCACTAGTAGTAACACTACTAGTTCCCTCCAATTATTCATAAACACACTCAAAATCAAAGATTTATCTTCAAGTCCACAAATCTAAAAATATACATTTTTATATTTTACAAGTCTTTCAATTAAATCATTTGCATGCATGGATCTAATGGATCCACACATAATTTTCATAAATTTAAAATATTTTTTGACCAAAAATAATTTTTATCTTTTTATTTCAAGAAAATAGTTGATGAGTAACATGCATGCATAGATCTACATAGAGTATGCATGAAAAAGAAAGAATCGAAAAAGGTTCAAGAAATAACCTTGAGTAACGACTCTACGTAACCACGACAACCCGATCTACGCTCTAACCCACTAATAATCAACAAGAACCCAACTTCTATAAACTACCACCACAACTTCTCAAATCAAAAACCAAGAAAACCCATTCTTCCTTATGCTTGTACAAACCCTAGGATGTATTTATTTTGTGTTAATTGTTATTAGAATGAAGCTTCAAAAATTCAACAATGGTGGAAATGATGTTGTGTTTGTGCCGTGTGTTTTAGAGAGAGAAGGAGAGTTGTGTGTGTGTTTTTTTTTGTGAAATGAATAAGTGAATAATGTGGATTACTTGAGGTGAAAAGGGTTAATAAGTTAAAAAGTGTAGGAAGGTGTAAGTTAAGCTCAAAATGGCAAATGAATAAAATTTGGTTTAGCTTGCATGTGGGTGAGTTGTTTGGCCAGTTATGGGAAGGTCCCACAAGGTAAATAATTTAAAAATTTTACTATGGCAACTAGTTAGAAGGTTTAAGGTAAAAAGGTTAGTTAGTTTTGAGTAAATATCGAAAAGTATATAGTTAAGTTTAAAATTACGTAAAACTTAAAAATTTGACGAAATATATTAAATTTACGATTTTTCGACGAAAACTGATATTTTATAATTTATAAAGTATTTTATGCACGCTAACGACGGTTAAACGTAAAAACGACGTAAAATACGAAAACGCGATACGTTAATTAAATATTCACAGAAAATACGATTTATTACTATAAATAGCAAAAAAATACTAAAATACAGGCATATATAAACATATACAGAAATATTTAAATACGCTGCTCATGAAAATACGATCACACTGCTAAAAACTAAACAGTTAAACACATAATTCACAGATAACGAATAATCTCATGGATTATCGTCAATTCATTGACCGTCTCAGCATTTTGGTCAGATTCACATAAAATGTTCAGAATAATGACTGAGCACAGTGTCAAGTCATTACTCGTCAGCAAACAGTTTTTCAGAAAACGCGGGATAACTTCCCGGTTCCAACACAGTTAAATCACATAGTTGACTAAATAAAAAGTCAAAGGGTAAAATAGTCATTTTACAAAGTAGGAAAATTACCAGGTGTTACATAAACTCTCTGGAATTGAACCCAATAGCTCTTCTAGAGGAGCTAAAGCTGAACTAAAACCAGATGTTGAGACACCTCCAGCTAATATTTTTGTTGTACCTGCAAAACAATCTATTAAGCAAAATGTCTATAAGCCTGTCTCAACAAACCCTGTGAACAAAGTTGAATCCTCAACTGAAGAACACCTGTTTTCTTTGATGAAAGAAGTAGAACTCTTAAAAGAACATATTAAGCCTTTCGCTGAATGCTCTACTTCCCCTTAACCAAAGTCTATTCTAGGAGAACCCAAAGGTGAAAAAGTAATCAAATCTTATTGTAATGTGTGTAAAAATTCTCATCATATGACCATAGATCATGATAGACATATGGCTGTTAAGAGATCTCAGACACCATTTAGGGATAGACAACAGGCTACTAGGAGACCATCAGGTAACTACAGACCTTACCCTCCCAGTAAATATTATGGTTTCACAAACCACCACTCAGATGAGTGCAGGGACTTTCCAAGATGTGACGTCTGTGGAAGGTACACCCATGACACAACCAACTGTCCTTCACATCGTCACAAGTTCTACAGGAACTCAAGAGTTGCTGATCAGCAATTCAGGGAACCCACTGGAAAGTAGGTTCACCATAGGAACTAATCTGTTTCTATATATCTGTGTAGAAACATCTTAGGGAATCGGTCTGGTATCTAGATAGTGGCTGCTCTAGACACATGACAAGAATCAAACAATACCTGCACAGATATTCAAAAGAGCCTGGTCCTAAAGTGGTGTTTGGGGATAACTCTTCAGGCGACATAGAGGGATATGGCTCAGTTAACTGCAATGGAATAACGTTTACAAGGGTTGCATATGTGAATGGTCTTAAGCACAATCTCATCAGCATAAGCCAATTGTGTGATGCTGACTACAAGGTTTTGTTTACAAAGACTCAAGGAACCATATTCAACAAAAACAATGATGTGGTGTTAATTACACCAAGAAGAAGATATGGGTATGTCATCAACATGGCCTTTTGCTCAAAAGACAGCTCAAATTGTTTTCTGGCTAAAGCCTCTGAAAGTGTCAATTGGTTGTGGCACAAACGACACTCTCATATCAACTTCAAGAACATCAACAAGCTAGCCACACAAAACTTGGTTGCTGGTCTACCACTTGTGACTTTCACAAAAGACAAGACATGTTCAGCTTGTGTTTAGGGAAAGCATCTGTAACACCCCATTTTGATAATGGAATGTCACGCGTAATTATGGCGTGTCATCAAAGCATACAAGGATAAATGTATAAAACATTACATGACCATAGGGATAACCGGAATCAAACATCGGTTCCCAAACATAAGCCCAAAACATAATAAAGCAAAAGAAATGAATGAAAGACTAGACAAGCATAAGTATATGAAGGCAAAAAGGAAAAGAAGTCTCTAGCAGCTTCCATCCTATGCACGTCCTCCAAATGCTCGAATCTTTCCTAGGGTACATGCCGTTTTGGGACATGGAAAGGAAAGTAACGGCTGAGCAAAACGCTCAGTGCACGGATATAGACATAGTATGAATGACTAAGCATAATAAAGACTTAATAGCAGCGGAAATGTATAAGTCCTGGAAAACCTGGAACATGTTCATAAAACTGGTTCTATAGTTTGAAAAGCCTTATGTTTATCTTATGAAAACTATTTAACATATTTTACCATTAGCCAATATAGGTCATGAAAATCCACTGTGCATGAATACTTGGAGGGGTGACCTCATCATGCAAATTAGAGGGGTGATTGTAGTAAAATATGACCTTTAGGAAAAGGAAGTAAAAGTAGTGGTAAGCGTTAAGTGTCGATTTAGGAAAACCGAGCACTAATGGCCAAACAAGTTCGTTTCCCAAGGAGGCAAGTGCGTTGTGTTAAGAGTTGATATTGATTTGTGATTATATGATTGAGAAAGAAATGGGATTAGAAGAGAAAGACGGTTACGAAAACGAATTAAACTACGACGAAAAAGGCGAACACGTAAAACCGTAAATAGTACAAAAATTAAAATTTTAACCTAAAAATTCCTAAAAACTACTAAAAATCCCCAATAATATTCTAAGGGTTTACAAAAAATCCAAACTTGCTAAAACCTTTTAATTAATTAGATAATGACTTTTTAATGCTAATTAAAGCCCTAAAAATCACTTTTAATTATTAAAAAGCCTTAAACAAGATCTAATAGTTTGTAAACCTCAAAAATATCCTAATTAAGCTAAAAACTATTTTTAAAAATTTTAAAACCAAATTACACTATTTTTAAACACTTAAAAACTATTAAAATCTATTAAATCTTAAATTAATTCTAGAAATTAATTGAAAAGTCTAAAAAATATTTTGAAAGTGACAAAACTCCTAATTAAGTATCCTTAACCTAGGAAAAATGTAAAAACTAAAAAAAATAAAACTTCAATTTTTAATAATAAAATAATATTAAAATATTCAAAAAAAATCAAAGTTTATAAATAAATTCTAAAAAATTACCAAAAATCCTAAATAATGTAACTAAAACAAAAATGCAATCCAAATTTTCTGAAACCTATTTAATAATTTTATATTGAATTTTAAAGTTAGCTAAAAACCCTAAAATCCTATAAAATCAGAAATAAGCTAATTTGAAAACTTAAATAGCTGAAAACCTCAAAAGTATGATCAAAAACCTAAAAACTATTTTTTCAGATTTTAAATTACCTTTTACTATTTTTAAATGACTTTCTAAAAATTAAACTTAAAATAATCCTAATAAATTAATTAATAATGAGAAAAATATACTTTTTGCTCAGAAAAGTCAATCAACCTTAGAAAAACCTAGGAAAAATCTTAAACAGGAAAAAGCTTAAGGAAATAAGCTAGAAACAGCTTATTTACAAGCTGCTAATCAAATAAGCTATAAAACAAAAATCACTTAAGTATTTAATGAAATGAAACCTAAACGTAAAAAGCCATCTGGATCACTGGTTAACACGTTAGTCCTTGGAAAGCAAGGTCGCGTGTTTGAGCCCAGGCAAGGTGAGCTTTTTACAAACTTTTTTTTTTTTTTTACTTTTAAAACACAAACCAGTGACCTATTAACTTACAAAAACTCAATCACAATTCAAATTTAACCAAGATGAAGGCTTAGGAAAGCCAAAACGTGCCTAGTTTTGTTCAACTTTCTGATGAACACAAGGGTGTGTTCATTGAGTATCTTCACAAGTGAAAAGATGATCAAGAGGGCTAGATCTTGGTATATTGTTGATGATTTATGGACAATGGGGCACCCTTGTACTCTGTTGAGTACAAGGAGTCAACAAAAACACAAAATCAAGAATCACTTAGCCAAGAAATCACACAAACAACACAAGCAAGTATCTGATGAAGGCTTATGTGACTGATGAAAAAAATAACCTAGCTTACTTGCATAATAATGAGATTCTAGGTCCAATTACTTGCATACAATCCAATCACAAGGCACAAAAGCAGAACACAACCACGAAATACCCAATATCCTAGCAACTAACAAGATTTTATGGCAAAATTCTCACAAAATAAGCAGAACAAGGCAGTTGACTGTTTTTAGCTATATTCTCAAACTTTTAACATGCATATGTGTTCAAAACTTACCCAAACAAAAAGTCAAGCTCACAAACAACCTAATAATACCCTAATAAGTGTATAAGATAGATTAAAACACTAGATTAACTTCAACAGCCCTATGTTAAACCCTAATCCCAAACACACCTTTAAAATCTGAAATCAAATTTTTTCAAATAGAACCTAATCAAATGACTACCAAACTGACTCAAATGACTCTAAACATGCATAAATACCTAAAATGAGCAATTACTAACAGCTTAAACAAACAAACAACACCTTTCAAGAAAAATCACAAAAATCACATAAATTTCAGAAAACTAAAAAATGAAATAGGAAACAATAAGCTACCTTAAGGGTCCTACATCCAGGACCCTTAGTGGTTGAAAAACCACCTCCTTATAGGCTGGGGCCTATGCAAAACTTTGTTGAGATGTTGATGGAGTTTTACTTTAACAAAAATGGATGAAAATGTTCCTTGATTTGAACCTGCTAAGAGAGAACAAGGGAGTCTGTGTAAAAGCTTAAGAGCTTGCTTCTAGCTTATAGATTAAGCTAGAAGGAAACCTTAGCTTATGGGAAAGATTCTGATAAACTAAAAAAAGGAAATGACCAAACCAATGGCTATTTTAAACTTGGGTACCCACTACACCAGAACAAGCCATGGTGTTATGGACATATACAAGCTCAAATACCATCACACCAACACACTTAATCACCATTGTATCAGATTTGTATGAATTTTAAGATTTGAGAAAAAAGCTTAAAAAGAAAACAGAAACTTGGAATTTTGAAAACCTTTGCTGAAACTTAAACCAAACTCAACAAGAAATTAAATCAACATAAAATGTAAAAGGAACTCAATCTTTCTCATCAATAAACACTTAAACCATTTATATTCCTTAATAAACTGGATTTACAAAGCTTGTGAAAAAGGAGAAAAAATCAAGAACAAGAACTAAAATGCTAAGTCTTATGGCTTTATATAGCAGCCTACAGATCTTTCTAGATACTGAATAAAATATTAAACAGCTAAAACCCTAATGGTTTGAAAATCCCAAATTGCCCTTGTGTTCTTGACTGAAAATTGGGTCAAAAAGCTCCATGTGATATGCCAGCTCTCATTGTGATGTTTGAATGCATCTGAGACGTTGAAATGTCCTTGGGGACCAAGTGCTTCATCATACGTGTTGGTTTGGTCGGGTATAGGGTTTGGGGGAAAGAGACGTGTGCAGGGGAGGGGTCCACAACCACATGGGTGTGGGGATCGGTTGTGTGTGGGGTGAATAGTAAATCTGGAGAGGTTGGGGTAAAAACCCTTTGTTTTGGGTAAATTGGAGATTAGGGTTTATGGGATTAGGGTGGGTAAGCAGGTTGGGGTTTAATCTAAAATGGGATTAATTATTTTTAAATAAGTGTTAATGGGGGGAAAAGTGGGGGTTGACTGGTAGGTTTGACCAAGTATAAAATTTAAAAACTGGGCTGGACTTAGGTGGGTTTGGTTACGGGTTGGGTAGGGTTATGGGTATTTGGGTGGGTATTGTGACGTGTCAAAGGCTGGTTGGTGGTGAGAGTTTGTTGGTTTGGCAGAAAAGGCCCCCAAGCTTTCTTCATCTCTTCACTTTGTAATAAATGGCACAAAACTTCATTCTTTTGTTAATCAACTTTGGCAGATTTACACTTTTGGCACAAGTACTTTTATAAACTTTGAATAAGGACTAAACATGCAATTTCTTCAATATTCAAGGGCTGTTTTTGACATGTCTTCATATTTCAAGGCTTTGACTTGTTTGTTGACTTCTTGGAGGACCAATATTGACAATTTAGTTTTGTTGAGGGACTAAATTTGCCAATTCTTCAAAGTTAGGGGTCCTTTTTGTAATTTTGACAAACTTTAGGGACCAAACTTGTAATTATGAAGATACAAGGGTATAAAGTGTCAATTCTTCAAACTTGGAGGACCAATCTTCAATATTCTTCAAATCTTCAAGGGTTTTCTTTGGAAAATTCTTCATTAGGGCTTGGTTCATCGTGCGGCTTCGTTTCCCGTGTTCGTTTTTGCATGATTCTTGTGATCTTTTGTCATTTTCTCAATATCCGTACCTAAAATACACAAGCAACAAACACAAGCATATATTTGGGTATTTTGATGATATTTAATGCATTTTAAGCCCTATTTGGACGATGAGACTATGTATAAAAGCAGTCTCATCACTCCCCCATACTAAACCATTGTCGTGCCCTCACGCAATGCTAGAATAAAGTATCATAGCATCTCCAAAATTCAATTTTATTTACTTTATTGAAATGATAAACTAGCTACACTACTACTATTACTACTACTTGTGTTATAGACATAATGTATGATTTTCATCGCAAAATGGGACGTTTAGGTTCATAGAATAAGAACACATGAATGCTTCGTTAGAAATAATTTCATCATCCTCGATTTTCACCTTAATTCCATGCCAAGCGTGCAACGAGATCATTGTCATTATAAGTTAGTAATGCTAACACTACTCATATGCCCTAATCATGTACTCATCCTCCCATTATTCCTAAGTTGTATCTCTTATATTTTATTTTGTCTTGAATGATCACGAGGATACATTGTTTGACTTATGCGATAATAGAGATTTAGGTCTAAAAATAGAGTCCTAACGGTGTAACTAAGACCATCAAATCAATAACCCCTCCTAATAGACAACGATGTTAAAAAATTAAGTTGACAAGAAGAATCGATAAACACGGTTTTATAACGGTTTTGAACATGAGACTTATTACCAAGACTTTTATACGCCCCCTAACGGAAGGGCCTTATTATCTTTGATTTACCTCCATCTTTTATTCAACTTCGCCATGAAGCTTTTATTATGACTTCGGTCTTGCCTTGCCTTTTATTATCCGCCTCATCGGTGGTTTTATTAGCCAAAGACGTATATCCTCACGCTAAAGCGAATTTTGGATCTTTAAAGCTTCGAAGATTAAGGCTTGATTCACTTTCAATTTTTGCGTAGATTTTAGGCCTTGTGGGGCTTCAAATTGTTTGCTTGATTTAGGTGAGCACTTGAAATCTTATTATTGGGTGAAGCTTTCGATTATTCGGGTGCCAATATTTCAATACCGTGACGATGGCGATACCTTAATGTCTTCCCAATTTAATTACACGGAAGCTACTAGAAAAGACTAGAAACCCAACAATCCTAACTAAACCGCTAAGTCAATATTTATTAAGCAAAAAAAAAAATATTTACATGCGAAGGGAGAATAAGCAAACAACGAGAACACATGAGTTTTTGAAAGAATACGAGTACTCTACGTTTAGCATAGTAACTTATAATTAACTCTATCATTTCTCGTCCTCATTTAAGAGACTTAGCCTAATGTGTGGTTAAGGAACCAAAGCTAAGTGCTCAACACGCACGGTCGAGTCAAAAATTACTCTTATTCTCGCCATCGGAAAATCTACATTCGTGTCTTCAAACACTTATAAAACATGAGAAAAAATTTAAAATTTGGCCATTTTTAGCCTTATTTTGCAACAAAACGATAAACAAAACATAAACTTTGGAAAGCGTGAAGGTTTGGCAAGGCAAAGTATCTATTCACCCCCCATATTAAAGTTAAACATTGTCCTCAATGTTTCGAGTCTAGGGGTGCATACACCCTCATACTAGAGACGTAGTCGAATGCCTAATCTAGCATGGAAAGGGTGTAACCATTAAATTTAAAGCCGTTTATGAAGTGTGCTAAAAACCTAAGGTTAGAACATCAAAAGGATATATCATGGATATTGAGAAATGTCTCCAAAGCAAACGATCGAGTGCTCCCATAAAACGAACACGAGAGGCTCTAATCGTGAAGATCATGATCCTAAGTTCACAATTCACAAACAACCACGGAACAAAGGTTGGAAGGGCACAAATCCCCACACGTAAGCTACATTAGAAAGCGATAATATGTACATAGGATAAGCATGGGACTTCCCCACGAGGCACCTCGTTTTTTATTACCGAGTCATGAGCTCGACTCGATCCCCTCAATACTAAATCATTGGGGAAGGTGACTTGGTCGAGGTAGTTCAAGGATGGAACTTCCCCGCCAAAGTAGTGCTTCAACCTATGTCCATTCACCTTGAAGTTAGGACCATCATCTTGAGCTAGCTCGATGGTCCCATACGGAAACACTTGAGTCACGGTGAATGGACCGGACCAACGGGATTTCAATTTACCGGAAAAGATTTTCAATCTTGAATTAAAAAGCAAAACTTGATCCCCAATGTTAAAAACCCGGTTTTTAATTTTAGAATCATGCAACTTTTTAGTTTTCTCTTTATAAATTAATGAATTTTCATAAGCAATATCCCTCAATTCATCCAATTCATTCAATTGCATTTTCCGGTGTTTTCCCGCGGTCTCCATGTCATCATTACAATGCTTTAGGGCCCAATAAGCCTTGTGTTCTAATTCGATAGGCAAATGACAATTCTTTCCATACACAAGCTTATAGGGAGTGCACCCAATGGGCGTCTTATGAGCGGTCCTAAAGGCCCATAAAGCATCGTCCAACTTATCCGACCAAGTTTGTCGGTTTTCCCCTACGGATCTCTCCAAAATCCTTTTCAACGCTCGGTTTGAAACCTCGACTTGCCCACTCGTTTGTGGGTGATAAGTCGTAAGAAATACGATGTGTAACCCCATATTTCCTTAGAACCCTTTCAAATTGGTCATTACAAAAATGGGTTCCACGATCGCTTATGATAGCACGAGGGGTTCCAAACCGAGAGAACAATTGCTTCAAAAACTTGACTACCACACGAGCATCATTGGTGGGCAAGGCTTTTGCCTCCACCCACTTAGAAAGGTAGTCAACCGCAACGAGAATGTACTTATTACCACGAGATGATGGGAACGGACCCATAAAGTCTATGCCCCAAACGTCAAAGATCTCACATACTTGAATGATATTTTGTGGCATTTCATCTTTTTGTGAGGCTTTTCCTTGTCGTTGGCATGCATCACACGACTTCACAAGATCTTGCGCATCTCGGTAAATAGTAGGCCAAAAGAACCCGGCATCAAACACCTTCTTAGCCGTGAGATTAGCACCGTGGTGACCACCCGTGGGTCCCTCATGGCAAGCTCTAAGGATGTTATAAGCTTCGGTGCCAAAAACACAACGTCGGATGATTTGATCCGCACAAGTTCGAAACAAGTAAGGGTCGTTCCAAAAGTAGAACTTGACGTCACGAAAGAATTTTCGTTTTTCTTGAGTCGTCATACCCTTAATGATGAAGTTACCCGCATGGTAATTTGCAAAATCCGCAAACCATGGGGTAGAAGAATCAAGCTTAGAGTTCACTACACCAAGTGTCTCGAGCGGAAATGTTTCGGTGATTTCCTTAGGCTCGTAAACACTTTGGTGAGGATCTTCCAAACGAGAGAGATGATCGGCCGCTAGATTCTCGGCTCCTTTTTTGTCAACGATTTTGTGATCAAATTCTTGAAGGAGGAGAATCCAACGAAGTAATCTAGGCTTAGCATCTTGCTTCGCCATGAGATACTTAATAGCCTAATGGTCCGTATACACTATGCATTTCGTCAAGACGAGATAAGGTCGAAATTTCTCAAATGCATACACCACGGCAAGGAACTCCTTTTCCGTTGTAGTGTATTTAAGTTGAGCCTCGGTCATCGTCTTGCTAGCATAGTGAATAGGCAAGAAGTGCTTATCATGACGTTGCCCCATAACGGCCCCAATAGCGTAATCACTAGCATCACACATGAGCTCAAAGGGGAGGTTCCAATTTGGAGCAACAAGAATGGGAGCTTCGGTAAGTTTCCTCTTAAGGATTTCAAAGGCTCGTACACAATCTTCGTCAAAGACAAAACGTGCCTCTTTTTCAAGAAGATGTGTAATGGGTCGAGAAATCTTCAAAAAATCCTTGATGAATCGACGATAAAAGCCCGCGTGGCCTAGGAAACTCCTAACTCCCTTGACGGTTTTGGGATGAGGTAATTTGGCGATGACGTCTACCTTAGCTTGATCTACCTCAATCCCCGCTTTCGAGACCTTGTGCCCTAAGACGATTCCACTCTTAACCATAAAATGACATTTTTCCCAATTGAGCACAAGGTTGGTTTCCTCACAACGTTTTAACATTCTCTCTAGATTCGACAAACACGAAGTGAAAGAATCACCAAACACGGAAAAGTCATCCATGAAGACTTCCATCGTCTTCTCGATCATATCATGAAAAATAGCCATCATGCATCGTTGAAAAGTTCCCGGTGCATTGCAAAGTCCGAATGGCATTCTACGATAGGCAAACGTTCCATATGGACACGTAAACGTAGTTTTTTCTTGATCACGAGGATCGATGGGAATTTGGAAGTAACCGGAAAAACCATCTAAAAAGCAATAGAAATCGTTTCCCGCAAGACGCTCCAACATTTGGTCCATGAAGGGCAAGGGAAAATGGTCTTTTCGAGTGGCTTCGTTCAACTTTCGATAGTCAATGCACACTCTCCATCCGGTCACGAGTCTAGTGGGAATTAACTCGTTGGCATCGTTTGGCACAACGGTCATCCCTCCCTTTTTAGGGACACAATGAATAGGACTCACCCAAGGGCTATCGGAAATAGGGTAAATCATTCCCGCGTCAAGGAGTTTAAGGACCTCCTTTTTGATGACATCGTGAATTTTGGGGTTCACCCTCCTTTGACTTTGGATTGTTGGCTTGAAATCCTCCTCCATTAAGATTTTGTGGGTACAAAACTTGGGATCGATTCCCTTAATGTCGGATAACTTCCATGCAATCGCCCCTTTGTGGTCCTTTAAAACATCGACAAGTGCGGTTTTTTAATCATTCGAAAGATCCTTCGCAATAATAACCGGCAACTTGTCGTCCTCCTCCAAATAGACATACTCGAGGTGAGGAGGTAAATCTTTCAACTCGAGGATAGGTGGTTCCTCAAGTGAAGATTTGGGCTCGATACTCATAACCTCCTCGGGTGGAGGAAATGGGAAATCGTTGAGAAAATCCTTGATAATCGAGAAGTCCTCATCGTTGTCGAGGTCTTCGTCACAAGTACGTGGAACATTACATTCTTCCAACGTAAAACCACCACCTTCAAAAGGAGTGAAGGTTGGTGTCGAATTATCAAGAATTGGATCTAACATAGTGGGATTGCCACTAGTTTCTTCATCACCAAACCCTAAAACTTCTTGTGAAAATTCCTCGCAAACCACGTCGATCATATCAACGAGGTTTATGGTAGCAACGGAATAAACATGAGAAAGTTGAGAATTTTGAGTTGCGTTTATAACAAGTTCCTCGTCGTTGAAACGTAAGGTGATCTTTCTAGCATGCACATCAATTAAAGCCATAGACGTATCTAAAAACGAACGACCTAAAATAAGAGGAACTTGAGGATCCGTGGGGATATCAACAACGATAAAGTCTACGGGATACTAGAACTTCCCCACTTTCACAAAAACGTCTTCCGCCAAACCACATGCAAGAATCGTGGAATGGTCGGCCAACTCAATAGACATTCGTGAAGGAGTAAGATCAGGAAGATTGAGCGACTTGAAGATTGCAAGTGGCATCAAGTTAATGCTAGCACCAAGATCAGCCAAGGCATAGCATTCTTCCATATCTTGAATTACACAAGGGATCAAAAATTTACCGGGATCACCGACTTTTTGAGGTATGCGATTAAGATAAACCGACGAACAACTAGACATTTGGTGCAATTTCTCCTTGTTGTTCAACATACTCTTAAAGTTAGCGGAAAATCGAGGCATCATGACCAAAGCATCGGCGAAACTCACATTAAGGTGCAACTCACGAAACATTTTCATAAAAAGCTCAAATTGGTAGTTGTCGCGCTCTTGTCGTTTCTCCTTCCTAAGTCTCGATGGGTAAGGCAAGGGTGGTGTGGGTTGGGGCATAGGCATAGCCTTTGGAATCTCGGGTTCCAATGTTGGTAAAGGGTCGACCGTAGGTGTGGCATGAGCGGTACTTTGTGGGCTAGAAATATGCTCCTTTTCGACCACCACCTCGGGTTATTCCTCAATTTCCTCCACCGTTAGAGTAATTGGTTGAGGATTCGGTTCTTTAAGTGTCTTACCACTTCGTGTGGTAATCACTTTCATCTCTCCCTTCGGGTTTGAAACGGTGTTACTAGGTAGACCACTCGAAGTAGAGGCTTTGTTCCCCATGACGGCTTCTAAAATTGCATTAAGCTTAGCATCTTGACTATTAAACTTCAAATCTTGACTAGCGGCTTTTTGGTCAATTCTTTGTTCAAGCCTAGCATGAATTTGCTCTATCTTGTTGTTTTGACCTCGAATTTGATTAGCAAAATCATTTTTCAATTCATTCCTCATGTTAAGATTTTCTTTCACAAAGTTAGCCAATTCCTTAGTGTTTTTAGCCGTGTCCCTAGCTTGACTAGCCAATTGCTCTTGAATGTTTTCCAAAATCTTATCATTTGCCGTGGCGTAATTCAAAAAGTCCATTGGAAGTTCTTTTGTGTAAACATTTTGAAGACCTTGACTTGTGTTTTGAAAATTACGGTTTTGATTTTGATTTTGCAATTGGCTACTGGTTCCTTGATTCCCATAGTTGTTGTTACCCTTAAAATTGTTCCTTTGATTGCTTTGGTAACCAACTTGATTGTTTCGATAATTGTTAGCATTTTGATTTGGTGGAAAACCGGGTGGAGTCAATTGATTAGTGCGAGGAACTTGTCCGTTTTGGTTATAAGTTCCCGCGGCCACGAAGGCACTCGAAGTGTTACCACCGTTGGTAATGCACTCGGAATAATCGTGAGCTCCACCACAATACATACAAGAAACCTCAACCGCTTTAATCGTAGCGGGAGCGGGTTGTTCACCAACTTTAAACTCAATTAACAATCCTTTCAACTTATCAAAAATTTTGTTCTCCAAATTAGCCTCAATTTGACAAGCATCAACGGTGTGTGACAATGAAGGCGAAGATGAAGTCTTACGAACACTCGATGTGCTACGAGGACTATAGACCTTAGACCTATTCTCAATGATTAACAATGCATCCTCGACCGTCTTACACAAAAAATTACCACCCGCGGCGGCATTAAGATAATCACGCTCATGATCGTTCAAGCCATTGTAAAACGTGTCAATTTGATGCAAGTCAGAAAAACCATGATGAGGACATTCGTGCAACATTTCCTTAAACCTATTCCAAGCCGTTGAAAAACTCTCATTATACTCTTGTGAAAACTTTGAAATCTCGTTTTTCAAGTGCGTAGTCTTAGAGGGCGGAAAAAATTGGTTCACGAATTTTGAAACGAGATCCTTCCACGTCAATATAGAATTGGGTGGCTCTTTCTCTAACCAAATTTTTGCGGGCCCCGCTAAGGAATACGGAAAAAGCATCATCTTAATCGAGTCGTTTGAGACGTCCTTAAACTTGCAAGTGGCGGTGAGACGATTAAATTGGCGAATGTGGTTATGAGGGTTGTCCTTTTCGTCACCTCGAAACTTGTTGTTTTGAATCATGGACAACAAACCCGTCTTAACCTCAAAATTCTCCGCAAGGATAGCGGGAATCACAATCGCTTCTCCATAACCCTCGGTGGGTGCTTGAAGCAACTCCATCATAGTTCGATTAGCCATGGATGCTTCTTTCACTACAATGGGTTCGTCAATAGGAGACTCCTCACTAGTAGGAGTGATTGATTTGTTTCTTCGTTTACGAGCACGTCTTGCTTTAGAGCGAGTTTGCATAAACGTCACGTACAACGAGAAGGCGAGCAAAGAAGATTCTTTTTGGTGTTTTTACTTTTTCAATGTTTTTTGTGGTTTTTGATTGTTTTTAACTTTTTTTGGATTTTTGGAATGTATTAGTAGACACAAAATCTATAAATCTCCTCCTTAATCAAATCTCTCGATTAAAGAAGCCTCAAGGAATGAAAACGATCACGTGAAGTGAACGCCTTTGATGACTTTAGAACGATGGTGGAACACCAAATCGTTCAAGAGGGTTTAATCAATAGAAACCAAGAAAATATATATGATACTTAAGTAATACTTTGGGCGGCAAAACCCTCGATTGGCTTTCAAAATCAAAATACGCACAAGCAAGCGGAGGAAACGAGGCGGCGCGAAGCACTTAAGAGCCTTTTTCCTTTAGGTCGTGAAATACAACCGCCTTATACCCACCTTATAGTTTGTATTTCTCAAAATCGAGCTTCACGAAAGTATTTATCTATTTTTTCCTTTTTCTTTGGTTTGAGATTCGAATACAATGATTGGGTAATGACCTCCCAAGTCAAGGTTGTGATTTCTCACGTATTTGGAGTACTTGTAAATTTATTGTTCTACGTATACAGTATAGTAGTAATATTCACAAAAAACGGAAAACCGATAATACGTATTAGTAGAGTGCTACTAATACAATTAGCTATTTATGGCTATATACAAACAACAATTGTTCAACCAAAACACAACACGCCTCCCCGGCAGCGGCGCCAAAATGATTGTAGTAAAATACGACCTTTAGGAAAAGGAAGTAAAAGTAGTGGTAAGCGTTAAGTGTCGATTTAGGAAAACCGAGCACTAATGACCAAACAAGTTCGTTTCCCAAGGAGGCAAGTGCGTTGTGTTAAGAGTTGATATTGATTTGTGATTATATGATTGAGAAAGAAATGGGATTAGAAGAGAAAGACGGTTACGAAAACGAATTAAACTACGACGAAAAAGGCGAACACGTAAAACCGTAAATAGTACAAAAATTAAAATTTTAACCTAAAAATTCCTAAAAATTACTAAAAATCTCCAATAATATTCTAAGGGTTTACAAAAAATCCAAACTTGCTAAAACCTTTTAATTAATTAGATAATGACTTTTTAATGCTAATTAAAGCCCTAAAAATCACTTTTAATTATTAAAAAGCCTTAAAAAAGATCTAATAGTTTGTAAACCTCAAAAATATCCTAATTAAGCTAAAAACTATTTTTAAAAATTTTAAAACCAAATTACACTATTTTTAAACACTTAAAAACTATTAAAAACTATTAAAATCTACTAAATCATAAATTAATTCTAGAAATTAATTGAAAAGTCTAAAAAATATTTTGAAAGTGACAAAACTCCTAATTAAGTATCCTTAACGTAGGAAAAATGTAAAAACAAAAAAAAATAAAACTTCAATTTTTAATAATAAAATAATATTAAAATATTCAAAAAAAATCAAAGTTTATAAATAAATTCTAAAAAATTACCAAAAATCCTAAATAATGTAACTAAAACAAAAATGCAATCCAAATTTTCTGAAACCTATTTAATAATTTTATATTGAATTTTAAAGTCAGCTAAAAACCCTAAAATCCTATAAAATCATAAATAAGCTAATTTGAAAACTTAAATAGCTGAAAACCTCAAAAGTATGATCAAAAACCTAAAAACTATTTTTTCAGATTTTTAAATTACCTTTTACTATTTTAAATGACTTTCTAAAAATTAAACTTAAAATAATCCTAATAAATTAATTAATAATGAGAAAAATATACTTTTTGCTCAGAAAAGTCAATCAACCTTAGAAAAACCTAGGAAAAATCTTAAACAGGAAAAAGCTTAAGGAAATAAGCTAGAAACAGCTTATTTACAAGCTGCTAATCAAATAAGCTATAAAACAAAAATCACTTAAGTATTTAATGAAATGAAACCTAAACGTAAAAAGCCATCTGGATCACTGGTTAACACGTTAGTCCTTGGAAAGCAAGGTCGCGTGTTCGAGCCCAGGCAAGGTGAGCTTTTTACAAACTTTTTCTTTTTTTTTACTTTTAAAACACAAACCAGTGACCTATTAACTCACAAAAACTCAATCACAATTCAAATTTAACCAAGATTAAGGCTTAGGAAAGCCAAAACATGCCCAGTTTTGTTCAACTTTCTGATGAACACAAGGGTGTGTTTATTGAGTATCTTCACAAGTGAAAAGATGATCAAGAGGGCTTGATCTTGGTATATTGTTGATGATTTATGGACAATGGGGCACCCTTGTACTCTATTGAGTACAAGGAGTCAACAAAAACACAAAATCAAGAATCACTTAGCCAAGAAATCACACAAACAACACAAGCAAGTATCTGATGATGGCTTATGTGACTGATGAAAAAAATAACCAAGCTTACTTGCATAATAATGAGATTCTAGGTCCAATTACTTGCATACAATCCAATCACAAGGCACAAAAGCAGAACACAACCCTGAAATACCCAATATCCTAGCAACTAACAAGATTTTATGGCAAAATTCTCACAAAATAAGCAGAACAAGGCAGTTGACTGTTTTTAGCTATATTCTCAAACTTTTAACATGCATATGTGTTCAAAACTTACCCAAACAAAAAGTCAAGCTCACAAACAACCTAATAATACCCTAATAAGTGTATAAGACAGATTAAAACACTAGATTAACTTCAACAACCCTATGTTAAACCCTAATCCCAAACACACCTTTAAAATCTGAAATCAATTTTTTTCAAATAGAACCTAATCAAATGACTACCAAACTGACTCAAATGACTCTAAACATGCATAAACACCTAAAATGAGCAATTACTGACAGCTTAAACAAACAAACAACACCTTTCAAGAAAAATCACAAAAATCACATAAATTTCAGAAAACTAAAAAAAAATGAAATAGGAAACAATAAGCTACCTTAAGGGTCCTACATCCAGGACCCTTAGTGGTTGAAAAACCACCTCCTTATAGGCTGGGGCCTATGCAGAACTTTGTTGAGATGTTGATGGAGTTTTACTTTAACAAAAATGGATGAAAATGTTCCTTGATTTGAACCTGCTAAGAGAGAACAAGGGAGTCTGTGTAAAAGCTTAAGAGCTTGCTTCTAGCTTATAGATTAAGCTAGAAGGAAACCTTAGCTTATGGGAAAGATTCTGATAAACTAAAAAAAGGAAATGACCAAACCAATGGCTATTTTAAACTTGGGTACCCACTACACCAGAACAAGCCATGGTGTTATGGACATACACAAGCTCAAATACCATCACACCAACACACTTAATCACCATTGTATCAGATTTGTATGAATTTTAAGATTTGAGAAAAAAGCTTAAAAAGAAAACAGAAACTTGGAATTTTGAAAACCTTTGCTGAAACTTAAACCAAACTCAACATGAAATTAAATCAAAATAAAATGTAAAAGGAACTCAATCTTTCTCATCAACAAACACTTAAACCATTTATATTCCTTAATAAACTGGATTTACAAAGCTTGTGAAAAAGGAGAAAAAATCAAGAACAAGAACTAAAATGCTAAGTCTTATGGCTTTATATAGCAGCCTACAGATCTTTCTAGATACTGAATAAAATATTAAACAGCTAAAACCCTAATGGTTTGAAAATCCCAAATTGCCCTTGTGTTCTTGACTGAAAATTGGGTCAAAAAGCTCCATGTGATATGCCAGCTCTCATTGTGATGTTTGAATGCATCTGAGACGTTGAAATGTCCTTGGGGACCAAGTACTTCATCATACGCGTTGGTTTGGTCGGGTATAGGGTTTGGGGGAAAGAGACGTGTGCAGGGGAGGGGTCCACAACCACATGGGTGTGTTGTGGATGGAATCTGGGTGTGGGGATCGGTTGTGTGTGGGGTGAATAGTAAATCTGGAGAGGTTGGGGTAAAAACCCTTTGTTTTGGGTAAATTGGAGATTAGGGTTTATGGGATTAGGGTGGGTAAGCAGGTTGGGGTTTAATCTAAAATGGGATTAAGTATTTTTAAATAAGTGTTAATGGGGGGAAAAGTGGGGGTTGACTGGTAGGTTTGACCAAGTATAAAATTTAAAAACCGGGCTGGACTTAGGTGGGTTTGGTTACGGGTTGGGTAGGGTTATGGGTATTTGGGTGGGTATTGTGACGTGTCAAAGGCTGGTTGGTGGTGAGAGTTTGTTGGTTTGGCAGAAAAGGCCCCCAAGCTTTCTTCATCTCTTCACTTTGTAATAAATGGCACAAAACTTCATTCTTTTGTTAATCAACTTTGGCAGATTTACACTTTTGGCACAAGTACTTTTATAAACTTTGAATAAGGACTAAACATGCAATTTCTTCAATATTCAAAGGCTGTTTTTGACATGTCTTCATATTTCAAGGCTTTGACTTGTTTGTTGACTTCTTGGAGGACCAATATTGACAATTTAGTTTTGTTGAGGGACTAAATTTGCCAATTCTTCAAAGTTAGGGGTCCTTTTTGTAATTTTGACAAACTTTAGGGACCAAACTTGTAATTATGAAGATACAAGGGTATAAAGTGTCAATTCTTCAAACTTGGAGGACCAATCTTCAATATTCTTCAAATCTTCAAGGTTTTTCTTTGGAAAATTCTTCATTAGGGCTTGGTTCATCGTGCGGCTTCGTTTCCCGTGTTCGTTTTTGCATGATTCTTGTGATCTTTTGTCATTTTCTCAATATCCGTACCTAAAATACACAAGCAACAAACACAAGCATATATTTGGGTATTTTGATGATATTTAATGCATTTTAAGCCCTATTTGGACGATGAGACTATGTATAAAAGCAGTCTCATCAAGGGGCTGGCTCTAATTTAATATACTGGTTTTGGGGTAGGAGGGATCAGTTCCTTGTGAAGGATGCAAGGCACACACCACATTCACCATGAAATCCTGAATAAAAACGGGTAACTAGGATGCACCCATACGCCCCACATGATAAATATAAATAAATGGCCAAAAGCTTAAGGGACGCCACGAGCAATCACTCCGCCGTGGTGAAGTCATAACATCAGTGCCTCTAATGTTATGGTTATGGTACCTCCATAACTAGGTGAAACTGGTCATGCATGTATATGGCTATAGGTAATCATCTTTAAAACATAAGCAATCAAACTCATACTTATACTACGGGAAAACAGTTGGCTGCATACGGGGAAATCCTAATAAGGAAAGAATGTCCCTACTGAAAGGACGGAAATCCATACCTTATGTCCAGTGAACGAGAACGATGAACTGCGAGATTCCTACTTCCAAAACACTAGTGCTACATAAATACGTACATGAAATAAGTATCTGCTTACTACATACATAGCTGGTTTTATATCATGTCTTAGCTTATTTTATGTGTTCTTACTATGTTTTACTGTTTAAAGCCTTAAACTGTATTGAATCTTATACTCTGCTTAATCTGATTAAGTATTTCTGGTATTTCACGTGTTATTATACTTACTGTGTAATAATAAGTAACTTTCCAAAAAAAGCAGGTTTCCTAAAATAGAAAGTTTCAAAAAATAGAAAGTTACCAAAAATAGAAAGTTACCAAAAATAGAAAGTTTCCAAAAATAGAAAGTTTCCAAAAATAGAAAGTTTCCAAAAATAGATTTACTGCTTAAAATAGATAAGTTTCTAAAAATAGAAAGTTTCCATAAATAGATTAGCTGCCTTAGTTAAATAAGTTTCCATAAATATATTAGCTGCCTTAAATAACTAAGTTTCTAAAAATAGCTGGTTTCCATAAATAAAATAGCTGCCTTATTTAATTAAGTTTCTGAAAATAGAAAGTTTCCATAATTAGAAATAAGCTGGTTAAATAAGCTAAGTAAATAAGCCTAAGTGTTTTCATGATTATTTCCTAAGTCATATGATATATTATATAGTTTAATAATTATTTCATATAATTTAATTAAACTATAGGTTATAATATTTGATTAAAGTATGACATGTTTTTAATTAAATATATTAAATACTTAGGTTAAAATATGTATTATTAAATATTAATAATATAACCTAAGTCATGTTTAATTAATTAATTATATCCATGGTTTTTAAACTAATTAATTAATTATAAGTCTTAATAATATAAATACTTAGGTTAAAAATAATTTCATGATTATTAATAATTAATTAACCTAAGTCATGTTATTAAATTAGTTACATCTTATTAATTTTATTCTTAACATAAGTTTAACATAATCATGATCCGGATCTAAGCCTAAAAACATGCACCGGATATGAAACAACACCATACCCCGACCCGAATCGGGGTACCCCTTGCTGCCGTGGGACCCACACGCACCAACCAAGACCAAAAAGGTCTTGGTGGTGGTCGGCTAAAACAAACCGAACCCCCTTGGGGTCGGTTGTACCTTGCGGCCCAAAAACAAACACCCCTTAATCGACCCTCTGATTTAATTAATGATCAAAACATGTTAGATCTATGTTTAATTAATGTGTTTTTATAAAAAAACATCACGTGTTCATAATTAAATAAAAGAATTAATTAAAAAGAAAGGTTTAAAAAGGTTTTACCGTATTCGTGGATCAAGAGGGTGAAGAACAAACACGAACAAACAATAAAACTTCAAGATCCGAGATCAATGAATCACCTTGTTGGTGATTTGAAGGTGGCGGCACAAAGAGAGGAGAAAAAGGAGATTTTAGGTTTTCTTGAAATCTTCTGTAAAAGTAATTTTGAATAGTAAAAATCTATTTAACCCCCTCTTAGTAAAATTGGTAATGGGCTTGGCCCATTACCTTGTTTTGGCCGCGGGTAGGGACTCCCCCGTGGGGTTCCCATACCTTGTTTCGTGTCTTGTTATTTAGTATTCGTTTATGTTTAATTATGTTCGTGTTTTAAATGTTCTTGTTATGTAAATACCATACTCTTATATATTTAATTACGCTCGTATTAAATATATATACGTTATTAATAATAGCTCGTGTTTTAATTACGCTCGTGATTTCGTGATCGTATGTTCGTGATTAATTATTGCTAAATAATTATTACGTGATCGTGCAAATAAAATACTTATCGTGTTCTAACACGTACGTAATACATAAACTCCTAACACGTAATCGTAATCATGCTATATTAGGAAAGTTGTTTACTAGTACGTACGATCCTAAGGGTACTATGCATGGTAAAAGCATGCGGGTTTTACAACTCTTCCCCCTAAAAAGAATAATTCGTCCCTGAATTATAGATAACGTAAACTGGAAAAGAAGAACATACCCGAATCAAACTGAGAGGGTATGTAAGATAAATTAAAGTGCAGGTGACCTGGCAGAAGAACGCGGAACGTGACATGTCTTAAAAGGACATGGAACGTGACGTGGCTGAAAGGACATATCTAATTGATAAGAGAAAACGGATAAGAAGTCCAGATGAACTTGTCCGTTTCCAAGTGGCTTCCCTCTTGGAACGGTTCCTTATAAGATCTTGACACGAATGATAAGTCTTGGTCCTCCTGACCTTGACTTGGAATACGAAGAAGTTCCTGGTTATCAACGTAAGGTAGATCCCCTAAATTCGATCGAGGGAATAAGAATTAACGTGTAAGAGTAACTGAAACATTATGGTGCAAAACAATCCGACTTAACCAATAACTAGCAACGATGCGCGAGACATATAGAAACGTAGTACATGAAAAATTTTGAACGTGATACGTGAATAATTTTGAACGTTCTACGTGGAGATATGGCGAGTGTATTATGAGTAAACATATCGTGATCCCTGATACGTGTAACATATCTTGATCATGATATGAGGAACGTGGAATGAACATGACATGTGAAACATATCGTGATCATAGAATATAATGGCGGTAACGACAAATGCTAGAAGGTGAGACATAGATTATGACGAGAAACGTCTATCTGAGGATAGGGAGTTATACGAAACTTGGGTCTGGCCTCTCAAGTTCTTGCAAACTACCCATAATGAGAAAATGAATGAACGTAAAATCGTAAACCTAAATACGATCATGAACGTGAATAGTGCCATGAACGCGAGCGCGAAAGCAAGGCGTGGAATTAGAACAAGGATGTGAAGTAAATAAGGAGCATAATTATGAATATTTGTCTGATCTGATAACTGAGGAATTGCCAAGTGATCGGATGAGCCTTGGCTGGAACATGTCCGATCAATCTGTTGGTTCTGAAATCCTTGCGGATGTAAGGATTCTGCAGACTTGATCAAACTGTTTGCAATAACCCAGATAGCATCATGCTTCTTCTGAGTTTGCGTTAATCTGGTAACCAAAATCCGTGGAGATCTTGTCCCATTTCAATTCACAATTTCAGATGATGAAAACATCCCAGTTTGTTGGTGTCCTATCTTAACCTGTTGGTATGTCAGGTACCTAGATATGAACGTAACTGTATCTTGCTTCGTAGAACTTGATACATAGGAGTTTGCGAAACTCTGAGTCTCTAAATCTAGACTTCTCCTAGCGTAGGATTTTCTAGAACACCTAATGTAGTGTAGGGTTCTCTCCTTTACGCATAAGCTGAGTCATGGTAAGATTAACCATAGAAACCCATGTGATTCAGTGTGTTACTGTAATCAAACAGAATTGATATTGGAAATAAAATTTCCAGGGTAGAATTTCTCTTGTCATAGAATTTGCAACATAGTGCAGATAGGGTCTTCCTGTTCTTCTCTAGGCTTAGAGGAAATCAGGTTATCCTTAATGAAAACACTGATGAATTTGCTATGAGTTCATGGAAACTCATTTTTATAATGCCGTTGGAGCATAGATGAGACTAATTCCAACATCATAAATCTAGCATGACCAAGTCGTGCACGAATAGCAGTCACGGACATGTCCTGCTTTTTCACTCGTCACTGTTGGCAGCATGATCATGAGTTCGATCTTGGGAAAGTGATTAACACTATACGGTTGATTGGATATGTCGTCAATACGTGGAGAAGAATAACGGTCATGAATGGTGATTTGTTTAAGTCAACGGTAGTCGACACATAATCTCATGGTACCATCCTTCTCCTTGTAGATTCTTCTGGAATGTGTAGGAAGACTTTGGAATAATCAACTGGCTATGCGTAAAAGAATTAAGTGGTCATGTCTTACTGACAGCTAGAAAATTTTAGCGACCATGGCTAACGACGCACATGCTTGTAAGCATAGATAATTTGTACAAATTTTCTCGAGGGAAAATCAAGCTGAATGTATTCAGGAGCCTGAACATTACTGTACATAATTATGAATTGTAGCATGGTGTGCTGTTCATAGTACATAATTAGGATAAAATTCATCTTGTGTCTGTCCGAGGAAATGCGTTAGCAGCTTGGATCTCATCATTAAGCTGAAGGAAAACCTTCATATACGTGTGAATACGAAAGGCGTCCTTCATGGTCATGAATATATGAACCATGGTGAAAGAAATGAAAGTAACATCAGCAACGCGACAGTTCTCACTGATGCGCCGATAATGGTACTGAAATTCTTGTGGCCTGATTAATACATGGCACAACAAAATGGATATACCCTTGGAGGGTACCCTGAATTTCTTAGAAATGTTCCATAGTTGGACGTGAGTCATGTGTCTTGACTCGTGTCTTGGAACTATAAGCATGACATATGTCTTGACTGGTGTCTTGACATGTGTCTTCAGAAGGTATACGTGAGACATGTGTCTTGACTGATGTCTTGACATGTGTCTCAAGACGTAAAACGAATCGAACTACCAATATTAGGTTATTATGCCAGGACTGGCGGATCGGTTGGACTACGGATCATTTGTATGTCTGATCACGTCCGCGCCCGGAGCCTCGGTTGCGATTTCTAGGATAAATCTGTCATAGTAGTGGTTACTATCGTCTTGTCTGTCAGTTCCATGACGGTCATTCTCATGACCGTGATTCATGTAACTATTCAGCTGAGTGGCCGGCTGGTACCGGTTTGCACTCATATGGCTGAAATGACAGCCAAATGACGTGTGACATGTAACTAAGAATTAGGGACAATGATTGATGGAAGTTGTCTGATGGTGAAGCATCTTCTCGTCCAATTGCTTTGCTCCGACGTATTTGTCTTCGTCTTGTAGGATCTCCAGGTTGTGAACAGCATCCGCATCTCGTAGCGTCTTCGAACGTCAGCAGCATCAACCTTTAGTAACATCTCCAAGTTATGAGCGGCATCAGCAATTTGAAAAGTATCAGCAAGTGGAAGTATGCACATGGGATAAGGTACATAGAGTACACATGGAATGTACATGAAATGATCGGTATGGGGTCGATCATTTATCATGATTTAAGGAAAGTATACCGGTTAAACGGTTAGGAAAACCATCATGATAACCTGGCAATGCCAGTATATACCTCATTCTGGTTGCATAGAGAAACGCTAAAGTGTGGTTACACAAAATTCAACGATGATTTGCCTGACAACATGATCAATGAAAACCAACCATGACTATCATGAAAGCAGAATTCAATGAAGTCCAACAATGTCTTACGTGAAAGCATAAATAACAAAAGAGCCGTAAAACATAATCAACATGAAGACGGAATTATCATGAAGAAACATGAAACCATCTATCACGAAGAAGTGTATAACATAATCAGCATGAAACTGAAGTTAACCATGACAATATGAAAACATACATGACATAAAAACATAACAACTTATAAAGGGACATGAAAATTTTTTTATGCTAATTTAAATCATGAGAAAAATTTTATGCATGAAAAACAGTGCATGAATGCGTAATGTAGTTTATAAAACCTTTATATGTGCGAGGGACGCCTATGGGTCGGTCCCAAAACAAAAGACATAGCGAGAGGACGCCTATGGGTCGGTCCCAAAATTAAAAGTTTCGATAAAAGCACATGCGACTAAATAGGGCCAGTCCTGTACCAACCATTACTTAGTCATAATCCCTGCAACAATGATACATGAAACATAAATAAATGAAACTCATATGTCAAAACTTATCAGAAAAAAATTTTTATGTGACTAATTATGAACTACTGGGGTTCAGTCCACATAGCCACAGTTCACGAGGAACATTATGCATGAAACAATGACACATAACTAAATATGAATGACGGTTGTCCATCCATATTAGCAAAACAATATCGATGAAAACATCAAGGTTAAAACCTCAAGGTGCTGAAAACATCATGGTTAAAACAACAATGCGCTGAAAACATCAATACGTAGAATAACAGACGTTGTCTTAGGAAGCTCCTGGTGACTGTTGGAAATTTAGTGCAATTGTAGATCGAGTCATACTTGTAAATGGGTTTGGAGGTACGGAGTGTACACCCATTAAGTCCCTGACCTCCCTAGACTCAATATAGTGGTTGAAAGTTCATCAGTAGGATGCTGCTCCTGGTTAGGAAGTTGCTCCTGGTGAGGAAGTTGCTCCTGGTTAGGAAGTTGCTCCTGGTTAGGACGCTGCTCCTGGTGATGCACAAAGTCTTTGTAACCTCTTTGACTAATCAATGAGGGTTGAATATTGACTTGATGACCAGGTTTATGGTCATTTAACCACTATGGTTCATGTAGGTAATTATGAGCTTAATTGGTCGATTAATGCTCTTAATTACCATTGACTATGAGTTACATCCTTCTAGGACTAGGATCACTATAAATAGTGATCATATTTGCATGATGAAATATACAGAAACAAGAAACACTTACACGCACAGAGTTCTTGATTTGTGCCTAAAACAAGAACTAACTCTTGGTTTTATCCCAAGGAGGTATTCGTGTTAACCCAGGCATAGGGTCGAATAATCTTCTTTGGAAAGTGATTACACGACTTCAAGAGATATCCGGTAACCATTCGTTGGTACGTAGTTAGGCTATTGATTATCTTCACCCTGTTGGAACGAAGTAAACCCCAACAATCAAAGAAGATTATTTTGTGATAATCAATGGCGGCGGCAATGAAGCATATGGTGGCTAACTTCTCCAAACTGGACAAGTTTGAAGGGGTTGATTTTAGGAGATGGCAGAAGAAGATGCACTTTCTTCTTTCTACCATGAACGTGGTGTACGTGTTGACCACTCCCATTCCTGATGGTGGTGATGATGCTACTTTGGAGGAACTGAGGAAAAGGAGCAAATGGGAGAATGATGATTATGTGTGTCGCGGCATAATTCTCAATGGTATGTATGATTCTTTATTTGATATTTACCAAAATGTTGAATCTGCTAAAGAACTATGGGATTCCTTGGAAGCCAAAAATATGGCTGAGGATGCATCAAGTAAGAAGTTCCTTGTGAGTCATTTCACAAATTACAAAATGACTTATTCAAGACCAGTCATGGAACAATACAATGAACTTCTTGGAATACTTGGCAGATTTACACAACATAAAATGAACATGGATGAGACCATTCAGGTCTCGTGTGTCATTGACAAACTACCTCCTTCTTGGAAAGATTTCAAGCACACCTTGAAACATAAGAAGGAGGAGTTAACTCTTGTTGAGTTGGGAAGTCATTTCCGCATTGAGGAATCCCTCAGGGTGCATGAAAGTGATAAGCCAAAGAGCAACAATGTTGCTGGTTCATCTGTTGTCAATATGGTGGAGCATAACAACTCCACCAGGTACAATGACAACAAGGGCAAACGTAAGCATCAGGATAACACCAAAGCTAATCCTAACAAGAAGTCATCAGTGGCTTGTTGGAAGTGTGGGAAACCTGGACACTTCAAAAGGGATTGCAAAGGTGTTAGCATTGGCAACCAAGCTAATGGATCAGGCACAAAAGGTCAGAATATGTTTAATGAATCTCTCCATATTTATTATGTTACATATGTATCTGAAGCTTACTTTGTGCAGGATGATGATGTTACGTGGTGGGTTGACTCTGGATCAACAGTACATGTGTGTAAAGATAGATGTTGGTTCAAGACCTATGAGTCAATGAATGATGGATCTATTCTTCACATGGGAAATGAGTCAACAGCCCTAGTGCATGGACGTGGTTGTGTAGATCTTAAATTTAGTTCTGTAAAGATTGTTTCTTTGTTTAATGTTTTGCATGTTCCTAATATTAGGAAGAACTTGGTTTCTAGTAGTGTTTTGAATAATTGTGGTTATAAACAAGTGATTGAATCTAATAAATTTGTTTTATCTAAACATGGTGTGTTTATTGGTTTTGGCTATTTGAGTAATCAAATGTTCAGGCTTAATATTGATTCTAGTATAAATGTTGATTCTGTCCTGATGACTACCACTAAACTGAATGATTCATCACTATGGCATGCTAGACTAGGCCATGCCCACTATAAGAGGATGCAAGATATGTCTAAGGATGGGTTAATTCCAGCTTTTGACATGGACACTGATAAGTGTCAGACTTGTATGTTGAACAAAATTACTAAGAAACCATTTCAGGATGTAAAACGTGAAACTACAGTTTTGGAGCTAATCCATAGTGACCTATGTGATTTGCATGCTACTCCCTCATTAGGGAATAAGAAATACTTGGTAACATTTATTGATGATGCTTCTAGGTTTTGATATGTTTAATTTGTTACATACTAAGGATGAAGCATTAGATAAATTTAAAGTATTTAAAACTGAAGTAGAATTACAACAAGGAGTCCAAATCAAAAGATTTAGGACTGATAGGGGAGGTGAGTACATGAATACTCAGTATTTTCAGTATGTTGGAATAATCCATGAAACAACTGCCCCCCTATACTCCACAACAAAATGGTATATCAGAAAGGAAAAATAGAGTACTAAAAGAGATGGTTAACTCCATGTTGTCCTACTCAGGACTGAGTCAAGGGTTTTGGGGAGAAGCTACGTTAACAGCTTGCTATTTATTAAATAGGGTTCCTAATAAAAGGAACAGGATTACCCCTTATGAACTCTGGACTAAAAGGAAACCAAACTTGAACTACCTCAAAGTTTGGGGTTGTAGGGCTGTTGTAAGACTCCTTGATCCAAAGGTGAAAACCTTGGGTGAAAGAGGCATTGAATGCATCTTTGTTGGATATGCTGAGCATTCCAAGGCTTATAGGTTCTATGTTATTGAACCTAATGATTCAGTTTCAATAAACTCAATCATTGAATCAAGGGATGCTAACTTTGATGAGACTAGGTTCTCATCAGTCCCTAGACCAAGCCTTAGGACTCCTATAGGAGCTGAGGACACTGGTGTTTCAGTGGAACCTGAAAGGGTCACTGATGAGGTTGTGGTTCAGCAACCTGAGCCTGAGCTTAGAAGAAGCTCAAGGCATAGGACTCCAAAGAATTTTGGGCCTGAATTTCAACTATACCTAGTTGAAGGAACAAGGGATGAGGTCTCTGACCAGTACTACTATTGCTTTAATGTTGAGGATGATCCCAAAACATTTGATGAAGCAATGAAGTCCCAGGATGTTGCTTTCTGGAAAGAAGCAATCAATGATGAGATGGATTCCATCATGGGCAACAACACTTGGGTGTTGGTTGATCTACCTCCAGGTTGTAATCCACTTGGTAACAAGTGGATTTTCAAAAGGAAAATGAAGGTAGATGGAACTGTTGAAAAGTTCAAGGCAAGGTTAGTCATTCAGGGCTTTAAACAAAAGTCAGGGATAGACTATTTTGATACTTATGCTCCAGTAGCACGTATCAGTACCATAAGAATACTGATTGCTCTAGCAAGTATTCACAATCTGATTATTCATCAGATAGATGTGAAGACAGCATTCTTGAATGGTGACTTGGATGAGGAGGTTTATATGAACCAACCTCAGGGCTTCATCATGCCTGGTCATGAAGGTAAGGTGTGTAAACTGATTAAGTCCTTATATGGACTGAAGCAGGCACCTAAGCAATGGCACCAGAAATTTGATGAAGTGGTTTTGTCTAATGGTTATTCACTTAACCAAGCTGACAAATGTGTATATAGCAAATTTGATGAATCTGGTAAAGGAGTCATCATTTGCCTATATGTTGATGACATGTTAATCTTTGGTACTGACCAAGCTAAGGTTGATCAGACAAAGGATTTTTTGTCATCAAAGTTCTCCATGAAAGACATGGGGGAGGCTGATGTTATCCTTGGCATAAGGATTAAACATGAAAGTGATGGTATTGTAATTTCTCAGTCTCATTACATTGAGAAGGTGCTGAAGAAATTCAATCACTTTGATTGTACTCCAGTAAGTACACCTATGGATACAAGTGAGAAACTAATGCCTAACAATAGTCAGGCTGTCTCCCAGCTTGAGTATTTTAGGGTTATTGGTTGCTTGATGTATGCCATGACTAGTACTAGGCCTGACATTGCATTTGCTGTGGGTAAACTGAGTAGGTATACTAGTAATCCTGGTACTCAGCATTGGCAAGCAATTCAGAGGGTATTAAAGTATTTGAAAGGAACAATAGATTATTGTTTGTCTTATACTGGATATCCTTCAGTGTTGGAAGGTTACACTGATGCAAGTTGGATCAGCAATACTGAGGATAATTCATCCACAAGTGGCTGGGTATTCCTTCTTGGTGGTGGTGCAATTTCTTGGGCATCCAAGAAGCAAACTTGCATTACTGGTTCAACAATGGAATCTGAATTTGTGGCTCTAGCAGCTGCTGGTAAAGAGGCTGAATGGTTGAGAAACTTGCTTCTTGAGATTCCATTGTGGGTTAAACCTATGGCACCCATATCTATCCGTTGTGATAGTGCAGCTACATTGGCTAAGGCTTATAGCCAAATGTACAATGGTAAGTCTAGACACTTAGGTGTTAGACATAGCATGATTCGTGAGCTAATCATGAATGGGGTGATATCAATAGAGTTTGTGAGGTCTCAACAAAACTTAGTTGATCACTTGACGAAGGGATTGGCTAGAGACTTGGTTATAAAGTCTGCTAAAGGGATGGGTTTAAAGTCCAAACTAGTCACTGAATGCTAGGACACCCAACTCCCTCCTGAGGAAACTTGGGAGCTGAGTTCAATGTGGAAAGCTAAACATTCAGGGGACTGAAGCACATGTATATCATCCCAAGGATGTGCTTGTACCTGCTGAAAGGAGGATGAAGTTATAAACTTCTTAATGGTTAATTTCTTTGAAAAAGTGCTTAAGCAGGAGCATGAACTAAAGAGGAACCACCTATGTAAATGTTGAGGTTTCGCCGCCTCAAGGAGCATGGACTTTGGCTCTTACAACATTTATGAATTGGATATGGACACATGGCTTGTATGGTGTCAGGAGCGTTTTAAGTGTTTGAAAACTTGTGTGTATTTTATCTTCAGGTATTCAAAGTAGTTGAAGGGTTCAATTCTTAGAACACCCTGATTCTCGAATATTTGAAGTGATGTACTAATATGGGAATTCAATCCTCATGACATTTTCATTTATGCACTGGTTTTGTTAAAGTTGATTTTCATGCCAAAGGAATTGTACTAAATTGGGGAGGATTGTTGGAAATTTAGTGAAATTGTGGGATCGAGTCATACTTGTAAATGGGTTTGGAGGTACGGAGTGTACACCCATTAAGTCCCTGACCTCCCTGGACTCAATATATTGGTTGAAAGTTCATCAGTATGATGCTGCTCCTGGTTAGGAAGTTGCTCCTGGTGAGGAAGTTGCTCCTGGTCAGGAAGTTGCTCCTGGTTAGGACACTGCTCCTGGTGATGCACAAAGTCTTTGTAACCTCTTTGACTAATCAATGAGGGTTGAATATTGACTTGATGACCAGGTTTATGGTCATGTAACCACTATGGTTCATGTAGGTAATTATGAGCTTAATTGGTCGATTAATGCTCTTAATTACCATTGACTATGAGTTACATCCAATGAGGACTAGGATCACTATAAATAGTGATCATATTTGCATGATGAAATATACAGAAACAAGAAACACTTACACGCACAGAGTTCTTGATTTGTGCCTAAAACAAGAACTAACTCTTGGTTTTATCCCAAGGAGGTATTCGTGTTAACCCAGGCATAGGGTCGAATAATCTTCTTTGGAAAGTGATTACACGACTTCAAGAGATATCCGGTAACCATTCGTTGGTACGTAGTTAGGCTATTGATTATCTTCACCCTGTTGGAACGAAGTAAACCCCAACAGTGACTACCCACTAGTCACAGGTCGAGTTTTAGAGCCTACAGGTCGAAGCCTAGGCTCTGATACCATAATTGTAACACCCCATTTTGATAATGGAATGTCACGTGTAATTATGGCGTGTCATCAAAGCATACAAGGATAAATGTATAAAACATTACATGACCATAGGGATAACCGGAATCAAACATCGGTTCCCAAACATAAGCCCAAAACATAATAAAGCAAAAGAAATGAATGAAAGAGTAGACAAGCATAAGTATATGAAGGCAAAAAGGAAAAGAAGTCTCTAGCAGCTTCCATCCTATGCACGTCCTCCAAATGCTCGAATCTTTCCTAGGGTACCTGCCGTTTTGGGACATGGAAAGGAAAGTAACGGCTGAGCAAAACGCTCAGTGCACGGATATAGACATAGTATGAATGACTAAGCATAATAAAGACTTAATAGCAGCGGAAATGTATAAGTCCTGGAAAACCTGGAACATGTTCATAAAACTGGTTCTATAGTTTGAAAAGCCTTATGTTTATCTTATGAAAATTGTTTAACATATTTTACCATTAGCCAATATAGGTCATGAAAATCCACCGTGCATGAATACTTGGAGGGGTGACCTCATCATGCAAATTAGAGGGGCTGCCTCTAATTTAATATACTGGTTTTTGGGTAGGAGGGATCAGCTCCTTGTGAAGGATGCAAGGCACACACCACATTCACCATGAAATCCTGAATAAAAACCTGTAACTAGGATGCACCCATACGCCCCACATGATAAATATAAATAAATGGCCAAAAGCTGAAGGGACGCCACGAGCAATCACTCCGCCGTGGTGAAGTCATAACATCAGTGCCTCTAATGTTATGGTTATGGTACCTCCATAACTAGGTGAAACTGGTCATGCATGTATATGGCTATAGGTAATCATCTTTAAAACATAAGCAATCAAACTCATACTTATACTATGGGAAAACAGTTGGCTGCATACGGGGAAATCCTAATAAGGAAAGAATGTCCCTACTGAAAGGACGAAAATCCGTACCTTATGTCCAGTGAACGAGAACGATGAACTACGAGAATCCTACTTCCGAAACACTAGTGCTACATAAATACGTACATGAAATAAGTATCTGCTTACTACATACATAGCTGGTTTTATATCATGTCTTAGCTTATTTTATGTGTTCTTACTATGTTTTACTGTTTAAAGCCTTAAACTGTATTAAATCTTATACTCTTCTTAATCTGATTAAGTATTTCTGGTATTTCACGTGTTATTATACTTACTGTGTAATAATAAGTAACTTTCCAAAAATAGCAGGTTTCCTAAAATAGAAAGTTTCCAAAAATAGAAAGTTACCAAAAATAGAAAGTTACCAAAAATAGAAAGTTTCCAAAAATAGCAAGTTTCCAAAAATAGAAAGTTTCCAAAAATAGATTTACTGCTTAAAATAGATAAGTTTCTAAAAATAGAAAGTTTTCATAAATAGATTAGCTGCCTTAATTAAATAAGTTTCCATAAATAGATTAGCTGCCTTAAATAACTAAGTTTCTAAAAATAGCTGGTTTCCATAAATAAAATAGCTGCCTTATTTAATTAAGTTTCTAAAAATAGAAAGTTTCCATAATTAGAAATAAGCTGGTTAAATAAGCTAACTAAATAAGCCTAAGTGTTTTCATGATTATTTCCTAAGTCATATGATATATTATATAGTTTAATAATTATTTCATGTAATTTAATTAAACTATAGGTTATAATATTTAATTAAAGTATGACATGTTTTTAATTAAATATATTAAATACTTAGGTTAAAATATGTATTATTAAATATTAATAATATAACCTAAGTAATGTTTAATTAATTAATTATATCCATGGTTTTTAAAATAATTAATTAATTATAAGTCTTAATAATATAAACATAGGTTAAAAATAATTTCATGATTATTAATAATTAATTAACCTAAGTCATGTTATTAAATTAGTTACATCTTATTAATTTAATTCTTAACATAAGTTTATAACATAAACAACTAACATAATCATGATCCGGATCTAAGCCTAAAAACATGCACCGGATATGAAACAACACCGTACCCCGACCCGAATCGGGGTACCCCTTGCTGGCGTGGGACCCACACGCACCAACCAAGACCAAAAAGGTCTTGGTGGTGGTCGGCTAAAACAAACCGAACCCCCTTAGGGTCGGTTGTACCTTGCGGCCCAAAAACAAACACCCCTTAATCGACCCTCTGATTTAATTAATGATCAAAACATATTAGATCTATGTTTAATTAATGTGTTTTTATAAAAAACATCACGTGTTCATAATTAAATAAAAGATTAATTAAAAAGAAAGGTTTAAAAAGGTTTTACCGTATTCGTGGATCAAGAGGGTGAAGAACAAACACGAACAAACAATAAAACTTCAAGATCCGAGATCAATGAATCACCTTATTGGTGATTTGAAGGTGGCGGCACAAAGAGAGGAGAAAAAGGAGATTTTAGGTTTTCTTGAAATCTTCTATAAAAGTAATTTTGAGTAGTAAAAATCTATTTAACCCCCTCTTAGTAAAATTGGTAATGGGCTTGGCCCATTACCTTGTTTTGGCCGCGGGTAGGGACTCCCCCGTGGGGTTCCCGTACCTCGTTTCGTGTCTTGTTATTTAGTATTCGTTTATGTTTAATTATGTTCGTGTTTTAAATGTTCTTGTTACGTAAATACCATACTCTTATATATTTAATTACGCTCGTATTAAATATATATACGTAATTAATAATAGCTCGTGTTTTAATTACGCTCGTGATTTCGTGATCGTATGTTCGTGATTAATTATTGCTAAATAATTATTACGTGATCGTGCAAATAAAATACTTATCGTGTTCTAACACGTACGTAATACATAAACTCCTAACACGTAATCGTAATCATGCTATATTAGGAAAGTTTTTTAACTAGTACGTACGATCCTAAGGGTACTATGCATGGTAAAAGCATGCGGGTTTTACAGCATCACAGGTCATCCTTTAAGACCAGGCAATCATTCTCTATTGACAAGTGCTTACATCTCCTTCACATGGATTTGTTTGGACCTGTCAAACCACAGACCATCAATCACAACAAATATACCTTGGTCATTGTTGATGAATTCTCAAGGTATACATGGGTTTTCTTCCTCAAAAGGAAAAGTGATGCAGCTGATGCCATCATGTCCTTCATCAGGCAGGTTGAAAACATGAATGAAGTTAGAGTAAAAGCTCTAAGAAGTGACAATGGGACTTAATTCAAGAATCAACCGCTTGAAGCTTTTTGTGATGAAAAGGGAATATCACTTCTCTGCAACTGGTACTCCTGAACAAAATGGAGTAGCTGAAAGAAGAAACAGAACATTGATTGAAGAAGCTAGAACCATGCTGAATGGTGTAGCTTTACCAAAGCAATTCTGAGGAGAATCTGTCCACACTGCCTGCTATACCCAGAATAGATCAATCATTGTTAAAAGACATGGAAAAACTTCTTATGAATTTTTTAGAAAAAGAGCACCACATGTCAGCTACTTCCATGTCTATGGTTGCCCTGTATTTATTTATAACTACAGGGATCAACTTGGAAAGTTTGACGAAAAATTTGATGATGGTTTCTTCTTAGGATACTCTCCAACAGCCAAAGCCTTTAGAGTATTCAACACAAGAAGACATGAACTAGAAGAAACCTTTCATGTCACATTCAGTGAAGATGATGACGTGCTACAAAGAACAGGAACAAAAGGTGATGAAATTGATTTCAACGAAAATAGGTCTTTCCCAACAGATGAGTTCTCTGAAGCAAGGCCTGTCTTTCATCATCATCCACACACATATACTCTTATACCATGTGTTCCTGCATACGACCCGCTGTCAACTCACAACATTGATGTTCCCACTACTCAAGTACTTATTGAAGAAGAACATCAGCCATCCTCAAGACCTTGTTCCACCTCGGATGAAGATGACTCTCCTAACACTCATGATCAAGAAGATTCTCATGTTGTTTGTGAATCATCACATCTTGAAATATCTGATGCAGACACAAACACAGAGATTATTTTTGAAGAGAGTCCACCTACTCAGCAAGATGGAACTCAAGTTGTACTCTCATCCTCTATACCTACTCCTGTCTATGACTCCCCAGCTCCTCAAATCAAATGGTCAAGAGATCAACACATTCTTCTTGTCAACATTATTGGTGAACCAAATGCTGGGGTTACTACTAGACAGGGAATTCATGACTCAAAATCAGCCTCAGCCAATGAATGTCTGTTTGCTGAATTTCTTTCCCAAATTAAACCCAAGCGTGTAGCTGAAGCCCTTGTTGAAGAAGGCTGGGTTGCTGCAATGCAGGAAGAAATCAATCAGTTTAAAAGAAACAAGGTATGGACTCTAGTTCCAGCTCCACCTGGTAAGAACATCATAGGCACTAGATGGATATATATAAACAAGATGGATGAGATTGGTAACATCATAAGGAATAAGACAAGATTAGTTGCACAGGGGCATACATAGACTGAAGGGATTGATTACGATGAAACATTTGTACCAGTTTCAAGACTTGAAGCCATCAGAATCTTCCTTGCTTACGCTGCATATATGAACTTCACTGTGTATCAAATGGATGTTAAAAGTGCCTTCCTCAATGGAGATTTGGCTGAAGAAGTGTATGTTGAACAGCCTGAAGGATTCGAGAACAGCGAGTTTCCCAACCATGTGTACAGGCTTCACAAAGTAATGTATGGGCTGAAACAAGCTCCAAGGGCATGGTATGAAACGCTATCTACTTTTTAACTAAAAATAAATTTGTCAGGGGTTCCATCGATAAAACACTTTTTACCTTCAAGGATAAAAGTGATTTCATCATTGTATAGATTTATGTGGATGATATCATCTTTAGGTCTACAAATATTAATCTTAGTAAACGTTTTGCTAAATTAATGACCAAGAAATGTGAGATGAGTATGATGGGTGAATTAAATTACTTTTTGGGTTTTCAAATTAAACAATGCCCTAAAGGAATTTCAATTTGTCAAGAAAAGTATGTTAAGGATTTGCTGAAAAATATGACTTGGCTTATTGTGCATCAGTGAAATGCCCCATGTTTCCACCCAACAATTTGGGCCCTGATGAGTCAGGGGTCTCTATTGATTAGACTATGTATAGAGGCATGAATGGGTCACTCATGTATCTCACAGTCAGTCGCCCTGATATCCAGTTCTCCACATGTCTCTGTGCAAGGTACCAAGCTAACCCAAAGGAATCCCATCTAGTGGTTGTTTAGAAAATTTTCAGGTACATCAAAGGAACTACCTCTCTAGGTATGTGGTATCCCAAAGAATCAGGCTTTGATCTCAAGGCTTACTCAGATTCAGACTACGCTAGGTGCTACATTGACAAGAAAAGTACCTCAGGGAGCTGTCAAATCCTAGGAGGCAAGTTGGTTGGATGGAGTGTAAAGAAGCAAAACTCTGTGGCTATGTCATCAGCTGAAGCTGAATATGTTGCAGCTGCTAGTTGCTATGCTCAAGTACTTTGGATGAAGAGTCAACTAGCTGACTATGAGATTCTATATGACAAAATACCCATCTTCTATGACAATACAAGTGCCATTGCTATCTCAAACAACCATGTGCATCACTCTCGAACCAAACACATAGATATCAGGTATCACTTCATCAGGGATCATATTATAAAAGGAGATATTGAGCTGCATTTTGTTCCACTGAGCTGCAACTAGCTGACATATTTACCAAGCCTTTGGCTGAACCTTTGTTCAACAGGCTACTTGCTGAGCTGGGTATGCTTAATATCTTGATAGGTGTGAAAACACCCATCCTTTTACCACTTATAACTGGCTAAAACGAAACCAAAACGCATGTTTAATATCATTTGTTTGGAATTATGCGTGGTTTTTGTGTTTATTGTGTTTTCAGAGTCAACCGAATAAATATTGAAGAAAACATGGGATTGCACGGGGTTTATCGAAGAAAAAGACTCAAGACGAAGTCTATTGTCCAAGAGATGCAATAGATTTGAAGTCAATGGGCCTATTTGAAGATTTATCGAAGAAAGGGACCAAAGATGGAAGATTTACATATGTCGAAGGAACTCGAGTCTAAATAAATGAAGAAATATTAAGACGAGTTTAATTAATCCCGAGACGACATCAAGAAAGACAAATGAATTAAATCGAGTCGAAAAAGAAAGAAAGAAGCACCACACATGCACTTCCCAACTCCCTATAAATACCCTCGTAATCACATTAGGAGGGGGGTTAGCTAGTTTTAGTTTTTCATTCTTCTTTCTAGTTTTAGAGAGAGAAAGTTCCTAACTTTCTCTCACTAAATTTTTCATCTTTTCTTTCTTTTAATTTTGCAAGGTTAAACTTTGTGTATTTGAATTTCCATTAATCAAGTTAAAGTTTAAGCTTTGTGTTCTTAAATCTCCTTCTACATTTCTTGATCTTGCTTAATTTTTGATCCGAACCCTTAATCTTGATCCGAATCCTTCATGATCTGTGATTGAAGTTCAGGTTGTATGATAAGAATTCTTGTTCTTACAAAAGCTCGTACACGTTTAAGCCATAAGCTCTCTATGCTTGTTAGCTTATTTCAAGTTCTATCTTATTGATTTTCGGATTTATTAAAAGTTTTAGTCAATTTAAAGTTCCTTTCATAAAGTGTTTGATTTTATGTTTTGAAAAGTTGTCAAATTTAAGCTTTTTAGGTTGTTTAACATTTGGATAAGATAGCTTATTATACATGCTTATTGAGTTTTAAGTTGGCCACCAAATTCGGATAAGTATTGCTTCCATCGCAATCTTGGGGATTCTACACATTCCGACGGATCACTTGTTTTGATCGTAATAACCCACTAGGGTTTTACTTTGCGATCGGTTTACATTTTCCCCTTATTCTGATCTAGATTGCGATCGCTTATTGCGATCGCATATTCCGACGGGATTTAAGGTTACCTTAAGTTGAAACGCTGCCAAAATTTTGTTTACTATATTCCGATAGAACAACATTGCGACAGAGGTGTTTGGATTGGATTATTCCGATCTGATACATTCCGATCTAGGACATTCCGATTGTAATCATTGCGATAGACCATATTCCGACAGGGTTGTATTTGACATTCCGATGGGTATTCAGCTTAATATTCCGATGGTCCTGCACATGGATTATTCCGATGGTTTGTTCTAGTTATATTCCGATGCTTATGACTTTGGTGCATTCCGATAGAAATGATTTGCAATATTCCGATAGAACATGTTTTTAAGTTTTAAAGTTTTACATAAAGTTCTTTATAAATAGCTTTTAGTTTAATATTTAAAACGCTTTAATTTCGCTCAACGAATTTTCATTACTTGCATTTAGTTTACAAATTTGAAAACCAAAACCAACCCCTTTTTAGTAACCAAGAACAACTATTCCACCTTGAGCTGTGATCAATTCGAGAAGATTCCAAGACATTAATCTGAACCCCATAACAAACCAGTGTATCAAATGGGGCCGCTGCCGGCTCTTCTCGTAAGGATTAACAGTTTTTTGTGAGAACTTGGATTTTGGGATCCGTTCGCCGTGAACGTTACTTTTTCATAAAAAATTTCAAAAACCCTAAAAAATATAAAATTTTCAAAAATCCTAAAAATTAAAACACATAAAAACCAAAAATATTTCTGCTTTGTTTTTGCTTTGTTAGTTCTTTTGCAGGTGCATGCGTACACGATCAACGTCTTATCAAGAGCCCGAGCCTCTCGAAGACTTAGACATGGCCGGTGTACACAACAACAATAACAATCCACCTCAAAACAACAATAATAACAACAACAATAACAATACACCTCACAACAATAATAATAACAACAACAATGAACCTCTACCGGACAATCGCCCTAAGATTGAACTGTTACAAGCACATGTGGAGGGAAACAATGATCCAATTGTCATACCCGCGATTGCAGCCAACAACTTTGAGCTCAAATCCGGTTTTATCCAGATGGTCTCTGCTCAACCATTCTTGGGGCGTACCATTGATGATCCTCATGACCATATCAAACGGTTCTTGCAACTCACCAATACGGTCAAATTCAATGGTGTTCCACAAGAGGTAATCCGTTTACAACTTTTTCCTTTCTCCCTAGAGGGACAAGCCCGACATTGGATTGCAAAGGAACCGCCACAAAGTATTCTGACGTGGACGGATTTGGAGACCAAGTTCATAAACTACTTTTTCCCACCCTCTCGTACTACCGCTTTGCGGAATGAAATTATCAATTTTGAACAAAAGTACGATGAGTCTTTTAGTGAATCTTGGGACCGTTTTAAAGACCTTTTGAGAAAGTGCCCACAACATGGTTTTACCAAAGTGCACCAAATTAATACTTTTTATAATGGTTTAAGCATGAATGACCAAGATTCACTAAACAGTGCCTCGGGGGTAATATTTTGGTTAAGACTTCTAATGCCGCTTGGGATATTATTGAAAATAAGTCTCGTGTGCAAACCAAGAGTGTTCGGACCAATGCCGCTAGTGCTAGTACTAGTGACAACGACAAGCGACTTGACAAAATTACTACGCTTCTTGAATCGCTTGTTACCCACACCGCTAACAATACCAACAGCATCAACGCTAAAAACGCTCAAGACGCTCAAGTCAATGCTGTTAGCCAACCATGTGAAATATGCGGGGGTCTTCACTCTTACACCACTTGTACCACCACCCAAGACTATTCTTCTGAAAATGTTAATGCAACATACGGTACCTATCCTCCGGCCGCTTATCAAGCTCGTCCTCAAGGTGACCGCAACTTGCTTAGCTACCGCTCAAACAACTTTCTTTCCCCGCCTGGTTTTCCTCCTAACAACCCAAACCAACAACAAAACCTCAATCGCCCTCCTCAACAACAACCTCGTGCACCATACCAACCACCTCACAAACAACCATATCCACCTCAAAGAAACAACCAAGTTTACCAACAACCTGCTTATCAACCACCCGCCTACAATGCTCCTCCCAACCAACCCACCGCATTACACCAAGATATTGGAACCTACATGAGGACTAATGATGTGATCGTGGACAATCTCCAGCGGGAAGTGCTCAACTTGAAAGCAGACATGGTGAAACAAGGGAACGATCTTCGAGCTGATATGAGAAACACTTTGGCTAGTCAAACGAATGACTTAAGGAACATGATGGTTGGTTTCTTCCAAAGTAATCAATCCTCTTCTTCGGGTACTCTTCCGAGTAACACTGTTACGAATCCAAGAGGGGAGATGAAAGCAATCACCACTCGCAGTGGCAAAGGTACCAAGGAACCCGAGCTTCCTATACCTCCACCGGTGATTGTGACTAAGGAAAACGAGTCACCTGCTCCTATTCCTCAACCTTCTACTTCCCCAATTTCTCCACCTCTTACTTCTACCCCTCCTCCACCCAAGGATGTGAGTGATCCTACTATTCCAAAGCCTTCCTCTTCTTCCAATATACCTTATCCTTCACGGTTGAGGAAAGAGAAGCTCAAAAGCAAGGACGATATTCAAGTTTCGAACTTTCTCAAAATGTTTAAACAATTGAATTTCAACATCTCCTTCGCTGAGGCTCTCACTCACATGCCCAAATATGCGAAAATGTTTAAAGATCTTCTTAGTGACAAGGAGAAGCTTCTTGATATCGCTAACACCCAACTTAATGAGAATTGCTCTGCGGTTCTCTTAAGGAAATTGCCAACTAAACTTGGTGATCCGGGTCGTTTCTTAATCCCTTGCAACTTCCCGGGAGTAGAGAATTGCATGGCCCTAGCCGATCTAGGTGCCAGTATTAACTTAATGCCTTTAAATGTTTGGAAGCAATTATCTCTCCCTGAGCTAGTCCCACCAAAATGACTTTGGAATTAGCTAACCGTACGGTTGCTTATCCAGTGGGGATAGCCGAAGACGTTTTTGTAGGAGTCGACAAATTCACTTTTCTTGTCGATTTCGTCGTGGTCGACTACGATATGGACCCTCGTGTGCCATTAATCGTTGGACGTCCATTCTTGAGGACCGGTCGCACTCTCATCGATGTTGACGCCGGTGAGCTTATCATGAGAGTGGGTGACGATAAAATTTTCTTCAACATGGGAAAGCTTTCTAAACAGCCTTATTCATACGAGAGCGTTAATTGTATTGACGTTCTTGATGAGGCTTGTGAAGAACACTTCAAAGATGCTTGTAAAAGTATTCCTACCTCTCCTCCCAATGTTGAGACCGTCTCCTCTATTGATTCATCACTATCTCTATTTGGAGAAATTGATTTCCTTTGGAAAGATCTTGAAGCCACCATGGGAGATGTGAACTTAGAACATGACGATTCTCCCACCGATTGGGTTGAAGACATTCGTCTCATTGCGAACCTTCTCAAAGAGGACCATATTTCTCTACCATCTCCCAATGCTATTGCTATTGATGAACCGAATTTGAATACGCCTCCCATCGAAAATCCTCAGGATTTAGAACTTAAGGAGTTACCGCCCATCTCGAGTACGTGTTTCTTGAAGAAAAGAAGAAGTCGCCCGTCATTATCGCGAAGGACTTGAAAGAAGAAGAGAAATCTCGCCTCATCGCCGTGCTTAAAGATCATAAGAAGGCAATTGCTTGGCAAATTTCCGATATCCGCGGAATTGATCCAAACTTTTGTACTCACAAGATTCTTATGGAAGATGACTTTAAACCCGCAATCCAGAGCGAAAGAAGGGTTAATCCTCGCATTCACGACGTCATCAAACAAGAGGTTATCAAACTTCTTGATGCCGGCTTGATTTACCCTATCTCGGATTCGCCTTGGGTAAGTCCCGTCCATTGTGTGCCCAAGAAGGGCGGAATAACCGTTGTTCCCAATGAACACAACGAGTTGATTCCCACTCGTCTTGTTACTGGGTGGAGAGTTTGTATCGAGTATCGCAAACTCAATGATGCCACGAGAAAAGATCACTTTCCTCTTCCTTTCATGGATAAAATGCTCGAGCGTCTAGCTGGTAATGACTATTATTGCTTTTTAGACGGTTTCTCTAGGTATTTTCAAATTCTCATCGATCCCAAAGACCAAGAAAAGACCACATTCACTTGTCCCTACGGAACATTTGCTTACAAACGCATGCCTTTCGGTTTATGCAATGCTCCTGGGACGTTCCCACGGTGTATGATGGCTATATTCCATGACATGGTTGAAGAAACTATGGAAGTATTCATGGATGATTTCTCGGTTTATGGCGATTCTTTCTCTGCTTGCCTTGCCAATTTAGAACGTATGCTTAAGCGGTGTGAAGACACTCGCCTTGTTCTTAATTGGGAAAAATGCCATTTTATGGTAAAAGAGGGCATCGTGCTAGGACACAAAATCTCCAAAGCCGGTCTTGAAGTGGACCGTGCTAAAGTCGATGTTATTTCTAAACTGCCTCCACCTTCAACCGTGAAGAGCGTGAGAAGTTTCCTGGGTCATGCGGGCTTATACCGTCGCTTTATCAAAGATTTTTCTAAAATCGCTCGCCCGATGACCCACCTCTTGGAAAAAGATACTCCTTTTATCTTTTCCAACAAGTGTATTGAAGCCTTCAACCTTCTTAAGGATAAGCTAACTAAGGCACCCGTCTTGGTTACCCCTAATTGGGAGCTGCCTTTCGAGTTGATGTGCGATGCTAGCGACTTTGCTATTGGAGCGGTTTTGGGCCAAAGAGTGAACAAACACTTCCAACCGATCCACTATGCTAGCAAGACAATGACGGGGGCTCAATTGCATTACACGGCAACCGAAAAAGAGCTTTTAGCTGTTGTCTATGCTTTTGAAAAATTTCGCCCCTATCTTGTCCTTTCTACCACCATCGTGTATACCGATCATTCCGCGTTGAAGTACTTGTTAACTAAACAAGATTCCAAACCAAGACTTCTTCGCTGGGTTTTGCTACTTCAAGAATTTAAAATCGAAATTCGTGATAAGAAGGGAGCTGAAAACCTAGCCGCGGATCATCTCAGCAGACTTGAGGATCCTTATCAAGGGGAACATCCGAACAAAGAGATCAATGACTCTTTTCCCCTGGAGACCTTAATGTCTATCAATTCGAATCAGGATGAAACCCCGTGGTTTGCGGACATTGCAAACTACTTGGCGGGTGGAATTCTCATTGACGGGTTAACATCCCAGCAAAAGAAAAAGTTCTTCAAAGACATTAAGACTTACTTTTGGGATGACCCGTATCTCTTCAAACAATGGGCTGATTTGATTATTCGCCGATGTGTTGATGGACCGGCCGCTTTAGACATTCTCGAAGCTTGCCACAAAGGACCCACCGGTGGTCACTTTGGTCCCAACTACACCGTCAAAAAAGTGTTTGACTCGGGATTTTATTGGCCCACCATTTATCGTGATGCTCACGAGATGGTTAAACATTGTGATGCTTGCCGAAAACAAGGCAAGATCACACATAAAGATGAGATGCCTCAAAATTTCATACAAGAATGTGAAATCTTTGATGTTTGGGGTATCGACTTTATGAGGCCATTCCCTTCATCTAAAGGAAACAAATACATCCTTGTAGCCGTTGACTACGTTTCTAAATGGGTTGAAGCCAAAGCTTTACCCACTAATGACGCAAGGGTGGTTTGTAACTTTTTAAAATCGCTGTTCGCTAGATTCGGTATGCCTCGTGCCATTATTAGTGATCGCGGGACTCATTTTTGCAATGACCAATTCGCAAGAGTCATGGCTAAGTATGGTGTAAATCATCGTCTTTCCACCGCATACCACCCACAAACTAATGGCCAGGCTGAAATCTCTAACCGAGGATTAAATCGAATTCTTGAACGAACCGTGGGAGAGCATCGTGCCTCATGGGCCGATAAACTTGATGATGCTTTGTGGGCTTTTCGTACCACATACAAGACTCCGATTGGTTGTACACCATATCGTCTCGTGTACGGGAAAGCATGCCACCTCCCCATTGAGTTGGAGCACAAGGCTTACTGAGCCTTGAAGTGGGCTAATTTCGATATCAACAAAGCCGGTGACCTACGCAAGATCCAACTCAATGAGCTGAATGAACTCCGGAATGAGGCTTATGAAAATTCTTTGATCTATAAGGAAAGGACTAAGCTCATTCATGACTCTAAGATTAAAAACCGAGAGTTCCAAGTTGGAGACAAAGTTTTACTCTTTAACTCTTGGTTGAAAATCTTTTCGGGCAAGCTGAAATCTCGTTGGTCCGGCCCATTCACCATTGCCCAAATTTTTCCATATGGTACTCTCGAGCTCGCTCAACCTAATGGACCTAATTTTAAGGTGAATGGCCAACGAGTGAAGTTGTACTTTGGTGAGGACATCTCTCAGGAGATGATTCCATCCCTCACCATGTTTCCCATGAACTAATTTTGGGTCGAGTCAGGCTCGTGACTCGGTTATCAAAAACAAGCGCTCCTCGGGAGGCAGCCCGAGTATCTATCCTTTTCCGTTTTAACCTCCTAAGTGTAGGGGGACCTCTATAGGTTTTTTGTGTTTGTGTGGTGATGTGATTACAGGGATGAATGCACTTTTGGAACCTTTGAAGAATCGTGCTCCCGTGTTATCCGAAATCCGGTTCTATCTCTCAACTATCGTGATTCAATTTTCTTCATACTCTCATTTGAAATTGATCACGTTAGTCGTCTCTTCCTTAACTTGATTTAACCAACGTGCACAATGTCATAAGTGTGGGGGAGACTTTTCCCACATGTTTAAACATTGAGGACAATGTTTATCTTAAGTGTAGGGGGACTTCTATCGAAGTTTTAAGTGGACTTTTCCATGAAAATGCCTTCATTCAACCGGAAAATCATCTTCTTCAACATTTTTCAAATTTTTAATTAACTTTGGCCATTTAGTCAGAATTTTTAAATTTTTATCGTTGCTTTCATATGTATATCCCGCAATAAAGTCAAAAATATTAATAAAGTGGTGTAGCTAGTTTTGAAATCTTTGACATATTAGGCCCGTTGCTTTTATTTTGACTCAACCCGAATAGACTTACCCAAGTTTATTCTAGCTAGTATCCTTAACCATGTAGACTTTAATTGGTTTATTATGCTGAGCATCCACAAGTCTCATTACTTAAGATTTTAAATTGTGGAGAACGAGAAATGATGGAGTCAATTATAAGTCGGTATTCTTGCACAAGCCCACTTGGTGTAATTATGTGCCTATTCTCCCATCACTTGCTAATAATTTATCTGCAATAAGTAAGGTCGTACGATTTGAAAAGTTACTTAGCTTCTATCCCAAGATCGTTTAAAAGTTGCTCGGTAATGATAAGAGTTCATAGCCAAGGCATAACTTATGAAGCGGGGCGCGAAGATTGGCGAGTTCGAAAAGGCCCTAACAAGGCATGAGGATTCAATCTTATTGCTAAAGATCCAAGGTGATGTGAAAAGCATTATTCCCAAAATCAATATGAAGGATCAAGACTCACGACGAAAAGCAATCAGCTCCCATAAAGATCATGGAGAAGTCTATTCGAAAAGACCCTAACAAGGTATGAGGATAAATAGATCCAAGTCCGAAAAGGAGGCGGATCGTTGTATCTCAAAATCCCAATTAGCGATTGAAGAAATAATCATGAAGTCGTGGTCAACAAAGTGGAGTATCTCTCAAAAATACTCCAAGTGAAGAACTCTATTCACGAAGAGAAGACCATTATCTCAAGAACGTCTCTCAAGATATGAAGTATGAAGTACATGCCAAATATCGGCCCGAGAAAGATCTCAAATCGTGAAGCGAGTTATGCCAAGATATGAACTTTTTGATATCCCGAGAATCAGTTTTAAGAGATTTTGTCCTTTAGCTAACTATTGATCAAATCGTCCTACTTTGCTTTCAGCCTAAATAAACTGAAGGTCTACGTAAATCTTGGCCTATTCTACATGATTGGATTAGATGGATTTGATGTATGGATTGATTAATAATATAAGAGGGAGATGAATGGAGATGAGGGTGTAGAGAGAGAAAGGAGAGAAAAGAGAAGGGTAGAGAGAGAAAGTAAAGATTGATTATTAGAAAAATGAAATCACCAACCCCTCCTAACATGCTAGGAGGGGTATATATAGCCCACCCTACATGTGGGCTATATGGACTATACGTTTACTAACTAGATCACGAGCCCGTTACATTAATATATCGTCGGAGCGACCGATCCTTCATAAATACGTAAAAATGTATTTCCAACAATCTCCCCCTAAGGGAGGTCGCTCCAAGTTACAATTTCCTAAATAGTCTATAGCTCGTGATCTATGCTAATAATGATGTGACCGAGACTTTCTTTGGGAAAACGTATTTCTAACAATCTCCCCCAAAGGGAGGTCACACCATTTTACAAAATCTTAAACCTAGCATCTATGCTTGAGTCTTCGATCTTGTTCTTGTGAATATGCTTGATGTGATCTTTGACTTAAGTCTTGAGCATGTTTTCTTGCCTTGACCTTGTGCATTTGTCACGTGTGATATTCGCCTCTTCGTGACTTCATGTTCCACATACTTATACCTTTAAATTCTTGAAAGCTTCAGAGTTTGATACAGCGGAAGACTTGACCTTCAGACTTTCTTGAATTTGTTGAAGTACTAAGTGTATGTATTATAAGCATGTGGTGACGACTTCTTCTGGATTATTCACCGCAATGCCACCTTCTTGTTACGCTGCATAAGACAGTTAGCAACAAACAATATACACGGATGAAATGGCCTTGAACATTTCATTCTAATTCGGTAGCATTTTACCTCCAGTCGGTGAAGACCGTTGGACGATATTAACTATCGTACTTGTGGCAGGTAGTTTCAATTAAGAACCTCCTTGACAAGATTTCGCGGGTAAACCCGTTCTCTTTATTCGACCGTCCAAAGCTGACTGCGAACATAAAGAGTGAATCATTTGGATAATAATATCCGCATGATTTGAAGCCGTCAATTCATGTTCCTGGAACAAGTGAAGTTCAATTAAGAACCGCACCATCGTTTCTTTCCAGTTGTCACGAGCTTGATTTGTATAGAATCTTGCAAGTTACCTACCAAGTGCTGTTTGAGGTTAACACTAGAAGGATTTCCACTCATCACTGTGAGCACTAAGGTATCACTCTGAGTGTTCTGGCAAGATCACTAAGATATTACATAGAGGCCTGGAACGTGTTTAAATTCAATTAAGAATTAAACAACTGTTTCTTTCCAGTTATCACAAGTTTGATTCATAAAAAATCGCACAAGTTACCTACCATGAGCTTTTTGATTTTCGCTCAAGAAGGATTTCCATCTTCATTGTAAATACTTTCGTATTACTCGGATGTTCAGGCAAGATCATGAAGATTTTGCGTAGGACTCTTAATATCTTTCTTACTTTTCACATTGTGTGAACAAGCAAGGAATAATGAAAAATGTGTCCTAATGAGATATTTGATGATCTCAAATGGCTCTCGACTCGATCGTGCATTTTGGATTTTAGTGATCGGAGGCTGGAGAGGAGTGCCACCTTTTCAATACCAATTTATTCGGAGTGAATAAATCAATAGATAATGCGTTGTCTCCGTGTGATTAAAACAAATATCTTTTGAGAGATATCTGAGTTAGCTGGGATGGGTTGTGCCTTGCATCACTGGGTCCATGATGTCTATCTTCAATATCAAGAATCATTAAAAATGATCTCAATAGCATATGAATTGACCCGGTTTCTGCCTAAGGTTGTAAGGAGGGCTTCTTTCTTTACACCCTTTATCTTTACAATTATTTTTCATTCTTCAACCCCTTCAATGCTTACCAATACGTCATCACTAGCACCTTGTTGTGTTGTTCCAGTGCTAACTTAAGTACTTGGTCGGCATTCAACTACGTTCACAATCTTTCTCCATCTTTCCTAAAGACTACTATTTCTAGCTATGGAATGTCCTTGGGAAGATTCCTCCGGTTCTAGAGAAATCATTGGACTTTAACCTATCCTACCATCCTTATGTCACCACAATCATCACCGTCGTGAATAGAGATGTTTTGGGTAAGTGTATGTCACCATGAAATCCATTTTGAAGTGCAAATCCATTTTGCTCCCCCTTAACATATGCCACGATATCCGAAAACATTTCGCACATGTCGGGATGAGCTAACACGTTAAGTCAAACCATTTGTGATTAATCATTTCCCATATTAAATCACATTTTCTCCCCCATATTAAAATATTAACCCAATCGATGTTTTTAATATCAATTGATTTAATAGCATTTTAAGAAAATTTGGGAAGAAAAATGCAAAGCCAAGTATCTTCATGAGTTACACAAGCTCCCCCTAAAATTAATGAGGGTCTACTTGAAACGTAAATTAAATACCTTTTAAACACAAGTGTAAGGTATTTATCACGTGCAAAGATCATATATGATAATTAATTCACAATATTAGCAATTTACGAGGTTGGACCTGAATGATGGAGAACATCATATGAAAGAAGCACATGGTTCTTGTTCACGAATGTTGGTCTTCCTCGTAACTTCTAAAATTATCTTCCCCTTTACACCACATGTACAATTGATATCGTTGTCTTGACACCAACTTGTGAACTATGGCACTTTCGGCATCGAAGATTCTGAATGCTGGACAATTGCTCCCCCTCAATTGTTGACCCGTGTTCTACTTAAAGAGCTGTAGTCGTCGTTTGAGCAGTCGCATCGTCTAGTATGTAGATATCAATTGCAACGAACTTCGGATTGTGGAGTTGATAACTTCGGATTTTGAAGTCAAAGCTTTCCGGTGAAATGCTTGACTTCAATGTGAAAAGCGGGTTACTATTGGAAATAATAGCAAACCATTTTGAGCATGTTTTAAATCATTTAAACTTCTGTTCGAACTTTATTTACAACCCCGTGTCATTATTGAATGACATTTCTAGGTTCGTAAATATTATCGATTCCAGAAGACATGCTCTTTTTATCAAAAACATTTTGAACACACAATTTTGAAAGATTTAGAAAAATCTTTTGAGAAATTCTTGAACAATTGTGTTCAAAGTTTTTTAAAAACAGTTACTTGAGCTTAAGATGTTGAATATCTTACAAACCGAGCTCAAGTCCGAGAAGTTTTAAACTTCCCGTTGTTAAGGATAAGTTACCATCGGCGATAAACTTTCCTTTTAAATGAAGGACGAGTCCCAAGCTGACATTTGCTTAGAAGTCGTTTTCATGAGCTTGAAAACTTTGATTGTTTTAACGGAAAGCTCGTGACCGAGAAAGGTTAATTTCTCGTTATGAGGAAAAGTTCTCTTATTTAAAAGATACACTTTCCTTTCTGAGCTTAAAACTTCGAATGTTTTAATACAAGCTCATGACCGAGAAAGGTTATTTCTCGTTAAGAGGATAAGTTATCATTAAAGATAATCTTTCCTTTATTTGAAGTTCGAGTTACAGTCTGACATTTAACTGTAAGTCATTGTGCATGAGCTTAAAAACTTCGAATGTTTTTAATATTAGCTCATGCCCGAGAAAACTTAATTTCTCGTTGTTAGGATAAGTTTATCATCGGCGATAAACTTTCCCTTCTTTGAAGTCCGGGGCATAAACTGTGATGTGATTATACACCATATACACGAGCTTAAAACCTTTGAATAGTTTCAACGGAAGCTCGTGTCCGAGAAAATTTAATTTCTCGTTTTCAGGATAAGTTTATCATCGGTGATAAACTTTCCTTTCTTTGAAGATCGAGTTATAGTCTGTGATGTGACTATAAGTCCTTTTACACGAGCTTAAAACCTTTGAATAGTTTTAACGGAAGCTCGTGCCCGAGAAAATTTAATTTCTCGTTTTGAGGATAAGTCATCATCGGGATTAACTTTCCTGTCTTTTGAGAGCGAGTTACAGTCTGTTATATGACAGTAAGTCATTGTGTAATCTTAACCACGAATCCCCTGAGACACTTGTTTCTCTGATATCTGCTTCTTCAGCAACCAAACTCTAAGAGTATCCTTAGTTGAACGGTATACAATGATTGGACCGCTTCGTTCTTTTGGAACATCAACTTTGGTACCTGCATTCTCATTAGGAGTTTGCATGCTTTGATATGGGTTAGCGATATTATCTTAGAAGCAAGTGGGGGTTCACAGTTGTCTTTTCTTGTGCCAGAGGCGAACTGAGTGGATGATTCACTTGTCTTAGTTGGCAAACGTTTCCGTTTATAGAAAACCTTAAGTTCAGGCTTCAGTGAAGTATCATCTTTATCAGTTTCCTCCCTAGTAGACTTAGTAGAATCGGAGACTATCCTAGTTAAAGGGCACTCGTTTCCTACAAGAGTGAAAGTTCTACCAGTGGGGTGCCAAACTTTACCACAGGGTTTGATTTTAGCTATCCACTAGGACTTAATTCTAGCACGGGAGTTCACCTCATTAAGAAGTTTCTTGATACAAGAATCATGATTTGCCGTAAAGACACATTTTCTACATGTTTTACAAGTAGCATATTTAATGTCCGAGTAAGATCTAGAGTTCCTGGACGATTGATTGATGCTCCTAGGATTTGACATGCTACGGTTAGCAGTGTTGGGTAATCTAGAAGGCATCTGTCTAGGTTTGAAAGTCTTATCTCTTACTTGTGTCTTTTGAATAGCTTCCCTTAGACCAGATTTATGGTGAACGTTATTTGAACTAGTACTAGACGTGGTCTTGGTATTTTTAGAGAAACTAGAGGCAATCATGTGATTAGGTCTTGCTAAAGCTGTTTTGGTCACATTGGGCCTCGTTGCTGGAGTGACTGGTCTAGGAAACTGAACCAAATCAACTTGGGAGGCAAACCGCGGTCTCGAGGATTGTGGTCGCTCAGATCTAAATGCAGTAGGTTGTCTAACCGACTGAATTTGAGGCGGTTTCCCCAAGATTGATGGTTTTTCAAGCTTAGTATCCACACTAGTTCCTTTAGTTTTCCTCAATTCGTTTTTCAACGCAGCTATAGCAAAGACCTTTTCTTGTACTTGAGCTTTTAACGTTTCATTTTCTTTGAGCAAACTATCTTGGGATGCCAGTTTAGACTCTAGTAACTGAATTTGTTTCAAAAGATTATCCTTTTCAGCTTTCGAATCTAAAACTTTTTGATCCAATTTTCTTTCAAGAACAACGTTTGACTTTTCAAGTTTTTCAAAGTATGTTTCAAATTTGTCCGTTTTCTTAGAAAATTCAAGTTTGGCATCCTCAAGATCTTTTGATTGTTGAGCTACAATCGTTTCGAGCTCTCTAATCTTGGAATCGGAAGCAGTCAATGAAGCAGTTATAAGACAATTATCATGATGTTTAGCATTTTGAACACTTTCTCCCCCATTATGACTTACATCGGATGAATCAGAAGTGGTATTTCTATCACTCTTTTCTATCCATGTTTGTCATAATTAGGTTCAGAATGCTCAATATGCGGCATGGCATCAGCATATACATCATAAAGAACATTACATTGTACCATGTTTGCAGGCTCTTCGTCATAAACGGGTAAGGTGTCATCAAAAGAGATCTCGTGAACATTCCCTGACGTGCCACTGGTATCATGTTGTCCTCCTGATTCTGTGCTCTTGGCATCGTTAGGCTCGAAGTTTTCAACCGTATGACCAGTTTCCTCTTGCATCGAAGAGTCTTGCACTCCATTATCATACCCTTGCTGAAGTCGAGATCTTTCATAAATCGAAGACGAGACCGATGTCATGAGTTTCAAAATTGTATCACGGAAAACTCGAAGCTCGGTATGTGTATCTCGAAGAAATGATTGGCAAATCACTGAACTTTCAGGCTTGATGATATTGAATTGGAGGAAAGGCGTGAGTTGTGTCACAAGAGCCTTATATGCAAGTGTCGATGCAGAGTGATTAACGTTGTCACGGTTGAGTTGCTCGGCGAGTTGGGTCAAAGTGGTGAATATTGATTCGATGAATATATGACGATCTTGACCAAAGATTGTCACAAATTCGCTCCCTCCTTGAATCCATGAAAGAGTGACAAGATGAGACTGAAGCATTCGAAATGAAGTAATGCCACTTTCTCTAGCGGTGTCTTGCATGTGATGCAAGTCTTCCTCTTGAAATTTCGAATTCAACGAATCCATTGAGAGGCGGTGAAAAATTCTTGGATCCTTGCTTGGTGAAATAAATCGATGTTTGAAATCCTCTAAGTTTGTCTAAAGTTCAACTCTTTGTAAAAACCGAGAGATTGCTTTGTCGTTAAAACACTTTCAATTCAAAAGATAAAAATGACCCGAATCTTCCAATAATACTGCCCGTAAATCAATGCAGCCCCACCATGAAGTTTCCTGTCTTGCCCAACACAAATCCGTTTACAATACTCGGCCCAAAATATATATATATTACCCAAAATGAATGCTCGACCCAAACAAGATTTTTCAAATTTTAAGTCTCAAACAGACTTTAGTCGTTTTTAGTCTATAAAAACAAACTCTATCTGAGCTTTACTTTCCAAAAACCCAAACGTCACATACAATACATAAAACTCAACTTTATGTTTCAACTTTATCTCAACTTTAGGCTCAAATAAATTGTTAGCACTTGTAAACGTGTTCAGATCACAAATATAAACGTGGCCACACTTAAAATATACCCTTCTTGTATACTCCGCTCCACTCACTTTATATAAATCCTAAATCTTCTCACTAAAATAGTTTACTCCGTCCTTTACTTTTTCTTTGTGCAGATCATACTCTTGTATCTCTCTCTCTCCTCAAGCAAAACGCGGCCTCCTTTCACAATCAAACCTAATCACAATCTCACAGCCACCAAAACTTTTCACTATCTCTGTCTCTTTCTTCTTGATTACCAATACAGCCGCCAACCTCAAGTCTTTCTTTAGACAAATCCGATTGATTTTCTAACCAAACTCAAACTATTATCTAACCATCATCATCTATAAATCCCAATCAGACGTGAAGATCTTCAAGATCCTTGAAGTGGGTCTCGGGTAGGTATTCTCTTTCTTTGATTTTGACGAGAGTTTTGATTGAGTCTTTCTATCATCTGTCGAGTCTTTCTGTCTAGTGTCTAGATTGAGTCTGTGAGAAAGAGTGTGAGTCTTGGGTCGAGTCTGTGAGAAAGAGTGTTTGTGTTGACGTAACGATCGAGTCTGTGAGAAAGTGAGTCCTTGTTGGTTCTTTTGGTGTCAGTCGAGAGAGTTGAGAGTGGGTGTCGGGTTCGAAGGTGGGTGTTCGAGAGGGTGTGTTTGTGTGATGTGAATGTGTCTGTGTGATGTCGAGGGTGTGTGAAAAGTGAGTCGTTTTTTAATGGTGTCGTTTTGGTCTTCGTTTGAGAGTCTATGGGTGATTGAGTCACAGTAAAAAGGTCGAGTGTGAGGGTCGAGTTGTTGGTTTAACGTCGTTGGTGTAAGGTTGGATTGATGGACAGTGAATGTTTGAGGTGTTGTGTGAGTCTGAGTGGTGAGGTTTGTTTTCGAGTCTTGTGAGAGTCGAGGGAGAATGTTCGAGTGTGAGTTGTATCTGTTAAAGATTTGACTTGGGTCTGAATGATGAGGGGGTCGAGTTGAGGTGAGAGGGTGTGTCGAGGGTGGGTTATGTGGCAGTCGAGGGTCAGTCGAGAGTATAAAGGTGATGATGTCGAGAGAATGTAGAGTCCCGTTATGTTTGAATCAAAAATGCTTGGTTCGGAACTTGTTCGTTCGGAACTTGTTCGTTCGGAACTTGTTCGTTCGCAACTTGTTCGTTTGCAACTTGTTCGTTCGGAACTTGTTCGTTCGGAACTTGTTCGTTCGGAACTTGTTCGTTCGAAACTTGTTCGTTCAGAACTTGTTCGTTCGGAACACTTTCGAGCGGAACACTTTCGAGCGGAACTTGTTCGTTCGGAACACTTTCGAGCGGAACTTGTTCGTTCGAAACACTTTAGTGCGGAAGAATTGAAGGTGTTGAAAAATTGTTGGGACAGAAACTGTTGATTCGAAAAAGGACCAAAGAACTGTTGGTACTGAGACTTTGTACGTAAGACAAATGGACCAAGACGAAATGACAAAAATGACAAAAAATTGAATATTAAAAGTTTAAATAAAAGGATAAGATTTGAGTATAAAAAAATAAAATTAAAAATAAAAAAAATTAAAATTAAAATTTGACTATAAAAAATATAAATAAATAAAAATTAAAAGTTCAATTAAAATTTTCAATTAAAAAGTCAATCAAAAGAAAATATCAAACGAGTTTTGCAATCAAGATCCAAGGATAAAAAGATAAAATTAAAAACTTTTAACTGAATAAAACCCGCAAAATTTGTAAAAATACACACTTTTCAAGATTTGATTATAAAAATATGAGATTTTTGAATAAAAATTTGTGATTTTTATATAAAACAAGTAAATCAAAGATTTACTTATGATTTAAAGCATAAAAACACAAACTTTTTATAAAAATACAAACTTTTTAAGATTTAAGCGTGATTAAATCAAAACCCATCAAAATCAAACAAAAGAAAAAACAAGAATAAAACCAATCTAACCAGGCTCTTGATACGAATTGAAGGTCTACGTAAATCTTGGCCTATTCTACATGATTGGATTAGATGGATTTGATGTATGGATTGATTAATAATATAAGAAGGAGATGAATGGAGATGAGGGTGTAGAGAGAGAAAGGAGAGAAAAGAGAAGAGTAGAGAGAGAAAGTAAAGACAGATTATCAGAAAAATGAAATCACCAACCCCTCCTAACATGCTAGGAGGGGTATATATAGCCCACCCTACATGTGGGCTATATGGACTATACGTTTACTAACTAGATCACGAGCCCGTTACATTAATATATCGTTGGAGCGACCGATCCTTCATAAATACGTAAAAACGTATTTCCAACAATCTCCCCCTAAGGGAGGTCGCTCCAAGTTACAATTTCCTAAATAGTCTATAGCTCGTGATCTATGCTAATAATGATGCGACCGAGATTTTCTTTGGGAAAACGTATTTCCAACATAAACTATCAAAATAAGTCCAAAAATGCATCTTCATGATCATTCTAAGACAACAATAAAATATAAGAGATACACCTAGGAATAAGGGAGTTTAAGCATATAATTAAGCCATGCGTGTAAGTGTTTGTTTTGCTAACTTATAATAACAATGATCTCGTTTTTAAGCTTAGTTTGGGGAACGTGAAACTTGAGGGTGATAAATCTTCGCAGCACCAAAGCCCTAATGTAAGTCCTTGATCTCTTTGCAAGTTATTTCCATATAGCTATTTTCTAGTGAAAATGGTTTTCTATCCTTTTGTTTACTTTAAAGTTTTAATTTCTCTTAGTACTCTAATTTTTGTTTTACTAGTATGTTAATAAGACCAAGGTTGATTGATTATGAGAAAAGTGTAAACTTTCTTTATCGCTAAGCATTGCATGAGGGCATGGCAATGGTTAAGTGTAGGGGATTTGATAGGTGTGAAAACACCCATCCTTTTACCACTTATAACTGGCTAAAACGAAACCAAAACGCATGTTTAATATCATTTGTTTGGAATTATGCGTGGTTTTTGTGTTTATTGTGTTTTCATAGTCAACCGGATAAATATTGAAGAAAACATGGGATTGCACGGGTTTTATCGAAGAAAAAGACTCAAGACGAAGTCTATTGTCCAAGAGATGCAAAAGATTTGAAGTCAATGGGCCTATTTGAAGATTTATTGAAGAAAAGGACCAAAGATGGAAGATTTACATATGTCGAAGGAACTCGAGTCTAAATAAATGAAGAAATATTAAGACGAGTTTAATTAATCCCGAGACAACATCAAGAAAGACAAATGAATTAAATCGAGTCGAAAAAGAAAGAAGGAAGCACCACACATGCACTTCCCAACTCCCTATAAATACCCTCCTAATCACATTAGGAGGGGGGTTAGCTAGTTTTAGTTTTCCATTCTTCTTTCTAGTTTTAGAGAGAGAAAGTTCCCAACTTTCTCTCACTAAAACTTTCATCTTTTCTTTCTTTTAATTTTGCAAGGTTAAACTTTGTGTATTTGAATTTCCATTAATCAAGTTAAAGTTTAAGCTTTGTGTTCTTAAATCTCCTTCTACATTTCTTGATCTTGCTTAATTTTTGATTTGAACCCTTAATCTTGATCCGAATCCTTCATGATCCGTGATTGAAGTTGAGGTTGTATGATAAGAAAGTTCCTTTCTTGTTCTTACAAAAGCTCGTACACGTTTAATCCATAAGCTCTCTATGCTTGTCGGCTTATTTCAAGTTCTAGCTTATTGATTTTCGGATTTATTAAAAGTTTTAGTCAATTTAAAGTTCCTTTCATAAAGTGTTTGATTTTATGTTTTGGAAAGTTGTCAAATTTAAGCTTTTTAGGTTGTTTAACATTCGGATAAGATAGCTTATTATACATGCTTATTGAGTTTTAAGTTGGCCACCAAATTCGGATAAGTATTGCTTCCATCGCAATCTTGGGGATTCTACACATTCCGACGGATCACTTGTTTTGATCGCAATAACCCACTAGGGTTTTACTTTGCGATCGGTTGACATTTTCCCCTTATTCCGATCTGGATTGCGATCGCTTATTGCGATCGCATATTCCGACGGGATTTAAGGTTACCTTAAGTCGAAACGCTGCCAAAATTTTGTTTACTATATTCCGATAGAACAATATTGCGACAGAGGTGTTTGGATTGGATTATTCCAATCTGATACATTCCGATCTAGGACATTCCGATTATGATCATTGCGATAGACCATATTCCGACAGGGTTGTATTTGACATTCCGATGGGTATTTAGCTTAATATTCCGATGGTCCTACACATGGATTATTCCTATGGTTTGTTCTAGTTATATTCCGATGCTTATGACTTTGGTGCATTCCGATAGAAATGATTTGCAATATTCCGATAGAACATGTTTTTAAGTTTTAAAGTTTTACATAAAGTTCTTTCTAAATAGCTTTTAGTTTAATATTTAAAACGCTTTAATTTCGCTCAACGAATTTTCATTACTTGCATTTAGTTTACAAATTTGAAAACCAAAACTAACCCCTTTTTAGTAACCAAGAACAACTATTCCACCTTGAGCTGTGATCAATTCGAGAAGATTCCGAGACATTAATCTGAACCCCATAACAAACCAGTGTATCATATCTCAAAGCATGTGGCTGATATTTAATGTGTGTCACCAATGTCTGAATAAATATTAAATGTTTTTCACATGAAACCAGGTAGTTACTTTCCAAGTAAATGCTAAAACCATTCCCAATATTTAATTCATACTTTTTTCGATAAACGAGGAGACAAACAGTTTTGAAAAGTCAAGGGACCCACTTGTGTAGTCCTTTTCCCACTACGCATTTAATACGGTTGAATAAATGTTTCAAACTTTGAATATATATATTATCCCAAGGTTTTTCATTATTCACAATTTGCATCTCTCTCACTAAAACCTCTCTCTAAACCCTCTCACCATCTTCGTCTTTTTCATCCCCGAATCAATGGCGTTTCCAGTACCAAAGGCTTCTAACGTAACCTTCGAGATGAATGATAACATACTTGCCTCTAACAACTCTATCGGATGGCTCAAAGATCCAAGTGACTCATACTCAGATCTGGTAAACTTCATGAAGAATTGTGATGTTAGCGAAGCATTCACTAGATCCCCATCTGTTTTCTACCAAGAATACCTTAGGGAATTATGGTATTCTGCTGAAGTCCTTGATGACAACACCATCTCCTTCAACCTTTCAGGTAATGAACACCCCTTTGCCTTTTCTGTTAATGACTTTTCCTCTGTAGTTGGGCTAAGACATGGCGATGAATGCCTGAAATCTGTTGATAAAAAGGCTGTAAAGGATGCCCTTGCCACACTTTTCCCTGTATCTGATGTTAACCCAGCCCTTACACCTGCTAAAGTGGTCGTTAAGTCTCTTCTGAAGATCAAGTTTTTCCCCCCTATGTGGAGAGTCCTCTCCACACACATAGTTAAATCCTTGGGTGGTATGCAGGGATCTCAAGATCAGTTGGCCTTCAATCATCAAGCCATTACTTATGGACTGATATAGGGAACAGACGTCGATGTTGGAAGCATTCTATTCTCTAACATTGTCGAAAAGCTAAAGGGAACCAACCAAGTTAGGGAGAAAAACATCTGTTATGTTCGCTTTCTTTCTCTCATCTTTGAAAGTCTTTTGGGTGATAACTACCACAACTCTGCACTCACAGCCATGAATCCATATCACATAACTGGAGCTATATACAAGGTGATGGGACCCAACGATGTGCCAGCTACTGCCCATATGAAGAATGTTGCTAATAAACAACCATCTGTTGTGAAGCCCTTTCTCCCTTCCTCTGAGAAGGTGATTGCAGCTAGTGTGTCTAGCAAGTCAGCGTCTTTGACCTCTAGGCAACACATCACGCTGTCCAAGGCAACAACTGGCCAACAACCTAAGAAGAAGAAAAACCCCCCCTTCTTCCAAAACCCAAACTGTTATTAGGACCAGGGTTAAAAAGATTGCTACCATCTCACATTCCTCTGGTCCAGAGACTTCTGTGGACACAGAGACATCGACTGATAAATAACAAGACTCTAGCGTCTCTATCTCAGCAGAGACAATAGGGAACCAGCCAAATTCCGCTGATATCTTACAGGTAATCAGTTTATAATTTTTAGAGGTCCACAAGCAGCCATTCTCAAATGTCTGTAGGTGAGAGTGGTGAAGTTAGGGTTATCCTCGGCTCACAGGATTCTGTGTATGCACTTAGAAATCTTTTAAGACTTCTGTACACCCTGTCTTTGCATCAGCGAGTGATTCATTTGTGTTTATAAAGCACCCCGATGACCCTGCACCCTCTAGACAATATTTAGGCAAACAACAACCTGAATACATATATGTCTCGACCTAGAGTAGCTGTACTTCACACAGCCTCTAGGTTCCCTCAGAAAAAGAATCCCAAAAGTTTAACTTTTAGGGGGAGCTGAATCATCACCCTCAGCTTTCCTAGGGACAACGTAATATGACGATCTTTAAATACATCTTTTTCACAAATAAAAGAATCCCAAAGGATTTATCCTTTTAGGGGGAGTTGAATCATCACCCTCAACTTTCCTAGGGGCAGCGTAACAGGCGATCTTAACCTATATATAATTCACAGATAAAAGAGTCCCAAAGGATTTATCCTTTTGCGGGGGCTGAATAATCACACTCAGCTTTCCTAGGGGCAACGAATGACGACCATTAACCTCATTATTTTCACACTTAAAATAATCCCAAGGGTTTATCCTTTGGAGTGGCTGAATAATCATCCTCAGCCACTCTGGGACAGCGAACTGGCGACCATTCCCCTTATCTATTTCTCTGTTACTAACTTACACAAATTGCAGGCTGATGTTGAACAGCCAAATGTAGACTCTCTGGCTACAGCTGAAGGAGCTGATAATCTGATTCAGGTTCAGCCAACAGAAGATGAGCTCATGCCAGATGCTGAAGATGATGTGCTTGCCTTCATTGAAAGCCTATCTGAGCCTAAATCTATGCCAGATGATGAAATTCTCCCTGAGGGGATGATTGAGGAGGAGGATGATGAAGAAGATGAATAGCCTTCTATGTCACCGCCCAAACCACAGTTGTGTCCACACCAGCTAAAGAACAAACTCCTCCTCTCAAAGAAACTATTGTGACTCCTACTTCTGCTACATCTGTCCCAAAGGAGCTTCCAACAGCTGTGTATGATCCCACTATAGAGTTTCTGTTATTCGATCATCCACACCAAACCAACTTTGATCTTTCTCTAAGGGAAGATGACTATGAGCAACAAAGCATGAACATTCATGGTTTAAGTCCCTATCATCACGCCTCTGATTGAACGCTTGTCGCGTAAGTTGGATCGAATAGGGTCTGAAATTCATACTTTCACAACCAATTTTCCCAAGATAATCTCACATGCTGTTAAAGATGCTATCACTGAACCTATCCAAGATGGCACAAGAAAAGGTGTTTCTCGGGGACTTAGCCACTTATCCACTCGCATTAAAGATACTATCATTAAAGAAGTCCCTGACATGTTTTCAGCCCACGAGTTGGTGATGCACAAAGAATTTGAGGTTTTGTGCAACAGGAAAAAACGTCACGCTCACTATTTGGCTGGACATGTTGATCGCTCTATTAATCGCAATTGCAACAGGCTTCTAAGAATTACCAGAGGATCAAGGAACAGGAAAAAGAAATTGGCTACATCTGTTGACCAGGTATCTTCAATCACGTCCAGCCAAGCGTCTCAAGACACAGGCTAAACGTGAGGGGGAGAAAATTGACTTACTTAAACTAGAACCTGTCAACACCAACACAGGTACAGCTGAAAACATCATTCCTACACCCATTCCACTCCAAGTCATCACACCAATCATTGTAGCTGATGATGATGAAAGTAAGGGGGAGAAACAAATTAACAAAGCAGCTGATTCATCAAAATCCCTGTCTTTGGATAACACCAATGAGGCTGTGGATGATGGTGAACCAAATGCTAAGAAACTTAAATTCACTGTCAGCTCCCTCCCAAAAGCTGTACAAGACCAAGCTCAGCTAGCATTCTTAAAACATGCTGAAGAGCTGAAGAAAGCTAGTGAAGAATCCTCTGTCTCGAAGAAAGGGAAATAAATAGTTATGGTAGACTCACACGCCAAACTAAAGAAGATAGCTGCGATGCTAGAGACAGGAGGATCAACCACTGAAATATCTCAATTCTCAACCTTTAAAGTTGCAACTGAAAAACCCTTAACTGTTGAAGAAATTGAAAAACAGGCACTTAAGTTTACAAGATTGAATGGAATCAAGAAGGCTAAAGAGTTGGATGAAGCCAAGCTAAAAGCCATGTCTCCTCAACTCAGAGAAGAACAAAGAAAAGGTTAAGACAAATGGAAGTTAAATGCACAGCTCTGAAAAAGGTAAAAGCTGATTATGATGTCTGTGTCAATAACATATATGCACCAGGGAAAATAACCAAGTTCAAATACACTGTTAAGAAGTCAACTCATACACCACAGATGATCATATGGAGAGATAATCAAGTGGCCAACATGGACATTTTTTAGGACTTCAAACTTAAGACACTTGGTCTGTCTGAATGGTTTGAACTTGAAGCTTTAGCTGAAAAGAAGACTGGAAAGGCAAATTTCTTACTCTTAAAGACTCTGAAAGCTAAGTTCAACTAGCTGAAAGAAACAGCTATAAAACTCAAAATTGATCCACCCCCACAGCTATTTGAACCAGAACCAACAAAGGCTGAGAAGAAAAGGAAAAGGATGACTCAATTCCTCCAAGAAACCTTTGTGACTGATGATATCCAAGTGGATGGGATGCACAGGAACCTGATTCTTCCAAATGGGATTGTAGGTTCTATTGATGGTCAGACTTACACTAAGCCTAAAAAAGGTGTGGCCTACATGAACAGGGGATGCCAATATGTGTTCCAATGGGAAGATGAGTTGGGGCTTGCATCAACTGTTCAGCTTATTATGTTTCAAAAAGTGTTTAAAATCAACACAGAGTATTCCAAGGTATTTGCCCAAGCTTTGCAGGCTGAATTGGATACTAGAACAGACATAGCTGAAGCTGAATAGAAAATCAAGAATGATGATTACTCAAGTTTTCACAGCTGAACGTTTACTCTCATATTTTGTTTTATTCATGTATTGTACTTGTAATTTTTTTTAAATATTAATGAAGTATGAAGTTGTTTGTTAGATCTGTTATGTGTAGGAAGAAGCTGTTATCTCACTTACTATAACTCATTTAGATCTAGCTGTATTTATGTTTAAATAGGGGGAGATTGTTGGGAATCTAAGTTTGTTAGAATTCCCTTAGTCATAGATTTAAAATTAACTTAAGCTGTTTGATATTAACTTGCATGTGCCTAGGAGACAGACAAGTAACCCAAGACTCACAAAGTTCTAAGTCTCTATGAGCAACCACAGAGGAGTCCATGCCAGAGACATTGTCAAGGAAGTTGAAGATTACTTGAAGACATACTCATTGGCTTTGATGGATAACAGCCAAGATGTATCAGGGACTCTGAGTGGTTGAGTGTTAACAGGGGTGGCAATACCCTGTTAACACTCAGTACACTTTGGACATACCTAAGTGTTTAGGCGGGAAGTTATGCAGCCTAAAGTACAAGGTATGAAGAAAAGGGAAACTATGTCAGCTCTGTTTCCCTAAAGTGTTGTGGCAGACTACCAAGAATACAAGAGCATCTTTTGACAGATGTCTCACATTGTTTGTTTTGTGTAGTCACCATCAACCAGTACTAGAAGTAAACCTCATACCACTATAAATAGGATATGTAGGCTAGAGTTAATGTTGTTCACTTTGTTAGATTACACACATCAACTTTTTAGAACTCAGAGAACGAACAGTTGTGCCTGTGTTCTTAAGTTAGCTTTATTTTGTCCAAAGTGTACACAACACATTGTCCTCAAACTGTATTATCCATAACACATGTAATACTTGTTATACAATAATAAAGTACTATGTTTGAAAAGTATTTACTTGTGTTAATTATCTTTCTTAATCGTTTCAAGCTAGGTTTAGGGACTTTCAGTTACGTAAAAAAGGCAATTTAACATAAAAGAATAAAAAGACAACAGTTGTTATTAAGGTTGCAGAAATCGCATGTCGGTCGGTCGTCCTCATTAGCTTGTAATCGATCTAGACATCGATTTAGTGAATAGACAATTTTTGTGAGTTTTAGATATTTGAGCGAGTTTTGGATATTTTGACTCGTATTTTAAGCAAAATTTTCCTTAAAAACAACTCATAATACATTTAAAGAGCAATTAAAAATGATTAAAAATGTTTCTTGCGAGTTTGATGGAAGGCTAAGTATTGAAGAATGACTCCACTTGTTTTTATAAGTACAAGACTTTGTGAAGAAGAGAGCTTTATTCAAACAACCATAACTTGAGCTACATAAATACGTTTCAGGCTCGATATGCATTTCGAAGCTTGAATCGAGGAGAATGTGTTAGTAAACCTAGTTGGGAACACGCATTTCGGGGCCCATAAGCCCTTATTTTTATAAGTTATTTTCATTTTTGTGTTTCTTTATTTTAGAGTTAACTACATTTTTAGTCATTATGGTTTGTCGGGTATAACCGTCTTGGTTCAAAGGTTTGAAAAGTAACGGATCCAGTTTTATTTTGCTTGACCCATAACACTATTGGTCTCAAACGCTATTTGACTAACATTTGACCGTTAAATGGGAGAGATTTTTTGTCTTTTTCATATATATTATCAAAACTCAGTTAATCTCCCTAAATTCTTTCTTTTTACCAAAAACTAGTAGTAACATTTTCTATAGGTTTAGGGTTTACACCCTCTCTCTCTCAACCATTTCTCACAAAAATAATTTTTTAACAGCTGCTATCATTGACAGCCACTGACAGTCTGCCACCACCACCGACGTCCCTACCACCATGCCGCTCTCACTCGAATCTCTCCATCAACCGCCACGAATATTCAATCGTAACACTTTAAGAACACCACCACACTACTCCTCAACCACCACAAATTACATAGAATTTACACTTTATAACAAATTTAGTTTTCGAGGTTCACACAACACAAGTTTTTATAGTTTATACCACGCTTTCACTACTGCAACCTAAACCTCGATTTTGAAACCCACAAAGATTGAACACGGTATGCCAGATCTTGAAGAGATCAGGTAGTGATGTTTTGGTTTGAAACCCATAAAGATTAAACAAGAAAAAAGAGGTTGAGCTCTTGTTCATGTTTTAATTTTTTTTTTGATATTGAGTAAATGATAAGTGAGATGAGTTTGTGATATGATGAAAAGAGATGAATGTTTTCTATTTGATAGAGTAAGTGGCTGAGTGCGTTCAGGAATATTCGGTTTTAGCAAAAGGAGATGAGTTTGTGATAGTAATAAAAGTAATGTGCTAAATAGTATAATAATAATAATAATAATAATAATAATAATAATTATAATTATTATTATAATAAAGTTTTGTTTATTTATAAAATTTTATTTATTATTATTATTATTATTATTATTATTATTTATATAGGGGAGAGATCAAATAAAAAGACGTTTTTTTGTGAGAAAGATAAGAAGGATTTTCAACCATTGATTTAAAATCAATGGATGAGATTAAATCACAATCCTAACAAACTAACTAACTAACTAACTAACCATCTAAACGTGTTTTTTTTAATGTTCTCCAAAAATTATGAAAAAATTCCAGTAGATCGGGTATGTTGGTGCAAAAAACTTTTGTGAAAAAAGTTTTTTTAATTTGAAGCTTTTTACGCCTTTTTAATGCATAAAAACGGAATTTTGATGCAAAAAAACGTTTTCTTTTACGTTTTTTTAGGTTTTTTGTGCATCAAGAATTCATTTTTATGCCCAACTTCTTTTGACTTTTTTCTTTAAAATATGATTCCGCATCAAACTATAATAAATTAAAAATTTTTTGAATGAAAAAAATTTTGTACACCAAAATTCACGTGTTTGTGCATCAAATTTTGTTTTTTGTGCATCAGAAAAACGTAAAAAATTCAAAATTAAAAAACGTTTATTCACAACTTTTTTATGCACCAACAAATCCGACCATTTGGAATTTTTTCAGAATTTTTTGAAGACTTTTTTAAAATCATGTTTTGGTGGTTAGTTAGTTAGTTAGTTAGTTAGTTAGGAATATGGATTGATCTTATCTATTGATTTTAAATGATTGGCTAAAAATCCTTCTTATCCTTCTCACAAAAAAAGTCTTTTTATTTTAACTCTCCCCTATTTATATAAACCATCACTTTATTAGAAACAAAAAGGGATTTACAGCAAATTGGATGAGAGTCGAGATACTATCTGCGATCCCACCCCTTTAGCAATAGCAAAACCTATTCTATGGAAAAATGGTGCAGCAGCACGCGCTCCAATGTCTTGAGCCTTAGAAAATCTCTGGATCCGCTTCAGCAACGCAACTACATCTTCCTGTAACTCACCTAGAGAAGAAAAAGAGAAAGGAAGAAACCCATATCCGAGAGCGGCACACTTAGCCAAATACTTGCATCATTTACGTTGTGCAGCATCAATCACAGCTCGGCCAGGAAGAAAGTCATCCATCCCCGTACGAGTCAAAGGAGAAGAACCAGTCATTATTCTTATTATTATTATTATTATTATTATTATTATTATTATTATTATTATTATTATTATTATTATTATTATTATTATTATTTTTATTTTTTTTATTAGTTTTTATTATTATTATTATTATTATTATTATTATTATTATTTTTTTTTTTTTTTTTTTTTTTATTATTTGTTTATTAATCACACAAAATTGGAAGGGAGCCGCGAAACAAGCTGCGCGCCCACCCCTTTTTGAATACAAAAACTAAGCCTAGACATCAAAAAACCGCCACTCCTCGCGTCATTAGAATGACAAACAGCTAACCGCTTAAGACGCGAGAGAGTACCCATCGCCTCCTCCTCAAACTCCCCAAAAGTCGAGAAGGCGAATGGAATAAACGAGTAACCATGCTCAGCACAAACAGAAGAATACTTCCTCTTCTTCTTCTGAACAGCCGACTGCAAAGCACTCCCAGGAACCCACGAATCCAATCCCGCCCCTGTAAACGGAGAAACCCCTGTAACATCTAAACACGCATCTTTGCCCTGGGACCAATTGTGAAGCAATAAATCTGCTGGCCGAAGATCACGCCCACCGTCAGAAACAAAACCCATATCAGCTTCTTTCCTCACCGACACACCAACCTTAGAACAAATATCAAACAACATATCACGAACAAGATTGTGCCGAAACTTAACCCCCAAATCACTAGCACAATGAACTGCATGATCACCCCACAGATCCATCCGATGTACATGGCAACCCGAGCACAAAGATCCATCAGGAAATAAAGGAAGCGACAAACGATAACACAATACCGCACGAAACTGTCTCGGGTTCATCCGCTGTCCCAACCCATCAATCGGAATAGCGAAGAGGTAATCTTGCGCATGGGGAGCACGCACACAGCTGAGAAGTGCCTCCTGACGACAACTCAACCCAAAACGCGACGTCAAACAACCATCAATGAAACCAAAGTAACTCTTTGCCAAAGACTTCATAAACTGGGGGACAGGAGAGCTAGTGGTGACAGAGAGAGGATCGACACCACAACAAGTCGAGAAAGCATCAAGAGCAGACTGAAAAATAGGGCCCGGCGAAACAATCCCAGATCTCACCAAAATCCGATCCTGCAAATCACCAGACTGTAAACGAGAAGCAATAAAGGCGAAACGCCTGACATCCTCAACACATAAAACCCCTAGGCCACCAATACTGATAGGAAGAGTAGCAAGACGCCACTGCAAATCACCAAACCCAGGCCCTGAACCCGTAACAATCAACTCCAGAGACGCACGTAAGGCCTGATCAAACTGTGACAAAACACCCTCAAGAAACCCAGGGGGGCAAGTCCTCAAAGCATACACCAACTTAGAAACACCAGCACAATAACGAAGGAGAAGAAGTTCATATTGCGGGTCATCAAGCCCCCTAATAGCCTCTAACAAAGAAATAGCCTTAGAAACCCGACGCGCAACAAAACTACCAGCAAAACCTGAATCACGACTAATAGAGCCACCAAGAAGCTTGACACCAGACCTCGGACAAGAAATAGAAGCAGGAAAGAGGCCATCTACCAACCCCCGAGGATCCTCCACCGGCCAGAAAAGCTCAGACTTATCAACATTAAGATGTAGCCCACGAGCCGGTCCCTCCACACTGATAATATCCAAAGCCTTAGCAACCATAAGAGTATCACCAATAATAGTGCCGTCATCAAGGTACCATGCATGAAGGGAGAGCTCACACGCCTGATGAATAGCGTGAACAAGCGGATGCAGAGCAAGAGAGAATAATAAGGGACCCAATGGATCACCCTGCTGAACCCCCTGAGAAGACCAAAGAATAGAATCCCCATAATAAAGCCGAGCTGGCCGAGAATAGCAAAACTCCACCCAAGGCGAGATAGCCGGACACCTCAGCCGAACTTCATGAATAATGGTGCTCCTATCAACAAGATTAAAGGCATTCTGAAAATCCACCAAAAGCATAGAAAGTCCGGCCTCATCCCCTCTCTCCTCCACAAACCTGCTGACAGAATGAAGAACCGCCTCACACCCACCTGGCACCCCCACACCAAACTGAAAATCATGCAGATAAGAGGTCATCGAATCCCCAACAGAAGAAGATGCAACCTTAGAAACAAGCCTCCTCCACACAGTACCAATAGCAATAGGCCGAATACCCCCTCCAGGCTTAACAAGCGGAGTTAAAGGGGCACTGGCAATAAACTCCCCAAGCAGACTAGGGCACTTACCAGAAAGAAACAGATTAACCACCCCAGTGATAGAAACCAAAAGATCATCAGCCACAGCAGAAGCTGCCCCACCCAAAACATCCAAAAAATGTTGAGCTCTAAGCCCGTCTCGACCACAAGAAGTACCTTTGGGGAAACTTCGAATCCGATTCAATACAAGATCCTTGCGAACAAAGAGCGAGTCTACCCCACAGGAAGAAGAAGGCACAACAGGAGGAGAGGCAAAGGGATGCTTAGCCACCAAATCCCCCAGGGTGTCAGGAGAATCAGGGGCAACACCCGAAGAAGTGAGGACCTTAATAGCCGCTGAAAAGTGGCCATCACTCAACTTACGCTTGCACTGAGAAATATTAGCCGCCATAGCATCTTCCGACCTCAAGTACCTACGCGAAGAACAGGAAAGACCACCTAAACGATCTCTAATCAAACCAATCCTCTCCCCAGGATCCCTCCACCGAGCAATGGCACTAGAAATACTAACAAACTGACCACGCTCCCTCTCACCAGATCGACGCTGAGCCCTACAAGATGGTACGAACACCGCCAAAATACAACCCGGTAAGATGAGAAGTTCCACCCACGTTGCAATATCACTTGGGCTAGATAAAACTTTGTCAAGAGCACTAAGAAAAATCCTAGCAAAACCAAGCCTCAACTTAGGCGGGATGCACTTGACCGTGCGAATGCGCGTCAAAAAGAAACGGTCAAGGAGGTCAACATCTAAACAAAGTGAACCCACTCCTACGCCAGTTCTAACAGAACCCTCGTCACAATCTGTGGGATGCCCAGAACCTGACAAAGAAACCTGATCTCGATCAACATCAACATCCGCACTAGGCGAACAAACCGGCAAAACAATCCCCCAAATCGCACAATCCTCAAAATCTGGAGACTCAACTACAACACCATCCATATGTCTACAATTCTTACCAAAAGTATGCGTACAAAGACACTCACCACATAGCCAAATCCCCGCTTGATGCAAAGCAAGATCAAGGGCCGAAAACAAGGAAAAATCAATCGCGATACGCGCTTTATACACTTCCTTCAACACATCCGTCTTAAAATGGCGAGTACCCAAGTGGTCGATAAAATACTTTTTAGAATGCCCCCGCCCACCTCTACCAGCACCACACCCTTCTCCCCCTTGTAAAGGGCAAGAAATTCTAAGCGAATCACCCATAATCACAACAAAAAACCAACACCCACAACAAACCACTCAAACCCCCAATCTGAACCGACCCACGACCAAACAACCGAACGAACCACTAACAAACTGTATGGAATCCAGACACCACCCGAAACTGTTCGGATAAGCACAAAATCGAACTCGTACCCTAATAAACCAACACACTGCTCCAAAACCTAACAAACCAACCCGCGGCTCCGAAACCTAACAAACCAACACACTCCTCCAAAACCTAACACTACACTACAACACATCAAGAACACCAAACATAACCGTACAAAAACAACCACAACAACCCTAAAACCACCCCCGCTACAGCCTATGAACACACACGCACAAGCCCAACCAAGCAACACACCAACCCTACTAAAACAAACAACACCACAGCAACACCACTACAACCACACCACAACAACAAACCAAAACCACTACGACCCTAAAACCACTGCACAAAAACCACAACAGCCTACGAACCCCGCTACAGCCTGAAAACTACAACACCACTGCAACAAACCAATGCGGCCCTGCAACCCAACAACAACTGAAAACAGCCACCCTCCTCACAGCCAAACAATCAAACCCACAGCAGCATCAAGTCAAACAAGCCCGCAACAACAATAAACCACACCAAACGAAGCTAACACCACCAATCGAACCCGCAACCACACAACGAACACCCAGACTCAGACCAATCAAACCAACACCCACACAGCCGTGATGAGTAAAGAAAACGCGATGGTGATAATGGAAGAAAACACGATGGGTAATAATGATGGTGATGAAAACGTGATGAGTAATAATGATGGGGATGGGATGAAGATGGAACGCGATATGATATGATGAGGCGGACGGTTATGGTGGTTATGGTGGATTGGAGATGAAGCAGACGGTTATGGTGATGGGAGCCGATCAAACCCGTAACAGATATGGAGATGAAGCCGACGGTTATGGTTATGGTGGATTGGAGATGAAGCGGCCAGATATGGAGATGAAGCAGATGGTTATTATTATTATTATTATTATTATTATTATTATTATTATTATTATTATTATTATTATTATATTTTTATAACATCACTCTATTAGAATAATAGTATTTTACAAAAAGTTAGTGGGAAGCCGAGATACTATCTGGGCACCTACTCCTTTAGCAATAGCAAACCGGTCCTATTAAATATATGAACAGATGCACGTGCCCCAACGCCCTGAGCCATGGAGAACTTCCGGATCCGCTTCAGCAAAGTAACCGCGTCTTCTTCCAATTCCTCAAAGGATGAAAAAGAGAAGGGGAGAAACCCATACAATAGCGGTGCACTTAGCCATATACCTAACACGTTTACGTTTTGCGACATCAACCACCACACGATCGAGCATGAAATCGGCCATACCGGTCTGGGTCAAAGGCGAGGATCCAGTGAGATCCACATACACATTGAGCCCTCCGTCCCACGAGTAAAGTAATATATTTGTTGGACGTAATGGTTTGTCACACTCCCCATCTAGTCCGATATCAAGTTCTTTACCCGCTGAAATCCCCGAACAATAACAAATGTCAACAAGGGTATCACGTACAATATTATGACGATGCTTAATCCCAACAATACTAGCACACGATACCGCATGATCCCCATAAATATTCCCAGCAAAAACCCTTGAGCACGCTGAACAAGGCTTTGACACAGAGAATACGGGGATACCTAACCGATAACATAGAACACAACGATAAGTCTTACCGTTCATAGCTTGCCCTAACTCAGAAATAGGAACCGTCCTAAGCCAATCATAAGTATGATCATCCCTTTGAGATTCCCATAAGGCCATCTGTCTAGGGGATAAGGAAAATGTGGATTCCGCATTTTTGATAATCCGTGTGAAATATATATCTACCCATTTTCTTCATGAGTTTGGGGGCAACGATCTCACTTTGATTGCTCAAAAGGTCAATCTCTATAGATGTATTAAACACATGCACAACATCATCAAAATTAGGTCCGAAAGTAACAATACCAGTATGTCGAAGGAGCTTGGTCTGTAAGTCAGCCGACTATAACCTTGAAGCAAGAAAGGCATTATTCAAAACATCCTCTGTAGCATAAACACCAAGCCCTCCAAATCCAAAAAGTAAGGTGGCAAGCCTCCATTGCCAGTTACCGAATACAGGTCCGGAAGCAGTGACAATACGTTCTAAAGAAGAACGAAGAGCCACGTCAAAAGAACGTTGGGCAGCTTCAAAGACACGGGGAGGGCATGTACGCATAGTAATGTATAGCCTAGAAATACCCGTACAAGAACGAAGAAGCAGCAACTCGCATTGAGGATCATTAACCTTAGCAACTGACTCCATAAGCACAATAGTTTTGGCCACTCTCTTCATCACAAGCTCATGGAAAAAATCAAAATCCACACTCGCTGGTCCACCAAGTAATTTAGCACCATGCATAGGCCAGGAAATATCAAGAGGGAAAACACCTTCAAGCCTACTACGGGGGTCTTCCTTAGGCTAAAAAACTTCAGTTTTATTAACAATGAGATGAAAGCCATACCTAGGCCCATCATCTATAATTAACTTTAAAACCTCCCCAACGACCAGAGTATCTCCAACAATAGTACCATCGTCCAAATACCAAGCATGCAAAGAGAGGCTAAAGGAGTCCCGGATCTTACAGATTAAAGGATGTAACACAAGGGAAAAGCAAAGGACCAAGAGGGTCACCCTGTTGCACCCCTTGGCACGACCATAATGTGTGTTCCTCGTAATACAATCTAACAGGGTTAGAGTAGTAGAATTCTACCCAACGTGAGATATCAAGACAATGGATGCGGACTTCCCGAAGCATAACCTCTCGATCTACCAGGTTGAAGGCATTTTTAAAATCCACCAACAACATCGTAATACCAACATCATAGACACAACCCTCAATCAAGTGATTCACGTCATGCAATATAGCCTCACTCCCTCCCGACACCCCAACACCAAACTGTAGACCATCCAAATAACTATCCAAAGAATGACCAATCATAATAGCACTAACTTTGGAGACTAGACGTATCCAAACAGTACCCACTGCTATAAGACGAATGCCACCTCCCGGCTTAACAAGTGGTGTGAGAGGAGCACTGGCAATATACTCGCCCAAAATCTGAGGATATTTTCAGCAAGAAAGAGATTCACCACTTGGGTGATAGAGGATAGCAACTCATCAGAAATGGCAACAACCGCTCCACTAAAGCAATCGATAAGGTGTTGGGCACGTAACCCATCACGACCACAAGACGTACCACGAGGGAAAATCTTAATTCTATTAAGAGCAACAATCGAAGATGCAATTAGAGAATTATGATCAATAGATGTATGTGGCAAAGAGGGAGTTGGCTGGAACGGGTGCTTAGTCTTTAAATCCTCTAGGGTAGCATCAGTATAAGGAGCACCTTTAGTATAACTATTCTTGGACCTCTACTTTTTTCCCTAGTGTTGCATCCTTTAGTATGTAAGATTAGAGACTCTTTTAACGTTTTTTTCAAACTTGGTATCTAGATGATGGTACTATTATTGGGGATACTTTGGTTGTTTGGGAGGTTTTTAAGGTTATTATGGAGGATGAACCTCATCGTAGCTTACATCTAAATGTTGATAAAACTAAGGTTTTTAGCTAAAGGAGGACCCAAGAAAGAGGTTTGTGGGCGTTTTCCTGCCAAATATTGCCCGACCCTTGCATTGTGTTAAACTACTTGGTGGACCTGCTAGTGCGGATTTTGATTTTAGTAGTGAGCTTGTGATGAAGAGGATTTCCAAATCTATTGTGCTTATGAACGTTGTTGCTAAGATTAATGACCCTCAGTATGAGTTGTTGCTCCTACGTGCTTGTGCATGTATATCCAAGTTATATTTTTCCATGCGTACATGTTCTCCTCGGGTCTTCGAGCAGGCTCAAAGCGCTTTTGATGTGGCTCTTCGTTAGGCTATAGAGCGTATTGCCACAGCTTCATGTCTGAGATTTGGTGATTGGCAGTGGAGGCTCTCAACCCTACCCTTTTCATTTGGTGGACTTGGTGTCTACTGTGCAGGTGATGTTTTAAACTATGCATTTCTTGCATCAAGACTTTGTTTTCGGGTCTACATATCAAGAACTTTGTGATGAATTTTCTAAAATCATGCATGCCGAATTTGAAATGAGTATGATGGGCGAACTTAATATTTTTCTTGGTCCTACAAATTAAGCAAATGGAAGACGGGATTTTCTTCAACCAATCTAAATACAAAAAAGAAATGCGTAAGAAATTCGGACTAGAAGAGTCTAAACCAACAAACACTCCAATGTCAACCGAAACTAAATTTACCAAAGATGGCATTAATGATTTTGTTGATAGCACCAAATATCGTAGCATGATTGGCAGTTTACTTTATCTAACGACTAGTAGGCCAGATATTATGTTTAGTGTTTGTATGTGTGCACGTTTCCAAGATAATCTGAATGTGTCACATCTTGAAGCGGTCAAGAGAATATTTAGATATATCAAAGGAACAACTCATCTTGGACTTTGGTATCCAAAAGGCACGGGAATGGAAACCGTTGTCTACATGGATTCGGACCATGCCGATGATTACGTTGATAGAAAAAGTACAAGTGGTGTATGTACGTACATCGAATGTTGTCTCACCTCATGGTTTTTAAAGAAGCAAACCGCACTTGCCATTTCAACAACCGAAGCCGAATACATAGCGGCGGGCCAAGCATGTCAACAAGCATTATGGATGAAGCAAGCACTTGTTGACTATGACATCAAGTTGGAAGACATAAAAATCCTATGCGACAACAAATGAACCATTGATCTCAGCAAAAATCCCGTGTTGCACTCTCGAACCAAACACATTATAGCTTATTTGAGGCTTATAGCTGCTTTTTCAGTTTTTCTTCTTAGTTTTAAAGTTGTTCAAAATCAAGGTCGAGTAGCAGTTTTAGATCTTTAATTCTCTCAAGTTTTTTATTGGGCTCAAAAGCCCATTAAGCTTTTGGCCACTTTTGTAAAATTGGGCTTTTTGGCCCATTAGACTTTCAAATCTGGGTTTTTCTTTTTGAGTTTATTAAGTTAATTAGAATTTAATTTAAAGTTTTTAAAATTTTTGAATTTTTGATTATTTTAATATTATTTCTCGATTTGTATGATTTTTGTAAATTGTGTTTTATTTTTAGTCTTTGTAGTATCGACCAGGTATTTTAATTTAACCCTTCTCTTGTTAATTTTCAACTAATCCAAGAATGTCTTTTTAAATTTGGCCTAACTCTCTCCTTGTACACAACGAATCCGTGGTTTTAATCTTTTACGTTTTAATTAACGTAATCGTATTTATATCCCTACTATGTTATCAACTATCAATCAACCATACCGGTTTGCGTTAAAGGCGACAACCCTGTCAAGTCCACACATATATTAATCCCTTTGACCCATGAGTAAAGCAAGATATCAACTGGACATAAGGCTTTATCATACCCTCCACCAAGCGCGATGTCAACCTCTTTGTCGGCTGAAATCCCTCCAAAAACATATGTCAACAAGAGTATCACGCACAACATTCAACGATACCATCACATGATACAATATGGTCCCCATAAATATGCCCCGTAAAGACCTTGGATCAAGCTGAACATGGTTTCAGAACAAAGAATAAAGGAACATCTAGCCGATAACATAACACATACCGGTAACTCCTGCTATTCATAGTCTGACCCAACCCACATATGAGAACCACCCTAAGCCAGACAGAAGTATGATCCTCCATTTGAGACTTCCATAAACCTATTTGTCAACTAGATAGGGAAAAAGTAGATTCAACCGATTAAGTAACACTTCTGAAATATATACTGCCAGATTCTTCATGAGTTTGGGGGCAGCGATCTCACTTGGGTTACTCAAAAGATTAGTATCCATTTTCACGTTAAAAGCATTCAATGCATTATCAAAGGCAAGCCCAGAAGTTACAATATTAGAATGTTGGAGCAACTTAGGTTGCAAGCTAGCAGATTGGAGTCTAGATGCAAGACATGCATAATTCAAAACATTACTTGCAGAACCAAGCCCCCCCCCCCCCCCCTCGTGCAAAGGGAAAGGTGGCAAGCCTCCACTGCTAATCACCAAATCCAGGTCGATAAGCAGTAACAATACGCTCTTGAGCAGAGCGAAGAGCCGTATCAAAAGAATGTTGAGCCCGCTCAAAGACCTGAGGAGAATACGTGCGCATAGCAAAATAAAGTTTAGATATACCCGCACAAGCACGAAGGAGCAACGACTCACATTGGGGGTCATTAAGGCCAGCAACAACATCCATAAGCTTAATGGATTTTTAGCAACCCTCTTCATGACAAGATCACTACTATAATCAAAGTCCGTACTAGTAGGCCCACCCAATAATTTAACACGATGCAAGGGTGAGGCAATATTAGGTGGGAAAACACATGTAAGGTTGCTTCTGGGGTCTTCCTTTGGCAAAAAAACTCGGTTTTATCTACATTAAGACGCAATCCACGACGAGGTCCATCCTCCATAATTAGCTTCAAAACCTTTCCTACAACCAAAGTATCTCCAATAATAGTGCCATCATCTAGATACCAAGCCTGAAGGGAAAGACTAAAGGAGTCTCTAATATTACATATCAAAAGATGTAACACTAAAAGTAGAGGTCCAATAAGATCACCTTGTTGCACACCTTGATATGACCATAAGTTGTGTTCCCCATAATATAATCTAGCTGGGTTGGATTAGCAAAATTTCACCTAACGTGAAATGGCAAGGCAACGAATACGGACTTCCTATAGCATAACCTCATGATCCACCAAATTAAAAGCATTTTTGAAATCCACCAACAACTTATAAAATCCCACCTCATCTCCCCGATCCTCGATCAACCGATTCACGACATGAATAATAGCCTCCCCTTCACCCGATACCCCAACACCAAACTGTAGATCATTCAAATAACCATCTAATGAATGTCCAATCATAGAAGCACTAACCTTGGAAACCAGACGCCTCCAAATAGTACCCACGACAATCGGGCGGATACCACCCTTGGCTTGACCAATGGCGTGAGAGGAGCACTAGCAATATACTCGTCCAATATCTTGGGACATTTCATGTCAAGAAAGAGATTCACAACTTGAGTGATTGAAGAGACTAACTCATCCGAAATAGCCACAACAGCACCACTTAAACAATCCATGAGATGTTGGGCACGCAAACCATCCCGCCCACAAGACGTGCTACAAGGAAAACTCTTAATCATGTCAAGAACTACAGCAGGTGACGCAGTGAGTTGAGGGTGATCAATAGGCGTATGTGACAGAGATGGAGCATGTTTGAGAGGATGCTTAACCTTCAAGTCTTCAAGAGTAGCCTCATTATAAGGAGCAACACTCGAAGAAGAAAGAACTCTGACAGCTACAGTATAATGGCCATGGCAAATTTTCCTCTTACACTACTTGACATGTCACTCATCCAAGTCAAGGTTTTCTTCATCGACCTTTGACCATAAAGGGGAGGGTTAGCTACAGGGCCGGATTTGGCATAAGGCGAGGTGGGCGACGGCCTAGGGCATCAATAAGATAGGGGCATCAAATTCATATTGTTGACTTTATTAGTATTAATCTTGAAAATAAATGTATCCAAAAACAAGAAGAAAAAAAGAGAAAAAAGAAAACGAAAATCTCCGAATATCGGAGCCGGATATGGATGTTCGAAAATATGAGGAAGATGAGTACTTATTACATAGAGCTATGCAAAGAGAAAGTAGTTTTTAATATTCATGACTTTTTGGCAGTCTTTTTGTGTGGTTCACACCACGTAATTTTTTTACTTTTTGATTGCTATTGGTAAGTATTACGTACTATTGTACTATTTTTGGTGTATTTTCCATTTTAGTATTATTTTTACTTTAGTTTTCAAAATACTGCAACCGTGTATAAATGATATCCAAACCAATTTTGTTATGTTAGAAAAGTAAGATATATATCAAATGTTCACCCATTTTATTTATTCTAGAAATGAAATGATAGCAAAATTGAAGATATAATTTATAGCTTTAATTAGTATATATGATATGTTTCGACCTTTGGTGGCTTTTGTAATGCATCCTTTTTTATGTTTTTCTTTTGAACTTTGTTGCGATTTCTCTATAACTATATTTTTCCAGAAAAAAGTAACAAAATTTAATTATAATGATGTTAATCATGAAATGTTATTACTGATTTTGGTCATCTAAAAATACTGACATGACACGAGCATACTTCGAGAACTTAAAAAAAAGGCTTGATATATATACGGGGGCATATTTTATTATTCTCGCCCCGGGCATTCAAAAACTCAAGACCGGTCATAGTTAGCTAAAGCCTCCCTAACAAGCTGCAAGCTACCACCAGGAACATCCCAAGATTGGATGACATTAGCAATGCTCTCTTCCTGGCGTTGACGTTTTATACCATACTTACACTTGATGTTACTCCTTGGGCAAAAGGTTTTAAGAAGATAAAGAGGCCAGACTAGTAAACTAACCCAAGAAGAAGTATCATCAGGTTTGCATATCACCTTATCAAGAGCCTATTTCAAGACCCGAGATAACCCTAAACGACACTTAGGAGGGAGGGATTTAACTGTGTGCAACCCTTTAGAAAGCAATCTTTCAAACAAAAGCAAAATGAAACCAACATGCTCATCTAGCACCAATTCACCCACATGATCAAGTTGTATCGAAGAAGAAGGAACTTCTATTTAATGAGACAATAGTATTTTAGTCATTTTATACATTTTAACTGGTCAAATGTTAGTCAACTAACGTTTGGGACTAAAAATGTTACGAGTCGAACAAAATAGGATTGGATCCGTTAGTTTTCAAACATTTGGACCAAAACCGTTATACTCAACAAATCATAAAGACAAAAAATGTAATTAACTTATTTTATTTTATTTTTAAGTTAGACTCTAGCCCATTTATTTTTTTAAGGGTTTTTTTTTCGATTTCCTATCCTTATTTAAGGGTTGTATGACCTAATGAAATGATCAGTTTCAATTTATATCAAAAATCTATTTCTTGCAGCTTTTTCAAGAACTTATTATAATAATCGATTTTCGTTTGTATCAATAATTATTGAAAGAATTGTGTCTCGTTTATAAGTATACATCAGAGTTTGACCATCTGACCGATTTGCACAAGTCGAAAAGGTCAGTAGCCGATTAGCCCTTAAACGGCGATCATTGACCACAGTTTTTTTTATAACAATAGTTTTTACTGAAGGGTAAAATTACCATTAAGCAATAGTGCATTATATCCCTCAAAATCCGAGGTTGCAAAAGTCGCAAGTCAGTCGGTCGTCCCCATTAGCTTGTAATCGATATACGCGACAACGACTAATTTGATCGACAATGCTAGCCCGAGTTTTAGATACTTTGACGAGTTTTAGATATTTTTAGTAAGTTTTAAGTATTTTCGGCAATAAATTTTCTTTAAAAATCTTGTTATAAATATAAAAACCAATTAAAAACAGTCAAAGTCCCATCACACTCACCTTCTTCTTCTTCTTCACCTTCACCACAGCTTCCATGGCGGCTGCTGCTGTATCAGCATTCACCTTCACACCATTAACAAACTTCACAAAGTCAACTCTAAAAGTCAAACCAACCCAGTTTTCACCCAAAATCAAAGCACTTTCTGACCCATTTGTTCTCCAAATCGCAGAGTCCCTAGAAGACTCCATACCATCTTCATCATCAAATCTCCAAAAGCTTCGCGATTCATCTTCACAGTCACTTTTATCACTTTCTTGGCCGTCAAGAAAAGACGAGTCTTTTAGGTTTACCGACACTTCTTTCATTAAACAGTCCGATATAACCCCTGTTACAAAAAAGACCGATTTTTATGATAATTTGAGTCTTTTTGATGATACCCTTTTGCTGAATTTGACTCTAGTTGACGGCTTCGTTGTTGAATCTTTGTCTGAGCTGGGAGCGTTGCCGAAAGGGGTTTTTGTTGGGAGTTTCGATAGGATCGAAAGTCCCGAGTTGGCGAAAAGGGTGCTTGAGTTTCTGCCGAGTCATGAGAAGGGTGATTTGTTTTGGAGTTTGAACGGGGTTGGGTCGCCTGATTTGGTTGTGGTTTATGTTCCGGAAGGGTGTAGAGTTGAGGGGCTGTTGGGTTTGAGATATGTGTCGAGTGAAGGGAGTGACGAGGGGTCGAGGAAGCTGCCTGTGTCGAATCCGAGGGTTTTGGTTGTTGTGGAGAAAGGTGGGGAGATTGGGATAGTTGAAGAGTATATGAGTGGCGATGGGGATGCGGAGTTGAGTTATTGGTCGAATTCGGTTATGGAGATTGTGGTTGCGGAAGATGCCAAAGTTAGTCATTCGTATGTTCAGACTCAGTCTTTGAATTCTGCTCATATTAAGTGGACCTCCGTTCGGCAGGTAATTCGATAAGTTTAAATAGGTGTTTATGTTTTTGATAATGCAAATGTGCTATATGGATACTTTGGTGATATAGCTTTCATGTTCCTTTAAGCTTCAGTAGCTAGCATAGTAGCATACGCCATAGCTTTATGATATTAGGGTATCTATATCAACTGATGTTAGTGCGTAGTGAATGCCATTTGGACTTCGTAATGCACCGGGAACCTTTCAAAGGTGTATGATGGCTATTTTTCGTTATCAGCCATTGGTTTTCCGTTGCCAATAGTCATCATTCTTGCCAATATGCCAAAGAAAAAAACATTATCATTTGCAAGAATAACCGATTTGTGCACAAAATCCATCATCAGTAAAATTATAGTTGGTCTTCTGCATTTACACATCAATTTATTTGTATGCAACAAAAAGCCAAGCCAAGTACAATGGTCAGAATGTCAATCGTGCAGCTCAATGGTTGGTTAAATGTTAAAGCTTATTGATAATATCTAATGAAATGTTTAGCTATTTTTTATATGCGCTTAGGCTTTGCTTGTTAGCTTTTGCCCTTGTCTTTGTTGTGCTTCTCCGGTTTGTTAGGTTTTGTGCTCTTGTGTGGGCGTCTTTGTTTATATGTTCTGCCCTGCTCCCTCTAGGTTCTTTTTTGCTTGTTGGTCGTTTCCCTTGGTATGATCCCTTACTTGCTGCATGCCTGCGTGCTTTTGTATCCTGTTTTAGTTTCATTATCGTGGTATGTGGTTTGTGTGTTTGATTGGTTTCTGTTTGCTCTCAGATTGATCATTGCATGTAGATTAGTATTTGCTTGTATGCAGGTATTTGCTTGTATGCTTGCTTTTCGTGTTGGCTCGTTATTGGTACTGCCTTTCCTATTGCTCTCTCGCACACTTGCACTGGCCGTAGATCCCACTGGAAGCAGTCTCTTTACCCCCTAGGTTTATCCTTGGGGTAGGGGTAGGGGTAGGATCTGTCTACATTTCACCTCCCCCATACCTCGTTTCGGCGGGATTGGGTATGTTGTTGTTGTTGAATGTCGCATGATATTGGGAATGCTTTGATACATTTATAGTCGCTTTGAGCATACATGTCACTTCGCCATTCTAATAATTTTTTGTGCATTATATTAAACTCTTGTCTTGTGAAGCGACTTCACCTATATTCATATAATTGACACGTTAAATGCATTATAAGTAAATGGTAGAACGTAAAGTTGGTCTTGATTTCTTTAACAGGAAAAGTCAAGTACCTACGAGCTAGTAGAGGTAAGCACTGGTGGAAAATTAAGCAGACACAATGTCTATATGCAACAAGTTGGCCCAGACACAATCACACATTTATCAACGTTTCACTTAGCCGGTAGTGATCAAACACAAGATCTACATAGTAAAATAGTGTTGGATCATCCACGTGGGTATTCTCGGCAACTTCACAAATGCATTGTGGCTCATTCACTTGGGCAAGCCGTATTTGATGGCAACGTACAGGTCAACAGGTAAATACATGACTCCTCTTCTTTACATAGTAACAAGTATAGTTTTTATACATTGTTCTGCAATGTTTAATGTATAATTTTACCATTGTTTATAATGCTACTGGGGTGTTTGGAATCCAATCTTAAAAGTGATTATGTGATATTGAATAATCAAATTTTTAGAGTACTAAAACCACTTGTAGAAGATAGTTTTTGGATGTGCTTCTCTTGCTCAAAGTTTAAATACTGCGGAGTTTGATAAGTGACAAAAAGATAACTAATAGATACAAGTAGGGGTGAGCATTGTGGACCGTTGACCGGACCGGACCGGACCGCACCATTTCGGTCCGGCACTCGGTTCGGGGTTTTGGACCATTTCGGTCCTCGGTCCGGTTGCTCCGGTCCGGTTCGGTCTTACCAAAACCCGTTAATTATGGGGTTTGGGACCATTTCGGTCCTTGGTCCGGGCCCGATGCTCAGCCCTAGATACAAGTATTACAAGTATTTTAAAAGGACTTTTTTGTTGAAAATGTCTTGCAAATCCTGTAGTACTGTGAGTTTATTCTTGTATCATCGTTGCATCTAAACTAGTATGAAAGTGATTGCTATTCAGAAAAACAGGATATAATATGTTTTATCCAAACATTAAAACCTGAGATATTTATATGGTCTTTTAATGTTGGCAGATACGCGCAACAGACGGATGCCGGGCAACTAACAAGGAGTCTTATACTTGAACCACGTGCAACCGTTAATGTGAAACCAAATCTGCAAATTATAGCAGACGATGTGAAATGTTCTCATGGTGCTGCAATATATGACTTGGAAGAGGACCAACTGTTTTATCTTCGAGCAAGGGGGATTGATTTGCAAACTGCTAGACAATCCCTCATCATCTCATTTGCGGCTGAGGTTATAGCCAGATTTCCATCTAGTGAACTCAGAAAGAAGGTGGAATCTCATGTAAAGAAGTTGCTGAATCCTCCCGTCCCCGTGGAAAAGTCTCTGTAAATTTTGAAGTTTAGAAAGCAATAATTTGAAATTTGTAACCAACAGTGCACTTTGATTATTATACTGGATACATAAGGAGTATAAATTGTTTTTGATACATCAGCGTAATCAGAAATAGAGATTTTGGTTTCTGGTTTAGAGTAGCGGAAAATCACCTATCTTTTTACTTTTTTGTTCTCAACAAGTCGATCCATTTGTCTAATATTACACTTTATTAGAGTTGCAGTGTTCTTTACTTGTCTGTATTTTGGAGTTTGTAAGCTGTATAAAAGATAGTATCAGAAAAGCATATAATTGATTCAGATAGTTCATATTGTGACCATTTGCAGTTCAACTCTTTCTTTGGAACAGTGGCGGAGATAAGAAGGGGGGCGGGTGGGCACGTGCCCGCTAGCGGAAAAAAAAAGTTGTGTAAAAAAGCTGTATAAAAGGTATCCGAAAAGCACTTGATTAGAATTTGTGATTTAGTTTCTAAGACTTATCACCCTCGACTATAACACTCTTCTGAGTTACAAAAACTATATAATTGTTCATAGTTAGCAAGAATTGCAACTCCATTTGATCGTTTTTATATATTACAGACTACAGAGTACAGACCGCGCTGTAGTGTATTATTGATCCTCCAACTTTAAGAATTTGGATGTATATTTATCTGCGCCTTTCTGCAGATTATTCTTTTTAGTCAAACTGTTAAAGTAGGTGTAAATCTCTTGATTAAAAGAACAATTATGGTGTCAATCTTTTTCTATATCATATTTAGCACTAGGAATTAAAAGTTAAAAGGTGGTAATATTCAATTTCGCTATTATCATGATCCATTGGCTGCAAAGTTACTCCTTTCTTATGAAAGATCAGACCCTTTTTACCTCTATCATCATGATCCACTGCCTGCAAAAACACTCCTTTTATAGAAAGGTACAAACTTGTTCAAGAAACTTGACAACTATAATTACAGCCTAAAATAGGCCAAACGGAGCTTATTAAGTAATCGACAATTCCTGCGGTAACTTAAAGTCTTATAACTAAATCAACACTCGAGTACTATCCAAATGATTTTTGTGTAAATGAGTGGGTGCTAAAGGTTCATAAACTAAATTGATTTTTCGTCATCTGAAAACACTAAACAGGAGGTAAATTGTCTCATAAATGGGCATAGCATCATACTACTTTCGTAGAACCTTCAAATGTCCTGTATTGCCATAAAAAGGAGTTGTATCGTTTGGTCAACAAAACAAAACAGTGATGTGTCGTGATATTATGTGATTAAGAATTGTGATTCATATATGCTTCTATAGGTGTACACTAATCCGAGAACGCATGTCAATTAAGTGCCACACAACCCATGATACATGAAGCTAAATCACTAGTGACATTGGTACGCATCAATGAAAGATACCTAATCATTTCGGCAGGCACACATAGCCTGACTCGGGGTCATGGCCAAACACACCCTGGACCCTGGTGGCCTGGTGAGTGGTTTGGTCTTTTTCAGCTCAAGAAAAATCAAACAAGGCAGGCATGAAGGTATAAAAGATTGAATCAAAGGTTGAAACTTTACGCACCCTAAAAAACAACTTGTGCCGGTTAACGGGAAAATGACTTAAATATCCTTGGTCCTTTTGAATTTGATAAAACTTGTGGGTAAATAGATTTTGTTTACACATAATTTTGACATCATAAACAAACATGGTAGGGTCAAACCGTTATTGATGGTCTCCAAGACACACTTGATGTTGTTAAGTGGATTTTGCTTTATGTCTATATCTTCCTCAGCACCCCAGTTTAAAAAAACTATTCTCTTAACTAACGCCACTGTACAAAAGAAGAAAATTCGATAGCAGTTTCAAGATTACGTAGCAGTAGCTCTTTTTTTAGAATTTCTACCGGCGGCTGGACTAATGCAGGATGAATGAAACGGATTTACTTACAAAAATAGAATATTTTCAAACAAATGAGTTTACATTAGATACCTTGAACATACATATGCCCAACAAGAAAACGTAAAGTCAAATGAATGGTTAGTCTATTGAGTTTGAAAACATGTTATTCTATGTTAACTTTCTCATTAGTTTATCGTTATTTTCTTTCGAGTACTTTGAACCAAAAAAGAAAGAACAAGATAACATTTCTCATCTAGGAAGCTAATTAGGGCCTACTGTGATTATTAGCAGAAGTGGGAAAATGAGAATGTGCTATAAGCTTATATTGAATATTTCAAATTTGGTGCTAAACCACCTAACTTCATTCATTGTTTTACTTCTGTTCCAAGCAAGCATTCTAATTTTTTGAATTAAGAATGTTTGGCTTCAAACCGACTACCAACCTTTTTTTTTGGTCTAACGCTTCGTACAGCTTAATAAAGACCATGGATCCTTAATTTAAGGAGCGTTTGGATATTTGTTTTGAGAGTGATTAAGGTAATCAGTTATAATGAGGGCCGTATTTGGATGTGCTTATGTTGATTAAGGTTGTAATACTAAACAGTTCAGTGAAACAGAAGTGAGGAACATGACTACTACAGATACTTACAGCTCGCATTAAGGTTTGAGTGCACAAAAGTTGTCATGTAAATGACATATGTGGATAGCTATATCCACTTCATTCATATCTAAAAACAACCGCCACTATATATGATTGAAACTGATATTGTGGAAAGGTTCATATATCAGCATCAAATGTCATACGAAAAAGTGAAATATAGCTAGTAAAATATGCATGTAAAGTCATCAAAGGGTTTCCATGTAGGTTCGGTATGTAAGCAAATTGTCGAGGAGCATACGTAACAAAATTTTATACATTTAATACAGAATGTCAAACTTTTGAAAATACTACCAACTACAGACTCGTAATATTCACTATAAATAGTACCAACCTTAGTTTGCTTCCATACAAAACCAGACATCTCTACCTTATCAATCATTAAATGGCATTTTCACTCCATTTTCTCGTTATACTTTCTGCATTGATCTTTTCTGCTCTTAATCCAGCACAAGCTGACACGTCTAGTGGCTCTTTCATCCATTCTCGAGCAGCATACTACCCTGATTCTGATGACAAAGGAACCGAAAGTGAGATATATAACAAATATATAAATATGCATACGCAAATATCATTATAACTGTTACTGATACACTAAGCTTTCGATTCTTTGTTTATGTTACAGTTGGAAGATGCGGATATGGTTCGTTTGGGGCAACAATCAACAATGGCTATGTAGCAGATGCATCTGATCTATATCGTGATGGTGTAGGCTGTGGTGCTTGCTACCAGGTTATAATCATACAATAATAGACTACAAATTAAGCTGTCTGTAAATATATAACGATCACTAAACTTATTTCTATATGGAACTCATTAGGTGAGGTGCACGAACAGTAAAGATTGTTCTGATGAAGGAGTGACTATTGTTATCACTGATCAAGGATCCAGTGATCGCACAGACTTCATTATGAGCAAGAAAGCCTTCCGTAAGATGGCTCAGTCTACATATTCAGAATCATCTCTACTGTCACAGGGAATCGTGGATATTGAATATAGAAGGTAATTCTTAAAAATTAAGAATATGTACTGCATCGACTAATGTAAAAGGTAAGAAAACATAAATATCTAACAACAATCCTTCCACAGGGTTTCATGCAAGTACCCAAATTATAACATTACAGTAAAGATTGACGAGAGCAGTGATTACCCATATTACCTTGCTTTTGTCATATGGTACCAACAAGGCCAAAACGACATCACTGCAGTGCAACTATGCGAGGTAAAACTCTATTTTTTGATACTACAAATATCGATATTTTGTTCCTACAGTCCTCTTGATTTATCTTTGCTATGCAGACAAAAGATTTCAACTGCAAACTATTGGATAGAAGCTATGGATCAGTGTTTACAACAACATCGCCACCTAGTGGACCACTGTCTCTAAGAATGCTACTTAGCGGTGAAGATGGAGATGAAAAATGGGTTGTTCCCGTTAATCCAATACCTGAGAACTGGAAGAAGGGGGACATATATGACACAGGAGTACAAGTAGAATAATAAGCATGCAACTAATTAACAAAAGACCAGAATAAACATAAGCAGAGACTAATTAACGATAATCTCTAGTATATTGGCTGTAATTTTTAGCGTATTCGTGTGGGAAATATATTGATGTATTTGTTATTTATTGGAAAATAAGTTTTCTTGTTAAATTTTGTTAAACATTATACCAAAGTTCTTTATAGTTGCTTCCGTAAGACCAAGCTACAGAAAAAGGGGTATCCATTTAGGTGTTTGGTTCCCTGCAGGAAACCCATGAGTGCATAAAGAAATCATGAATTAAGTGGGGGCTTATAAAAGCGTTTAACTATAAAAATATTCTCTTTAATATGATTTGCGGAATATAAAAAGTTTTTCTCGAGGCATATTCAATGATGTGATGCTTCACAAAATACAGTTTCCCTGAACTAGGGAGTGGGATAGGCTGGGCCATCAACTTAAAGCACTTTCGAAATGTTATTCTAATTACAAAGTGACTTGTTAAAGAATATCCATGAACCTAAATTCTTCAAGCTGAGGTTGTGAATGTATCCGTGGTCTGAAAATTTGGTCCCGACTATCATCAAAATTTACCTTAAAAGTTAAAGTTAAAACTATGAACCTGGTGTTTATTATCTTCTTCACCAAGTTCAGATATCATTCCTACCATACGGAAACTTCTGATTTACTCCTATTATGTTTCTCCTATATATTTCTAATCTAAATGGCGGTGGGATCTTAGTCCTTAGATGAGGACAAACTTCCTATAGTTTCCTCAACAATAAAGGAGACGTATGTGCGTAGTAACGCTGTCCTGCAATAAATATGTTATCTGCAGCATCTCCTAACATACATACAATTAGCTAGCGCGTATCCTAACATGAAAAATGTTCTGAGAAGAGAGTAGGACTTGACTTGAAAAAGTGATCTTGTTCTACTTAAGTAACGCTAAAAATGTTATTCAACGCTAAAATGTTACATGATTTTGTTCTACAAGAACACATGGTTGGCTGGATGCTGCAAGAAAGACGCTACAAGAAGACATACTTGTGTCCCTTAACTCTTTCGGGAATCATAGATCATTCTTCAAGGATTCACATCTTTGTATGACATCTTCATATGAACACCCATATCACTCAGCATGGAATACATTAATCTCTTCTTATGAGACGAATGACCACTTTCAATTGATTTGAAATCAGACTTTTCATGATGAACCAGGCTTGATCCTACCGGTTTCTGTAAACCCTTTTTCATCATCATCTCTCGGACTTTCTCAACGTCATCCCATCTCTCAGCAGCAGCATAAATATTCGATAACAACACATATGGTCCGACATCACTAGGTTCCAATTCAATAAGACGCTTCGCCACCATTTCCCCTAGTTCTAGATTCGAGTGGGTCCTACAAGCAGATAGTAACGATCCCCATAACGCGGGCCCTGACTCCATGTTCATATTCTTAATCATCTCCTCAGAATCTTTCAACAAACCAGCCCTTGAAAGAAGATCAACCATACAACCATAGTGCTCGTTCTTTGGTTGAATTTTGTAAACTCGTAGCATCAAGTCAAAGTACCACCAGCCTTCCAATACCATTCCCGCGTGTGTACACGCACTAAGGACACACACGAAAGTAGCATCGTTTGGCACCACGCCACTTTTCTCCAACTCTAAAAACATTTCTAAAGCCTTTTCACCTTCCCCGTGCATTCCGTAGCCCATAATCATTGAATTCCAAGATACGATAGTTTTCTCTGGCATCTCATTGAACACTTGTTTAGCCATATCCATAGCTCCACACTTTGCATACATCGTCAACAAAGCAGTTGAAAGCAACACGTCGGTTACAATACTCTTGTTGTTCTTAACATAAGAATGAACCCATTCGCCCTTATCTAGTCTTCCCAAATGTGCACACGCAGTCAAAACACTCATCACGGTTGCTTCATTTACCTTCACGTCTTGTTCCTCCAACATATCATCAAAAAGTTTTAAACACTCGTTGTACTCCTTTGACCGTACGTAAAGCGCCAATAAAGTATTCCAAGAAACAACATTCCGACTAGGCATCCAATCAAAAAACTTACGCGCAGACACAACATCCCCAACCCTCGCATACCCATCAATCAAACAATTCCACGACACAACATCTCTACACGGCATCCTATCAAACAACTCCTGACCCGCCCTCATATCTCCAACCCAAACATACCCAGAAATCATGGAATTCCAACTAAACACATCACGCTGCGTCATTTCATCAAACAACCCACGCGCCTCACAAACCATCCCGTTCTTCACATAACCATCAATCATCGTATTCCAAGTCACCATATCCGTCTCCAAACACAACCCAAACACCTTTTCCCCATCTCTCACCCTCCCAAAAACCATATACATTCGAATCAACGCATTCCTAACATACAAATCCATCTCAAACCCTTCCTTAACTACGCGACAATGCACCTTTTCCCCCTCTTTAACCAACCCAACCTCCACACAAACTTTAACAACCAAAGGGTACGTAAAATAATTCGCGGAAACACATTTTTCGACCATTTCTTTACGATAAAACTCCAAACTTTTATCATAATAATTACATTTCACCAAACCTCTCATAACAGTATTACAAATAAACGTATCAGGCTCATGCAAAGCATTGTAGTAAAGATGAAGTGCATGGGAAAGAGTGCATGGGCTAGAACAAAGCTTCTTAAAAACACGACTCGAAACGTAAGAATGTTGAAAAAGGTTTGAAATAACGAGCTGTGCATGGATTTGGTTGAAATGTGTTAAGTTATGAGTTGAGCATGATTCAAGTTTGGTTAATATGGGATGGTTTTTGATGTTTAAGGTTGTTGTTGGTTCAGTTTGCCATACTGGTGTGATGGGTGATTTGAGGTTTTTTTGGATTTCGCGATATTTTTGTATGGGTTTTGAGAGTTTAAGGATACTGTTGGTACGAGGTGGAGGCATTGTGTCTGTGTTTTTTTTTTTTTTGGTACTTGCGTTGACCTTTTATCCTATGTTTATGTTTTCTGTATCATTGTTACTGTTGGTTCAGGCCAGGTACAACACATACTTTATGAGTAGTGATTTGCACACTCTAATTTTTTATTTGCACACTCAAATTGTGTATGTCTTGACATTTATACCCATACATTATTTGGTAGTGTATGTATACATTAAGGGTATAATAGTCATCACATACATATTTTGGAGTGTATGAATAAATTTGTGGAGTGTGCAAATCATCACTCATACTTTATATATGGAAAAGATTTAAAGGAAAAAGACGAAAATGGTCAAAATCACCCTTTAAAAGTTAAATCATGGTCAATTTTTTTATTGGGACATATTTAGTCATACACAAGTGCACAACTGCACAACCCATCCAATTACCGCCACGTGTCCCTCCAACTTCAGATTTTAACAAGGGACCGGACCCACATATGTTCCCATTTACTAAGACAATATTTGTCTTATTATGTTATCAAATGCACAACTGACGGCGTTCAACTTGCAAATGCTCAACCGTATCAATACTTTTTTTTCTCGATATCCGTTCTGAGATTTTCAAATTTAACCCTTCCAAATTAATAAACGTTGCACATTATACCCAAATACAACTTATTTCGTTGTTACGATTTCATAGTATTTCAGTTACTATTTTCCAGATAACCTTAATCATGGCCGTTTAGATAATCCAATGACTCTTTAAACCTTCATCATTGTTCATCGTGGTTTTCTGTTTCCATATTTGTGTATAACTATGGCCGGTTTTGTACAGGTACGTTCTTCAATCATAATAATTATCTTTAATTGAATATCCCATTTTGTTTATACAAAGTTTTTTGATGGTAATGTTGGCATCGTAAATATGTTTTTGATATCGCATCTTGTTTATACATTAGGTTTTTAATAATTATGTTTAATTGAATATCCCATTTTGTTTATACAATAGGTTTATGATGCGAAGGTTGGGATCAGAAGTAGTTTAGATTATTTGACAACTATAAAATCAAAATTGTCTATGATGGTCTCGCGGCAAAATCTGTTCAGGAAAACAATATTTGGGGCTTGGTTGGATATAGGAACAGTGGAACATGATAATCATTTGATTAACTATCTTCTACAACATCAAAGATACATTGAGAACCCACCTCCTGATAAGTCTTTTTACTTTGATTTTGGGCAACATACCTTGGAGTTTAGCCAAAAGGACTTTTGTTTGCTTACCGGTTTACGTTTTGGTAACTGTTCCTTAAAACAGTATAGTAAACGTGAATCGGAATGCAAGAAACGTGTCTTTCCGGGCATCCGTAGAGTAAAGGGTGACGAAATTAAGAAGCTTATTTTGGACGATTCTGCTTTTAGTAATTTGGCCGATAATGATGCCGTGCGGGTCTGTCTACTGTTTGCATTAAATTGGGTGTTCATGGGTCTTCAACTACGGGGAGTTGTTTTAGAAGAGTTGTTTAATCTAGTCGAGAATATTGATTCTTGGAACAATTTCCCTTATGGTGAGTATATGTGGGACGAGTTTCACAACCGGGTATACAATAATGACAGAAAGTACCGTAAGGATCATTTAGACAAGAAAGTTGCGCTTGGCCCAACTTATCTCCCCACGTATACATTGCAAGGTTTTGTATTTCCATTAAAGGTGTGTAATTTTCTGTTTATTTTCGTACATAAATCCTATTAGCAAGTTTCCTGCATACGATGTTTATGTTTCCCATTTAATCCAGGTTTGGCTACTGGAAAAGTTTCCGGTTTCAAGATGTTGGTGGTCTAAGAAGCTTGATGTACTACCTCGGTGTGTTGCATGGAGTGATGCGAAGCCATTTTCAAAATCCGATTATCCAAGTTTATTTGATTTTAGAAATCCCATTTATAACATTGAGCCGACAAATGTTGAGAAAATACAACCCTGGTGGATTGCTAGTTTGGAATATTATTAAATCAGGTTCACGGTTGTCGTTGTCTACAGAAAAGTCGAACAAAAGAACCCGTTATAAGTGCAAGTCTCTAAAGTCACCAAAAAGGCCACCGCAGAAATCACTCCTATGGAAGTAGATGTTGATTGCATTCAGCATGGATCTACATCATCCGATGTTGTAGATATTTCCAAGGAGGTTGCTGATTTGAAGTGTGAATTCAATGATCGTATACGTAACCTTGAGCTTATATGTAGCAGCCCCTTTACAAACCACGTAGACAAAGTTGATGTTCGTCAAAAGATTAGTCAAATCAAAGCAGACTTTAAGATACGTTTAGCAGAACTAGATGATCTCGTGAAGAACCCTTTATCTGGTTACCATCAGAAGGTATAGTTAAATTAACAACTGTTTGTATAAAATACAAAAAAGTAAAATACATTATAAGTTTATGTTTTTTTATTGACTTTTTATCAGGAAAACGATGCCTTAGGCGGTTCAACATTGGGAAGTTACACCACTGTTTTCGATGGTGTTGACTTAAATGTGGAAGATCTAAATGGCAACCACTCAATGAATGAGAATCATAATGTTGCTGAGAATAAGCATGATTTGCTTGATAATGAAAAGATAACCTATCTATTTTCAAAAGTCTCTTTGAGGAATGTCTGGTATATAATATGTCCTGTCAACCCTGCAGGCATCCAACCCTTTTAAAGCTAAGGTGATGATGGAAGAACATCCTGTTTCAGTTAATGAGAATAAGTGTTCAAACACATCTGATCACAACGAGGGTAAAGAGGCGTGTAATGATATGGAAGTTGATATACTTAAAACAGCTGAAGTTGAAGATTTTAGCTCTTCAAAATCTAATGCATCAACGATTAATGACCCAAATCATGAATCGCTTCATAATGAAAAGGTAACATGTTTGTTTTCATATATCTCTTTGGGTTATGAAAAGGTAACATATCTGTTTTCTAAATATTTTTGTCAACCCTGCAGGCATCCAGCCCATTTAATGGTAAGGTGATGATGGAAGAACATCCTGTTTCCGTTAATGAGAATAAGTGTTCAAACACATCTGATCACAACGAGGGTAAAGAGGCGTGTAAGGATATGGAAGTTGATACACTTAAAACAGCCGAAGTTGAAGATTTTAGCTCTTTAAAATCTAATGCATCAACGATTAATGACCCAAATCATGAATCGCTTCATAATGAAAAGGTAATATATCTGTTTTTAGATATCTCTTTGGGTTATGAAAAGGTAACATATCTGTTTTCTAATTTTTTTTGTCAACCATATAGGCCTCCAGCACAATTGATTCGTATATGGACACTGATTCGATTGTTCCACCTAACACAGAAGAAGTTATTTTTAGTTGTTCAATTCTGAATGAGTCTCCCTTTAAGAAAGAACATACCGAGTCGCTTCTTAATGACAATGTATAGTATCTCACTTCCCCCTGCTAGTCATACTATTCTATTTAAACTTCCCCTTGTTATTCTTATATAATTCTTGGTTTTTATTGCTAAATTCTCAATGTTTTTCCAAGGATGAATTAAATCAAACGAAAGAAGAAGTCGATATTTTAAGCTGTTCAATTTTGAATGAGTCTCCCCTTAAGAAAGAACATACCGAGTCGCTTCCTAATCACAATGTATAGGATCTCACTTTCCCTCTGCTAGTCATACTATTTTATTTCAACTTCCCCTTGTTATAATACTTTATACTGCTAAATTCTCAGCGTTTCTCCAAGGATGAATTAAATCAAACGAAAGACGGAAAAGTGTTTTTGTGTAATGACTATTCTTGTATCCAAGATGATCTTTTAGTTTTCGAAAACACTCAGGTAATAACTTGATCTTCATACATCTTGTTTGATTTAAGTATTCTGATCCCTTCGAGAATTTATACAGACACGAGAAATGAGTTGTGGATATGTTGCATCCCAGACTTGCATTTTGTCGGACGACACAAAAGGCTTCTATCCTACAGAGAAACTCGACGAACTAGACTTTGGGGTTGCCGATGTTTTACTGGACATAAACTGTGCATCAAAGCTTTCTAATAACCAATTTCTTTCTGATGAAAATTTGGCGGATAATGCTGATCAAATTGAAGATAGGTCAAGTACGATGGATTAGTCAGTTAATAACGCAAATGATAGTGTCCCGGATGTGGCTTTACTTAATGTTGATGAACAACCAGCCCTTAAAAGTCAACGTGAGACTAAACTTAGTAAGTTTCGAAAAGACCCTTTCATCAACCCCCCTGAGTCTTCACAACCTAAGCCTAAGGTTCGTGCAAGGACCAAGAAACTTAAAAAGTTTACAATACCATCGATTGGTCCTGATAATCATGAGATTCCCGAATGGTCCTAGGTATGTATTTCTACATTTGAATTTTTTAATGAAATATATTAGAAAGTATTTTTTTAATATATACATTGTTTATGAAGGATTTATGGCGCACAGCAAATGCACCAAGAAGCCGAACCCTTGTTCCTAAATATATTATGGACTTGATTATAAGCCACAAGGATAAGGAATTCTATTTCCCATGGGGTCCTTATTCAATAACTGTTAAAGCTGCATTTTGGGGACGATTATTGGGTATCGGTCGTGGACGAGATGGTTGGCTTTCGGATACTGTAAGTAGAACTATATAAACGGTTATTCGATATTATAGTTATTTTTCATATAGACGAATTTGGTCATTTATAAATTTATTTTTCAAATGACAGCACCTGGAACTATGGATTTCATATTTGTGTCACTATAGACTGCCTGATGCCGATTACATACTTCATTGCCCATTCTTTCATACCTCTCTTTTTACTAAGGAGACTCGTTCCCATTTTGCTTTTGGTGTTACATATGGTGTCCCATGGTACGATGTCGGTGTTGAAAAGGTTATATCTTATTTAATGTTTTATGTCTAGGTTCAATATGGCTTCTACTCACAGTTTATTTGATATTATAGGTTTACTTTCCAATCAATGAAGAAGATATCCATTGGGTCCTTGCTCAACTACATTTACGTTCTGGTGTCATAACCATTTACGACAGCATGCTTCCTAATCACTTGCTAGAAACTCAAGTTGAATATCGAAAATGGTGGCTGGCCTTGGCTGAAACATATCAATATGTCATTCCAAAGTATCTTGAGGACAATAAGGTAATGAGTAGGAAAGGGATTGATCCTAAAAATTACACAATCACCTTCCGTTACGCTGCTAATGTCCCTACGCAAGCTGGCCCTTTAGGCGATTGTGGAATTTGGGTAATGAGAAATTTGTTTATGCTGACAAAAAATATGCAATTGGAGGTGACTAATCCATTGCTAGCAGGATTAGCCTATAGGGAGCGTTTTGCAGACTTCTTTTGGACATACAAGATTCCCACTAAGTGTGCAAACAACAATGCCGACAATTGATCGTCTTGATTACTTATGTAACTTTTCTATTATCAGATATTATTCCTAAAAATGTTGGTCACAGTCTTTTGGACAACTTGATTGTTGAACTTTTGTTTATATTTATGTTAAATGCCATTTTCAAATGGGCAACATATTTTATCTATTGTGCATTATATTTATGTCCATAAGAAATATAGAAAAAGCTAAATTTGCTTAACCAATAAGATGAAAACCAGCTTATAACAATCGAAAATTAATATAAGCTGAAACTAAAACACCCATTGTAAACAAGCCCTAGGGAAACTTTATCAGTAAAGACCCTAGGGCATGATGGTAAGGTGTGTGTGTTGTGGTGTGTGTGGCGCAGGTTCGAGTCCTGGCTACGTCCAATTTTTTTAAAACTTTTTTATTTTATTTTTCTTTTACACTACTGGTAATCCCAATACCAATAAACGAAATTTAAACCTAAGATTAACAAGATTAAAAGCTAAATTTCCTTAACTAATAAGTTGAAAACAAGCTTATAACAATCGAAAATTAATATAAGCTGAAAACAAAACACCCCTTGTATACAAGCCCTAGGGAAACTTTATCAGTAAATACCCTAGGGCATGATGGTAAGGTGTGTGTGTTGTGGTGTGTGTGGCGCAGGTTCGAGTCTTGGCTACGTCCAATTTTTTAAAACTTTTTTATTTTATTTTTCTTTTATACTACTGGTAATCCCAATACCAATAAACAAAATTTAAACCTAAGATTAACAAGATTAAAAGCTAAATTTCCTTAACTAATAAGTTGTAAACAAGCTTATAACAATCAAAAATTAATATAAGCTGAAAACAAAACACCCCTTGTATACAAGCCCTAGGGAAACTTTATCAGCAAAGACCCTAAGGCATGACGGTAAGGAGTGTGTGTTGTGGTGTGTGTGGCGCAGGTTCGAGTCCTGGCCATGTCCAATTCTTAAAAACTTTTTTATTTGATTTTTCTTTTACACTACTTGTAAACTGGTAATCCCAATACTAATAAACAAAATTTAAACCTAATACTAATAAACAAAATTTAAACCTAAGATTAACAAGATTAAAAGTTGATCATTTGTGAAAATTATGCTACGGTTGAGCACTATTGCATTTGCTAAATAAGATAAAGACATTAAACAAAACAAACAAACGAAATGAAATACAATACATCATTGATATCACTAACAGACATAACATAGCATGGAGAGTTATATAATTTCACTTGGTGGACTGTTAAGAAGAAATAACGATTCCTTGTAAGGGTCGGCCATGAAAGAACCGGGTACTCCTTGAATAGCTAGGTTGTTTACCCATTGACCGGTTGGTCTGTGCCATGTTTCTAGGATGTGAGCAAAACCAACAGGGTTTACACTAGTCACAAATATCGGCTCATTGTTATTTGTAAACCCCAACAACTTTGGCACTAGCTCGATATCCCTTTCGTGAAAGTAATTCACTCCTGCCATTAAAAGCAAGCCATCCACCACATCTAATTGCCAACCACAAGTAACTCGTCCTCTTAGAAAAACAACTGTCCCTGAAATTATGAGACGATTGTTTAGTTTTGAAAGTGTGTATGGAGGTGGAACAGCTCTTGTTATCTCCTCAGGGATATCTTCCAGTATAAACTGGTGAGTATCCAGTCCAAAGGACAAAATCATAAATCTTTTGTGCTCTTGATCACGGTTACAAATATACTTTTCAGAACACACCCAATAAATTCTTCTGGCCACCACCGCCTGGCTTCCCCTTTTGATTCGTAGAGATCCCCGGGGCGAATCTTCGGGTAACAAATCAATCCATACACGTGAGGACATTGTAAATACAGAGACTGAGCATGCACCTTCAACTACTGGATTAGTTATCTTCACTATGGTAGGTTCCTGTGTTGCCTCAGAAACACCAAACCCAAATACCTTTTTGGAAAAAGGAGCCTCTAGATATGGTGCCAAGATGGTCACATTTTTGTCCAATGTTGGGTTCCAGAGAACAAATGCGATTTCGCCGGCAACAACAAAACACCATATACCTTCAGAAGTGCAGAGTGCATCCAGTGAAGCAGAATTTAATCCAGAATTCTCAACTAGTCTGAATTCTATGTCCCTATTCACCTTATACATGATACCATTACCCAGAACGTCTTCCTTGTATTGAAAAATAAAGCTGCAATTAGCAACCTCATGAGACTCGTATTCACGAATGAAATATTCTGCGTCAATGATAGCTTTCAGTGACTTGCATATCTGACGACATCTGCATACGTCCCTTACAGGTAGTCTAAGCATGATTTCTCTTTGTATATCTATTGGAATGTAATCAGACATTTTTAAGGAGGTTTGTGACAAAAGAAACAAACAATTGGTATGTTTTATCTGATGACGAAGTTTTTGTCAACATACTTATAAGCTAGTAAATGCAGAAAAAACCTTAAATAAGATAGTACAATTTCATTAGTTGACTTTGTATCTTAATAAGACAATTCAAAATAAATACAAGTTGATCACTTGAGCACCGTTGGTTGCTCAATTAACCAATTCCAAAGAAAAAAAATAAGAATCCTAAATTAACATTCAGGAAAAGATTATTTCGTCTGCCGGTTCTTTTACAAACAAGTATACATGAACTAATAAATCTGAAAGTGATTACTTCCGGTTCCTCTTTTGGTAAAACGTTCGCCCTGTTTTGATAAATATTTCCCCCTGTTTTGATAAATAATTCCCCCTGTTTTGAGAAAAAATTTAACTAATAGTTGATAACGTGAGCACCGTTGGTTTATCACTTGCCTAAGTCTACGGTTGTTGAATTAATTTATGACCATTAACTAATGTTGTTACATTATCACTCAGAAAACCTTAAAGAACAGTGCCTACACTTAACACCCTTTCTGAATAATCTATATCTTGTTTCTTGTTGCACATATTTATGACCATTAACTTCACCGAAACTACCCTAAAGAATAGGGTTAAAAGTCCTAGAAGCCATTTGACTTTCCTTGTATACAAGTCAAGTGTTCCATTACAAATTTTCTTTCAAAATGAAACAAGGATTCAGAATAGTGAAAAGGAAACATACATTAAGTCATACATTATACGGTTACATAATAAATACCCATACTGTCTAGTAACGGGTTAAGTTTGCAAAAGGTTACATAATATTATACCGTTACATAATAAATACCCAGTGACGGGTTAAGTTTGCAAAAGATTACATACGATAAATATACTAGTTGTCGCGTTTACCTTTACCCTTAGAAGGCTTAACACGCTTTGGCTTGGATGTTGCATCAGAAATAAGATCATCTGGGAGGTTCTTTTTACCCTTTGAAGCCTGTTTTGACTCGTCATCACTGTAACTTAGGAAAGGGCCTTTATATATGGGTTCCCCCTGTTTCTCACTTTCCGTGCCGTCATCAGAACTGGTATCATCAACATTTCTTAGTTTGAGTTTTTTTTGCTTCAAAAAGAAGAACTCTGGTTCATCTTTCTCTTCCTCTTCATCAAACCAATTGACGAGGTAATTAAATGGACCTTTACTAGACACTTTTTCCATTTCAACCACAGAACTTGATGAACTCGATGAAAAGCTATCATCTGAATCCCATGTTAAGTAGTTTGATCCCTGAGAACTATTTTGATTATTTGAATTTGGCAACAAAGTAGGAAGTTAAGTATCAACAACATAAGTGTTCCTTTTAATTGGTATTCCTTAATTTAAAAAAAGAATCCCCTAAAATATACCAAGAACATAAGTGTTCCTTAATCTACCAAAAATATACCGCATCTTTAATATACCAACAACATAATCTACCCTAAAATATACCAACAACATAAGTGTTCCTTAATCTACCCTAAAATATACCAACAACATAATTGTTCCTTAATCTACCATAAATATACCGAAGCCTTAATAATCAATATACGACAAAAACATATCATATGTGTATCTCATATCTAATTATAATATTTTGTATAACAAATTAAAATTGGAGTATTATACGGGGGATTAAATTAAATTGTCTAAATTTAGTATAAAAATTTATTAAAGATGTAACTTACCGTTATGATTTGCCATTGTTCCTGATCTTGGGGATCTGATTGATTTGGGTATGGGATTGGTCGTAATTTATGTTTTGATAGGTTTTTATGTATTATAATCATTAGCCGCTTGTAAACAAACTTATCTAAAATGTGCAAAAATTACCCTTAAACTTTAATTAATTTTATTGTACATATATAAATTGGTCTTTTTCCCTAAATTAAAACATTGTTATCTAAATAACAACTTTTTTTATGTAAATAACAACTTAAGGTGACTAGTTAAAAAAAATATTACTTTGGAATTAATATGTGAAACAACCCCTCTCTAAACGACTTGATGCAAACACACTAGTCTAGTATAAATCTTTGTAAAAGTCTAGCCCATCTGTTTCCACCTGTTGTAGTTACTATTCCCCCTGAATTCACAATTACTAACCCCTGCGAAAGTCGAGCATCTACCCCCTATTAGTTGAGCACTTGTAAAATGTCATTTGGTTGTTGAATATCATAAAGACCATTAATAGTTACATAAACTTTGCTATTATATAATCAAGAAAAATGAGTTTCCTTTTTAGTTACCTGTTACAAAAAAATTAAAAAAATGGACTTCTTCCAGGAAAGAAATTAGTGTGTTTTTTTATTACGAAGGCTTAATTTTTGGTGTTAGCCTTAAGAAAAGCACAAATTACGAAGAACTTGTCTCTTATGCGAAGAAAAAGTTCGATATTAACCTGCATTCTGATATCACGTTTACTTATGAACAAGTTTCAAGATTGGTGCGCATACACGATGATGATGATGTCAATTTCTTCATCAATAACGTAGGTCACAAGAAAGGTAACCCGCATACAATATTTATAAAAAAAATAGACATTACTTCTAGTCCTGTTAAGAAGAGTGATTTGGATCCTCTTAAACATGATATAGATGATAATAATAATTCACCTTTACCGAAACAAGAAACTTTAGACAAGTATGAAATAATAGATTGGGAACAAAATACATTAACAAATATTGGTAGTCCACCAGAAGATATAGATCAGTACATGATTGAATAAGGTCACTCAGGTGAATCAAGTAAAGAATTATTTGATCGAATTGTGTCACAGGGTGATAGATTTGATAGTAAAGAATTATTAATGCGTAAACTTGGTGAAAAAGCTCTTTTAGAAGGATACCAGTTTACGCCTAGGAAATCAGATCCCTTTAGATATGATGTAATATGTGTGCACGAGGGTTGTGGTTGGAAAATAATTTCAAATAAGCTGACATCTTCCAATGAATGGATTGTTAAAAAAGTAAATGACCATCACACTTGTCCAAAGAACCAAATTGGTATGCATCATCGTAATGCTACCGCAAAATTGGTGGGTCATTTATTACAAGATAAGTTAAAAGAAAATACCACTTGTATATACAAGGGTAAGGACATTCAAGATGATATAAACAGTCAGTACAACATCGACATTACCTACAAACAAGCATGTAGATCCAAGAATGTGGCTTTGGAAGCTATAGTCGGTTGCCATGTTGCCTCTTTTGCACAATTACCGTATTACTGTCATAACTTAATGTTGACAAATGACGGTACTGTAACACATATCGAGACTGATGACGAAAAAACATTTAAGAAAGTGTTTATAGCTTTTGGTGTTTCGGTAAGCATTTTTATTTGTATAAATTTTTATCAGTATAAATAAACTTTCAGTATAGCTAAACTTTTTAATTAATTTAGATTCGGAGCTTTAAGGACCATATGAGACCGTTGTTGATAATAGATGGAGCTCATCTTAAAGGGCCATTCCGGGGAACTAATTTGACAGCTGTGGGAATGGATGGCAACAACCAAATTATACCTATTGCAACTGGTGTGTCTCATGCTGAGAGTGCAGAATCATGGACATGGTTTTTGAACCACTTGAAGGAATGCATAGGGGAAAATCCTGAATTGGCTATCATATCAGATAGACATGCTGGGATTTTATCAACTTGTGCTGCTGTTTTCCCAAATGCATTTCATAGGTACTGTTAGGCATCTAATGATGAACTGTAAGTTGAGCGGTGATGTACTTGAGTCAACATACTGGAAGATGTGCAAAGCTTACCTAATTGAAGATTTTAATAATAGGATCAGTGAAATTAGAGGCAAAAGACCGCAAGCATACAAAACCCTTATAGATGCTGGTGTAGACAAGTGGTCCAGGGCACATTGTACTAGTAATCGTTACAATTACATGACTTCTAACTCGGTTGAGTCAATCAATGCTTTAACAAAAGAACGAAGAAAACTTCCAATTACAAACCTAATGGAGTGGTATAGGAAACTGGTTCAGAAGTGGTATTGTAGTCGTCGCCACAAATACAAAGGTACTATTATTGTTCTGTTATCTGTAGTTTTATAACTAATCCCATTTTTTTGATAAAAAGTCCCCCCTGTTTTGATAAATAAGTTCCCCCTGTTTTGATAAAAACGATCCCCCTGTTTTGATAAATAGTTCCCCCTGTTTTGCCCTAAAAAATGTAGTTGACATGTAGTTACTCTATTTGATGAATAAGGAAAAATTTAACTAATGGTTGATTATTTGTGGAATAGTTGAGCATTTTTACAAAATTTGTGAATTTGTGCACAAGTAAAAGTAGTTGATCATTTACAAACTGAGTATTATTTTTTTTTTATTTTTTTCAGATGCACAACCAAAGGACAATGAACTAAGTAACTGGGCTAAAGGAAAAATAACCAAGCGGTGGCGAAAAGGCGTTAGTTGGACTGTGACAGGCATTGAGAAGTTTAAAATTTACCAAGTTGATGATACTCGTAGAATCCATACTGTCGAGATATAATTAGTCATGCACATGTCGAGTTTGGCAACTTTCAGGTTTGCCTTGTGCCCATGCTTTGGCAATATGTAGAGTTATTGGGTTGACAGAGTTTAATCACATGGCACAAGGTTGGTTTAAGAAAGCAACTCTTAAAGCCACATACCAAGGAATGGTTTATCCGGTCGGAGAAGTTTCAAGTTGGCAACATCCTAATTACTTGCAAGTTGTTAGGCCACCAATTTTTGGTAAAAAACAACCGGGCAGACCAAAGAATAAAGATCATATTAAATCACAAGGTGAGGAAAAGCTACCTGTTAAATGTGGAAAATGCGGTAATCGTGGGCACAACAGACAAACTTGCAGAGAACCGTTACCATCCAAAAAGGTAAGCTCTTTATGTTGTTTTTATATTTTATATTTGGGTACGTGGGTGTTTTGACATTTATATAATTTTTTACATATGTTTTAGGCAAAGACGTGTGACAATGAAATAAGGCAGGGAGCACATAACGGCACTCAGCAGTCAACGTCGTACTCTTTAGACGTTGTTAACTTGGATGAACCATAGATTGCATCAACTTATGTGGTTGTTAATGAACATTGATTTGTTGTTTCTGTTTAAGAACTTATTTTCTAGTTTTATTTTTTTATCGAACAATGTGGGTTGATTTAAATTATCTATCAAACTGTCTGTTAGTTGATGATGTTTGATATTTTCATTTTTTAGTCACATAGCTCCCCCTGTGTTTTTTCAATATTTGATTAGCTTCACCATGAAATTGAATGAGTCTAAACAATTGTTGATAGTTGAATGTTGTTTGACCATTTTGTCCTTGTTTTTATGACCGTTGAGTGAAAGAACCGTTATTGGATAAACAGATGTTTGACCATTGACTTTTAACGGCGGTTTGATCATCAGTTGGTTTAATAACCTTCAAAAACAATATATTGATAATTTCTTTTTTCAATTCAATCAAATCCGTCCACTATTAATTCTTCAATCTGCCTATAAAATTTCAATTCCCTTTTCTGGTTCATGGTTAATTGCAAATCAATCATAACCCACTCGCAAAGACCACTATTAAATTTCAGGATTATCACAACATGGTTGCCAATTTGAAGAAGAGTGATGATCACAGGGAATTTGATGATATTGTGGCCTATCTTCGTGTTTGCTACTTTAAGTTCGCACTTCAGGTAAATCCTAAAATCTACACTTCACGCATTAAGCAGTTTTGGAATAATTCAAAGATAAAAACTGTCGATGGAGAAGTAAAAATTAAGAGTAAGGTTGATGGAAAATATAAGTGGGTAACTGTTGATTCAATCAGAGACTCACTTCTATTGAATGATGCGGATGGTGTCAGTACTATGCGTGAAACCGAATTGTTTCGACATATTTCATTGTTGGGCCATAATATTGCTGATAATCAAAAATCAAAGTTTTTAAAAGGACAGTTTGCACCCCACTGGAAATTTTTAATACATGTTATTCAACAGTGTTTAAGTCCCAAAACAACCTCGTTTAATGAATTCGGGAGTAATATTGCGACGACACTTGTATGTTTGGCAACAGGGAAAAAATACAATTTTTCGCAAATGATTTTTGATGCTATGTTGAAAAATGTTAAAAGCAAGAAAATTTTTTGTATGTACCCAAGATTTTTGTCAGTGATTTTAGACATGGATGGGGAGATCAAACACAAAAGGTTTTACAAGATGGCCAAACACAAAGCCAAATTATTCAACACCTTGAAACCAAACACACAAAACTTTTCTGGGAGATATGTCCCATTAACCAAACCAATTCTTGATATAATTCAGTGTGAAGCTTCTGCAAACACAGCAGAAGCCCATCAAACACCCTCGCCTGAATCACAACCTCATCCTGACCCTGCATCATCTCATACCAAGTCGATCAGGGTACATTCAGTTGTAGAAGTAGACGCTCATACCATAGGTGATGGTAGTAAGCAAAAGATGACTGAGCCAGGATTTGAAGGTAGACATGAAAGTGGCAACACAGGTGAGGGTAGTATGGAATCCTTGACAAATACCGAGTTGACTGTTTTGTGCACTAGTCTGCAAAGACAAAATGCACAACTTGAACAAAAAGTAAAGGATCAGGGTCTGGAAATTGAAATTTTAAAAACAAGACTTGAACAACTTGAGGGGACGAGAAGTAAAAGTTTGGTTGTTTCCTCTAGTGATGGCAATGAAGATGATGATGTTGCCAAAACGAATGAAGATTCAAAGGAGTCAAGTGGGACTGAATATTATGACTATCCCACGGAAAATATTGAAACAGATACTGTAAAGGTTACTTTTAATAAAGGAAGTGATCATGGAAGTCACAACATAGATGATATTGCTGATATATTGGCCAAAATGGCACAAACATCTGATCAAACACAGCAATGTAAAAGAAAATATGAGAGTGGTTGTCCAGGTACGTCTAGTTTTGTTAGTCAGCGTAACAAACCAAAAATAATGAAAAGGATGGAAAATCTAGGGAAGTTTGCTGCTGATAACACGGGACCATCTGATGAGGAGATTAATAAGAAATTGAAATTAGTTCTTCCTGATGACTTCAAGTTAGATTCAATCTCGACAAAGTACTCAGTTTATAAATATGAATCTGTGATTGATAAGGGTATGAGTGGTGGAAGGTGTTTAGGACAAATGGTGATTGTGAAGCGTATCAAACGTTTCCAGAAATGTTTGAGGCTTTAGACAGAGAAGAACTTGATGATCTTTGGAGGGTTTTGAAAGCAAAATTTCTGTCTAAGCCACCTACAAAAGACATGGAAAAAGATTTTGACATCTGGACTACAATGAAAAGAATGTACGAGCATGATCAAAAAGATGCCATTTGGGGAAATCAGACGGATTCAAATATGATATTCTGAAGGCTGTTTTCTTCTTCTGCAGTAATTGAGGTAATTATGACAGAGATGATTGTCTACTTGCTAGTCGATAGGATGTATCCCCTCACACAGGAAACTTTGAAGAAAATGCTGGAATTTGATTTACAGGTTGATTGTATCAATCATGTAGCTTATCAGTTGATCAGGTTTTTGCACTCTCAGATTCTCCCTTGAAGAAGTTACTTTATTTACTTTATTTACTTTATTTAATGTAATTTACTCTATTTGCTGAATATTTGGCAAGAAAATGGTGGAATTTATTTAATGTAATTTACTCTATTTTAATTTTCTCTATTTGCACAAAAAATTCCCACTGTTTTGTCAAAATATTCCCCTTGTTAATAGTATTTCATTTGATGGAAAAGTTGAGCATTTGTTCATTAAGCAACAAAAGTTGAGCATTTGTGCGTTAATCAACAAAAGTTGAGCATTTGTGCATTATCAAACTAAAAGTTGAGCATTTGTGCAATATCCAACAAAAAAGTTGAGCATTTGTGCATTAGGAAAACAAATAGTTGAGCATTTGTGCAATATCTAACAAAAGTTGTGGAGCATAAAAAGTTGAGCATTTGTGCACTATGAATCAAAAGTTGGTGCATTAGGATCACAAATAAGTTGAGCATTTGTGCACTATGAACCAAAGTTGAGCAGTTGTGCAATATGTGAAAAAAAAGTTGTGCATTAGTGCAACATTTGACCAATATTTTTAAGAAACAAATGTTATAGATAAAGTATCACAAAACAAATAATAAAACGAAATAAGTTAGAAGTTATTTGAAGCCATTCAAACATAACAGTTGATTAGAAGTTGCGTCTAAGACATATGCAGGAACTACATTGCTATCTTGTGCTTGAAAAAGAATTCCAGCATTTTCTCTCTATAGGCAAGGGCGGTTTGTATTGGATCTTCAACATAGATGGAGATACCATGGGCTAACCTATTTATATAGCAAAAAAAAATTAAAAAATGTAAGATCTGACAAAGGATTCATAAGACAATGAGTTATACAAGGATATACCTGTAAAGGAAAATGCAGAGAAATACGCCACAGTCACCAAATACCCCACCTTGGATTGGGACATTTTTTGCTCGACAGAAGTTAATAGAGTAGGAATTTTTTTCAATACCTTTGCTTTCAAACACCCCAGTTTTTTCTAAAACAACAGGAAGTTTATTCCCTAAACACTCCATTACTGACAAATACCAGTCACTACATTCATCATTATAATTTTCACTGTCATATATCGTAACATTTCCAGATGTGATGTGAAACTGTGCTAAGAACCAATGTCGTTTGGATTGATTGATTGGAATGAAGACCTATAAATATTATAATCCATAAAATTAAATTAAAAACAATATATGATTTGCAAATAAGATTTTTCAAACTTGAAATAATTACATGTTCAACATCTCTCCACGACAACGGGTAAACTTCATCTGTTGCATAAAACAGTGGCATCGATTCGGCCATCAAAAGGTTAAAAAATAACAGCTAACCATTGACCAGTCATGCGATGATTGTCTAAAATGCCACATGTACCATACCCATAGATCAATGTGCTATAACAAGATAAAAAAAATATAATTAACAAAATTAAATGTATCTTAAAATATAATTAAAATATAGATCAATGTGCTTGATACAAGGCTTTTGACACCCCGTATAAAAATTATATGTTCGTTGTGTTCTAATCGAATTGATCTAGATTCACTATGTGACTCAGTCGTTCTTTGGTGAAACAAGAGTGTGTCGTTGTAGTATATTAAAATGTACAAAGCAATGTAAGTAAATCTAAAATCTAACTTAAAATAAATGACGGGAATTTAAAGCGAGACTAAAAGTAAATGGCACTAAATTAAATTTAAACTAATTGAAAGTAAAGCGGTGCAATATTAAAAACTTTTGAAAAATAAATTTAATTAATTGACTTAAAATGAAAACGTAGTGAAAATTAAATTTGACAATGTAAATAAATTTGAAGACTTAAAAATAAATCAAATAAAAAGGCGGGAAAACAAAATTTAAAATGAAACAAAAACAAGCAAATGAATCCGATCGTACTACGATCGCAACCAATGAAGTGGTTGGATCGCACTCAGATCGTAGCTTGATCGTAGTCTAGATCGCACCAAGATCGTAGCCCACGATCGCACTTAGTGAGATGGAAACAAAACGTGGAGGATCGTACTCCCGATCGCACTCCACCGCGATCGCAACCAAGTGGATCGCAGTGGGTGATTTTGACCTTGGATCGCACTTGGATCGCACTCACTGATCTCACCCCACGATCGCAGTGAGTGATCGTGGTGGGGATTATGAGTGTGATCGTATCACGATCCTAGTCCTTGATCGCAACCCTGGATCGCAAGTAGAAACCCTTAAGGTTTATGCGATCGCACTGGTTGGATCGTACTGGGGTTTTGAGCAGTTACGTTGGAAAGAAAATAAGCAAAACTAAATAAGCACTAGGACAAATAAGCAAATACCAAAGTAACACTTTTGATTATAAAATAATAACAAAACTTAATTTAAAACGAGGTTAAGAAAAGCAAAATAAGCTTATATTTAAAAACTTTTCAAACACAAAATAAGCAACTAAATAAGCGAACTTTAGAAAGGATGAAACTTTTTAGACAACTAAGGAAATCAAATAAGCTAAGTATAAATCAAGCAAATAAGATTGTCAAACTTATAGCTCAATTCGTACAAAGACTTAGATGATTATAAAAAGATAAACTTTTTAGTAAAATAAGCAAATGGATTAAGCAAAAGCTTGCTTAATCTTAAATTGAGCCGAACCAAAAAGAAGAATAGAAGAATGAGCTTGATGAAAAGAAACTTGATCAAATGTAAATAAAGATTAAAGCAAAAAAATTTAAAGAACACAAATTAAAAACACTTACTTGGAATTAAAGGTATTAAAGGTGCAAGACAAGTAATTAAATGTGCAAGTAAATAAAGGTGCATAAAAGTAAAGGTGGAAGAACTAATTGTCACGATTAGTCAACAAAACTAAATGAAATGAAAATGAGAAGTATTTATAGGGGATTAGGGAGGTGGTTAGAGGAAGCTTCCTCCCCTCCTTCCTTTCTTCTTAATTGCGCCATTAAGTCCTTCCTTCTTAATCTCTTTGTTAATCTTGGACTTTGATGACTTTTGGCTCGGGATTTCTTTGGACTCGTCTTTTAATTCTTCGATAAATAAGACTTGAGTTCCTCGGCTTTTGATAAACTTCCGTCTTTTGATTTTTTCTTCGATAAATCTTCAGAATTGGTCTTGGACTTCTGTTCTTTTTGCACTCTTGACTTCTTGACTTCGTCTTTCATCTTTTTCTTTAATAAAAGTCCGTAAATGCCCGTGAATTCCCGTGTTTTCTCCACTTTTCACCTTTTCGTCCTAAATCACAACAAAAACACAAACCACGCATAATTCTGACATAAAAGACATAAAATACACGTTTTGGTCCGGTTATTATTGTAATTAAGTGGTAGAAAAGATGGGTGTTTTCACACCTATCAAATCCCCTACACTTGACCATTGCAATGTCCTCATGCAATGCATTAGTTACAAAGCAAGTTTACATTTTTCATCATAATCAATCCACGTTGGCCTTTATTAAAGAGATAGAAAACTATAAACATTCAAAGTAAAGAAATCAAAAAGCATACCTTGGGTTTTGGAAATGTCATGAATAATCATCATCCTCAAGTTTTCACTTTCTCCAAACCAAGCTTAAAAACGAGATCATTGTTATTATAAGTTAGCAGACTAACACGAACTCATGTGGGCCAATTATTCACTTAGACTCCTTTATTCCTAGGGGTATCTCTTATATTTTATTGTTGTCTTGAATGATCACGAAGATGCATTTTTGAGTTATTTAGATAGTTTATTAGGCCGAAAATAAAGTGAACGATTTAATCAATAGTTAGCTAAAGGACAAAATCTTTTAAAACTGCTTCTCGGGACCTCATAAAGTTCATATCTTGGCATAACTCGCTTCGCGATTTGAGACCTTTCTCGGACCGATATTTGGCAGCGACTTCATACTTCAAATCTTGAGAGACGTTCATGAAATTATGGTCTTCTCTTCATAAATGGAATTTCTTCACTTGAACTTTTTGAGAGATTCATACTTGGACCACGACTTCTTCATTTTTCTCCAATCTTTATTTTGGATTTTGATATACAACGATCCGCCTCCTTTTATGACTTGGATCTATTTATCCTCATACCTTGTTAGGGTCTTTTCGGATACACTTCTCCATGACTTTTGGGGAGTATTTGCTTTTCGTCGTGTGTCTCGATCCTTCATATTGATTTTCGATAAATGATTCTTCACATTACTTTGGATCTTCAGCAACAAAATATAGCCCTCATGCCTTGTTAGGGCCTTTTCGAACTCGCCAATCTTCGCATCCCGCTTCAATAAGTTATGCCTTGGCTATGAACTCTAATCCATACCGAGCAACTTTTAAACGATCTTGGGCTAGAAGCTAAGTAACTTTTCATATCGTACAACCTTATTTATTGTAGATAAATTTATTAGCAAGCGATGGGAGAATAGGCTTATAATTAACTCATATAAATTCACGAAAGAATACCAAACTTATAATTGACTCTATCGTCTCTCGTTCTCCACAGTTTAAAATCTCAAGTAATGAGACTCGTGGATGCTTAGCCTATTAAATCAAAGTTTTGGGTTTTCGAGTCGCCTATAGGATCTTGCAAATTCTATGAATTTTTCAAGTTTAGAAATTGCGTTTTAAATTTCCCTTGATAAACGACTCTCTAGGATCAATTATAGGAACTTGCGAAAAGTTCTTGTTCTTAATCCGTGAGAGTTAAGACTTTCGCGTTTTATAGCTTCCTATATAAAAGCCTAGCAAAACTTGACTTAAACATGTTAAGGATACTAGCTAGAGTAAACTTAGATAAGTAAACTCGGGTCGAGTCAAAATATTCACAACGTTTGAAAATTAAAACCACTTATTAGAGATTTATTCTAGCAAGGAAATAAAATAACTATACAAAGGGAAAGACTAATAGGCCAAAATAGATCAAAAAATTTGAAAAATGTCGAAAAATTGATTTTCCGGTTAAAATGATGTTAGCCTCAAAATATTGAGTCAAACAAGAATGTTCGGTCATAGGTTTCTATTGTAATATTTATTAGAACGTTGTAATAAGTAGTTATTTAGTCGTGATTCACGGGCTTGGATTTAAACTAATTAAAGTCCAAAAGACAAGCCCGGCCCAATATATAGTCCATTAAAGCCCGCATGTGGGTGGACTATATATACTACCCTCCTAGCATGTTAGGAGGGTGGTTGGTTCATTTGTATTTCTCATTCCTTAATCTAACATTCACCTAGTTCCAACCATTTCTCTCTCACTTTCTCTCACTACTTTCTCTCTCTAGAATCCTTCTCATATCTTCCTTTCTTTCTTTAATTCGTGCTATACAATCATCATATATTAGGGACAACAATTGGTATCATTCGCCACGGGGTAGATTTGTGATTGGTTGTTGTGTTTTACTTATGATCCGTTTGCTTTAATCCTTCTTTCATCCACGAATTCAAGATTTTTCTTGTTTTTTAGTGTTTTTCGATTCGTATACCTTCTTGATTCGTGCCATTGTGACTTGGGTATCTTGGTTTTTGGCTTAAACACAAGTTTTTTGGATCAAAAGTTGAAAATTTCTTGTTTTTCATCTTTCCGAAATTCTAGCTTGTACCACCATCGGAAAGTACAACTGAAAGGGGTTTGATCGCAATAACCAACTGGTTCTACTTTGCGATCTAAGGATTCCGATACCCTATTCCGATCTGGACATTCCGATCGTACATTGCGATCTGGGATTCCGACGGTTTCAAGGGACTTTTGAGTCGTTACTCTGCCAAATTTGTTTCAGCCACATTCCGATCTGAACATTGCGTTCTGGGATTCCGATCTGAACACATTCCGACAAGTACACATTGTGATCTGGGATTCCGATCTGAACATATTCCGACAAGTACACATTGCGATCTAAGCCACATTCCGATGACCATTCCGATGGACATTCCGATGGAACATTCCGATGGACATTCCGATGACTTGTTTAGCTAAATTTTGTTCGAGTATTTTTTCGACTTAGCCACCATCTAGACTAGTTTCGTAATATTGTTTACACGAAGATTAAAAAAAAAAAAAAAAAAAAAAAAAAAAAGAGTTTTTTGGCGGGAAAACCATTTTAAAATTTATTTTTTCCTAGACCATTTCATTTTTAGGCCATTTATGCTTCGATTTCAAATTTTGGCGATGCGAAAAATTTTTCGACCAAAAATTCAAATTTTCGGACCAAAATTCAAATTTTTAGGCCATTTTTAGGTTTTATTTTTGTCAAAATTTTTCTCTTTTCAAAATTTTTCCCTATTAGTTTTTCGCTATTTCGGACTTGATTTCAAAATTTGGTAAGACAAAATTTTCAGTTTACCGTTTTGTCGGACTGAGGAATTTATTGTCGGACTGAGAAAAAATCGGAATTTTCGAAATTGCACCCAAACCAATCACACCATATCTACTTAAGATCCAAAGTCAATTCATCAACTGTGTCACCCATTATGGACTCCGTAACACAAGATGTGCATGCACTCAAATCCAAGATGTCGGTTGCAAAAGAACGATGCCTGACACATTTTAGATCACTCCAGTCACACCTTCAAGTTCTTTCAAATGACGATTTAAAAGGCACTCGCATCGAACTTGGATTCAAACGGGTATTCATGTCACTCACTGGACAAGATGTTGAGACATTCACAAGCACAATGCTACTTAATGTAGATCACCTTGAACAACAACTTGCCAATGATGAATTTCAAGAGGTTGAATCCATAGATGCGGTTTTGGTTCTCGAGAATCAGTTTCAGCAATTCTTTGATACACAGGTCTCTGTACACTATGATCGAGAATTCATCAACAAATACTTCTTTAAATATACTCGATTAGAAGTTCAAGAATTCAAGGAGACGTTTCTTCAACACATGAGAGATGTAAGGAAGTTAATTGCCGAAAGAACACGTCATAAACTACCAGTTGAAAGACGGGTGAATGAAAGACTGATGCAGACGAACGAGATCAATGTCGATGATGGTCAAACATTGGATGATTGTTCGATTATCACAGAAATCAACGGGATAGAATTAGAACAACAACAAACCATCCACAGCTCAGGGAATGATCCAGCAGCCGATGATGCAGATATCAGACCCATTTATGATGAAGAACCAATGGCTGAGGTACAATTAAATGCTGTATATGATGATCATCAATATATTGATTCTAAGATTCATGAGCTTGAAACTATGTTAGCTCAAAAGACAAAAGATTTTGAGGATGCCAAACTCGAGTTTTTAAAGAAAAATGACAAATTTGAATCTTATTTTGAAAAACTTGAAAAAGCAAACGTTGTTCTTGAACAAAAACTGGATCGTAAGATTCAAGATTCTAATGCGGAAAAAGAACATTTTGTGAAACAAATAAATTTGTTAGAATCAAAGTTGGCTTCTCAAAATCCAAGTCCTCCGCCTGCTTCAGTAAGTGAAATATCTGTGCAACCTATCGACACTGTAGATAGTAATGACGCGATTGCTGATAACGACATATTTGATAATATAAACATTAAGTTAGAACAACGTGTCGCTCAATTACTTCTACAAAATGAGCAATTGAAAGCTCAGATTCAGGAAAAGGTTTTTGCATTAACAGCAGTGAAAAATGAATTAAGGAAGCTAAAAGGAAATAGTGTGGATACTAAGTTAGCAAATCAGTCTATCTTGGGGAAACCTCCTACTCACCCATTCAGAAACCGCTCAGTTGCTAGACAACCGAATGCGTTTAAATCTGAACGACCCAAAACATCGAACTCGAGGTTTGCATCCCAAGATTACATGCGTAGCACTTTGCCAAACACTGTCACTCCACAATCTAGATACTCCTTAAGATATTCTGCCTATGTAAAACCCAATCACATGAATGATTCAAACAACTCTAGCAATAGCCACAAGAACATGCCTAGGCGAAGTTCAAATGACACGGGTCATAAAAGCTATCTAGAGGATGCTAAGATAAAGACACAAGCAAGAGATAGGACCCAACCGAAACCTAGGAGCGCTAATCACACATCTAGGAATTCTAGACCCTTCTATGATGTGCCCAAATCAGCCTATCCTAGGAACACTAGATCCTTCTCAGATGCTAAGCACTTTGTTTGCACGAAATGTAACAAATGTGTGTTTAATGCCATTCATGATGATTGCATCACTAAAGTCCTGAACAAGGTGAACCAAACAGCTAGAGAATCTCAAAGATGGAACCCTAAAGGAAATAGTTTTTCTCCAATTAAGTCTTCCGCGGTGCATGAGAAAGCTAAGTTTCCTAGACCCTGTCTTAAGTGGAGACAAACAGGTAGAATCTTCAAAACAACTGGTCTTAAATGGGTTCCTACTGGAAAAATATTTCCCTCTAGCACGACAAAGGTTCACTGTGAACCCCCACATGGTTCTCACAATGATATCACTAACACATATGCAAGCATACAAACTACTGATGAAAGTACAGGTAATCAAGTAAAGGTTCAACAAGCACATAAAGGTTTTCCTTATACATACCGTTCAACAAAAGACACTCTCAGAGTTTGGTTGCTGAAGAAACAAATATCAGAGAAATATGTGTCTCAGGGGTTTCACAAGTAAGCAACAAAATGGCACTTGAACAAAACAGTTTAAGTCCCGATCCACAACGACAAACGACTTCCGTTCACAACCGCATGGAACTCGAAACTCAAGACCACAGCAATGAACCGTCAAGTTCAACGCTGGTTCCAGAAAATGTTCCTAGAGCTGATATGACAGTCGACACGACAATTGAAGAGTTGGAAATGTTATATGGACCAATGTATGATGAATATTTCACGGGGGAGAAACAAGTTGTATCGAAGTCTTCCGCTGTCACTCATGATATGAATGATGATTCCGATCATCGTCAACAACCGGATACAACTTCATCTACTTCAACACGGGTTGCAGCAGATTTACCTCCTCAGAATATTACTTCAACGATCGCTCCTACAACATCCACAACTACTGTCATTGCTCTAGAGAACACTAATCAAGCAGACGGCGCATTATCTGACGATGACGAATTTATTAACCCATTCGGTACACCTGTACACGAAACTGGAGAGTCTTCTACTCGCCATGTTGATCCGTCAAATATGCATACGTTTTATCAACGACATCCTTCAACACATCATTGGACCCGAGATCATCCTTTGGTTCACGTAATTGGAAACCCTTCACAGCCTGTTCGTACAAGACGACAACTAGCCACTGATGGCGATGTTTGTATGTTCGCACTCGCCGTGAGTACTGTCGAACCGAAAAACATCAAAGAAGCCATGGCTGATCATGCTTGGATTGAATCGATGACGGATGAACTTCACCAATTTGAAAGACTTAAAGTCTGGGAACTTGTTGATAGACCATACGATGTGACTCCTTTAAATCTTCGTTGGATCTGGAAAAACAAGATGGATGAAGAAAACACGATCATCAAAAACAAAGCTAGGCTAGTGGCTAAGGGGTATGGCCAGAAAGAGGGAATTGATTTTGAAGAATCATTTGCACCAGTAGCTCGAATGGAAGCAGTCAGGATTTTTCTTGCTTATGCTGCACATAAGGGATTCACTGTCTATCAAATGGACGTAAAGACGGCATTTCTTAACGGTCCTTTGAAGGAAGAAGTCTATGTCACGCAGCCGGAAGGATTCGTCGATCCTCATTATCCTGACAAGGTGTATCGTCTCCACAAAGCACTTTATGGACTCAAGCAAGCTCCAAGGGCATGGTACGACGAGCTCTCGAAATTTCTGGTCTCCAAAGGTTTCTCAAAAGGTTCCATTGATTTAACTTTGTTCACTTATAAATATGGGGATGACATTCTGCTTGTGCAAATTTATGTTGATGACATTATTTTCGGGTCTACAAACCCAAAACTTTCAAAATGGTTTGAAAAAGTAATGCACAGCAGATTTGAAATGTCTATGATGGGCGAACTAAAATTCTTTCTAGGAATTCAAGTTCACCAATCCCCAAGTGGTATCTTTATTAACCAAGCTAAGTATTGTCAAGAGATAATCAAAAAGCATGGTATGACATCATGTGACCCCGTTGGGACACCATTATCAACCACATCCCTAGATGCTGATTTAGAGGGATTACCCATAGATCAAACGAGATATCGTTCCATGATCGGGTCCCTCATGTACTTGACAGCAAGCAGACCTGATATTCATCATGCTACGTGTTATTGTGCACGATATCAAGCACGACCCACTGAAAAGCACCTCAAGGAGGTTAAACGGATCTTTCGGTACCTTAAGAATACCATTCACATGGGACTCTGGTATCCGAGGGAAACCGGTTTCTTTCTAACGGCCTATTCAGATTCTGATCATGTAGGGTGTCTTGATACACGTAAAAGTACTTCTGGTGGTGCACAATTTCTAGGTCAAGACAAGCTTGTGGGATGGTCTTCCAAGAAGCAGGATTGTACGTCACTTTCATCAGCCGAAGCGGAGTATGTGTCTCTATCTGCGTGTTGTGCTCAAGTTCTTTGGATGAGAACACAACTCACGGATTATGGCTTCCATTTTGATAAAGTACCTATGTACTGTGACTCAAAGTCGGCCATAGCCATCTCCTGCAATCCGGTTCAGCATTCCCGCACGAAGCACATTGATGTCCGATATCACTTCATAAAAGAACAAGTTGAAAGAGGTATCGTTGAACTATACTTTGTTGGAACGGATTACCAATTAGCTGACTTGTTTACAAAAGCTCTTTCGAAAGAAAGGTTTGCGTATCTAGTTAGGCAAATTGGTATGAGATGTTTGACTCCAGCAGAACTGGAGGTTCTGGCAAAGAAGCCTGCTTGATTCATTTATCAAACATCTACCTGTAAATATTAATCAAAAAGCAAAATACAAAATTAAAAAAATCTTCGATAATCCAAAAATATTCTTCTCGGCATGTCTTTCAGTATCGATAATATGGACGTACCTAGAAATGTCGCTCAATAACGACACGGGTGTGTACATAAAGCTCGAATGAAAGTTGTAAATATTTTTCAAAACATGTCATTTTTATCTTTTCAAAAGGAAATTGTCTATTTTTGACAATATTTCCAACAACGGGTAGAGCAATCTATCTCGGGTTGAGCTTGTCACAAAACATTCAACGTTTTGAGCTCAACACAATGGCTTGTAATCACTTTCAGATTGCAACCCGGATCTAAATTCACGGGGGAGTGTACGCTTTTGTACTCTTACCCTTAGCAAAAGAAGTTAAATCTTCTTACACTTGAGTGGATTCGTCAAGACATTCAAAGTCTATGAACTCAAGTTTATGCTTTAGAAAAACCTTTTCGTCAAAAAGAATTGATTTTTCAAAAAGCGTTGAACACAATTTTTTCAAGAATTTCTCAATGATATTCAAAATCTTTCAAAAATTGTGTGTTCAACAACTCCTATCCTCAAAAGTTTAATGTGGATCAAATCCTCGTAATGACAATTCCATTGGATCAATTTTTGAGGGGGAGCAATTCAACTTCATGCATAGTTTGACACATCTTTCTCCCGAAGATTTTCAAGACTTTTTTTTTTCAAAATATATTTTAATCAAATTTGGTATCTCTAATATCAAAAGATTTTATATATTAGAGATAGGGGGAGAAAATGTGATTAAAATGTGATCATATATAAGACTCAAGCACTTTAACTCTTACCCACATGTGCGAAACACTTTCAATTACCGATGCACATGTGAAGGGGGAGCTTTTCTGAAACGACAAAACTAGCAAGGTGTTAAATGTTTTTCAAACACTTTGTTAGAATTTAAAGTGGTTTTCATGGTTACGATCAAATACCCACAACATCTTTAATTTCACGACGTTATTGGTGTCAAAAGGGTGGTTAGGTTTAAGTCCTATGATCCAACCAGAACCGGAGGGATCTTCCCAGGGACAATCCAATAGATTATTAGAAGTCCTTAGGAAAGATGGAGTAGAATGTGAACGTAGCTGAATGCCGACTAAGTACTGATGATAGCACTGGAACAATCACAACAAGGTGCTATTAATGATGTCTTGGTAAGCATTGAAGGGGTTGAAGAATGAAAAAGAAATGTAAGGATAAAGGGTGTAAAGAAAGAAGCCCTCCATACAACTTAGGCAGAAACCGGGTCAACTCATCATGAAGACAAACTCATCATGGACCCAGTGATGTGAAGCACAACCCTTTCCTAGCTACTCAGGCTTCTCTCAAAAGAAGTTTGTTTTATTGTCACGGAGATCAACACGACTTCTATTGACTTTCTCACTCCGAGATAGTTGATATTGAATAGGTGGCATCTGCTCCAGCCTCCGACCACTAAAAGTGCACAAATCGAGTCTAGAGCCAAGAGATCAATCAAATCTCGTTAGGACACACGGATGAAGATCAAGAGAGTTCTATGCTATATCCTTGTGATATTGCTAGAACACTCAGAGTGATACTACTTAGTATTCACAATGATGAGTGGAAATCCTTCCAGTGTTAACATCAAACAGCACTGCGGTATGTCATATGCAAGATTCCTTATGAATTGAACATATGTAAAACTGAAAAGCAACAGTGGTTTGATTCTGAATTGATTCAAACTCGTTTCAGGTTTCTACGCAATATCTTTATGGTCTTGCCAGAACATTCAGAGTGATATTTTATAATATTCATAGTGACGAATGGAAATCCTTCTAGCGTCAACATCAAACAGCGCTACGGTAGGTAACTTGTGAGATTCTTATGAATCAAACTTGTGTCAACTGGAAAGCAACAATGGTAAGATTCTTTATGAATCAAACTTGTTCCAGGAACTTGAATTGACGACTTTAATCAAGCGGATATTTATCCAATTGATTCACTCTTTATGTTCGCAGTCTTGCTTTGAGACGGTCGAGTAAAGAGAACGGCTAGTACTGCCGCGAAACCCTGTCAAGGAGATTCTTAATTGAATCTACCTGATCACAGGTACGATATTTAATATCGTATAACGGTCTTCACCGACCGGAGGTAAAACGCTACCGATTTAGGACGAATGTCAAAGCCATTCAGTCCGTGTCTATGTTTTGTCTCGAGAAGGTGGCGTCACGGTGTACACAGCAAAGTCAATGATTCAGAAACCACATACTCATGCCTAAAGACATATTCAACAATTAATAGTGTGAGCATGTGGATGAAGACACAAGATCGTAAGATGGCAAAGACAAGTCAAGGATGATTTGAAGATCTCAAGCTTAAAGACAAAGTCGAAAGACAACGACAAAGGCTCAAAGATCACAGCATGAAGGAACAAAACTACTGTTACACGTTCAAGACTCATTTATGACGAATTCATATATCTCCATTGGAATCCAAATATCAAAGAGGAATGACCTCACATTGGGGGAGATTGTTAGCCTCAAAATATTGAGTCAAACAAGAATGTTCGGTCATAGGTTTCTATTGTAATATTTATTAGAACGTTGTAATAAGTAGTTATTTAGTCGTGATTCACGGGCTTGGATTTAAACTAATTAAAGTCCAAAAGACAAGCCCGGCCCAATATATAGTCCATTAAAGCCCGCATGTGGGTGGACTATATATACTACCCTCCTAGCATGTTAGGAGGGTGGTTGGTTCATTTGTATTTCTCATTCCTTAATCTAACATTCACCTAGTTCCAACCATTTCTCTCTCACTTTCTCTCACTACTTTCTCTCTCTAGAATCCTTCTCATATCTTCCTTTCTTTCTTTAATTCGTGCTATACAATCATCATATATTAGGGACAACAAATGAGGACACAAACAAGGAAAAGGCCACTTAACTTCGATAGAAGCCCCCCCTACACTTAACATAAACATTGTCCTCAATGTTTAAGCATGTGGGAGTAAACTCTCCTACACTTAGGACATTGTGCACTTTGTTTAAATCTTGTCAAGGAAAAGACAACTAAAGAGATTCCTATTTTAATATTGAGAAAATATAAAATAGTGAATCGAAAAGAGTTTAGGATAGAACCGGGAAGAAGTGGACACGGAATCACAGGTCTTCAAGAATCATCAAGAGTGGATCATTGAAGCTCGAATCCCTGATTAAGAGAGGAGAGGAAATAGCAAACCTACGGGTCTCCCCTACACTTATGATAAAGAAAGCGAAAAGATAGATACGTGGGTTGCCTCCCAAGAAGCGCTTGATTTTTGTTAACCGAGTCATGAGCCTGACTCGACCTTGATTATCAACGGAAGAAGCATGAAACATATCCACCAGGATCAAAGACATAGTTTTCATCCATCAAATAGCACAAGCTTAAGGCGAACAAGGCAAGCCAGAGAAGAGTAGGCAAGGTTCCCTTAAGCAGCGATGGAGCACGGTGGAAGAAAGTATGGTGAAGTGGTGCAAGCATGTCTTCAACAATTCCAAATATTTTTCCTTTTATTTCATCAGGTGGATACTGAGATGGCTGTAAGATATCAATAGCGGAATCGAACACCTTTTCCTTTAAGGGAAAATAGCACTCAGGCTCAGCAGAGTGTGAAGAAGATCCGCGAAGAAGCACAACCTCGTCCGCAGAAGGGGGACAAAAAGGTGTTAACTCATACGTGCTGCGGATTTCGGTGTCGACCGGTTTCTTCTCCTTAGAAAGAATGTGCTTCAAATCCAAAGTAGGATCAAGACGATAATCTTCAAAATCATAAGGAAGAGCATCACTCTCATGAGGGAAGTAAGTGTTGAGAAATTCAGAGAAGTCTTCCTCAAATGAGTAATCGTCCAAAGTAGGATCGAGGGATGGCGGAGGATCTTCATCATGTGAAGAATCGCTCGAAAGAGTATCAGCCTCATCAAAATCATCGAAAGTGGTCATCTCGGGATACTCAGAAGTACAATCATCAAAATCATCCGAGTCTGAGCTAGAATCATCATCATAAGCATCAAAGACCGATGGAGAATCATAAATGGGAGAATGGTCCAAATTGGGGCGAGAATCATCCACATCATCTTGAAAAAGTAGATTATCGATGCAAGAGTCGAATAAAGGATTGTCGTAGACGGTAAAGTCATTGAGCACATTAATCATATTCACTGATTCGCGGCCTCCAAAGGTTGTACTTGTAAGCTTCCCCATTTTAAAAACTTGTGCATCATCCCCGACTCTTAAAATTAACTCACCTTCGGCCACATCCACTAAGGCTCGTCCGGTTCTCAAGAATGGCCGACCAAGTATTAAATGAATACGAGGGTCCATTTCATAATCAACAACGACAAAATCGACCGGGAAAGTAAATGTGCCAACTTTAATAAACACGTCTTCGGCTATACCAACGGGGTAAGCGAGAGTACGATTAGCAAGTTCGAGAGTCATCTTTGTGGGAGTAAGGTCGAGTAATGATAGTGTTTTCCAAACACTCAAAGGCATTAAATTAATACTAGCCCCGAGATCAGCAAGGGCAGTAAATTCTTCAGTTTTGTTGAACACGCAAGGCAACACAAAACGACCGAGATCTCCAAGCTTTTCCAGCAGTTCTTTAAGAATAACTGCAGAGCAGTTTTCATTTAATCGTGTGTTGGCGAGTTCAATCAGCTTCTCCTTCTTGTTAAGTAATTCCCTAAATGCTTTAACAAATTTGGGCATGTGGACAAGTGCTTCAAGAAAGCTAATGTTAAAGTTCATTTGAGAAATAATCTTCACATAGCGTGACACTTCGGAGTCCTCCTTGGTTAGCATTTTGGACTTGCCTAAACAAGAGGGATAAGGGATATTGGGTTTGGGTGGTGAAGGTGCAGGTGTAGGTAAAGGTTGAGATGTTGAAGGGTCATTCGTGGGAACTTCATCACGTCGAGGTGGAGACGGTAATGGTGCACTAATACTAGGTATAGGAGGAGTGGGGACACATGGTGTTGGAGGAGATGTAGATGATGGTGGTGGGATTGGTGGTCCTAGGATGGTGACTCCACTACGGGTAGTAATAGCACTCACATTCGCTCGCGGATTGGTGACGGTGTTTGAAGGTAGAGAACTCGAAGTAGAAGGTTGAGCGGCGGGCAAGAAACTAGCAAGCATATTCTTCAAATCATTGGTTTGATTGCTGAAGGAGGATTGAATATCATTTCGAAGCTCGGATCTTATCTCATTTCCTTGCTTTGTGATATCTCCTTTAAGATTGTTAATTTGGCTCTGCAGATTCTGGATTTGCTCACCTTGGGTTCTCATGATGGCCTCAACATCCGAGTTACTGGGTGGGGTTTGTTGGGCGGGTGGGTGATAAGGATTAGAAGCTCTTGGTGGGATTTGGTTGCTTCTATTGTAGTTGTTGGCGGGGTTTTGGTTTTGAGGAGAAAAACCGGGTGAAAGGTAATTGTTTGATCGGTAACTCAGCAAATTTCTATCCCCTTGAGGTCGAGCTTGGTAATTTTCCGGTGAATAATTACCATAAGCTACATACACATTTTCCGGATTTCCTTGTGTCGAAGGACAATCGGTGTATGGGTGTGGACCACCGCATGTTTCACAAGGAGTAGCAACAGTTTTAACTTGTTGTTGTTGTTGGTTTGAAGCCAAGAGTTGCATACTTCTGCTCATTTCAGTCAGCACACGGGTGAGTTTGGTCATATCAGGGTTTGCTGAAGTGGAGGAAACATTGACTCTCGGGTGGTTCCTTGAAGAAGCAGAGGAATCCCAGTTTTTGTGGTGAGTAGTCATGTTATCAATAAGCTCTCTACACTCCTCGGGTCTCCTTTTCATGAATGTGCCACCGGCGGCTGCATTGATCGTATCACGATCTCGAAAAGTCAAACCGTTGTAGAAAGTGTCTATTAAGGTCACAGGTAGCATGTTGTGGTTTGGACATCTATCGATCAAGACATTATATCTCTCCCAAGCATCAAAAAGAGATTCATCAGGGTCTTGCATGAAACCGCTGATTTGATTGCGAAGGCTTGTGACCATGGATGGTGGAAAGTAGCGCGACAAAAAGCGTTGAGTCATGTCATCCCAAGTGTGAATAGAATTCTTCGGGAGACGATCAAACCATTTCTCGGCATGATGTAATAAAGTATGTGGAAAGAGTTGTAGGCGAAGTTCATCCATTGTGGCACCAGCCAACTTCATGCTTTGGGTGATTGTAATGAACTTGTCGAGGTGTTTGTTGGCATCATCATCAGGCAATCCACGAAATGGGTTAGTTTTCACTTGTTGAATCATATGGTGCTCTAACGAAAACTCAGGAGCGTTGATTTGCATCGGCGCAATCGGTCCTCCTCGTCCAAACATTGTAGGTTGACAAAGCTCCTCCATGGTCCGAAGATCGGGCTGTGGAAGAACATTGTTGTTATTATTAAGGTGCGGTGGATTATTGTTGTTGACACCTGACATAGCTAAATCTTCTTGAGTCTCGGGCTCTTGATAATTAGAAGATCTAGTACGCATATACCTGAAAATGCAAAAGAAAAAGAAACCAAACACAAAGACAATATATATACACGATAAAGATAAAATCTTTTTGGCTTTTTGAAAATTTTAATTTTTATGGATTTTTATCAATTTTTAATTTTTATGGTTTTTTGAATTTTTTAAGCAAGAAAAATAACGCTCACAAGTGAACGGATCCCAAAAAGCAACGCGTCTCTCACAGAAAACCGTTAATCTTTACGAAAAGAGCCGGCAGCGGCGCCATTTGATACAAGGCTTTTGACACCCCGTATAAAAATTATATGTTCGTTGTGTTCTAATCGAATTGATCTAGATTCACTATGTGACTCAGTCGTTCTTTGTTGAAACAAGAGTGTGTCGTTGTAGTATATTAAAATGTACAAAGCAATGTAAGTAAATCTAAAATCTAACTTAAAATAAATGACGGGAATTTAAAGCGAGACTAAAAGTAAATGGCACTAAATTAAATTTAAACTAATTGAAAGTAAAGCGGTGCAATATTAAAAACTTTTGAAAAATAAATTTAATTAATTGACTTAAAATAAAAACGTAGTGAAAATTAAATTTGACAATGTAAATAAATTTGAAGACTTAAAAATAAATCAAATAAAAAGGCGGGAAAACAAAATTTAAAATGAAACAAAAACAAAACAAGCAAATGAATCCGATCGTACTACGATCGCAACCAATGAAGTGGTTGGATCGCACTCAGATCGTAGCTTGATCGTAGTCTAGATCGCACCAGGATCGTAGCCCACGATCGCACTTAGTGAGATGGAAACAAAACGTGGAGGATCGTACTCCCGATCGCACTCCACCGCGATCGCAACCAAGTGGATCGCAGTGGGTGATCTTGACCTTGGATCGCACTTGGATCGCACTCACTGATCTCACCCCACGATCGCAGTGAGTGATCGTGGTGGGGATTATGAGTGTGATCGTATCACGATCCTAGTCCTTGATCGCAACCCTGGATCGCAAGTAGAAACCCTTAAGGTTTATGCGATCGCACTGGTTGGATCGTACTGGGGTTTTGAGCAGTTACGTTGGAAAGAAAATAAGCAAAACTAAATAAGCACTAGGACAAATAAGCAAATACCAAAGTAACACTTTTGATTATTAAATAATAACAAAACATAATTTAAAACGAGGTTAAGAAAAGCAAAATAAGCTTATATTTAAAAACTTTTCAAACACAAAATAAGCAACTAAATAAGCAAACTTTAGAAAGGATGAAACTTTTTAGACAACTAAGGAAATCAAATAAGCTAAGTATAAATCAAGCAAATAAGATTGTCAAACTTATAGCTCAATTCGTACAAAGACTTAGATGATTATAAAAAGATAAACTTTTTAGTAAAATAAGCAAATGGATTAAGCAAAAGCTTGCTTAATCTTAAATTGAGCCGAACCAAAAAAAAGAATAGAAGAATGAGCTTGATGAAAAGAAACTTGATCAAATGTAAATAAAGATTAAAGCAACAAAATTTAAAGAACACAAATTAAAAACACTTACTTGGAATTAAAGGTATTAAAGGTGCAAGACAAGTAATTAAATGTGCAAGTAAATAAAGGTGCATAAAAGTAAAGGTGGAAGAACTAATTGTCACGATTAGTCAACAAAACTAAATGAAATGAAAATGAGAAGTATTTATAGGGGATTAGGGAGGTGGTTAGAGGAAGCTTCCTCCCCTCCTTCCTTTCTTCTTAATTGCGCCATTAAGTCCTTCCTTCTTAATCTCTTTGTTAATCTTGGACTTTGATGACTTTTGGCTCGGGATTTCTTTGGACTCGTCTTTTAATTCTTCGATAAATAAGACTTGAGTTCCTCGGCTTTTGATAAACTTCCGTCTTTTGATGACTTCCGTTCTTTTTGCACTCTTGACTTCTTGACTTCGTCTTTCATCTTTTTCTTCAATAAAAGTCCGTAAATGCCCGTGAATTCCCGTGTTTTCTCCACTTTTCACCTTTTCGTCCTAAATCACAACAAAAACACAAACCACGCATAATTCCGACATAAAAGACATAAAATACACGTTTTGGTCCGGTTATTATTGTAATTAAGTGGTAGAAAAGATGGGTGTTTTCACACCTATCAAATCCCCTACACTTGACCATTGCAATGTCCTCATGCAATGCATTAGTTACAAAGCAAGTTTACATTTTTCATCATAATCAATCAACGTTGGCCTTTATTAAAGAGATAGAAAACTATAAACATTCAAAGTAAAGAAATCAAAAAGCATACCTTGGGTTTTGGAAATGTCATGAATAATCATCATCCTCAAGTTTTCACTTTCTCCAAACCAAGCTTAAAAACGAGATCATTGTTATTATAAGTTAGCAGACTAACACGAACTCATGTGGGCCAATTATTCACTTAGACTCCCTTATTCCTAGGGGTATCTCTTATATTTTATTGTTGTCTTGAATGATCACGAAGATGCTTTTTTGAGTTATTTAGATAGTTTATTAGACCGAAAATAAAGTGAACGATTTAATCAATAGTTAGCTAAAGGACAAAATCTTTTAAAACTGCTTCTCGGGACCTCATAAAGTTCATATCTTGGCATAACTCGCTTCGCGATTTGAGACCTTTCTCGGACCGATATTTGGCAGCGACTTCATACTTCAAATCTTGAGAGACGTTCATGAAATTATGGTCTTCTCTTCATAAATGGAATTTCTTCACTTGAACTTTTTGAGAGATTCATATTTGGACCACGACTTCTTCATTTTTCTCCAATCTTTATTTTGGATTTTGATATACAACGATCCGCCTCCTTTTATGACTTGGATCTATTTATCCTCATACCTTGTTAGGGTCTTTTCGGATACACTTCTCCATGACTTTTGGGGAGTATTTGCTTTTCGTCGTGTGTCTCGATCCTTCATATTGATTTTCGATAAATGATTCTTCACATTACTTTGGATCTTCTGCAATAAAATATAGCCCTCATGCCTTGTTAGGGCCTTTTCGAACTCGCCAATCTTCGCATCCCGCTTCAATAAGTTATGCCTTGGCTATGAACTCTAATCTATACCGAGCAACTTTTAAACGATCTTGGGCTAGAAGCTAAGTAACTTTTCAAATCGTACAACCTTATTTATTGTAGATAAATTTATTAGCAAGCGATGAGAGAATAGGCTTATAATTAACTCACATAAATTCACGAAAGAATACCAAACTTATAATTGACTCTATCATCTCTCGTTCTCCACAGTTTAAAATCTCAAGTAATGAGACTCGTAGATGCTTAGCCTATTAAATCAAAGTTTTGGGTTTTCGAGTCGCCTATAGGATCTTGCAAATTCTATGACTTTTTCAAGTTTAGAAATTGCGTTTTAAAGTTCCCTTGATAAACGACTCTCTAGGATAAATTATAGGAACTTGCGAAAAGTTCTTGTTCTTAACCCGTGAGAGTTAAGACTTTCGCGTTTTATAGCTCCCTATATAAAAGCCTAGCAAAACTTGACTTAAACACGTTAAGGATACCAGCTAGAGTAAACTTAGATAAGTAAACTCGGGTTGAGTCAAAATATTCACAACGTTTGAAAATTAAAACCACTTATTAGAGATTTATTCTAGCAAGGAAATAAAATAACTATACAAAGGGAAAGACTAATAGGCCAAAATAGATCAAAAATTTTGAAAAATGTCGAAAAATTGATTTTCCGGTTAAAATGAGGACAAAAACAAGGAAAAGGCCACTTAACTTCGATAGAAGCCCCCCCCCCCCCCCCCCTACACTTAACATAAACATTGTCCTCAATGTTTAAGCATTGTGGGAGTAAACTCCCCTACACTTAGGACATTGTGCACTTTGTTTAAATCTTGCCAAGGAAAAGACAACTAAAGAGATTCCTATTTTAATATTGAGAAAATATAAAATAGTGAATCGAAAAGAGTTTAGGATAGAACCGGGAAGAAGTGGACACGGAATCACAGGTCGTCAAGAATCATCAAGAGTGGATCATTGAAGCTCGAATCCCTGATTAAGAGAGGAGAGGAAATAGCAAACCTACGGGTCTCTCCTACACTTATGATAAAGAAAGCGAAAAGATAGATACGTGGGTTGCCTCCCAAGAAGCGCTTGATTTTTGTTAACCGAGTCATGAGCCTGACTCGACCTTGATTATCAACGGAAGAAGCATGAAACATATCCACCAGGATCAAAGACATAGTTTTCGTCCATCAAATAGCACAAGCTTAAGGCGAACAAGGCAAGCCAGAGAAGAGTAGGCAAGGTTTCCTTAAGCAGCGATGGAGCACGGTGGAAGCAAGTATGGTGAAGTGGTGCAAGCATGTCTTCAATAATTCCAAAGATTTTTCCTTTTATTTCATCAGGTGGATACTGAGATGGTTGCAGGATATCAATACCGGGATCGAACACCTTTTCCTTTAAGGGAAAATAGCACTCAGGCTCAGTAGAGTGTGAAGAAGATCCGCGAAGAAGCACAACCTCGTCCGCAGAAGGGGGACAAAAAGGTGTTAACTCATACGTGCTGCGGATTTCGGTGTCGACCGGTTTCTTCTCCTTAGAAAGAATGTGATTCAAATCCAAAGTAGGATCAAGACGATAATCTTCAAAATCATAAGGAGGAGCATCACTCTCATGAGGGAAGTAAGTGTTGAGAAATTCAGAGAAGTCTTCCTCAAATGAGTAATCGTCCAAAGTAGGATCGAGGGATGGCGGAGGATCTTCATCATGTGAAGAATCGCTCGAAAGAGTATCAACCTTATCAAAATCATCGAAAGTGGTCATCTCGGGATACTCAGAAGTACAATCATCAAAATCATCTGAGTCTGAGCTAGAATCATCATCATAAGCATCAAAGACCGGTGGAGAATCATAAATGGGAGAAGGGTCCAAATTGGGGCGAGAATCATCCACATCATCTTGAAAAAGTGGATTATCGATGCAAGAGTCGAATAAAGGATTGTCGTAGACGGTAAAGTCATTGAGCAAATTAATCATATTCACTGATTCGCGGCCTCCAAAGGTTGTACTTGTAAGCTTCCCCATTTTAAAAACTTGTGCATCATCCCCGACTCTTAAAATTAACTCACCTTCGGCCACATCCACTAAGGCTCGTCCGGTTCTCAAGAATGGCCGACCAAGTATTAAAGGAATACGAGGGTCCATTTCATAATCAACAACGACAAAATCGACCGGGAAAGTAAATGTGCCAACTTTAATAAACACGTCTTCGGCTATACCAACGGGGTAAGCGAGAGTGCGATTAGCAAGTTCGAGAGTCATCTTTGTGGGAGTAAGGTCGGGTAATGATAGTGTTTTCCAAACACTCAAAGGCATTAAATTAATACTAGCCCCGAGATCAGCAAGGGCAGTAATTCTTCAGTTTTGTTGAACACGCAAGGCAACACAAAACGACCGGGATCTCCAAGCTTTTCCGGCAGTTCTTTAAGAATAACTGCAGAGCAGTTTTCATTTAATCGTGTGTTGGCGAGTTCAATCAGCTTCTCCTTCTTGTTAAGTAATTCCCTAAATGCTTTAACAAATTTGGGCATGTGGACAAGTGCTTCAAGAAACCTAATGTTAAAGTTCATTTGAGAAATCATCTTCACATAGCGTGACACTTCGGAGTCCTCCTTGGTTAGCATTTTGGACTTGCCTAAACGAGAGGGATAAGGGATATTGGGTTTGGGTGGTGAAGGAGCAGGTGTAGGTAAAGGTTGAGATGTTGAAGGGTCATTCGTGGGAACTTCATCACGTCGAGGTGGAGACGTAATGGTGCACTAATACTAGGTATAGGAGGAGTGGGGACACATGGTGTTGGTGGAGGTGTAGATGATGGTGGTGGGATTGGTGGTCCTAGGATGGTGACTCCACTACGGGTAGTAATAGCACTCACATTCGCTCGCGGATTGGTGACGGTGTTTGAAGGTAGAGAACTCGAAGTAGAAGGTTGAGCGGCGGGCAAGAAACTAGCAAGCATATTCTTCAAATCATTGGTTTGATTGCTGAAGGAGGATTGAATATCATTTCGAAGCTCGGATCTTATCTCATTTCCTTGCTTTGTGATATCTCCTTTAAGATTGATAATTTGGCTCTGCAGATTCTTGATTTGCTCAACTTGGGTTCTCATGATGGCCTTAACATCCGAGTTACTGGGTGGGGTTTGTTGGGCGGGTGGGTGATAAGAATTAGAAGCTCTTGGTGGGATTTGGTTGCTTCTATTGTAGTTGTTGGCGGGGTTTTGGTTTTGAAGAGAAAAACCGGGTGAAAAGTAATTGTTTGATCGGTAACTCAGCAAATTTCTATCCCCTTGAGGTCGAGCTTGGTAATTTTCCGGTGAATAATTACCATAAGCTGCATACACATTTTCCGGATTTCCTTGTGTCGAAGGACAATCGGTGTATGGGTGTGGACCGCCGCATGTTTCACAAGGAGTAGCAACAGGTTTAACTTGTTGTTGTTGTTGGTTTGAAGCCAAGAGTTGCATACTTCTGCTCATTTCAGTCAGCACACGGGTGAGTTCGGTCATATCAGGTTTGCTGAAGTGGAGGAAACATTGACTCTCGGGTGGTTCCTTGAAGAAGCAGAGGAATCCCAGTTTTTGTGGTGAGTAGTCATGTTATCAATAAGCTCTCTACACTCCTTGGGTCTCCTTTTCATGAATGTGCCACCGGCGGCTGCATTGATCATATCACGATCTCGAAAAGTCAAACCGTTGTAGAAAGTGTCTATTAAGGTCACAGGTAGCATGTTGTGGTTTGGACATCTATCGATCAAGACATTATATCTCTCCCAAGCATCAAAAAGAGATTCATCAGGGTCTTGCATGAAACCGCTGATTTGATTGCGAAGGCTTGTGACCATGGATGGTGGAAAGTAGCGCGACAAAAAGCGTTGAGTCATGTCATCCCAAGTGTGAATAGAATTCTTCGGGAGACGATCAAACCATTTCTCGGCATGATGTAATAAAGTATGTGGAAAGAGTTGTAGTCGAAGTTCATCCATTGTGGCACCAGCCAACTTCATGCTTTGGGTGATTGTAATGAACTTGTCGAGGTGTTTGTTGGCATCATCATCAGGCAATCCACGAAATGGGTTAGTTTTCACTTGCTGAATCATATGGTGCTTTAACGAAAACTCAGGAGCGTTGATTTGCATCGGCGCAATCGGTCCTCCTCGTCCAAACATTGTAGGTTGACAAAGCTCCTCCATGGTCCGAAGATCGGGCTGTGGAAGAACATTGTTGTTATTATTATGGTGCGGTGGATTATTGTTGTTGACACCTGACATAGCTAAATCTTCTTGAGTCTCGGGCTCTTGATAATTAGAAGATCTAGTACGCATACACCTGAAAATGCAAAAGAAAAAGAAACCAAACACAAAGACAATACATATACACGATAAAGATAAAATCTTTTTGGATTTTTTAAAATTTTAATTTTTATGGATTTTTATCAATTTTTTAATTTTTATGGTTTTTTGAATTTTTTAAGCAAGAAAAATAACGCTCACAAGTGAACGGATCCCAAAAAGCAACGCGTCTCTCACAGAAAACCGTTAATCTTTACAAAAAGAGCCGGCAGCGGCGCCATTTGATACAAGGCTTTTGACACCCCGTATAAAAATTATATGTTCGTTGTGTTCTAATCGAATTGATCTAGATTCACTATGTGACTCAGTCGTTCTTTGGTGAAACAAGAGTGTGTCGTTGTAGTATATTAAAATGTACAAAGCAATGTAAGTAAATCTAAAATCTAACTTAAAATAAATGACGGGAATTTAAAGCGAGACTAAAAGTAAATGGCACTAAATTAAATTTAAACTAATTGAAAGTAAAGCGGTGCAATATTAAAAACTTTTGAAAAATAAATTTAATTAATTGACTTAAAATAAAAACGTAGTGAAAATTAAATTTGACAATGTAAATAAATTTGAAGACTTAAAAATAAATCAAATAAAAAGGCGGGAAAACAAAATTTAAAATGAAACAAAAACAAAACAAGCAAATGAATTCGATCGTACTACGATCGCAACCAATGAAGTGGTTGGATCGCACTCAGATCGTATCTTGATCGTAGTCTAGATCGCACCAGGATCGTAGCCCACGATCGCACTTAGTGAGATGGAAACAAAACGTGGAGGATCGTACTCCCGATCGCACTCCACCGTGATCGCAACCAAGTGGATCGCAGTGGGTGATCTTGACCTTGGATCGCACTTGGATCGCACTCACTGATCTCACCCCACGATCGCAGTGAGTGATCGTGGTGGGGATTATGAGTGTGATCGTATCACGATCCTAGTCCTTGATCGCAACCCTGGATCGCAAGTAGAAACCCTTAAGGTTTATGCGATCGCACTGGTTGGATCGTACTAGGGTTTTGAGCAGTTACGTTGGAAAGAAAATAAGCAAAACTAAATAAGCACTAGGACAAATAAGCAAATACCAAAGTAACACTTTTGATTATAAAATAATAACAAGACTTAATTTAAAACGAGGTTAAGAAAAGCAAAATAAGCTTATATTTAAAAACTTTTCAAACACAAAATAAGCAACTAAATAAGCAAACTTTAGAAAGGATGAAACTTTTTAGACAACTAAGGAAATCAAATAAGCTAAGTATAAATCAAGCAAATAAGATTGTCAAACTTATAGCTCAATTCGTACAAAGACTTAGATGATTATAAAAAGATAAACTTTTTAGTAAAATAAGCAAATGGATTAAGCAAAAGCTTGCTTAATCTTAAATTGAGCCGAACCAAAAAGAAGAATAGAAGAATGAGCTTGATGAAAAGAAACTTGATCAAATGTAAATAAAGATTAAAGCAACAAAATTTAAAGAACACAAATTAAAAACACTTACTTGGAATTAAAGGTATTAAAGGTGCAAGACAAGTAATTAAATGTGCAAGTAAATAAAGGTGCATAAAAGTAAAGGTGGAAGAACTAATTGTCACGATTAGTCAACAAAACTAAATGAAATGAAAATGAGAAGTATTTATAGGGGATTAGGGAGGTGGTTAGAGGAAGCTTCCTCCCCTCCTTCCTTTCTTCTTAATTGCGCCATTAAGTCCTTCCTTCTTAATCTCTTTGTTAATCTTGGACTTTGATGACTTTTGGCTCGGGATTTCTTTGGACTCGTCTTTTAATTCTTCGATAAATAAGACTTGAGTTCCTCGGCTTTTGATAAACTTCCGTCTTTTGATTTTTTCTTCGATAAATCTTCAGAATTGGTCTTGGACTTCCGTTCTTTTTGCACTCTTGACTTCTTGACTTCGTCTTTCATCTTTTTCTTCAATAAAAGTCCGTAAATGCCCGTGAATTCCCGTGTTTTCTCCACTTTTCACCTTTTCGTCCTAAATCACAACAAAAACACAAACCACGTATAATTCCGACATAAAAGACATAAAATACACGTTTTGGTCCGGTTATTATTGTAATTAAGTGGTAGAAAAGATGGATGTTTTCACACCTATCAAATCCCCTACACTTGACCATTGCAATGTCCTCATGCAATGCATTAGTTACAAAGCAAGTTTACATTTTTCAACATCATCAATCCACGTTGGCCTTTATTAAAGAGATAGAAAACTATAAACATTCAAAGTAAAGAAATCAAAAAGCATACCTTGGGTTTTGGAAATGTCATGAATAATCATCATCCTCAAGTTTTCACTTTCTCCAAACCAAGCTTAAAAACGAGATCATTGTTATTATAAGTTAGCAGACTAACACGAACTCATGTGGGCCAATTATTCACTTAGACTCCCTTATTCCCAGGGGTATCTCTTATATTTTATTGTTGTCTTGAATGATCACGAAGATGCATTTTTGAGTTATTTAGATAGTTTATTAGGCCGAAAATAAAGTGAACGATTTAATCAATAGTTAGCTAAAGGACAAAATCTTTTAAAACTGCTTCTCGGGACCTCATAAAGTTCATATCTTGGCATAACTCGCTTCGCGATTTGAGACCTTTCTCGGACCGATATTTGGCAGCGACTTCATACTTCAAATCTTGAGAGACGTTCATGAAATTATGGTCTTCTCTTCATAAATGGAATTTCTTCACTTAAACTTTTTGAGAGATTCATACTTGGACCACGACTTCTTCATTTTTCTCCAATCTTTATTTTGGATTTTGATACACAACGATCCGCCTCCTTTTATGACTTGGATCTATTTATCCTCATACCTTGTTAGGGTCTTTTCGGATACACTTCTCCATGACTTTTGGGGAGTATTTGCTTTTCGTCGTGTGTCTCGATCCTTCATATTGATTTTCGATAAATGATTCTTCACATTACTTTGGATCTTCAGCAACAAAATATAGCCCTCATGCCTTGTTAGGGCCTTTTCGAACTCGCCAATCTTCGCATCCCGCTTCAATAAGTTATGCCTTGGCTATGAACTCTAATCCATACCGAGCAACTTTTAAACGATCTTGGGCTAGAATCTAAGTAACTTTTCAAATCGTACAACCTTATTTATTGTAGATAAATTTATTAGCAAGCGATGGGAGAATAGGCTTATAATTAACTCACATAAATTCACGAAAGAATACCAAACTTATAATTGTCTCTATCATCTCTCGTTCTCCACAGTTTAAAATCTCAAGTAATGAGACTCGTGGATGCTTAGCCTATTAAATCAAAGTTTTGGGTTTTCGAGTCGCCTATAGGATCTTGCAAATTCTATGACTTTTTCAACTTTAGAAATTGCGTTTTAAAGTTCCCTTGATAAACGACTCTCTAGGATAAATTATAGGAACTTGCGAAAAGTTCTTGTTCTTAACCCGTGAGAGTTAAGACTTTCGCGTTTTATAGCTCCCTATATAAAAGCCTAGCAAAACTTGACTTAAACACGTTAAGGATACTAGCTAGAGTAAACTTAGATAAGTAAACTCGGGTCGAGTCAAAATATTCACAACGTTTGAAAATTAAAACCACTTATTAGAGATTTATTCTAGCAAGGAAATAAAATAACTATACAAAGGGAAAGACTAATAGGCCAAAATGGATCAAAAATTCTGAAAAATGTCGAAAAATTGATTTTCCGGTTAAAATGAGGACAAAAACAAGGAAAAGGCCACTTAACTTCGATAGAAGCCCCCCCTACACTTAACATAAACATTGTCCTCAATGTTTAAGCATTGTGGGAGTAAACTCCCCTACACTTAGGACATTGTGCACTTTGTTTAAATCTTGCCAAGGAAAAGAAAACTAAAGAGATTCCTATTTTAATATTGAGAAAATATAAAATAGTGAATCGAAAAGAGTTTAGGATAGAACCGGGAAGAAGTGGACACGGAATCACAGGTCGTCAAGAATCATCAAGAGTGGATCATTGAAGCTCGAATCCCTGATTAAGAGAGGAGAGGAAATAGCAAACCTACGGGTCTCCCCTACACTTATGATAAAGAAAGCGAAAAGATAGATACGTGGGTTGCCTCCCAAGAAGCGCTTGATTTTTGTTAACCGAGTCATGAGCCTGACTCGACCTTGATTATCAACGGAAGAAGCATGAAACATATCCACCAGGATCAAAGACATAGTTTTCGTCCATCAAATAGCACAAGCTTAAGGCGAACAAGGCAAGCCAGAGAAGAGTAGGCAAGGTTCCCTTAAGCAGCGATGGAGCACGGTGGAAGCAAGTATGGTGAAGTGGTGCAAGCATGTCTTCAATAATTCCAAAGATTTTTCCTTTTATTTCATCAGGTGGATACTGAGATGGCTGCAGGATATCAATACCGGGATCGAACACCTTTTCCTTTAAGGGAAAATAGCACTCAAGCTCAGCAGAGTGTGAAGAAGATCCGCGAAGAAGCACAACCTCGTCCGCAGAAGGGGGACAAAAAGGTGTTAACTCATACGTGCTGCGGATTTCGGTGTCGACCGGTTTCTTCTCCTTAGAAAGAATGTGCTTCAAATCCAAAGTAGGATCAAGACGATAATCTTCAAAATCATAAGGAGGAGCATCACTCTCATGAGGGAAGTAAGTGTTGAGAAATTCAGAGAAGTCTTCCTCAAATGAGTAATCGTCCAAAGTAGGATCGAGGGATGGCGGAGGATCTTCATCATGTGAAGAATCGCTCGAAAGAGTATCAGCCTCATCAAAATCATCGAAAGTGGTCATCTCGGGATACTCAGAAGTACAATCATCAAAATCATCCGAGTCTGAGCTAGAATCATCATCATAAGCATCAAAGACCGGTGGAGAATCATAAATGGGAGAAGGGTCCAAATTGGGGCGAGAATCATCCACATCATCTTGAAAAAGTGGATTATCGATGCAAGAGTCGAATAGAGGATTGTCGTAGACGGTAAAGTCATTGAGCACATTAATCATATTCACTGATTCGCGGCCTCCAAAGGTTGTACTTGTAAGCTTCCCCATTTTAAAAACTTGTGCATCATCCCCGACTCTTAAAATTAACTCACCTTCGGCCACATCCACTAAGGCTCGTCTGGTTCTCAAGAATGGCCGACCAAGTATTAAAGGAATACGAGGGTCCATTTCATAATCAACAACGACAAAATCGACCGGGAAAGTAAATGTGCCAACTTTAATAAACACGTCTTCGGCTATACCAACGGGGTAAGCGAGAGTGCGATTAGCAAGTTCGAGAGTCATCTTTGTGGGAGTAAGGTCGGGTAATGATAGTGTTTTCCAAACACTCAAAGGCATTAAATTAATACTAGCCCCGAGATCAGCAAGGGCAGTAAATTCTTCAGTTTTGTTGAACACGCAAGGCAACACAAAACGACCGGGATCTCCAAGCTTTTCCGGCAGTTCTTTAAGAATAACTGCAGAGCAGTTTTCATTTAATCGTGTGTTGGCGAGTTCAATCAGCTTCTCCTTCTTGTTAAGTAATTCCCTAAATGCTTTAACAAATTTGGGCATGTGGACAAGTGCTTCAATAAAGCTAATGTTGAAGTTCATTTGAGAAATCATCTTCACATAGCGTGACACTTCGGAGTCCTCCTTGGTTAGCATTTTGGACTTGCCTAAACGAGAAGGATAAGGGATATTGGGTTTGGGTGGTGAAGGTGCATGTGTAGGTAAAGGTTGAGATGTTGAAGGGTCATTCGTGGGAACTTCATCACGTCGAGGTGGAGACGGTAATGGTGCACTAATACTAGGTATAGGAGGAGTGGGGACACATGGTGTTGGAGGAGGTGTAGATGATGGTGGTGGGATTAGTGGTCCTAGGATGGTGACTCCACTACGGGTAGTAATAGCACTCACATTCGCTTGCGGATTGGTGACGGTGTTTGAAGGTAGAGAACTCGAAGTAGAAGGTTGATCGGCGGGCAAGAAACTAGCAAGCATATTCTTCAAATCATTGGTTTGATTGCTGAAGGAGGATTTAATATCATTTTGAAGCTCGGATCTTATCTCATTTCCTTGCTTTGTGATATCTCCTTTAAGATTGATAATTTGGCTCTGCAGATTCTTGATTTGCTCACCTTGGGTTCTCATGATGGCCTCAACATCCGAGTTACTGGGAGGGGTTTGTTGGGCGGGTGGGTGATAAGGATTAGAAGCTCTTGGTGGGATTTGGTTGCTTCTATTGTAGTTGTTGGCAGGGTTTTGGTTTTGAGGAGAAAACCCGGGTGAAAGGTAATTGTTTGATCGGTAACTCAGCAAATTTCTATCCCCTTGAGGTCGAGCTTGGTAATTTTCCGGTGAATAATTACCATAAGCTGCATACACATTTTCCGGATTTCCTTGTGTCGAAGGACAATCGGTGTATGGGTGTGGACCGCCGCATGTTTCACAAGGAGTAGCAACAGCTTTAACTTGTTGTTGTTGTTGGTTTGAAGCCAAGAGTTGCATACTTCTGCTCATTTTAGTCAGCACACAGGTGAGTTCGGTCATATCAGGGTTTGCTGAAGTGGAGGAAACATTGACTCTCGGGTGGTTCCTTGATGAAGCAGAGGAATCCCAGTTTTTGTGGTGAGTAGTCATGTTCTCAATAAGCTCTCTACACTCCTCGGGTCTCCTTTTCATGAATGTGCCACCGGCGGCTGCATTGATCGTATCACGATCTCGATAAGTCAAACCGTTGTAGAAAGTGTCTATTAAGGTCACAGGTAGCATGTTGTGGTTTGGACATCTATCGATCAAGACATTATATCTCTCCCAAGCATCAAAAAGAGATTCATCAGGGTCTTGCATGAAACCGTTGATTTGATTGCGAAGGCTTGTGACCATGGATGGTGGAAAGTAGTGCGACAAAAAGCGTTGAGTCATGTCATCCCAAGTGTGAATAGAATTCTTCGGGAGACGATCAAACCATTTCTCGGCATGATGTAATAAAGTATGTGGAAAGAGTTGTAGGCGAAGTTCATCCATTGTGGCACCAGCCAACTTCATGCTTTGGGTGATTGTAATGAACTTGTCGAGGTGTTTAATGGCATCATCATCAGGCAATCCACGAAATAGGTTAGTTTGCACTTGCTGAATCATATGGTGCTTTAACGAAAACTCAGGAGCGTTGATTTGCATCGGCGCAATCGGTCCTCCTCGTCCAAACATTGTAGGTTGACAAAGCTCCTCCGTGGTCCGAAGATCGGGCTGTGGAAGAACATTTTTGTTATTATTAAGGTGCGGTGGATTATTGTTGTTGACACCTGACATAGCTAAATCTTCTTGAGTCTCGGGCTCTTGATAATTAGAAGATCTAGTACGCATACACCTGAAAATGCAAAAGAAAAAGAAACCAAACACAAAGACAATATATATACACGATAAAGATAAAATCTTTTTGGATTTTTGAAAATTTTAATTTTTATGGATTTTTATCAATTTTTAATTTTTATGGTTTTTTGAATTTTTTAAGCAAGAAAAATAACGCTCACAAGTGAACGGATCCCAAAAAGCAACGCGTCTCTCACAGAAAATCGTTAATCTTTACGAAAAGAGCCGGCAGCGGCGCCATTTGATACAAGGCTTTTGACACCCCGTATAAAAATTATATGTTCGTTGTGTTCTAATCGAATTGATCTATATTCACTATGTGACTCAGTCGTTCTTTGGTGAAACAAGAGTGTGTCGTTGTAGTATATTAAAATGTACAAAGCAATGTAAGTAAATCTAAAATCTAACTTAAAATAAATGACGGGAATTTAAAGCGAGACTAAAAGTAAAGGGCACTAAATTAAATTTAAACTAATTGAAAGTAAAGCGGTGCAATATTAAAAACTTTTGAAAAATAAATTTAATTAATTGACTTAAAATAAAAACGTAGTGAAAATTAAATTTGACAATGTAAATAAATTTGAAGACTTAAAAATAAATCAAATAAAAAGGCGGGAAAACAAAATTTAAAATGAAACAAAAACAAAACAAGCAAATGAATCCGATCGTACTACGATCGCAACCAATGAAGTGGTTGGATCGCACTCAGATCGTAGCTTGATCGTAGTCTAGATCGCACCAGGATCGTAGCCCACGATCGCACTTAGTGAGATGGAAACAAAACGTGGAGGATCGTACTCCCGATCGCACTCCACCGCGATCGCAACCAAGTGGATCGCAGTGGGTGATCTTGACCTTGGATCGCACTCACTGATCTCACCCCACGATCGCAGTGAGTGATCGTGGTGGGGATTATGAGTGTGATCGTATCACGATCCTAGTCCTTGATCGCAACCCTGGATCGCAAGTAGAAACCCTTAAGGTTTATGCGATCGCACTGGTTGGATCGTACTGGGGTTTTGAGCAGTTACGTTGGAAAGAAAATAAGCAAAACTAAATAAGCACTAGGACAAATAAGCAAATACCAAAGTAACACTTTTGATTATAAAATAATAACAAAACTTAATTTGAAACGAGGTTAAGAAAAGCAAAATAAGCTTATATTTAAAAACTTTTCAAACACAAAATAAGCAACTAAATAAGCAAACTTTAGAAAGGATGAAACTTTTTAGACAACTAAGGAAATCAAATAAGCTAAGTATAAATCAAGCAAATAAGATTGTCAAACTTATAGCTCAATTCGTACAAAGACTTAGATGATTATAAAAAGATAAACTTTTTAGTAAAATAAGCAAATGGATTAAGCAAAAGCTTGCTTAATCTTAAATTGAGCCGAACCAAAAAGAAGAATAGAAGAATGAGCTTGATGAAAAGAAACTTGATCAAATGTAAATAAAGATTAAAGCAACAAAATTTAAAGAACACAAATTAAAAACACTTACTTGGAATTAAAGGTATTAAAGGTGCAAGACAAGTAATTAAATGTGCAAGTAAATAAAGGTGCATAAAAGTAAAGGTGGAAGAACTAATTGTCACGATTAGTCAACAAAACTAAATGAAATGAAAATGAGAAGTATTTATAGGGGATCAGGGAGGTGGTTAGAGGAAGCTTCCTCCCCTCCTTCCTTTCTTCTTAATTGCGCCATTAAGTCCTTCCTTCTTAATCTCTTTGTTAATCTTGGACTTTGATGACTTTTGGCTCGGGATTTCTTTGGACTCGTCTTTTAATTCTTCGATAAATAAGACTTGAGTTCCTCGGCTTTTGATAAACTTCCGTCTTTTGATTTTTTCTTCGATAAATCTTCAGAATTGGTCTTGGACTTCCGTTCTTTTTGCACTCTTGACTTCTTGACTTCGTCTTTCATCTTTTTCTTCAATAAAAGTCCGTAAATGCCCGTGAATTCCCGTGTTTTCTCCACTTTTCACCTTTTCGTCCTAAATCACAACAAAAACACAAACCACGCATAATTCCGACATAAAAGACATAAAATACACGTTTTGGTCCGGTTATTATTGTAATTAAGTGGTAGAAAAGATGGGTGTGTTCACACCTATCAGTGTTATAACAAGATAAATTAAAACATTTAGTATAAGTACCTCATCCAAATACCAACCAACTCATTCTTCATCCAAACCAACAAAACTATCCAAGAAACTACGATCTACTGAAATGTCATTGCACCATGAGAACTTGCAACGAGGAATTGGTAAGTTGTTGAGGAAAAACACCGTCGGGGAATCACAATAAATTTTGTCAATACTTTTAGATGGTCTCCTAAGATCCTGAGAATAACAAATTATCAGTAAAGACAGTTAAGCTAACAAAAAAGATAACAAGAATTAATTTGATGCCGTGAATGGAGGACAAACCTCTTTCCATGGTTCAAGATTCATGCACATTTTAATCATAAATGCATCAAGAACGTGTTTCTGATTTCTTAATGCATCCATGCTGGGTAACACAGTATCTGGATTGCTGAATCCTGGTTGCCTGACCACATTAACATACCTCCTATTGGTGTTGCTTCCAGTTTTCTGTAGAGCAAGTTTCATGTGACTGGAATTCGATATGTCCAGGGTCTTCATGCTTCGTTGTTCCTCTTGCAATGATTTCATCCTTTTTCTCTTAACCTCATCCAACCTATTCTTTTCAGCCTCTAACTCTTGCGCTTTGGTGCGAGAATTTAATACAAAAATTTTCTTCTCAAAACGGTGATCCTGTTTAAAGTTATATATACTTGTTAGAATACGCTTAAAAAATATATTGGAATACCGAAAAGTTGAGCAAAAAACATACCTGATTATCAAACTCATCTAAAGTTTTTACCAAATCCTCAACAGGGTCTTTGCTTGATCGTACAATTGGAGAACAATTAAATGAAAAATATTGTATTTCATCATCACTCAAATACTTGTCTCCAAGATCACACGCCTTATCAAGACTAGGCAACTTATCCTGTTGATTAATTTAAGAGGCTATTATTATATTGTGTTGTAAACCAATGAATAAGAGGAGAATTACCTTTTGGGAAACTGTGTTAGTCTTATCTTTACGAGTGAGGACCTAAAACATTAAGATTAATGAAGTTAACGTTAAATTAACAAGAGAATGTTTAAAAAAACTTGATAAACCATGTTTTAAAACTTACATTGATAATAGTCTCAAGCTTGTAAACACTTCAAACTCTTTGTATCTTTCGGTAGAATCATTAAACTGTTGGATAATTTCTCTAGAGCCTGAAGACGGTTCTCAATTGATGGTTCTTTGCTAAGTGTACCTTTTGATGACTCAACATCTTCCTCCTGGGCTTTGCGGGCTTTCATCAATTTTTTTAAATAATCACCAAATAGGCCACCGTATTCAACAGGAGGAGCTCTAGGTGTATAACACTTGAAATATTTATTACTTCTTGTATACCAACCAGTTTGCCCCTCAACTTTGTTTGGATAAATGTCAAAATTTATCACTTTTGCCTGAAGGTAAGGACATACAAAACTTAGAATGCCTATTTGATCAATTAAACCTGTACTAAATAAAACAAATATTCCCCTGCATTGTCAATAAATTCCCCATGTTGTGCATTAGGTTACAATTTTTGGCCTGTTTGTACAAATATTCCCCCTGTTTTCAATCAACATAACATTACGCAGGAGAGGGCTCTAGGGATCATATCAGTTGAATCAAATTATTTAGTAAATTATTAACATAAAACATAAAACATAAAAATAACCTGGGGGAAAAGTTTGTCATAATCCTCAATATTCCTATGCTTTGACCAGGAAACGGCTCTAGGGATCATATCAGACATTTGGGACCACCAACAACCGCTCACTCTTGAAGACTCTAAAATCCAAATCTATAATTTGTAGATGTAAAAAATGTTATGGTAAGGAACAACAAATGAATATGGAATACTATAAAATCAATACTCACTTTGAAAGCTAAGACAAATCCAGACAATGAATACGACGGAACAAAGTTAGGATTTCTCTCAAATGATTTACAGTGAGTATACATATACCTGGAACTAACATTTCTAATGGCAGTATATAACTCCCGCCATATATACTCACCCCAAAAAAACTCATTCCAAACAGCAATATTTTCTACCATCCGCAGAAATACATCATCAACAATTGCTCCCAACTCGTGTCCCATGAAAATAACTTCCAAAGACAAAAGTAGACAAACTCTAACAGAATCTTCATCGGACAAATTGGTAAATCGCTCTTCATCCTCAATGATACATAGAAGATCCATGTTTTTTACATATTCACCAATCTTCTCTAGTAACACTCTATCACGGAAACTGATTTCGCCAGCCCTTTACTTACTGAAGCTTTGGTGCCAAATTCAAAAGCAGTTATAATACAGAATTCACGACGACCAAAGTGGAGTGTACTGCCATTAACATGATAAATTAAGGGCAAATCATAATGATCACTATCTGAATACTTCTGCTTCTGAAGCATATAATGTATCAGACCATCGTCATTATCAACATTATATAAATCCAACCAGCGACCAAAACATGTGGACCTAAACAACTCACACCGTCTTAAACCTAATCTCTCTTTCATCAAACGAAAGTAATGGAGTTTGCTTTTTATATGAATCTTCGCAACATATTCCTATAACCATAAAATAATAATACTATATCAATTCAACAAATTAAATCAGTTTCATGGATGAAATGAGACATACTGTTGGAAAAAAAAGTTAATGAGACTTACAAGTCGATTCATGGAGCTTCCTGGATGAAAAAGAAGGATGCCAAAATAAAATATTAGGTGAAAATTAATATATATATATATATATATATATATATATATATATATATATATATATATATATATATATATGGTTTATAGCAGGGGGTAAATTGAAAATAAAAGGGGGTAAAAGTGAAAATTAATCCAGATATCAAGGTTATGACAATAGTACATAATTTTTCAATTTCCAATAAAAGTGAAACACAGAAGTTGTGCATTTGAGGGTTGAGCGCCGTCGGTTGATCATTTAAAAAGTATCTTTAGTGGGACACGTGTCACAATATGAATGGTGATGACCATATTTGTCTTTATTTGAAAACTTGACCATGATAAGGTTCTTAAGTGATCAAATTGACCAAATTGGTCTTTTTCCCAAGATTTAAAGCACTTTTACTGAAAGAAATATTACTGGAATTCATACTTTTCATCAAAAGGGAAGTGGCTATATATAGCCTTACAAAGCAACTGATAAGAGAAAAAATAGGCACTACTCCTAGTAGCTAAAGAAAAGGTAAACCTGTGACCTTTTACCCAACGTGCAAATGCATTTGCATAACTTTCGGCCTACTGATTCAACCCAATTCTTTTACTGTTTTTTTATTCAAACTCAAATAACACTTAACAAAATAAATAATAAACCTAAGTCAAGATGAATTTCCAACATTCACCCCCTTCATCTTGACCCATATCTTCTTCAAAGGAGTGCTGGTTCTTCCTGTTGGATTAAGTTAGCTTCGTCTTTGTCCTTCCACCTTGTGCACTCATAGCCAAAGTGTCCAAAATCTCCACAATCAAAACACCAGAACCTGCTTTTATCGCCACCTCGACCCGTACCTCTTCCTTGGCCTCTTTCACCTCTACCATAGCTTCTTCCACGACCCCTTCCTTGTCCGCTACTTTCACCATACCTATGTTCGGCCATCAAGACTTGTCCTTGATCTTCCTCCTTTTCACCAAGGCTTTTAAGTCTTTCCTTAAACGCCTTGAGTCTTCCAACAGCTTCATCAAAAAACATCGTGTCCAAATCGAAACATTGTTCAATTGAGGCAACAATTTGAAAAAACGGTTTCGGCATCGAGTTAATTAATCTTTTAACTAAATCAGTTTCTTCAAGCTCATAACCAAGAGATCTTACCTTAGATGCTATACCATTCAGTTTTGCCATGAAATCATCTACCATTTCACCCTCCTTCATGCGTATAGTTTCAAGCTCCTTCCTTAAATTTGCAAGTCAATCAGCTCTTACACGATCTACACCCAAGTATCGTAATTTCAAGCCATCCCACACCTTCTTCGGGTCCGTGTGACTAGACATTTGCAGCACTATCTCTTCCGGTATCGCTTGAAATAAGACGGCAAGCGCTTGTTTCGACTTCTTCTCATCCGGTTCTGCACCTAAATTCCTTGGTTCGACGGTCTCCCATAAACCGTGAGCATCCATGATCGCCTTCATTTTGACCGCCCATACCGGATAGTTTGTCGCTGTCAAAACTGGATATTGATACGTCACGGAACCAGATTCTTTATCTTGGACCAACGCCATTCTTGAGTTCCTTTCTTTCTTTCTTCTTTCTTTTCTTTCTTTCTTTCTTTCTTGACTTTCTTTCTTTCTTCTTTCTTTACTTTCTTTCTTTCTTTACTGAACTTACTTTCTTTCTTCTTTCTTTACTTTCTTTCTTTCTTCTTTCTTGCTGACCAAGATCAGCTTCTTTCTTTCTTGCAAGGATCTTATACCATTCTCCGATACCAAATGTTGGTTCAGGCCCAGGTACAACACATACTTTATATATGGAAAAGATTTAAAGCACTTTTACTGAAAGAAATATTACTGGAATTCATACTTTTCATCAAAAGGGAAGTGGCTATATATAGCCTTACAAAGCAACTGGTAAGAGAAAAAATAGGCACTACTCCTAGTAGCTAAAGAAAAGGTAAACCTGTGACCTTTTACCCAACGTGCAAATGCATTTACATAACTTTCGGCCTACTGATTCAACCCAATTCTTTTACTATTTTTTTATTCAAACTCAAATAACACTTAACAAAATAAATAATAAACCTAATTCAAGATGAATTTCCAACAATTACTACCTACCTCAGTCCCAAAATTATTATCCACACAAAAAAATACATAGTTTTAGAAAAATATCACTTTTTCAGTTCTCTCTCTCTTACTTTTTGTAGAATGACAGTTTTACCCTTAACCAATTAATTTTATACTTTTTTATTGTTTATAATAATAATCTCAAGTGAGGGTAATAGGGTAAACTTAAACAAAATTCTCTATCTAATTTTGGAAGTTTTGAAAGTGGACAATAATTTTGGGACAACTCAAAATGGAATAGTGGACAATAATATTGGGACGTAAGTAGTATTATAATCGGAATTGGCCTCTTGAAATTTGGTAAACGTATGGTTATTTTACTTATTTTTGTTTCGACCTCTCTCGTACACCGTTCTAGATGATATAGCGACTATTTTTTAACAATCGATTTATCGTTAAAAGATAAAAAAGTTAAATTAAAATAAATAAAATCACTAAAAAAACAAAAAAAAATGTAAATATATAAAAATGGATGTTGAATTAAAAAGAACAAAATTTTTTAAAAAATGGTGAAATTGGATTATTAAAAAACTAAATGAGTTAAAAGATATTTCAATTTAAAAATAAAAGTGGTTTTTTAATAAGTTGTTACAAAAGTTTGTTACAAAAATTTGTTACAAAAGTTTGTTACAAAAGAAATAGATGGTCAAGATTTAAATGTAGGTTTAGATTAAAAGTGATCTAATAGTTAAATTATTAATATTTTCATCTTAATTTTTTGTTTAGAGTTAGGTTTGGAGCTAAGATGTGTATATGCACCCTTTATACATATATATATATATATATATATATATATATATATATATATATATATATATATATATATATATATATATATATATATATATATATATATATATATATATATATATATATATATATATATATATATATATATATATATATATATATATATATATATATATATATATATATATATATATATATATATATATATATAGACCTATAACCCGTGAAAAACAGTATTGGTGTTACTTTACCTTACCTTTTCTAGGAGAGTTTACCAGACTGCGAACATATATTTAGGTTTGGACCGGACCTACGAACCGCACCAACCTGGTGTCCGATCCTCGATAAGGACTCCTAAATAGTCTAGCTTCAAAAATACAATTTGATACATACCCCGTGTTTGTTAATACAACGTGATTGTGGTAGGCCGGGCGGACCGAGCAGGCGCGCTCACCAGGCAAAACGGGCGGCAGATAAAATGAGCAAAGATTCGTCACTCTAAATTTAGGGCTGAACATCGAGCTCGGATTGGATCAGATCTACCGAGAACCGAAATGATCCAAAACCCCAGATCAAATGATTCTGTCCTGACGGTCCATTCTGATGCTATTTAGCATAATCGACATATTTTTAGTAAGAAACGAACCGAACCGAACCAAACCAAACCAAACCGGACCAACATTCTAGGTCCAATCTGGGTTGGTCCGATTTTCGGTCCAAAGCGATCAAAAATACTCACCCATGTCCATATTTATCTTTCCTTAAACAGCATTCTTCTTAAAAAGTTCATCACAAAATTAATATGTCATTTGATAGTTTTAAGTAGAGACGACTCAAAGGATGTGCATATACGAGTGGTGTTATTGCATAGGGCCCAGTGAAAAAATATTTTATTTTTTAAGTTTTATATATAAATACGTTATATGTTAAAGATACATACATGAGTTATATAATTCAAGTTTACATGTAATTTGTTTTTATTTTACGAGTAAAGGGGTCTGTTGGTGTATACTCGTCTCAACCAGGGTAAGATAATCAATCCTAGCTACGTACCAATAAATGGTTACCGGATATCACTTGGAATCGTGTGATCACTTTCCAAAGTAAACTATTCGACCATGATTCCTGTGTATCACGAATATCTACTTGGAATAAGACCAAATGCTGTTAGTGATTTAGGCACAAATCTCTAACCCTTTTGCTTCGAAGTGTTTATGTTTTTGTGTCTATACATGCAATGTTGTGAACACCCATTTATAGGTGTAATTCTCAAACCCTAGTCAATGGTATTAAGAGGAATTAACGGTCCATTAATCTCCTCTTAATATGCTCCATAATACCAGGAACAGTGGTATATGAAAGGTTTCGTGCTGAAGCCTTCAGTACTGAAGAAGACTTACTGATAAGTAAACACTAAAGACAAGTCTTCAGTGAAGTTACTCCCTGATGAATACCTTCAGTCCAGAGTTAAACTCCCTAAAGAGTTAACTCACTGAAGATCGCCAGCAATGCTGAACATCATACTAGCCATTATAAGAGACAATGTGTTCAGGGATTTATGGGTGTACACTCCGTACCTCCTTACTCATTCACCAGTATGAATTGAACCTACAATTGAACTATATTTTCAACAGGGTCTTCTTTTCGTTATTACCTAGGGCTTCTGAAAACCATAAGACGACCTTAGTTTTAACAAGGTAGTTTCACCCCCTTTTGATCATTTTCAATCTCTAGGGGGGTTTGAAAAGTTTTTTTTACATTAAATACCATTAAGGCGTGTTGCCCTGATAACACCAGGACCAACGGCGTTGAGCGAAATCCACTGGCAGTGTAGTAACGTCGGACAACGCCATTGATGGCGTTACTGCACCTAGCGCTCTAAAATACTAGTTTTGCCACATTCCACATTAAAAGAAATAAAAAATTACTAGTTGAAAAACTAAGGCTTCGTTTGGTTCGGTGTAATTGGATGTAATTGGGTGTAATTGTAATTCAATTACATTACATAACTTGTTTGGTTCACTTGATAAAGGGAATGTAAATCACTTTACATTACGTATGGTGTTTGGTAAGCTACGTAATTGTAATTGAAACATTACAATTACATCAAATAATGTAATTCAAGATTACATAGGAAGTTGAATGTAATGTTTTGAATTACGTCGTAATTCGTAATTTTATACTTTAAACCACTATTATTATTATTATTAATTATTAATAAATCAACTTTATTATTATCATTATTATTATATTAAAATAATATAATAAAATAAATTTTATTTTTATTATTATATAATAAAATATTAAAAAATTAATAATAATAATTTTATTATTATTATTAATTACTATTATTTATTATTATTTTTATAATATTATTTACAAATTTATAAATTTATAAATTTTAAATATATATTTTTTTCTTTTTTTTTAATTTTAAAAAATTTATTTTATTTATTTTATTTTATTTATTTTATATTTTATATTGTTTATTGTAATTAATTTTTATATTTTTATTTTTAATTATTGTTATTTTTATTTAATTTAATATTTTGTTAATAATAGTATTTCATATTATAATACTTTTGAAGTATTAAAATAATATAAATTATTATTATTTTATTTTAATAATAATAATAATAATTTTTATTAAAATAATAATGTTTATTAAAATAATAATGTTTATTAAAATAATATTTTTATTAAAATAACAATTTTATTTTATTTTATTTTATTTATATTTTATTATTTTATTTTATTTTAACTATTATTTTTTATTAATTTTTTAAGTTTCATAAAAAAAATTTGAATTACATTACGTTGAGACTCAACCAAACACATCTCACATTTAATTCATTACAATTCCACAACATTACAATTCCAACACATTCTGTTATGCCATGGTTTGAATGGGTTAGGCCAAACGGGCCACAATTATTTAGATTAGGGTTTTCATGTTTTATAAATACCGTCATTGTTATCAATGTAATTAGTCAATCAAATAAATCAATAAACATGTCTAGTTTCTCTTCTCTAATTCATAAGGAGCAAGCACACGCTTGAAGTGGTGCTATCTATCCCGATACACCCTAACCGGGTCGTATCAATTGGTGCTTTCATTGAGAGCCCTCAATTCGTTGGGGGGGTTTTTGATTTAGGATTCCAATCTCAAAAAAAAAATCGTTCATCGAGATCACTGTTCATCTGGTACACTGTTCATCGGGGGGGTACTGTTCATCGAGGTTACTGTTCATCCGGGGGTATTGTTCATCGACACTGTTCATCCGGTACTATTCATCAGAAAATTTTTTTTTTTTCAGTGTTACGATCCCACATCGGCCATGTATGGGAATGGTTGATGGTTTATAATGTCCAGGTGTCCCCTCCTCAAACAAGCTAACTTTTTGAGTGAGTTCTACACCTGGGACTTATAAACCGATTACGAGCCTAGTATGGGATAGGTTCGTATCAATTGGTATCAGAGCTAGCCCTACCTTACGAGGTTCCAACACTCGGAGTGGTGGCCTATGGAGTGGTGGCTTGGACCGTGACCAACGAGGACGTTGGTTCTTCAAAGGGTGGGGTAGTGTTATGATCCCACATCGGCCATGTATGGGAATGGTTGATGGTTTATAATGTCCAGGTGTCCCCTCCTCAAACAAGCTAGCTTTTTGAGTGAGTTCTACACCTGGGACTTATAAACCGATTACGAGCCTAGTATGGTTCGTATCACATTCTCATTCTTTAAATTACAATTACATCAAATTACAATTCCTTTCAAAGATTACGATTCCATTAAAAACATTCCGCGAACCAAACAGCCTCTAATTGATTGAAAAAAAGTTGCAAAAAAACGTAAAAACATAGTGACTAACTGAAACTTGATAGAAGTAACAAGGCAAGTATAAGACTTTTTTTACTGAACTCAAATCGATTCTCAATCGTACCAAACACAAAAACTATTTCTCAGCACATCATTCTACTACTCAAATTCCTTCTGAAGAAGGTGTTAAAAAGTTGTTGAACTCCTGGAGCAGATCTTGCTGGTCATTAAGAAGAGTCGCAACCTGAAAGACGATAGCAACAAAATTTACAAATTAAGAACCAACAAGATAAATATGAAAAGAGACCACAAGAGCAGAACCATGTCGCAATAGTCCTAATAACAAACAAACCTCTTGTTGAATTTCCTTGATGGACTTCTTTTCTTTTCTATACTCGCACAAAGTTTTAAGAAAATCTTTATAAACATGGTCTTGACCTTCATATCTCGTCTGCAAGCAAAAACCGTGTTAGATATAAATTTTCCAACACTTTTTACTTCAATTATGTTGCTATTACCTTAACTTTGTTTACGAAAAGAATGGCGGCGTCTAGGTATTCCGAAGGCTTCTTTTCATGATGCTTTTCATCCTCTTCTGAGAGAGTGATCTCAAGTTCCTTGGGCAGAAAGGGATTGAAGCCCAAAATTAGTTCCTCGTGCTCTTTGAACAATTCCTTCACCTTCGCTATGACATCTTTGGTGTTTATTCTAAGGAAATATTATATATAGTCAATATCGAGAAAATGTTTTCACACAAAAACTGAAAGATGTAGTAACACCTTAACCAAACAAACCTTTGTGACTTGAAGTCTTTCATGATTTGAAGAAACTCGTCATATTTTTCCCTTTCGTTTAGAAATACATTTTTTACTTTCTCGACATATGTAAGGGCATTATTGGTTGTCAACCTCTTCGAGCTTCCTTCTTTCATCGTCTGGTTCCCAAAGCTTCATTGCAATCATAAAATAAACAAACGAAATTAACCACAAACAACTAGAATCATAAGCCTTAACCATATCTTAGTATAACAAGTCAACAAGAATCCTTAACGATAATTACTTTTGTTCGGTCTAGGGCATTTGTTACCTAAACGTGGGAAGTTGATGGTTACATATGGGTTGACTAGTCCGAAGATCAACTCGCCACTGCCAAGTAAAAGTCTGTCTAAAACTAATTCAATTGGCTATTGACAAACACGTCTAGCGGTTGAAACTTAGTTCTACAAAATTCTTTTGCTTCATTGCAATACAAAAGGCTAACGGTTAGCTTTTCTAGCTTCGTTTAGTCGAACAAGCTTAACCGTTAGCTTTTTCAACTAAGCTACTTTAACGTAGCTTATTTAGTTCTTTGTATAGCTTATTATTCGTTTTAGGTAGTAACTAAGGTTAGATCGGTTAAGTTTGTGTTAAATAAGCTTTTGGTTCGAATAAACTAGCCTCTAGCTTATTGGAATAAGCTTGAGCTTAGTGAGCTTAATCCTTTAAACTTAATTAGATCTAGTTTTTGTAATGTATAGACTTTCCACAAGTATGCTACATTTTCTTTTAATCCTAGATCAAACATAAAGTACAAAGTACAAACATCAAATCTACAAAGACATACAATTCAATTCAGCATGTGTGTTATTCAAACGACTATACGAGTTACCTTGCAAATATGTTTTTATCAATCATTTAAATTGATTATCTATTAAAACATAATTTATATAGTGATATAATATAAACGTGCAACAAGCCTGCTTCGCTGCTAGCCTTTTTGAATTGCAAAACATATTCTTATAAAATAATATTTGCATATTTGTGTTTTTTAGAACGGCAAATGTTAGTTGTTAATAGGTCTAGTCGTGCAATGACATGGAAGAATGTCTTATTCGAGCCCTCGTCTAGTTATGTTTGTAAGGTTTATGATTATCATAACAATTATAAAAACCCTAACATAGATCAAAGAGCATACAGCGGAAGCAGATTAACAAGATCTTTATATAACACAATTATAATTAATCAAGGCTAGGGTTACATACCTTTATCCTAGCAGAACGATCACCGGTAAAGATAAATCAAGAACACCACCAGGATGTAATCTAAAATAAGATCACACCACGATCTTGTACACACGTGATACGATGAGCTAATCGTGAGTCTAGCACGAACAGAACCGAGCCTTCCAAGCCTATGGAAGATCTACCCAACAACCCTAGAGAGGGGCTAGGACTAGATCTAAAATAGCTTTTAGAAAATCAAAGATGAACCCTAATGGGTGTATATTGGCCGACGGTATAGAGCTAGAAAGAAGAATAATGGAGTGAAAAATATGAGGCCTTAAGGTTTGTTTATATACCCCTTGGAAACTTATCTTCCAAGGTTTAAACAAGATAAAGCCTAAACTTTTCATCCCTATCCTTCTTCCTCTAATATGGTCGGATATATACATGTGCTCAAAAGGGGTTTCCGGAACTTTCCGACACCTTCTTTTAGCTTCTTTAATATTCTATAACGATCGTTTAATACTTAACTTTTAATTACTTAACGATCGTTAGCTACAGTTTGATTTAATAAATATAATAAATATATTTAATAAATAAATTAACTCTTCACGTAATGTGTGCAATCCCGTGATCTCGAGTTCGATCCTATCACACGACTATCGATTTTAAAGTCCATAAACTTTCAGCTCCCACTTGGACAAATTTCGAATGTCGTGATCACATTGATTAGCGTCTAGTTACACTAACAATGTCACTAGTACAACTCGAGTAAGGCTTCCTGGACAAAACCTTTTAATGATATATAATCATTATTATTATCCTCTCATTTTAAATACATTGTTAATAAGGATATGGATCTTAGTCATTCCTTCATTAACTATTCTGTTTCTCGTTTACGGATATAGCAAGATTACCAAAACACATTTGGGTGTGGCCACACAAACATCTTACTATTCCCCCGAGGGGCCCAGTTGTATTTATACTTCAAATAATAATTTGAAGGAAACGAATCCCATTTCGACTACAAGCAAAACACATGAACTTCGCAACACTTCTGAAAATAACCCTTATGACTACCAGTTACGTTTAGCGTTAGGTTACCTTACAGAAATGCACTATATTCAATGCAGTTTTCTGGCTTCTCAGGTCTAAGGATAACTATTTATGATTTACTTAATGACAAAGATCCATAAAGTAAAATCACATAGTTGGGATAAGTCCAATATTTGATCCATCAAATATCATCCAAAATTGACCAATATACTTTCAAGTATACTCTGTCACTATTTTGAATTGTCTTAATTTAATAATACTCCCATATTATTAATCGACAACGGACATTTAGAAACATCATAATGCTCACGGATTAAAACATGTAAAATAGGATACAAAATCAAATAACAGAAAAATAAACGAAATCCAATCTTTATTTCATCAATTCAATAATGTCTTACATCCTTTATCCAAATACTAATCAACAGATTTATTGCATGAATTCGCTAGCTAGTTGCATCCCAATTGCCTTGGCATGCTTAACTACCTTTGGCCTAGACAAAGCCTTAGTAAAAGGATCAGCTACGTTATCATCTGTGTGAACTTTTATCAATTTTATTTCTCGAGCTTCCACTTTTTCTCGAACGTAGTGATATCTACGTTTAAAGTGTCTGGCGCCCTTCATGACTCCAGGGTCATTGGCGAATATTATTGCCGCAGAGTTGTCGCAATATATATATCAATAGGTTCTTTAATTGAAGGCATCACTCCAAGATCTCCAATAAACTTCCTAATCCAAACAGCTTCCATTGCAGCTTCTGAAGCGGCCATGTACTCAGATTGAGTCGCATGCATAGCAATGGTTTTCTGCTTACTGCTCTTCCAGTCAACTGCTCCTCCATTGATGACAAACACGTAACCCGTCTGAGACTTCGTATCGTCTTTATCACATTGCCAGGACGCATCACAGAATCCTGTTACATTCAATTTTGTGTCTGGTTTACCCCCGAATACCAAAAACATATCTTTTGTACTTCTCAAATACTTTAGAATATGCTTAACAGCAATCCAGTGGGACTTTCCTGGATTCTGTTGGTATCTACTGACCAAGTTCTGAGCAAACGCCACATCGGGCCTTGTGCATCTTACAACATACATAATAGATCCTACAGCCGAAGCATAAGGCACCTTCTTCATGTAAGCCACCTCCTCAGGTGATGATGCATCTTTCTCATGACTTAACTCATGCTTAACCTCCATTGGTAAGAAACCTTTCTTAGAGTTATGCATGTTATATTTCTTCAATATCTTATCAATATAAGCATCTTGGATAAGACCAATTAACCGTCTACTCCTATCTCGATAGATCTTAATTCCCAGAATATATGCAGCATCTCCCAAATCTTTCATAGAAAAACATTTACCAAGATAATCCTTAACTTCCTTAAGTCATGGAATGTTACTTCCCATGATCAATATGTCATCGACATATAGAATTAGGAACACTACATTACTCCCACTAGCTTTGCGGTATACACATGGCTCATCACGATTTTGAATAAATCCAAACTTTTTGATTTCTTCATCAAATCGCTTATTCCATTGACGTGATGCTTGCTTCAAACCATAAATGGATCTTTGAAGTTTGCACACGCGCTTTGGATATTTAGGATCAACATACCCTTCCGGTTGTTGCATATAGATGTCTTCATCTAAGCGGCCGTTCAAGAAGGCAGTTTTAACATCCATTTGCCATATCTCATAGTCATAGTATGCTGCTATAGCTATGAGAATCCTAATAGCTCGTAAGTCTGCTACAGGAGAAAATGTCTCCTCGTAGTCTATGCCAAAAGTTTGAGTAAAACCTTTAGCCACTAAACGTGCTTTGTAGGATTGTACATCACCATCCATGTCAGTTTTCTTCTTATAGATCCACCTATTTTTCACTACTTTAGCATTTTTAGGCGCGTCCACAAGAATCCAAACATCATTGATTTCCATGGATTTCATTTCCTCATTCATCGCAACCATCCATTTTGACTTTTCTGGATCAGACATTGCGGATCGATAGTTAGCAGGTTCACCAAGATCCCCTACTTCCTCTTCATCATCCTCTATGTATAGACATAGTTTGTCCGGCGCACGTATAGCCCTTTGAGACCTACGTGGAGGAATTAATTCCGGTGGAACACTCAGACTTTTTGGTTCTACAGGAATTTCATCGCTAGCATTTTCAGAAGGCAATGTATCTTCTTGAATTTCTTCAAGATCATAATTTCTCCCACTGAATTCTTGATTTACAAGATCATTTTCAAGGAAGTCTCCATACTGAGCCACAACTATTTTGTTCTCAGCCGGATAATAAAAGTAGTAACCCATAGTTTCCTTAGGGTAACCTACAAAGATACATTTAACTGAGCATTGTTGGAGTTTATCTCCAGAGTCACGTTTCACATACGCCTCACAACCCCAGACTTTCAAATAAGACAAATATGGCTTCTTGCCATGCCATAGTTCATATGGTGTCTTATCAACCTTCTTTGTGGGAACCATATTCAGAATACGAACAGCAGTTTCAAGAGCATAATCCCAAAAAGATAATGGTAAAGTTGTAAGATTAAACATAGATCGTACCATATCCAATAATGTACGATTTCTCCTTTCAGATACACCATTTTGTTGTGGAGTATATGGAGAAGTAAGTTTCTGAACAATTCCATTCTTACTTAAATAATCTTTAAACTCTTGACTTAAATATTCACCACCACGATCAGAACGAAGAGCTTTAATCTTCTTTCCTAGTTGTAACTCTACTTCGGCTTTAAACGTTTTGAATGTTTCAAATACCTCGTGTTTATGTTTAAGTAAATAAACATAACCATAACGGCTATAATCATCCGTAAACGTCAGGAAGTAGCTAGCACCTTTCCTTGACACATGTCTAAGTGGTCCACACACATCAGTGTGTATTAGACCAAGTAGTTCAGTAGCCCTTTCAATATTGCTATTAAAAGGTTTCTTGGTCATCTTCCCAGAGATACAAGATTCACATTTATCAAATGATTCATCATTGATACTTTCCAAAAGCCCATCACGTTGAAGCTTTTGTATGCGAGTCTTCCCAATGTGGGCAAGTCTACAATGCCAAAGATAAGAAGAGTTCTTGTCTAACTTACTCTTCTTATTCATGCTAAAAACAGAATCATTTTTCCTCTTGGGATTTTTATCATGCATGTTAATTTCAAAAACACCATTCACAGAAATTGCATCAAAATAGAATAAACCATCTTTGAAAACAGAAATTCTATTATTATCAATCGTGTGAGTAAATCCAAGATCCAACATACTAGAAAAGGAAATAACACCCCTAACAATTGTAGGTGCATAATGACAATTATTTAAAGATAGTACTAAACCCGAAGGTAAAACTAATTTAAATATTCTTATAGCTTCAATTGCTGCTTGTGCGCCATTGCCCACTTGCAGAAATTGTTCCCCATAGGTAAGTCTCCTCTTCAACTCAAATCCCTGCAGGGTATTACAAATATTAATACCACATCCCGTATCATATACCCAGGAGTTTGATTTGTATGAAAGATTAAATAACTCTATCATAAATAAGTTACCTGAAGATGGTGCTGCAGCAACTTGCTCAGCCTTCTTCTTATGTTCTGCCATTTCATGGAGATAGAGAGCAATTCCTCTTCCAGTGTCCAGTCATCTTGCAGTAGTGACAAGTCTCATCTTTCAGAGATTTCTTAGCAAAGTTTTGCTTTGGTTTTGATGTAGTCGCAACTTGCTTGCTCTTATCAACCTTGCCTTTGCCTTTCTGCTTCTTATTCACTTGCGGTTTTGGTTTTGACAGTCTACCCTTTTGTACATAAAGTACTTGAGGAGTAGCAGTGGGTGCCTTATCTTTCAAACCCTTTTCAAAGTCAATGAGCATTGCATGCAAATCATTAACTGTCTTCCCCGTGCAATGCATATTATAGTTACGAACGAAATCATTGAAGTCCTTATTAAGGGACCTATTGATCAAGTTAATAGCCATATTATTATCAAAGGGTTGTCCTAGTGCGATGAGTTGTTCCATATAACCCCTCATCTCCATATAATGGTCACTTACGGACTTACCAGGAGCTTGCTTGCAACTATGTAGAGCATCAACCATATCATAGATCTCTACAGCTTGCGGCGTTTCATACACAGCCTTGAGTTCATCAAGCATTTGCTGAGGAGAAGCTAGCTCATACTTCCTTTGAAGTGATGGAGCCATTCTCCCTAACATTACAGCAGCCACCTCATGGTGCTTCTTAACGTTAGCAGCGTGTTGAAGCCTTTCCGCATCAGTTGCTCCTTCAGCAAGATCCTCCGGAAAAGGAGTTTCCAAGATATTGATGGTACCCGCTGCTCTCAGAACAATTCTTAGTGAGCGGTACCAATCATTGAAATTTGGGCCAGTAAGTTCAGGTCGTTCAAAGAAAGCTTTGAACGCCGAGCTTATTGTCAGATTGCTTTCGGGTTGAGCCATTTCTACAGAAATAAGTTCAAACATTAGTATTTTCGATAATACAATTCAAGAAAATAAAATTACCCCGGTAATAAAACCATAGTATTTTCCTTGAAAAACTAGAATCCATATTGACATAGATTTATCACATCAGTTGATCTGCTAGTGACAAATGTATTCAAAACAGTAACTTGTCGAACAATAATTGCCAAATCATATTGCAATTTCTAGATATGTCAGGGATTTACATTGCCAAAACATTTGCATTGTAAACATGTTTTATCCCTTCTTTATGCCTTAAGTTTCCAGTTCTCACTGAGTAACTCAATTAAGTCGACTAATCTAAAGAACGTAAAATCTTCATGTGCAATCTTATTCAGTCATGAAGTTTTCTCTCCATTACAACATCGTCCGATATCTTATATGACGACAATTGTAACTTCAAGTGTTCGTCAATTAGAGGGCATATGACTTAAATTTTAGGGTATAGATTTTGGTGTCAAAATCATGTATGGAGAAGCATGCATACATCTCCATAGCATAAGTTTAATAAAACGTTTAGTAAACTTTTTGGTGAGACTAAAAGTTCATCATATATTTGCAAGTTGAGGTACAACCTTAAAGAATTATACCAATAACAACCGTAGGTAATTCCAATTTTGACGCACAGGCGAGCCGGGAATTTGGTCAACGTAAAAGCATAGCACCTCCTTCCTTAACCGGGTACTTGACCAGCGGTGCGTTATACCCACTTTATAGTTTGTCAAAATTGAGTAGGCCGTTAAGTTGCTATTGCAATTCTAATCAACACAAATCATATGTAGTTTAGACCTCAAAATAATTCATTAATTTTGATAAGATTTAGTCCATATTATTTTTCTTAAAAAAAAATTACCCTTGTTTACAACATACAATTAAAAAAAACGCATGAAAACAAGTAGTACAAAAAAAACTAAATCAAATAGCCACATGCAAACAATTTATTCAAAGAACATCAAATCTAGGGTTTTTATGAACATAAAAGTCTTCCCTAATTTTAAAACTTTGAATCAAATGAAGCAAATAGCAATCAAAATTATATGATCCGTAAAAAAACATGCATGTTTATTACGGATCTTCCATATTCTCTTAACAATTAAAAAACTACTACGGATCGTAACCTCACATGACATAACAATTAATTCATGCATACATCTAAAGTTAATTACCATGTAATTTTAGGGTTTACAAAAAAAAAATTTATTTTTTTTTATAAAAAAAACGGCAAAGCCATTTTTAAAACAATAAAAAAACAAAACCCCTAATTTTTATAAAACCTAAAAACAACATGTAATTTTTAACACAAATCAATATTAGTTAAAAAAAACTTTAGATCTTGATAATTATAATCATGTTAAAACGGCTCTCGATGCCACTGATGGTTTATGATTATCATAACAATTATAAAAACCCTAACATAGATCAAAGAGCATACAGCGGAAGCAGATTAACAAGATCTTTATATAACACAATTATAATTAATCAAGGCTAGGGTTACATACCTTTATCCTAGCAGAACGATCACCGGTAAAGATAAATCAAGAACACCACCAGGATGTAATCTAAAATAAGATCACACCACGATCTTGTACACACGTGATACGATGAGCTAATCGTGAGTCTAGCACGAACAGAACCGAGCCTTCCAAGCCTATGGAAGATCTACCCGACAACCCTAGAGAGGGGCTAGGACTAGATCTAAAATAGCTTTTAGAAAATCAAAGATGAACCCTAATGGGTGTATATTGGCCGACGGTATAGAGCTAGAAAGAAGAATAATGGAGTGAAAAATATGAGGCCTTAAGGTTTGTTTATATACCCCTTGGAAACTTATCTTCCAAGGTTTAAACAAGATAAAGCCTAAACTTTTCATCCCTATCCTTCTTCCTCTAATATGGCCGGATATATACATGTGCTCAAAAGGGGTTTCCGGAACTTTCCGACACCTTCTTTTAGCTTCTTTAATATTCTATAACGATCGTTTAATACTTAACTTTTAATTACTTAACGATCGTTAGCTACAGTTTGATTTAATAAATATAATAAATATATTTAATAAATAAATTAACTCTTCACGTAATGTGTGCAATCCCGTGATCTCGAGTCCGATCCTATCACACGACTATCGATTTTAAAGTCCATAAACTTTCAATGTTAGACTCCTATCCGCTTCGCCTGAAAGGCCATTGGCAGATCTTGAACCCAAGACCTCAGGAAACCTCCACCAAAAAACACTTAGTGGAACATTGGTGATCAACTGAGCTATTGGTTAATATTTGCATATTCGTGATTACTATGCATGACTTGTTGAGCTCGCGGCTAAATATAAATGAAAGTGAAGAAAATATAAAACTTTACCACTGATCGCACGAATTGTTGTTGTCGTCGTTGTTGAAAGCGGCTAAATCAAAGAGCTCGTAAAACTTAAAAAGAGTACATACGTTATATATATATATAAAGTATAGACTGTCTAAAACTTAAAGGTTTATCTTTTCTCAAACATAAAAATATAAAACCTAGTACTTTCAAAAGGCCCAATTCAAATAATATCTTTTAGGATAAATTTACATTCTGTAAACTTCCGTTTACACGTTGGCCGCTCGTTTTGCGAATTGTTACTTATATTCCTCGTAGTGCCAGTGAAGGATACTGATAGAGGTGGCAAAATGGCCAAGCCGGGCGGGGTAAAACAACGACAGGCAAAACGGGCGGCAAACAAAACGGGTGCGGTTATACAGCCACAGCCTAAAACGGGCAAAAAGACATATAAAAACGTAAAAATAAAAAGATAATACTCGTTTAAAAATCGGGAAAAAACATTATATATAAAGATTCGTCGAGTGATAAATTTGGTGTTTTACATGCTAAATCAAATCCACACATTATCAGCATTTACGGGAATCATAGATCATCCTTTAAGGATTTGCATCTTTGTATGACATCTTCATTTGAACACCCATATCACTCAACATGGAATACATTAATCTCTTCTTATGGGATGAATGACCACTTTCAATTGATTTGAAATCAGACTTTTCATGATGAACCAGGCTTGATCCTACCGGTTTCTGTAAACCCTTTTTCATCATCATCTCTCGGACTTTCTCAACGTCATCCCATCTCTCACCAGCAGCATAAATATTCGATAACAACACATAAGGTCCGACATCACTAGGTTCCAATTCAATAAGACGCTTTGCCACCATTTCTCCTAGTTCTAGATTTGAGTGGGTCCTACAAGCGGATAGTAACGATCCCCATAACGCGGGCCCTGACTCAATGTTCATATTCTTAATCATCTCCTCAGAATCTTTCATCAAACCAGCCCTTGAAAGAAGATCAACCATACAACCATAGTGCTCGTTCTTTGGTTGAATTTTGTAAACTCGTAGCATCAAGTCAAAGTACCACCAGCCTTCCAATACCATTCCCGCGTGTGTACACGCACTAAGGACACACACGAAAGTAGCATCGTTTGGCACCACACCACTTTTCTCCAACTCTAAAAACATTTCTAAAGCCTTTTCACCTTCCCCGTGCATGCCGTAGCCCATAATCATTGAATTCCATGATACGATAGTTTTCTCTGGCATCTCATTGAACACTTGTTTAGCCATATCCATAGCTCCACACTTTGCATACATCGTCAACAAAGCAGTTGAAAGCAACACGTCGGTTACAATACTCTTGTTGTTCTTAACATAAGAATGAACCCATTCACCCTTATCTAGTCTTCCCAAATGTGCACACGCAGTCAAAACACTCATGACGGTTGCTTCATTTACCTTCACATCTTGTTCCTCCAACATATCATCAAAAAGTTTCAAACACTCGTTGTACTCCTTTGACCGTACGTAAAGCGCCAACAAAATATTCCAAGAAACAACATTCCGACAAGCAGGCATCCAATCAAAAAACTTACGCGCAGACACAACATCCCCAACCCTCGCATACCCATCAATCAAACAATTCCACGACACAACATCTCTACACGGCATCCTATCAAACAACTCCTGACCCGCCCTCATATCTCCAACCCAAACATACCCAGAAATCATGGAATTCCAACTAAACACATCACGCTGCGTCATTTCATCAAACATCCCTCGCGCCTCACAAACCATCCCGTTCTTCACATAACCATCAATCATCGTATTCCACGTCACCATATCCGTCTCCAAACTCAACCCAAACACCTTTTCCCCATCTCTCACCCTCCCAAAAACCATATACATACGAATCAACGCATTCCTAACATACAAATCCATCTCAAACCCTTCCTTAACTACGCGACAATGCACCTTTTCCCCCTCTTTAACCAACCCAACCTCCACACAAACTTTAACAACCAAAGGGTACGTAAAATAATTCGCGGAAACACATTTTTCGACCATTTCTTTACGATAAAACTCCAAACTTTTATCATAATCATTACATTTCACCAAACCTCTTATAACAGTATTACATATAAACGTATCAGGCTCATTCAAAGCATTGTAGTAAAGATGAAGTGCATGGGAAAGAGTGCATGGGCTAGAGATAGAACAAAGCTTCTTAAAAACACGACTCGAAACGTAAGAATGGCGAAAAAGGTTTGAAATAACGAGCTGTGCATGGATTTGGTTGAAATGTGTTAAGTTATGAGTTGAGCATGATTCTAGTTTGGTTAATATGGGATGGTTTTTGATGTTTAAGGTTGTTGTTGTTGGTTCAGTTTGCCATACTGGTGTAATGGGTGATTTGAGGTTTTTTTGGATTTCGCGATATTTTTGTATGGGTTTTGAGAGTTTAAGGATGTTGTTGGTACGAGGTGGAGGCATTGTGTCTGTGTTTTTTTTTTTTTTTTTGGTACTTGCGTTGACCTTTTATCCTATATTTGTAAATATATCAAAATGTATGTTGAATTAAAGAAAATAAAATTTAAAAAAAAATGGTGAAATTGAATTATTAAAAAACTAAATGAGTTAAAAGATATTTTAATTTAAAAATAAAAGTGGTTTTTTAATAAGTTGTTACAAAAGTTTGTTACAAAAGAAATGGATGGTCAAGATTTAAATGTAGGTTTAGATTAAAAATGATCTAATAGTTATATATTAATAGTTTCATCTTAATTTTTTGTTTAGAGTTAGGTTTGGAGCTAAGATGTGTATATGCACCCTTTATATATATATAGATTAAGACATATAACCCGTGAAAAACAGTATTGATGTTACTTTACCTTACCTTTTCTAGGAGAGTTTACCAGACCGCAAACATATATTTAGGTTTGGACCGGACCTACGAACCGCAACAACCTGGTGTCCGGTCCTTGACAAGGACTCCTAAATAGTCTAGCTTCAAAAATACAATTTGATACATACCCCGTGTTTGTTAATACAATGTGATTGTGGTAGGCCGGGCGGACCGAGCAGACGCGCGAATCAGGCAAAACGGGCGGCGGATAAAATGAGCAAAGATTCATCACTCCAAATTTAGGGCTGAATATCAAACCCGGATTGGATCGGATCTACCGAGAACCGAAATGATCCAAAACCCCGGACCAAATGATTCGGTCCAGGACGGTCCCGTCCGATGCTATTTAGCATAATCGACGCATTTTTAGTAAGAATCGAACCGAACCAAACCAAACCAAATCGGACCGACATTCTAGGTCCAATCTGGGTTGGTCTGATTTCCGGTCCAAAACGATCAAAAATTCTCACCCATGTCCAGATTTATCTTTCCTTAAACACCAATCTTCTTAAAAAGTTCATCACAAAATTAATATGTCATTTGATAGTGTTAAGTAGAGACGACTCAAAGGATGTGCATTATACGAGTGGTGTCATTGCATAGGGCCACTTGAAAAAATGTTTTATTTTTCTAATTTTTATATATAAATACATTATATGTTAAAGATGCATGCATGAGTTATATAAGTCAAGTTTACATGTAATTTGTTTTTATTATACGAGTAAAGGGGTCTGTTGGTGTATACTCGTCCCAACCAGGGTAAGATAATCAATCATAGCTACGTATTGGTTATCGGATATCACTTGGAATCGTGTGATCACTTTCCAAAGTAAACTATTCGACCATGATTCCTGTATATCACGAATATCTATTTGGGATAAGACCAAATGTTGTAAGTGATTTAGGCACAAATCTCTAACCCTTTTGCTTCTAAGTGTTTATGTTTTTGTGTCTATACATGCAATGTTGTGAACACCCATTTATAGGTGTAAATCTCAAACCCTAGTCAATGGTATTAAGAGGAATTAACGGCCCATTAGTCTCCTCTTAATATGCTCCATAATACGAGGAACATTGGTTACATGACCAATTAAACGTGGTCATTTAGTGCAGCTAAACTGCCACTTGAATAATAGGTCAAAGACCGTTACAAGTTTACATGTTCAGCCCAACATTAGTCTTACCTTCAGTCCCACTGAAGCATCAGCTATCCCCTGAAAGGTTTCGTGCTGAAGCCTTCAGTACTGAAGAAGACTTACTGATAAGTAAACACTAAAGACAAGTCTTCAGTGAAGTTACTCCCTGATGAATACATTCAGTCCAGAGTTAAACTCCCTGAAGAGTTAACTTGTTGGAATCGACACCACCAACAACCCGAAGATCGACTTGCGGAAACCTAGATCACTGTAAAGAAGACTCGCAGAGTTGCAACAAGCGGAACCCAGACGAACGACACACAAAGGTAACCAAACGACTTTATTGATTAACGATTGGTTTACAGGAAAGAATAAGACTACGGTGTGATTTGAGCATCCCCCCCTCACCTCCTTTTATAGGGTGAGGGGTCGGTTACAAACAGGCCAAGCCCGCTCGACTCAAACACATCATTATTGGAAACAAAGCTTGCAAGGTAAATTTCCTAATCTAAAAACACTATTATTGGTAATAATGCTAACAATTTCCACCTTAGTACCAATACTAGTTAACCCCGACACCAAGTACCTCCATGCAATACTTGAACTTCGGACCTGGAACCACCTTTGTAAACGCGTCGGCTGCATTATCCTCCGTGCCTATCTTTTCCACTTCAATCTCTTTAGATTCTACAATCTCCCTGATGAAGTGATACCTCACGTTGATATGCTTCGTCCTCTCATGAAACATTGCATTTCTTGAGAGATGAATTGCCCCTTGATTATCACAATTCACAACCACTGACCTTAGGTTTATTCCTAGCTCGATTAGTAGACCTTTAAGCCAAATGCTTTCCTTAACAGCTTCCGTAAGCGCCATATACTCCGCCCTGTAGTAGACAATGCAACAACATGCTGCAGAGTTGCTTTCCAACTCACAACACAGCCATGTACCATAAACACGTACCCGGTTATCGATCTACCCTTGTCAGGGTCTTTAGAATAATCGCTATCCACGAAACCGTCAACATCTACGTGCTTCCCTTGATCTCTACCATACACTAGACCTACATCAGCAGTGCCCTTCAAGTACTTCAAAATCCACTTCACCGCTTCCCAGTGATTTTTACCTGGATTCGCCAAATACCTGCTCACAATGCTAACAGCATACGCAATATCTGGTCTAGTGCAAACCCTCAAGTACATTAAACTACCGACATCATTCGCATATGGGACCTTACTCATTCTTTCCACATCCCAGTCACTCGACGGACAATCCTTCAAAGATACCTTGAAGTGTGCTCCCAATGGCACAGAGACCGACTTGCCATTATCCACTCTGTAGTTATTCAGAATTTTCTGCACATATCCCGACTGAGACACCTTCAGGGTTCGGTTACCCCTATCCCTGACAATCTCCATACCAAGTATCTTCCTAGCTGGACCAAGTTCCTTCATATCAAACTCTTTCCGCAGCAGTCCCTTGGTATATTCGATCTCAGACTTGCTTTTACAAGCAATCAACATATCATCTACATACAGCAGTAGATATATGTACATACCTGGTGCAAACTCCTTGAAGTAAACACAACTATCATAGTTGCTACGGCTAAACCCATTGCTGACCATATACACATCAAACCGTTTGTACCACTGCCTTGGAGACTGCTTAAGACCATAAAGGGATTTCTTCAACAAACATACCTTGTTGCCCGTTCCTTCTTCAAAACCAAGCGGTTGCCTCATATAAATGGTTTCTTCAAGATTACCATGCAAAAATGCCGTCTTCACATCAAGTTGTTCTAACTCGTAATCTTCACAAGCAATTAATGAGAGAATCACCCTAATAGATGTATGTCGAACCACGGGTGAGAATACCTCATTATAGTCAATCCCTGCTCGTTGTGTGAAACCCCGAGCTACCAGCCTTGCTTTATACTTTGGTTTCTGAACGCCTTCAATCCCTTCTTTAATCTTATACAACCACTTGCAGCTTACCAGCTTCTGACCACGTGGTTGATCGGCCAGCTCCCAAGTATGATTCTTCTTTAAAGAACTCATCTCTTCCTCCATAGCACGAACCCACTCATCCCTTTCAGATGAATTAATCGCCTCCTGGAATGTGATTGGTTCATGTGTATCTTCTTCCTCAGCAATAGCAAATGCATAAGCCGTAATATCATCTTCTTCCCTAGACCCTGATGATCTAGACAATGATACATTACCTTCATTCCTATACCTTGCAGGTTTAGTAGTTGTTCTCTTAGCTCTATCACGCACCAGAACATAGTTGTCCAGATTCTGTTGTTGAGGCATTGCATCTACTGCATCTTCAACTTGATCCTCATATTCATTCCCTGGATTTACCCCAGTATTAGGATCCACAGTTGGTTCGACCCGACTGCCTTGAAGTTCCACCTCAAACTCAATTTCCTTCCCAGAATCTGTAGCACCAGCACCCTTGAGAGTATCCTTATACATAAGGCTCTCATTAAAGACCACATCCTTGCTTATGATTATCTTCGGTTTAACATCATCCAACCTCCATAATCTGTATCCCTTCACACCCTCGGGATACCCCAGGAATATGCATTTTATAGCTCTAGGCTTGAGCTTCCCCTGATTCACGTGTGAATAAGCAACGCAACCAAATATCTTCAACATCTCGTAATTCGCCGGATGTCCTGACCATAAATCCATAGGTGTCTTCTTCTCCAATGCTGTAGATGGAGACCTATTGATCAGATATGATGCCGTCACCGTTGCTTCTGCCCAGAATGATTCTGGCAAACCAGACTGAATCAGTAAACACCTAACCTTGTCCAAGAGCATCATGTTCATACGTTCAGCTAGACCATTCTGTTGCGGAGTTCCAGCAACCGTCAAATGTCTTGCTACCCCGCTCTCCTTGCACAAGTTATCAAACTCCTGATTACAAAACTCCAAACCATTATCCGTTCGAAGTTTCTTCAGTTTTCTACCTGTCTGGTTTTCTACCAACTACTTCCACTCCTTGAACTTGTTGAATGCCTCGCTTTTGTGTCTAAGAAAATACACCCAAACCCTCCTCGAATAATCATCAACAATCGATAAAAAGTACCGGCAACCACTCATCGATTCCACCCGAGAAGGACCCCAGAGATCCGCATGGACATAGTCTACAACTCCCTCTGTTATGTGCTGACCTCGACCAAAACTTACCCTGGTCGATTTTCCAAGAACACAATTTTCACAGAATTCGAGCTTACCTAGACTTTTATTCCCTAGCACCTCTCTTCTTTTGAGTTCAAGCAAGCCTGCTTCACTAATGTGACCCAAGCGTTTATGCCACACCTGCGCAAGACTTTCCTTTTCTTATATGCCAACACTAGCTTCACCTGATTCAGCCCATCCATCCAAGGAGTACACACAATTTTCCTTCAAAGTTCCTGACGAAACCATCAAAGAACCCTTGATCACCTTTACTCTTCCATTCTGCAACTTCACGGTATAGCCCTCTCGATCCAGAGTGCCCAAAGATAACAAATTTCTTTTCAACTCGGGAATGTAACGCACATTCTCAAGCACAAAACTTGAACCATCTTTCATTTGTACTCTCACCTTCCATGTCCCATTGATGGCACATGCTCTATTATCACCGAGCAAAACCATACCTCCATCAAGCTCCTTAAAATCAAACAAGAAGTCCCTCCTAGGCGTAATGTGATAGGAACCATCAGAGTCCATGATCCACTCTAAGAACCTTTCCTCACTCACCGCCATCAACAAATCACCATTGTCATAACCCTTAGAATACGTCCCAGCGTCTTGTTTTGCATTCTTGTTGACAAAGCCAGTTGATTTCTTCTTGTTCCATTTTGGACAGTCTTTCTTAAGGTGATCCTCAGAATAGCATATGTAACACTTCTGTTTATAAGTTCCTTTACCCTTTGACTTTGATCGCGAACTACCACGTCCTTGATTACCCCGATGCTCTGGCCTCCCCCTTACAAATAACCCATCACCATCATCCTTTGCATCTGTCCTCTTCTTCAACTCCCGTGAATTGAGGGCAGACAAGACATCTTCCAAAGAGATCGACTCCCTTCCATAAAGCAATGTCTCCACAAAGTTATCATACGAGGACGGTAATGATGTAAGTAACATGAGTGCCTGATCTTCATCATCAATTTCAACGTCTATGTTCGCCAAGTCACTGATCAACTTATTAAACTCATCTATATGTTCAGATAATTTCTTACCTAAATGCATGTAGAAAGTGAACATCTTCTTCTTCAAGTACAACTTGTTGGCTAAAGACTTTGTCATATACAAAGTTTCCAATTTTAACCAAACACCCGCAGCAGAATTTTCTTTGTTGACTTCCCTCAACACCTTGTTATCCAAGCACAAGAGTAAGGCACTGTGTGCTTTTTTATAGACATCCGTCTTCAACGTCGCAGTCTTTTGAGCGTCCGTCATGGTATCCGGGAATGAATCTAACGCAGCCTCCCAACCATGTTGAATTAACAGACACCGCATCTTCACACGCCACAACCCGAAGTCATTAGACCCGTCGAATTTTTCGACGTCAAACTTCGCTATCGACGACATATTCTTTCTCCCTTGTTGCGTAAAAAAAGATACCTTCTTGCAAATCGATTTAATTAGAAAAACATTAAACCTCGATCACGTACAAGCAAGCCCGATCGTATATTTGAAAACCCAAGCGAACCACGATCAATACTTGAACCACAAGAAAACCCGCAACAAGAACCTCCTTTGTAGCTACTTAATAAACAATTAATGGCAAACAAAAACCTTTTGTTTCAATTGTTTAATGTTTTTTTTAATACAAGACACAAACAAAAGAATTAGTTTTAAACAAACTAAACTAGTACTTGTATACCCACGTGACTAAATAATAAGCAACCAATCACCAGTCACCCTTATCTTTATTGTTTTGAAAAACAACCAACCGCGTAGTATCACTTCGTCTTCTCCGCCTATTCAACCTGCAACTCACAAAAAGAAAATGTTCGAAACCCGAAACACTTTTTCTTCACGATCCTTCTCCGATCTAGCAACGATCTTCAATGACCACGACTAACCGTAAGCTCTGATACCACTTGTTGGAATCGACACCACCAACAACCCGAAGATCGACTTGCGGAAACCTAGATCACTATAAAGAAGACTCGCAGAGTTGCAACAAGCGGAACCCAGACGAACGACACACAAAGGTAACCAAACGACTTTATTGATTAACGATTGGTTTACATGAAAGAATAAAAGACTACGGTGTGATTTGAGCATCACCCCCTCACCTCCTTTTATAGGGTGAGGGGGTCGGTTACAAACAGGCCAAGCCCGCTCGACTCAAACACATCATTATTGGAAACAAAGCTTGCAAGGTAAATTTCCTAATCTAAAAACACTATTATTGGTAATAATGCTAACATAACTCACTGAAAATCATCAGCAATGTTAAACATCATACTAGCCACTATAAGAGACAAGGTGTTCAGGGACTTATGGGTGTACACTCCGTACCTCTTTACCCATTCACCGGTATGAACTGAACCTACAATTGAACTATATTTTCAACGGGGTCTTCTTTTCGTTATTACCTAGGACTTCCGAAAACCATAAGACGATCTTAGTTTTAACAAGGTAGTTTCACCCCCTTTTGATCATTTTCAATCTCTAGGGGGGGTTTGAATTTTTCTTTTTTACATTAAATACCCTTAACGCGTGTTGCCCTGATAACACCAGGACCAATGGCGTGAGCAAAATTCACTGGCGGTGTAGTAATGTCGGGCAACATCGTTGATGGCGTTACTGCACCTAGCGCTCTAAAATACTAGTTTTGCCACATTCCACATTAAAAGAAATAAAAGATTACTAGTTGAAAAACTAATTGATTGAAAAAAAGTTGCAAAAAAACGTAAAAACATATTGACTAACTGAAACTTGATAGAAGTAATAAGGCAAGTATAAGACTTTTTTTATTTACTGAGCTCAAATCGATTCTCAGTCGTACCAAACACAAAAACTATTTCTCAGCACATCATTCTACTACTCAAATTCCTTCTGAAGAAGGTGTTAAAAAGTTGTTGAACTCCTTGAGCAGATCTTGCTGGTCATTAAGAAGAGTCGCAACCTGAAAGATGATAGCAACCAAATTTACAAATTAAGAACCAAGAAGATAAATATGAAAAGAAACCACAAGAGCAGAACCATATCGCAAATTCGCAATAGTCCTAATAACAAACAAACCTCTTGTTGAATTTCCTTGATGGACTTCTTTTCTTTTCTATACTCGCACAAAGTTTTAAGAAAATGTTTATAAACGTGGTCTTGACCTTCATATCTCGTCTGCAAGCAAAAACCGTGTTAGATATAAATTTTCCAACACTTTTTACTTCAATTATGTTGCTATTACCTTAACTTTGTTTACGAAAAGAATGGCGTCGTCTAGGTATTCCGAAGGCTTCTTTTCATGATGTTTTTCATCCTCTTCTGAGAGAGTGATCTCAAGTTCTTTGGGCAGAAAGGGATTGAAGCCCAAAATTAGTTCCTCGTGCTCTTTGAACAATTCCTTCACCTTCGCTATGACATCTTCGGTGTTTATTCTAAGGAAATATTATATATAGTCAATATCGAGAACATGTTTTCACACAAAAACTGAAAGACGTAGTAACACCTTAACCAAACAAACCTTTGTGACTTGAAGTCTTTCATGATTTGAAGAAACTCGTCATATTTTTCCCTTTCGTTTAGAAATACATTTTTTACTTTCTCGACATATGTAAGGGCATCATTGGTTGTCAACCTCTTCGAGCTTCCTTCTTTCATCGTCTGGTTCCCAGAGCTTCATTGCAATACATAAAACAAAGTTAATAAACAAACGTAAATAACCACAAACAACTAGAATCATAAGCCTTAACCATATCTTAATACAAGAAGGCAAACAAGCATCCTTAATGATAATTACTTTTGTTCAATCTAGGCCATTTGTTACCTAAACGTGCGAAGGTGATTGTTACATATGGATTGACTAGTCCAAAGACTCGCCACTGCAAAGTAAAATAAGCCTTAACCATATCTTAGTACAACAAGGCAACAAGCATCCTTAACGATAATTACTTTTGTTCAGTCTAGGCCATTAAACATAGGAAGGTGACTGTTACATATGCATTGACTAGTCCGAAGACTTGCCACTACAAAGTATTAGTCTGTCTAAAACTAATTCACTTTGCTACTGACAAACACCTCTAGCGGTTGACAAAATTGAACCATAAGTCTTATTCATATCTCAGAATACCAAACAATCATCATTTTGTTTAGCTTTAAGCCATCAAACACACGATTTTTTTTTTTTTGATTTTTTTTTTGCAATACCTAGGTTTCCGACTCTACTTCACTCAGATCAGAGTTAAATAAATCTTCAACGAGACAGTGTAACTAACTAACTAACTAACCCTATGTACAATCTACAAACAGATACAATTCAATGTACCATGTCATACGACTATACGAGTTACCTTGCGAATATGTTTTTATTAATCATATAAACTAATTATCTATTAAATTATAACCTACATAGTGATAGAATTCAAACGTGCACAAGTTACACTGCTAGTCTTTTTTAAATTACAAAACTTATTCCTATAAAGTAATATTTGTAGATTTGTGTTATTGATACTAACATTACTATGCATAACTCGTTGAACTCTGTTAAAAAACGGCTAAATATAAATAAAAGAGAAGAAAATATAAAACTTTACAGCTGATCGCATGAGCTGTTGCCGTCGTTGTTGACTTGATGTTTCTCTTCAAGTGTCGACATTGTCATCCAAGAAAATCAAAGAGCTCGTAAAACTTAAAAAGAGTACATACGTTATATATATATATATAAAGTATAAACTGTCTAAAACTTGAAAGGTTTATCTTTTCTCAAGCCCAACATAACTATATTTCAAAAGGCCCAATGCAAATAATATCTTTTAGGATAAAGTTCGGTCCCTCGTTTCGCAAATTGTTACTTATATAGTCCTCGTAATGTAGGGGTGTAAACGAGCCGAGACAGTTCGTGAGTTACTCGAGAGCGACTTGTAAATTACTCGAAATCGACTCGATCTAAACGAGTCGAGCTCGAGTTCGAGCTACTCGAGTATATATTCGAGTCGAGTTCGATCTCCTATATACTCGGCTCGAGAAGCTCACGAGCCGTATTTTGTTACCCTTTTATATAAATAAATCGAGTCGAGTCGAGCTTGATATGCCGAGTATTTATAGAGTTCGAGCATGACGTTTGAAGATAATCGAGCTCGAGTCGAGTTTCGAGCTCGAGTTTTATGTGACGAGCCAAGCTCGAGCTTGAAATATAAAGCTTGGTCGAGCTCGAGTTTTTATATTCGAGTCGAGCTCGAGCTTGACAGTACTCGGCTCGACTCGACTCATTTACACCCTTATCGTAATGCCAGTTTGGGGTGTACGTTTGGTCCCAAACACTAACGGTCGTTATCTCGCTTCGTTAGTGATCTTTTAGTGATGGGTATTTTTGTAATTGCGCACAAATTCTTCGTTGCGTTATTGGTCCATGGTTCGAAATTTTCTCCAAGTTACGTCTGTACACCTGTTTTCACGACCATTCATTAAAAAATTTCACCATTCGCTCTTATTTTGACATATATACCCTTAAATCACTTTTAATCATGTCCATCCATGCAAGGGTATAAATATCAAAATACACTATTTTTTGGTGTCATCAGGTGGAAGCACCACTAAAGTAAGTGAACGAACACCAGACTAATCGAAGATCTTGATTCGACGTACGGTAATAATTTGAACCCGTTTTGATTAAAGTTTAGTTTTTTATTGGAAGAATGAACCTTATATGTTTTCGATTAGAATACATCATGGTGGCCGGTTTCACAAGTTTCGTGGAAGAAGATATGTCGATGGCAAGGTTGACATATTTGATATGCTCGATATCGATCTATTGTTGGTGATTGAGTTGAATATTGTTCTACAATTAGGTTATACATGTGAGTTATCGCCCATATATTATTTAAGGACCAATTAGGCAGGGGAAGACTCTGTGTACTAACTTTCTCTTCTTTCTTCTTCTTTGAAATCCCTTGCCACTTCCCTTCTTCGATTAGAATACATCATGGTGGCCGGTTTCACAAGTTTCGTGCAAGAAGATATGTCGATGGCAAGGTTGACATATTTGATATGCTCGAATGCGATCTATTGTTGGTGATTGAGTTGAATATTGTTCTACAATTACATGTGAGTTATAGCCCATATATTATTTAAGACCATTGAGTAGCCTAGACGACAGGTTGTATCGCTTTGGATGTGAGGATTTGTTGTCTCGCTACCCTTGTTAGAAGTTTTAACTTGATTGACGTGTTTATAGAGCATGGTTTTGCTGTTGTACAACGACACCGCCACTAAAGATGAGGGCAACTATACAAGAAATCACTGAGCCTAGAACCAGTGCAGTTGATTTATACATCTGATTAAATGTTATTGTTGACATGGCATGATTCTAGTACACCTGTTAAGGATTCTGTGTGTGAATCTATTACAGCTAGTTCATTAACCAGTTTTTTCGCCCAAACCCCTAATTGTGGGGGTGTTTGTTTCGGCTTATATGTGAGCTTATAAGCTTATTTGATTCGGCTTATATTTCATAAGGCCCCATTTAGTGGATTATTTTGTGACTTATGGGCTTATACAAGTTTACCATATCGTAATAGACTCATATAAGCCTACAAATCTCAAAATAACTGGAAAGCTGGGGATTGTGAAATATAAGCTGAAATCAACTAAGCTCATAAGCTACAAGCCGAAACAATATAATGACAATGATCTAAATCCATCAAATCCATAAGACGATATATAAAAGGAAGTAAACTAGTAAATCATATGATTCATCACTAGTTCAAACATAGAAAAGGAAGCACATGTTCATGGCTGTGAATAGCCGAAACTTCCAACCCTACTCATTTACCACAAAAAAGACCCAAAATCACATAATTCATCCAGCTTAACATTTCCCTACCTATCATGACATTTCACGGAATCTCGCAAGAGCTTTCTTTTGAATCAACGTCCGGTAGCTATCACCAGCTTGTACCTCAAGGCTCGGATCCAACTTCTTCGGTTGACTTCCAAGTCCTGCTCTCTTTTCTGTCGCTTGCGCCTGCACAGGCTCCACCATACCACTTCCATCCTTTCCCAACCCCTGTCCATACCAAATCCCCAAAGGAAAACACCAAACAACAAGCCCCCGATACAAAGTCAGAAACTATAACATTTGGATAAAATAATTCAGCATTATCTGCTCCACCTTTCCAGGATCGGATTACATAAACAAAGGTTTACGAATTTGATATCATCCATGGAACTTTCATATAGAGAGCAACTCAAGACTGATGGTCACTCTCATTACCTCGCAAGCTATCTGTTGCCCATGGACATTCTAAATTGTGTCCGCAACTATACGACTCCAGATAGAAATTCAGGCCTCTAATTTATGAATAGGTCGAATCAGGTAAGAAACAAGTCAAACAGGTTCTAGTGTCGCAAAGATTGTTTAAAGGCGTTTTATTTAGATATAATATTATCATCAGCATTTATTGTTTACAAACTTTATAAAGCTGGACAAAAGTACTCGTAGCAGCAAAAACTACCACTTTGCCACCAAACAACCAAGTCCACCCATTCGCCACCTCTATAAACAGCCTACATCTGCTAAAATTCGAATGGTATTGTATAAATCCTAAGGATATTGCACAGTTGAAGGATGACATGTTGCTAACAGCAAAAGGAGACAAGTGACCATAGGTTTGTTACAGGGGACAATGTTTCAATCGTCTGGGTCATTCACAGTTTCAAACATTTCCATTTTGGCATCTATGGTATGAGAGTTCATTGTCTATTTACTTGGACATGAACATGTATGTAATGTCATGTATGAGGTATTGAGGTTAGAGATGTAAAATAAAAAAGAGCTAAAGAATTACCAAGCCTTCTTGCCATCCCATGTTGCGGAGCATACGGTTGCCAACATTAGTCTCATCAAGAGCCTTCTCGGCTGTAATGACCTCAAAGCTCGGGGCACTGCTATTACTCTCTCCAGCTCCACGTCCTCCAACACCAGGAGGAAAAGGCATAGAATCCGCCCCACCCATTCTCAAGGCCGAATCTCGATCTTATAAGTTCAGAGATTATAAAAACAAGATTTCCACACAAGTCAATAGAGGCATAACAATAAGTTTTGTATTAAGCATGGCCCATAAAGAAGATCCATTTACATCTCCGTCATTTTTTATTTTGTTTTTACTTTCACAAAACGGAAATCACTATAAAACTAGTTCAGATGCTTACTTGGATCTCCAATCCCGAGATCAGAATCATCCCCAAAAGAAGATGAGCCATACAAACTCCTCCTTTCAGCAGCTCGATCTCGATAGGTAGTATGAGGCTGTTCTTTAACAGATGAAGCTGACTGTGCAGGCAGCTCAGAAAATCGTCTCTTACCGCTCACTGTAGATGCTGGTGATGTGTAAGAGCCTAAAGCCGATGCATCTGTCCTAAATGGCACTGCTGAGTTGCGTGCTTCAGTGGTCATTGATGAACCGATAGACACATTTGTAGATGGTGCCACATATGCAGTATCTGATTTCACCACTCCTCTACCGGATCCCCTTATTACGCCTCTTAAAGTCCCTCCAGATATGTTAGCTGCAGGCCTGGGGATATCCTGTGCATCTAGACTGTCAGGCTGAACAGGCGTGTTCACAGAACCTGCTGGAGCTGTATTGTCTTTCACTAATTTGCCCTTTGTTGACGATCCAGTAGGGTTTGATCTTTCTTCTGTTAGAGCAGATGAATTGCCATCAAGAGCCACCCGTGGTGCTTGACTTTCGTGACTCCTCTGCTTCCACATGGATAATACATTGCTCATTTTCTTCTTGTTAGCCAATATACTACTTTTGGAGGCGAGTTTTATTTCTTTCATCCTCTCTTTCTCCTTTTTCTCTGCAGCTAAGGCAGCTGCAGCAGCAGCCTGAACAGCATCCGGCAATGAAGTAGCCTTTTCACTTGATGTTATTGTAGCTGCTGGTGCAGATATAACTACTTTTCTACTGTTAGAACCATCGGGCGCCTTGGAGGGTTCGGTCTCTTTTCCAGATGTTTTATCATTTTGATCATTACAAGGGACATATTGCTGACTTTGGTGATCATAAGAATACCATATCCCATTGTTACCATCGTAGTACAGACCTGTAGATGAGTTGCACGTAAAACAAACGAAAACATGTAAGGACTTGGTTTTTTATAATATATGTGGCAGCGTCACTTCATGCAGAATACATGCTCATAATTTCTCACCTGTATTTCCATCATAGTAGAATCCAGAAGAAGCATCATAGTAATAGCCCGATGCTTCATCCCAAACAAAACCAGCTTGTGGGGCTGAAGCACCATTTGGATCCCCACTCTGGTCCTGATTGCCATTAGATTGTTTGTCATCTGGATTGTATTCTTTTGGCGCCCATCCAGCAGCATCATACTACAAGAATAGGAACAAATAATGTTTAGAATAATCCATTTTTCATGCTACATGCATCTGTAAACTATAACGGAATCAAGAAAATCAATATTGCATATCTGTGAAGAGCATCACCTGCTGAGAAAATGCTGCAGCCTCAATTGCTGCAGCGGCAAGGCTACTGGACTGCGAAGAGGATGCACCAGATCCTGGGCCAAGGATGCTTTTTGCATATGCTACTCGTAAAATTTGGCCATTTTTTTCCAGTGTGGTTCCATTTGTTGCTTCAAGGGCTTTGGTGGCATCTTCAACCTAAGATAATAAAAGATCGAGATTATTTACACAGTCAGGTATCACAGATGCTTCATGTACATAACTTTCTTGAAAGTTGAGGATAAGCATATTAGCTGATAGCTAACTGTATAAACTTACCGAATGGAAATGTACAAATGCAAATCCTCTCGAGACATGAGTAAATTTGTCTCTAACAAGACGAATATCCTGCAAATGCATTGATCATTATTAGTATTCACTACAGCTCTTAGAGTTATACAGTAATACTAAAAGCAATGACAATGGTGGTACTTAGGGCAACAAGAATTTGTACCTTAATTGGAGCATTCTTAGAAAACTCATAGCGAAGCATTTCCTCATCAGCATTTTCATCCAATCCTCTCACAACCAATACATGAGTGGGACCTGAAAGTTCAGCATGTTACAAACCCGCTTAATTGATGGCTAAGGCGTGCTAATTTGGACTCTGGACAGTGAAGAAACTAACCTGTCTCTCCTTTCTTACCAAATGAAGTAGGGTTTGACGATGACATGTCAGCCAGCGGAGCATCGTCTGTCCTAGGTTCATTACACTAATAAAAAACAGCCAGAAAAGGATGGATGGTATCAGTATCAACCATATCAAAATCTAATATCAAGATTAAGATATTTGAAGGTACAAACGAACACCTGAAAACAAGATGTCCTCCTTGCAAAATTGACGCAGCCACATATTACGCACATCCAATCAGAAGGTAGTGTAGTTCTGTGGTTCATATGACCAGACCTCGATGAACCATCTGAACCAAAAAAAGGTCCACCAGCACTCCCTGTTGGCTTACTGCTACAGCAAAAACAAAAATTGTTCTGAAACTTTCACAATAAATGCGCAGATACAAAATCTATAAACATATATTATCAGTTCAAAACACGATCAATCAAATGTACAAGCCACGCATGTGTTTACCTGTACTCAAAGAATAGCTTCCGGCCATCTACGACAACACCCTCCTCTCCAACTTTGTCCATCATCGAACGGGCAGATCCCTAATTCGCAATAATGGGTTCATTAATTTCATACATAACACTTATAACCAAAAATTTATAGAAATAAAATCCAAACTGAATACCGTGGAAGGAAAATCTATAAATGCGAATCCACGGGAAGTGCCAGAATTCCGCTCCTTTATGACACGAACATGGCGAAGAGGTCCCCATTCAGACTAATTATATGATGAACAACGGCAAACATTAGGCATGCACGATAAAATGATATGAAAAACTAAACAAATAGCTTGCATTGTAAATATATGGGTAAAGAGATTACAAGAATTTGATGCAGATCTTCTTCAGTTGTCGTTTGGGACAGACCCTTCACAACAACAGTAGCAGATGGAACCTACAAAAATGATAATGAAAAGTCATCCAACTAGATGTAAATATTTCAAATCATTTGCAGGAATGGCTTGATTTGGTTATGCTTTATGATATTATCTTTGGTTATGCTTTATGATTTTATCTCTAGGTAACATCGAAAATAAGCTTAAAATAAAACAGGTTTAATGGGTTGAACAGATTACACAGGTTTCAAGTCGGACGACTGTATTTTTAATATGATCATATTAAACAACCCAATCGTTCACAAGATACATTACTAGTTACTTTTGGCCAAAAAGTGTTTCCGTTCAAACCCAACCCATGTTGTCTCGTACCAACACCCTTTTTAACCTGTTACCCAAAAACACACCGATTTTGCAACTTCCGCATTCAGCTAAGCCCTTGGCACTTCACAAACAAGCCTAACAGCGCTTTGAAATGAGAAAAAGTTGTCAAATAATGCATACCGCTGAATAATACTCATGATGACGTTTTTCTTCGCGATCTCTTCTTCTATCTGTCCTATCATACCTATCGTCATCGTAACTGTCCTCCCGGTGACTTCGTCCACGGCTACGACTTCGAGGAGATCTAGACCTAACACGCTCATCATGTGCACGAGATCGAGACCGAGACCTAGAACGCTCGTGCCTTTTGTATGGACTTTGATCCCTTTCTCGACTCAAAGCTTTCCCCTCCCGTTCTCGATCACGGGATTCACGCCTTCGCCAACTACCCTCTCGTCGACCGCCTCTGTCATAATCAGAATCATAACTGCGTCTTCCATAATCATAATCTCTCTCACGGCTAACCTCCCTGCTCTGTGACATGCGAGGCCTATAGTCATAATCATCGTATGGATAATCATCACGGTCCCGTCCACTATATCTCTGAGACCTCTCATAACCATGATCATCATAGTAATCGCCGTCACGATATCTGCCAGCTTCACGACCCATATCCATTCCAGGATATGGATCAACATGCCGCCTTGAGTCTCTATCGAGAGGATATTCTTCCTCATAAGCCCGTCTTCTCGATTGAGGCCAGACTCCACCTGCTGCAGGTGGAGGAGGATAATTCTCCCTCTCCAATACATCCCGAGGGAAGGTGTTTCTCGGATAGATGTCATCTCTTGGAAAACGTTCATCTAAATATCTTCTATCATCATATGAATCACCCGCACTGCCAATTCAACACAAATGCAAAATAAAATCGTGATATAATCAACAGATATGCAATGCAAATTAATTTAAATAAGTCAGCAACAAATTATAAACAACTCACCGAAAATGAGGTTCGTGGACAGCACCATACCGTTCGGGGGCCTGTGGATTCAAGACAATAAGGTGTGTCAGCAAGTTATAAGGATGGAACTAGAACGGAAATCGATTCCATATCCTCACTGTCCCATGACTCTCTCTCATAGTGGTGGAATATATGAGAGTCACAAAAGCTGGTATATCATCCCATATATGTGATTAAAAAGGAAACCACAATTACGCTGTTATTTTCCCATCCATGCTGAGGACCATAGCGACCAGGATCCATTTGAAACACTCGTCAATGCTACCCCTGCAAACCTCTTGATGATCGCTTACTTTATAAAGCTTTTCCTGTAATGGATGCACAAACAGACAGTCATGCTAGTGAACTGATAAACAATCTTCATGATTCGGCCCCCCATTTTACTGTGCTCTTCACAGATCTATATCTTTCGGATATATCCATCTTCAATTTCTTAAGGTACATATATAAGGCTCTCGAAGAAGAAACGGGTAGAAAACAAAATCATCAAATTACGAACACATTTGGGGTGCGAAGAACGTATAGATCAATACAGCGACATAAATTAGTACATATAGCCTTCACTACAAGTATCATCGTATGCACAACAAAGCAGCGGAGATAAGGTTAATGGTAAGGAATATGTGGCCATGGAAGAGCGTATTCACAAACGACAGAACACTTGTTAAGGTGGTAGGCGTTAGCTATTCCCTCTGAAAAATAAATATATGGGACAATCTTTTTTGTTTCGCTGATCGTCTATAAATTCCTTATAATAAAACTGATTCTAGTGGAAACCCGAAAATTCAAAAACCTACCACAATGTGTCTTTACATACAAGATTTTATTATAATAAAAATAAGCAACTGTAGCTCATCTGTTTAAACGGCTCATTCAAACCTAGTTGTCGCAGCAAAATACTAACCACGGCCAACATCAAACTTAAGGTTATGTACTTCCACTTATCCAATTTACGACCTATCTAACTCAAAACAGAGCAACAAGAACAAAAAATCAATACTTATCAGTAATCACGTATCACCAATAACCAAGTTACAAATAAGTACTAATCTCTTTGAATACGACGTACAGCCTAATTATGAATCAAAACCCTAAAGTCCAATAGCTCCATAAAAGCTACAACTCCACTCAGCAATCAAATATTTCTTCTAAGTGGGTGTTTGTTTAAGCGTATATGTGTCTTATGAGCTTATTTGTTTTTCGGCTTATATTTGATATTTCAGACTTGTGGGCTTATTTACTTATATAAGCCCATAAAGGGGTGTTTTTTAAGCTTATCTTTACGAGCTTCTTTGTTTTTCAGTTTATATTTCATAAGACCCGTCTTATTTTCAGACTTATATGAGTTTATCGTATCATAATAAACTTATTGGTTGTTTGTTTCAGCTTATATGTGGGCTCATGAGCTTTTTTGATTTCACCTTATATTTCATAAACCTCAATTTTCGGGCTTATTTTGAGACTTGTGGGCTTATTTAAGGGGGTGTTTGGTTTGGCTTATATAATGTAAGCCTATTTCGGCTTATTTAACATAAGCCTTAATTTGGTGGCTTATTTGGAGACTTATGGGCATATATATGTTTATTATATCATGATAAACTTATATCAGTCCCTAAGTCCCTAAAATAAGCCACCAAATTAAGACTTATGTTAAATAAGCCGAAAATAAGCCATATTTGGGCTTATATTTCATAAACCCTAAATTTTGTGGCTTATTTGGAGACTTATGGGCTTATATGAGTTAATTATATCATAATAAACTCATATAAGACAATAAGTCTCCAAATAAGCCACAAAATTAGAGCTTATGTTATATAAGCCGTAATGAGCTTGCGTTATATAAGCCAAACCAAACAGCCCCTAAGTTTATTAAAATATGATAAACTTATATAAAAGCCCATAAGTTTGAAAATAAGCGAGGTTTATGGTGAAATCAAAAAAGCAATCTAATAAGTTGACATATAAGCCGAAACAAACAACCAAATAAGTTGCACAGATAAGCTTAAAAAATAAGGTGGGAAAAAAGGGGTTAAGATAAGACGAAACCAAATAAGCTACTAATATATTGAATTGAAATTATAAGACAAACAGAAAGCCTTACGATTAATCCGATGAACAGACGATGATGATGATTATAAATAAATAGATCTATCTATCGGTTCTCCTTTGTAAGACGATAATTGTGTTTTTTCTTGCTTATGAATAATAATCAAATCAAAGATGATTATTATAGGGCAATAAGCCAATAAGCTGTTTTTGTTTCTTTTATTATTTAGTTTTTTGGATTATTTATATAAGTTTCAGCGGTTACATTTACGCCCCTTGTCTTTCTTTTACTTGCCACACATTATTTTAAATTACATATGGTCCCTTCTAACCTTTTTCTATCACTAATACCCCCTTAATAATTTTCGTTCAGTATTTTTTTCAGCAGTTTTACTGTAAAACTTAATAATTACCTTCCCAACTACTTATCACTCTAGCTTGCTATACCAATACATTACATGTAAGTGGGAACACATAAGGTTTTTTTTAGGGGTTATTCATTCACGCTCGACTGATTGTTAACATAGTGTTCAGTAGTATCGTCTTTTTGATAGCGTTGTAACTATCTTCTGATTCATCACTATCTCATCAGCGATTTTGTGATAGGCGTTAGGCTTTGGATTCGTTCTTCCCTAGCGTTATTGTGATCAATTTCGTTCGTGGGGGTGTTGAATTCTTTCATTGTTCTTGTCGATACCACATCAACTAGTTTGTGATAAGCGTTAGGCTTCGGATCTTTTCTGCCCTAGCGTCTTTGTGATCAACTAGCTCGTGTGTTGTTGATATTAACGTGATTTTTCTGTAGTTTATTCTCTATTTGATTAGACGGCATAGTTAGGATTTGTAGGCAAAATGAGAGGCGCTCATACTCCCAAAAACCCTAACCCTAATCACCTTCACAATCTCACATCAACCATCTTTATAACCAATTTCCCCACATCGTTAGGATCGCAGGATCTTTGGAATCAGTGTAACAAACATGGAACGGTAGCCGATGTTTACATAGCTAAGAAACTTTCAAAGGTAGGTCGCAGATTTGCCTTTGTTAGATTCTTAAAGGTCAGAAACATTGAGTCTCTGATTAGTGATCTAAATACGATTTGGATTGGATCATACCACTTGTATGCAGCGACGACTAGGTTTGAAAAAAATCAAAATACTCCTGCAACCAAAAACCCTAATCCACCCCCTAAGTCTCAGCCCAGCAAACCCTTATCATCCACATCCAATTCAAACCCTAGCAAATCTTATGTTAATGTACTTAACGACAATGGCCCCATTAACAACATTGCATCGCAGCCTAAAAACATTCTCAAATCGGTTACCCTAGATGAAGCAGACCTTATTGATACATCAGGTATCCAGAAGTCAGTTCTTGCAAAGGTGAGAGATTTCAATCTCATTCCCAATATCAACATTGTCCTTAAAAAGGAGGGCTTTTTTAATTTTCAATGTAAGTATATCGGGGGTATGTGGATTTGGATCGATTTTGACACGATTGAGGCGTGCCAAAAGTTTCAATCCAACACTGAGATGTCATGGTACTTCACCCATCTAAGACAACTTCATCAATCTTTTGTTTTGGATGAGCGTGTGGTTTGGTTGGAAATAGGAGGTCTTCCTCTTAGAGCTTGGACTCCAAATGCTTTTAAAAAGATTGCTGCCAGTTGGGGTAACCCTCTTTTTGTGGACGAATACCCTAATGAAATTGTCTCTACAGGGAGAGTTTGCATCAAAACTATGGTTAAAGGATACATACAAGATTTTTGCAAAGTGGTTGTTCTTGGAAAATCATATAATGTGTATGTCAGAGAATTTGCTGGTTGGGCTCCCGATATTAAAAACATGGACTCTAATACGTGTTCTAATTCTGACATGGGCAATTCTGATAAGCATGAGGATAACGAGGAGCACTTTAAACATCTGAATATCGAAGAAGGAGAGATTCCTAATTCACATGAAAATGCAGGGGAATATTTTGTTAATAGTACTTTTGAGACTAATGATGATGCTAAGAATCAAGGTCTCAATGATAATCATGATTCCCCCCAGGAAGATGCACCAATACATAAGGATCAATCTCAGAGGGACGCTTTGAATGATGATTCCATATCAATTTCAAAACCTTCACGTTTTGAAGAAGGTAACAACAACAACAATAACAGTAAAACCTCTCCCAAAGAAGGTTTTCATCAAAGTTCCGAGCAACCTTCTCATTTCTCTTCTGCTCCTGTCAAATCTTCACGTAGTTATAAGTCCCATAATAAGTCCTCAGGTAAGCAAGGTTCTATGATTGAAGCATTTATCTCTCAAATAGAAATGGGAAAAGTCTTGGGTTATGACATGGAAGGTACAAAAAATGACCTCAAAAAATTCATCGATAGTATTGGTGTTAACCAAGGTCATTAATGAATATCATGTCATTCAATTCTTGTGGTTTAGGATCGAGTAAATGTAAAGCTATTGCTAAGATATGCAACAAGCATAAAGTTTCTTTTCTTGGCATTCAAGAAACACACTCTTCTAACGTGGATCTCTTTAAGGTTAAAAGTTTATGGGGTAATCATCTGTTCGATTTCGTTGTTCTTCCAGCCAATGGAAGATCGGGTGGTATTATATCTATCTGGGATCCGACTGCTTTTTCTAAGGTTAATGAGTTTCGCTTCGAGCATTTCCTTGTTATTGAGGGCATTTGGACTGTCTCTAATATCCAATGCTTCATGATAAATGTCTACGCTCCTCAAGATGTAGTCAAAAAAGAAAGGCTTTGGAACGAAATAAGTGATTTTATGTCTACTAATATTGGCCATCATTTAGTGTTTGGTGATTTCAATGTGGTTAGATTCGCCACTGAAAGACTTGGCATTGTCTTTAATCAAGCCTCTGCTAGTGTGTTTAACCAATTCATCTGTGATACTCATCTGTGGGACATTCCTCTAGGAGGGCATTTATTTACGCGGTTAAATAAGCATGGGGATAAACTCAGTAAACTTGATCGTTTTCTTGCATCGATTCTTTTGCTCCTCTCCTGCAGAAGTACTCGGGACATGTTTTAAAATATCATATTTCAGACCATAGGCCTATTTTACTCTCTCCAGTGTTTGCTGACTTTGGCCCTATTCCCTTCAAATTTTATAACTCTTGGCTTACGGATACGAATTTGCACTCTATTATTTCAGATTTTTGGGGGAACTTTGAACACTCGAATGGCTCCAATCCTATCATTTTGTTTAAAAACAAGATGAAGGCACTGAATATTTTGATTAAAGAATGGGCCTTGAAGAAAAAAGTCGATCAGAATCATGAAAAAGATGATTTCTCATCCAAGATTCAAGAGTTTGATGCTAATATTGTCTCCAGGTACACTGATCTGTCGGTGGATTCTCAACGGGCCGACTGGGATTGACAGTCTCCGTAGTATTGAATTAAAGGAACATATGGACCTTTCGTAAAAAGCTAAAATTAAATGGTGTATCGAGGCTGATGAAAATTCCAAATTTTTTCATGCCATGATTAATCAGAAACGCCGTTATTTGTCCATTCAAGGAATCAAGCAAGAAGGTCAGTGGGTTGACGATCCTACAGGTATCAAGGATGCTTTTCAATCATATTTTGAGCATAAATTCAAAAAGGTCGAGGTTGTTAAAATTGTCAATAGGAGTCCTTCATATAAAATGATCAGTGATGAGCAAAATATTTCTCGTATCTCTCTTGTTTTTGAAGATGAGGTCAAGAGTGCCATATGGGATTGTGGCTCTCAAAAATCCCCTGGCCCAGATGGATTCTCTTTTGCTTTCTACAAAGATTTCTGGGACGTGATCAAATCTGATGTTATGAAGTTTGTTCATCATTTCTTTAATACAGGAAGTCTCCCGAGAGGTTGCAATACTTCTTTCATCACTCTTATTCCTAAAACTGCTAGTCTATTGGTGGTTACCGATTACCGTCCTATAAGTCTTATTGAGGCCCAATACAAAATCCTAGTTAAAGTGTTAGCTAACCGGCTTTCTAGGGTCATTGATTCCATTATTAGCCAAGAACAGTCGGAGTTTATCCAACATAGACAGATACTTGATGGTCCCCTGATGGTTAGCGAAGTGATTCAATGGTGCAAAAGAAAAAAGTCTAACTCTTGGTTTTCAAGATAGATTTTGAGAAGGCTTTTGATACGATCTCATGGGACTTTCTTTTCCAGGTTATGCACTTTATTGGTTTTAGTGATACTTGGATTAATTGGATTCAGGGGTGTTTATACTCAGCTACTACTTCTATTCTTGTTAATGGTAGTCCCACCAATAAGATCACTTTACATCGCGGTCTTCGGCAGGGAGATCCGTTGTCTCCTTTTCTATTCATTATAGCTATGGAAGGGCTTCATGTTGCTTTGGAAGATGCTATGACAGCAGGCCTATATAAAGGTTTCAACATTAACACAGTAAATCTTTCTCATTTATTTTTTGCATACGATGCTCTTATCATTGGGGAGTGGTCCAGAACTAACATTACAAGTTTGGTAACAATCCTTGAATGTTTTCATAAAGTGTCAGGCCTAAAAATTAATTTCCAGAAGTCCAAAATTTTAGGAGTTGGGGTTCCTCTAGATGAAGTCAGCAATATGGCTACTCTTGCTGGATGTCAAGTGCTGGATTCTCCTTTCACATATTTAGGGCTTCCTATCGATTGCAACATGGCTCGTTTAAAGAACTGGGATTCGATTAAAGATAAGTTTTCCAAACGCCTTTCTAAGTGGAAAGCTTCTCTTCTCTCTATTGGTGGTCGGGCTACCCTCATCTCATCGGTTGTGGGTGCTCTTGGTACATATTATTTTTTCCTTTTCCCCATGCCTGTTACAATTAATAAGACTTTGGAGGCTTTAAGGTCTAATTTCTTTTGGGGAAGTGGAAATTACAATAAGATTCATTGGATCTCTTGGAACCTAGTTCTTTCTACAAAAGACAAGGGTGGTTTAGGCATTGGTAGCCTTTACGCTTTGAATCATGCTCTTATTTTTAAATGGCGTTGGAGATTCATTAAAAATCCTCAAGCTCTTTGGACTCGGCTCATTACTGCTATACACGGGAATCACGATGTTTCTTTTTCTTTCTTTGGCCATATCAAGACTAAAGGTGTTTGGAGTAGAATTGTTGGATCCATAAATCATATGCACGAGAAAGGTTATATTCCTCAATCCTGCATTCAGAGGCGTATTAATAATGGGGCTACTACTCGCTTTTGGCATGATATTTGGTATGGTACATATCCTCTCAAACAACAATACCAAGACTTTTTCGTTTAGCTCTGGCTAAAGATTGTATGGTCCGGGACTGTTGGAATGGTCAATGACATCTCGAGTGGTCCCGCAATATTTCGGGTACCAATGCGAACATGCTAGCAACCCTGCTTCATAATCTTTCCGATATCTCTTTCAATGAGTCAGAAGACCTATGGGTTTGGGATTCAGGTACGTCTCATTTTACTGTTAAAGATGCTCGCTGTAAGATTGATGATGCTCTCCTTCCAGATGCAGATTTTGTTACTAGATGGAATCGTTTCCTTCCAAAAAAAGTTAACATATTTATTTGGAGAAATCTACATGATCGACTTCCCTCGAGTTGGAATCTTAGCAGGAGAGGTATTGAAGTCTCTTCCATTCTCTGTCCGACGTGTAATAATGGAGCTGACACTTCTTATCATACCTTGTGTGTTTGCTCGCTTGCTACACAGGTTTGGGATCGTATCTTTAAATGGTTGGATATTCAAACTCCTATTGTTTCTAATTTACGAGGGCTTTATACTTGGGTAGAAGATCTTCACATTTCATCAAAACATAAGGATACTATCGAAGTTATATGTGGCGTCGTTCTCTGGAGTTTATGGAATTTTCGCAATGAGATGATATTTGATTCATCTGCTCCTAAGCGTAACATTTTATTTGATAAAATTGTTGAATTTTCTTTTCGTTGGTATTCATCTAGGAACAAATTGTCTTCCATTTCTTGGAGCAATTGGATTCAAAACCCTTTAGTGGTTTATTCCTTGTAATTTTTCTAGCTTCTTGCTAGTTTTAATATAATTTTGCAGTTAAAAAAAAACATAGTGTTCAGTAACCATTTTGATGGAATGTTATTCAGATAAAGCACTTTCATAAAATTGTTTGAACATTCTCAAAAAGTTAGAAACTTGTATATCATCTTTGTTTTTCAATTTATCCTTCCTCAACCTTGAAGGGTATGGTAAAGTGGGTTTTTGGGTAGAAGGTTGAGGAGAGGGTTTTGGAGGACTCTACTCAGGCACAACCTCAGGTAGGGGTGAGCACAAACCACACCGCAAACCGCAAACACCGCAAAAAACCGCACCACAATAACCGCACCACAACAAAAACCGATGGATCGGTTTTGAGAAAAAAGAAAATCCGCAAATGCGGTGCAGTTGCGGTTTTACCCTTAAAACCGCACCACCAAATCCGCACCACATGGTAATTATATAATACCAAAAAACGGCATATCGATTATTTAACGTGTGTTATAGGAGTTTTAGTGCATAATATCATTAATATTTAAAATAATTTGTGTGTTTTGATTAAATATATGTATTATTATAACCGAGAATACGTACATCGTGAATCAAAAACTGCAAAAATCCGCATTAAGTATATAAATCATAAGCGGTGGTGCGGTGCGGTTAACATCCGCAAAACCCACAAAAACCGCAAAAATCCGCAAAACCGAAACCGCAAACCGCAATTGCGGATGCGGTTTCATTTTTGCCAAAATCCGCACCGCACCGCACCATGCTCACCCCTAACCTCAGGTGCAATCTCACAAAGTATAGGGTCACTCAAAGGTGGTATGTCACAAAAGAGTGGCAGTGGGTTTTTTGTTTCGCATTTTGTAAATGTCTTTTCCATAAGCTCAAGCCTTCTAATAGCTACAATATTTCCCCAAAGCTTTTATATTTAGCTCAAGCTTTTTTATAAGCTTTTAAAAACATGTGTGTCAAACGAAGCTTGATCTAAAAGTTAACACATGTTTAATGTTTAAAAAGTTTGACCTTCCATTATCCCTATAAACTTCCCCCGAACACAACCATAAGCTCATAAACCCGTATTCATAAGTTTAAGATGACTTTTGTGTCGGCTACATAGCTATTTTATGATTTATTTGGTTTTGCGCTTATGTTTCATTCATAACATACTTATATAAAAGAGCTAGGTGAGCTAAAGACGAATAATGTGTTATTCGTCTGCCACCCCATCGACATCTCATCTTACTACTTTCAGTAACACGTGATAACTAAAACCCTCCTAACCTTTTTCTACCACTAATACCCCCTAATAATTTTCTTTCCGTATTTTTATCAGCAGTTTTACTATAAAAGTGTTTTGTGTTTTGTGTTTTTTTGTTCCGTATTTTGAACAGTAAAACTTTATAATTTTTGTTCCGTATTTTTTTTCAGCAGTTTTACTCATTTTATTGACACTAATTGTTTTTGCAAAATAACATGTTTGCAATTGTTCACTTCACTCTTTTACCTTCCCAGCTACTTGCCACTCTAGTTTGCTATACCAATACATTACATGCAAGTGGGAATACATAAGGTTTTTTCAGGGGTTATTCATTCACTCTCGACTGATTGTTAACATAGTGTTCAGTAACCATTTTGATGGAATGTTGTTCAGATAAAGCACTTTCATAAAATTGTTTAAACATTCTCAAAAAGTTAGAAACTTATATATCATCTTTGTTTTTCAATTTCTCCTTCCTCAACCTTGAAGGGTATGGTAAAGTGGGTTTTTGGGTAGAAGGTTGAGGAGAGGGTTTTGGAGGACTCTGCTCAGGCACAAACTCAGGTGTAGTCTCATAAAGTATAGGGTCACTCAAAGGTGGTATGTCACAAGGAGTGGCAGTGGGTTTTTTGTTCCGCATTTTGTAAATGTCTTTTCCATAAGCTCAAGCCTTCTAAAAGCTACAATATTTCCCCAAAGCTTTTATATTTAGCTCAAGCTTTTTTATAAGCTTTTAAAAACTTGTGTGTCAAACGAAGCTTGATCTAAAAGTTAACATATGTTTAATGTTTAAAAAGTTTGACCTTCCATTATCCCTATAAACTTCCCCCGAACACAACCATAAGCTCATAAACCCGTATTCATAAGTTTAAGATGACTTTTGTGTCGGCTACATAGCTAGTTTATGATTTATTTGGTTTTGGGCTTATGTTTCATTCATAACATACTTATATAAAAGAGCTAGGTGAGCTAAAGACGAATAATGTGTTATTCGTCTGCCACCCCATCGACATCTCATCCTACTACTTTCAGTAACACGTGATAACTAAAACCCTCGTTCCCAAAAAAATACTGATAGGTGTGTAAACACCCATCCTTTTACCACTTAATTCTGGCTAAAACAAGACCAAAACACGTATTTAATATCATTTATTTGGAATTATGCGTGGTTTTTGTGTTTATTGTGTTTTCAGAGCTAACCGGATGAATATTAAAGAAAACATGGGATTGCACGGGATTTATCAAGGAAAAAGACTCAAGATAAAGTCTATTGTCCAAGAGATGCAAAAGATTTGAAGTCACTGGGCCTATTCGAAGATTTATCGAAGAAAAGGACTAAAGACGGAAGATTTTCATAAGTCGAAGAAACTCGAGTCTATTTAACGAAGAAATTAAAAGACGAGTTGGATTTAATCAACGACAAATCCCGAATCAGAATCGAAAACGTCAACTTTTCTGAAAAGACGAGAAGACAAGAAGAAAGGGAGAAAGCCCACTCACCAACCAACCACTAGGAGTATAAATAGATACTCCCTTCACACAATTAGGGAGTTAGCTTCATTTTTCTTTTTCTCAGTCCTTTGTTCGTTCCATCACCAACACCATTAGGGTGTTTGGTGATTTTCATCTTTTTCTTTTAATCTTGTAATCCTTAATCATTAACCTTGTTACTTTTACATTAATCAATCTATTCCATCTTTTCATTCATCTTGATCTTCATCATTTTCTAGTGCAAGTTCTTAAGTTTTTTCTTTTATTTTATTTTGATTCAAGTTTGATTTTAAAAAGTTGTTGATTTAGTATTTTTATTGGTGGGATTTGTTTCTTATGGTATGTTAATGATTATTGGTTAGTTTGGTAAAACCTTTTTGCGTATTTAGTTTGATTTTGATTAAGAAACGAGTTCCCTGTTCTGCTGTACTGTTACTGTTCTTCATCCCAGGATCTTTTCGAATAGACAATTTTGTGTTTCCCTTATTCGGAATATTGGATATTCCGAATAGGGGTGTTTCCATTTCTTTTACTCGGAATATTTTATATATTCCGAATAGCCATAATTTTCCGCATAGTACTTTATTTTTTCTTCTTTATTCGGAATATCACAGATATTCCGAATAGGCATTATATTCCGAATAAGAGTGATTTTTCCGCATAAGCATGTTTTCCGCATAAGAGTTCATCTTTCCGAATAGCTTGACTTTCCGCATAGCTTCTTATTTTCCGAATAGGGCATGTTTTCCGCATAGAGCAGATTTTTCCGCATAGCATTACTTTCCGAATAGCCTTAATCTTCCGCATAGACCATCTTTCCGCATAAGGATTATTTTCAGCATAGGGCATTTTTCAGTAAGAGTATTTTTCTGCTTTATCATTTAATTGTTTTTATCTACTGTTTCCGGCTTTAATCTTTATTTGCTTCATTTATTTAGAGTAGAAAACCAAATCCACTTTTTGTCACCAAGAACAAATCATTCCACTTTTAACTGAGATCAATTCGAGAGGATTCCGAGAATAACGAACTTTTTCACCACACCAAAAAGCATGTATCAAATGGCGCCGCTGCCGGCTCTTCTCGTTAAGATCAAAAGTTTTTTGTGAGAACTTGGATTTTGGGATCCGTTCCCCGTGAACGTTACTTTTTCATAAAAATATTCAAAAACACTAAAAAATATAAAATTTTCAAAAATCCTAAAAATTAAAAAACAATAAAAACCAAAAATATTTTTGCTTTGTTTTTCTTTGTTCGTTCTTTTGCAGGTGTATGCGCACTCGATCCACGTCTTATCAAGAGCCCGAGCCTCTCGATAACATAGACATGGCTGGTGTACAAAACAACAATAACATACCACCTCCGAACAACAATAATAACAACAACAACCCACCTTTCAACAACATGAACAATAACAACAACAATGAGCCCCTTCCGGATAATCGCCCGATGATTGAACTGCTGCAAGCTCATGTCGATGGCAACACGGATCCAATTGTCATCCCTCCAATTGCTGCCAACAATTTCGAGCTCAAGTCAGGCTTTATCCAGATGGTCTCCGCTCAGCCATTCTTGGGACGAACCATTGATGACCCACACGACCATATCAAGAGATTTCTACAACTCACCAACACGGTCAAGTTCAATGGAGTTCCACAGGAGGTTATAAGGTTACAACTTTTTCCCTTTTCTTTAGAGGGACAAGCCCGGCATTGGCTTGCTAAAGAACCGCCACAGAGTATTCTCTCGTGGACGGATTTGGAAACAAAGTTTATCAACTACTTTTTTCCACCCTCTCGTACTACCGCTTTGCGGAATGAGATTATAAACTTTGAACAAAAGTACGATGAGTCGTTCAGTGAATCTTGGGATCGTTTTAAAGATCTTTTAAGAAAATGCCCACAACATGGTTTTACCAAAGTACATCAAATCAATACTTTTTACAATGGTTTAAGCATGAGTGACCAAGATTCACTGAACAGTGCCTCGGGGGGTAATTTATTGGCTAAGACTTCCAATGCTGCTTGGGACATCATTGAGAACAAATCTCGTGTGCAAACCAAGAGTGTTCGGACCAATGTTGCTAGTGCTAGCACTAATGACAGCGACAAGCGATTAGACAAAATCACTACGCTTCTTGAATCGCTTGTCACCCACACCGTCAGCAACAACAACAGCAACAACGCCAAAAATGCTCAAGTAAATGCTGTCAGCCAACCTTGTGAGATATGCGGTGGTCCTCACTCTTACACAACTTGTACCGCCACCCAAGATTACCCTGCTGAGAATGTGAATGCGGCATATGGCACCTACCAACAACCTGCTTATCAAGCTAGACCTCAAGGTGACCGTAACTTGCTTAGCTATCGCAGCAACAACTATCTTTCACCACCTGGTTTCCCTCCTACCAACCCAAACCAACAACAAAACCTTAATCGCCCTCCTCAACAACAACAACAAACCTCGACAACCATACATACCACCTCACAAGCAGCAACAACCGCCTCAACGTAACAATCAAGTCTACCAACAACCTGCTTACCAACCACCTGCATACAATGCTCCTCCCAACCAACCCACCGCTCTTCACCAAGAAGTGGAAACTTATATGAGGACTAATGATGCGATAGTGGGAAATCTTCAGAGAGAGATGCTCAACTTGAAGGCAGACTTGGTCAAGCAAGGAAATGATTTGAGAGCCGATATGAGAAATACGTTGGATAGCCAAACTAATGATCTAAGGAACATGATGGCTAGTTTCTTCCAAAGTAGTCAACCCTCTTCTTCGGGTACTCTTCCGAGTAACACCGTTGCGAACCCAAGAGGGGAGATGAAAGCAATCACCACTCGAAGTGGCAAAGGTACCAAGGAACCCGAGCTTCCTATACCTCCACCGGTGATTGTGACTAAGGAGAACGAGTCACCTGCTCCTATTCCTCCTCCTTCTCCTTCCCCAATTTCTCCACCTCTCCCTTCTACCCCTCCTCCACCCGTGGTTGTGAGTGATCCTATTCCTTTAAAGCCTTCCTCTTCTTCCAATATACCTTATCCTTCAAGGTTGAGGAAAGAGCAGCAAAAGAGCAAGGATGATATTCAGGTTTCGAATTTCCTAAAAATGTTCAAAAAACTGAATTTCAATATCTCCTTCGCTGAGGCTCTCGCTCACATGCCCAAGTATGCCAAAATGTTTAAAGATCTTCTGAGCGACAAGGAAAAGCTCCTCGATATTGCCAACACCCAACTTAATGAGAACTGCTCTGCAGTGCTCTTAAGGAAATTACCAACCAAGCTTGGTGATCCGGGTCGTTTTCTTATCCCTTGCAATTTCCCGGGAGTAGAGAAATGCATGGCCCTAGCCGATCTAGGTGCCAGTATTAATCTCATGCCTCTAAGTGTTTGGAAGCAATTATCTCTCCCAGAGCTAGTCCCCACCAAAATGACTTTGGAATTAGCTAACCGTACGGTTGCTTATCCAGTGGGGATAGCCGAAGACGTCATTGTAGGAGTCGACAAATTCACCTTTCCTGCCGATTTTGTTGTCGTCGACTACGAGATGGACCCCCGTGTGCCACTCATTGTTGGTCGTCCATTCTTGAGGACCGGTCGCACTCTCATTGATGTTGAAGCCGGTGAGCTTATCATGAGAGTGGGTGACGATAAAGTAGTCTTCAATATGGGAAAGCTTTCTAAACAGCCTTATTCTTACGAGAGTGTTAATTGTATTGACGTTCTTGATGAGGCTTGTGAAGAACACTTCAAGGATGCTTGTAAAAACATTCCTACCTCTTTTCCCAATGTTGAGACCGTTTCCTCTATCGACTCATCACTATCTCTATTTGGAGAAAGTGATTTCCTTTGGAAAGATTTGGAAGCCACCTTGGAAGATGTGAAGCAAGACAATGACGATTCTACTGCCAATTGGGATGACGATCTAAGTTTCATTGCAAACCTCCTCAGATAAGACAACCCTTCCCCTCCATCTCCCACTGTTATTGCTATCGAGACTCCGACTTTGAATACGCCTCCCGTCGACAATCCTCCGGATTTGGAACTTAAGGAGTTGCCACCCCATCTTGAGTATGTATTCCTCGAAGAAGAAAAGAAGTCGCCAGTCATCATTGCTAAGGATTTGAAGGATGAAGAGAAAGCCCGACTTGTCGCTGTGTTGAAGGATCATAAGAAGGTTATCGCTTTGAAGATTTCGGATATTCGTGGAATTGATCCTCACTTCTGCACACACAAAATTCTCATGGAGGACGACTTTAAGCCCACAATTCAAAGCCAACGAAGGGTGAATCCAAAAATCCATGAAGTCATCAAAACAGAGGTTCTCAAACTTCTTGATGCGGGTATGATTTACCCTATTTCGGATTCACCATGGGTTAGTCCAATCCATTGTGTGCCCAAGAAGGGCGGAATAACCGTTGTTCCCAACGAACACAACGAGTTAATTCCCACTCGTCTCGTTACTGGGTGGAGAGTTTGTATAGACTACCGCAAACTCAATGATGCCACGAGAAAGGATCATTTCCCTCTACCTTTTATGGACCAAATGCTTGAACGATTAGCCGGTAATGAATATTACTGCTTTCTTGATGGTTTCTCGGGTTATTTCCAAATACCCATCGATCCCCAAGATCAAGAGAAGACTACATTCACTTGTCCCTATGGCACTTTCGCTTACAAAAGAATGCCTTTTGGCTTATGTAATGCGCCCGGGACTTTCCAAAGGTGTATGTTAGCTATCTTTCATGACATGGTTGAACAAACCATGGAAGTCTTCATGGATGATTTCTCGGTCTTCGGGGATTCCTTCTCTTCTTGCCTTGCCAATTTGGAACGTATGCTCAAGCGGTGCGAAGACACTCGCCTTGTTCTAAATTGGGAAAAATGCCATTTCATGGTAAAAGAAGGCGTCGTGCTTGGACATAAGATCTCGAAAGCCGGTCTTGAAGTTGACCGTGCTAAAGTCGATGTTATCGCAAAGTTGCCTCCACCTTCAACTGTGAAGGGTGTGAGAAGTTTCCTAGGTCATGCGGGCTTTTATCGTCGATTCATCAAAGATTTTTCTCAAATCGCTCGCCCGATGACCCACCTCTTGGAAAAAGATACTCCTTTTATCTTTTCCAAAGAGTGCCTTGCAGCCTTCAACTTGCTTAAGGATAAGCTAACTAAGGCACCCGTCTTAGTTACCCCTAATTGGGAGCTTCCCTTTGAGTTGATGTGCGATGCTAGTGATTTTGCTATTGAAGCGGTTCTTGGACAAAGAGTGAACAAACACTTCCAACTGATCTATTACGCTAGCAAGACAATGACGGGGGCACAATTGCATTATACGACAACCGAAAAAGAGCTTTTAGCTGTTGTCTATGCTTTTGAAAAATTCCGCCCCTATCTTGTCCTTTCCACCACCATCGTGTATACCGATCATTCCGCGCTGAAGTACTTGTTGACAAAGCAAGATTCCAAACCAAGACTTCTTCGCTGGGTTTTGCTGCTCCAGGAATTTAAAATAGAAATTCGCGATAAAAAAGGAGCAGAAAACTTAGCCGCGGATCATCTCAGCAGACTTGAGGATCCATACCAAGGGGATCATCCGACCAAAGAAATCAATGATTCTTTTCCCTTGGAGACCTTAATGTCTATAAACTCGAAGCCGAATGAAACCCCGTGGTTTGCGGACTTTGCAAACTACTTGGCGGGTGGAATTCTCAAGGAAGGGTTGACGTCTCAACAAAAGAAGAAGTTTTTCACCGACATTAAGACTTACTTTTGGGACGACCCTTACCTATTCAAACAATGTGCCGACCTGATTATCCGTCGATGTGTTGATGGACCGGCAACGTCTGAAATCCTTGATGCTTGCCACAAAGGACCCACCGGTGGTCACTTTGGTCCCAACTACACCGCCAAGAAAGTGTTTGATTCGGGATTTTATTGGCCCTCCATATATCGTGACGCTCACGATATGGTTAAAAGATGTGATGTTTGCCAAAAGCAAGGCAAAATCACACATAAAGACGAGATGCCTCAGAATTTCATACAGGAATGTAAAATTTTTGATGTTTGGGGTATCGACTTTATGGGGCCATTCCCATCTTCTAAAGGAAACAAATACATCCTTGTAGCCGTTGACTACGTTTCAAAGTGGGTTGAAGCCAAAGCTTTACCTACTAATGACGCAAGGGTGGTTTGTAACTTTTTGAAAGCTTTATTCGCTAGATTCGGTGTGCCTCGCGCCATTATTAGTGATCGTGGGACTCATTTCTGCAATGACCAATTTGCTAGAGTCATGGCTAAGTACGGTGTAAATCATCGTCTTTCCACAGCCTACCACCCACAAACTAATGGCCAGGCTGAAATATCCAACCGAGGACTGAAGCGAATTCTGGAAAGAACCGTGGGAGAGCATCGTGCCGCATGGGCTGATAAACTCGATGATGCTTTGTGGGCTTTTCGTACTGCTTACAAGACCCCGATCGGTTGTACGCCTTATCGTCTTGTGTACGGGAAAGCGTGCCACCTCCCCATTGAGTTGGAGCACAAGGCTTATTGGGCCTTGAAGTGGGCTAATTTTGATATAAACAAAGCCGGTGACCTACGCAAGATCCAACTCAATGAGCTGAATGAACTTCGGAATGAGGCTTATGAAAATTCTTTGATCTATAAGGAACGAACTAAGCTCATTCACGACTCCAAGATCAAAAACCGAGAGTTCCATGTTGGAGACAAAGTCTTACTTTTTAACTCTCGGTTGAAAATCTTTTCGGGCAATCTCAAATCTCGTTGGTCCGGCCCATTCACCATCGCCCAAATTTTTCCATATGGTACTCTCGAGCTCGCTCAACCTAATGGACCTAATTTTAAGGTGAATGGCCAACGAGTGAAGTTGTACTTTGGTGAGGACACCTCTCAGGAGGTGATTCCATCCCTCACCACGTTCCCCATGAACTGACTTTGGGTCGAGTCAGGCTCGTGACTCAGTTATAAAAAAACAAGCGCTCCTCGGGAGGCAGCCCGAGTATCTATCCCTTTAACCCCCTAAGTGTAGGGGAGGACCTATTTTGGTCATTTGTGTTTGTGTGGTGATGTGATTACAGGAATAAATGCAATCTTGGAAATCTTTGAAGAACCGTTCTCCCGTGTTATCCGAAATCCGGTTCTATCTCTCAACTATCGTGATTCAATTTTCTTCATACTTACATTTGAAATTGATCACTTTAGTCGTCTCTTCCTTAACTCGAGTTAACCAACGTGCACAATGTCATAAGTGTAGGGGAGACTTTTCCCACATGCTTAAACATTGAGGACAATGTTTATCTTAAGTGTAGGGGAGACTTCTATCGAAGTTTTAAGTGGACTTTTCCATGAAAATGCCTTCATTTAACCGGAAAATCCTATTTTTCAACATTTTTCAAATTTTTTATTAACTTTGGCCATTTAGTCGTAATTTTTAAATTTTTATCGTTGCTTTCATATGTATATATCCCGCAATAAAGTCAAAATATTAATAAATTGGTGTAGCTAGTTTAGATATCTTTGACATATTAGGCCCGTTGCGTTTATTTTGACTCAACCCGAATAGACTTATCCAAGTTTATTCTAGCTAGTATCCTTAACCATGTAAACCCCAATTGGTTTATTAGGCTAAGTGTCCACGAGTCTCATTACTTGAGATTTTAAATTGTGGAGGACGAGAAATGATAGAGTCAATTATAAGTCGGTATTCTTGCGCAAGCTCACTTGGTGTAATTATTTGCCTATTCTCCCATCACTTGCTAATAATTTATCTGCAATAAGTAAGGTCTTACGATTTGAAAAGTTACTTAGCTTCTAGCCCAAGATCGTTTAAAAGTTGCTCGGTAATGATAAGAGTTCATAGCCAAGGCATAACTTATGAAGCGGGGCGCGAAGATTGGCGAGTCCGAAAAGGCCCTAACAAGGCATGAGGATTCAATTTTATTGCTGAAGATCCAAAGTGATGTGAAAAGCATTATTCCTAAAGTCTATATGAAGGATCAAGACTCACGACGAAAAGCAATCAACTCCCATAAAGATCATGGAGAAGTCTATCCGAAAAGACCCTAACAAGGTATGAGGATAAATAGATCCAAGTCCGAAAAGGAGGCGGATCGTTGTATCTCAAAATCCCAATTAGAGATTGAAGAAATAATCATGAAGTCGTGGTCAACAAAGTTGGAGTACCCCTCAAAAGTCTCCAAGTGAAGAAACTCTATTATGATGAGAAGACCATTATCTCAAGAACGTCTCTCGAAGATATGAAGTATGAAGTACATGCCAAATATCGGCCCGAGAAAGGTCTCAAATCGCGAACCGAGTTATGCCAAGATATGAACTTTTTGATATCCCGAGAAGCAGTTTTAAGAGATTTTGTCCTTTAGCTAACTATTGATCAAATCGTCCTACTTTGCTTTCAGCCTTAATAAACTATCGAAATAAGTCCAAAAATGCATCTTCATGATCATTCTAAGACAAAAATAAAATATAAGAGATACAACTAGGAATAAGGGAGTTTAAGCATTTAATTAAGCCATGTGTGTAAGTGTTTGAGTTACTAACTTATAATAACAATGATCTCGTTTTTAAGCTTAGTTTGGGGAACGTGAAACTTGAGGGTGATAAATCTTCGCAACACCAAAGCCCTAATGTAAGTCCTTGATTTCTTTACAAGTTATTTCCATCCTTTTGTTTATTTTAAAGTTTGAATTTCTCTTAGCATTTTAATTTTTGTTTAGTAGAATTTGAATAAGGCCAAGGTTGATTGATTATGAGAAAAATGTAAAATTGCTTTATCACTAAGCATTGCATGAGGGCATTGCAATGGTTAAGTGTAGGGGATTTGATAGGTGTGTAAACACCCATCCTTTTACCACTTAATTCTGGCTAAAACAAGACCAAAACACGTATTAATATCATTTGTTTGGAATTATGCGTGGTTTTTGTGTTTATTGTGTTTTCAGAGCTAACCGGATGAATATTAAAGAAAACATGGGATTGCACGGGATTTATCAAGGAAAAAGACTCAAGATAAAGTCTATTGTCCAAGAGATGCAAAAGATTTGAAGTCACTGGGCCTATTCGAAGATTTATCGAAGAAAAGGACTAAAGACGGAAGATTTTCATAAGTCGAAGAAACTCGAGTCTATTTAACGAAGAAATTAAAAGACGAGTTGGATTTAATCGACGACAAATCCCGAATCAGAATCGAAAACGTCAACTTTTCTGAAAAGACGAGAAGACAAGAAGAAAGGGAGAAAGCCCACTCACCAACCAACCACTAGGAGTATAAATAGATACTCCTTTCACACAATTAGGGAGTTAGCTTCATTTTTCTTTTTCTCAGTCCTTTGTTCGTTCCATCACCAACACCATTAGGGTGTTTGGTGATTTTCATCTTTTTCTTTTAATCTTGTAATCCTTAATCATTAACCTTGTTACTTTTACATTAATCAATCTATTCCATCTTTTCATTCATCTTGATCTTCATCATTTTCTAGTGCAAGTTCTTAAGTTTTTTCTTTTATTTTATTTTGATTCAAGTTTGATTTTAAAAAGTTGTTGATTTAGTATTTTTATTGGTGGGATTTGTTTCTTATGGTATGTTAATGATTATTGGTTAGTTTGGTAAAACCTTTTTGCGTATTTAGTTTGATTTTGATTAAGAAACGAGTTCCCTGTTCTGTTGTACTATTACTGTTCTTCATCCCAGGATCTTTCCGAATAGACAATTTTGTGTTTCCCTTATTCGGAATATTGGATATTCCGAATAGGGGTGTTTCCATTTCTTTTACTCGGAATATTTTATATATTCCGAATAGCCATAATTTTCCGCATAGTACTTTATTTTTTCTTCTTTATTCGGAATATCACAGATATTCCGAATAGGCATTATATTCCGAATAAGAGTGATTTTTCCGCATAAGCATGTTTTCCGCATAAGAGTTCATCTTTCCGAATAGCTTGACTTTCCGCATAGCTTCTTATTTTCCGAATAGGGCATGTTTTCCGCATAGAGCAGATTTTTCCGCATAGCATTACTTTCCGAATAGCCTTAATCTTCCGCATAGACCATCTTTCCGCATAAGGATTATTTTCAGCATAGGGCATTTTTCAGTAAGAGTATTTTTCTGCTTTATCATTTAATTGTTTTTATCTACTGTTTCCGGCTTTAATCTTTATTTGCTTCATTTATTTATAGTAGAAAACCAAATCCACTTTTTGTCACCAAGAACAAATCATTCCACTTTTAACTGAGATCAATTCGAGAGGATTCCGAGAATAACGAACTTTTTCACCACACCAAAAAGCATGTATCAAATACCAATAACAAGTTATGAATCCTAAGACCCCCCCCCCCCCCAAACTAAAATACCCCATTCATTAAAAAAGGCATATGTACCAATAACGTGTGAATTGCACGATGGGAGGTGACCTATGAGGGAATTATTGGTATCGAGTATTGTTAATAACGCGTGAATGGTTTGGATCATCGGGATCTTAACACCGGATCTAATTGTAAATATTATATTAACATCTAGACCGCGATCTTAATATCTTTAGTTCAAATGGTTAGTTCAACTAGTCAATAAAAACCGTTTGAAAACAAAACACATGAGACCAGTAAAAACAAACGGCTGAATCAGGCCAACCTCGAATCATTTGTTGATCCCAAAGTCAGATCTTAAACCTTAATAGCTTGTTTAAGGGTTGTGATAGAGAGAAAGAATTCAATCTAACACTAGAGAAACTTTGCAAAGCAAAGTAACTAAACAAGATGCGGAATATAATGTTTAGCACAAGAACAAATATGATTCAAACGTTGAACTTTAATATATCAAAGATATACGAATACCCAAAATGGTATTAGGGTTTACAAAACCTTAAAGTAATATAATGAAAGACAAAATGAGAAAGACACACTTTGCATGCTTACCTAGTGAGTCCTTTTATAGGCACAAGGACTCACGTACAAGATCACTACTAACAAACTATGGAAAGTATTAAGGAATAATAACTGAAACGCGTAAAAATCTATTCCATGTTTATCTTTGACAGCAGGGCCTTTGACTTCAGCAGGGGAACCAATCCCCCTGCCTTTGTTATTTAGCAGGGGGAACTTACTCTAGCAGGGGTACGAATAGTCAACTAGCAGGGGAAACAAATAAGCATAGATTTATTCCCAACAATCCTCCCCTAAACTTGTGCTTTCCCCTAAAGACAAGTTTCTGAATAAATGCTAGTTGATGAGGATGCTTACAAACTCTCTGGCCAAATCTGACTATGAACCATTCTTACCAGATCATAAGCAACAGGCTTCTTAGCATCTACAATTAGGTTAGCCTGTGCCAGTTTCTTCAAGGTGTCCTGAGAGAAGGGATAATACCTATGATTGAGCAAGTACACACTCACACCTTCCATCACCACCTCATAGACCCCAGAATTAGTAAATAGCTTCCAATACAACAAATCTCCTTTGTTTACTGCATCAAATATGGGATCAAATAACTCATGCTCATACATCCTATGCATGCACTCCCAGATTACCCAATCCTTCTCCACACCATCCATGGTAGGAGGTTTTGCAGCAAACGTTTTCTTCAATATTTTCCACAGATCTTCTAAGTCTTCACTATCTAAAATTTGAAACATGACATCTAGACTTAGAAAGGTCTGTGCTGTATTGTCAGCTCTTGTAAGCTTCCACCAAGTCCTCCCTTTGTGTTCATAAACATCATACTCTATAATAGCAAACTTCTTTCCAAGCTCACTAGGTGAGATGTCATCATTTTCTTGCAGAATCAGCTGTTTATCAATCTCATCATTTGAAGGCTTTTGAGACTCTTTAGTAACTATGCCTACTTTCTCCATTCTCTTGAGTCTCTTTGCTGCTCTTTGTACATTAAGTACGGACGTCTCAAGTATTTCTGGAAAACTTTCACCTGCTTGATGCGATGCCCCTGCTTGGGACGATGCACCTGCTTGTGTAGTCTCTCCAGCTTTTCTTTTCTTTGATTCTCTAGCTTTCTGTAGCACTTCACTTTGTCTCCTAAGATACTCAGCTTCCTCAGGAGTGTTGATAGTCATCCAATCCTCCACATCATACAACTTTAGAACTGGTCTGACTGCTCTCTTTATGGCATCAAAACTCATATCTCTGAAGTCACCATCCTTCCACTTTCTATGTCTCTTAAGCAGAACTTTGTAGTGATCAAGTTGCCTTTTCTCTGAAGTTCGATACTTCTCACTCTGAATTTGCATTGCCCTTCTTTCCAGATATTCAGTTTGATATTTGTAAACAAGGCAAGTCAACTCATACCTGTCTTCCAAAGGAGCATTTTTCAACTCCTTCTCCCATTGGTCAAGAAACTCTCCAACATGAGGTACCCTGTCATCCAGTTCTCTATGCATAATCTCAACCTGCTTTAGCATATCTTTGGGCCTCATCTTCTCCATTCTCTGGTCCTGCATATCTATCTCCTCTTGTTGTAGCCTGAGAGCTACTTGTGCATCATGTGCTTCTTGGGCCTTTTGCTGTTCAGGAGTCAGATGCTTGTATTTTATCTTGGGCTGTTGCACCATGATTCCTTTTCCTTTGTCTTTTGGATTCACTGCTGGTGCTGGCTTTGCTTTAGATGCAGGTTCTTTGATTGTTATCCCCTTCTGAGCTGGTTGCTTTCTGTTCTTCCTAACAAATGTTTGAGTAATGTTCTTAGCAGGGGATAAACTTACAGCAGTGGCTTCAGCAATGGCAGGGGAAACTTTTGAAGCAGGGGCTTCTTCTTGATTGCCCATGGTGAGTAATGTTTGAGCAATATCTTTGGTTGCACTCCCCTTGTCACTTCCCTTATCAGCACTTTCTCTCTCCATCCCTTTCTTAGCACTTGTTGTCTTTCCATGCTCCCCACCAGGGTATGAATAATACTCAGTAGATCCTTCTGTGTGTGGAATTTCCTCCCCTTTGAAAGCATCCTCATCTGTGGAAAGAATCAGTCTGGGCTTTCTCCTCCCCTCAAGAGTAGCAAGTCTGGTTTCCAGTTGAGAGATAACCAGACCTTGCTTTTTGACATCTTGTACTAGTTGTGCATTCTGCCTTTTCAGACTCATGCACATTTTCGTCAATTCCAGATTTGTCAAAGGTATCATACTGCTCTCAATCCTAGAAGGGAATTTCTCCCCTTGTTGGATATCATGGAGTGGGGGAGAGGACTTATTGATGGTGTCACTATCTTGCTCACCCCTTGAGGATGAGATAGTAGTGGCAGCCAAACCCCCAGGTTGCTCCAAACTCTTGGAGACTCTCCTTTCTGCTGCTTGTGAAGATTCACCAGGCAAGGGAGACCTGGCAAACCTGGATTTTGAACGCCTTTCTTGTTGTGGATCAACAGGTGGTAGGTTCTTGGCAGGGGAATCAGCAGGTTGATTTATGGCTGTTTGATTTTTGGCTTCTTCCCGTCTGATTTGGTCCATCATTAATGGAATGTTTCTGCCAGAAAACAAAGGTGATGGTGCAAGTAATGTGGTGAAGAGTTTGGTGGTGTGTTGGGTTGCTGAAAAATAGTTTCTGTGTGTAATGGGACCATGATCACTCATATTCAGCAAAATTTCTATAAACCTTGGATACATACAAAACTTTGAGGTGCTTGAAACATTTTTAACCATGCCTTTAAAAATCATTTGAGAAAAACAATACTTCTTTCCTGTTGCAAAGCAAATCAGGGCAGAAGCTATCTCACTACCAACCTCATTAAAAGCAGTGGTTTTTGGTGACAAACATTGCATAATAGTATGAATCAAATATTTCCAATGAGGGGCAAACTGGCCTTTAGCAAACTTACATTTTTTATTTTCAGAAAGTTTGTACCCCAATTTATCAAGACCTTCAAAAATTTCAGCCTCAGAAAAGTTGGTTATTCCATCCTCATCATCAAGGAGAAGATTCTCCCTGATGGAGGCAAGTGTGATTACCTTGGAATGACCATCAACTGTGCTTTGAATTATGACCTCTCCATTCACTGTTTTGGTCATGGCTTTAGACCAGAACTGTTGAATGTGTGAGGTATAAATGCGAGGATTGATGAGAAGGGCCACTCTGAAGTACGAAGACTTTAGAAAGGCCACAACATCAGCAAACTCGGCTGGTTCATCATGAAGCAAAGCAATTTGGTTATGATTAGGAGCAATTTTAAGGGTCATGATGAATTTTGAAAATAGTTTGGAGGTTTATAGAGATGAGAGGTAAGTGGGATTAAGTCGAGAGAGAAATATGGACCTGCTGGTAAAGGGAATTAAGTTTATATAGGCGAATTGAAGAGCTGTGATTGGACCAAAATTTTCAAATTGCAAAAATATCAAGGATAAATCTTGATAAAAAATTAATATATTTGAAATAGAAGGAAAAGATTACCAATCAGCGAAGAAAGCGCCTTAAATATCTTTTAAAAATAATAAAATATTCCCTAACCAAAATTTAAGCAAGCAGGCCCAACGGCTATGAACAGGGTAACGGTATTGTCGGTCAACGGTCAAACAGGGGAATGTTGTGAAAGCAGGGGAATAAAAGATAAAAGCAGGGGAAACTTTCCTAGGGGTATTGAACTAGTCATGGAGGGACTAATGCTAACTAGCTCTGCTCTAATGCACACACTTGTATACACAAGATAGATACATAGAAACTCAAGAGTCCTCTATTCAACAATGGTCCCAATACAAAAAGTTAATACATAAGTCCCCCTACACCAGGTTATCCCAAGAAATCATGCATACCCCAGTCACCATCCCAACCTTGTCCCTTACCTATGGTCAGTCAGTCTTGGCAATGTGTGCCACAGGTTTGAATTTGAACAGCAAGCTGTTTTAATAGAGAAATGTAAGCACACACTACAGTGCCTCAAGGTTTCAGAGTTCTGACAAGCTTTGCAGCAAGTCATAATTAACCTGAACCCTCACTCACCAGTGGATATGATCTAAGATCATATATGAGCATCGTAAGGATACCCTGAGTCCTAAAGGTGTGACCTAACCTCCCCTGAAACATAGAGTATATACCTGATCCACCAACGAGAATAGTATGCACCATATGAACCTCTGCATTGTTAGTCTAAAACCACATAGAACCACTTTTGTAAAAAGAACACACCTAGCTTAAGAGAAAAATCCTCTTGGTAGGGGAATGAACCCCAAGCAGGGGAATCAGTGTTAAAAAGCAGTGGAATGAAAGAAATGGACAAATGGGCTAACAATTATACAACAATAGCAGTGAAGTAACCCTTATTATACATGACAAAATAGACATCAGATTTTAAGGAGTAACCATTCCAATACCTGCAACCAGATACTGAAACCTTCCTACATCAAAAGCTTTTGTTAAAAGATCAGAAACATTAAGTTCTGTATTAATTTTCTCAGGGACAATCAGTCCTTTTTCAAAACAATCTCTGATAAAGTGATGTCTAATTTCAATGTGTTTGGTTTTGCTATGAAAAACAAGGTTCTTTATAATGCAAATAGTGCTGTTGTTGTCAATGAATATCTTGGTTTTAAGAAAGTTATACCCATAATCAAGCAATTGATTTTGCACCCAAAGAACTTGACCACAGCATGCAGCAGCTGCTACATACTCAGCTTCAGTTGTGGATGTTGCCATGATAGTCTGCTTCTTACATTGCCAAGATATAAGCCTGCTCCCCAAAAATTGGCATCCCCCTGTTGTAGACTTCCTATCATTGTTGTCACCAGCATAATCACTATCTGAATAGGCTATCAGCTCAAATGGTGACTCCTTTGGATACCATAGTCCTAAGGTAGGATGACATTTTAGATACCTAAAAATCCTTTTCACAGCAAATAAGTGACACTCTGTTGGTGACACCTGGTATCTTACACATAAGCAGACTGCAAACATGATGTCAGGTCTTGAAGCAGTGAGATACATAAGAGACCCAATCATAGACCTGTAATTCCTGACATCTATAGGCTTTCCAGGACCATCCTTGCCCCATGGATGATCCTTGTCCATGGGAGTGGACACCTTATTCCCATCAGACATGCCAAACTTCTTTACAATCTCAGCCACATATTTGTCTTGTGAGATAAAGATCCCATCTTTCCGCTGCTGAACTTGTAACCCCAAAAAGAAGTTTAGTTCTCCCATGGCACTCATTTGGAATTTATCCTGCATCAATTTGGCAAACTCTTTGCTAAGCATGGAGTTAGTTGATCCAAAAATGATGTCATCCACATAGACTTGTACTAGCAGAAGGTCACCCTTTTGTTTCTTGGTAAACAGGGTCTGATCAATCTTTCCCCTGCTGAATCCATTGTCTAGGAGATACTTAGAGAGAGTACCATACCAGGCTCTGGGAGCTTGGTGAAGGCCATACATGGCCTTTTTCACTTTGTATACTTTGTCAGGATGTTCTGGATCTTCAAACCCTGGAGGTTGCATGACATAGACTTCTTCATCAATGGTTCCATATAGGAAGGCACTTTTCACATCCATCTGGAAAACAGTGAAGTCCATGAATGAGGCATAAGCAAGAAATAATCTAATTGCTTCAATCATGGCTACTGGAGCAAACACCTCTTCATAATCAATCCCTTCTTCCTGAGTATACCCTTGTGCCACTAATCTTGCTTTGTTTCTGACAACTATTCCCCTTTCATCCTTTTTGTTCCTGAGTACCCACTTGGTCCCAATAGGCCTTGCCTATTTGGGACAATCAACCAGAATCCAAACCTCTTGTATGTCAAATTGTAAGAGCTCCTCTTGCATGGCTTCAACCCAGCGTGGGTCATTTAAAGCCTGAAAAATCTTCTTTGGCTCTTCTTGTGACAAAAATGCAGTAAACAGACAACATTGCATGTTGTCATGATTGAACTTCATGGTGATATTAGCAATGAAGCTGTGCTCCTTTGCTGTATACCTTGTATGTCTGGGGGCTTCAGGATTGCCAATGATCTGAGAAATAGGATGATCCTTATTGATTCTATAGGTAGGCTGCATGATGACTTCTGTTTCATCTTCTTCCAAATCAGAATTGATGGGGCTATTTTGATTAGGAAAGAAGTCCTCAAAGGAACTCCCAAATGAGACAACATGACCTAGAGATGGGTGCTGGTGAGCAGAATGAAGCTCTGAATAGCTAGGACCTCCACTCCTTATGATTCTGCTTCCACTGCTGGATATGATAGGACCATCATTTATGGGTGTAAATGATGAAATGAGTGGGGATTCTCTTTCTGCATCAGTAGTCTCATTAGCATCATGATCCTTTGTGAAAGAGGAATCAATTCCTCTAGCAGGGGAATCTTGGATTCCACTGCTTTCAGCCATTCCACTGCCTTCAGCCATAGCAGGGGATGAGATTGGCTGTTCTTTTCCTAGAGCAGAATTGTCTTCTTGATCATCAGCTTCACTAGGAAACAATGAGGGTACATTCATGTACCTCAGAGGTGACTTCTCTGCACCAGTTGTTTCTTGAGTACCTGAAATGTTAGAGTTCTGCAAGACAACAGGTACATAATTCATGGACTTGGAAAGTACATCTATATCAAAGAACCAGTCAGGACCTGTTTGAACATCTTCAGGTTTGTCTTCAAGAAAGTTCACATGAAGATTTTCTGTGATTTTGCTTATCTTCTTGTTGAAGACCCTATATTCCTTGCTGTTTAATGAATAACCCACAAAGTATCCATCATCACCCTTTTCACTAAACTTACCTAGATTGTCAATGGTGTTCAAGATTATAACATGACACCCAAAAGGTCTGAAAAAGTCAATTAAGGGAGGTCTTCCATTAAACAGCTGATAAGGGGTCTTGTTGTGTGCCTTAACAACCAAGGCCCTGTTCTGTACATAACAAGCAGTGGATACAGCTTCAGCCCAAAAGATAACTGGAAGTTTGGAATCAGACAGCATAGTTCTTGCAGCTTCAATGAGTGTCCTATTCCTTCTTTCTGCCACTCCATTCTATTGAGGTGTTCTAGCAATGCTGAATTGCCTCTTGATGCCTTTGTTTATGCAGAAAGAATCCAGTTTCTGATTTCTGAACTCACCACCATTGTCTGATCTCATGGTAACTACTTTCATGCTTTTTGACAGTTCAATTTGATTGATGAACCCAATGAGTACATCAGCTGTGTCACTCTTTTCAAATAGAAAGAATGTCCATGTAAACCTTGAAAAATCATCAGTAATTACTAAGCAGTACCATTTCTTCATTATACTTTCCACAGAAGTAGGACCAAAAAGATCCATATGTAGTAGTTCCAATGGCTTGGTGGTGGATATACTTGTTTTTGTCTTGCAAGATGCTCTGTGTTGCTTCCCTTTCATACATGCTGCACAAGTATGTTCAGTGGCAAAAGACTTGGAAGGAAGACCATGAACCAGATTATGCTTTACTAATTTGTTCATGTTCTTGAAATTAAGATGACCAAGCCTTCTATGCCATTTCTTACATTCATCTGCTGAAGCTTTGGCAATGAAACATGTTTCATTGTCTTGGAGAGATATGTCCTTGAGATCAATTGTGTACATGTTCTTCTGTCTTGGTGTTCTGAGAACAATTGGAGTGTCTTTTGGCAAGACAAACTCCTTTCCTAATACCAAGCATTCAGTGTCAGTGAACAAGACAAAATTCTTGTTATCAGTCATATGTGACACACTGAAGAGATTATACTTGAGTTCTTTCACCAAGTACACATTGTCAAAAGTCATCCCATTTGTGACAATAGTTCCTTTTCCTGTTATAGTTCCATGCCCATCTCCAAAAGAAACACCATCATTGTCATGCAGGGGCACAAAGTTAGATAAGTAAGCTTTTTGTCCAGTCATACTTCTTGAGCATCCACTATCCCAATATGCTCTATCATCCTTTGTCTTCTTTGTCACCTGCAAAAGGAAAAACAAATTAGTTTTTCTTGGGGACCCAAGCCATTACAGACTTGGATCTACCTCGTGTATCAATGTAGGATAGCTTATCAAAAACTAGAGATACACCATTAGATTGAGTACCCCTTTTGGGTGCCCAAACCCAACGAGCTGAGGCTTTCACAGCTTTTCCCCATCTTCCCATGTTCCTAGAATGTACAACTTTTCTAGCAGGGGATACCCCAGTTTTAGCAGGGGAATCCTTATGCTTAGCAGAGGGAACCCACCTTTTGTTTTGGCCTCTATTCATGTGTTGGTAAGGTCTAGAGCCAGATCTATATGCAGTATAAGGTGTTGGGGTGGTCACAGAAGTTTTGGGCTTTGGGTGAACATCATTCTTCTTCCTAAGGGCAGGAACAACATATTTATCAGTCACCCTATTTCTCAAGGCAGGGGCAACATACTTGGCAGGGGAAAAGGATTTTGCCCCTGCATTTAGAAGAATGGTTTTAGGTTGCATATCCTTTAAGGGATTTGCAGCTACCATCTCCATTGGTGCCTTACACTCTTGATAAGTGTGTTCAAAACTGCCACATGTGAAGCAGGGCTTGGTATTAATCACAAAGTCTTCTCCTAATTGATGAGACTTTTGGTCATTCCAATTTCTTTGATTACCTCTGACATTCCTATACACACCAGCATATTTAATGGTAGGCTTAGGAAACTGTGGCCTAGCCTTAGATTTAGGAGAGATACTTTTAGAACTAGGATTGCTGCCAGAAATTCCTTCTTTTGAAAATTGAACTGGGTGTCAATTTGCTTTAAACCAACCTGTTCCTTTTTAACATCCCTAATGACACTAGTTTTAACTAGAGACTCTTTTGTATCAAGATTATTAGGTATATAAGCACTCAAGTCAAACTCAATGTCATCCTGTTTTTCAAAACAAGGGAGACCAGTCCAGGACAAGTCTTTTCTAGGAGAGGGAGCATGGATGTTAGCAGGGGGTGGTGGTATGGTAGCATTCATATTCTTAATTCCAAACCCTGTTTTGTCCTTAGGAGATTGACCAATTTCAAATGCCTTGGTTAAATCTTTTGAAGCTTTTCCAAATTTTTCAACAGTTTCCTCATCTATCTTTTGATTAGCTTTGAAAATTTCAAGTTCAGCAGTTAAAACATTTATAGATTGGTTATTCTCCTTGGCATCTCTTTCTAGAATCACAATGTGATCCCTATAATCACTTTATCTTTGCCTATACTCTCTTATGGTGGACTCTAGTTGTTCTAAAGCACGTTTGTAGTTATCAAGATCATTATCACAATTGATATAGTCAGCTTTTACCTTTCTGATTTGATCATTCAAAGATTCAGTATTTTTCCTACAAGCTTTAGTGCAGTATGAGTCATCATATACCTCATTGTCAGAACTGGAACTTGACATAGCCATAAGTGCAAAATCATCTTCCTTTTTCTCAGCAATCAAGGCTTGATTTCTTTCCACATTCTTTGTCATAGCACTCCAGTCCCATCCATTTGCTCCATCTATCCCCTGCATGGCTACCATGGCTTTAGCACCAGAATCATCATCTCTTGTCTCCTTTCTGTAGCTATTTCCAGACTTAGGTTCTCTGCATTCCCTGGCAAAATGACCCTTCTTGCCACAATTGTAGCATTCAACTTTTGTTTTATCAAACCCAGCCACATCAGAGGGATTAATTGTTATCTTCTTCCCATACTTCTTGTGAAACCTGTTGGCTCTCATGCTGAGCAAAGCCATATTCCACTTGATATCCAATTCTTCTAGCGCTTGCTTACTGATTTGATTTAGATCGTCATGTAACACTGTAGATCCTTGTGGTCCTTGAGATGCTATAAAAGCACATGCAGTATCAAGGCTGAATGTAGCTGGTCTTTCTTCATCATAGGAAGGTCCAGACCTGGTAGCAGGGGAATAGGTAGCAGGGGCTACTTCTATTCCACTGTTCTTGGAGATTCTACTGCTTTGTGATATGAATGCCATGTTAGCAGGGGAATCGGTGATTCGACTTGAGTTGGTGGGGATTGTTCCTTTTGACTTCATTTCATTGACAATAGGTTAAAAAACCTTTAAGTTATTATAGATGTCATCAATGTCTTTTTCATCCAAATCATCCTTATTCTGCCAAATTGCCTTATAGACAAACCATTCTTTCTGGAGACTGTTAAGAAACCTGGTGTTCACCTGCTCTTTTGATACCTCAATATCAAAGAATTCCAAGTGGGCCACCATGTCTTGAAGCCTATTGTAAATAGCTCCAATTGATTCATCACCAATTGCTTTGAAAAAAGCAAAATCATTCAGCATTTGATTTTTCTTCTTCTTCTTTGTGGCTTCATTTCCTCCAAAGGTTTTGCCTATGGCTTCCCATAGATCCTTAGCTGTTTTGTATTTCCTGAATCTGAGTTGATGTCTATCTGGTAGGGCCAACAGCAATGAGCTGTGAGCCCTGACATCATGCCTTCTAGCCAGTATTTCCTTATCACATAGAGCAGCAGATTTCTTCTTGTCCTTACCTTTGGAACTTTCACCTTCATCCTTGCCCTCTTCAACTGCCACCATTTTGTTGAATTGATCACCAAACTCTATGATCTCCCAGCGAACATAGTGTTTCATTTTCAGGTATTGTTGGATTCTGAATTCCCATAATTCAAAGTTTTCAGGATCCAACATGGGTAACTTGAGGTTATTGTGGTTGTTGCTGTTTGTGGATGAATCTGAAGACATGTTTGCTATGAGGATTTTGTTCTTGATTTAGACAAAGTTTCTCAACAAGCTCTGATACCACTTGTTGATCCCAAAGTCAGATCTTAAACCTTAATAGCTTGTTTAAGGGTTGTGATAGAGAGAAAGAATTCAATCTAACACTAGAGAAACTTTGCAAAGCAAAGTAACTAAACAAGATGCGGAATATAATGTTTAGCACAAGAACAAATATGATTCAAACGTTGAACTTTAATATATCAAAGATATACGAATACCCAAAATGGTATTAGGGTTTACAAAACCTTAAAGTAATATAATGAAAGACAAAATGAGAAAGACACACTTTGCATGCTTACCTAGTGAGTCCTTTTATAGGCACAAGGACTCACGTACAAGATCACTACTAACAAACTATGGAAAGTATTAAGGAATAATAACTGAAACGCGTAAAAATCTATTCCATGTTTATCTTTGACAGCAGGGCCTTTGACTTCAGCAGGGGAACCAATCCCCCTGCCTTTGTTATTTAGCAGGGGGAACTTACTCTAGCAGGGGTACGAATAGTCAACTAGCAGGGGAAACAAATATGCATAGATTTATTCTCAACATCATTTTCGTGCTTTTTTCCTCGTCTAATCAGTTCATCGTTATTATTTTGTTTATGTTTGCGCTTTCATTACACAGTATCCACAGCTGCAACTACAACGGGCTTGCTTTCGTCAATAACCCGCGAATAACTTGGTCATCGAATAAGCTATAAGCCTACAGTAGTGTTTGATAAGGACTTAAGACATCCACTATGGTAGTTTAAGAAAAGGTTTATAAAATAATGAATATCTTACTATCTTACTACTTTATAAAAGATTTAAGACTTTTTCTATATTTAGAAGTTTTAAACTTTTCAGCCCCAAACATTTCTATATTAAGTAAAAAACTGCTAATCATACCAATTAACATTAGTTGACCAATTAAGTTAAAAAAATCTTGTAACAATCGAATCAAATATTAATATCAGTTAAGAAAAAGTGTTAACAATCCTGGAAATGTTAATACATACGTTTTTTTCCAAAAAAGTTAAAACATTCCTATTTAAAATGAAAAAAGCTTCCTACAATCTCCACCCCTACACAACCGCCTCCTCACTCTCCAAAACTGATATGCACAAAAATAGGGCTAAATATCAGGAAATCATGTCTTAGGTATTGCAAAATGCGAATATCTTTCTTCTTTTCCAATTAATGTTTTGATATCATTTCTTGTTTTTCTTTTTTCAAAAAACGGGTAAAAGGGTTCTTCCTCTTCAATAATATCTTGAACTATCATTTTTGTCAATTATTCTCATACGAATCAGAGCACTTCCGATGATTGAGAAAGATGATGGGTTTGACTTTTTTGTGTGTTTGGGGATGAAAATATCACTTGATCTTTTGTTTTTCCTTAAATATAACACTTTGGGTATTTGGGCTTAAAAAGCTTTGGGTAACTACTTATCGGGCTTTAATATCTATTGTATGATACAGCAGGTTTGGCAAATTTAAATTTCTTACTTTAGTAAATGAAACATTATAAAATGTATGTGTAGTTTTCATTTATAAGATATATATGTTTGATATATAAAACTTTTATAATATTTATTTTAAAATACATAACTTCAAATAAATACATTACAAATAAGATACATATAAATAGTTTCATAATTTTCTTTACATAAAATTACTTTTTATTATATGGTGACATTTCTTTTTAAAAATGTTACTTATTTTTTATATGAAATAGTCTATATTGGTATTCCTTATACTTATTATTATTAAAAGTTGTCATTCATTCGTAGAGTTATTGTTCAATAAATGTAAGACTTGTATAATATTGGTTTGCCGCAAAAATTTTCACCGGGGACCCGCCGTCGCATTGCGCGGGTACTCGGCTAGTATGTCTAAGAGTTTGTAAACCATACTGGAGATAAGTTTATAAATAGGTTTATAATGAATAAGTTTATAATATTAGACCTCTTCAAAATTTAATGCATGTGTAAATAATGAGAATTTATAAACTTAAAGAGGTCTATACATAATGCAAGAAGGTTTATGAAACCAAAAACCTTATAAATTAATAATTTATTAATTTTTATACCTTTTAAAAGGTCCAACAATTATGGATGCTCTTATAGAGTCTTAATTGAAAAATAAGTATATTAATTGAGGTATCAGTAGCTTGTTTATTTTGTGCTTAAAATTAATAAGTAACTTTCAAGTAAAAGTCAAGAGAAAGAGGGCTTACATATTAAGTCATGACTTATTATCAATATTTACATGTTTACCTTCCAACTTTTTCATATATTTAACCTAAAAAGACATAATAGTATTTTTCTTTAATTAAGACACTTAATTCAGCACACAAAACAAATAGTTATATACTCGTTTACTAACGAACAATTTAATTTTACATAACTTAGATTATGTTTAATAAAAATACCTGTAAGCTGTTAACTGTAAGCTGTTAATTATAAAGTTGTTAACATTAGCTATAAGGTGCATTGTTTTTCAATAAAAATGTTTGGTAAATTAGCTGTTAAATGTAAAATTAATATGCAAAATGACTTAAAAAGACATATTTAGATAAATTATAATATATTTGAAAGGTATATCACTAATTTACAACTTTTATAGAGCTGGTTATTTAAAAAGCTGTATGAATAAGTTTTTCATTTAAGAATTATTTGTTTAAAATAAAAAGCTAACATCTCTAAAAAATTGTTATGCCAAAAAAAAAGTTTGTTATTTTAAAAAAATTATTAAAATAAAAAGCTAACAACTTTTAAAAAGTTTAAAAAAATCTCCTTCTAAGTCTAAAAATAAGCTTATTAAAAACTTAAAACCTAAAAAGCTACAAGCCTAACTAGGGATGGGCATTTTGACCCGAATCCCAAAACCGAACCGGAACCGTCTCGAAACCGTACCGATTTCCGGTACCCGATTCCCATTCGAGCGGTACCAGGACTACAAAATAAGGTGAAAAAAATTCGTGACCACTAATTCGGGACGGGACCGGTATCAAATCGGGAAATTCCCGAAAAAAGGGAAAAACCCGATTTCCCGGTACCGGTACCGATACCCGTCCCGGTACCGATACCCGAATCCCGTTCGATACAGTACCGGTACCACTAATTTATGCTCGGAAAATATTCGGTACCACTAATTCGGGACGGGTTCGAGACGGGACCGATATAAGCCCTAACTATGGGGGTGTTTGGTTAAGCTTATGAGTGGGGCTTAGACTTATATATTATAAACATATAAGCATATGTTAAGTGTTTGGTTAAACATATTAAAATTAATAAAGTAAAATGACAAAAAAAACATATGAATGTTAAATGATGTAGTTATTAAATGAGGATATAAAACTCTTTTTATATATAATAGTTATATAAAACTACCTTTTGTTATAATATGCTCGACTTACCAAAACCCACTTATATAAACTTAACAAAACACGGTTTTGCTTATAAGCTTATAAGCCCCTAAAACACACCCAAATAAGCTACAAGCCTAACTATATAAGCCCAGACAAACACCCATTCCATTTCTTTCACCAGATCTGGGATCTGCAGCAACAATGGAGTTTTTCGACGAAGAAAGCAGACCCAGAATCCTTCTTCGTTCAACACCCAAATCATCATCATCTTCAATCTCCCAATCCCCTCAAACCCTCGAAACAATCCACAAACCATCTTTGATCCTATCTTTAACCCTCTCTGCAACCCTATTCTTTTCATCCATTTTTTACTTCAATTTCGACCCATTTCAATCTATACTAATCTGGTTCTCTTTATCCTTCTTAATAGGCCCATTTGCGCCTCTTCATCTCACTGCTGGTGATATAAGGGTTGGTCAAGGCCCTGCGATCCAACCCTCTTCGTCTCCTAGATTTGCCCAAGAGCCTGAGCTGCCGAAGCGATCTAGGTTTAGAGGGAAGAAAGGTGACCAAGATGAGGCTTTTACGACACCCTTTGTCCCGGGGAGTAAAACCCTTGAACCGATTAGCGCGATTCGCGGGAATGAAAAAGATAGGGAGAGCGTTGAGGAAAAAGAAAGTGAGTGGAATGATGGGGATTTGGAGATTTTAAGGAAACAAATGGTTAAGAATCCTGTTGGGATGCCGGGGAGATGGGAGGCGGTTGCTGCGGCGTTTAACGGGAGGCGTAAAGTGGAGAGTGTTGTCAAAATGGCAAAATCGATGGGGGAGAGGCGCGATGGGGATTCGTTTACGCGGTTTTTGAAGGATAGGAAGGCGGTTGATAAGCGAGTTGACGAGGTAATTGAGAGTGAGATGGAGGAGAATAAGGTTGTTGCGAATGGCGGGAGTTGGAGTTCGAGTGAGGATATTGCTTTGCTTAATGCGTTGAAGGCGTTCCCGAAGGATGTTGCTATGAGGTGGGAGAAGATTACTGCTGCGGTTCCTGGACGGTCGAAAGCGGCTTGTATGAAGAGAGTTGCGGATCTTAAGAAGGATTTTAGGAGCTCGAAAACGAATTCTGAGGCTTAGTTATATGAAAGAGGTATTTGTTGTATGGGTTGAATATGTCGTTTAATTCTATAGGAATTTTGATTCTAATGGCGGATGAGTGATACAGTTACAATTTACAATAGAGCATTTCAGCATTTGACATTACTTGTTGGAATTTATATATTTATAAAGTTTAAGCTCCATTTTATATGTTCGAATTATTGATCTCTTTATAGCTTGCAATTATTTGTCTTGCACTTTTGTAATTAGCGTGGATAATCGGATGCTTAGGACTCTGTTGCATTGATATTCTGTTTTATGACCTATTTGACTCTGCAACGATCTAAGTACATGGTGCTGTTATGCTTGAGTAGATATAAATAAATCCTTAGGAAACATGCATCACTTGTTAACTTTTTTTGTGCGGGGTTAGAAAGCAGTCTAAACGGGTTTAAAGGGAAAAGTTATGCTTGTTTTTTACTTGTGGCGAGTGTTTTTAGCTGTTGTTCCGAATCTTTAATCTCTGATCTTGATTTGAGATATGTCATGTATTCTGAGATGGTAGTTGAAAGCATAACTCTTGAATCATGGGCATAATTATACATGGGCTTTCGTATGCACAATGTAAGTAGATTGTGCAAGTAGATTGCGCTTGCATATAATCTGTTGAATTGTAGAGATAATAGTTCTAGTTTGTTGCATCGGAGTTTTGCTTCCAAAAGTTGATCAGTTAACAACTTAACATTGATGCCCCCAATTAGATTTGCTTGGAAATTTTCGTGTTTAACATAGGAAGAATATGTTGCATTGAGGGTTCAATAGCTTTTAGAAAAGTTAGGTTCTATTCCTCTGTTGATGTTTATGTTACACATTGGCCCATATTCATTTATTCTCATACATAGTAAAAAACGGATCTTCAACCATGTTCCATTTCCATATAGTAAGACTAAAACGCCTAGTATCTTGCCCAGCATTTTATATTACCAATTACGTGTGGGTCTCTCCATTTGGATTATTGGTCATTAGATCAAATGGAACTTCGTGTTAAGTCATTCCCTGTTGCTCCAGCCTTCCATTTAAATTTTCATGCGAAGCACCACATTACTAGTCAAATTTAGAGCTATTATTATTTCCTAGTGATGGACATTTGATTCTGCAACAATTTTGGTTCTTACATTGAATGGATTTGAATTACGAAGGGGAGCCTGGGAGGATTGAAGTAATTCTTATGTTTTGTTTTTGACATCAAATGCATACATGCTATTAAGAATCAAGTTTATAAAATGGTTTACCATCGTTTGCTAATATTGTTCTTGCATTTTGCTCTTTTGTCGTGCGTTTAGTAATAGTTGATATCTTCATTTGTTTGCTATAAGAAAATACTGCATATGATAGTTTGAACAGTTTACACCTTATTCAGTATCCAATAAAACCAATTAAACATATAATTTATCCAAATTCTATGCACACCGTATACCCCCTTATTCGTCGCTTTTTTTTCAATATTTATGCAAAAAGAACATCTCCCTTCTATAACAAGAAAGCTGACAATTAACCATCATTCTAATCCTATAAAAAAATCAAGATCAAGAATGTATAAAACTCAGGTTTATGCTAGTGCTATAGTTCCAGTTCTCCTCCATGTAAAATGACCTCTCCTCCGTCTAAAATGACCTCTCCTTCATCTAAAATGATGACAGGGTGTACTGCAGCACTGGTTAAATTGAGAGCTCTTCGGAGCTTTCGTGGGTCAAATACTTCAACTTCAATTGCAAACACTGAACTAACTGGTCGATGATCAGACATCCTCATATCTGCTCGATCGTAACAAAGCTGTTTTATGCCTTTCCCGAACCATAATATACGATCACACCTGCATATTTGAGTCGATTAAATGTATGAACTGACACACTTTTGACTTCTGAGGTAGAACTATTTGAACAAAATGTTGATTTGAAAAGTATTCCATTTTACCTCAAAAGTGAAATTCTATTTTTTATTTATTTAATCAGATAAAATCCTTACCATGCCGGAGTTCTCCTCTTCTCCCCTTCTTTTGGATGTTCACCTACATAGCGATCCGAATTCATTTCATACTTGTATGTTGGTGGAAATTTGATAGCACCCTCATTCCATCCATAAAAAACATGCCCCCTTCTCAGTTCTTTGCAAAGCTACAACACGTAAACATACATTAATGAAGTTGTGAACGGGACAGCCCAACCATTACCTAGCCACAGATTTCACGACGTTTAGGCCACACACTACTATATTAAGTACCTGATCACTATAAAGCAGTTCATTCCATTGCTTCTTGGCAACAAGCTTTCTGACCTCATCATCCTGCTTATTGATACGATAGTTCAAGTCGCCAAACCAGAATATCTGACTGTTTGGTGAAAAAAGAAACTTTACAAATGAGTTGAAAACCTATGAAAGAATTGACAGAACCATTTATTTCCAAAATTACTTACTCATGGCATGGGATTGTCTGCGGTTGATCACGATCTAAAACAGTTGAAAAACGAGTACGTTTCAAGATTTCGGATACATTTGAGTTGCGTCTCTCTTCATCTCCAACTTTATGTCCCGAAGTCAAATGCGAACAAACAAAACATAGTCTTGTTTGATAAAGAGACATGCTGATGGAAACAGACCCCTGTAACATAAACCAGCAATTAGTTTTGACCTTAGATTTTCACACGTTTGACTATTTGACCTGAGATTGATCCTAATTACCTTGTTACCCATGTATCCCATGAGACCAACCCCAACTGGCGACACTCTTAAGTTGTTTATATGTCTTCTCAGCCTTTTCCGAACCCAAACTGAAATGTATATCCCCACCATCTGCTTACTAACGATTCTTACATACCTGATATATTCCATCAAGAAATTTAGCGGTGTTGCATCAAGAAGATAGAATCAAACTAATGTCATAAAACAAACTTTTCAATTTCTGCTTCAGTAACCGACTTTTTTACCATGGTAAAAAGCTTTCAAAACGTCAGCATGGTAAAAGTTAAAAAGTCAAAATGATCAAAGTTACCTCCATGTCATCTTTTCTTAAATAAAAAAATGTTCTGTAGTTTAAAGTTTTTATTGAAAGGAACCTTGAAAAGTTTTTTTGCTTTCTTCCTAGGCAAAATGATGGTTGCTTGGAAGTTATTTACCAAAGTTGGCTAACTAATAACACAATTTTCCTAACAAAAAAAGTGTCGGTACCTATGATTCGAGTTAACTTGATCATCTAAATGAGACATGTCATGTTCCACTTCTGTTGCATCTTCAAAAAAATCATCTTCTTCTTCCAACACTACTTTCGACACATCATCAAGTGAAGTAACCATATCAGTCCTATCTTGATGCTCGGTCCAAAGCAAACCCAAGTCACCCGAGCTATGATGGACTCTTTTTAACCCACCACCAACATCTTGAGGTGCCAACCAGTCCGAGCTTACTCTTGACGAGTTACTTAAACTTAGTACCCTTCTTAGCTTTGAACCAGTAGAAATAACTGTGGGTTTTAAATCCAAGGCTTTTTCGGGCCAAGTCAGTATATTGATCATTTTTGTTTCCGGAACACTAATTTTGGTTGGGCCTAAGTCAGTGTTGGTGCTTGAGATTGGTGAAGTTGGAGCACTGTAGCTTTTATGTAAAGCCACTGGCTCGGGTGATTTGTTCAAAGCTTTCCGAATGATTGATTCCCATTTTAATATTGGCCTTCGAGTTTCAGCTCCCAAAACGTTTCCAGCACTTAGAGGGACAACTTCCTGGAACCTGTAAAAGTAATTTCTGATTCAAACAAGGCACTTTGACTAATCAAGTCAAACTAGTAACTGTCAAGATTCATATTGTTAGTCATGCAGAAATTTTATATTTGAATAATACTTTTTTTCCTTTCTAGGAGTATATTTTATCGATTAGGAATCGCATGAAATCCATCACTATACCGAGCAAATCATGCACTAACTTACGAATTTCGTATAAATTTTAAAGTTGAAATCTTTCTAGTATATTATATACTTTGAAGTTGAATTTGTTAGTATATTCTATGATTTATAGTATGGATTATTAGTAATTACCCAAGAATGTATATATCAGCCGGTTGATCCATACAAAGCCACTCATCAATCTCAAGATCTTCGTTAGGGAGCCGTCCAGCAACGTTCCATGTGCCAATTGTCATCCTGCATAAAGAAAAGGTGACATAAAATAAATTATTAGAGATTTTTAATTCTAGTTGTTTGGATTACAAAAAAGCGTTATGAAACTATTTTTGATATTGTCGAGCCAAACCTCACATCTTTTGTTTTGATATAATGAACACGCATCGTCTCTGATTTCCCCCTCTTATGTTTTACCATCCTTTTTGCAGGCATCCCTGAACTCATAGAATCATCACAAAAATTAGACGATAAAATATATCAGAACAGTTCCAAAAGACTAAAAAGCCATGTGTTTTTGGATTAAAACAAGCCAAAACCGTGTAAATGATTGCCATGGTGGCCATATTTGTCATTTTCACTTCCCGAAATGGGAAAGTTGCAGTTCTTGTAAGATAGCGTAAGAAGGTAAACTTGCAACAAAACAAAAAAGAGCGACAAGCTTACCATCTGATGCATGCTTTGTAAATGGAGAAGGCATGTTTCTTTGTGTTCTGCGACCACGATTCTTATCAAATCTCGTCCTTTCTTCTTTAACAGGTGAAACTAAAAGACATTAAAGCAATAAGAAAAAAACCAAATAAACCGTAGAAACTTATACTTTTCAACGTTTTCTCAACATAAACTGCATACCATCATCTTCACTTTCAGTCTCGGTATCAACTTCATCTTCACTAAAATCATTATTTTTCGGTTGAATGTTTAGCCATTTCTTCATCACCATTGCTGGCCAGAATGCCTGCAAATAACCACAACCATACAAAATATCAGAACTTTTTCGCCTTTTTCTCTCTTTACAACCTACAAAGACTAGCTAAAACGTACCTCAGAACGCTTTCCTCTTCGGGTTTTCATTATCTCAGAAGAAAAGAAAACAAGTTTTTTTTTTTAGTTGCACTAGATTTTGCAAGCACTCAGAAAGGTGTATGTGTATTTATATATATATATGGGACTATGAAACCAGTTTGATGGATATGATAAAGAGGTCCCACAGATTGCAGTAATGGATCTTAGAACATTCATTTTTGATCCAACGACTATAAGAAACACGCTAGGCATGCACAACTTGGTCACTTTTTATATTTAGGAATAAAGACCATATTAGCCCTGGATTGTTGGAGTTTTCTGCAGCATCTAACTAATCCAAAGATTCTTGCAGGATAATCTTTTTATGTAAACTTGATTAGGAAAAGATGGTTTATGAAAAGTTATCGGCTTTTTTACCAACCTGTGCGTAGGCGCTAGAAGGTCGGTTTCCTTATTTGTTAAAATATCGCAAAATAGTACTAATAGGATGGTCCCGACAAGCAGCAATATAAAAGAAAGTGGTATGTGACTATATGGTCATGAATCATGATAGCAGATATTACAGAAAGGACATAAAAACTTATGGGTCAAAATTTGGAAAATACCCATAACCTCAACTAGAATGAAAAGTCAAATTTGACCTTCTTTACTTGGTCATACCTAATCAATTTTTATGCAGCAATTTTATAAAAACATAATCTAGTTGAATACAGATATGAAAGAAGCCCACAAGTCCTGTTAAAAAAAAAAAACCAGACATCACTTTCACTACAACTAATATACAGTAGATTAGTACTAATATGAGTGATGGAACACACAGCCTTAACTTTCAACAAGTGTGTATCAAGCCACAGAAATCATTTGACTTTTTTAATCTAAATAATTAGATATTGATCTGCATAAAAACATGCAGTTGCATGATCAACAGTGTCTAAACTCAAATTGGTCCAACAAAAGTAGCAAGTTGTGATTAAGTAATATGATTATATGGATATCAGTTATGTCATTGGATGCGTACGGGTCTACTACCGCATTAACCTAATACAAAATCATATCTTGATCATGTAATATAGTCCAACAAAGGTATCAACTTGAGATTAAGTAATATGAATATACGACGTTTCATTGGATGCATACGGGTCTACTGCAGATTAACAAAACACAAAACCATATCTTCATATTGGTCCCCCCTGCCGAGTGCCAAAGCTTATGTCATTTAGTCGGTCACGCTACTACTACTATAATTAGGTTTTGTTACACCAAAAGATCTAAACAAATGCTACAAAAACCAATCAGTTAGACTAAAATACATTTCATAGCACCATGAGTTCATGACAGTAAAGATTAATGAGGACACCACTTGCAAAAAAAGCCATAGTTAGGCAAAAAAATAAAAAAGGACCATATGTGCATATGATACAACAACACATTATCTACCATGATAATAAAATTTTCAAGTCAATTGGGTGTATCTAAAGCATACTATATCATATTGTACAGCTGTACTCATTTGGCAGGCCAGTGTGATCACCTACAAACACATAAAATGACCTCTTGAATTATAAAAAAACAGTGAAGGACCCATACATTTTAAAGAAAGTTCTTGAGCACTATATGTGGAGCTTAATGATTGAACCAAGAAGGGAGTTTGTTAAAAGCTTTAAATACAAGTTAATATATGTGATAACTTGAACATCCTTTTGTCAATGATAATTTCTTCAGAATTTAAGAGTGTTTGATATTGCATTTAGAAAGTGATTATATGCAATTCTGCAACACATAACTCTTTGAGTTGTTGGCGAAATTTGATTGCTTAAAGATTTGCATCATAAATGACCTCTAATAATTTGCTTAATTAGAACTAGACTTTACTAGCTAGACAATAGAAGTAGACTTTATTTGCATGGGCAATTCTTATGTTTTTGTGTGTTGCCCGGCCTTATGAATAGGACCAGAGGCACAGAAAGGAGGGGTAAGACGAGTACGTGCCTCTCTAGCGAAAAAACTTAGAAAAGAAGGTAGAGTATATTTTCTAAAATATTTGGATATTTTTGTAATTTTCCCTTCTAGCGAACTGATTTGTAGTGTATTTTTAAAAATTATCAAAGTTTGACCCATCGACCATAAGCGATTTGTAGTGAAAACCAGTGTGTTTTGGGGGCATGTTTATTTAGGTTAGTTATCATGGTGTTGTTTGTTTTAGTATACAAGACACCCTTTATCAGCTTTCTTTTCGGCTTTCTTCTTTGACATAGCTTATAGTTCTATATTCATCTGCTACTCTAGTTCAACTTTCAACACTCTGTACTTCTTCTTGTAATCCTTCTTCTGATTGTCAAAGGAGTTAGACTCTTGAAATGAATGGTTTGATTGAAACTTGAACTTGTTGTATGGCTTATTTGATGATGATGGATACAAATGATTTGGTTGAAGGAAAATCTTTTTGAAAATGACCCATTTTACTTACTATAGGCAAAACATGTTTCGTTAGTGATACGAACCTATCCCATAATAGGCTCGTAATCGGTTCATAAGTTCCAAGTGTAGAACTCACTCAAAAAGCTAGCTTGTTTGAGGAGGGGACACGTAGACATTATAAACCATCAACCATTCCCATACATGGCCGATATGGGATCATAACATTACCCCACCCTTTGAAGAATCAACGTCCTCGTTGGTCACGGCTATGTTGGTCACGGTTGGCACCCCTTTGGGTCCAAGCCACCACTCCATAGGCCACAACTCCGAGCTCGTTGGTCACGGCTATGTTGGTCACGGTTGGCACCCCTTTGGGTCCAAGCCACCACTCCATAGGCCACCACTCCGAGTGTTGGAACCTCGTAAGGTAGGGCTAGCTCTGATACCAACTGATACGAACCTATCCCATACTAGGCTCGTAACCGGTTCATAATTTCCAAGTGTAGAACTCACTCAAAAAGCTAGCTTGTTTGAGGAGGGGACACGTAGACATTATAAACCATCAACCATTCCCATACATGGCCGATGTGGGATCATAACAGTTAGACCTGTCAATAGGTTTGCCAGTACCTACTCTTGTTGGTCTCTTGTAAAATATTTTCTAACTTGCCAACAGAGCTCGAGCTCTTTAATGGTATTCAACGTTCATGTTAGAAGAAATTCTTGATTGCTTTTTGGGTCTTCTTCCACATCAGAGTCATTGTCCTGAAAATGTGAGTTAGAAATCAAGGCTTTTGAGCTAGAGCTATAGATAGTAAACCTCTCAGTTTCAGATTTGTAAATGGCATCAATCAGTCCCTCTTCATAATTGTATTTACCATACACCTGAGCTAATGTATCATTTTTTATACAGTTGTTAGCTCTCTGAGTTTGATTCATACTTAGCCATTTTTTGGGTAAGCTGTTAACAAACGTAACATTACTTTCAGCCAAAGATATGGTAACTCCATTCATAACAAGATCATTGAGCAAGATTTTCAGCCTAGTATGAGTTTGTGAAACCTTTTCGCCTTCAAGTGCCTCAAAGGCATTAAATTGAAGTCTCAGGGCTTGAATCTTGGTATCTCTTGTTTCAAAAGGGACCTTCATGACCAAAGAGTTCTGTAAAACCCGCATTAAAATACATGAACAGTAACAGTAACTTATGAAAACACGATAAAATTTAAACTTTCCATTTATAATATTAATACACGTGTCACAACATTAAACAACGAACAATCGTGGATATTATAAATGTGACACGATCACGAATACCAAAGTCACGAATGTTAAATCACGAACATGCACGCCAATTATTTTAACACGGAAAACCTAAGGGTCACCCCGTGGGCTCCCTTGATGCCGCGGCTACAAAAGAAACAAAGGAAGGGATTGGCTTTGACCCATGACCCATGTTAAAATACATGTTAAGTAAAACACATGAAAACATAAACATAATTTTAGGTTTTCAGAAAAGCTTTCCTTACCTCCTTTTGTTCTTGCCGCCGGCCTACATGAAGAAAAAGGGAAACCGGGACGATTTTTGTTATTTGTTTATTTATTCGTGATCATCTCTTCGTTCTACACACGTCGGTATAATCAAAACCCTTTTCATCTTATTTAATTTCTTATGTAATTCATGTTTTAAATTAAATAATCATCAAGAACATGTAAGAACAAACCTAAGATTAATTAATTTCATGTCACGGGTTGGTTTGGTGTGTGTGGTTGTGGTTCGGCCGAGACACCGAGACCCCAAGAGGGGCTCGACTTGTTTCTTTCACCACCACCGAGAGTCTCATGACTCTCGGCTTGGTGTGGTTTGGCTCGGACGCAGGCAAGAAACCCCGACCGAAGGTCGGGGTGTGTTTGTTGTTCGGTTTGGGTGTAACCGAGACCCCCAAAGGGGCTCGGCTTGGTTTGTTTGTTCGAACCCGAGACCAAAGGACCCCGACATTAGGTCGGGGTATGTTTACATGTTTGGTTGATTTAGTTAGTGTCAACCGAGACCCCTTTAAGGTCTCGGTAGGACTTTTGTATAGCTTATTTGGTTCGGCTTATATAGAACACGGGCTCGGGATTCGGGTTTTCATGAAAACTATTTTTAAAGTCACGTTATACTAAACCTTAGGCTAAATTAATTTATTTAATTAATTCATGTATAACCTAAGGTATTTTTACTTAGTCATTTAATTAAAACATGTATTTTAATTAAAATCATATAACGTATAGTTTAATTAATTAACCTGTTATTTAAATAATGAGCTATAACCATGACTTGTATTGTACTATTTAAACTTTAATTATTATTTATAATCCAGCTTATTTCTAATTATGGAAACTTACTATTTTTGGAAACTTTCTATTTTTAGAAACTTATTATTTATGGAAACTTGCTATTTTTTGGAAGTTACTTAGTATTACAATACAAGTATTATAATACCCTAATACATGAATAATACACAACAGAACATCAGTATAACTACAGTTAGCACAGTAAACAGTAAAACATGACAGAATATGTATAACAAGCTAATAACACATAAAACCAGTAAAACACATGTAATTCAGACAACTCATACACGTCCATATTTCTTATGTAGTGTTATCCACCGAGACGGATTAGTCTTCATCGTTTTCCTTAGCTTCTACTGGACATAAGGTACGGATTTCCCGTCCTTCAGTAAGGACAATCTCTTCCTTCATTAGGATTTCCCGTATGCAGCCAACTGTTTTTCCCAGTAGTTACAAATTAAATGCTTATGTTTATTAGTTACCTTATCCATATACATGCATGACCAGTTTTACCTAGTTATGGAGGTACCATAACCATAACACTAGAGGCACTAGTGTTATGACTTCACCACGGCGGAGTGATAGCTCGTGGCATCCCTTTCAGTTATTTGGCATTATATTTATTATATTATCATGTGGGGCGTATGGGTGCATTCTAGTTACATGTTTCAGTTAGGATTTCATGGTGAATATGGTGTGTGCCTTACATCCTTCACAAGGAGCTGATCCCTCCTACCCACTTACCAATTAATTAGAGGCATCCCCTCTAATTTGAATGACAAGGTCACCCCTCCAAGTATTCATGTACATTGTTGACCTCATGACCTATATTGGCTATTTTGATACATTAACTAATATAGATTTTCATAAGTAACATAAGCTATGTTTTCAGAACTAAAACCAGTTAACATGACAGACAACTAGGTTTTCCAGGACTTATTCATTTCCGTTGCTATTCATGCTTATGCTCTTTATATGATTTCATATTCTATGTTTTCCATGCTTTATTGTATATCCGTGCACTGAGCGTTATGCTCAGCCATCTACTTTTCCATGTTCCCAAACGGCAGGTACCCAAGGACGCAAGTAGGAACTCCAGAGTATGTGCATTCAGATTTGGAAGCTATCCGGCCTCTTTTACCTTATGCATTTATTCCTACTTTATCATACTTTATTCTTTTGGACATTGTTTAGTCCTTTCCATTTACAGTTGTTATATTGCATGTGTGTGAGTTACTAGACTACCGATGTTTGATTCCGGTATTTCTATTTATGGTCATGAATGTTTAGACATTTACCTTGCATGCTTTGATGACACGCCATAATTTAATGTAGCATTCTATCCTATTAAATGGGGTGTTACAATTGTGGTATGAGAGCCAAGGTTTCGACCTATAGCTCTGTAAAACATGACCTGTGACTTACGGGTAGTCACTAGTGTCTTCCTAGAACTGACAGTTGGTTTTCATGCATTCATTCATTTTCATTTAATTCATGCATACATATCATTGTAGCAGGTTTATGAATATGTAATGGTTGATACAGGATTGACCCTATTTAGTCGCATGTGCTTTTATCGAAACTTTTAACTTTGGGACCGACCCATTGGCGTCCCGCGCGATGTCTTTTGTTTTGAGTGAACTGACCATAGGCGTCCACTCCCGTTCATATAAAAGTTTTATAAACTGCATCATGCATTTTACATTGTTTCATGCATTATAAACTGCTTCATTGATTTATACATTGTTCATGCATTTTATGTTATCTCATTTCAGATTTATGATTTATGTTGCATTTTGTTGCTTTAAACTGTCGGATGGTGAACTCACGCAATACTCTAGAGTTGGCAGCAGCTGTCAATGCAACTCTGCAAGCCCTCCTTCCCCAACTTCACAATGAAATCAGAGACGAAGTTCATGCGTAATTCTAGGCTCATGGCAATCAAAACAACAACAACAACCCTCCACCTCCTCCTCTGTTACTCTTATGACTTGGTTGGAAAGATTCAACAAACAACGACCCCGTTCGTTTGAGCAGTCTGACAGCCCCAACGAGGCTGAAGCTTGGATTTCTCACATCGAGAAGATTTTCGATGCAATGGGTTGTGATGGTGTTTTCAAGGCAAGACTGGCTTGCTATAAGTTTGAAGGTGATGTGCTGCAGTGGTGGAAATCGGTCAAGCAGTCCAATGGTGGTGATAACTGGGTTGCACAGTTGACATGGGACCGGTTCAAGGAGCTCTTCCTTAATCTGTACTTTCCGCATGTTGAGCAAGAGAAGCTCAAGAGGGACTACCACAACATTCGGCAGGTTGCTGGTGAAAACAACAACGAATTCATGCAAAGGTTTCTCCGTTTGGCAGGATTTCTGGGTCCAGCCGCAGGAACTGCTGCGGAGCAGGCTAAGAAGTTTTGCTGGGCACTTCGCACTTTGGTTGCCAACAACTTGGTATGTGCTACTTTTACTACAGTGGCACAGGTGTCCGATGCAGCCCGTAAGCTCGAGATGCTTCAGGAACGAGAGGAGTTTGGTGATGACAGAGCAGTGAAGAGGTATCTTCAATCACCAATTGTAAACATTTCATTTTCATCAGTATTTTTCATTCATATAATCCTCTGTTCAACGTTATATTCCAGGTAGAAGACTGACGACCGTAAGCCTGCGGCCGCTCATCAGCAAGCATCTAAGGGAAACGGCCAGACTAACGACCGTTCTGGTTCTGAGAGGCGTGGCGGTAAAGATGGTTACCGTAACAACGCTAACAACTCGAACAACAGCAGGTCCCTACATTAACCTTCTTTCATGTTAAACTATCTTATGTTATCGTATTCTGACACTCCAACAATTGATAACTCAGGAACAATGGTAACGGCAGGGATCAGGACCGTAGGGGGTCACAGCCTAACCGTTCTACCTCATATGGTAAATTTTACACCCTCTATGTAATCATGTTTATGTTCCACGATCATGTCTCATGCATGTAATCCTCGAACAGGCTCTCGGCTAACTAGGACGCCTGCTGGAGGATTCACGCATCCTGCCTATCCTACTTGTTCGCGCAGACACTCTGGTATTTATCACCGAGGTACTGGTGTTGTTTCAAGTGTGGCCAACAAGGCCATCAGCAGAAGGACTGTCGCCAAGGTGAGATAGAAGGCACCTCTGGAAACGCCGACACCAAGCCACCTCCTACTTCTGGTCGCGTGTTCACTACTACTAGAGATCAGGCGAATAAGACTTTAGGTACCATCACCGGAAATCTCTTTATGAATGGTTTGGCAGCATGTGTTCTGTTTGATACTGGAGCGAAGCATTTAGTCGTGTCCACTACTTTTGCTGTACATGTTAGGATTTCCCCGATGCCATTTGATAATGCCTTATGCATTTCCACGCCACTTAGGGACTCTGTACGAATCACTGAGGTGTACAAAGATCTTCCCCTAGAATTTGATGATAAGATCCATAGAGTTGACGCACTTCCTTTGGACATGTGCGATTTTTACTTGATTTTGGGCATGGACTGGTTATCCAAACACCAGGCTACGATTGACTACCACACTTATCGGGTTATATTCGGTGATGTTAAATCTCTAGAGTACATACACCATGGTTTTCTGCCAGGGAGGTCAGTACAAATTATTTCATCCATGGAGGCACGTGCATTGCTATCACACGACTGTCAGGGCTTCATAGCCAATATTCATGACATTACTGCCGAGTCTCTATCGATCCAAGATCAACCTACTGTATCAGATTTTCCTGACGTATTTCCAGATGAACTTCCAGACATACCACCTATTCGTGAAGTCGAGTTTGGAGTCGAGCTCATATCAGGTGCAGAGCCGATTTCCAAAGCTCCTTATCGTATGGATCCTATAGAGCTTAAGGAACTAAAAGATCAGCTGCAGGAACTTCTGGGATGAGGTTTCATCCGTCCCAATGCATTGCCATGGGGTGCACCGGTACTGTTCGTGAAGAAGAAAGACGGCAACATGCGTTTATGTATAGACTATCGTGAGCTGAACAAGATCACGATCAGAAATCGTTACCCTTTGCCGCGTATTGATGACCTGTTCGATCAACTTCAGGGCGCCAAGCATTTCTCGAAGATCGATCTGAGGTCCGGCTACCATCAGTTACGGGTTAAAGAGCAGGACATCTCCAAGACTGCTTTCCGTACATGTTATGGGCACTACGAGTTCGTAGTCATGCCATTCGGACTCACTAATGCTCCAGCTGTCTTCATGGATTTGATGAACCGTGTCTTCCATGAGTTTCTGGACAAGTTCGTTATTGTGTTCATTGATGACATCCTGATATTCTCCAAATCCAAGGAGGAACATGAGGAACACCTTCGTACAGTCTTACAGATTCTTCATCAGAAGCAGCTGTATGCCAAGTTCTGTAAGTGTGACTTCTGGTTAAGCAAGGTGGCATTTCTGGGCCATATTGTATCTGCAGAGGGGATCACCATGGATCCTACAAAGGTTGAAGCTATCACTAAATGGCCGAGACCTACATCTGCAACTGAAGTTAGAAGTTTTCTGGGTTTGGCTGGCTATTATCGCAGGTTTGTAGAGAACTTTTCACGGTTAGCCTTACCTTTGACTAAGCTAATGAGGAAAGGAGAGAATTTCGTCTGGATAGAGAGCGAGAGAAGAGCTTTGAATATCTGAAGCAGAAGTTAGTGACTGCACCTATTCTTACTCTCCCATCTGGCTCAGGTGGATTTCAGATTTATAGTGACGCTTCAGGAAAGGGTTTAGGCTGCGTTCTCATGCAATATGGGAAGGTTATTGCATACGCATCACGACAGCTGAAACCTTATGAAGAAAACTATCCTACTCACGATTTAGAGCTTGCAGTAGTTGTTTTCACATTGAAGATCTGGAGGCATTATTTGTATGGTGAATCATGTGACATATTCACCGACCACAAGAGTCTCACATACATCTTCATCCAGAAGGAACTGAACATGACACAGAGGAGATGGTTAGAGCTATTGAAGGACTACGACACCAACATTCAGTACCATCCTGGTAAGGCGAATGTGGTGGCAGATGATCTAAGCAGAAGGTCGGGTATGATTGCTGGCATCTGGATTGCAAAGGAGATCATTCGTGACCTAGAGATGACTGATATTGAGTTTTGTGTACGATGACAACACGGTTACTGGGATAATCTTAGAGTGGAACCAGACTTACATTCTAGGATCAAGGAAGCTCAGAAGGACGATGGTGAGATTTGGGCTATCATTCAGAACCTTGATCAGCATACGGAGTTTCGTGTTGACGACGACGGTATCTTATGGCAGGGCACTAGACTAGTGGTTCCTGATGACTCTACACTCGGGGAAGCTGTGTTGACTGAAGCTCACAGTTCTCCATTTACCATACATCCTGGCTCTACCAAGATGTACCACGACATCAAGCAACACTTTTGGTAGAGTGGTATGAAGCAGGATATTGCTACCTTCGTTTCTAAGTGTATGATCTGCCAACCGGCGAAGATCAAACATAAGCGAGCTAGTGGTTTACTACAACCATTAGATATTCCAGCGTGGAAGTGGGAAAAAATTTCCATGGATTTTGTTACTGGTCTTCCGGTTACTCAGAAGAAGAACGATGCTATCTGGGTTATTGTGGATAGGTTGACTAAATCTGCTCATTTTCCGCCGATTCGCAAGGAGCATCCGGTCAGCAAATTAGCAGACACATTCCAGAGGAAGATCATGAGACTACATGGTACTCCATCAGAAATCATCTATGACAGAGATCCCCGTTTCACATCACGTTTCTGGCAGAGTCTGCTGAAAGCTTGGGGCACCAGACTTAAGCTCAACACTGCCTTTCATCCTTAGACCGACGGACAGTTGGAACGTACCTTTCAGACATTGGAGGACATGCTGTGATCATGTGCTCTAGAGTGGTCAGGGAGCTGGGATGATTATATATTCCTATTAGAATTCGCATACAACAACCGCTGGCACGCTAGCATCAAGTGTGCTCCCTTTGAGATGTTGTATTGTAGAAAGTGTCGCACCCCAATCTGCTGGGATCAGGTGGGCGAACGACTTCTTGAGGGTCCAAAGATGATTGAGGTAACCAATGAGAAGGTCGTTGTCGCCAAGGCAAAGATTCAGGAAGCTCGTGCTCGTCAGAAGAGCTATGCTGATAAACGTCGTAGAGATGTGTCTTTCAACATAGGCGATCACGTTTTCCTCAAGGTATCACCTGCACGAGGAGTTAAACATTTTGGAAATAGAGGGAAGCTCAATCCTCGCTTCATCAGCCCGTTCGACATCATAGAACGCGTTGGTGAAGTGTCCCACCATTTAGCGTTACCGCCTCTGCTATCACACGTTCACAACGTGTTCCATGTCTCCTTACTCAGAGGATACAACTATCATCCAGTCCATGTTGTCCAGTATCTACTTGATCAGATTCGAGAGGATCTTTCATATTTTGAAGAACCCGAGAGAGTTCTTGAGCGACAAGATCGTGTCATGCGGAGGAAGACGACCCCTTTCGTTAAAATCCTCTAGAGGGATCATCCGGAGCGGGAAGCCACTTGGGAGACGGAGGAGTCTATACGGACTTCTTACCCTCATTTCCAGTTCTGATTCAGGTATGTTTTCTTTCAGTTTATGTTTCTCCAATTCGAGGACGAATTCTTTTTTTAGAGGGGAAGAGTTGTAAAACCCGCATTAAAATACCATGAACAGTACACGTGAACAGTAACTTATGAAAGCACGATAAAATTTAAACTTTCCATTTATAATATTAATACACGTGTCACGACATTAAATAAAGAACAATCATGAAATTAAATGTGACACGATCACGAATACCAAAGTCACGAATATTAAATCACGAACATGCAGACAATTATTTTAACACGGAAAAACTACGGGTCACCCCGCGGGCTCCCTTGATGCCGCGGCTACAAAAGAAAGAAAGGAAGGGATGGGCTTTGGCCCATGACCCAAGTTAAAATACATGTTAAGTAAAACACAGGAAAACATAAACATAATTTTAGGTTTTCAGAAAAGCTTTCCTTGCCTCCTTTTGTTCTTGCCGCCGGCCTACATCAAGAAAAAGGGAGAACCAGACGATTTTTGTTACTTGTTTATTTATTCGTGATCATCTCTTCGTTCTACACACATTGTTATAATCAAAACCCTTTTCATCTTATTTAATTTCTTATGTAATTCATGTTTTAAATTAATTAATCATCAAGAACATGTAAGAACAAACCTAAGATTAATTAATTTCATGTCACAGGTTGTGGTTCGGCCGAGACACCGAGACCCCAAGAGGGGCTCGACTTGTTTCTTTCACCACCACCGAGAGTCTCATGACTCTCGGCTTGGTGTGGTTTGGCTCGGACGCAGGCAAGAAACCCGACCAAAGATCGGGGTGTGTTTGTTCTTCGGTTTGGGTGTAACCGGGGCACCACCGAGACCCCCAAAGGGGCTCGGCTTGGTTTGTTTGTTCACCCGAGACCAAAGGACCCCGACATTAGGTCGGGGTATGTTTACATGTTTGGTTGATTTAGTTAGTGTCAACCGAGACCCCTTCAAGGTCTCGATGGGACTTTTGTATAGCTTATTTAGTTCGGCTTATATAGAACACGGGCTCGGGATTCGGGTTTTTATGGAAACTATTTTTGAAGTCACGTTATACTAAACCTTAGGCTAAATTAATTTATTTAATTAATTCATGTATAACCTAAGGTATTTTTACTTAGTCATTTAATTAAAACATGTATTTTAATTAAAATCATATAACGTATAGTTTAATTAATTAACCTGTTATTTAATTAATGAGCTATAACCATGACTTGTATTGTACTATTTAAACTTTAATTATTATTTATAATCCAGCTTATTTACAATAATGGAAACTTACTAATTTTTAGAAACTTTCTATTTTTAGGAACTTACTATTTATGGAAACCTGCTATTTTTAGAAAGTTACTTAGTACTATAATACAAGTATTATAATACCCTAATACATGAATAATACACAACATAACATCAGTATAACTACAGTTAACATAGTAAACAGTAAAACATGACATAATATGTATAACAAGCTAATAACACATGAAACCAGTAAAACACATGTAATTCAGACAACTCATACACGTCCATATTTCTTATGTAGTGTTATCCGTCGAGACGGATTAGTCTTCATCATTTTCCTTAGCTTCTACTGGACATAAGGTACGGATTTCCCGTCCTTCAGTAAGGACAATCTCTTCCTTCATTAGGATTTCCTGTATGCAACCAAATGTTTTCCATAGTAGTTACAGATTAAATGCTTATGTTTATTAGTTACCTTAGCCATATACATGCATGACCAATTTCACCTAGTTATGGAGGTACCATAACCATAACACTAGAGGCACTAGTGTTATGACTTCACCACGGTAGAGTGATAGCTCGTGGCGTCCCTTTCAGTTATTTGGCCATTATATTTATTATATTATCATGTGGGGCGTATGGGTGCATCCTAGTTACATGTTTCAGTCAGGATTTCATGGTGAATGTGGTGTGTGTCTTACATCCTTCACAAAGAGCTGATTCCTCCTACCCACTTACCAATTAATTAGAGGCATCCTCTCTAATTTGCGTGACGAGGTCACCCATCCAAGTATTCATGCACGTTGTTGACCTCATGACCTATATTGGCTATTTTGGTACATTAACTAATACAGATTTTCATAAGTAACAAAAGTTATGTTTTCAGAACTAAAACTAGTTAACATGGCAGACAACTAGGTTTTACAGGACTTATTCATTTCCGATGTTATTCATGCTTATGCTCTTTATATGCTTTCATATTCTATGTCTTCCATGCTTTATTGTATATCCGTGCACTGGGCGTTATGCTCAGCCGTCTACTTTTCATGTTCCCAAACGGCAGGTACCCAAGGACGCAAGTAGGAACTCCAGAGTATGTGCATTCGGATTTGGAAGCTATCCGACCTCTTTTACCTTATGCATTTATTCTTACTTTATCATAATTTACTTCTTTTGGACATTTTTTAGTCTTTTCCATTTACAGTAATTATATTGCTTGTGTGTGAGTTACTAGACTACCGATGTTTGATTCTGGTATTTCTATTTATGGTAATAAATGTTTAGACATTTACCTTGCATGCTTTGATGACACGCCATAATTTACTGTAGCATTCTATCCTATTAAATAGGGTGTTACAAAATCAGTCCACATTTGTTTTACAGTGCAATGATAATACTTTTTAGTCATTTGTCTTGGTTTGTCAACCTTCCATCAACAAGAGTTCATTGCTTTAGAGGTTTTTTGAGACGATTTTCTTCGATAGATGTAGAATCTATTGGGACATAAGGTCCATTCTCTAGAATTTTTAGAAAAAAGGGTTCAAGTCCATCAAGATAGACAAGAAACTAGATTTTCCAACTAGTGAAGTCATCCTCATCAAGGACTAGAATATTGATTACATGTGATCCACCCCTACTATCTAAAAGTTAAGAAAGATCATTTTCACTACAACATTCGTCACACTTGGTGACGAAGAGTTGTTAGCATTAGTAACCGAGGTATCATTGTTTCGGTTGGTAGAACCAAAAGGTGGTTTTATTGGTGGTAAATTCGATGGTGGTGGGTTACTCGTTTCACGCATGGTTGGATCTTGATTTAAAACAAAAAACAATGTTATAAAACGTTTTAGAAATTAAACATCACGCTGATACCAATTGAAAGTCCCAAATAATGACTGAAATGGTTTTGAAAGATTTACTAACGCAAGATATACTTTTCAAATGTTTAAGACATTTATTAAATCTAATCAAGGTAATAATATTTTTATTGATTACACAAGTAAAATGACAATGTAAGTTATAACTTTTGGACGAGTAAACTTAACAAGAGTGTTAAGATTACAAGCAAACTCTAGGGGTGAGGCGTTTAGAGAAGAACTGACCTCTGTGAGTTTGACAAATAAGTAAATGCGTTTTACAATAAATACAACATAAATTGAACAAATCATTTACTCCCAAAACATTCTCTATTTATAGTGGTACGAGGTTAACTGGGTAATGGGGTTAGGTAACACGTGTCAAAATCTGGTGGACTCGTACATATTCATTTAATGCACTTCTAATCTTGGAACTGCTACAAAGAACTTTCAGTGAACAATACGAACATTATTCGCTTTTTTCACAACTTCATACTTTAGACATCTTTAATTCAAAGCTACTATTTGTCCTGCCAATCTACTTTAACAAATAGTTCCCGCCTAAACACTAAGAGATGGACAAAGGGTATAGAGAGATATCAGCGTATTGCCATCCCTGATATCTCTCAACCACTGAGAGTTCCTGATACATCTCACCTGTTATTCATTACAATTGATGAGTATGTCTTCGAGTTATCTTCGACTTCTTTGACGATGTCTATGACTTGAACTTCTTCGTGGGTGCTCGCTGAGGTCATAATCTCTGTGAGACTTTCATACTCACTAACTTACTAGCTCAGGTGAGTTTACAAATACTTAGATGATATTATGAATTAAATCTAAGTTAGGGAAAACTAAATACTTAAATTTCCAACATACTTTTATCATATGAATGGAGTTTTTAGGGTTTTCTTTGGTTTCTACGTGATACGTAAGCACAGAGTGATAAGGTTTGATCGATAAATGGCATCGTCCATGGTAGTTTCAGCACCACACTCGATGCTTGCTTCGCTGGTCGTCATTTTTAAGATTTAACCTATGATAAAAGCATTAATCCTTCATATACTTTTACTACAGTCTTATTATGCACTTTGTACCGATGAAAACCCGTTACACATAGCATAGTTGAACTTTTTATTTCTGAATAATATTCGATAATATTTTATGAAAAATATACATATAAATGACCGGTAGCTGACACTTTAAATCGATTTGTAGTTCATAAATTTTGTACAGGAAACATTATTAGTCTTTACCATTTATTCTATATCAACTCATTAGGTTTCTGAAAATTGAGTTTAGTTCATTGGTTTGATTAATATTAGTGTTTTTCACTCTCATTATGCTCTAATTTTTCTTTGTATATGTCTTATACTTACATGGTCTAGTTCTAAATATGCATTTGCATTAGATTCTAATATGATTATAAAAGCGTGTTTGAACTTCTTTTCGTTTCAAAGTTGTTGTTCACTAAAAAAACATTTATTATTGGTTTGATTTTTGTAAAGTATATTAGATGTCAATTTTACCATTTGATTAGTAATTTCATTTAACTTTGTAAATAACAATTTTGATTAAAATTAGTAAAGTAAACTTAAACAATCTCAACTTCTATAGGCACATATATTTTGGAACAAATAAAAAAATTGTGAACAATAATGCGCCACGACAGTAAATTTCTAATTAAGTTATGTTAATATACAATGTCATTGTAAATATATGATGTATGGTTGTAGATAAGTTACTCATATTTGTTTATTTTCAATGTTGAATGTATGAACATAATAACTATGTAAATATTAATGACTTAATCGTAAGGGTCAGTTTCATATCTTCGTAATCTGTATTATATATAAAAGAGGTTGACATCTCTCTTTTTATTTAATTTTTAAGTAATACAAATTCAAAACTTGTTGTATAAGTCAATTAAACATTACAATCATTTTTTAAATTTTAAGTATTACATATTATATAGCGTATGATACAACTATATAATCCACTCTTAAACTTAATTTTAATTAATACACGATATAAAATATATGTTACAAGTATACACTAATTTAAGTATTTACACCTAATTAATCATATTTTTAAAAAACCTCAAAAGAAGACTACATATAAAGCATATTGCCTACTATAAATAATGTTACATTTATGCATATCGTACAACCCATGCAAACATAATTAAAATTTGATAATTAAAACATATAAACATAATTAATACTTCTAATTAAAACTCCCTATTACATAAATATACATACATATTTTACAACCATTATGAAGCATAATGAAAAAAACATAATACATAATAAATACTCCTAATTAAGACAACACATTACATAAACATATAATTATATATACATATTTTACAACTATTATGAAGCATAATGAAAAAAAAAACATAATACATAATAAATAATCCTAATTAAAACAACACATTACATAAACATATAATTATATATACACATTTTAGAAGGTGGTTAAGCTTAAATGATAATACATAATACATATTAGCCGGGTACCCGGACAATGCGGCGGCGGGTACCCGTGACTATATTTTGAGGCAAACGAATGAATTATATGATAAAAAGTCACTACACATTTAATAGGCTAAACTATATAAACATGTGTCACACACAATTGTAGCGCAACACCGGAAAAATAACCAACAAAAATAATTTAAACATAAGCAGACTACATATGTTGTGATGAAGATGTAGATGTAATAATTTCAGAATATAGTGGCAGCAAAGGGTTGAGTTGTATGTTCGAGGGGTTTGAAACCAAAAATAATAGCCAAAACCGTCTTATGCATGCTTTAAAAAGGTTGTGCAATAGGCTTTTATAAGTTTGGTTGATATGGGCTGTTACAATAGAAAAACGTATACATTTACTACATGATAAACATTTATAAATTATGATATAGGATATTTAATTTTCTTAAATGTGTATGCATAACTCTCAGAACTTTGAATGACTTTTAAACATTGTATGTAGGGGTGTTATCGGGTTGGTCATGTCGGGTTAATTCGGATTTTGGTGTCCCAAACATTGACCCTAACCCGACCCTATAAACTATCGGGTTATTAGTTTTCGGGTCCAAACGGGTTGGGTTAAATCGGGTTGGGTTGTCAGGTTGTTATCGGGTTAAACATGCGAAAAAAAAACAGTAACATAATTGTCCCTTAACTCATCAGTGCCATTTTATTATGCAATTTCTTTGCGCAGCCTTACTTTGTATTAATTCCTAATCACTTATTTTCATCACATGTATAAATAAAAGTTGTAAATTAGTAAATGAAATACTTTATGCCACACATGATCATAGATAGATAAAGTCATTAAGACACCAAAATATCAATCACAACTAAATTTTGTTTAGGAGTCTCGTAGATGTCCCAATATTTTAATGAGAGCTAGCTTTCAAACTTCCAAGACTGTTAAATTATGAGCATACATGTACAATTGGATGTAAAAGAAAGAAACACTTGACACATATATGACCATATACTATCTATCATATGACAACACACATAAAGCAAAAAACACAAATAAAAGTTACAGACCATTTGCATCCTATCTATCCATATGACGACACACACCTGAAGCAAAAACAAACACAACAGTAGAGATCATTTGCATACCTGTTTAGTATGTAAATTTTCTGCAAAGACAACGCTTTGTTGACAGAAAATACAATAGTAGCTATACATATGACACCACGCGATATTAATGTTCTTGGGCCTAAAATGAAAATAAAACAAAATACACTGAAGGCATATTATCGGGTTATCGGGTTGAACCCGAACCCGATAAGATATAAAAAATAACCCTAACCCGACCCTATAAGACTATCGGGTTGGTCGGGTTGACCCGATAAGCATAATTGGACCCGATATCACCTGACCCTATAAGGTCATATCGGGTTCGGGTTCGGGTTGGGTCGACCCGTTTGACACCCCTAATTGTATGCATAAACATTCCCAAAGAAGAAATGTTTTAGTCTTAAAATTCTAAGACTACTAAGTTTAGAAAATGGTCTAAATGTTTTATAAGGTACTAGCCGGGTACACGCGCGTTGCGACGGCGGGTATCCTTCATACATATCTATTTAGGAAAATTGTTTTTTGGAAAATAGTTGCTTAAGCGGGATTGGGTTACGACACTTGTTGATGCAAAAGTTGGTTGATCCTTGCTAGACCCGAATTAGGCTTAATTCGGGTTGGCTGGGCTCCGGCTCCTGCACTAAGTGAATCGTCTGGTTGGGATCCTGCACACTAAACAACACGCGTTAAGCTTACCGTGGGAAGGTTTCCCACGATTAAACTCCGGCGTGAGAGTAAGTAATCGATTTAGGGTTATATGTGAGTTTAGAGTGAGTTGTGATACCTTTGTGGAACCCTTGGGGGTTCCTTTTATAGGCAGTAAAACCCTAGTGGGCTTTCACTGATCCTTCGGCCCCAAGGAAGAGATAAGCACCAGAATTAGAATGATTGTTATCTTCTAATTCTGGTAGTGAATATCCTCTCCTTATTGGGGTAAAGATATTCCTAGACAGAATATCATTCTGTCTGACCCTATGTCGGCCGTGTCGGGCGTACCGGGCCGTGGGCCGCACACATGTGCGCGGTTACTGTTCATTCAAGCCCATAAGCCTGACTGACATTATCCCACCCATCTGTGATGGGCCGGATACGGGTAGTACCCTTGGGCCGGGTCCATGACCCGGCTGGGGACTATACGTCATCATGTCCCCCCAGTCTAGTTGTTACAACCATAGGTGGAACCTCTAGACTACAAAGATGCTCCCGGACGTACCAAGGAAACCATAGCAAAGGACGATTGTGTTCAAGAATTTATGTTGACCGCATGTGGCAACATGGCTTAAGAAATTATCTTATCACTATTTCATCCATACATAGCAGCCGAGACAAATTAAATATATCATTAAATGTCAAGTCTTACGTAAGAGCCGCATAACCCGACATGAACAACTGTTCATCTGACTTGTTTGACTGACAAAAGTGCAGACAGTCAGAACCTTGAGCAGTGCAAACGTGTGGGTCAGATATGACCCGTGGGTCCCATCTGACGTTTCACTTGCCACTTGCCCCCTAGCCACACGATTAAGAATAGTGGCCAACACGTGTCACACATCCAACAGGCTGTGACCCTCAAGGTAACCCTATAAATAAGCCACCCCCACGGCTGTGTGAAACACACAGTTCATAACCTCCGTTTCTGCCATTAAAGCTTTCCTCTTATCTTGAACCAAGTACGCACGGATCCCTTCACACGCAGGTTAGAATACCACGTCCTTACACTCTTTTTTAGTAATGGCTAATAGAAACAGCCCTACCATCGGATCCGTGCTAAATGTCATGACCCAAGACCAGTTAAACCATTTTTGTACAAATTACTTCATCCCTTCCAACCTACACCCCTCACTTCCTGGCGCCGGAGACCTCATAACTGAGGCTCCAGCGGGTAAGATAGGCCTCTATACTCGCCTGTTTGACGCGGCTAATTACCGCATCCCTTTCACCCACTTTCTCGTAGATCTGTTAGGATATTATAATGTACACATTAGTCAGCTCCACTGCATAGGTGCCTGTAAAATTAGCCAATTCGAGATTCTTTGCCGTGCTAGGAGAATCCCCCCAACCGTAGAGTTATTTAGGTTGTTTTATACCCCCAACTTAGTGAATGGTTGGGTTTCTTTCAAAAAACGAGCCTCCAACAGTCCACAATCACACAACAAACCAATGGATTCACTGAAAAATTGGTATGATCATTACTTTTTCATTGACGCAGTGGTATGGCCGGGTGATTATGTCATTAGAACCAGATTCCCGCACGACCCGAAGCCGCACACCAGTACATACAATCCGCGTCACTCTCAGGAATTAGATCTAAATAGGACTGGATTCCACATAAACCTACCCGAATCATTCCTATGCTTGCTAGGAATTAGCCGTAATTACTTTGGTCCTTCCAATAGGTATCCTGTTTTTTGGAGAAGGCAGGGCGAAGGTAGGCTAATCATCCGTACTTCAAGAAGAATGTATACATGTGTTTGCATAATAACTAACATTTATTGTTTTGTGCTGGACAGAAATGAACTTTTTTGGACTGTTGCGCCAGGGCGATCCAAGGCTTGTGCCGGAAGGTCTCCGTCCTCTTCGTGAAAATGAACAACCCCTCCTCGAGCACACCCGACCAGTAACGGTTGCCTTGGAAGCCGTGCCTGATCCACATTCTGACGAGGAACATGGAGACAACGACGGTGGTAACAACCAGATGAACCAAGGAGGGGTCGGGCCCTCCTCACCGCATAGAGAACAACAGGGAGACAATATGGAACAAACCGACTCCAGCATTCGCCGACTGATGGGCGATGATGATGATGAAGTGCAACAGCATGTCAACTTGGACGAAGAGGAGGAAGCCGAAGAGGAGATTGCTGAACTAACAACGCAGCCCCTCACTAGGCGCACCCGGAAGAGGGGGAACCGTGCGAGAGGGACTGCCTCGGTCGAGATTGGTGAACACAATGCTCCCGTCAAGAGGCTTCGAAAAGACCACCCCATGTATCAATCTGTTGGGAGTGCCACCCAGGGTTCCGAGGCTAACCGGGCCGCTCATGTCGATCCCGTCACCCAAATTGCCCCAACCGCCTCCGAAGGAGCAAGAAGCAACATGTAAGAAACCATCTCAATATGAAAGAATTTCCACTTCTTTTTTTTTTTTTTTTTTTTAGCCATACTTAAGATATTTCATAATACTCATGTCGCAGGGACGACCAGGCTGGTGCCGCACCTCCTTCTGACACCCAAGTGAATAAGGAGAAAGGAAAAGCTGTCTAAGAAAACCCCACGGCCCCCACAAAGTCCGGCCCTGTTTTTGAAGATGGTTCACCCCTGGCTTCCCAAGACTTCCCCGCATCCGGCGCTCCCCAACCTTTTAACCCTGTATGGACTATTACCACAGCGTCACGATTGAGGAGTGCTGACGAGTGCCGGGAGTACCTCAATAACTACATACCACCAAGCTTGGTGCAAGAGGTAAACTCGCTCAGTCATGCGGATTTGGCGGACGAGTATAATGGGACGCTGGTACATCAAATGGCGATGGGAACCTCAATGAGGGTTAGGTTTGAAGCTGCGCTTGGGCACGTTGACTCTCTCAAGAGGAAAGTTGGACGGAGAGAAAAAATGATTGAAGATAATGAAGCCCTGATTGCTGACCTCCAATCCAAACTAGTGAATGCCGAGGCAACCATCAAAACACAGTCAGCCCGCGCGAGTGAATACGACCAGCAAGTAGCCCACCTTGAGTCTCAACTAGATGCTGCAAACACCAAGGTACATATCCGTGCCGCACCACCCATATACATTAAAAGATGAATGTACTAACACGTTTTTCCCTGTAGGTAACCACGGCGGAAGCTTCTGCCCACTCTTACTCCAGCCAAGTAGATGTTCTGAACCAGAAGCTAGATGACGCGCACTTGGCCTTCCAAAACATGGAAAAAATGCAGACAGACCTTGCTGAGGAGATGGCCGTCATCCAAGAGCTGAAAGAGGCAGTTGCCCAAAAAGAATTGATGATTGATGCCCTGACCGCTGAGCGTGACAACGTACTATGCCCCCAACTGCTAACAGCCATTGCTGGCCGTAGGTGGATGGTTGGGCATGGAGCACGCCTAGCCGTTATGAAGGTGCTAGAGGCCCCATCCTTTGTACAACAATTTGCCAACCTTGTATCTGATGGTATCGACCACGGACGACACGAAGGAATGGTTGAGGCTGCTGAACTGATCACGAAAGGTGGGGACATCGCCCGTCATACCTTCTTTAAGCCCGAAGCCGCCAGCAAGATGACTGCCTCCATGGCCGCGATGCAAGATCTACATTACCCATTTCTGGATGAGCTAGAGGCCACCAAAGATGCCTCAAACACTGAAATCATGGAAAAGCTCAGTCCTAGCACGCCTTCCAATGCTTCCTTTCCTCTAACCCTTCCTATATATGAGGACGTAACCAGGGTCGTGCTTGACGAGGAACCCTTAGGTGTGGTGTTGGAAAGAACCGCGGCCCAAGCCCAGAAGCGGGGAGAAAGTGATGAATGGTTGCCGCGTCTGGTGGAAGAACAAGCAGAAATGGGTAGGTTTCTCCCCTCTATTTAGGATGCTCCTTTTTCATGATCAAACACTTGTTTTGTAATCTATGAATATGTATTGTTTCGATTCGTCCGTGCATGTACACGGTTAACAATTTTTATGTTTTGTATATAAGTCCGTGGGTAACCACGGCAATTTTGATCTGTTTGGAAACCTGTGTATTTTTGCTTGTGTTCGAAATATTATAGCTCAATACTGCATGATATACCACGTCTTACTCACAAAGAAAATACATACAAGTCTATAATTTACTAGACGTGCGACGTGCGTCTTTACTATGCAGAGCACGGTATGGCTATAGCATATGAAACTTACCCCAACGTCTTGTGAGTAAGGTGTCTAGTAAGGATACGTGATCCATGCGGCTGGGGTTGCATCCCTCTTACGCGGCAAGTTGAATTAGTAGGTTCACTTAATCCTCTTACCCCACCTGGAGGCGTATGGTACATGTACGGTATTTTGAGGGAATGCATACGAATGAAACATGGCATATTATAATACAAGTAAAATTCATACGGCTAACAAAGAATCTAACAAAGAAAGGAAAATGATTTGCACGAAACAGGCCGTGGAGCTAGCTAGGCACCACGGCATTTTATTAGAACGTTTACACTTTTGTTTGAATAATGACGACAAGTCCTAAAAAATAAGAGAGGAAACTTAAACAAACATGAGAAAAACAAACAAAACAAATAACCCGCATGGTTCTTTATCAAAGCCGCTTATAGCGAAGTCCCATGCGGAAGCCGTAGCTTTTAAAGATAGCACCTTTTAAGATTGGAGATGTTCCATGTGCGCTCTAGGTCGCGGCCATCCATGTCACGTAACTTGTACGCGCCTCGTCCCAAGGTTTCAGTGACTTCGTACGGTCCTTCCCATTTAGGTCCCAGTTTTCCTGTATTCTCCACTCGGCTTGCTTCGTTAGCACGATAGACGTAGTCTCCCGGTCGAAAGAAACACCTTTGACCTTGGCGTCATAATAAGCCTTCATCTTAGCCTTGGACTTAGCCTCATTGATGGCTGCTATTTCCCTTTTTTCTTCCAACAGATCTAGGTTGATTCGCAGTTGTTCATCGTTTGTAACGACGTTAACCTCCGCCGTGCGGATAGTGGGCATCCCTATTTTTGCTGGTATAACGGCTTCAGTGCCGTAAGCCAATGCAAATGGAGTATCTCCGTTGGCTGTTTTGATCATGGTTCTATGTGCCCATAGCACGTGTGACAACTCATCGACCCATTTGCCCTGTCGTTCATCCAGCCGTGCCTTGATTCCATTCCCCAAGCTCCTATTTGCTCGTTCGACAAGGCCGTTCGTTTGTGGATGCTTAACGGACGCGAAGCGCCGTTTGATGTTCAATGATGCACACCAGTCTTTGAATGGGTTGTCCGTGAACTACTTGCCGTTATCCGAGATAATTTCCCCTGGCAGACCAAAACGGCACACGATGTGTTCCCACACAAACTTCTTGACCTGCTTACCCGTGATAGACTTTACTGCCTTGGCTTCTATCCATCGCGTGAAGTAGTCCATTGCAACAATCAAGAATTTAACCCCTCCCACAGCTACAGGAAATGGTCCTGCAATGTCAATTCCCCACTTGTAAAATGGCCACGGGGACGTGATAGGTGTAAGCTCCTGCTGCGGGTGCCGCGGTACTGGCCTATGCACTTGGCAATCATTGCACCTGCGAATCATATCGCGCGCGTCTCTGTGCATAGTGGGCCAATAGTATCCTGTTCGTAAGGCTCGGGCTACCACGGATCGTGGGCCTGCATGCATGCCGCACAACCCTTCGTGTATGTCACTGATAACGTAAGCCGCCTGGCGTGGTCCAACACACCGCAGCCACGACTGCAAGAAAGAGCGTTTGTATAGGATGCCTTCCCGGAGTTCGAAATGTTGTGACTTCCTTTTAACGCGCCTTGCTGCTTTTTCCTCGTCTGGAAGGGTTTCATTAGTCAAATAGTTGATGATTGGGGTCATCCACGTAGGTCCCTCCTCTTCAACTATAGCAGTCACTTCCCCTTCCGTGATAGATTTTTCTTTGAGTATTTCCACCAAAACCTGTTTAGACAAGTGGGCGAAGCTCGTGGATGCGATCTTACTGAGAGCGTCCGCTTTCTTGTTCTCGCCCCTTGGCACCTGCTTGATGGAAAACTTACTGAAAGTCGCGATTAACGTCTTGACTTTTTCCAAATACCTGACCATGTTGTCCTCCTTAGCCACATACCCACCTAGAATATGGTTCGCGACAAGCCGTGAGTCCACGTAGGCCTCAAGGTTGCGGACCCCCATTCTAGCGGCGATTTTTAAACCCGCAATTAATGCTTCATATTCCGCTTCGTTATTGGTGGCCGTGAACTCGAAACGGAGGGCGTACGTGAATTCCATTCCTTCTGGATTTGTGAGGATGAGGCCTGCCCCGGACCCGTCTGTGCACGAGGATCTGTCCGTGAATAGCACCCAAGGTTCCGCTGGGACCTCCTCTTGCTTAATGATTGGTTCTTCCTCATCCGGCTTCTCGATCAGGAAATCTGCCAAGATCTGGCCTTTAACAGCCGTCCTTGGTCTGTAAGATATATTATGCCCTCCCAATAGGATGCTCCACTTTTCTAGTCTCCCTGCCACGTCTGGTCTAGATATAACCTGCTTAATTGGCTGATCCGTGATCACAACAATCGGGTGCGCCTGAAAGTACCGGCGCAGCCGCTTTGTGGCAAATACTAGTGCTAGTACCAATTTTTCCATGGAGGAATAATTCAGCTCCGCCCCTTGTAATGTTCTACTTATAAAGTAGACCGGGGTCTGTATTGTGTCTCTATCCGTCATGAGTACCGCGCTTTTTGCGCCATGAGTAGCTGAGAGATACATAACGAGTTCCTCCTTTGGCCGGGGAGCTACCAACATGGGGAGAGATGCGAGATGCTGCTTGAGTTGGCCAAAGGCTTCCTCAGCTTCCTTCGTCCAACGGAAGTCTCCCTTTATAATACACTTCTTGAGTGTCTTAAATAGGGGTAAGGACTTCTCTGCGGATTTAGATAGAAATCTATTCAGCCCGGCTAACTTCCCATTCAGGGACTGCACCTCCTTCCGTGTCTGCGGGGACGGTAGCCGTATCACTGCGTCCGTCTTCTCTGGACAAGGTCTGATGCCGTTTGGGTCAATCAAATATCCCAGGAACATTCCTTCTGTTGCACCAAACGTACATTTCTTTGGATTTAACTTCATGTTAATCCTTCTCAGCGTGTCGAATGTCTCCTGGACATCCCGGAGAAGTGCCTCCTCCGTGTGGCTTTTTATCACCAAGTCATCAACATATACTTCCAAGTTGCGTCCTATTTGTGATTCGAAAGCTTTATCCACCAACCGCTGATACGTAGCGCCGGCGTTCTTTAATCCGAACGGCATTTTCGTATAGCAATATACACCCTGGCTTGTGTGGAACGCCGTTTTTTCTTCATCCTCCTCCGCCATCTGGATTTGGTGATACCCTTTATATGCATCCAAGAAGCATTTGAAAGGATATCCACATAAGGACTCTACTTTCCAGTCGATTTCTGGTAGCGGGTAACAGTCTTGTGGGCAGGCCTTGTTCAGATCCGTGAAATCCACGCACATGCGCCAACTTCCGTCATGTTTCTTGACCATGACCGGATTGGATAACCACTCATGGTAGTATACCTCGCGCATGATGCCTGCGTCCACCAGCTTCCGCACTTCCTCCAGTATAACTTGACTTCGCTCGGGCGCCTGGCCGCGCTTCTTTTGCTTGATGGGTTGGTACCCTTGGCGGATCTGGAGTTTATGCTCTGCTATCGCGCGTGGCACACCCGTCATGTGTTTTGGCTCCCATGCGAATATGTCCAGGTTTGCACTTAAAAGAGAGCACATGGCCCTTTTGCCGCTATCTGAGAGCGCCCCTCCTATGGATACCTCCTGTTCCGGATAGTCAGGGTGAATGGCCACCTTCCAATTGGGTGGTGGTGCTCCATCCTTGGGTGGTACAGGTGGTGCCGGTGTTGTCACAGTGTGACACTCGGATGTTGGCACGACTGTGTTATAAATAGTAACGATTCCCCCATCAACGGGGAATTTAATCATTCCGTGTGCCGTAGAGGGTACTGCCCGGATAGCCAAAATGCCTGGTCTGCCTATGATTCCATTATAAGGAGAGTGTGAACGTATCACTATGAAGTTCATCCACGTTGTAGTGGAATGTTCCTCATTCCCAATGGTGACAAGCAAACGCAACTGCCCTATTGGCCAGATAGTATCTCCACTAAAGCCAGTAAGCGGCGACGTGGCCGGTACTAATTGGCTTCTTATTTCTGGGCATAACTGCACAAAGCAGTGTTCATACAACACCTCTGCTGACGACCCTCCATCCACATACATGCGACGAACATTGTGTGTTCCAATGCTTATCTCAATAGTGAGAGGCGCATCAACCACGTCACTTGCTGTAATGAGAGGGAATGAGATTTCCTTGCCACGTGAAAATTTTTGGCCAATTTTCTGTCTCGTGCGGCGCTGTCTGGATTGGATCATGTATATGGTAGAAGGCTTGTCCTTTTGGGGATCCTTCTTATCATACTTCTTGTTGTTGTCCTTTCCGTCTTTCCAATCCTTAACTAGGTGCTTGAGTTTGCCTGATTTGATTAGCGACTCAATATGCTTCTTCAGCTGGATACACTCCTCCGTGCCGTGTCCTTTGTCATTATGGAACTCGCAGAAGCGACTTCCCTGCCGACGTTCCGGGGGTGTGGTCATTGGGGGAGGCCTTGGAAAATTCGCCCCTTCAGTCAACAAGATCTCCCGGTAGGACATCTTTAGGGGGGTGAACTTGTCGTCCGACCGTCCGCCTTTGCTTTGGCTCTTATAGTCCGAGCCCTTGTTATTGTTCTGGTTGCCTTGACCGCCCGACTGTCTCCGGGACTGGTCATTTGAGCGGTACCCATTTCCTCGGGATGGGTAGGCTGCGGCAACAGCTGTCCCTCCCTCTATGAAATTTCTGACCCTTTCCATGAGGTCATCATATCTCTCTGGACGCTTGTCGTTGAGACGCCTGATCAGTTCTCTGTCTGTTATGGCGTGCATGTAGTCAGAGATTTTCAGGAGCTCTGGCATGGTTCTCGTGCGTGTGCACTCATCATTGAAGCGCTCAGTGAAGGCTTCTGTGGACTCCCCCGGCCGTTGCTTGACAGTTGCCAATGAAACCGGATCCCTATTATACTTCTTCCTTTGAGTATAATTGTTCTCGAACGCAGTGCGTAGTTCCGTGAAACTATCAATGCTCCGTGGGGGGAGTGCCTCGAACCAGTCACGAGCGTTTCCAATCAAGGTCGAATTAAACATTTGGCACCATATAGGCATGGGCCATCGCTCAATTTTAGCCTGAGTATCGAATATTTTGAGGTGATCGACAGGATCACCGGACCCATCATACGTCTTGATACATGCCGGCATGTGACGTTTGGTGTCCTCAGAATAGTTCCGTATGCGGAGGGTAAACAGATCTTCCCTGGGATCAGCCCATGGCCGTGTGAGCCTAGGGTCATCCCATGGTTCACACCACGGACGCGAGAGGTCCTCTGCTTCCGTATCCCGATAGTAGGGGCCACCATAATACTCATCATTGTTTGGTGGTGGAGGCGTGCGCCTAGGCCGGCGGCGTTTGGGCGGATGGTCATCTGAGTCCTCCCCAGACGGATCTGGGGACGGCGGTGGTGCCCCGCCTTTTGAATAGGGACCACTTTTTTGAGACAAACCAGGAGCCTTCCTCCATGTGTTCATTCTATCCCACACACTTGGGCGGCGTGTGGTTCTGGTCAGCTCTCGATCTGGCCGCTCGGGTGAGCCATCCGACCTTTCTCCATCTTGAGACTGCGTTAATTCTTGCATGATGCGATCCCCTATGCGTTCAAACACATTCCGGGGTTGAGGGTTTTCCTCGAAGGTTCCCTGCTCTTGAGGCCGAGTCCTCCTTTTTCTCCGGTTTTGGGAAGGGGTGGATGGTCCACTGTCGCCAAAGTTGAGTCGGGCTTGGAGGTTCCTCCCCAGACTCAATCTTGATGCGATCCCTGGGACGATCCTTTCAAAATTCTAAGTGAGAACTCGAGTAAGATCCTCCTCACTGAGTGGTAGGGCTTCCACTTCTTCCTCCGTCGAAGGTCTGCGTGGTTCCTTGTTAGGAGGGTCTGGCGCACTCCCTGGATCAGGGTTGTCCAAGGTTGAAGTGGGTGGGGGTGTCACCGAGATCGTGCTCGTCACCCCCGCGGGTTGAAAACCGCTACGGTTACCCAGCCCGCCCGCGAGGCGGTTAGGTGACTGGTTGGGGATGAGAATCCCTTCCCCTTGGGACTTCCGGTTCCCAGGATTCACATTCCTGGGGTTAGTCGGCGGGTGTCCCTTCGTCATTGGATATTTGAGATGAGATTTTGTTCTAGCTTAGTGTTACTGGTCCCACGGATGGCGCCAACTTGTTGATGCAAAAGTTGGTTGATCCTTGCTAGACCCGAATTAGGCTTAATTCGGGTTGGCTGGGCTCCGGCTCCTGCACCAAGTGAATCGTCTGGTTGGGATCCTGCACACTAAACAACACGCGTTAAGCTTACCGTGGGAAGGTTTCCCACGATTAAACTCCAGCGTGAGAGTAAGTAATCGATTTAGGGTTATATGTGAGTTTAGAGTGAGTTGTGATACCTTTGTGGAACCCTTGGGGGTTCCTTTTATAGGCAGTAAAACCCTAGTGGGCTTTCACTGATCCTTCTGCCCCAAGGAAGAGATAAGCACCAGAATTAGAATGATTGTTATCTTCTAATTCTGGTAGTGAATATCCTCTCCTTATTGGGGTAAAGATATTCCTAGATAGAATATCATTCTGTCTGACCCTATGTCGGCCGTGTCGGGCGTACCGGGCCGTGGGCCGCACACATGTGTGCGGTTACTGTTCATTCAAGCCCATAAGCCTGACTGACATTATCCCACCCATCTGTGATGGGCCGGATACGGGTAGTACCCTTGGGCCGGGTCCATGACCCGGCTGGGGACTATACGTCATCAACACTATTGTTGTTGTTATACAAAAAAATGGCTAAGATGTTAAAGTAGTACATAAAAATAAGTGTCTTCTTACAAACATGAAACATGTATTAAGATAAAGAAACATTACTTTTAAATTAGAATGACATAAGATAAACACATGCCTATGACAATATAAATATGCTTATCAATAAAAAATATCTTCTTTTTTGTTTGAACAATTATCATGCATTTAAGCTTCAATATATCTTATGGTATAAATTATGGAAATTAATGAAATTGAAACCGTACAATTTTTTTACTTGAAGGAAAGTGTGCAACATTTTTAAGGTGGTAATGGCTAATTCTAAACAAAAAGTTGCCTCAAAACCATATTTGACTATGACAAACATGGAAACCAATAAGTCTGGAACATTGTAGATCACAACAAACATACAAACGATCTTAAAAGTTATAAAGATAGAATGCAAAATAAATCTAAAACTAAAACGTCAACCACCATTTAACAACCAACAAAACAACCTATACCACCAGTGAAACCACCAACCAACTTTTTTTAACAGATTCGCATAAACATCAAACCCTCATTTTTTTACCGGATTCGCAGAAACATCAAAATCCATCAGATATACCACTAAAACTACACACGATCGAAAACACAACAAAACCTTTAGTGATCTATGCGAATCCATGCAATGTTAAGGAAGATAGAGGTGGTGGATACATAAGGAATGCTGAAGAGAGTGAAGTGAAGAAACAATGTGAAGTTGTTTTTAGAAGAAAAAAAATTGTGGTGTGTATATGTTTCATGCGTTGTGGTTCTAACGTACTATGATGGCGGTGGTTAAGGAAGAGTTTTTCAGAAGATGTTTCCCTATAAAGTACAAGCACACCCCCTCTATCTAAACCTAAACAAGAAACCAACACGGTAATATCAGAACCTGCGGATCAAGATGATCTAAAAGCCACGATTTCAGTTTTGAAAAAAGGGCAACATTGTATTTTTTAAGTAGAGAGAAAATAGAACCGTGCTTTTTGTGAGTTTTGGATTTGTAGTGGTTTACTAATATTGGGAATGGACTTATATACACGGCAGGTATAACTTCACATTTAATGGGCGGTTACAAAATTAATTTTATGGGCCGTTATAATTTTCCATTTAAATAGGTTGTTATTGACTGAATTAATTAGTATTATTACATATTTTTAGTCAAATGTTATGTTTTAGTGCATTGGCTAATGATACTTTCTTATCAAAGGAATGTTTAAGGCTGAAAATTTTAATACTTCTAAAAATAGAAGAGGTTAAATGTTTTATAAAGTATTAAAAGTTAAATTTCAGGCCCCATTATCTCATTTTTGTAGGTTTCAGTCCGTTTGTTTGTTTTCGGACGACTTTTATTTGCTAGTCGAACCGGTGGCACTCAGGTTTTCAGTTGAACCCGTTTTCAAACAGCTTTTGTAGATATATGTTTTTAATTATTGTAGAGTTTTAATATATAATTGTATTTTAAAATAATGAAAGATATTAATTATTTTTATTTTCTCTTTGAATATGCTATGTCAAAATTAACGTGACATAATTTTCAATAAAAGCTTTTTAAGACGTGTCAATACCTTTGAAAAAGTGATATCATCTTTAAAATAAACGAACAAGTCGGCATATTTCATGAAATAAGTCATTATATGATTCCTACGATTGTAAAATACGTGTTATTACAATAACTTTAGTTGAACTTTCATATATACACATATGATATATGTCACAAATAATAATATTCTTTAATCAAAATTACATATTTGAGATATGTTTTTGGGTTAAAATTGCCGTTATTCAAAAGTTAGTGCTAAAAAAGATGAATTACTAAGTAACATTCGTTTGCCAAAGAATTTAGTCAAATAATACCGTCGTCGCATCACGTGCATGAATATTGTTGAAATAATAGTGGTCTAACCCTTGAAAACAAGTTGTGTTGTATGTTATTTTGTTTTAGGGATTCAAGTTGTATCTGTTGGAAGCTGAGGGGCTAGAGTATCAAGTTGTGGAGCTCTCAAGGACTGGACTGGACAAGTTGCTAAAGTCATGGGAGTGGGAGTATATAAGCTGGTCAACCAGCTTTCTTCTCATAACTTGTAACCATTATTCTCTCTCGTTTATACATAGTTTGATTTGTTTCTTGTTCTTGGCGATTGAGATCATCTTGATCTTTGTAATCTTGGTTTTTGTTTAAGTTTTGTAAAACTATTATCAAGTTAGATAATAGATCCATACCAGCTTTATTTTGTGGTGGATTTAGTTTTTAATAAAGTTGATTTGAGAATCATACTTGTGCTTTATAAATCTTTACATGGTATCAGAGCCAAGTTCATCGCCTTGCTCTGATATTGTGATTTTCTAAAATTAGGGTTTTCAAAATAATTAGGATTTTTTAATTGAGAGGTTCTTGGTTGATTAACTGGTGTTAATCGATTGATTTTGTGGTTAATTCATCATTCCTAGCGTTCTTGATCATTAACCCTAATTTCTTGAAATTAAGGTTTTGTGATTTTTGGGAATTTGTTCGATTGAGGTTCGATTGGTGTTGATCGTTGGTTGATTTGTTCGATTGGTACTCTGGGTGTGGTGATTTGGTGATTTAACCTAATTGTTTAGAATTAGGGTTTGGTTCTGGGTTCTTGATTATCATTTGACTGTGAATCAAAGGGTAATTAAGGTATTCTTACGCTGGTTCTATTGCTCTGTAACACCTCCTTTATCTTTCTGTTCTTTTTATATGATTCTTGATTGATATTTGTGTTCTTGATTATTTGTGATTTCTTGTTATTTTTTGTTAGTATTGTAATATTTTCTCTCATGTCTTGTCAATCTTTAGCCCTTGACCTACCATCATTGAATGGTTTGGAAACCTGGGAACTAAAAGGGATTGATTTTGACTTCTTTACTGTTTCTGTTATTCTAGTTGTTTGTTTGTGTTCTTCATGTCTTATTACGGTATGTCTGAGGAAGAATATGTGCATGGTAGTGATGTCTATAGTAGCGATGCTACTGATGTTTCTTTTACTAAGATTAATGGTTTGGATGTTAGTGATCCTTTGCATCTTCATCCTAATGACTCTACTTCATTAACTGTTGTGTCTGTTAATATTAAGGGTATTGAGAATTATCAAGTGTGGTCTTGTGCTATGTTACTTGCTCTTGAAGGTAAAAATAAGATTGTTTTCATTGATGGATCTTGTAAAAGATCTAATGTTGATGAGGTTCCGGGTAGGCAGTGGGATAGAGTTAATGCTATTGTACTTGGTTGTATTTTGAACTCTATAACTAAGGATTTGTTCTTGGGTCAAATCTTTTCTAAAAGGGCTAAAATTGTTTGGGATGAACTTAAAGAAACTTATGACAAAGTTGATGGTTCTGTTACTTTTAATCTTCATCATAAAATTCATTCTTTGTCTCAAAATAGATCTGTTTTGGCTGATTATTATCATAAACTTAATTCCCTTTGGAAACAATTTGATGCCCTGGTACAACTTCCTAGATGTACTTGTCATGCTGCCGAGGACTTTAAAAAACATAATCAATTAATGAAACTTATGCAATTTTTGATGGGACTTGATGATTCTTATATGCAAATAAGAAGTAGTATTCTTTCTAGAGATCCTCTACCTAATGTTAAAAATACTTATGCTATTATTTCTAGTGAGGAGTCTCAAAGAGTGATGTCTGGTTATGGGTCTTTCCAAAGAAGCCAGTCCTCTGGGTTTAACTCTAGTGTAAATAGGGGTAATGTTCAGAGACCTCAAGCTTCTAATTTTGCTAGATTTTCTAGTTCAAACAGACCTACTAATGGGAATAAAAGGTCCAATAGGGGACCTACTTTGGTGTGTGAGAATTGTGGTTTTAATAGACATACTATTGATAGATGTTTCAAGCTTATTGGTTATCCTTCAGATTTTGGAAAGAAAAGTAATACTGTTTTTTCCAACAATAATCAAACATCTCATAATTTAACAAAAGATTTGTGAATAATAACAATGCTGGCTCTAGTTCTACATCTTCTTTTTCTGATGAACAATTGTCTAAAATCATTGCTTTGATTAAAGACAATTCTGCTGGTGCTCAAGCCAATATAGCAGGTATTGTGATGAATCAAAGTCTGTTTTTAACAAGAATTTCCATAAGTCAAATTAAGCCTCTTGTGAATAAAGGCCTTATTGTAGATTCAGGTGCTAATCAACATCTTATATATGATGATAAGTATTTGGTTAATGTCATTGATATTTCCAGACTTTGTATTAAAGTATCTCATCCTTATGAGACTGAGGCCTTTATTACTAAAGTAGGAAATATGATTTTAAACAAAGACTTAACTTTATATGATGTCTTGGTGGTGCCTGAATATTGTGTTAGCCTGATGTCAGTTCATAAGATTGCTAAGGACAGTAAGTTTGTGGTTGCTTTTGATGAGTCTAGTTGTTATATTTTACCTCAGGGTTTGAGGAAGATGAAATTGTTGGGGACTGGTAAACAAAAGGATGGATTATATTTTTTTGATAAAGGTATTGGTTTTGAGAAACCTGATGTTACTTATTATTTGAGTAAAGATAATGTGGCATTGTAGACTTGGTCACCTTTCAGACCAAGTTCTTAATTTCTTAAAAGATGATTTGGTTTTTGAAAACTAAAAGTAAATTTGTTTGTGAGATTTGTCAAAAGGCTAAACAGATTGAGTGACCATGTTTCTACTAGTTTGGGTGAATTAATTCATTTAGACTTGTGGGGTCCTTATAAGGTCACTAGTAAAGAAGGGTTTAGATATTTCTTAACTTTGGTTGATGATTTTTCTAGGGCTGTTTGGGTTTATTTGTTGAAAAATAAAGGTGAAGTGTTTGATTGTATAAAATTTTTCTTCCATTTGATTAAAAATTAGTTTAATAAGACTATTAAGACTTTTAGAAGTGATAATGGTACTGAGTTTATTAATCATAAAATGGCTGAGTTTTGTGAATTAAATGAGATTATACATCAAACATCTTGTCCTTATACTCCTCAACAAAATAGGATTGTAGAGAGGAAACATAGGCATCTTCTCAATGTGGCTAGATCACTTATGTTTCAGAGGGGTTGCCTCTGAGTTTGTGCTTTGAGTGTATTCTTACTGCTACTTACTTGATTAACACGTTGCCAACTTCAGTGTTGACAGGAAAAAGTCCTTTCCAAATCGTGTTTAATAAGAAACCTGGTTTAAAACATTTGAGAATGTTTGGTTGTCTCTGTTTTGCTACTTTACTTACTAGTAATGATATGTTTAGTAGCAGGTCAGAGAAATGTGTTTTAGTTGGATATTCTGGTTTTAAGAAAGGGTATAAGTTGTTTAGTCTTGAAAAGGGCCAGTTCTTGTTTTCAAGAGATGTAAAGTTTTTTGAGAATATCTTTCCCTTTAAGACAAATGACAATAGTACTCTTAGCAGTGATAATCAGGGTCTTAGTCTAGATAATTTCTTTGAAGTTATTGATGATGTAGATCCTGGTGTACCCAATGATAAAAAAATTTCTGCCTCACCTTCTAAGGACAACAACTCTTCTCTTAATGAGGAGTCATTAGTTGACCCAATTGAGAGTAAGGAGGGGCACTCTCAGGCTTCTAATGAGTCCAATCAAGAGAATGAGATGACTGCTCCTCATATTGAGCATGAATTTAAGGATATTAATGAAAATATACCTAATGCTTTGAGTCCTATGGTTAGAAGATTTAAAATGGTGTCTGTTTTACCAAAGAAATATAATGACTATGTTTTGACATCTAAAGTTAAATTTGGGCTTGAAAAGATTGTTAGTTATTCTAGACTTAAGTCTGATAACTTTTGTTTTGTTACTGAACTTAATAAAAGTGTTGAACCTAAAACTTTTTGGAAGGCTAGTAAGAGTCAATATTGGATTGATGCAATGAATAAAGAAATAGATGTTTTGAATGAAAATAATACTTGGACTATTACTGATTTACCTAGTGATAGGAAAGCTATTAATGGTAAATAGGTTTATAGGATTAAGTATAAGTCTAGTGGAGAGATTGAAAGATATAAGGCAAAATATGTGATTAAAGGATATAATAAAAAAGAAGGAATTGATTTTGATGAGACCTTTTCACCTGTTGTGAAAATTGTTACTGTTAGATGTTTGATCAATTTGGTTGTGCAAAATAGTTGGCTTTTGTTTCAGCTTGATATTAATAATGCTTTTTTGTGTGGTGATCTAAATGAAACTGTGTATATGTCTTTGCCTGATGGATATTTTGATAAAAGAGTTTGTAAGTTGAATAAATCTTTGTATGGACTGAAGTTAACTCAGGCTCTTATTGAACATGGTTTTGTGCAAAGTAAACATGATTATTATTTATTTACCAAAACTGAGTTTGGAGTGTTTCTTGCATTACTTGGTTATGTGGATGATATTGTTGTTACTGGTAGTAGTGTGGCTCATATTGAAGAGTTTAAAAAGTCTTTGAGAAGTAAATTTCAGATTAAAGATTTGGGCAAACTTAAATACTTTTTAGGTATTGAAGTTATTGATACTGATTATGGATTGTGCTTTAATCAAAGAAAGCATTGCTTAGACTTATTATCTGATTTTGGTTTGCTTGCTTGTAAGCCTTCTGCTACTCCACTTGAGTAAAATCTTGTTATTGCTAGTGATCCTACTAAATCTGATTCTATGCTTGATAATATTACTTAGTATCAAAAGTTAATTGGTAAACTTATCTACATTACTCACACTAGGCTTGATATTTCATATGTTGTTCATTGCCTTAGTTAGTTTATGCATAAGCCTCTTAAGTCTCATCTTAGGATTGCTCTTATGGTTTTGAGATACTTAAAGGGTTCTCCTGGTAAGGACATTCATATTGTTAAATGTCCTATGTTTCTCTTGAGGCGTTTGTGGATACAGATTGGGCTAAGTGTTTGGTAACTAGGAAGTCTGTCACTGGTTTTTGTTTACTTTTAAATGGGTCATTAGTATCTTGGAAAAGCAAAAAGCAAATTACCATTTCTAAGTCTAGTGCTGAAGCTAAATATAGAGCTATGGCTTCAATCACTTCAGAAATTGTTTGGGTCCTCAAGATTTTAAAGGACTTAAACTGGGAACATTTTTTTTGCCTATTAAGTTGTTTTGTGATAGTCAAGCTGCTATTAAAATAGTTGCTAATCTTGTCTTTCATGAAAGAACAAAACATCTTGAGATTGATCTTCATTTTGTGAGAGATAAGATTTTGGCTGGTGTGATAAAAACTTGTAAGGTTAATTCAGCAGAACAAACTGCTAATATTCTTACTAAGGGTTTAGACAAACTACAACATGACAAGCTTGTTGGTCAGTTAGGATTGTATGATTGTTTTCAGGCTCAGATCAAGGAGGGGTGTTAAAATAATTGTGGTCTAACCCTTGAAAACAAGTTGTGTTGTTTGTTATTTTGTTCTAGGGATTCAAGTTGTATCTGTTGGAAACTGAGGGGCTAGAGTGTAAAGTTGTAGAGCTCTCAAGGAATGGATTGGACAAGTTGCTAAAGTCATGGGAGTGGGAGTATATAAGCTGGTCAACCATCTTTCTTCTCATAACTTGCAACCATTATTCTCTCTCGTTTACACATAGTTTGATCTGTTTCTTGTTCTTGGTGATTGAGATCATCTTGATCTTTGTAATCTTGTTTTCTGTTTAAGTTTTGTAAAACTATTATTAAGTTAGATAATAAATCCATAACAGTTTTATTCTGTGGTGAATTTGGTTTTCAATAAAGTTGATTTGAGAATCGTACTTGTGTTTTATAAATCTTTACAAATATCCTACTAGTCTGAACATGAAAAGTCCATATTCTCTCAAACAAGTTTCAAAATTATTGCATATTACACATCGTCCACTTGCAAGTTAAGTAAATACGACATTTTGAGGTTTATATGGATAAATATGAATCATCTCTAATCGTAAAAGCATCACCCTCCTAACTTATCTCCACTAAGATATAAGTCGAAATCAAACGACACCTTATTCTACTTTACTTTGTCTTGTCGTGATGTGATTCTACATCTGTACTTTGGGACAATCAACTTAGCATTCGTTTTTCTGTTTAATCTTGGATTTATTTTTGTCACTCTCAATGTGTAATCAAGACACAAGGCCTTGTTTAGCTTAGAATTAATATTTTTTGAACTTTTTTGTATCACCTGGTTTCCCACTCGACATGACTTGTACGTAAAATAAGAGATTTGTTATTATGATTGGGTAGCGAACCCTAAAAAACCAAAACCAGTTTTCTATACTTTAGCATTAGATTATAATCACTTTCTATCACATGGTTTCTTGACTAATTAGGCCAACCGAGACATAGTGCCGATGGTTTGGGGCCAGATCTTTGGAAAAAGTCTGATTGGTATCAAAAGATACATGTAATCAGAGTGTTCTCACCGCTGTACACCTTTTGAATAATAATCTGCTACTAAAAACGCGCTAGGTGTTCGTGACCACATTCAAGACGCAATCTCACCCTAGAATATAAATACATGGAAAATGGAGGGTAATGGACCAGAAACCTGCAAGTAAATTATACACAACACAACAAAACAAATCAAAATCAAATACAAAAAGTAGTACTTTTATGACAAGAACATACGAAGGTGGGTTGTGGGAACAAATAAACAGTACACTTGTACCTTCCTTTTTCTCTAGAAAACAAAATGATGCAAGTAAGTAACATTTAATGGTACAAAGAAGAAGATGCCAATATACTCCAAGAATGTGATAGCAACAATGAAGGAGTGGAGTGTGCATGTTTTATATGGGGGGCTCACAATCATAGATAGATAGTACCCTAGATGAATGTAGATGATGAAAGCGTGTATTTGCCTAACAAGAAACAACAAATATGTATGCAAAATGGTAAAATGGGTCTACCCATTTTCAGTTATCTTTAAGTTACAGCAATCATTCCTAGCTAGCTTTGTGGGATGTGGGGCTATTCTACTAGCTAGCTTTAGGGTATAGAATTCTATTTTTACTTTTTACTTTCTAAAATGTATCAAACAATCTTGTTACTGTGGATGCATGCATGGCTAAATAAAGTTGTGTATATTCGAGCTGTCTATACTTTACATTGTATCAAATCTAGATTCGATAATGTTTTATTTAACCCTTGCATGTGCATGGTTTCTTGTGGATTATGGATGTTCATACGATTTATATGCTTGTTTGAGTAATAACAGTGAAATTCTCCAACCCTATGCTCCAGAAGTAGCTAAGATTTCTAGACGCATAGGTGATTTGTGTAATGAGATACGAAAATGGAATTATCCAAAGTCCTAGTGGTTAAAGCTAAAGCAACTACTTCAGAATAAACATATAGAAGAACAATTTCTCTAGAGTCGAGCAACAGAGTTAGAGTCGAAAAGAAAAAGTGTTCACTTTTTCCTCTCATATTATGATGTTTTTGTTCTCCTTAAAGTGATTATAACCGAATAACTAATTTCTAGAATCACTTTCCATGCAAACGTGTTTTGGAAACAATTTTATAAATCACAAGCAGAAACAATTAAACAAGATTTACGCAACGAGTTGTACAAAATTTCAAAATCTTATAAAAAATTAACAAAAGATGTTTGCAGGATAAGAAAATTAGCTGAATGACAAAGTGATGTCATGAGTGACTTCAACTGAAACATCCCAAAATCCGTCTTTTAAGTATTATTTACGAAAATGCCATTGAATAAGTTTGACTATGACTTTTATAAAGTTGAAGGAGTTATATGATTGGTTAGTCAAACCCGATAGTCAAACAATAACTAAATGGTTTTATAAAATACCATGTGTCATATTTATAAAAAGAATATGACTTAAAGGATTAAATTTGCTAAATAATAATGTTCTATATTAGTTGACGTGGCCAAATTAAAGGAAATAAAGCTTGAGAGATCTAATGCGCCAATTGACCAAAGTGTTATATAACAAATATATGAACAATTGATATTATCTTCATTTACTCCAGAAGTATGTAGTGTTTTATGTATATGCCGGTTTAGAAAGGAGAGGGAAAAGAGAAAAGATTAGCTTGATGCTCATATGATGGATTTAAGGGTGCCAATTCAATGTTTAAGCCTATAACAATAATCTTCTCCAAGTAAGTAACACTTTTATTGAGTTAATTGGTAATTTAAGAATTAAGGTTCATGCACCCAAATTGGGGGTTTTGGATAAAAGATGATTTAAAATAAGTTTATAAGGTTATAGTAGTTGTGGGGTTAAGTTATCTTAAATAAAATTAGTGATTTTGGGGTTTTTGATCATATGATGATTAAGAAGGATGAAGGGTTTGTTGTTTAATGCAATATTGCTTTATGTGATATGGGTTAATTGTGATGATTATGGTTAGGAGTTATGAAACCAAGGATGATGATGATGATTAGGTTGGCGTATAGCCAAGAAGTTTGTTGGTGAAATGGCTATGGAGCCAAGGTAAGTAAAACAATGGCAACATGTTTTATATTAATCCTTCATATATGTTAATGTTTGTTCATGCTTTGTTATAGCCAATATGGTTAAAACGATTGAAAAATTTAAGTGGTGCTAGATGTTAAGTGCTATGTAATGATTGTGGTTATGTGATGCTTGTTGTTATATAATTGATGTGAGGTATGTGTAATAGAAGATTAGTTATTGTTAAAGCTTACATGTGGTATGATATAATAACATGTTATGCTAGTCTTACTTACTAAGCGTGTAACACTTACATGTTATAGATGCTAACATGTGTAGGTACAATGTGGCGACGACGATGCTTGGAATATGTTATAAATGAAGTATATGCTAGTCAGAATTGTGCATAAGAGCTTAATACTAGATACTGAGCTCGAATCAAGGTTGAACCCCAAATGTTGTAATTAGTATTTTGGTAATGTTGTTATGTGTCAAGTATTTTATATATGTTGAAGTTAAAGGGGGTAAATGTAATTTGTTATGGTTTGGTGTTATAGTGTATATAAACGGGTGTTTGGCAAACCCCGAAAGGTATGTGATCACGGGTCATTTAGACCGTAATTGTTATGAAAATGATGTATTATAATGTTTTATTAAGTCCTGGAAGGTTTGGTAAAGTTTTGATTTGTGGAAGTCGTTTTTGAAAAGAAATACGAAATGTGTTAAAATGGGAAAACCTGGGCTCGGCCTGTGGCCGTGGCCACTCGGCCAGCGGCTAAAGGCCATAAGAGGGTGAAAATTGGGCTTGGCCTACTGCATCATCTTCATAATCCACATAAACTGGATCTCCATTTTGATATTCAACAAGATCAACATCACCCATACTCTCATTCTTTTGACTAGACTCCAAGCTACCGGATTCTGAATTGACAACTTGAGCCTCACGCAATCTCTCTTGTTCTTGTAACTGTTGTGCTAATTGATGATCACACTTAACTTGTGCACTTCCATTGGGAACCTGTTCTTCTACCAAAATGGCTTTACCCTTATTTGTTGGATCAATGGTAGGTAAAGTAGTTGGTACCTGTGTAGACACTTCCCTAATTGTCAATGGTGGTTGGGATACACCAGACACAAACAAAGGTATGTCAAGGGATATAAATGAGCTGTTAGAGGCTAGAAATGGCTTTTCAGCGGTTGCACCCTTGCTTGTACTCACTTGTTCCATCAGCTGAACAAAGGAGAGTTTTTTTGGCGTGATCATTGAAGAATCGAACTCCTTGTTCTCCTTCATACCTGTGAGAGCATCGGCTATTTCCATTGTGCCTGTAACACCCCATTTTGATAATGGAATGTCACTCGAAATTATGGCGTGTCATCAAAGCATACAAGGAAAAATGTCTAAACATTACATGACCATAAAAGGAAAATACCGGAATCAAACATCGATAGTCCAAAAGTAAAGCTCATCACACACAAACATAAGTACTGTAAAGGAAAGGACTAAATAATGTCCATAACAAATGTATCAAAGGAAAGATAATGCATAAAGTAAAGAAAGGCTAGAAAGCTTACAGTCCATATGCACGTACGCTTAAAGTCTACGAGCGTCCCTGAGTACCTGCCGTTTTGGGAACATAGAAAAGGAAAACGGCTGAGCAATACGCTCAGTGCACGGATGTACAATAAAGCATGAATAGGATAAGCATATAACATGTAACAGCGGAAAAAACTAAGTCCCGAGTAACCTGGTTAAGTCTTGATAAATCTGGTTTTATAGTTTGAAAAGCCTTATGTTTATTTTATAAAAACTGTTTAACATGTTCTACCATTAGCCAATATAGGTAATGAAAATCCACCGTGCATGAATACTTAGAGGGGTGACCTCATCATGCAAATTAGAGGGGCTGCCTCTAATTTAATATACTGGTTTGGGTAGGAGGGATCAACTCCTTGTGAAGGATGCAAGGCACACACCACATTCACACTATGTAATTTGCTGAAAACATGTAACTAGGATGCACTCATACGCCCCACATGATAAATATAATAAATAGCCAAAAGCTGAAGGGACGCCACGAGCAATCACTCCGCCGTGGTGAAGTCATAACATCAGTGACTCTAATGTTATGGTTATGGTACCTCCATAACTAGGTGAAACTGGTCATGCATGTATATGGCTATAGGTATTCTAAATTAAACATAATCAAGTCAAACATATAACTTATACTACGGGAAAACATTTGGCTACATACGGGGAATCCTAATAAGGAAAGAATGTCCATACTGAAAGGACGGGAATCCGTACCTTATGTCCAGTGAACGAAGAAGATGAACTGAGGAGAATCCTACTTCGGTATCACTAATGCTACATAAATACATACATGAATAAGTATCTGCTTACTAAATACGTAACTGGTTTTATGTCATGTCTTAGCTTATTTTATAAGTTCATATCATGTTTCACTGTTTTACGCCTTAAACTGCGTTTATCTTATATTCTGTCCATTCTGATTAAGTATTTTTGGTATTTCATGTATTATTATACTTACTGTGTAATAATAAGTAACTTTCCAAAAATAGCAGGTTTCCTAAAATAGAAAGTTTCAAAAAATAGAAAGTTTCCAAAAATAGAAAGTTACCAAAAATAGAAAGTTTCAAAAAATAGAAAGTTTCCAAAAATAGAATTACTGCTTAAAATAGATAAGTTTCTAAAAATAGAAAGTTTCCATAAATAGATTAACTGCCTTAATTAAATAAGTTTCCATAAATAGATTAGCTGCCTAAATAAAATAAGTTTCTAAAAATAGAAAGTTTCCATAAATAGATTAGCTGCCTTAATTAAATAAGTTTTTAAAAATAGAAAGTTTCCATAATTAGATATAAGCTGGTTAAATAAGCTAAGTATATAAGCCTAAGTGTTTTCATGATTATTTCTTAAGTCATAATGATATAATGTATAGTTTATTAATTATTTCATGTAATTTAAATAAACTATAGGTTAAAATATTTAATTAAAATATATCATGTTTTTAATTAAATACAGTTAAATATTTAGGTTAAAACATGTATTATTATTTATTAATAATATAACCTAAGTCATGTTAATTAATTAATTATAACCATGGTTTTTAAATAATTAATTAATTATAAGTCTAGAAAATATAAAATACTTAGGTTAATAATTTCATGATTTTAATAATTAATATAACCTAAGTCATGTTTATTAAATTAATTATGTCATATTTATTAATTTAATTTTAACATATGATTATATAAAAAAATAATCTTAACATAAACCGTGAACCGGATCTTGACTAGAAACCATGAACCGGACATGAAATCGACACCGTACCCCAAACCACCTCGGGGTTCCCCTTGTCTTGCTGCTGCCGTGGGACCCACACCACTCAACCGCGACCATATGGTCTCGGTGGTGGTCTAGTAGCCAAACCGAGACCCCCTTGGGGTTCGGTTTAGGCGCCGACCAAACAAAACACCCCTAAACCATCCTTTTTGATTTACCCAAAAACCATTTTCATGATTGATCTATGTTTTAATTAGGTTTTTAAAAAAACATCATGTTCTTAATTATTTAATAGATCAAATAAAAAAGAAAAGGGTTAAAAGAATTTACCGAATGCGTGGATCTAAACGAGGATGAACAAACACGAACACTTGCACCAAAACCAAGATCAAAAATAAAACAAACACCCCCTTTGGTGTGTTTGTATTCGGCGGCCAAAAAAAAGAAAAGAGGAGGAGAAGAAACTTTTTAGGTTTTTGTTTAATCTTCTGTAAAGTGAAAAATGACTAGCTAATGTTACCATAACCCCTCTTTAGTGAATTTTGAGATGGGCTTGGCCCATCTCCTTATGGTTGCCGCGGGTAGGGGGCCCCACATGGGGTACCCGTACCGTTTTCCGTGTCTCGATGTTTAATTGTTCGTTCGTGTTTATTTGTGTTCGTGTTTAATGTGTTCTCGTTAAATAATTACCGTGACCTAATATATTTATTTACGCTCGTAATAAATATATATACGTAATTAATAATAGTTCGTGATTTAGTTACGTTCATGAATTCATGATCGCATGTTCGTGATTAATTATTGTCAAATAATTATTGCGTGTTCGTGCGTAGTAAATACTTATCGTGTTCTAACACGTACGTAATACGTAAAATCCTAACACGTAATCGTAATCATGCTATAATAGGAAAGTTTTAATCTAGTACGTACGATCTTAAGGGTACTATTCATGGTAAAAGCATGCGGGTTTTACAACTCTTTCCCCCTAAAAAGAATAATTCGTCCCCGAATTATAGATAAAGTAAACTGGAAAAGAAGAACATACCCGAATTCAAAATATGAAATGAGGGTAAGAAGCCCGGATAGACTCCTCTGTTTCCCAAGTGGCTTCCCGCTCGGTATGATCCCTCCAAAGGATTTTGACGAATGGAATCGTCTTCCTTCTCATGACTCGTTCTTGTCTGTCAAGAACTCGTTCGGGTTCTTCTATAAAAGTGAGATCTTCACGTATCTGTTCCAGTGGATACTGAACCATGTGAAGGGGATGATACTGGTACCCTCTGAGTAAAGACACATGAAACACATTGTGCACATGCGAAAGCTGCGGAGGTAACGCCAACCGGTAAGATACTTCACCGACTCGTTCAATGATATCAAACTGTCTGATGAAACGAGGACTGAGCTTCCCTTTAATCTCGAAGCGTCTAACACCACGTGCCGGCGAAACCTTAAGGAAGACGTGATCTCCTACGTCAAAATGTATGTCCCTACGATGCTTATCGGCGTAACTCTTCTGACGTGACCGTGCTTCCTGAAGTTTCTGCTTAGCTACTGCGATCTTTTCATTGGTCATCTCTATGATTTCTGGTCCTTCAAGTGTTTGCTCGCCAACCTGATCCCAGCAGATTGGGGCGCGACACTTTCTGCCATACAACATCTCGAAAGGAGCACACTTGATACTTGCGTGCCAACTGTTATTGTATGCAAACTCCACCAAACAGATATAATCGTCCCAATCACCCGTCCATTCCAACGCACATGACCTCAACATGTCCTCCAATGTCTGAATAGTTCGCTCCGACTGTCCGTCCGTTTGAGGATGAAAAGTCGTGCTAAGCTTAAGTTGTGTACCCCAAGCTTTCTGCAGACTCTTCCAAAATCGCGAAGTGAAACGAGGATCTCTGTCTGAGACGATGCTGGATGGAGCACCGTGGAGTCTCATGATCTCTCTTCTATACGTATCGGCGAGTTTACTTACCGGATCTTCCTGCGGATCGGTAAGAAATAAGCTGATTTGGTAAGTCGATCTACGATAACCCAAATTGCATCGTGCTTCCTCTTGGTAGGCGGAAGACCAATAACAAAATCCATGGTGATTTTGTCCCACTTCCACTCTGGAATATCTAACGGTTGAAGGAGACCGCCAGATCGCTGATGCTCGATCTTAACCCGCTGGCAGGTAAGACATTTGGAGACGTAAGTGGCCACATCCTGTTTCATACCACTCCACCAAAAGTACTGCTTGATGTCATGGTACATCTTAGTCGAACCAGGATGTATAGAGAATGGGGAGCTATGAGCTTCAGCTAACAAGGCTTCCCGGAGTTCTTGGTCATCAGGAACACAAAGTCTCGTGCCCTACCATACGATACCATCTGCATCTACTCTGAATTCCGTCTGTTTCTCCAAATTATGTACTATCGCCCAGATTTCTCCATCATCTTTCTGAGCTTCCTTGATCTTAGAGAGTAACTCGGGTTCTATTCTAAGATTAGCCCAGTAACCGTGCTGTCCACGTACCATGATCTCGATGTCTAGTCGCTCCAAGTCTCTTATGATTTCCTCTTTGATTTTAATGCCGTTGATCATTTCGGACTTCCTGCTAAGAGCATCTGCTACTACATTTGCTTTTCCGGGATGATACTGTAGATTAATGTCATAATCCTTCAACAGCTCTAACAATCTCCTCTACCACATGTTCAATTCACGTTGAGTGAAGATATACTTCAAGCTCTTGTGGTCCGTGAAAATGTCACATGATTCTCTGTCACACCCCACCATGGCGGAATATGGGGCGCGACGTATGGATATCATCACAACATGGCGTGTCTATAGAGATAACTATATGAAATAAGAAATGTCATAAAATGGAGACACAAAGTCATGACAATATCTCATCAGACTCAGGAGTCTAGGTAAGTAGGTAACAGTCCTACCGCTTACCCAAGACAAACAAATAACATAACCAAACAAATATATGTGTGCCACAGTATCACTTATTAAAAGAACAAATAAAAACTAAGAAGGAAACGGGGATTCTCCTTCTATATGCATTCCTAAGCTTCTCCAATCCTAGCCACTTATGTTCTCATGCTTAACCATAGTATCACCTGAAAGAGACACTAAAACACGTCAACATAAAGTTGGTGAGAGTCATAGATTTAGATGTGACAACCTTGGTTTTGAGGTTCGTCACTTAGTTTTATTTTGTGCTAGTTGCGTGTCTTTACGTGTTTATGTGCTTATTGGTGTGTATGGATTGTGGTTTGGATATCGTTTCCGGTACGGGGTACCTTGTGAATGAAACGATGTGTGATGATTTCATGTTCATGAGTTCACATGGTAGTGACTATGAAGTGAGATGGTGTTATTTGGTGGTTCTAAGTATACGTATATGTATTATAGAAAATCGTATTTTTTACGATTTACGGTTTAGCATTTAGAGGTCGCGGATGAGGTAATTAGTCATATGAATATTTTTCGGGATGGTTTTAAGTCATTTAAGACTTAGTTATAAAGTTTATTGCAAAATTTGAGATTTTTTTTAAAAGTGTATATTTTACGTCTTTTACGGAAAAACACGTAAATTTGACTAGTTTTACGGTTTTGTGGTTTTGGAAGCTTTAGGAGCTGAAATAAATTAAGGAAAATTAAAGTAATATTAATAACATAATATTAAATAATAAAAATAAAAAAAAACGAATTTAGGGGTGTTTGGGTCGGTTTAGACGCATCAAAGAAGAAAGAAAGAAGGGAAAAACCCAAAACAGGCCCAATGGACTTGTAATGGGATTAGGGGGCCTTTAGGACTTAACCAAACCCAACTCATAACCATAATAATCAGGTTTTTAACCTCCATAACATCTCCTAGCCGAAATTCATCAATGGTGACCAATTAGGGTTCTTCAAAACTTAGGTTTTCTTCATCTTCTATTAATTTAAAGGTAAAACCTTCTTAACCCTTTTCATATTAAATGTTTTTAATGTTTCTATGATCATATGATGGATTAGTTTAGGGTTTAATTAAAAACAGTATATTAATCATATTTTAATGATTAAATAAATTAGGTCTTGTAATTAGAGGGATTAGGGTTAATTAATGAGGTTGATTTTGTTAAACCCGTTTTTAAAAACTGGGCAGAATTTTGAGTCAATTGTTTAGATCATATCGGGAGTTCTAGGAACATTAAAGATGCGATCCAAGTATCCCTGAAAAGGTAATTGAAGTGGCTTTCCAATGCAAGAATCGAGAACTAAATTGGAGGTCGGAAAGTGGGTCAAAAACAGGTTACAACAGTCGGAGATCAAAACAGTTTTGAATTCAGCCTGTTTTCTTTTTAAGTTTTGGGTTGTTTGGGGTACATAGGGTTGCATTGAGATCTTCTCACGAACATGAGAGATGGTTTATATATTGTAGTAAGTATCTGCACTTGGGCTAAGGTTGTGGTTTAGGGTAAGACCCTCTAATGGTAACAAACTTTTCATACGTTTAAAATCATTAAATTCTGGATAGGTAGCAATATATACACATATATCGGGGCCTTAACAGTAGCTTTAAGGTTAGGGCAAGTGGGAGGATTTAACTAACATGTATAAAATTGTGAATATTCCTTTTACAGAAACCATAGGTATGTTTAAGTGGACGTTTGACTTAAAGTTTTGAGACCTAAAAACTAGGACTGTTTTGTGTAAAATTATGAACGGGATAGTTATTAAACTTAACCAAGTTAGGGACTTGTTAAGGAAGGTTAATGGGGTGATTAGAGCTTATCAATGAGGTATTATATGGGAATAGGCTAGATGTCCATCATAGGTTGATGAGCCATCTTGGTGATTGGTTCGGGTATTGATTATGTGTTTTTGGTTTGTTAGCTCGTTGCTAGTGCGAGGACTTGTGAAGAAGCTATCAGGTGAGTTTCATAGTCCCATGTTTACTTTTGATTTTGAATTCCAGATGGGATGGAAGAGACACTGTGTTGAGTTGTTTATAAATTGATGCTGTGAATGTTTTTAAGGTTGAGATGGACTTGTGTGTACATTATGTGATTAACTGCTATGTGATTCTTGTTTGTGTATGATCTGGATTGGAAAAGTACATAGGTGTATGGGCGCCTATGGGACCAATGGTTAATGACAAGGTAGTGGCCTTGGGATAGGTACATAGCGTGATCGTCTATGGGACCAATGGTTAATGACAAGGTAGTGGCCTTGGAAATTATGGTGTTTGGTAAGGCGTGATGCCTTGGAAATTATGGTGTTTGGTAAGGCGTGATGCCTTGGAAATTGTGGTTGTTGGTAAGGAGTGATGCCTTGGTATTGTGATGATTGATTGAACCTGAATGCTAGTTGTTAATACATAATTGTAGCGCATTGTCCATATGTTATTGTGTTGATGGTTGTTATTCACAGCTTGTAACTAATTTGGCGTTAGAGTCTAAACCTATGACTCTCACCAACTTTATGTTGACGTGTTTTAGTGTCTCTTTCAGGTGTGAATATGGTTAAGCTTGAGGATAGAAGTGGCTAGACTTGGATGCCTTAGGATTGCATATAGAAGGAGATCTCCGTTCCTTCTTAGTTTTTATTTGTTCATTTAAATAAGTGATACTGTTGGCACCTATATGTTTGTTTTGTTTGTGTTACTTGTTTGTCTTGGGTAAGAGGTAGGACTGTTACCTACTTACCTAGACTCCTGCATGTTGAGATATTGTCATGACATTTGTGTTGCCATTTATGACATTTCTTATATCATTTAGTTATCTCTATAGACACGCTATTGTTGTGATGATATCTGTACGTCGTGCCCCATATTCCGCCATGGTGGGGTGTGACAGAATGGTATCAGAGCCAATGGTTATAGAGAATTAGGTTGCCTAGTCGTGTAGCCTAGTCTATAGCTTAAGGGTCCTTGCATATAGGCGTCATAGGAGTATGTGTGCATTTTATTATAATTGATGTGTTTGAATGTTATTTATTGTGATGTTTTGACTAGTATGAATTGAACCATAGTAAGTTCATACTTAGCCACATGTTATTTTCTTTTTGGGTTGTGACTAGTGCGGGTTGAACCATAATCGTCCACACTAGTCATTGTCGTATTTTGCTTAAATTGTACATTATAGTACATAATCTGGTACATGGTAGTTCTATCTTTTGTTGGGTTATTTTATGTACCTGAGGTACAGTATTTTTCTTTTGATGTTTAAGTCATGTTCCCTAAGAATCGTGTGGTGGTTCGAGTTACTAGGAGTACATGGGTAGGAAGGATTTTAAGCCGTTTCCACTCTTATGGGCGACATGACTTATAACTGATTATGTTTTCGTTTTGGATTTAGCCTATGCTGTTTTAGCTAGACTATGGATTTCTGTATTCCAAGAGTATTACTATGTTATTTTAATAGATGGAGTTTTGGACTTTATTGGTTATGTGGTTATGAACTTATGTGAGTAGATGGATTTATGTGTTATATGTTGTATTGATTCTTATAAGTGTCATCATAGGAGGGAGTGCATTGGGGAAAGGGTAATTGTATAAGTATGGTGGCCAACATAGTTATACAAGTACCACAACTTCAATGGGTTCCCAAGTATGGTTGCATGAAAGAGGGTTAATACATGCTTGTATATGATGAGATGTAGAATTTGGGTATACGTATTTTATATGGGTATATGTAATGGCTACCTACGATATGGCTATTGTTCTTTTTGTGTTATATGTTTTGGGTTATAGTTGTGTTGTGTAATTTTAGGGTCACACGATATGGTTTGGTTTTGGAGGTGGGATTTATGCCTTGTTGTGGCACGGTGAGATGGTGATTACTCGTATGGAAAAATGAGCGTATAAAGCGATTGATTGACTTACGTGTATGATAACGAGTATGTTTGGGGGATTCAATAGGTATACATATGCGGGTGTATATATACTACTATCTGTTAAGTTATGGTATATGGTCGTTCACTAGTTATTATAACTTGAACGTACCTTGTGTTTGTTCGTGTTTTATGGCGCTGGAGTTTGGTGGAGTTTCAACGACGTTTTGAATCTTTTGAACTGTGTCTTGTAGCGTATTCTTTGATTTTCGTATTTCACGTGTACGTTTTAAAACGGTGTTCTTGGTTTTAAGTCTATTGAAATAACCTGGGATTTCTTTTGAGATAATGAAATCTTTTGTGTTGAGTCTTACATTTCTTTTGGTTGGTATATGGAAAAAGGGGACTTGGAAATCTAGTATAGGGTTAGATAGTTGGTCGTATTCGGTAAAATAAGGGTAAGGTGTTGGGGTCGTGTTTGAAACAAGATGTAACATAAGATTTCTTTTTAGTCAACACTTATTTATTTCAAATTCTAAAAGACTTTCTTTAAAATAAAGCGAAGTAAAATTTCTTTCTACTTACATAGTTTATATAATTGGGTTTAACCGATTCACGTCATTTATAATTATTAATTCAAGGTTAAATTGAGTTTATAAACATTTCACATACAATTTTATCTTTCATTAATATAAAACTGTTTCGGTCATAACTTGTTCGTTTTTAGAGTTTTTTGAGTGATTCAAAAGCAAAAAAAAAAATTATGTATTCGGAACATACTTTTCAAATATTCAAAATGTATAGCCATGGGAGGTCAGTGGACTGGTCGGAATTGTTGTACAAGTGTCGGGTTAAAGGTTGAGTTTTAATAGTAGTTTATTTTTATGATTTGGGATACACGGGATACCTAGTCTTTGAGTTGAGTTTTGAGTTCGTCAAGAGGGTTGTTTGTAGATTGTTTGAGTCACATAGATGTGGAAGGTAATAATAAATAAATAAATAAAAGAGATATATATTCTTTTGGAAAATTCGATCTTTTGCACGGTTTAAATAATATGTTGCGGGGCGTAATATGTTTTGGTTGCCATTGGGTGTTTCTTGGATTATTTTTTGTGGTCATGGGTCATTTTGAATTGATACATGTTCTGGGTTTGAGTTTTCTTTTGAGTCTCGTGGTTTTTGACTTGTTTTAACTGGTGCACGTGAAATGTCGTTAGTCATCCGTTGGTTTGATTCGTTGATCGTATCTGATGGATTCAGGATGTAGTTTTGGTTTCATATTGTTCGGGAGCGTTGAGGTAGTCGTATGAAAGACTTGGTCGCGCCTACACGCTTAAGTAGGTGACCATGAGAGAACGGTCGGAATACCCATAGTGGGGAGGAAAGAAGTTGTAGACGAACTAGTGTGGTCATGAGGTCTCTTAGGAGTACCAAGGAGATGAATAGAGATTTGTGGGATATTAGCACAAGTAACGCGCCATAGAGAGTGTTGGAAGGGGAAGTAATACCTCAAAGGTATTTATGATTGTTCGTAGGGCATGTAAGTTTTCTGAAAATTTCCTGAAATTTAGTAGGTTCCCCTATTACTGTGAGGTAGAACCATAAATAGAGCAAGTAGGGGAGGTGAGAGGAGTTGTAGTTAGTGCCTTTCCAAGGCAAATCGTTGATGGAGTGATTTAAAAACAAGAGCTGTTAGAAATTGCAAGGAATACCGGATAAATGTTGAGTTGCTTAGTAGTAGATTGGATGTGGAAGGAGGTTGAGTGGTTCGATGAGAGGAAGTACCGGTCTTTTAAGATGCGTGTAGAATTTTGAAAGTAGAACGAGGTAGGAATTTATTCGTATTACCGCTAAGAGAGGGTGCAAGGAGGACATAGTTGAAACTGCTAAGGATGTTGTATGAACGCTTTGGGTTTACGGTTATGTATTTGGCTTCACCAAAGCACTAGCGGTTTTCATGGTGTCAATGAACCAAGTGTGCATGAACGTATATAAACGAGTTGTCATCGGGAGCGTCGACGACATCTTGAACTACTCAAATCTAAGAAGGAGAGTGAGGCGAATTATGTGTTGGTTTTGGGGTGGAGTTATACGTGAGATTTTCGAGTGTGAGTTTTTAGTATTAAGTTTACCATGATGAGTAGTTAGAGATGATGGAGTATCATGGAACCAGCAAGGGACGAAGTGAAGAAGGATGAGGAAGCATTTTGGAGGCTAAAGAGGTGGATTGGATAATGGGCCAATCTTAGCATTATCGGAAGGACTGGATGAATTCACGAAGCATGACGATACGCGGATCATGGATTTGGACGCGTACGAGGACGACAAAGAAAGGCGATCGCTTATACGTTGCAGGAACTGATGATTTGGAAGAACTAGATGGACTTAGTTAGTGGGGCTGGATTGTTATATCTGCCTAGAATGCTAGAGGCATTTGGTGTACGAGACGTGGAGAATGATCTATATGGATCATGAACGTCTCCAATACACATTCAATCATCTTGATTGACCTTTTGGCAAAGGTGATGGGTGGAGTTAAGTGATGAAAGAAAATTGCAAGGCCAAGTACCATCTGGGAAAGGGAAGCATAGTTGATGAGACATGGAATAAGAAGAATGAAGTGAAGCTGAGACGAACTTGAACTATATGGATGACGTATTAGGGTGGTTTGCATGAAGGATGTAGGTTGCACGAGTTGATTTGTCTAAAGCAGAGAACGAGTCAACATGTATGTTGCGTGGCTTGGACAATCATATGGAGAAAGGGGCGTAGACTATACTTCCTACATAGATAGGAGTAGCTTAGAAAGGGTAATGTAAGGACGAAATTGGTGAAAGTGACGAGAGTTGGGTGATAGTCGATAGACTGACTAATTCATCTCATATTTCAAGAGGAATGAGAAGTCACGTAGTTGAGAAGTTGGAAGAATTGCGTACGAATGGGATGGAATAGAGGGTTATGCTTAAAAGTTAGCCTAATATGTATGGAATGCCTTATCAAGTATTATGGCAAGGGAAGAAACGATGGGAAGCATCACATCGTGAGGTATGGTATGAGTTGAGGAGGAAGAAGGACGTGTGTATTGAAGCGAAGCATGAATGAAATAGGAACCGGAGGTAAAACTTTGGTAGAGCTTAATGAGTAGAATAAAGCACAACGCAGGCTAATGCTGTCGTAGTGTGGAAAAGGAAATGGCACTGAGCTATACTGATTGTTTGGGAGGATTAGTATCGATAATCGAATGGATGAGGAGTTATAGGTGTGATATGCCATAGGGACGAAGGGATTGGTCTAACTGAGATAACCATCCTTCAGAGGATGTGTATAGATCGTAAGTTGATTTGGACTGGAAGAACTAATAGGTATGTGAAAGACCGTCATAGGTCCCTTTGTAAGGAAATTGGAAATTTTAAGTAGTTTGGGGTACGGACTAAAGGGAGTTTCACCCATAGTAACGGGTGGTATGTTTTGGTAAAATGGAAGAGTTGATGTAGAGCTTTGTAGGTCCAGTCATGATCTTTGGAAAGATCGGACCAGTAGCATATGAGCATAGAATTACATGGGAGAAATGAGTTGTATACATGATACATTTCATGTATTGAGATTGGTAAAGGTTGTTTGAGATGCATCTTGCATGTACGGTTATTCGGGACTTGTGTTAATGAGAGTCTTTGTTTTATCAAAGAGTCATCTAGGAGATTTATTGACTGTGAGGTCAAGAGTTTGACAATGAGTTTAATTGTTTTTGGTTTGTATATGTGGTATTTTGAAACTTGAACTAAAGTTCACGTGGAAATGAGAGGAGTTCTTTTAGAACAAGTATCCTCGTGTGATTTGTTGTCTGTGTGTTTGATCCTAAGGAGTAAATCTCGGGACGAGATTTCGATTAGGAGGGAGTGATGTGACAACCCTGGTTTTGAGGTTCGTCACTTAGTTTTATTTTGTGCTAGTTGCGTGTCTTTACGTGTTTATGTGCTTATTGGTGTGTATGGATTGTGGTTTGGATATCGTTTCCGGTACGGGGTACCTTGTGAATGAAACGATGTGTGATGATTTCATGTTCATGAGTTCACATGGTAGTGACTATGAAGTGAGATGGTGTTATTTGGTGGTTCTAAGTATACGTATATGTATTATAGAAAAACGTATTTTTTACGATTTACGGTTTAGCATTTAGAGGTCGCGGATGAGGTAATTAGTCATATGAATATTTTTCGGGATGGTTTTAAGTCATTTAAGACTTAGTTATAAAGTTTATTGCAAAATTTGAGATTTTTTTAAAAGTGTATATTTTACGTCTTTTACGGAAAAACGCGTAAATTTGACTAGTTTTACGGTATTGTGGTTTTGGAAGCTTTAGGAGCTGAAATAAATTAAGGAAAATTAAAGTAATATTAATAACATAATATTAAATAATAAAAATAAAAAAAAACGAATTTAGGGGTGTTTGGGTCGGTTTAGACGCATCAAAGAAGAAAGAAAGAAGGGAAAAGCCCAAAACAGGCCCAATGGACTTGTAATGGGATTAGGGGGCCTTTAGGACTTAACCAAACCCAACTCATAACCATAATAATCAGGTTTTTAACCTCCATAACATCTAGCCGAAATTCATCAATGGTGGCCAATTAGGGTTCTTCAAAACTTAGGTTTTCTTCATCTTCTATTAATTCAAAGGTAAAACCTTCTTAACCCTTTTCATATTAAATGTTTTTAATGTTTCTATGATCATATGATGGATTAGTTTAGGGTTTAATTAAAAACAGTATATTAATCATATTTTAATGATTAAATAAATTAGGTCTTGTAATTAGAGGGATTAGGGTTAATTAATGAGGTTGATTTTGTTAAACCCGTTTTTGAAAACTGGGCAGAATTTTGAGTCAATTGTTTTGATCATATCGGGAGTTCTAGGAACATTCAAGATGCGATCCAAGTATCCCTGAAAAGGTAATTGAAGTGGCTTTCCAATGCAAGAATCGAGAACTAAATTGGAGGTCGGAAAGTGGGTCAAAAACAGGTTACAACAGTCGGAGATCAAAACAGTTTTGAATTCAGCCTGTTTTCTTTTTAAGTTTTGGGTTGTTTGGGGTACATAGGGTTGCATTGGGATCTTCTCACGAACATGAGAGATGTTTCATATATTGTAGTAAGTATCTGAACTTGGGCTAAGGTTGTGGTTTAGGGTAAGACCCTCTAATGGTAACAATCTTTTCATACGTTTAAAATCATTAAATTCTGGATAGGTAGCAATATATACACATATATCGGGGCCTTAACAGTAGCTTTAAGGTTAGGGAAAGTGGGAGGATTTAACTAACATGTATAAAAGTGTGAATATTCCTTTTACAGAAACCATGGGTATGTTTAAGTGGACGTTTGACTTAAAGTTTTGAGACCTAAAAACTAGGACTGTTTTGTGTAAAATTATGAACGGGATAGTTATTAAACTTAACCAAGTTAGGGACTTGTTAAGGAAGGGTAATGGGGTGATTAGAGCTTATCAATGAGGTATTATATGGGAATAGGCTAGATGTCCATCATAGGTTGATGAGCCATCTTGGTGATTGGTTCGGGTATTGATTATGTGTTTTTGGTTTGTTAGCTCGTTGCTAGTGCGAGGACTTGTGAAGAAGCTATCAGGTGAGTTTCATAGTCCCATGTTTACTTTTGATTTTGAATTCCAGATGGGATGGAAGAGACACTGTGTTGAGTTGTTTATAAATTGATGTTGTGAATGTTTTTAAGGTTGAGATAGACTTGTGTGTACATTATGTGATTAACTGCTATGTGATTCTTGTTTGTGTATGATCTGGATTGGAAAGGTACATAGGTGTATGGGCGCCTATGGGACCAATGGTTAATAACAAGGTAGTGGCCTTGGGATAGATACATAGCGTGATCGTCTATGGGACCAATGGTTAATGACAAGGTAGTGGCCTTGGAAATTATGGTGTTTGGTAAGGCGTGATGCCTTGGAAATTATGGTGTTTGGTAAGGCGTGATGCCTTGGAAATTGTGGTTGTTGGTAAGGCGTGATGCCTTGGAATTGTGATGATTGATTGAACCTGAATGCTAGTTGTTAATACATAATTGTAGCGCATTGTCCATATGTTATTGTGTTGATGGTTGTTATTCACAGCTTGTAACTGATTTGGCGTTGGAGTCTAAACCTATGACTTTCACCAACTTTATGTTGAAGTATTTTAGTGTCTCTTTCAGGTGTGAATATGGTTAAGCTTGAGGATAGAAGTGGCTAGACTTGGATGCCTTAGGATTGAATATAGAAGGAGATCCCCGTTCCTTCTTAGTTTTTATTTGTTCATTTAAATAAGTGATACTGTTGACACCTATATGTTTGTTTTGTTTGTGTTACTTGTTTGTCTTGGGTAAGAGGTAGGACTGTTACCTACTTACCTAGACTCCTGCATGTTGAGATATTGTCATGACATTTGTGTTGCCATTTATGACATTTCTTATATCATTTAGTTATCTCTATAGACACGCTATTGTTGTGATGATATCCATACGTCGTGCCCCATATTCCGCCATGGTGGGGTGTGACATTAGACTCCAACGCTAAATCAATTACAAGCTGTGAATAACAACCATCAACAGAATAACATATGGACAATGTGCTACAATTATGTATTAACAACTAGCATTCAAGATCAATCATTCCAAACCAAAATCCAAGGCTCCTACCTTGCCAAACAACATGGTACCATAGATGATCACACTATGTACCTATCCCAAGGCCACTACCTTGTCAAACCACAAGGCCACTACCTTGTCAAACCTCAAGGCCACTACCTTGTCAAACCACAATAACTGAGACGGCACGTGTCCCCCGATCCAAATCATACACAATCAAGAATCACATAGCAGTTAATCACATAATGTACACACAAGTCCATCTCAAATCACAAAACATTCACAACATCAATTTAGAAAATAACTCAACACAATGTCTCTTCCATCCCATCTGGAAGTCAAAATAAATAATAAAAATGGGACTACGAAACTCACCTGATTGCTTCTTCACAAGTCCTCGCACTAGCAACAAGCTAACAAACCAAAACACGAAATCAATACACGAACCAATCACTAAGATGGCTCATCAACCTATGATGGACATCTAGTCTATTCCCGTATAATTACCTCATTGTTAAGCTCTAATCACCCCATTACCCTTCCTTAACAAGTCCCTAACTTGGTTAAGTTTAATAGCTATCCCGTTCATAATTTACACAAAACAGTCCCAGTTTTAGGTCTCAAAACTTTATGTCAAACATCCACTTAAACATACCCATGGTTTCTATAAAAGGAATATTCATACTTTTACATATGTTAGCTAAAACCTCCCACTTGCCCTAACCTTAGAGATACTGTTAAGGCCCCGATATATGTGTATATATTCCTACCTATCCAGAATTCACTGATTTTAAACGTATGAAAAGTTTGTTACCATTAGAGGGTCTTACCTTAAACCACAATCTTAGCCCAAGTGCAGATCCTTACTATAATATATAAACCATCTCTCATGTTCGTGAGAAGATCCCAATGCAACCCTAAGTACCCCAAACAACCCAAAACTTAAAAAGAAAACAGGCTGAATTCAAAACTGTATTGACCTCCGACTGTTGTAACCTGTTTTTGACCCACTTCCCAACCTCCAATTTAATTCTAGTTTCTTCCATTAGAAAGCCACTTCAATTACCTTTTCAGGGCTAGTTTGATCGCATCTTGAATGTTCCTAGAACTCGAGATATGATCAAAACAATAGACTCAAAATTCTGCCCAGTTTTAAAAACGGGTTTTAAACAAATTGATCTAATTAATAACCTATAACCCTTCTAATACAAGCCCTAGATTATATGATCATCATATTATGATTAATACATCATTAATCTACTGTTTTTATATAAACCCTAACCCTTAATCCATCATAAGAATGATTAATCAAACATAAAAACAATTTAATTAAAAAAGGATTTGAAGATTTACCTTGGATTTATGAAAACCCCCAAATTTTATGAAGAACCCTAATTTTTTATAAGACTCACGAATTTCCTTCATCTCCAGGAGAAAAATAATGAATTTGGTTTAGTATATACATTATATAGGGTATGGGTAAATCCTAGTCCAACCCAAAGCCCACTTTCCTTTTTTCCTTTTTTTTCCTTTTTCCCTTTCTTTTCTTGCGTCTACCAAACCGACCCTACCCCTTAATTTTCGTTTTTTTTCTTTTTATTGTTTAATAAAATATTACTAATATTACCTTAATTTGTCTTAATTTATTTCAGCTCCTAAAGCTTCCAAAACCTCAAAACCGTAAAACTAGTCAAATTTACGCGTTTTACCGTAAAAGACGTAAAATATACACTTTTATAAAAAATCTCAAATTTTGAAATAAACTTTATAACTAAGTCCTAAATGACTTAAAACCATCCCGAAAAATATTCATATGGATAATTACCTCACCCGAGACCTCTAAATGCTAAACCGTAAATCCTAAAAAAAAATACTACTACTATAATACTTATACGTATACGTAAACACCACAATATCACCATTTTCATTTCATAATCACCACTTGTGAGCTCATGAACATGAAATAACCGTTCCTCGATTTACTTATGAGTACTCTATACTCATAAACGATAACCACACCAACCTCGTTCACACAAAATAAACACGTAATCACACAAATTAAGTAAGCACACATAAAATAACCTAAAAGTAAGACCAAGTGACAAATCCAAAACCTAGGGTTGTCACATCACTCCCTCCTAATAGAAATCTCGTCCCGAGATTTACTCCCAAACTCAAACTTATTCCCAGCAAACAAACGAGGATGCATATCCCTGATAGAACCTTCACGTTCAAACGTGAACTCAGTTTACACGAAAATAATCTCAACCAACAACACATGAGCCTTAACCGTCCGTGAGGAAACTTATCAAAACCATAAAGTTATGTAACCAACCTAACTAAATCTCGCAACTCATCAAACAAGAACTGTCTTGAAACCAAGTTAGGAGCCGTCACATAACTCAACGGGTTTAAAACTGTCACCCCGATTTCAGTCTTACTCATAAATACCATAAATCAAAACTCATCAAAATATAAGCACGTATAATAAGGTCTAAAGAACTCTCAAATTCCTTCCCAACTCATCTCTATGTTAACCCTCCAAGTGTTCATTACCGCAAAATACCCAAAACACGAGTTTAAACCATGTTGTCCGAAAATTAACCTTGAACTCAACACTTGTATAATTAATTCGACCAAGCTACTGACTTCCAATTACGAAACTTTCTGAATATTTGAAAATTATGTTCCGAGTACATAATTTTAGGCTTTTGAATCACCCAAAAACCTTTAAAAACGAATAAGTTATGACCAAAACGATTTTTCTCAAAATCTGCCTAGGCATTAGCGACAGTTTCTGACAGTTAGCGACATATTTTGACAGTTTAGCGACAGTTTCTGCCTACTCCGATTTATACAAAAAAAAAATGATTTTTAAACCCCCCATTAATTACCAAAACTAGAACCTAATTAATTTTAATTCCAGAAAATTAAAACTCTATTAATTACATGATTTTAACATATTTCACTAAATAAGAACAAAATTTTTAACTTAAGAACAGTAACTTTAGGTGATCAAAACCAAAATATTTTAAAATAACCAAGTCATGCTTATATGTTAAAGAATTTATATTCCACCTTATTTGAAACATGATCCCGACACTTCCTTATTTCATCGACTACCAACAACTATTTTTTTTTCAATTTGCAAGTTCTATTTTTTTTACCATGTATAACTCGAAAAAAAAGACATCGTTACCCCAAAAAGAAATCTCCACCATCTCAAAATCCTTCACGCCAAAAGTACCGTACAAACAAACACGTGAAATGAGGACCCGAGAAATGCGCTACTACAGAAGTTGAACATCTCAAAGAGAAACGAGCTAGCAACCATCCCAAGAATACAACCGGTAAGTAGAAAATAATTTTACATACATAGGCATAAGCGTACATACACTCAAATCCATCCAACATATACTATACAAGCATGTATTAACTCTCTTTCATGCAATCATACTTGAAAGTCCAGTGGTGTTGTGGCACATATATAATTATGTAGGCCTCCATAATTATACATGTTCCCTTTCACCAATGTACTCCCTCCTATGATGACACTTATAAGATATTAATACTACACATAACACATAATCCAACAACTCACAAGCACATAACCACACAAGATAAGATCTAAAACCCCATGTATTAAAATAACATAGCCAATGCACGAAACACATAAACTCGTAGTCCAGCTGAACCAGCGTAGACAAAATTCAAAATGTATAAAGAACATGAAAACATAATTAAGCGAAATCCAACAATGACTAGCGTATACGACCATGGTTCCACCCGCACTAATCAAAACTCGTAAAGAAAATAACATGTAGTTAAGTATGAACTTACTATGGTTCAATTCATACTAGTCAAAATATCGCAATAAATAACATCCAAACACATCAATTAATATAAAATGCACACATACTCCTATGACGCCTATATGCAGGGACCCTTAAGCTATAGACTAGGCTACACGACTAGGCAACCTAATTCTCTATAACCATTAGCTCTGATACCATTCTGCCACACCCCACCATGGCGGAATATGGGGCGCGACGTATGGATATCATCACAACATGGCGTGTCTATAGAGATAAATATATGAAATAAGAAATGTCATAAAATGGAGACACAAAGTCATGACAATATCTCATCAGACTCAGGAGTCTAGGTAAGTAGGTAACAGTCCTACCGCTTACCCAAGACAAACAAATAACATAACCAAACAAATATATGTGTGCCACAGTATCACTTATTAAAAGAACAAATAAAAACTAAGAAGGAAACGGGGATTCTCCTTCTATATGCATTCCTAAGCTTCTCCAATCCTAGCCACTTATGTTCTCATGCTTAACCATAGTATCACCAGAAAGAGACACTAAAACACGTCAACATAAAGTTGGTGAGAGTCATAGGTTTAGACTCCAACGCTAAATCAATTACAAGCTGTGAATAACAACCATCAACACAATAACATATGGACAATGTGCTACAATTATGTATTAACAACTAGCATTCAAGATCAATCATTCCAAACCAAAATCCAAGGCTCCTACCTTGCCAAACAACATGGTACCATAGATGATCACACTATGTACCTATCCCAAGGCCACTACCTTGTCAAACCACAAGGCCACTACCTTGTCAAACCTCAAGGCCACTACCTTGTCAAACCACAATAACTGAGACGGCACGTGTCCCCCGATCCAAATCATACACAATCAAGAATCACATAGCAGTTAACCACATAATGTACACACAAGTCCATCTCAAATCACAAAAACATTCAGAGAATCAATTTAGAAAATAACTCAACACAGTGTCTCTTCCATCCCATCTGGAAGTCAAAATCAATAATATACATGGGACTACGAAACTCACCTGATTGCTTCTTCACAAGTCCTCGCACTAGCAACAAGCTAACAAACCAAAACACGAAATCAATACACGAACCAATCACTAAGATGGTTCATCAACCTATGATGGACATCTAGTCTATTCCCGTATAATTACCTCATTGTTAAGCTCTAATCACCCCATTACCCTTCCTTAACAAGTCCCTAACTTGGTTAAGTTTAATAGCTATCCCGTTCATAATTTTACACAAAACAGTCCCAGTTTTAGGTCTCAAAACTTTATGTCAAACATCCACTTAAACATACCCATGGTTTCTATAAAAGGAATATTCATACTTTTACATATGTTAGCTAAAACCTCCCACTTGCCCTAACCTTATAGATACTGTTAAGGCCCCGATATATGTGTATATATTGATACCTATCCAGAATTCACTGATTTTAAACGTATGAAAAGTTTGTTACCATTAGAGGGTCTTACCCTAAACCACAATCTTAGCCCAAGTGCAGATCCTTACTACAATATATAAAACATCTCTCATGTTCGTGAGAAGATCCCAATGCAACCTTAAGTACCCCAAACAACCCAAAACTTAAAAAGAAAACAGGCTGAATTCAAAACTGTATTGACCTCCGACTGTTGTAACCTGTTTTTGACCCACTTCCCAACCTCCAATTTAATTATAGTTTCTTCCATTAGAAGGCCACTTCAATTACCTTTTCAGGGCTAGCTTGATCGCATCTTGAATGTTCCTAGAACTCGAGATATGATCAAAACAATAGACTCAAAATTCTGCCTAGTTTTTAAAAACGGGTTTTAAACAAATTGATCTAATTAATAACCTATAACCCTTCTAATACAAGCCCTAGATTATATGATCATCATATTATGATTAATACATCATTAATCTACTGTTTTTATATAAACCCTAACCCTTAATCCATCATAAGAATGATTAATCAAACATAAAAACAATTTAATTAAAAAAGGATTTGAAGATTTACCTTGAATTTATGAAAACCCCCAAATTTTATGAAGAACCCTAATTTTTTATAAGACTCACGAATTTCCTTCATCTCCAGGAGAAAAATAATAAATTTGGTTTAGTATATACATTATATAGGGTATGGGTGAATCCTAGTCCAACCCAAAGCCCACTTTCCTTTTTTTTTTTTTCCTTTTTTTTCCTTTTTCCCTTTCTTTTCTTGCGTCTACCAAACCGACCCTACCCCTTAATTTTCGTTTTTTTTTCTTTTTATTGTTTAATAATATATTACTAATATTACCTTGATTTGTCTTAATTTATTTCAGCTCCTAAAGCTTCCAAAACCTCAAAACCGTAAAACTAGTCAAATTTTACGCGTTTTATCGTAAAAGACGTAAAATATACACTTTTATAAAAAATCTCAAATTTTGAAATAAACTTTATAACTAAGTCCTAAATGACTTAAAACCATCCCAAAAAATATTCATATGGATAATTACCTCACCCGAGACCTCTAAATCCTAAACCGTAAATCCTAAAAAAATACTACTACTATAATACTTATACGTATACGTAAACACCACAATATCACCATTTTCATTTCATAATCACCACTTGTGAGCTCATGAACATGAAATAACCGTTCCTCGATTTACTTATGAGTACTCTATACTCATAAACGATAACCACACCAACCTCGTTCACACAAAATAAACACGTAATCACACAAATTAAGTAAGCACACATAAAATAACCTAAAAGTAAGACCAAGTGACAAATCCAAAACCTAGGGTTGTCACATCCTCCATACAAGTAGTGCCTCCATATCTTCAATGCAAACACGACTGCAGTAAGTTCCAAGTCATGCGTGGGGTAATTTTCTTCATAAGGCTTAAGCTACCGTGAAGCGTACGCGATCACTTTCCCATGTTGCATGAGAACACAGCCAAGTCCCTTCCCCGATGCATCACTGTAGATTTGAAATCCACCCGTACCAGATGGGAGAGTAAGAATAGGTGCAGATACTAGCTTCTGCTTCAGGTCTTCAAAGCTCTTCTCTCGTTCTTCAGTCCAGACGAATTTCTCCCCTTTCCGCATCAGTTTGGTCAATGGTAGTGCTAAGCGGGAAAAGTTCTCCACGAACCTACGGTAATAGACAGCTAAGCCTAAGAAACTGCGGACTTCCGTCGTTGATGTCGGCCTTGGCCACTTAGTAATGGCCTCAACCTTCGCTAGATCCATAGTGATTCCTTCTGCTGATACAATCTGGCCTAAGAATGCCACCTTGTCTAACCAGAACTCACACTTGGAGAATTTAGCATACAACTGCTTCTGGCGAAGAATATGTAGTACTGTACGAAGATGGTCTTCGTGTTCCTCCTTGGACTTTGAGAAAATCAGGATGTCATCGATGAAGACAATGACGAACTTGTCCAGAAATTCATGGAAGATTCTGTTCATCAAGTCCATGAACACTGCTGGAGCATTTGTCAGGCCAAATGGCATAACTACAAACTCGTAGTGGCCATAACGGGTCCGAAAAGCAGTCTTGGCGATATCCTGCTCCTTGACCCGTAGCTGATGGTAGCTTGACCTAAGATCAATCTTGGAAAAGTGTTTGGCCCCTTGGAGTTGGTCAAACAGATCGTCTATACGTGGCAGTGGATACCTATTCCGGATAGTAATCTTGTTGAGCTCGCGATAATCTATGCAAAGACGCATACTGCCGTCCTTCTTCTTAACAAATAAGACCGGTGCGCCCCATGGAGATGCGCTCGGTCGAATGAAACCTCGTTCAAGAAGTTCTTGTAGTTGATCCTTCAGCTCCTTCAGCTCTATGGGAGACATGCGATAAGGAGCCTTGGAGATTGGTTCAGCTCCTGGAATAAGCTCGATACTAAATTCCACTTCTCGTGCAGGTGGTATGCCCGGAAGTTCTGCTGGAAAAACATCTTGGAATTCCGACACTATAGGTTGATCCTGAATTGATGGAGATTCAGCATCCGTGTCGTGAACCGTAGCTAGATAACTCTCGCAGCCATGTGACAGTAGTGCACGCGCTTGCAGAGTAGATATGATTTGTACAGACCGTCCGGGTATGAACCCGTTATGAATGTACTCTGGTGCACTAACATCACCGAAGATAACTCGATATGAATGGCAGGCTATGGTAGCATGATGCTTGGATAGCCAATCCATGCCCAAAATCATGTCGAAGTCATTCATGTCTAGCGGAAGTGCGTCAACAGGTCGAACCTTATCGTCAAATTCTAGGGGAAGACTCTTGTATACATGGGTGATTAATACAGAGTCCCTCAAAGGCGTGGAAATAGTAAGCCTATTCTCTAGTGGCATGGGGAGCATCCTAAGGTTCTTAGCATAAGCAGTAGAAATAACCGAGTGAGTAGCACCCTGAAATGTGTATAATGCAAGTTCGTTTTCTCAGTTCTTAACTAATAGAAAGTCCAATCAATATCAAATTTTTAATTGTTTTTGGTTGTTCAAGCTTGCTTGGTAATCTATTGCTAATTCAAACAACACTAAGTAAAAATGAAAAATATAAACCTATTTATACGTAAAACAAATTGCAAATTCCAAATTTTATTCAAGTAAAATATTAAAATGCAAAATTTAAAAGTATAAGGATTGAAAATGTAATTTCTATGAAATATAAATGCTTGAAATGTAAATTCTAAAAGTTATAAGGACTAAAAATGTAAAACAGTTAACTACAAGGACTAAACTTGTAAAAATTCTAACAAACTAACCAAATTTAACAAACTAACAAACTTCTAAAACTGAAATGTAACAAACTAACAAATCCAGGGACTAACTTTTGCAAATTCCACAAAATTAGAAAGATTAGCTAGGTTTAGAACTTTAATAGAACTCTAGGGACTAAAATGCAATTTTTGAAAATGTTTAAACCAAAAACGGGCTTATCACTTGCATAAGCTGGAACTGGCTTATTTCTGAACCAAAATTAATGAGACAACTTGCAAACAACTTCTAATTCAGATTAAGAAACGTGTATTCAAGGAATTAGCCTAAAAGTCAAAGATAAGCAAAAGAGATCTTATTAATAAGCTCAAAATAAGCTACAGAAAAATCCAAACATCCACAACTTGATTTTTGTAAAGAAAATGAATAAGCACTTGATATAAAGCAGGGGAAATCAAACTAGAACAAATTTCATCCACTAATAAGCAAGATATCTGAAAATAAGCTCAAATGAGCTTATGTTGACCAAAACGTTGACCAGATTTTTGAAAAAGCTCAAATTCTCAAAACTTGATATTCAACACTTACTGATCAGATTTGTGAAAGAAAATAAGGACTTTTATGAAGTGGAATATTAGAACTAGGAAATCAGAATGCAAATCACATCAGAGAATGTAATTTGCTCAGGTCTTAACTAATAAGCTATTTTCTAGCTTATTTCTTGATACTGTAGAGTTTCCTCCTAGATACTAAAAGATTATGATGTAAGCTTTAACTAGAGACTGGTTTGAGCAATTTTGAACAAGTAATGAAGGAGAAATAAGCACTTGAATTTGGCAAGTTCATGAACTAAAACTGAAAACTAATATGACCCAAAGTTTTTATCAACCAATTGCCTTTTTGACTTTTATTCTGACTTACAAAAGGCTCAAAAACACTTGTTAACTTCTAAGGACTGCAAATGAACACTTAAACACCACTTAACAAAACTTGAAATCTGATTTAACACTAGTCCCAAACACACCTTAACTGATTTTTATCAATCTATTACAAAGGATTATTGAGTTCTGATTAAGACTGGACAAAGAGCATTAGCAAACTAGTTTATGTGATCCAAATGAAGGCTAATGAGACTGAAATCAAGCTACTAAACCAACTAGAACTCAATTAAGCTATAGGATTAAAAAGTGACTGAAAATGAACTTAAAACTTCACAACTGAACACAAAAGTACAAGAACAAGCTACAATACACTAGGATCACTTAATGAACAACTACTAATCAAATAGAACAGGCAGCCATCAGCTTTACACTAGAAAATGAAGCAGGCAAGAACTGTTTAGAGGAATTTAAAAACAGAAGCATGAAACCTATTGTAGTTATCCTTTGGGTAGAAGAGGAGCGCTGAGCTCTCTTGCCCTAGTGATACCACCACCTATCACTAGCTATCAACTCAAATCAATCACCAAAACAGCTACAATCATCATTCTGCCATGAAAAACTCCAAGAACAATGGAAAGGACTGAAATTCTGATCAAACAGCAACAATTCTTCAACAAAGTCAGTTATGATCAATGTATGATCATAACAAACTTCAAACAGCAACAATGGAATCCAATAACAGCAAGAAAGTAGCAGGAATTGAAGAACAATATTTGGCGGGAAAACTGGAATTTGAATTTTTATTGCTGAATTCAGTTACAAATGTAGTTACAAGGGTTCTAACTAACTAACAAACTCAAGAGGTTGTCAGTCTCTTGAGTTGTTAGGTGAAAAGGAGGGAAAAAGAAGAAAAGGAAATTTGAGAGAACTAGGTGTTTTCTGAAAATTAACTACTACTGAAAATGAAGAACAAGTGGTGTATTTATAGGCTAGACTTGAGAGTTTGTTGGAGATGTGACGTGTTCAGGCCAATCAATGCTTGACACGTGGAAGAATTCTGCATATCCATTTTGAAGGTGATGAACATGAATTGGGGATTTTTGATCCAATGAATTATATGCTAATTAAGTTGCACCATTGGATTCGTCTCATCAAAACGAGCAAGATTGATGTTTTGATCTTCTTCTGAAATGCACTCTATCAAAAACGCGATCCTGGAAAAATATTTAGTTGAAGGAGAGATACACGTGGCAGCTTCTTATTGGTGGAAAAAGTATCACGTGGATTGCACTGTTATGATTGGGTTATTAAATGTGGCGGCTTGAGTGGGATTTAAATGCTCAATCCGTGTGAACTGATTCCTTGTCTCTGATTGGTTAATAGCCCTTTCACTTGGATTAAACATGAATAACTTTCCAAACTTGGCAATTTAAGTCCCTTAACTTGGCAGATTTCTCTTTTAGGCTAGAAACTTCATTTCTTTGACAATTTTGGCCCTTCAACTTTGATTCTTCAACAAATTGACCCTTTGACTTGATTGACTTTGTAGTTTGACCAGGTTTGACTTGGATCTTGACTTTGCAGTATTTGCACTTTAAGTCCCTCAACTTTCAAGACTTGTCAAGATAGGTCCTTGAGCTTTGAAAACTTGTCACTTGTGATCCTTCCTTGTCTTTTTCATCCTTTTGAGCTTGGTTTTTCCTTGTTTGCTTGAAATTGTATCCTTTTACCTACATAAGATCACACAAACACAAACATACCACATAACACTGCTTTTTACAAGATAAATGGGTATTTTGCTTCATGTTTTAGGGTTATTTGTTGATAAAAGGATATGAGTTTAAGCTCATATCAAATTCCCCTACACTTGAGCATTGCCATGTCCTCATGCAATATTATCTTTCAAGGCTTAAAAATTTACATTTCCCTTATAATTAATCCACCTTGGCCATATGAGATGCATCTACACTACTCTAAACTAAATGATGCATGATTTTGACTTTTATCAATGCAATGGATTAAAATACAATTCTATCTATAACTTTTTGATTTTTCTTGAAATGGTTTTGATGGAAATAACTCATAAAGAATTCAATGACTTGGATTAGGGCTTGGATACCATGGACACTTATCACCCTCAAGTTTCACTTTCCCCAAACCAAGCTAGTAAATGGGATCATTGCATTCACAAGTAAAAAGTGCATCAACTTATTCATGACAATTAAATGTGGAACCGGTTATTATTTGAGCAAATTGCTTGTGAGCAAATTTGTCATTATTAAAGTGTGAAATATAAGAAATGTAAAATCCAAAAATAAGGAAGGACGGTTTTAATCCTAAGTAATCTTCTCATCCATTACTTGAAAAACCGCTCATAATTAATATAAGTCCGTATTAAGAGTAATAAGTCATTCGCCTTATGTGTAAAATCCTCATGTCATGCTTTCATAAGTAACTACACACTCGCTAAGGAAAGAAAAATAAAACTCACGCAATAATTTACATCCGCATCTTTTTGAGATTTTGGATCTTCAACCCCGCAACCCGTCAAGGTAATATTGGATTGGAGCAATCTATTGAATCCCCGCAACCCGTCAAGGTAATATTGGAACTCAATAGTCACTATAATTAACACCACACTGCCCCTCTTGGGAGTCTTGCATTATTTTTTTTTCTTTTTCTTTTTTTTTTTCTAGCCACTCATTTTTTTCATAAGCCGCTCTTATTTTTCTTTATTCCTCTCCAAAAAATTTGCAAAGAAGAAAAGGAAAAACACCCGCTAAATATGGAGCATGACACAATTTTAGTACACATAAAACGTGCTAACTTAGAATCTTAAGACGTACTCATATCAACCATAAATGATTAGCCAAAAATGCATAAGAGATTACGAACCAATTAAAACCGTACTTGATTATTTATTAACAATTATATACAAGCGAAGAAAATAGAGATAAAGAAGAGAAGGGTTTAGCCACAAGTAATTGCCATGAAGTCTATCTAGCCCTTTTATACTTGCTTCAACTCTATCATTTCCCATTCTCCACAAATTTAAAATTTCAAATAATGAAATTGGTGGAAGCTTAGCCTAATAGACCAATGAAGGACTACATGGTTAAGGATACTAGCTAGAGAATGCTAAAATAAGCAAACTCGGGTTGAGTCAAAATATCCATGGCGGGCCTAATATGTCAAAGAAGTCTAAATTTGTTAAAACCATGTTTTATTATATTTTTTCCTTTTTATATTTTTTTGATGAAAAATAAAAGAAGAAATATATACAATGCAAATGTGTTATGCAAATGAAAAATGATTGATGCAAAAATTATGAATGCATATTTTTGTGGCCAAAGTAGATCAAAAATTTGAAAAATGTTGAAAATCCAATTTTCCATGTTATCATGCAAGACAATGACAAGTTTTAGGTAAGGTCACTTCGATAGAAGACCCCCCTACACTTAAGCTAAACATTGTCCTCAATGTTTAAGAGCATGGAAGTATAAAAACTTCCCCTACACTTATGACAATGAATAGACTTTGCTTAACCCAAGTTAAGGAAAGGACTACTATTAGTGAAATCAAGTTTAAGCACAACGTGTCAATGAAAAATCACTAAAGTAACGAAGTGAACCGGATACAAGGGCCTCCTCCATAAGCTCCAAAGCATGAGATGAGTGAGCAACCCTACAAACAAACATGAAGACAAAAGAAGGTCTCCCCTACACTTATCTCCAAATCTATGCCCTTATTTCTAACCTACAACACTCTAACCTAGTTATACGATGCTTGAGTTAATGAGTCTCTAGCTCGACTCGTCCCTCAATGAATTAATTCATGGGGAAAATGGGGACCTCTTGGACCATTTCAACGGAAATGTCCTCCCCAAAGTAATGCTTAACACGGTGACCATTCACTTTAAAATTTGGACCATCGGGTTGGGACAACTCAAGAGTTCCATATGGAAACACTTGAGCAATAGTGAATGGACCGGACCATCTCGACTTAAGCTTGCCCGCAAAAAGCTTCAATCTTGAGTTAAAGAGGAGAACCGGCTCTCCAACTTTGAACTCACGATTCTTAATCTTAGCATCATGCAATTTCTTAGTTTTTTCCTTATATAACAAAGAATTCTCATAGGCATTGGCTCTCAACTCATCCATCTCATTGATTTGATCTTTCCTATGTGAACCGGCTTGGTTTAAATCAAAGTTAGCCCACTTGAGAGCCCAAGATGCCTTATGTTCTAACTCAAATGGAAGTTGGCACGCTTTTCCATAGACAAGCCTATAAGGAGTACAACCAATTGGTGTCTTAAAAGCCGTCCTAAACGCCCACAAAGCATCATCAAGCTTATCCGACCAAGAAGCTCTATGCTCTCCCACCGTTCTCTCTAAAATTCTCTTTAAACCACGATTTGTGACCTCGGTTTGACCATTTGTTTGAGGATGATACGCGGTAGAAAGTCTATGATTCACTCCATATTTCTTCATAACTCTCGTGAATTGATCATTACAAAAGTGCGTACCACGATCACTTATGATGGCCCGAGGTACACCAAATCTAGCAAACAATTGTTTCAAGAACTTTACAACCACTCTAGCATCATTAGTAGGTAAGGCTTTAGCCTCCACCCACTTGGACACATAATCCACCGCCACAAGTATATACTTGTTTCCCTTAGAGGATGGAAAAGGTCCCATGAAATCTATTCCCCATACATCAAATATCTCACACTCTTGGATAAAATTTTGTGGCATCTCATCACGTTGTGTAATTTTTCCTTGTCTTTGACAAACATCACAAAATTTCACCATCTCTTGGGCATCCTTGTAAATGGAAGGCCAATAGTAACCCGAATCAAAGACTTTCTTGGCGGTGTAGTTAGGCCCAAAATGTCCACCCGTAGGTCCTTTATGACATGCCTCTAAGATTTTAAATGCCTCGGGCCCATCTACACACCGTCTAATGATTTGGTCCGCACATTGCCTAAAAAGATATGGATCATCCCAAAAGTAATACTTAACTTCCTTAAGAAACTTTTTCTTTTGTTGGTAAGTAAGACCCTCAATAAGCACATTGCCCACAAGATAGTTTGCAATATCCGCAAACCAAGGTGTGGCATCCTCTTGGGAAGAGATAGACATGAGCTCCTCTAATGGAAAGGATTCATTGATTTCTTGATGTGGGAAATCTCCTTGAAAAGGATGCTCAAGTCTACTCAAATGATCCGCCGCTAAATTCTCGGCCCCTTTTTTATCACGAATCTCTATCTTAAACTCTTGAAGCAACAAAACCCATCTCAAAAGCCTAGGCTTAGCATCTTGTTTTGTCATAAGATACTTGAGAGCGGAATGATCCGTATACACTATGGTCTTGGAAAGCACAAGATATGGTCTAAACTTCTCAAAAGCATATACTATAGCAAGCAACTCTTTTTCCGTGGTAGTGTAATGAAGTTGTGCACCGGTCATGGTTTTACTCGCATAGTGTATAGGTTGGAAATGCTTATTAACTCTTTGTCCTAAGACGGCCCCCACCGCATAATCACTAGCGTCACACATAAGCTCAAAAGGTAATTCCCAATTTGGAGAAACCAAAACGGGAGCCTTAGTCAATTTTTCCTTAAGTGTCTCAAAAGATTCTAAACAAGCTTGGTCAAAAATGAAAGGAGCCTCTTTCTCCAAGAGATGAGTCATCGGTCTAGCTATCTTAGAGAAATCTTGTATAAAGCGCCTATAAAAACCCGCATGACCTAAGAAACTCCTCACACCTTTAACCGAGGTGGGTGGGGGAAGCTTAGCAATCACATCAATTTTGGCACGATCAACTTCTAATCCCTTATTGGATATCTTGTGTCCTAAAACAATCCCCTCTTTTACCATAAAGTGACATTTCTCCCAATTAAGCACCAAACGTGTTTCCTCACAACGCTTAAGCATTCTCTCAAGATTGGTGAGACACGAGCTAAAGGAGTTCCCAAATACGGAAAAGTCATCCATAAAAACCTCCATGATTTGCTCTATCATATCATGGAAAATTGCCATCATGCACCTTTGAAACGTCCCCGGTGCATTACATAGGCCAAAAGGCATCCTCTTGTAAGCAAATGTACCGTATGGACAAGTGAATGTGGTCTTTTCTTGATCCTTAGGGTCAATTGGGATTTGGAAATAACCCGAAAAGCCATCAAGAAAACAATAGTACTCATTTCCCGCTAAGCGTTCAAGCATTTGATCCATAAAGGGAAGCGGGAAATGGTCTTTCCTAGTTGCCTCATTAAGTTTTCTATAATCAATGCAAACTCTCCAACCGGTTACAAGTCTCGTGGGAATAAGCTCATTGTTTTCATTAGGCACCACGGTGATTCCACCCTTCTTTGGAACACAATGAACCGGGCTAACCCATGGAGAGTCGGAAATGGGGTAAATCATACCCGCATCTAAGAGTTTAATCACTTCTTTCTTAATAACCTCATGAATTTTTGGGTTAACTCTCCTTTGGTTTTGAATGGCGGGTTTATAATCATCCTCCATAAGGATTTTGTGAGTACAAAAATGTGGATCAATTCCCCTTATGTCGGATATTTTCCATGCTAAAGCTTTCTTATGTTTCTTAAGGACTTCAATAAGTTGCTCCTTCTCATCCTCTTTCAATTCTTTAGCAATAATCACCGGTAATTGGTCTTTTCCTTCTAAGAAAGCATATTCTAAGTGGGATGGAAGTTCCTTAAGTTCAATGGGAGGTGGACTCTCTATGGAAGGTTTCACTATGGAAGGTTCCTCAATGCTAATCTCTTGTGGAATAGGGGAAGGAATAGGGTCCTCATTGAGCAACTTTTGGATTGTAAGAATATCTTCTTCCCAATTAATGGGAGAATCATCATCACCAAGAAAGTTGGACTCAAATTCCTCCAAGAGGAAATCACTCTCTCCAAAAGGTGTTAAAGAGGGAGCAATTGAGGCCACGGTTTCAACATGTGGAATCTCATCACTAGCATTCTTACAAGCATCATGAAAGTGTTCATTACACACTTCATCTAACACATCCACAATGTTAATCGTCTCACAAGGTCTAGACTCCTTAACCTCTCTTCTATCACAAACTTTCCCTAACTTAAACACCACTTTCTCATCCTCTACTCTCATAATTAATTCTCCTTCCGCCACATCTATCAAGGTACGACCCGTTCTCAAAAACGGTCTACCAACAATCAAAGGCACTCTAGGATCCATGTCATAATCGACCACTACAAAGTCGGCCGGAAAAGTAAACTTATCCACACCTACAAACACATCTTCCGCTATACCTACGGGGTGAGCTATGGTTCGGTTGGCTAGTTCAAGAGTCATCCTAGTGGGGGTGAGCTCGGGAAGAGAGAGTTGTTTCCAAACCGATAAAGGCATGAGATTTATGCTTGCCCCTAAATCCGCCAAAGCCATGCAATTTTCAACACCGGGAAAATTGCAAGGTATCAAGAAGCGCCCCGGATCTCCAAGTTTTGTTGGTAAGGTTTTAAGTAACACCGCGGAACAATTTTCATTAAGTGATGTGTTGGGCAAGTCAACCAATTTTTCTTTGTTTGAGAGCAAATCCTTGAACATCTTAGCAAACTTTGGCATATAAGCAAGAGCTTCCGCAAAGGATATGTTGATATTGAGTTGCTTGAACATCCTTAAGAAATTGGACACTTGTATGTCATCTTTGTTCTTTAACTTGTCCTTTTTCAACCTTGAAGGGTATGGAAGAGTGGGTTTGGGTGTAGGTGGAATAGGTGTTGTAGTGGAAGATTTGTCTTTGTTAGCCTCTTCATTGGGAAGTGTGGAAGGTAAAGGAGAAGTATGAGGTGATTGAGAAGGTGTGTTTGATTGAATAGGAGCACTTTGAGGAGGTGGAGTAGAAGTAGAAGGCTTATCACAAGTAGGAGCACAAGTGGGTTGAACAATAGTAGGTTTAGGAGGTGAAGGATCCTTTGTTGTTGTACCACTCCTTGTTGTAATAGCATTGACATTGGCCCTAGGATTTGTTTGTGTGTTGGAAGGTAAAGCTCCTTGTGGTCTTTGAGTTACCGCCACTAAAACCCTATTAATTTGTTCCTCTATTGTACGTTTCACTTGATCATTCATTCTCTTCTCAATATCACGCATTTTCTTGTCAACATACTCTTGAGTCTCTTGCATCCCATATCCTTGAGTTTGATTTTGAGGGTAAGCTTGATTTGGTATTGGAGCATATGCTTGATTGGGAATAAATGGAAGTGGTTGATTAAATCCTTGTTGTGGTGGATAAAAGGTATTAGCTTGAGGTTGAAATTGATTGGGAGCTTTGTAATTATTGCCTTGGTATGGTTGTCTTTGCCCTTGATTCCTTGCTAGAATTTGAGGAGGATTTTGTGGAATTTGGGTGGGTGGTTGGGGTGGAAAGCCGGGTGGAGTAAGGTAATTTTGGGATTTGTAAGAAAGGTTATTTGGATTGATGTTAGGCTTGAAGTGTTCACGGTGTTCCTCTTGGTAAGCATAACATTCCCCTTGATACCCTTGCACCTTGTCACATTGTTCATAAGAGTGAGGTCCTCCACAAGTAACACAAGAAATGGTGATGGCATTCACATTGTTTGAGGAATTGTTCAATGTCATGCTCTTAAAAGTTTGAAGCATGTCTTGTTGTGCTTGCAAATGCCTCTCACTTTCTCTATCCATCCTTTGAAAAATAGCTTCTTGAAACTTGAGGAGTTGGTTGTCAAAAGGGATTTGAGAAGTGTTTTGTATAACATGAACTCTTTCCTCAAATGGATCATTGGTTTGAACCATTGCCTTAGTCTCAATAATGGTCAAAGCCTCTTGGTATGTCTTGAAATGAATACTCCCTCCCGCGGAAGCATTTAGTGAATCTTGGTGGTGAGGTTTGAGGCCATTGTAGAAAGTATTGATTTTGCTTAGATCATCCATTCCATGATTAGGGCATCGCCTCAACAACTCACTATACTCTTCCCAAGCATCACCAAAGGATTGACTAGGTTTTTGTGTAAAGCCCATAATCATATTTCTCAAAGCCATAGTCTTTTGTGGAGGAAAGAATTTGTTCAAAAACTTAGTGGTAAAACCATCCCATGTGGTGATACTATCGGGTGGTTGGGTGTCTAACCAATGCTTAGCACTCCCATCTAGTGAAAATGACACTAACAACAATCTAATGACATCCGGTGGAACCCCATTATGCTTAATGGTATTGCAAAGTGAAAGGAATCTCTTAAGATGAGCATGGGGATCCTCATTTTGTTTGCCATAGAAAGGGGATGCAGCAACCATATTGATCATAGATGTATGTAGCTCAAATGTGTTAGCGGGATAGTCGGGAATCTTAATGGCACTAACAAATCCATGAATGTTGGTCTGCATACGTTCAAACAAAGTACGGTTATCAACAGCCATGGCTCCTCGTGGTGGTGACAAAGCACGATTCTCGTGATCGGCTTGGTGAACGATGGTGGTCTTACTCTTTCTTTTCTTCTTCCTTTTCGGAGGAAGAGGTTGTACACCAATCGGTATTTGTGCACGCCCGCGAGTGAGCATGCAACTCAATACGAGGAATGAGAGAGAAGCTCTCGTGTGACTTTGAAAAGAATAAGATTATCCTCTTCGAGTTTCGATATTAAATATCCACAAGAAAGTAACAATATATGTAATACTACTTTGGGTGCAAGACCCTCAATGAAGCTTTCCTTCTTAGAATACTCCCAAGTGAACGGGGGGTTAGGTGGCGCGAAGCACTTAAGTACCTATTGACCCTTAGATGGCATTTTATAGCACATCGCCTTTCTATTCACTTAAATGTTCGTATTCTTCGAATTATTGCTTATTGAGAGTATTTATCTATTCTTGCTTTATTTTGTTTGATCGATACGCGTGTCAAGGACCGGAGCGCCCCTCAACACGGTGTATTGCCTCGGCAATACTTATGGAAGATATGTAGATTGATTGTTCTTATACGTATACGTATTTACTTATAATAATATATGGAAAATATTTTTGTATTTATGAGTTTTTTAAAGGAAAATACTATATGTACATAAAAACCGAGAGAATCCAATAATATATATTTTTGGGTGCAATCTCTTAGGAAAAAGATTGCTTTTTGGATTTTTTAATTTTTTTGGTCAATTCTTTAGGAAAAGAATTGTTTTGTTAATTTTTAGTTTTTATATATTTTTATATTTTTGATTTTTTATTTGTTTTTGATTTATGATACGTAAAAATAACGTTCACAAAGTGAACGGATCCCAAAAGCCAATGAAAACCGTCAATCGATAGTCTCTCGTGTAGTCAAAAAACCGGCAGCGGCGCCATTTGAAATGTGTATAATGCAAGTTCGTTTTCTCAGTTCTTAACTAATAGAAAGTCCAATCAATATCAAATTTTTAATTGTTTTTGGTTGTTCAAGCTTGCTTGGTAATCTATTGCTAATTCAAACAACACTAAGTAAAAATGAAAAATATAAACCTATTTATACGTAAAACAAATTGCAAATTCCAAATTTTATTCAAGTAAAATATTAAAATGCAAAATTTAAAAGTATAAGGATTGAAAATGTAATTTCTATGAAATATAAATGCTTGAAATGTAAATTCTAAAAGTTATAAGGACTAAAAATGTAAAACAGTTAACTACAAGGACTAAACTTGTAAAAATTCTAACAAACTAACCAAATTTAACAAACTAACAAACTTCTAAAACTGAAATGTAACAAACTAACAAATCCAGGGACTAACTTTTGCAAATTCCACAAAATTAGAAAGATTAGCTAGGTTTAGAACTTTAATAGAACTCTAGGGACTAAAATGCAATTTTTGAAAATGTTTAAACCAAAAACGGGCTTATCACTTGCATAAGCTGGAACTGGCTTATTTCTGAACCAAAATTAATGAGACAACTTGCAAACAACTTCTAATTCAGATTAAGAAACGTGTATTCAAGGAATTAGCCTAAAAGTCAAAGATAAGCAAAAGAGATCTTATTAATAAGCTCAAAATAAGCTACAGAAAAATCCAAACATCCACAACTTGATTTTTGTAAAGAAAATGAATAAGCACTTGATATAAAGCAGGGGAAATCAAACTAGAACAAATTTCATCCACTAATAAGCAAGATATCTGAAAATAAGCTCAAATGAGCTTATGTTGACCAAAACGTTGACCAGATTTTTGAAAAAGCTCAAATTCTCAAAACTTGATATTCAACACTTACTGATCAGATTTGTGAAAGAAAATAAGGACTTTTATGAAGTGGAATATTAGAACTAGGAAATCAGAATGCAAATCACATCAGAGAATGTAATTTGCTCAGGTCTTAACTAATAAGCTATTTTCTAGCTTATTTCTTGATACTGTAGAGTTTCCTCCTAGATACTAAAAGATTATGATGTAAGCTTTAACTAGAGACTGGTTTGAGCAATTTTGAACAAGTAATGAAGGAGAAATAAGCACTTGAATTTGGCAAGTTCATGAACTAAAACTGAAAACTAATATGACCCAAAGTTTTTATCAACCAATTGCCTTTTTGACTTTTATTCTGACTTACAAAAGGCTCAAAAACACTTGTTAACTTCTAAGGACTGCAAATGAACACTTAAACACCACTTAACAAAACTTGAAATCTGATTTAACACTAGTCCCAAACACACCTTAACTGATTTTTATCAATCTATTACAAAGGATTATTGAGTTCTGATTAAGACTGGACAAAGAGCATTAGCAAACTAGTTTATGTGATCCAAATGAAGGCTAATGAGACTGAAATCAAGCTACTAAACCAACTAGAACTCAATTAAGCTATAGGATTAAAAAGTGACTGAAAATGAACTTAAAACTTCACAACTGAACACAAAAGTACAAGAACAAGCTACAATACACTAGGATCACTTAATGAACAACTACTAATCAAATAGAACAGGCAGCCATCAGCTTTACACTAGAAAATGAAGCAGGCAAGAACTGTTTAGAGGAATTTAAAAACAGAAGCATGAAACCTATTGTAGTTATCCTTTGGGTAGAAGAGGAGCGCTGAGCTCTCTTGCCCTAGTGATACCACCACCTATCACTAGCTATCAACTCAAATCAATCACCAAAACAGCTACAATCATCATTCTGCCATGAAAAACTCCAAGAACAATGGAAAGGACTGAAATTCTGATCAAACAGCAACAATTCTTCAACAAAGTCAGTTATGATCAATGTATGATCATAACAAACTTCAAACAGCAACAATGGAATCCAATAACAGCAAGAAAGTAGCAGGAATTGAAGAACAATATTTGGCGGGAAAACTGGAATTTGAATTTTTATTGCTGAATTCAGTTACAAATGTAGTTACAAGGGTTCTAACTAACTAACAAACTCAAGAGGTTGTCAGTCTCTTGAGTTGTTAGGTGAAAAGGAGGGAAAAAGAAGAAAAGGAAATTTGAGAGAACTAGGTGTTTTCTGAAAATTAACTACTACTGAAAATGAAGAACAAGTGGTGTATTTATAGGCTAGACTTGAGAGTTTGTTGGAGATGTGACGTGTTCAGGCCAATCAATGCTTGACACGTGGAAGAATTCTGCATATCCATTTTGAAGGTGATGAACATGAATTGGGGATTTTTGATCCAATGAATTATATGCTAATTAAGTTGCACCATTGGATTCGTCTCATCAAAACGAGCAAGATTGATGTTTTGATCTTCTTCTGAAATGCACTCTATCAAAAACGCGATCCTGGAAAAATATTTAGTTGAAGGAGAGATACACGTGGCAGCTTCTTATTGGTGGAAAAAGTATCACGTGGATTGCACTGTTATGATTGGGTTATTAAATGTGGCGGCTTGAGTGGGATTTAAATGCTCAATCCGTGTGAACTGATTCCTTGTCTCTGATTGGTTAATAGCCCTTTCACTTGGATTAAACATGAATAACTTTCCAAACTTGGCAATTTAAGTCCCTTAACTTGGCAGATTTCTCTTTTAGGCTAGAAACTTCATTTCTTTGACAATTTTGGCCCTTCAACTTTGATTCTTCAACAAATTGACCCTTTGACTTGATTGACTTTGTAGTTTGACCAGGTTTGACTTGGATCTTGACTTTGCAGTATTTGCACTTTAAGTCCCTCAACTTTCAAGACTTGTCAAGATAGGTCCTTGAGCTTTGAAAACTTGTCACTTGTGATCCTTCCTTGTCTTTTTCATCCTTTTGAGCTTGGTTTTTCCTTGTTTGCTTGAAATTGTATCCTTTTACCTACATAAGATCACACAAACACAAACATACCACATAACACTGCTTTTTACAAGATAAATGGGTATTTTGCTTCATGTTTTAGGGTTATTTGTTGATAAAAGGATATGAGTTTAAGCTCATATCACACCCGTATCGAAAAGAACACATGCAGCTTGACCATACATATACAAGATTCCAGTGATGGTACCTGTAGACTTGTTGGCCTGGTCTCGAGATGTCGTGTAGACACGCCCAGTGGTAGGAGGCGGCTTGGAATCAGCATGTCCTGATGTACCCTCCATATCGCCCTTTCGGCAATCCTTCATGATATGGCCAGGAAGACCACACTTGAAGCATGCGTCAGTGTTACGACGACATGGCCCTGGGTGCCTACGGTGGCAAGTAGAGCAAAGAGGATGAGTAAATCCTCCAGCAGGTGCTCTGGCTGGCTGGGAACCTGATAAAACATTTTACATAAGACATGATAATAGGGTACAAAGGACAATGCGGATAATCATAAGATTGAATACCAGTGATAGCTGGACGGCTAGGCTGTGAACCTCTCTGGTTCTGGTCCCTACCGTTTCCATGGTTCCTGGTAGAAGTTTTGCTAAAGTGTCAGAATATGAGTTATAACATGAAATCATAAGAAAATTCGTAAGTATTAGGACCTGCTGCTGTTGGAGTGTCCAACGTTGTTACGGTAATTATCATTACCGCCACGCCTATCCGTAGCAGAACGGTCGTTAGTCTGACCGTTTCCCTTGGGCTGATGAGGCTGCTGCTGAGTAGCCGGCTGAGACCGGTCCCCAGTTTTTTGCCTGGGAGATACATTTAAAGAGATGAATATTTGACATATATGGAAAGAATACGGATTGATCACCGCTTGAATACGAATGTTTACCTCTTGTCGGGTCTCTCAGCTTCCCCAAACTCATCTCTCTCCTGCAGCATCTCCAGCTTACGTGCTGCATCGGCCACGTGTGCTACAGTGTTGAACGTAACACACACCAGATTGTTTGCGACCGATGTGCGAAGAGCCCACCTAAAGTGGTGTGCCTGCTCTTCAGGATTACCTGCTGCCGCACCAAGGAAACCAGCTAAGCGAAGAAAGCGCTGCATAAACTCGTTGCTCTTCTCCCCAGCTCTCTGTCGGATCCCATGGTACTCTCTCTTGAGCTTGTCTTGCTCAGCCTTGGGAAAGAACTGCTCCATAACCCTGTCCTTGAACTGTGCCCAAGTCAAACCAGCAACCCACTCGTCACCACCCTCAGACTGCATAAATGTTAACCACCAATTTAACACATCGCCTTCGAACCGATAGCATGCCAACCTCGCCTTGTATGCGGGGTCACAACCCATAGCATTGAAAATCTTCTCGATGTGAGCCAACCAGCTTTCAGCATCACTAGGGCTATCTGTCTTCTCAAAAGCTCGAGGACGGAGCTTGTTGAATCTCTCCAGACATACTGCTAATGTCACTGGAGGAGGAGGAGGAGGTGCCTGATTATGCTGCTGATTGTTGGCAGCTTGAACTTCAGCCCTGATGTCGTTCCTCAGTTGAGGAAGCAAAGCTTGCATAGCAGCTTGAATTGTAGCATTTAGTTGTTCCTGTTCGCGTGTGAGAACCATCTGACATTATAACATAAAACATATGATTAAACAGATCAAAACATAAAATATATACATGAAAAAAAATTTATACCAAAATTTCAAGAGAAAAACTGTAGAAACTGGAAGGGGGGTTGAATAGTTTCTCTTCGATTGGTGACCAAATTAAAATTACTTTCAACTTGGTTTGTATCAAAACTATCTTTTACTTGAGGCTAAGTTGCATAATGATTAGGTTCAATTCAAATGCATTAGCAAAGATAATAGGTAAGTGTAATAATAATGAAATAAGTAAAAATTAAGGAAGGAGACAACCTAGTGGGAAGAAACAAAGATTTATAGTGGTTCGACAACGAGGCTCTATCCTCGTTTCTACTCCACTCCTCGAGTACACCTACTCGAGATTTCCACTATATCTACAAGCTCCCTTCTCGGCGGAGAAAACCTTACATCGTTGCTTACATTATTTTCCGACACTAAGCTAAATGTCGAGACCTAATATTTAGCTAGGACCAATCTACACGACGTTGCCTACTTCACAATTTAACGACACAAGGCTAGATGTCGAGTTCTAATCTTAAGGTAGAACCAATCTTCACGACGTTGCCTACTTCACAATTTAACGACACAAGGCTAGATGTCGAGTTCTAATCGAAAGCTAGAACCAATCTTCACGACTCTTCACTTTGAAGCTAAGTGAGAACTTCACACAACACAACTACTAATCACTTTTAAGTTTAGTGAGAACTCACAAGACACAACCACATCACTTTATAGTTTAGTGAGAACTCCTAATCAAATCTATTACAACTCAACTAGACTTATCCAAGTACACACATGTAGCTTGGATTTACACAACACAAATCCAAGCAAACACGTATGCAATGGATGTACACAACAAATCCAAGTATCCACAAATAACTTGGATGAACACAACTAGTCCAAGTATTCATAAATACATTGGATTGACCTAAAACAAAAAGGGTATCATGATGAATATGACTAGCTCATAGATTCATCTTTATCACAACACTAGTGAGTGAGTGATCTTCTCATTGGACAAGGTAAAGGAGGGGATCAAGAGGATAATCATATGTAAACATCCTTAACAATTTAAGTGACCATTTACTAATGATTATGCTATAGAAAATAGAAAGAGGGTTGAGAAAAACGTCCAAGAGGCTTGCTGGAAAATGAGATTTGACCCACTATTTAAAGGAGACAAAGTATAACGGATCTATAACGGCTAGCTGTGCGCGGTACCTTATCTCACCCCGCGGTACCTTATCGCTAAGGAACCGCGTAGGTACTTAAGGTGCCGCCACTAGACTCCGCTCCGTTTTTTGTCTTTTAGTGGGGTGGGAATATCTGAGGTATTTGAAACCTTCAAAGGATATTCTAACAGCATTTGGAATATGCTATTTTCAAATTTTCATTTTCCATTTTAATAAAACATTTTCTAAAAAAGAAAGTTTATTAAAAAGTCTTTTGTCATATTAACAAAAGTGAGTTTTAAGGATAATCATTTTGATGATCACTAAGTATGATTAAGAAAGGTTAGTGATATGATTATTACCTTGATGATAGTGTTAGTTAAATAATTCATTTTGTGTTTTACACTAAATGTGTTGTATGGTTTGTTGTGATCAAAACTAAGAAAGATTAGTTAACACTAATAATGTTTTTAGGCGTCACTTGAATTAACAATCTCCCCCTATTTGATTACGACAAATGATAAACTCATTAACGTAGAAACACAAAATATGGAATTATTAACTAGTTTATCACTATCATTTCTCCCCCTTTGTCGTAGCAAAAAGGTTAGCACAAGTCTTTGAAGAACATCGAACTTTGCTAGTAGCTCCCCCTTGGTGGTTGCTCCCCTTGCTTAGGGCACCAAGTTTGTGAGCTAAGGTGACATGCTACACAAAGGTTAGTAGAAAGGAAAGAAACACCAATGTATATATGATCACTACCTACTAAGTAACTTGAGAGGGAGAGAGAGAAGAAATCTCAAATTAGAAGCAAGTATTTTGCTAAGTATGTCCAAAGAGGTAATTGACAAAATCAAACTTCAATCCAATGAAGATGATAAGCTTGTCAATGGGTTAAAGCTTAGAATTGATGGAATCACCCATAAGCAATTGTAAAAATTAACCATGATCAACTCAAAATAGAACTAATGAAATAACACACAAACAACACAAAGGTTACATAAAAGAAAAAGAACACAACAAGGAAGATAGTCATACACACAATATGAGTATCTAAAAGCAATAAATATGGAAAATAAACCACTAAGCATAAGCTAGTCTAATAGTGATATTTTCCAAGATTGCTTAAAAAAAATAAAAGACTCTAAAAAGACGACGATGCATCATTTGAAGTTTTATCCACCGGAACGAAAACTTGAAATAGGAGGTCGAGTGAGGAGGAATTCAAGAAAATTCAACTTCACATACACATGAGCAAGTTCAATTTGTTGAAATCGGCAACAATCACACGAGGATCCATGATGCAACACAAAATCGTTTGATGGGGTTATGGCATCAAACTAGGGGGTTTGGTGGTGGCGGGGTTATAGGTTTGGGAATGTTTTCACAATGCCTTGTGAGGTTTGGGAAGGTTGAAAGGTCATTGATTTGAGGGGTGTTGAAGGATTGTGGTGGTGGGGGAACATTTTCTTTAGCTCCGGTGATGGGGTTTATGGTATAAGTCTCATTCCAATACTTGATTGGAGAGAAGGTAGGGTTTTTGGGTGGTTTGGACGAAGATGGTTCATTCTTCTTAACCCAAATAGGTCGAACCGAGATTTTCGGTTTCTTTGAAAGCTTGGATGAGGAAGCTTTGGGTGAGTGGGGTTGTGACAAAGAAATGTCAAGGTTAGGAATGTAGGAGTTAGGCATTATGAGAGTGTGAGAATGAAATCTCAAGGTTGTGTGAGAATGAATTCTCAAGGTTGGGAAGGTGTGAGAATGAAATCTCAAGGTTGGGGTATAAGTAAAATGTAATCAAGGTAAGAGTTTGAATACAAAATGTGTAGTGTCAAGGAATGTTTAGTCAATTTGAGTAAACAAGGAATCTTGACAGGGTATAGGGTTTTAAAAGTTTTGACCAAAAATTCGTCAAAAGCCACTTACTGTCCGCGGTACCTTATAGGGACCGGCGGTTCCATATCGCTAGGGAACCGTGGGACTTTAAGGAACCGCGTCCAGTGGACTTGAAACCATGTTTTTCCTGGGTTTTGGGAAAAACTAAGACTTTTTCAAAAAGTTGCAAATCTTGGAATTTTACCTCTATTAGCACCAAATTATGCTAGGGTTTCATAAAGCAACACATTCACAAAGAATGTCTTGACAAAGGGTGACAAAATAATTTAGATATCATTTTGAACCAATTTTAGTCAAGTTTAGAGGTTGTGATAGATTTAGGTTCAATTTTAATTTCAAATTAAAGTTGATTAGTGTGCACAAAAGGATAGAAACACATAAAGCTAAATCCATAGATCAACAACAAGAAACATTCATGAAAGAAGCAAGAACAATGACAAATAAAACTAACTAATACATAGCTAGCTTAACATTAGATCTAGATAAGAAGTCTTCTTTGGCTTGGTTTTGTTGAAAAATCTTATTAAGAAAACTCCATCATTCATCTCCTAGGAGGAGGCATGGAGAACAAGGCAAGCAAGAACTCTTGCAACCTCCTATGTAGTCTATACATATCCATCCTAAGGTTATGGATGATGTAGTGGTTGTAAAGACAACATGGACAACTAGGACCATGAGTTTGTTGAAACCCATAGTATGGATCACCCAAAAGGAGGGAAAGTGGAACACCCAAAATTGGAATGTTTGAGTTGGGTGGAGGTGGAGGAGGCATGTTCTCCAAGGGTGATGTAGGTGAGAGTGGAGGCATGTTCCCTAAAGGGGAAATGGGTGAGTGTGGAGGTAAATTCTCCAAGGTTGGTGAAATGGGTGAGTTGTGAGGGGTAAATGGTGAAGTCACCAAAGTGTCATCAAATTCATTCACAAAAGGAATGCTTTGGATTGGTTGGGGTTGTGTGGTCACATCCAAGGGTGCACTTGGAGTGAAGGGTGAAGAGAGCTCATTCATTCTTGAGTTGAATGAAGAGGAGGTAGAACCAATGGAGTGGTTAGTACCATGGGTGGATGATGTCTTGCATGGTGCAAGAGGTTGGGAAGGTGATGAAGAAATGAGGATAAGAGCCATCTCATTCTTATGTTTGTGGAAAGGTGAGGAGTTAGGCTTGGCTACCTTAATCCTTATTTTGAGTGTTTTCCTTGGGGTGGAGGTCTTGGAAGTGTTTGAGGTTTTGGTACATACCATGGTTGTTTAGGGTTGTTTAAGGTTTAGGGAAGTATGTTTGATGCGTGAAGAACATGGCAAACAAGGTGGGTTTAAATGGGTGAGGGGATGATCCAAACTAGTAATGGGTTAAAATCATTTTAGGTGAATAATGAATTTAGGTAAGCTAGTTTAGGAAATGTGCAGTTTTATTACTGAAAATCATGCAAGGTTTACACAGATTTAAGAAAACAGTGTAAAGCAAAGATGCTGTCGTGCACAGTGACCGGCGGTTCCTTATCTAGGACCGGAGGTACCTTATCGATAAGGAACCGCGGGTCGATATGGAACCGCGACCAGAGGGTATTCAAAAATTTCCCATCCCAAATTTTGATAAACCCAGATTTTTCCCAAAAGATTCACAAGCCAAAGTTAACTACAGATCATAATCTAATAAGCTAACTATCACAAAGATGCACAAAGCTATGTAAATCACGAACATGATGGCATAATTAACATTAAGGATCAAAATAAATGATAATCCAAACATGCAATCATAAGTTAATACACATCCAAGATAAAATAAAATTGTTCAACATTACATGTTTACCAACATGTATTCTTTGAAATACTTCAAATCTTTCACCTTCTCTTTTTGCCCAATCCCTTGATCATATTCCCCAAGAACTTGAAACCTTTTCTTGATTCAACCCGGTGTTCGTGCAATTCCCCTCGAGTTCTAAGGTTTTCACGGTAAAGATGCTCCATATTGAAATCTTCCGGTACTTCACTAGAATGATGAGGAGGAGGAGCTAAGTCTTCAAATTCATCCTCGAATGGGTTTGAGGATGGATGGGAATTACTCGAAGAGTGGAAATGAGAACTAGTACCTATGCCATCACCATCACTTGTTGGCATGTCCATGTCCTCATCATCCATCTCTTGATGATCAGATTTTCTCGATCCTCGATCACTTCTTGTCTTTCTTGCATATGCATCTTGAATAGGCAACATAACCCGATGAACCAGGTAGAAGCGAGAAAGATCGATGTGGGGAAAATCATGAGCAACCCTTTTGAAAAGGCGAGTTAGAAGCATAGCATAGGGAAGGTTTGTTTTGGGCTTCGAAAGGGCATAATTGATTCGTCGAGCGATATAGAATGCCAAGTTGTACTTGGTGGATGTAAAGATGCAACTCAACATATGCACCATACACGCCGGGATATGATCTCGGTTTTCACCAAGACAAAAGACATTCTCCCTAAGGATATTGGCCCATTGGACCATAAAATCCTTAAGGTCGCTAGAGAGCACTTCATATCGATTCACACTTCGTACATTTGAATGAAGGCTTCTCACAACGTTTCCATCACGCTCTTTCGAGATGATGTCAAGGATGAACTCTAGATCAATTTCGGTGAGGTCATTTGGAGGTTTATCGAAGGATTCCGAGAGAGCATCAAGTCTCCATTTATCCGTAAAACGACAAGTGCCTTCATATGGCACACCGAGAATTTGACCAAAGTTTTCGAGGGAGTATTGAATCAACTGATCATTCAACACGAAACGAATGAAAATTTCTCCATTGTATTCAAGCATGGAGTAGGTGCTAAAGAATTCAAGAAGGAATAAGGGGTAAATATCTTCTTCTATGTTGAGCAAGCAATCAAACCCCGAAAGCTCAAACATAGATTGGATATAGTCATAACCCGTTATTTCCTTGTCAACGACTCTACCCTCATGGAAACAACGAGTGGAAAGGGATGGAAAAGCATTTTGAAGTTGGGGGGAAGCATAGGTTTGGGAGAGGTTTGGCATGTATTGTCTAGTGTATTGATGATCTTTTTGATATTGATAAGGCATGATTAGTACCTAAATAAACATAAGACAATATTTTTCCAATCACTCATATGAAAAATAAAATCAAAAATTGAAAATATGAGAATGTGTTATATCAATTTCTTGACAAACAAAGGATTGAATCCATAACATCCTCATGTTCACAATGCATCTATTCCATCATTAACCAAGAACACATGAACTATGTTGGATCAACAATGGATTAGAACATTGGTTTTTCAAAACAAGGTTTTTAGTTAAGCATTAACAATGTCATTACCTACTTGTTCATGGGTTCATCTCAAATTCATCATTCAACCAAAATCATTTAGCCTAAATTCGGATTTGTTCTACAAGTGGGTTTTAGTGAAATCTTAATGAATATGAACCTAAGGAATCATAGTAAAATAACCATGTCAACCCACATTCCTATTAAGGTTTTAATTCAATTTCAATTTTAAAAATCCCCAATTATGAAAGGATGAACCCTAGAACAAAATAGATGAAATTGAAAGAAAATACTTACAATTAATTGATGTTAGATGAAGGATGAGTGAAACCCACAACTTGGAATCAATTAATTTGAGTGATTGAAGGTTTTGGAAGCTTCAACAATGGTGGAAAAACAAGAAAATCGTCGTTGTGTGTTTTTGGGAGAGAGATAGTGGTTTGAAAAGAATAAAATAATCAAACTGGCGCTCTGACAAAAGTTACTGCCCGCGGTACCTTATCGATAAGGTACCGCGCCTTTGAGCCGCCTAGATAAGGAACCGCCTACAGAGGCAGGTTTTTATCTATGAAAAACGCCAAATTGAAAACCAAGTTTTTCTAAAATACTTAAGATTAAATCATGATCCTTTTAGAATATCATTGGATCATCATAACACTAAGCAATATGTTTTAATGAAGGATTACGAGTTGAATCAAGATCGAAAAGAACCGAAACGGACAAACGACTACTTGTGGCAAAACGACTAAGTGGAGAGAAGTCAAGGGAAGTGAATCAAGACTAGGACCAATGCTCAAGGGATTAATGACAATCTTCAAATAGTGGTAACGAAGAGCTTGTGTCATATATAGTGGTTTAAGACGTGCCTTTCCGGCGAAATGTTAAACGGCTTTGGTAATGAATAAGCACAAAGCAATTATTCAAGTATAGACTAAGATCACTTTCAATAATAGTCTTAGTCTAAACCAAAATATGAGCAAGGTATTAATTCACTTTCTCTCCCACAAAGGGCCTACTAACCGTATGGGTGTAAACCATGGAAATCATGCTTGATACTTTAAGCTTATACTAACTCACTCTACATCACCATAGTGAGTCAAGTATCCAAGCAATGAAGGTTTGAGAGGATAAAGGAAAAGAAACACAAACCACAAATAAATGTCAAGGCAAGGATGCCGAGAACAAGCACATAGTCAAGTAATGATCAAAAGAATGATCAAAGGGCGTGTGGAAGAACGAAAGCGTACCTTGGCCACAAAGAGCAATCCATGAAGGAATAAGTGCTATGCCCAATCAATGACTATGATGAGTACTAAGTCTTCAAGGACTAGTATCATTCCCAATCATCTTGGTATCATCATTCAAAGATTGTTAATGCAAGTAATGCTTAAAAACATTATTAGTGTTAACTAATCTTTCGTAGTTTTGATCACAACAAACCATACAACACATTTTGAGTAGAAACACAAAATGAATTATTTAACTAACACTATCATCAAGGTAATAATCATATCACTAACCTTTCTTAATCATACTTAGTGATCATCAAAATGATTATCCTTAAAACTCACTTTTGCTAATAAGACAAAAGACTTTTTTATAAAATGTTTTATTAAAATGGAAAATAAAAATTTGAAAATGGCATATTCCAAATGTTGTTAGAATATCCTTTGAAGGGTTTAAATACCTCAGATATTCCCACCTCACTAAAAGACAAAAAACGGAGCAGAGTCTAGTGGCGGTACCTTAAGTACCTACGCGGTACCTTAGCGATATGGTACCGCGGGGTGAGATAAGGTACCGCGCACAGTATCCGTTATAGATCCGTTGTAACTTTGTCTCCTTTAAATAGTGGGTCAAATCTCATTTTCCAGTAAGCCTCTTGGACGATTTTCTCAGCCCTCTTTCTATTTTCTATAGCATAATCATTAGTAAATGATCACTTAATTTGTTAAGGATGTTTACATATGATTATCCTCTTGATCCCCTCCTTTACCATGTCCAATGAGAAGATCACTCACTCACTAGTGTAGTGATAAAGATGAATTTATGAGCTAGTCATATTCATCATGATACCTTTTTGTTTTAGGTCAATCCAATGTATTTACGAATACTTGGACTAGTTGTGTTCATCCAAGTTATTTGTGGATACTTGGATTTGTTGTGTACATCCATTGCATATGTGTTTGCTTGGATTTGTGTTGTGTAAATCCAAGCTACATGTGTGTACTTGGATAAGTCTAGTTGAGTTGTAATAGATTTGATTAGGAGTTCTCACTAAACTATAAAGTGATGTGGTTGTGTCTTGTGAGTTCTCACTAAACTTTAAAGTGACTAGTAGTTGTGTTGTGTGAAGTTCTCACTTAGCTTCAAAGTGAAGAGTCGTGAAGATTGGTTCTAGCTTTCGATTAGAACTCGACATCTAGCCTTGTGTCGTAAAATGGTAAAGTAGGCAACGTCGTGAAGATTGGTTCTACCTTTCGATTAGAACTCGACATCTAGCCTTGTGTCGTTAAATTGTGAAGTAGGCAACGTCGTGTAGATTGGTCCTAGCTAAAGATTAGGTCTCGACATTTAGCTTAGTGTCGGAAAATAATGTAAGCAACGATTTAAGGTTTTCTCCGCCGAGAAGGGAGCTTGTGGATATAGTGGAAATCTCGAGTAGGTGTACTCGAGGAGTGGAGTAGAAACGAGGATAGAGCCTCATTGTCGAACCACTATAAATCTTGGTGTCTTCCCACTAGGTTGTCTCCTTCCTTGCTCTTTACTTATTTCATTATCATTATACTTGCTTATTATCCTTGCTAGTGTATTTCAATTGAACCTAATCATTATGCAACTTAGCATCAAGTAAAAGATAGTTTTGATACAAACCAAATTGAAAGTAATTTTAATTTGGTCACCAATCGAAGAGAAACTATTCAACCCCCCCTTCTAGTTTCTACAATTGGTATCAGAGCGATGGTCACTCAAGATCTTTGAAGTATATTGTACTTTAAAACTTGGATAGATCCATTGTCTCCTCAAATTAGAAGGTCTAGTTGTACTAAAGTTTCTCTTTGGTCAAAACTATGTTTTCTTTGAAAAATAGGTCTTTTAATTGATAATATTGCATCCCACTTAAGATTAGTAGCCTTTATGCATTTTAGATATACTCTTTAAATGTATCTACTAGTTTGCATCTTGCTTTGTGTAGGTACTCATGAAGATCAATCACTTAATTGGTTGTGGATTGAGTCACTTGCACTTGTAGAAGAATCATCTTCATTGATCTTTAACATCTTTGAATGATGATACCAAGATGATTGGGAATGATACTAGTCCTTGAAGACTTAGTACTCATCATAGTCATTGATTGGGCATAGCACTTATTTCTTCATGGATTGCTCTTTGTGGCCAAGGTACGCTTTCGTTCTTCCACACGCCCTTTGATCATTCTTTTGATCATTACTTGACTATGTGCTTGTTCTCGGCATCCTTGCCTTGACATTTATTTGTGGTTTGTGTTTCTTTTCTTTTATCCTCTCAAACCTTCATTGCTTGGATACTTGACTCACTATGGTGATGTAGAGTGAGTTAGTAGAAGCATAAAGTATCAAGCATGATTTACATGGTTTGCACCCATACGGTTAGTAGGCCCTTCGTGGGAGAGAAAGTGAATTAATACTTTGCTCTTATTTTAGTTTAGACTAAGACTATTATTGAAAGTGATCTTAGTTTAGACTTGAATAATTGCTTTGTGCTTATTCATTACCAAAGCCGTTTATCGTTTCTCCGGAAAGGCACGTCTTAAACCACTATATATGACACAAGCTCTTCGTTTCAACTACTTGAAGATTGTCATTAATCCCTTGAGCATTGATCCTAGTCTTGATTCACTTCTCTTGACTTCTCTCCACTTAGTCGTTTTGCTACGAGTAGTCGTTTGTCCGTTTCGGTTCTTTTCGATCTTGATTTAACTCGTAATCCTTCATTAAGGCATATTGCTTAGTGTTATGATGATCCAATGATATTCTAAAAGGCTCATGATTTAATTTTAAGTATTTTAGAAAAACTGGATTTTCAAAATTTGGCGTTTTTCAGAGATAGAAACCTGCCTCTGTAGGCGGTTCCTTATCTCCGCGGCTCAAACCCGCGGTACCTTATCGATAAGGTACCGCGGGCAGAAACTTTTGTCAGAGCGCCAGTTTGTGTTTTTTATTCTTTTTCAAACCAAACTCTCTCTCTCCCAAAAACACACAGCCGACGGGTTTTACCTTTTCCACCATTGTTGAAGCTTCCAAAACCTTCAATCACTCAAATTAATTGATTCCAAGTTGTGGGTTTCACTCATCCTTCATCTAACATCAATTAATTGTAATTATTTTCTTTCAATTTCATCTATTTTGTTCTAGGGTTCATCCTTTCATAATTGGGGGTTTTTAAAATTGAAATTGAATTAAAACCTTAATAGGAATGTGGGTTGACATGGTAATCTTACTATGATTCCTTAGGTTGATATTCATTAAGATTTCACTAAAACCCACTTATAGAACAAATCCGAATTTAGGCTAAATGATTTTGGTTGAATTATAGATTTGAGATGAACCCATGAACAAGTAGGTAATGACATTGTTAATGCTTACCTAAAAACCTTGTTTTGAAAAACCAATGTTCTAATACATTGTTGATATAACATAGATCATGTGTTCTTGGTCAATAATGGAATAGACACATTGTGAACATGAAAATGATATGGATTCAATCCTATGTTTGTCAAGAAATTGATATAACACATTTTCATTTTTAGTTTTCCTTTTTGATTTTCATATAAGTGATTGGAGAAATATTGTCTTGTGTTTGTATTTAGGTACTTAATCATGCCTTCCCAATATAAAAAAGATCATCAATACACTAAAGATTATCTGCCTGACATCTCCCAAACCTATGCTTCCCCCCAACTTCAAAACGCGTTTCCATCCCTTTCCACTCGTTGTTTCCATGAGGGTAGAGTCGTTGACAAGGAAATAACGGGTTATGTCTATATCCTATCTATGTTTGAGCTTTCGGGGTTTGATTGCTTGCTCAACATAGAAGAAGATATTTACCCCTTATTCCTTCTTGAATTCTTTAGCACCTACTCCATGATTGAATACAATGGACAAATCTTCATTCGTTTCGTATTGAATGATCAATTGATTCAATACTCTCTTGAAGACTTTGGTCAAATTCTCGGTGTGCCATATGAAGGCACTTGTCGTTTTACGGATAAATGGAGACTTGATGCTCTCTCGGAATCCTTCGATAAACCTCCAAATGACCACACCGAAATTGATCTAGAGTTCATTCTTGAAATCATCTCGAAAGAGCGTGATGGTAACGTTGTGAGAAGCCTTCATTCAAATGTATGAAATGTGAATCGATTTGAAGTGCTCTCTAGCGACCTTAAGGATTTTATGGTTCAATGGGCCAATATCCTTAGGGAGAATGTCTTTTGTCTTGGTGGAAACCGAGATCATATCCCGGCGTGTATGGTGCATATGTTGAGTTGCATCTTTACATCCACCAAGTACAACTTGGCATTCTATATCGCTCGACGAATCAATTATGCCCTTTCGAAGCCCAAGACAAACCTTCCCTATGCTATGCTTCTAACTCGCCTTTTCAAAAGGGTTGCTCATGATTTTCCCCACCTTGATCTTTCTCGCTTCTACCCGGTTCATCGGGTTATGTTGCCCATTCAAGAGGCATATGCTAGAAAGACAAGAAGTGATCGAGGATCGAGAAAATCTGTTCATCAAGAGATGGATGATGAGGACATGGACATGCCAACAAGTGATGGTGATGGCATAGGTACTAGTTCTCATTTCCACTCTTCGAGTAATTCCCATTCATCCTCAAACCCATTCGAGGATGAATTTGAAGACTTAGCTCCTCCTCCTCATCATTCTAGCGAAGTACCGAAAGATCTCAATATGGAGCATCTTTACCGCGAAAACCTTAGAACTCGAGGGGAATTGCACGAACACCGGGTTGAATCAAGAAAAGGTTTCAAGTTCTTGGGGAATATGATCAAGGGATTGGGGAAGAAGAGAAGGTGAAAGCATTGAGGCTTTTTAAAGAATACATGTTGGTAAACATGTATTGTTGAACAATTTTATTTTATCTTGGATATGTATTAACTTGTGATTGCATGTTATAATTATCATTTTTCTTGATCCCTAATGTTAATTATGCCGTCATGTTTGTGTCTTACATAGCTTTGTGCATGCCTTTTGATAGTTAGCTTATTGGATTATGATCTGTAGTTAACTTTGGCTTGTGAAACCTTTTGAAAAATCTGGGTTTATCAAAAACTGGGATGGGAAATTTTTGAAAACCTTCTGGTCGCGGTTCCATATCGACCCGCGGTTCCGTATCGATAAGGTACCGCCGGTCCTAGATAAGGAACCGCCAGCCACTGTGCACGACAGCATCTTTGCTTTATACTGTTTTCTTAATTTTGTGTAAACCTTGCATGATTTTCAGTAATAAACTGCACATTTCCTAAACTAGGGTATCTAAATTCATTATTCACCTAAAATGATTTTAACCCATTACTAGTTTGGATCATCCCCTCAACCATTTAAACCCACCTTGTTTGCCATGTTCTTCACACATCAAACGTACTTCCCTAAACCTTAAACCACCCTAATCAACCATGGTGTGTACCAAAACCTCAAACACTTCCAAGACCTCCACCCCAAGAAAAACACTCAAAATAAGGGTTAAGGTAGCTAAGCCTAACTCTTCACCTTTCCATACACCTAAGAATGAGAATGCTCCTATCCTCATTTCTTCATCACCTTCCCCACCTCTTGCAACATGCAAGACCTCCTCCACCCATGGTACTAACCACTCCATTGGTTCTACCTCCTCTTCATTCAATTCTAGAATGAATGAGCTTTCTTTACCCTTCACTCCAAGTGCACCCTTGGAAGTGACCACACAACCTCAACCAATCCAAAGCATTCCTTTTGGAAATGACTTTGATGACTCTTTGGTGACTTCACCATATACCCCTCACAACTCACCCATTTCACCTACCTTGGAGGATTTACCTCCACACTCACCCTTTTCCCTTTTGGGGAACATGCCTCCACTTTTACCCACATCACCATTGGAGAACTTGCCTCCTCCACCTCCACCCAACTCAAACATCCCAATTTTGGGTGTCCCTCTTTCCCTCCTCTTAGGTGATCCTTACTTTGGGTTTCAACAAACTCATGGTCCTAGATGTCCATGTTGTCTCTACAACCACTTCGTCATCCAAAACCTAAGGATGGATATGTATGGACTTCATAGGGGTTTGCAAGATTTCTTGCTTACTTCGTTCTCCATGCCTCCTCCTAGGAGATGAATGATGGAGTTGTCTTAATAAGAGTTTTCAACAAAACCAAGCCTAAGAAAACTACTTATCTAGATCTTATGATAAGCTAGCTATGTATTAGTTAGTCTTTATTTGTCTTTGTACTTGTTTCACTAATGAATGTTTTATGTTGTTGACTTATGGATTTAGCTTTGTGTGATTCTATCCTTTTGTGCACACTAATCAACTTTAATTTGAAATTAAAATTGAACCTAAATCTATCACAACCCCTAAAACTTGACTAAAATTGGTTCAAAATGATATCTAATTATTTTGTCACCCTTTGTCAAGACATTCTTTGTGAATGTGTTGCTTTATGCAACCCTATCATATTTTGGTTCTAATAGAGGTAAAAATCCAAGATTTGCAATTTTTTGAAAAAGTCTTAGTTTTTCCCAAAACCCAGGAAAAACATTATTTAAAGTCCACTGGACGCGGTTCCTTAAGGACCCGCGGTTCCTTAGCGATATAGAACCGCCGGCCCAAATAAGGTACCGTGGCCAGAATGTGGCTTTTGACGAATTTTTGGTCAAAACCTTTAAACCCTATTCCCAGTCAAGATTCCTTGTTTACTCAGATTGACTAAACATTCCTTGACAATACACATTTTGTATTCAAACTCTTACCTTGATTACATTTTACTTATACCCCAACCTTGAGATTTCATTCTCACACCTTCCCAACCTTGAGAATTCATTCTCACATAACCTTGAGATATCATTCTCACACTCTCACAATGCCTAACTCCTACATTCCTAACCTTGACATCTCTTTGTCACAACCCCACTCACCCAAAGCTTCCTCTTCCAAGCTTTCAAAGAAAACGAAAATCTCGGTTCGACCCGTTTGGGTTAAGAAGAATGAACCATCTTCGTCCAAACCACCCAAAAACCCTACCTTCTCTCCAATCAAGTATTAGAATGAGACTTACACCATAAACCCCATCACCGGAGCAAAAGAACATGTTCCACAACCACCACAATCCTTCAATACCCCCCAACTCAATGACCTTTCCACCTTCCCAAACCTCACAATGCATTGTGAAAACATTCCCAAACCCTTTACCCCACCACCACCAAACCCTAAGTTTGATGCCATGCCCATATCAAACGATTTTGTGTTGCATCATGGATCGTCGTGTGATTGTTGCCGATTTCAACAAATTGAACTTGCTCATGTGTATGAGAAGTTAAATTTTCTTGAATTCCTCCTCACTCGACCTCCTATTCAAGTTTTCGTTCCGGTGGACAAAACTTCGAATGATGCATCGTCGTCTTTTTAGTTTTATTTTATTTTTAGCAATCTTGGAAAATATCACTATTAGACTAGCTCATGCTTAGTGGTTTATTTTCCATATTTATTGCTTTTAGATACTCATACTATGTGTATGACTATCTTCTTTGTTGTATTTTTTTTTGTAACTTTTGTGTTATTTGTGTGCTATCTAATTAGTTCTATTTTTGAGTTGATCTTGGTTAAATTTTTACAATTGCTTATGGGTGATTCCATCAATTCTAAAGCTTTAACCCATTGACAAGCTTATCATCTTCATTTTTATTGAAGTTTGATTTTGTCAATTACCTCTTTGGACATACTTAGCAAAATACTTGCTTCTAATTTGAGATTTCTTCTCTTTCTCCCTCTCAAGTTACTTAGTAGGTAGTGATCATATATACATTGGTGTTTCTTTCCTTTCTACTAACCTTTGTGTAGCATGTCACCTTAGCTCACAAACTTGGTGCCCCAAGCAAGGGGGAGCAACCACCAAGGGGGAGCTACTAGCAAAGTTCGATGCACTTCAAAGACTTATGCTAACCTTTTTGCTACGACAAAGGGGGAGAAATGATAGTGATAAACTAGTTAATAATTCCATAGTTTGTGTTTATACGTAAATGAGTTTATCGTTTGTCGTAATCAAAAAGGGGGAGATTGTTAATGCAAGTAATGCCTAAAAACATTATTAGTGTTAACTAATCTTTCGTAGTTTTGATCACAACAAACCATACAACACATTTAGTGTAGAAAGACAAAATGAATTATTTAACTAACACTATCATCAAGGTAATAATCATATCACTAACCTTTCTTAATCATACTTAGTGATCATCAAAATGATTATCCTTAAAACTCACTTTTTCTAATAAGACAAAAGACTTTTTAATAAACTTTCTTTTTTAGAAAATGTTTTATTAAAATGGAAAATGAAAATTTGAAAATGGCATATTCCAAATGCTGTTAGAATATCCTTTGAAGGGTTTAAATACCTCAGATATTCCCACCCCACTAAAAGATAAAAAACGGAGCGGAGTCTAGTGGCGGTACCTTAAGTACCTACGCGGTACCTTAGCGATATGGTACCGCGGGGTGAGATAAGGTACCGCGCACAGTATCCGTTATAGATCCGTTGTAACTTTGTCTCCTTTAAATAATGGGTCAAATCTCATTTTCCAGTAAGCCTCTTGGACGATTTTCTCAGCCCTCTTTCTATTTTCTATAGCATAATCATTAGTAAATGATCACTTAATTTGTTAAGGATGTTTACATATGATTATCCTCTTGATCCCCTCCTTTACCATGTCCAATGAGAAGATCACTCACTCACTAGTGTAGTGATAAAGATGAATTTATGAGCTAGTCATATTCATCATGATACCTTTTTATTTTAGGTCAATCCAATGTATTTATGAATACTTGGACTAGTTGTGTTCATCCAAGTTATTTGTGGATACTTGGATTTGTTGTGTACATCCATTGCATATGTGTTTGCTTGGATTTGTGTTGTGTAAATCCAAGCTACATGTGTATACTTGGATAAGTCTAGTTGAGTTGTAATAGATTTGATTAGGAGTTCTCACTAAACTATAAAGTGATGTGGTTGTGTCTTGTGAGTTCTCACTAAACTTTAAAGTGACTAGTAGTTGTGTTGTGTGAAGTTCTCACTTAGCTTCAAAGTGAAGAGTCGTGAAGATTGGTTCTAGCTTTCGATTAGAACTTGACATCTAGCCTTGTGTCGTAAAATGGTGAAGTAGGCAACGTCGTGAAGATTGGTTCTACCTTTCGATTAGAACTCGACATCTAGCCTTGTGTCGTTAAATTGTGAAGTAGGCAACGTCGTGTAGATTGGTCCTAGCTAAAGATTAGGTCTCGACATTTAGCTTAGTGTCGGAAAATAATGTAAGCAACGATGTAAGGTTTTCTCCGCCGAGAAGGGAGCTTGTGGATATAGTGGAAATCTCGAGTAGGTGTACTCGAGGAGTGGAGTAGAAACGAGGATAGAGCCTCGTTTTCGAACCACTATAAATCTTGGTGTCTTCCCACTAGGTTGTCTCCTTCCTTGCTCTTTACTTATTTCATTATCATTATACTTGCTTATTATCCTTGCTAGTGTATTTCAATTGAACCTAATCATTATGCAACTTAGCATCAAGTAAAAGATAGTTTTGATACAAACCAAATTGAAAGTAATTTTAATTTGGTCACCAATCGAAGAGAAACTATTCAACCCCCCCCCCCCCCCCCTTCTAGTTTCTACAAAGATGTTAAAGATCAATGAAGATGAGTCTTCTACAAGTGCAAGTAACTCAATCCACAACCAATAAAGTGATTGATCTTCATGAGTACCTACATAAAGCAAGATGCAAACTAGTAGATACATTTCAAGAGTATATCTAAAATGCATAAAGGCTACTAATCTTAAGTGGGATGCAATATTATCAATTAAAAGACCTATTTTTCCAAGAAAACATAGTTTTGACCAAAGAGAAACTTTAGTACAACTAGACCTTCTAATTTGAGGAGACAATGGATCTATCAAAGTTTTAAAGTACAATATACTTCAAAGATCTTGAGTGACCATCGCTCTGATACCAATTGTAGAAACTAGAAGGGGGGGTTGAATAGTTTCTCCTCGATTGGTGACCAAATTAAAATTACTTTCAATTTGGTTTGTATCAAAACTATCTTTTACTTGAGGCTAAGTTGCATAATGATTAGGTTCAATTGAAATACACTAGCAAGGATAATAAGCAAGTCTAATGATAATGAAATAAGTAAAGAGCAAGGAAGGAGACAACCTAGTGGGAAGACACCAAGATTTATAGTGGTTCGACAACTAGGCTCTATCCTCGTTTCTACTCCACTCCTCGAGTATACCTACTTGAGATTTCCACTATATCCACAAGCTCCCTTCTCAGCGGAGAAAACCTTACATCGTTGCTTACATTATTTTCCGACACTAAGCTAAATGTCGAGACCTAATCTTTAGCTAGGACCAATCTACACGACGTTGCCTACTTCATAATTTAACGACACAAGGCTAGATGTCGAGTTCTAATCTTAAGGTAGAACCAATCTTCACGACGTTGCCTACTTCACAATTTAACGACACAAGGCTAGATGTCGAGTTCTAATCGAAAGCTAGAACCAATCTTCACGACTCTTCACTTTGAAGCTAAGTGAGAACTTCACACAACACAACTACTAATCACTTTTAAGTTTAGTGAGAACTCACAAGACACAACCACATCACTTTATAGTTTAGTGAGAACTCCTAATCAAATCTATTACAACTCAACTAGACTTATCCAAGTACACACATGTAGCTTGGATTTACACAACACAAATCCAAGCAAACACATATGCAATGGATGTACACAACAAATCCAAGTATCCACAAATAACTTGGATGAACACAACTAGTCCAAGTATTCATAAATACATTGAATTGAGCTAAAACAAAAAGGGTATCATGATGAATATGACTAGCTCATAGATTCATCTTTATCACAACACTAGTGAGTGAGTGATCTTGTCATTGGACAAGGTAAAGGAGGGGATCAAGAGGATAATCATATGTAAACATCCTTAACAATTTAAGTGATCATTTACTAATGATTATGCTATAGAAAATAGAAAGAGGGCTGAGAAAAATGTCCAAGAGGCTTGCTGGAAAATGAGATTTGACCCACTATTTAAAGGAGACAAAGTATAACGGATCTATAATGGCTAGCTGTGCGCGGTACCTTATCTCACCCCGCGGTACCTTATCGCTAACGAACCGCGTAGGTAATTAAGGTACCGCCACTAGACTCCGCTCTATTTTTTGTCTTTTAGTGGGGTGGGAATATCTGAGGTATTTGAAACCTTCAAAGGATATTCTAACAGCATTTGGAATATGCTATTTTCAAAATTTCATTTTCCATTTTAATAAAACATTTTCTAAAAAAGAAAGTTTATTAAAAAGTCTTTTGTCATATTAACAAAAGTGAGTTTTAAGGATAATCATTTTGATGATCACTAAGTATGATTAAGAAAGGTTAGTGATATGATTATTACCTTGATGATAGTGTTAGTTAAATAATTCATTTTGTGTTTTACACTAAATGTGTTGTATGGTTTGTTGTGATCAAAACTAAAAAAGATTAGTTAACACTAATAATGTTTTTAGGCATCACTTGCATTAACAAAAATTTTATGCAAGAAAATTTTGTGTACGAATGCATGATGCAGTTTTATGAAAACTTTTGTATGCTCGAGAGTGAACGCCTATGGTCAGTTCACCCAAAACAAAAGACATGGCGAGGGGACGCCTATGGGTCGGTCCCAAATTTAAAAGTTTCGATAAAACACATGCGACTAAACAGGGCTAGTCCTGTACCAACCATTACTTAGTCATAAATCTGCGACAATGACATATATATGTATGCATAAAAATGATGAATGAATGAAAACAACTGTCAATTCTAGGAAGACCATAGTGACTACCCACTAATCACAGTTCATATTTTGAGAGCCTACAGGTCGAAACCTGGCTCTGATACCATAATTGTAACACCCCATTTTGATAATGGAATGTCACTCGAAATTATGGCGTGTCATCAAAGCATACAAGGAAAAATGTCTAAACATTACATGACCATAAAAGGAAAATACCGGAATCAAACATCGGTAGTCCAAAAGTAAAGCTCATCACACACAAATATAAGTACTGTAAAGGAAATGACTAAACAATGTCCATAGCAAATGTATCAAAGGAAAGATAATGCATAAAGTAAAGAAAGGCTAGAAAGCTTCCAGCCCATATGCACGTACGCTTAAAGTCTACGAGCGTCCCTGAGTACCTGCCGTTTTGGGAACATAGAAAAGGAAAACGGCTGAGCAATACGCTCAGTGCACGGATGTACAATAAAGCATGAATAGGATAAGCATATAACATGTAACAGCGGAAAAAACTAAATCCCGAATAACCTGGTTAAGTCTTGATAAAACTGGTTTTATAGTTTGAAAAGCCTTATGTTTATCTTATAAAAACTGTTTAACATGTTCTACCATTAGCCAATATAGGTCATGAAAATCCACCGTGCATGAATACTTGGAGGAGTGACCTCATCATGCAAATTAGAGGGGCTGCCTCTAATTTAATATACTGGTTTGGGTAGGAGGGATCAGCTCCTTGTGAAGGATGCAAGGCACACACCACATTCAGACTAAGTAATTTGCTGAAAACATGTAACTAGGATGCACCCATACGCCCCACATGATAAATATAATAAATGGCCAAAAGCTGAAGGGACGCCACGAGCAATCACTCCGCCGTGGTGAAGTCATAACATCAGTGCCTCTAATGTTATGGTTATGGTACCTCCATAACTAGGTGAAACTGGTCATGCATGTATATGGCTATAGGTATTCTAAATTAAACATAAGCAAGTCAAACATATAAACTTATACTACGGGAAAACATTTGGCTGCATATAGGGAATCCTAATAAGGAAAGAATGTCCATACTGAAAGGACGGGAATCCGTACCTTATGTCCAATGAACGAAGAAGATGAACTGAGGAGAATCCTACTTCGGTATCACTAATGCTACATAAATACATACATGAATAAGTATCTGCTTACTAAATACGTAACTGGTTTTATGTCATGTCTTAGCTTATTTCATAAGTTCATATCATGTTTCACTGTTTTAAGCCTTAAACTGCGTTTATCTTATATTTTGTCCATTCTGATTAAGTATTTTTGGTATTTCATGTATTATTATACTTACTGTGTAATAATAAGTAATTTTCTAAAAATAGCAGGTTTCCTAAAATAGAAAGTTTCCAAAAATAGAAAGTTACCAAAAATAGAAAGTTTCCAAAAATAGAAAGTTTTCAAAAATAGAAAGTTTCCAAAAATAGATTTACTGCTTAAAATAGATAAGTTTCTAAAAATAGAAAGTTTCCATAAATAGATTAGCTGCCTTTATTAAATAAGTTTCCATAAATAGATTAGCTGCCTGAATAAAATAAGTTTCTAAAAATAGAAAGTTTCCATAAATAGATTAGCTGCCTTAATTAAATAAGTTTCTAAAAATAGAAAGTTTCTATAATTAGATATAAGCTGGTTAAATAAGCTAAGTATATAAGCCTAAGTGTTTTCATGATTATTTCCTAAGTCATAATGATATAATGTATAGTTTATTAATTATTTCATGTAATTTAAATAAACTATAGGTTAAAATATTTAATTAAAGTATATCATGTTTTTAATTAAATACAGTTAAATACTTAGGTTAAAACATGTATTATTATTTATTAATAATATAACCTAAGTCATGTTAATTAATTAATTATAACCATGGTTTTAAATAATTAATTAATTATAAGTCTAGAAAATATAAAATACTTAGGTTAATAATTTCATGATTTTAATAATTAATATAACCTAAGTTATGTTTATTAAATTAATCATGTCATATTTATTAATTTAATTTTAACATATGATTATATAAAAAAATAATCTTAACATAAACCGTGAACCAGATCTTGACTAGAAACCATGAACCGGACATGAAATCGACACCATACCCCGAACCACCTCGGGGTTCCCCTTGTCTTGCTGCTGCCGTGGGACCCACACCACTCAACCGGGACCATATGGTCTCGGTGGTGGTCTAGTAGCCAAACCGAGACCCCGTTGGGGTTCGGTTTAGGCGTTGGCCAAACAAAACACCCCTAAACCATCCTTTTTGATTTACCGAAAAACCATTTTCATGATTGATCTATGTTTTAATTAGGTTTTTAAAAAAAACATCATGTTCTTAATTATTTAATAGATCAAATAAAAAAGAAAAGGGTTAAAAGAATTTACCGAATGCGTGGATCTAAACGAGGATGAACAAACATGAACACTTGCACCAAAACCAAGATCAAAAATCAAACAAACACCCCTTTGGTGTGTTTGTATTCGGCGGCCAAAAAAAAGAAAAGAGGAGGAGAAGAAACTTTTTAGGTTTTTGTTTTAATCTTCTGTAAAGTGAAAAATGACTAGCTAATTTTACCATAACCCCTCTTTAGTGAATTTTGAGATGGGCTTGGCCCATCTCCTTATGGTTTCCGCGGGTAGGGGGCCCCACATGGGGTACCTGTACCGTTTTCCGTGTCTTGATGTTTAATTGTTCGTTCGTGTTTATTTGTGTTCGTGTTTAATGTGTTCTCGTTAAATAATTACCGTGGCCTAATATATTTATTTACGCTCGTAATAAATATATATACGTAATTAATAATAGTTCGTGATTTAATTACGTTCATGAATTCATGATCGCATGTTCGTGATTAATTATTGTCAAATAATTATTGCGTGTCCGTGCGTAGTAAATACTTATCGTGTTCTAACACGTACGTAATACGTAAAATCCTAACACGTAATCGTAATCATGCTATAATAGGAAACTTTTAATCTAGTACGTACGATCTTAAGGGTACTATTCATGGTAAAAGCATGCGGGTTTTACAGTGCCTATAAATCCTTCCTTGCTACTCTTGTCACTAAAATTCTGTTGCTCCTCCCCTTTGTAAGACTCCTCTATAGCATCAATCTCTGAGGACCTTACCACAAATACTCTCTTGAACCTATGAGAATTTTCCAAAACTCCAACCCTCTCCCTCAACGATTGTGAGTTCAAGGCCTTGATTTGTGACAGTCTGTACAAGCTATACATTTTACTTTTGCAAGCTAATGTAGAGATTCATCAATTCCAATGGTGTTAAAGGTTGCATACTGCCCTCACCCTTATTCGGGAAATTAATCCTCAATGAGGCTTCATTGATGGGCTTACTTACAATGGGCCTGTCTTGCCCTACATCTAAGCCAGAGGCAATAGGCCCAGCCGTCTCCATATCACTAACCACCCTTGTGGTAATGGTGTTCTCTGCTACATAGCTAGGACCACCAGGGGAAGACACCCCAATGACCCTTTGGCATTTGGGAAACCTAAATTGTGAAGCTGAGGTGGATTCAGGGCTGTTTGGGTCTATATTAGAGGTGTCAGGAGCTAAAACATGGGTGTCGGAGGCTACAGTTTGTGTGTCGGGGGATAGAGTTTGAGGTGGTGGGTATCAGTTTCCATGTTAACATCATGTTGAGGGGAAAGGGGTTGGTTCTATTGTTGTTCTTGTGCCAGAACAGCAGCTTGAATGACATCAAGCATAGGTTGGGAGAGTGGCACAACTATGGATGGAGGCTTACTAAGGGTGTTGAAAAGTTTACGTTTTTTGATAGGTATCCCATAAAAATGAGAATGATCAGCATTACACCCCCTTGTAGTTGTAAAACCATATGTAAAAACCTAGGATAAGCAAGTGTCATCACTCTACCCTTGTTGTTTAGCATGCCTTCAAAAATCATTTTCGAAAAGTTGTATTTTTGCCAATTGACTATACAAATAAGAGCACTAGCAATCGAATGATTGGTTTCATTGAAAGATGAGCATTTAGGACTTAAACAATGAAGAAGGACACGCAATAAGAATTTCTAGGCCGGGGGAAATTGATTTTTGTCAAATATGGAAATACGCCCCTCTGGTGGCAGGGCATAACCCAAGCCTGTTAACCCTTGATGTAGCTCATTAATGGGAAGGGCTTCTACTCGATCTGAATCATCAAGCTCTAAAGCTTGACGAATGAGAGTTTCAGTCATAACTTTCTTCTTCCCATGAACAAAGCCTTCAATTATGATCACATTATTAAGTGTTTTAGAAGTGGCAGTGTTCCAAAACTGTTTAATGTGTGATTCAGGTATCATAGGAGCATGAGTTAAAGCATACCTTAAAGAGGAAGCCGATAGAAAATCAATCATCCCATGATACTGTAGTTGGTTGTCATCCTTCGTCAAAAGTTCAATCATATTGTGTTGAGGCTTGAATTCGAGAGTGACACCAGCAGGTTTGAACTTTTGAGCCATTGTTATGTGAATGAAAGCTTAAGATTGAAGAAAGATTAAGATGTATGGTTATGTGAGAGAAAAATAGAAAATAAGCAAGTGGCACTGTTAAGAAACATAATGGGTAAATATAGTAGACAAGTAGGCACCCTCTTGGTTGAAAAAGGGGTAAGTAAATCAATTTTTCAAAAAAATACTCAAATGAATATTTGAAAAGAATAAACTTATCTCATAGTAATTAAAGAAAATACCTACTTTACTAGAATTACGTCCCAAAATATCTAAAAAATAACAACTGAGTGGGACCTAGTGTTTTCAACAGTCAAAGATATGTCAGTGCCAACGGCTATATTTATCAGCGTTTAGAAAGTGGCTTGTCGGGGGATAGAATGTAAACGTCAGCGGCTAGAAAGCATGGGGTCAGAGGCTTGAAAAAGCAATACCTTAATAAAGAAATTAATACTAAAGGAATCAACTTGTCTTCAAAAAGTATAAGTTTTGCAAGCACTGTCCAATCATACACACTTGCATAATCAAGATAGATACGAGTGTCCTCAAGTATCCCTTGCTCACAAATTCCTTAAGAATGAAGTTAACTCACATAATATGTCTATAACTCCCAGGTAAGCCTAAAAGAAATATAGCCCAAGTCTCTCATCCCACCAAGCCCAATTCTAGGTCAAAAAGTCTTGGCAACATGCATATTTAAAGGAAACATGCATGCTACAGTGCCTCAAGATTTAAAAATTCTAATAATCCCAAAAGGAAGATTTTCATAATTCCTAACCCCCAGTAACCACTAGACACAATCTAGAATTATGATAAGAGTACTTTAAGAGTACCCCAAAACCTAAAGGTATCTTAATACCTCCCCTTAAAATAAGCTTACAAACTTTTATAAATAACAAATTTTTATTTCAAGATAGGAATGTAAACATTCCAACCATCATAAATAAACTGTTGTTTTGACCTATACATCCATAAGCAACTCTGTATCCTTCCTTATGTTGGTCTACTTTCCGACAATGTTAGAGAAAAACCACGAAAACATACCAAAACTATGCTGTCAGAGGCTAGAAAAACCCCTTGTCAGGGTCTAGAAATAGCATGTCAGCGAAGAGAAATATATAGTGGAAAAGACTAACATTTGCAATAATAACAGTGTTAGTGTAAACATTACGATGTTTAGTCGATATAATCTCTTCGTGTTTTGTTGATGACAAACGTATAACTCGTAATATATTATGTAAAATGTTAAGGTACTCGTAATCACTCAAGAATACATTTGTATTCTTCTCTCAACACCTCCAAGATCGCATTCGGTATGAATCACTCAAGGTATGAATAAACAAGTCATTAACCTTACTAAGTGATTAAGGATTAATACTTTCTTAAAACTCACTTTTTATTAAAGTGACAAAGTATTTTTGAAATAACTTTATTTTTAAGAAAATGTTTTATTAAAAAGAAAATGGAAATTTGAATTTGGTATATTCCAAAGAATATTCCCTAAGCTATATTCCAAAGAATATTCCTTACTTTAAATTTAGGATATTCCAAATGGTCTAAGAATATACCCTTGAGGTATAAACTTCACCACATGACATTTTCTTACTAAAGGACAAAAATTCATGGTCTCCAAGCCTGAGGTTCCTTAAAGGAACCCACGGTTCCTTATTGATAATAAACCGTGGGGATAATTAAGGAACCGCGGGTATTTATAGCTGTTGCACTCTTGCCCTATAAATAGTGGACCATTTACAGTTTTTTAATTAACCCTTTTTGCACAGTTTCTTTAGAAACATCTTTAAACTCCTTGATTAGTTAGTTTTGATTAATCTTGTTTAAGATGTGAATCTCTCCTTCAATCCTCTCATCCTCTCAAGTGAAAAGAGAAGAACACTTTCATCACTATGAAGTGTTGGGTTCACAACATGATGAAGATCTCTCATTCTAGATCAAGTCATTATTTTCCTACTATGTATATGTAAAAGATCCAAGATGTGGGTACACTTAGATATATTTGTAAGGGTAGTAGATCCAAGAGATGGGTATCCTTGGATTAGGTGTTAGTTGTGTAGATCCAAGTTTGTTAATACTTGGATATAGTGTTAGAGTCATAAATCTAAGTGTTGTGTACTTAGATCTATATGGTTTATGTGTTTAGGCCATAAAACACAAGGTTTGTTATGTTGGGCCATAAAACATAACTAGTGTTAAGACTGGTGTAGATGGGTGTAGATTGGTTCTACCTAAGATTAGAACTCGACATCTAGCCTTGTGTTAGAAAATGGTGAAGTAGGCGACGTGTGTAGATTGGTCCTACCTAAGATTAGGACTCGACAGCTAGCTTAGTGTCAGAAATGTGTAAGTGACGTGTATGATTTTCTCCACCTTGAAAGGATCTTGTTGACTAGTGAAGTAACTCTCGAGTTGGGTACTCAAGGAGTGGATTAGGCGAAGAGGAGCTTCGTGACCGAACCACTATAAATCATCGTGTCGGTACTTTCCTTTACATTTATGTCTTTACTCTTATTGATGTATTTATATGTTGTTGTGTGTTGTGTGCATCACATAATCTAAACAGCTAAGTTGCGGAAAAGATAAGGCTTAGTACGTGTGTGCTTCATGTTTAGATTATGGTCAAGTGTGCATCCCTTAGTCTAAACATCTTAGTTGCAGAAAAGCTAAGGCTTAGTACGCGTGTGCTTGGTGTTTAGGCTATTGCTTGATGTACTCTTGATTTGATGTGCTTGTGTGTTTACTTACTTGTAGTATATATCTTTCACTTACACATCTCATACATAGTCAAACTTGATAAGAAATTTGATACAAAAGATTGTCTAAGTTTAACATGTATCAAATGGGTTATCCCATTGTCGGCGGTTCCTTAAAGAACTGGCGGTTCTTTATTGATAAAGAATCGCGGCTACAATAAAGAACCGTGCACAGTGGGTTTAACGAAATGTTTGGAAAATTAACTAGAAACTATTCAACCCCCCTTCCAGTTTCTACAAACAGTGCTCATCATGTACATACTTTTACAACATTTAGACCAACATTTTTCAAGGATTGATCATCCCAATACTTGAAACCAAGTACTGGAATTTCCTAACATCAAAAGGTTTTGTTAAAACATCTGACACGCTTAATTTAGTATCTATTTTCTCTGGTTGAATTAAACCTTTTTGTAAACAATCTCTGATTAAATGATGTCTAATTTCTATATGCTTAGTTTTAGAATGATGCACAAGATTCTTAATAATACACATAGCACTGTTATTATCTACATATATCTTAGTATGCATAAAAATGTAGCCATAGTCCAGCAACTGGTTTTGAATCCATAGCACTTGACTACAACATTAAACATCAACCTCAGTTGTAGAATTGGCCACAATAGTATTTTTCTTGCATTACCAAGATATCAATCTGCTTCCACGGAACTGACATCCACCTGTGGTTGTTATTTTGTCTCCACTATCACCACCATAGTCACTATTTGAATAACCCATAAATTCCAAGGGAGATTCTTTAGGATACCATAATCCGAAAGTAGGATAGAACCTAAGGTACCTAAAGATCCTCTTCACAGCATGTAAGTGACACTCCTTGGGAGTCGCTTGATGGTGTGCACATGTACATACTACAAACATGATGTCTGGTCTAGATGTTGTGAGATACCTCAATGAGCCAATCATTGACCTATTGTGCCTGACATCTACTTCTTTTCCTTCTCCAAGCTTTCCCCAAGGGTTTTCTCTGTCCATGGGTGTGCTAGCCCGTTTTTCATGAGTTGAAAACCCAAACTTCTTCAAAATCTCTGCCACATATTTCTCTTGTGAGATGAAAATTCCATTCTTCCTTTGTTGTACTTGAAGACCAAGGAAAAATTCATCTCTCCCATAGCACTCATCTTGAACTTATCAGTCATAAGCTTGGATAGTTCCCCACTCATCTTTGGATTGGAGGAGCCAAAGATGATATCATCAACATAGACCTGTACAAGAAGAAAATATTTTCCTTTCTGCTTGGTGAATAAAGTCTGGTATATGGTCCCCCTTTTGAATCCATTTTCCATAAGGTTAGTGGATAATGTACCATACCATGCTCTAGGGGATTGATGAAGGTCATACATAGCCTTTTTCACTCTATAGACTTTATATGGATGCTCTAAATCTTCAAAACTAGGTAATTGCATCACATAAACTCCCTCCTGAATGGTCCCATACAAGAAAGCACTTTTTACATCCATTTGATAAACTATGAAACCCATGCAAGAGGCATAGACAAGGAAAATCCGTATTGCTTCAATCCTAGCAACAGGTGCAAAAACCTCTTCATAATCAATACCCTCTTCTTATGTGGACCCCTGAGCAACCAACCTTGCCTTGTTTCTAATCACTATTCCCCTTTCATCCTTCTTATTTCTAAGAACACAACGTGTACCAACGGCCCTAACATGATCAGGACAATATACAAGTTCCCAAACATCTTGTATATCAAACTGATGAAGCTCATATTGCATTGCTTCTATCCAGCTATCATCCTTTAGAGCATCAATAATCTTCTTAGGTTCCAATTATGATACAAAACAAGCAAATAAACATTCCTGAATCCACCTCATGGTCATCTTTCTTGTGGATATTTGCAATAAATTCACCTTGTCTTTTATTCTGACCTCTTGTCTGTCTTGGAGTGTGAAGAGAACCAATGATTTGGGTGGGAGGATGATTGTTAGCCACATATGAGTTTAATCCTCCCCTAAATAAAGTATTATCATGAACAGTAGACTCCAAGTTTCCAAGATCAAGCTCCTCTTCTGTTGCATACCTATCTTTATTATTAATAACATTGTCAGTGGCTGGATCGAAGCCACTGACACCACCTTTGGGTATGGATTCACTCATAAGTTCTAGAATGGATTCGTCAGCGGATAGAAAAGAACTGTGAGGGGATAAAACTGCCTTATCATGGGATAGAACTGGCTTGTCGGAGGCTTCAAATCTACTGACATCTTCAACTATAAGAACCCGTACTTTCTCGGTATTATTTTATTCTTTATTCGTGCTGCTTGAATTTTGCAACGTATTACATTTTCTTGTATTTGTATATGTAAATCCTGAGATCGTGATAGTTTTAATAAATTATCATTTTTAAGTATTTTATGATCATTGATAATACTTTATTTGGAATTATAAAATATTTATTTTATTTTTCCATATTTATTTATATCAAAATTTTGATTTAAAAGCACCCGCGTGTATTTTACAAAGCGTTTACTAAAATCAATGAATAACGAGAACTACTAATGATCAAGATACCGGCAAATGCCCAATATTTTACATTTCATTGTCGATTGTTGCAATGTTTGATGTTTTCGATGTCTTCTTTTTAAAGACGTGTTAAGTCGTGTCAGAAAACCATATTATCATATTTATGATGCATTTTAACTTTTGAAAAGTATTTTTATGAAACTCGAGCCTCGTAAATATTTTCAAGATTTACCAATAGTCATTTTCTACCCTTTAAACTATTAAATTGCTTTTAGGTCCAAAAGATTTCATAATTTGCAAAACTAGCCCTCACTCCACTATATAAGTTATTTTTTTTACAACTAACCTCATTTTTCTCATCATAAAAGCACACACACAAGTAAAATTTTCTTTCCCCTCTCCTTGTTTTCTCCTTGCCATGACCTCAACTACACCAAAACACCCCTATATTTTGAAAACTAGCTTGAATTAATAAAATCCAATCAAAGAACCTATCTAATATTTGAAAGGTGATCCTATTGATATCTAAATCTTACACATGCATCAAGTTTTCAAGATTTTATGATTTTTATGGTTGGTATGGGCTTGATCATCATGCATGTGATGATCATGTTATGATCTTCATGTTTTGATGCTAAAAAGTTTAAGTTTTTAGATTTTAATTTTGTTTATGTTACATGCAAGTGTTAAGATTAATAAAGGGTAATATTATGAGGTTAGGATTGATAGAAAAATGGATAATTTGTGTTGAAAAAGTGTTTTGGTATGAGTTTTAGAGTGATGATTTTGGGCAATGGGTTTGAGGCCATTTTTGGATTTCTTAAGTTTGAATATAGGTTGAGGTAATGAGATCATGTTGTAGAGATTTATTTAGCTTCGATTTGGTATAAATTAGAGCTTCTAACTCAAAATGAGGAAGAAGTTACGCTAGTTTGATTATTCGTGTAACGGGAGACGAGTATCGGCACGATCCCAATTTGTGATCGATATTTGGATCGGATCTCGGGGACCATAAAATAAGTTTTACAAATGGTCAATGACTGTTCTCAGGCCCTAAACTGAGAATTTTGAGTCTATTTTCAAAGTCAATGGTCGGTTTTGCTTATGGTAAAGGTTAGGATGGTCAAAATGGTTTCACGAGTCGAGTGTTCAAATATGTCCAGTTTTTCAAGTATAGAAATGTGTCGAGCAGGTGGTTCTAAAATTTAAATTATTGAATGAAATTTAAACTGAGTTTTATTCATGTTATGATTGTGTTTTTCACCAAGTTTCATAAAAATCCGAGTTGTCTAAGTATGGGAAATCAGCGAGTATATTTGGTATGTACCGGCAAATTTTTATCGAGATAGTAGTTTGATAAAGTGAACATATCGAAGGGTATTGTAGTGCCACTTGCATTGTTGTTCTTTCGGGTTTGTCGTGGTCTTGTAATTATGAGTTTATGTTATTAAGTATGATTATTACTTGAGTCGTTTATTAACGAGCGCGCCTTACTTGTTAGGTTGCGGCTTTCATGTTTACCGGGCATCCATATCGTCGGTGATCGTCTTGCCACTACTGTTTCTACTCAGATTCTGAGTACAATGATTCAATTACCTCATGGCTAAGGTGAGTTCATAGCCCCTTTTTACTTGCACATTATTTCTAAACGTGGGGTTAGATTTTACATGGTGGAACACATCAATTTAAAAACTATATACTATCCAGAACTTGTATGTTATCCAGGACTTGTATGCTTTCCAACAGTTGTCATTGGTATTATTGATTTTAGTTTATAGCCTTAAGTTTCCTCTCTTGATCATGAACCCTTAATTTACTTATGTTACAAAGCGCGAATGTTGTGGGTGGATCCATCGGGATTGACAATCCCCGTCCCGATTACCTTGACGCATTTAACATTTGATTTGTTACTTGAGTATTTAGGCTGAATACTCACTAGAGGAACTTACATGAGTTAAGCTTTGGGTCATGAACTAAACAGCAATAATAATGTTTCGGACTATGGTTAATGTACATAACCATTTCCCCTATTTCTTGTTTACAAATGAATGCTTGTGTTCCACACATTTACTACTAAACCTATGAATATCACTCAACTTTATGTTGACGATTTTACATGTTTAATATCAGGTATTAATACTTAGCTTTGCTTGGATGGGAGCCCGCAAGATATTATCGCAGCTTGGAGATTTCTGTGTATATTTAAACTTTGATTTTATCTTAAAACCGTCAGAAGATTATTCTGTATTTTTTGGTAACTATATGTTATAAATCATGATGAAATATTAAATTTTTCCGCATATAAAACAATGGGACCTATCTTTAAAACTCTCGTCTTTTATGATGTAATGTATATGTTTTTATTACGTCAAATTTGTGTCAACAGTATTTTATTGTTTCTTGTATCATGACATGGAACCCCCTTGCTGCCTAGTTGTTCTTTTTCCTGATTCTGGGGGTCTCACAGATTGGTATCAGAGCGATGGTTATAGGGAACTGATTCGTTTTTCAAAAACTTAGTCTATAACCGAAAGTTCAAATATTTCATGTTTTAAGTGTCAAACACAGAATCTGCCATTGTTGTTTGATATTTGCGCGGGTAACTCTCTAATCCTTATTATTTACTTTAAATTATCGTTGTAGTAATTGATCTCTTGATTACATTTTGAAATATTACATTACCCTAATGACGATAATTAATATGTCTTTTCAAAGCCTATGTGCTTCATGAATTATCATTAGATATTACTGTGATTACATATGCTCTTCCTACATTTCTTGAATTCTTGCTCTTGTGAATTGATCTTGTTGCAATGATTTTATATTGTTATGATGTTACATACATGTATTCGAAGCGCGTATGCTGCCGAATTTTCATTCTCACTTTTCTGAGTACTATAGATATCTTGTTTATGCATGATACAACTGACCTCATGTACTCGTTCGTTTTGAACCGCCTATTTTTCTTGACTCACTGTTACATGTTGTGTGTATCGTGATACCATTTCTTGAGATTAAGTAAGTGTTGCTTTCAATGAAACTTATGATTTTCATGCTACTACCGTGCGTGTTACTTCCATTGTTAAACCTCTTAAAGATATCTATATAGTTATCCAAATTTCTTTCCGACCATGTGTGATTGGGTGCCTTGAAAATTAGTTTGTCGACCATTGTGTAGCTCAATGTGTCTCCAAAAAAGACTAAAGGACATCGTGAGAGTCACACATTTCGAAGCATTCTATGAAATCCGTGTTGAATAATCTCGTGAGTTTTCGTAACCTTGATTGACCTTTACGTCACCGTTTTACGCGACACTTGTATATCGATTAAATATTATTTCATTGACCATTCTACGTTTCAACTTTGAAATTCAACGTTCGCATGTACCTTGGAAACACCATCGTCATCTTGTAATTCATCCTCTATTATGTGGCGATTGTTTGGAGCACGATTGTAATTCTATAAACTTTTATCCTCCCTTTTCATTAAACCTCCTCGCTCCGGGAATGCAACCCATTAATGTTTCATTTCTTCTCGGTATGTCTTGTGATTTTGGAAAATCACGCCGCCAAGACACCTTCCTGTATTGCAACTTGAAATCGAAGACACGGATGTCATGCGCCGTTTTTTATTTCTTAGTTTATTATTGGCCTTCTTGAACCATTTCTATACTATGTTTTTCTTTACATTATTAATTATACAATTTATTTTCTTTCGTCTTTATGGAATCCAAAAGTCATGTGTATATAAATTCCGGGTCGTTATGAAGTTTGATGAAATTTCAAGGTGTGTCGAAAAATATACGTTCTGCAGAAAAGTTGCACGTAATTTAACGATGTCGAGAAAATATTTTTATAAACTTTAGACATAAAAATATATTTCTACTTGTTGAAGACGTTCGTTTAGGAAATAAAATCGACCAGTAAATCTTAAAAACGAGCATTACGCTCATTTGAAATTGTAAAATTTAAGAACTTATTCTGCATATTTCAAAAATATCATGTTGTTGACAAATTTGATGTGAAGGCATTTTTCGTCCATTTTTGACCCGTTTCAAGTTTCGAGTAAAACTAGAAAGTTATTTAAAACATCGTTTTACACCTAATTGCTTTAGACTTAGAGTCTTAAAAATATCATTTAGTGTGTTAATTGGTCTAGTCAGACCCCAAAAGTCAAACCTAAAAGTCAAAACTGATAGACTTTAAAAATATGGTTTGAACCGTTTTTGAGTTCGTTTGAGCTCGTAAAACTTTAACAAATGAAATTTTACAAGTACCAAACAGTGATTACGTTTGAAAACGTTAAAATAGTAACTTTGAGTTCAGCCATAGATATATATATATATTGAACTTTTGTAATCAAGTGATTTGATAAACCAATGAGGAACTATATGTTTCGAAAAATGTGTACATTTTATGCGTCACTATTTAAATGTTAATTTCCTAAACTTTCCTAAAATAGAAACTTTTTGGAGTAGTTGAACTATATGGGAACTGATGTCCTACTTCTTTAAAAGCATATTTATGTCAAATAAATTACAATGTGAACACATATGGATTCCTCTATCCTTTCTTTTATATATGACTTATTTGTCATTCTATATTGTCTTTCTTTGCTTCTATCGTACCACTGATTGGGATCAAGATTTGAAGTTTTCGTTTACACATTTTCATTATCATTTTGACACATGTCTCAAGACAATTCCGGCTAAACCTTTTGAAACTTTATCAACTTGTAACCATTTCATTGATTGTCTTGAACTAATCTTTATTACCCTCATGTAACCCACTCGCTATTTTGTAGGCTATTATCGTGTCACCATATGAATATAAATTGGCATTGTTTGCGAATCATTTTACAAAATGTTCCATTTAGGCCTTATTAAAATACTTGAATGTTATCTTATAAAATTAATTTATATTAATTTTACAATGTATTTTCGCAAATTGTTCTACCTTGGTTCTATAAAGAATTCTTGTAACAATAAAATTGTTGATTTAGACATCTAGCCAATTAGTTACTGGCGAAGAGTTTCATAAATTATTTCTATTCCTGCTTTTATAAATGGCATTATATATATATTTTTTAAATATATGACATGTAATACTGGTTTGACGAAGTTGAGCATTGCATTGCTAGTCCTAAATTATGCATGGTCTGATCACCTATGTGTAATTTAGAAGGAGCCATGCGAGGCTGAATAGTAATCACCTTAAATATTTAGCCAAGAACCAACTTTTTACTTATGTTCTTTAAAAGGTTAGATAAAATAAAGTTTATAAAACTTTTACATCTAATGCGAGTAGCACTAGTTCGTGACATACACATATGATCCCTTATATTTTCTTGAACGAAGTACATGCCTCAAGCACATATTTTCTTACTCAATGAACTTTGTTTTACTTGTTACCTCATCTTCCTTCGTGACATAGTTCTCGTTGCCACTTGTCTAAGTTCTTACCATTGATACCAGACTTGAAAGTTTCAAGGTTGTTATGCTTCTACATCGATCAACCTTCTCTATCTATTCTAGTAGACCTTTGAAACGTCTCTGGACGCGTATAATTATTTATGGTCTGGACGTGAACAATGATTTCGTGTATTTGTCATGATGTGGGTTAGACTCAATTGTCTTGAAATTCATTCGTGTGAATCATGTGTTGATTTCTCCTCTCATTGCTAATGTTGTTTATTATACTGGAATTACCCTCAAGTGACTTCTTAAGAATTTTTTTTGATACGAAAATTTGTTGTGTGGCTTTTCTCTTTCGATCGTGTATCGACCATCGAGAAATTAATAAGCCGTTATTGGTGACACCAACCACACTCATGAATTAATCTTGCTAAATCCTTTGTTTCTTATTGTCCTTATCATTGATGCATCTACTTTATCATGCCCGTTAAGAAATTGATACGAATTTCATTTTATTCCCTCGTGTTATTGTTCGTATAGTAATTGTTGATTATTATTCGTTTCATACTCGTTTGCTATCTTGTCACCTTTTGAAAACTCGATTATGTCACATGTTTACCATTTGGTGCATTAAACACCTTCTTGGATTTTTACAAATTATTCTTAAATTTTAAGAACGTTTTACACATTTTATCAAGTGGTTAAATTACCAAAATAACTGTTTCAAGTTAAATGTCGGAACTATACATCCTCTTTGGTAGATTTATAACTAGTGTTTAAAAGGATGTCAAGCTTTATATTTTAAAGTATTTGATTATAACATACTTTACTTTCAACCTAATGAAATTATCGATTTAATTTATAAATTCTATCAATGATTCTAAATAATTTGGAAATTGATTTTCTCTAATGATAACGATAAACCTGATTTTTTAACAATAATTTCATACAGTCATCCAAAAGTTTTGTAGCCGATAAAGATAAATATTTTGAACTGTTCTACTTTTTGGCTTTGAAATTCTGATCAAGAAAAAGATATAGCAACAGCTTACTCACTAAATATAGATAGTTTGATTTTAAATCACTAAACCTTGTAAAATTTTCTTTTAATCGAGAAAATACTTATGCTAAATTTGAAAGTGATACCAAATCCTAGACAAGTAATTGTGACAACTTGTATTTTAAATGATCATATGTAATTCATTTTTCCCTTCCATTTCTCTTGTAATTAGATTGTTACGTTTAAAGATTATCATATTTTACCGTTTGTGCGACTTGCGATTCCTTATTTATTACCAATCTTGATTCATTTTAGCGCACCTCGTTTAAAAAATTCTTATGTTCATTCTATCTCTTGATATTTCTCTGAACTGATTTTAATCTGAGGTTGAAAATTTATTCGAAAAGGAGTTAAGAAACTCAAGCATAGTGAATTCAAATTGTTAAGGTCCGCTGTGGTGAAGAAATTACCTGGGAAAGCGGAAAAATTGTTCTACACTATGTATCCCCTTTTGTTTGCATCTTCTTTTGTCTCCAGTAGAACTCTGAGGGACCAGAATTCCTTTAGGGGGGTAGACTGTAAGAACCCGTACTTTCTCAGTATTATTTTATTCTTTTATTCGTGCTGCTTGGATATTCCAACGTATTACATTTTATTATATTCGTATATGTAAATCCCAAGATCATGATAATTTTAATAAATTATCCTTTTTATGTATTTTCTGATCATTGATAATGCTTTATTTGGATTATAAAATTTTTGTTTTATTTTTCCATATTTATTTAAATCAATGTTTTGATTTAAAAGCACCCGCGTGCATCTTACAAAGCGTTTACTAAGATCAATGAATAACGAAAACTACTAATGATCACGATACCGACGGATGCCCAATATTTTATATTTCATTGTCGATTGTTGCAATGTTCGATGTTTTCGATGTCTTCTTTTTAAAGGCGTGTTAAGTCGTGTCGGAAAACCATATTATCATATTTATGATGTATTTTAACTTTTGAAAAGTATTTTTACGAAACCCGAGCCCCGTAAATATTTTCAAGATTTACCAATAGTCATTTTCTACCCTTTAAACTATTAAATTGCTTTTAGGTCTAAAAGATTTCACAATTTGCAAAACTAGCCCTCACTCCACTATATAAGTTATTTTTTACAACTAACCTCATTTGTCTCATCATAAAAACACACACAAGTAAAATTTTATCTCCCCTCTCCTTATTTTCTCCTTGCCGTGACCTCAACTACACCAAAACACCCCTATATTTTGAAAACTAGCTTAAACAAAAAAATCCAATCAAAGACCCTATCTAGAATTTGAAAGTTGATCCTATTGATATCCAAATCTTACACATGCATCAAGTTTTCAAGATTTTATGATTTTTATGGTTGGTATGGGCTTGATCATCATGCATGTGATGATCATGTTATGATCTTCATGTTTTGATGCTAAAAAGTTTAAGTTTTTGGATTTTAATTTTGTTTATGTTACATGCAAGTGTTAAGATTAATAAAGGGTAATATTATGAGGTTAGGATTGATAGAAAAATGGGTAATTTGTGTTGAAAAAATGTTTTGGTATGAGTTTTAGAGTGATGATTTTTGGCAGTGGGTTTGAGGCCATTTCTGGATGTCTTAAGTTTGAATATAGGTTGAAGTAATGAGATCATGTTGTAGAGATTTTCTTTACCTTCGATTTGGTATAAATTAGAGCTTCTAACTCAAAACGAGGAAGAAGTTACGCTAGTTTGATTATTCGTGCACCGGGAGACGAGTATCGGCACAATCCGAATTTGTTGTCGATATTTGGATTGAATCTCGGGGACTATAAAATGAGTTATACAAATGTTCAAGGGCTGTTCTCAAGCCCTAAACTCAGCATTTTGAGTCTATTAACAAAGTAAATGGTTGGTTTTGCTAATGGTAAAGGTTAGGATGGTCAAAATGGTTTCAAGAGTCGAGTGTTCAAATCTGTTCGGTTTTCAAGTATAGAAATGTGTCGAGCAGGTGGTTCTAAAATATAAATCACTGAATGAAATTTAAACTGAGTTTTATTCATGTTATGATTGAGTTTTTCACCAAGTTTCATAAAAATCCGAGTTGTCTAAGTATGGGAAATCAGCGAGTACATTTGGTATGTACCGGCAGATTTTTATCGAGATAGTAGTTTAATAAAGGGAACAAATAGAAGGGTATCGTAGTACAACTTGCTTTGTTGTTCTTTCGGGTTTGTCGTGGTCTTGCAATTATGAGTTTATGTTATTAATTATGATTATTACTTGAGTCATTTATTAACGAGCGCGCATTACTTGTTAGGTTGCGGCTTTCGTGTTTATCGGGCATCCATATCGTCGGTGATCGTCTTGCCACTACTGTTTCTACTCAGCTTCTGAGTACAATGATTCAATTACCTCTTGGCTAAGGTGAGTTCATAGCCCATTTTTACTTGCACGTTGTTTCTAAACGCGGGGTTAGATTTTACATGGTGGAACACATCCATTTAAAAACTGTATGTTATCCAGAACTTGTATGCTATCGAGAACTTGTATGCTTTCCAACAGTTTTCATTGATATTATTGCTTTTAGTCTATAACCTTAAGTTGCCTCTCTTGATCATGAACCGTTAATTTACTTGTGTTGTTAAGAGCGAATGTTATGGGTGGATCCATCGGGATTGACAATCTCCGTCCCGGTTACCTTGACACATTTAACATTTGAATTGTTACTTGAGTATTTAGGTTCACTAGAGGAACTTACATGAGTTAAGCTTTGGTTCCTGAACTAAACAACAATAATAATGCTTCGGACTATGGTTAATGTACATAATCATTTCCCATATTTCTTGTTTACAAATGAATGCTTGTGTTCCACACCTTTACTGCTAAACCTATGAATATCACTCAACTTTATGTTGACGATTTTACATGTTTAATCTCAGGTATTAATACTTAGCCTTGCTTAGATGGGAGCCCGCAAGATATTATCGCAGCTTGGAGATTTCTGTGTATATTTAAACTTTGGTTTTATTTGAAAACCGTCAGAATATTATTCTGTATTTTTGGTAACTATATGTTATAAATCATGATGAAATAATAATTTTTTCCGCATATAAAACTCCAGGACCTATGTTTATAACTTTTATCTTTTTTGATGTAATGTATATGTTTTTATTACGTCAACTTTGTGTCAACAATATTTCTTTGTTTCTTGTATCATGACGTGGAACCCCCCTTGCTGCCTAGTTGTTCTTTTGCCTGATTCTGGGGGTCTCACATTAACTGCATCACCCTTTGGCTCTTCTTGTTCTTTTCTCTCCTCTTTTTTCTTAGCAACAGATGCTCTTGCAAACTCTTCATTCCAAATAGGTACATCCAAAACATTGAATGAAAAGATGTGTTAAGCTGTTTGTGATCCATTGGTCTCATTAGTTTGTGTACTTGCATGATTAGTATTTGTATCCTCCAAATATGCATGATTAGTCACATGCTTATAATTCATAGACCTAGAAAGTGCTTCCAAGTCAAACAACCAATTGGGACCAGTTTCATGATCACTAGGTTTATTCTCCAAGAAGTTGACATGTATAGTTTTAGTGATAATCTTAGACTTCTTGTTATAAACCCTATACCCTTTGCTATTCATAGAGTATCCCACATAATATCTCTCATCGCCTTTTGAATTAATCTTCCCTAGATTGTCACTTGTGTTTAAAATGAGCACATGACATCAAAGGGTCTAAGGAAATCTATTAAATATTTCCTATTACTAAATAGCTCATAGGGGGTCTTATTGTGATACTTATTTATTAAAGACCTATTCTGAACATAGAAAGTTGTACTAATAGCCTCAACCCAAAAAGCAATAGGTAACTTAGCATCTGCTAACATGGTTCTAGCTGCTTCAATAAGTGTTCTATTTCTCCTCTCAGCTACACCATTTTGCTGTGGATTTCTAGCTATACTGAACTCTCTAGTAATTCCTTTTTTAACACAAAAGGCATCTAATAACTAATTTCTAAACTCGCCACCTTTATCACTTCTAAGAATATGTACTTCATTCCCTGTTTTCTTTTTAATTTTAGTAATAAAGTTAATCAACTCTTCAGCTGTTTCACTCTTCTTACTCAAAAAGAAAGTCGAAGTAAACCTAGAATGATCATCAGTGATCACAAAACGGTAAGACTTATGATTAATAATATTAACAGATGTAGGTCCAAACAAGTCCATATGAAGCAAATGTAGGGGTTTAGAACTAGATAGAACAGTCTTAGACTTGAAGGATGCCTTGTGCTTCTTGCCTTTTAAGCATGCAACACAAGTATGGTTATTTTCAAATGCCTTTGAGGGTAGCCCTCTAACAAGATCATGCCTAACAAGCCTATTCATGTTCTTAAAATTTAAATGCCCTAACCTTCTGTGTCACAAATTACTCTCATCTACTAAAGCCTTAGCATAAAGACATGTCAAATTATTATTCATTTTAATTCCATTGAGATTGAAATTATACATGTCCTTATGTCTAGGTATTCTATACTCAATGAACTTTTCAGCAGGCATCTCAAAGTCTTTACTTAACACAAAACATTCAGTGCCAGTAAAAAGAACTTTATTTTTGTTGTCACAAACTTGTGACACACTAAACAAGTTATAACCAAGTTCTTTTACCAAAAAAACTTCCTCAAACTTTAGATTGTTGGTGACAATTGTGCCTTTACATGAGATGATTCCTTTGCTTCCACCAAAGTACACAGTGTCACCATTGCTAATAGGAGTAAATTTTTATAAGTAATCCTCCTTTCTAGTCATGTGCTTTGAGCATCCACTGTCCCAATATCCATAATCATTGACCTGTTTTTAGATACCCTACACATAAAGAAAACAAATTAGTTTTATTTGGAGATCCAAGCCTTGGTAGACTTAGATCTATCTAGTTGTTCAACTAGACTAGCTTTATTCCTCACCACACATCCCTGTTCATTCATTTGTGTCCTAAACACCCAATTAGTTCCAATAGGTTTAGTAATAAACTTCTCACGATATTTAAATCTATTGAAGGTCATTAAAACACCATTAAAATTAGAGTTTTGCTCTTGTTTAAGTTTCCAAGTTAAACTGGATGATGCCATAGACTCTTGACCCTTAGTACCCAAGTATCTGTTTACATATGGTCTAACATAAGGTCTAACAACAGCTAACTTTGGCATAGTCATACCAAACATAGGGTTGTCAGAGGATAGCCTTTCCCTGTCAGTGGATAGAAAGTATCTGTCAGAGGCTAGGAAATCCTTGTCAGAGGCTAGATTAGGGTTTGCTACTAGAACCCACTATTTGTTAAACCAAGTATTGGTATTTTGAAAGGGTCGTTGTCCTTAAGTATTAGTTTCCTTAGTATAATAAGGAGCTGGTCTAGAGGATTGTGGACTAGGGTGGGCAAAAGGAGCTATTGTCAACGGATAGATTGTACCCACTGACGCAATTATATGACCGATGAGTAAATCTCCCACAAGTATAACAAGCCTTTTTAGACACAAACCTAGGTCTAAAGTGATTGTATCCCAACCCATTATCACTCTATTGGCTTTGTGATGATCTAGGTTTTCTATACATCTCTGCATACTTAACAATAGATTTGCTTTTGGTAGGTGAACCACGGTCAACAGATTTACCATTTAAGGGGTTGGTCACTTTAATAAGCTTAACCTCACTAGAATTTTCACTTAAGAGTCCCCCTTTAACTAAAAGGAAGGGATTAGCAACCTTCCATTGTTCCAAGTCAGTCTTCTTCCTCTTATATTTAACAAGAAGGAAGGGATACCGGTTCTAGATAAGTCTTTTCTCCTAGAAACCTCATAGAAGTCACCAGGAGGAGGTGGAACAGCAACAAATTCCTTTGCTTGCATACCAATCCTAGACATATCCTTGGGATTGCGTTGCTCACTCACACATTTGTCCAAGATCTCACTATCCTTTTCAAACTTTTCAATTTTAAATCCCATGTTTTCTTTAGACTTAATGGCCTCATCTAGTTTGAGTTGTAATTCAGTTTTAGACTCTATCAAACTAGCTTTGTATTCATTACTAAGCCTTAGGTCTCTTTCTAGAACTTTAATTTTATCCTTAAGGTCAAGTTCCATTTTCCTATATTCAACTACCATCCCATCAGATTGTACAAGTCCCCTCTTATAATTTCTTAATGTAGCATCAATGTTTGAAAGTTTTTGAGTTAAGGTTGTAATCTCAACTTTAAGGCTTTCAGTGTTTTTCCTACACCCTGTACTACAAGAATTATCATTGTATACATCATTGTCTGATGAAGAAGATGATGAAGATTTAGCCATGAGATCAAATTAAACATGCTCTTCTTTCTTAGACACCAAAGCTTGATTATGCTTAATCTCATCTCCCATGAAGCTCCAATCTCATCTAACTCCATCAATGCTCTGCATGGCTACCATAGCCTTTAGATCAACTTCCTCAATCTGGATAGTTCAACTTGTTTCCTTTCCTCCATCATTCCTAAGTGGAGATCTGCATTCCCTCTTGAAGTGTCCCATTCTATGACAATTGTAACACTCAAACTTGGATTTGTCAAATCCAGTAGATTCACCCTTGTTGAATGTAAGTTTCTTGCCAAACTTCTTGTAGAATCCGTTGGCTCTTATGCTACTAAAAGCCATGTTCCACTTGATGTCCATCTCTTTAAGATTAGCATCACTTATTAGCTCAAGATCCTCATATATAACTTGAGAACCATTTGGCAAAGCATAGATGTAAGCATAAACAATATCCAAGTCGATTCCAGCTGGTTTGAGACTAGAAGATGCCAAGAAAGATGTGTCACTGGCTGTAAAATGCAATCCACTAACAAAAGCTCCATTTTTAATGGATGTGTAGCCACTATGTATTTCCATGTCTCAACAATACTTCAGGTTCCATGATCTTCAATTGATTGTAGATGTTATTAAGAGTTGTGCTCTTGTGACTCTTTGTGCACATAATAGAATTAGCTTGAACATGCCAAGCTTCACCAAAAGCTCCAAGAAAAGCAGCATTGACATCTTTTTCTTCAAATTCCACACCCATGAATTCTAGTTTACTTGTAAGGTCTTGTAGACGACTTCCGACTTCATTCAACCTTTCATTGGGAAGAGCTTTGAAAGTTGTGAACTCTTTTAACAATTTATTTTTCCTTTTTTTAAGAGTGTCCTCATTACCACCAAAAGTGGTTTTGATAGCTTCCTAAAGCTCTTTTACAGTCTCATACCTTTTTGAATTTAATTTTCTCCTTTTGGCCAAGGGCCAATTGAAGACATCCAAGTGCCTTCATGTCATTCCTTCTAGTAGTAATTTCATCAGCGGGTGTAGTTCTTCCATCTCGAGCACTTAAACTTTCAGCCTCAGATTTACCTTCTTTCAATCTTTGTGCTTTAGCCTCAACAATCTTTTGTCCTTTGTTTATAGGAGTTTCCAAATTCAATGATCTCCTAGAGGACATAGTTGTCAACTTAAAGATGTTGTCTAAAACTAAATTCCCATCATTCAAAGTTATCAGGGTCTAGGATGGGGATTTTAACGTTGTTAATAGGGTGAGCAAGGTTTGTTATGTTATCAGATATGTTTGACATGGTGATTGTTGTGATTAGGATTTTATGCGATTTAGGGTTTTGTTCTTTTGATCAAAGTTCCTCAACAAGCTCTGATACAACTTGTTGATCCCAAACTTAGATCGATTAGCTTTGTATTATCGAGATTAGATCAAGTATAATACGTAGAGAAACTTTGTGTATTCAACAATCTAAGTACTATCCGGAATATAATACTTAGAATAAAGAACAATACTAACAAAGCACGAATACCAAACTTTCAACTTGATTGATAATCAAAATGGTGACCAACGTATGAAAGTGATTACAATGAACAACCCCTAAGGTCTTCTTTTATAAGTTAAGGAGCCTTGAACAAAAAGCTAAGATCAACTATTCTATGAAGAGATAAATATAGAAAAATACAATATTCGAACATATCTTCCTAACATAACTAAGTGTGTTGATCTAAACAGCTCATGCAATCCTCCAGTGGCTAAGATTCTTCTTGTCAGCGGCTACAATATCTCTTGTCAACGGATAGAATCTTACTTGTCAGCGGCTAAGGACTTAGTCATTTTTATTCCAAACAGTTACCAGAAGGCAATGTATTTTCATCTTGAAGTAGATCAAGATCATCACAACTCCCACTTGCTCCAAGCAGTGGGGTGCTCCCACTTGCTTCTTGAACTATGAGAGTGGTCTCAAAGAACTCAGTATTTCAAAACAAATATTTTGTTCTCGATTAGGCAATAAGAGTAGTAACCCATCGTTTCATTTAGGTATCAAATAAAAATCACGTAATGGATCTAGGGTCTAATTTTTCAAGTGTATCTCGATTTACGAGAACCTTACAACCCCAAACCCTCAAATCAAACAACTTAGGTGATTTCCCATGTCATACCTCATATGGTGTCTTATATACGTTCTTGGTTGGAATCATATTGAGTATGCGTGCAATAGACTCTAAAGCATAACCCCAAAAGGACTTTAGTAGAGTTTTAGAATTCATTATTGATTAAACGATATCCAGTAGTGTTCGATTCCTCCTCTCGGACACCCCATTATTTGCGATGTATGTGGAGTGAGATGTGATACAATACCAAATTTATTCAAGTGTTCCACAAAGTCAAAACTCATGTATTCGCCTCCTAAATCAAATTAAATAGCCTTAATTTTCTTGCCGAGTTGGTTTTCTACTTTATTTTAAAATTCCTTGAATATTTCAAACACATCATGTTTATGTTTCAATAGGTAATGATAACGGTCGAAGACATCATTGAAAGTTATGAAGTAGCTAGCACCTTCTCTTGACACCACTCTAAAGGATTCAAAATCCCATCACGTTGAAGTTTCTCAATGTGTTTTTTTCTTGCATGACCTAGACGATAATGCCACCTAGATAAGTGGAGTCCAACGCATTTTTTTGGCTCTTTTATTACTAAAATTAAATATAGAACTATTTGAATAATGACCAAGCATATCTATTTCATAAATTCCATCACATGGTATTACATTAAAATAAAATACATTATCTTTTAAAATAGAAATAATTCCTAATAACATGATAAACCTGCATGAAAAAGAAAAAGAAACAACACCTGTAGTAATAGTATGTGCAAATTAACAATCATTCAAAACAATAACATGTCCATTTGGAAGTAATAAATCAAAACATCTAATTGCTTCGACGTTTGCACCTATGCCATTTCTCACGTACAAGCTCAAAGCACATTGCATCAGTTTGTTGCCCCTCTAAGTCCCTGTGATTTATTACGAATAGGAGTTCCACAACTTGTATCATACACCCATTACTTTTATTAGAAAAAAAAGCATATAGTTCTATAGTGAATAATCCTGAACCACCAGCCCCACTAGTATTTTTGCTTTTCTTCAACTCAGCCAGATATTTAGGGAAATTTATTTTCCAATGTCCTACCTCCTTGTAGCGGTGACATTCGAAGTCCTTTTTTGATTTATCTTTCCTTGGTGGTGGTGGAATATTTTGCTTTGGAGCATAAGCAAGCTTAGTCTTTCTGACATTCTTTCTTTTCGCAACCTATGGTTTCTTACCCTTATCTTTTTGGATCTGTCCGGCTCGAATAGTCATCACAACAGAAGTTTCAACCTTCTTTGGAATACCATTCTTATATGACTTTAACATAACATGTAGCTCTGCTAATTTCTTCCCCATGATATGCAAATTACAAGTTTTCACAAGTGATTCAAAATCCTTGTTGAGAGAATTCAAAATAAAAGTCACAAGAAGTTTTGTGGCATGGGGTATCCAAGGCGTTTTAGTGTGTGCAACTAGCCTTTCATTTTCAGAAAATGAGTGCTAACGAATTGTTTAATTTCATGTTTACCATCATGAAATGTTTTTTTGTGGTATCATGCATTTACTGCTTAGCTCTTTCCTCAAATATGGTCTTGATCTTTTCAATCATCTCATGTTCATTGAAGTTCTACAGCATTATGTGTAATTTTGGAGACATAATTTCAAACATAATACATGCCACATCCTTTGATCCTATTTGCATCGCGTAGTATGCATCTTGGAGGATAGGTGCAAAGAGGTTTAGGAATTGGAATGACACGTTGTTCCAAATAATTCAGTCGGTCCCCAGACGTAATATAGATTCTTAGGTTGTGGTACCATATGGAGAAGTTTGATCCAATCAACTTGTCCTTAAACAAATTTGACATGAGTGTCGATTCCTTGTTTTGGGCAACAACCATCTACAATAGAAAGTTAAGAAAATATTAGTATTTCCAGAAATAAAATCTCTTATAAAATTAACTACCCTTGTTATTAATAACAAATTAATTTTATGAAGAGCCTAAGACCCAATTTGAACTTACTTCCATTAATGTAGGAAATGATAGTAATTCAAAAGGTAATCATCGGATGATAATTCCACAAGTGTAACTCTTAGCTTTTATGAGGCCATGGCTACATTATCTAGTATAAACGTAGTCATGTCATGTTTTTCCTCATCTATTACCACGTGCAAAGGTCTGACCGAACATACACGATATAAGTCATCTAATATTTAATATGCAATTATATGATCTCGGGTCTCAAGCTTTTGATTATTGTATTGCTTTTCCTTGATCATGACTTAAGATTGTCTTTGATGAAATGATCAAGATTAAGTGATCATAATACATTGGATGGTACTTGACTTACTTTAATAGGTATTTAAAATTTTGAAAACCTAAATGATAAAATTTAGTGTAAAAGGAAGCATGCAACCATCCTTTTACTATTTGGTTTCAAAATAATATTTCCTTTTATATTTTTTCTAGTAAAAAAATTCATAGGTTTTATGATCCATTAGTGATCAAAACTCGAGGTCATCCATTCTTTTAAAACTGGTTATATGGATTTGTAATGCGCTTTAGGTTTATACCATCGGTTTTCCTCACAACTCAAAAGAGTACCAATAAAAAACTCACATGGAACCTTGCTAAGGCCACTTTGATTCTAGGTTAGTCTTGTAGAACGTTCAAAAGAAGCGGATAAATGGATCAACGCGAAGCTTATTAAAAACATTTTTCTTACGGGAAGCAGAGCAACATTCTCATAGTTCTTATATTTAGTCTACTAAGATATTTTTAGAATCAAACAAAATCTATTTTTTATTTAGTTCTAAATCAAGAAAATAAATTTTTGATTTAGTTAGTCATATTTATTTTATAAAATATTTTCTTTTATATGTAGATACATAACAAATTAGGTAATAAAATAAAAAAATATAAACTGAATAAAATAAATCAAATTAAATCTTATAAATTATCATACTCTATCACAAATATCTAAAATAATGTAATGATAATTACCAAATTATATGATAATTGCATAATCCAAAATTTTGAGACTTTGTTAAAATCTAACTTGTAACCCCATAAACACGAAGAAGAAGTTTTCCCAACTTTTGGCTAAAACTAAAAAGTTTTTCGAAACACAGTTTTCATGGTGGATCACGGGAGTCAAAGGCTAAAATCGTCAAGATTATATCTTAACAATTATTTAGTGGTCGGATGTTACAAACCTTAGCAATTTTACCAAAACACACAAATCAAAGCATTATGCAAACAATTAAGCATTCATCTTAATCATACAGTAAATATGACATATTAAACACATAATCTATGATCCATATGCATATAAGATCATGCATATTAATTTTAAACAGTTTTAAACACGATCGTGCGTCATAAACATGAAAATAATATAGTATTCAATTCACGTGTGCAATATGATTAAAAACGGATGAATCCTAATTTTTCCAGATTTTAATCATCAAATTAAGCTACTATTTACCAATAAATAAAACCCTGATTTTTTATATCTAAAAACCATGCAAAATTAGGTTAAATTACACATTTTTACCCCCTTCTAAGTAATTAAATGGCATACTAATTTACTCGTGATGCCAGTGTTGAATTTCAGGGTTACATACAATGACATAAACATAATCATCAAGAGAAATGCAATAGATGTTGGATATAGTATGCACAACCTAATTAACATAAAAAGGAAAAGATGAACTTACATTCTTGAACTCAATAAAGGAGAAGATTACACAAACAAACCGAGAACACCAAACCACACATGTACACCTACACGAAATAACCAAAACCTAAAGTACCAACTGTAGGTATTCTCTATGTGTATCCACACTACACTTACATGATTAAACCTGATTGTTAGATCTCACCAACTTGAACAAGAACACCAAGAACCCTAACTAGGGCTTGTATAATTTTCAGCCACAAAGAGGGGGGCATCGAATTTTGGTGGTATTAGGGTTTATTGAATGTGAATAAAATGACGTTAAGAGCCCCTGATTATATAGGTATCCATATACATACTAGATCACTCTTCAAACAAGACTTTGAGAGTTATCACATCACTTAAACCTTATCCCCTTAGGCCGGTTCTAACTCAATTCAAAACCTCACTGGATTGACTTTTTGAATTTCTACATCATTATATGTAATTACACTAATTACCTTTAATTTTTTTAGAAAACAATTTAATTAGTTAACCGTTAAACTTTTTAATTTATAACTAACGATCGTTAAATGTTCAAGTCTCGATAAATTAAATAAAAGGGAAATGATCCTTGTTGCCCACAGCACGCATGTTGCCTGCTGCAACATGCTTTACAACCTCTTGCCCACATCAGCTTCAGCTCTTATTCGCCTTCTGCACTTGTCTCGTGTCAGCTTTCAAATGGGGGAATCATCAGAAGCCATAGGGAGGTGTTAATGTCGTTGCAAGGGTAGTTAATCCTCACTTAAACTTAAGCTCAGAAGCCATGGGATTAGCCACCCTTGAAGTGGCACCAACACCTCCACGTGGCTTCAGATCATTCCCTCGTCTTAAAAGGCTGACATTAGACGAGTGTGTAATGCGAAAATGCAGGAGGCTGTAAAGCATGTTGCAACAGTCAACATGGTTGTTGTGAGCTGTAGGGATCATTTCCCCTTAAATAAATACAATGAATATAACATAAATATTATAAATATAAATTTAATAAAGCTTAATCTCAGTATATAAGTGTGTGACTACGTAGGCTCACGTACTTCTAACCTTATAGCTAATACTATGAGTTACGCACATCCCAATAAGTAGCGTTACTTAATCCCATGATATCAAAATTATCAGGGTCGTTTTGTATTTTCGATGACATAAACTTAGAAATTTTAAATAAAAAATGCCGTCTCTTTTATGTGGATATCATGTGCGACAACACCTGTTACATACCCTTTCAAAACTTTTTTGAAAATTATATACTGGTGTGATATTGCTTATTTACTTGAAAACAAAACATAAGGATTGAAATATAAGACCACAACAAAAATGTAAACATCATTGATCAACATCAAGATCATATATAACCGCCAGTTGATAATTATATTATTCACCAATTTCACAATCAAGTTCATCTTCTACTTTTAACAATTCAAACCTACTATGCTGGTATATATATAATTTTTATGTTTATATTATCTTTTAACCCACAATTGGCACTAAATTATCTATTTTTTTACTATGGAAATTTCCTATTTGAGATTTTAAACCGACCAACTAAAAAACTATTCTATTTAGTCTATAACGTACAACACAAATAGTAATTTGATGTCATTTTTCTTCTCATTATTTAGTTGTCAAGTGATGTAACATATTCTTCACATCTAATGAAAACAAGAATTAGAGTCCAAATCGAAATTTGCAAATGTCAAGTCCATATATAGTTTTTCAATATATAAAACTTTTAGATTTTAATTTTAAAAGTTTTATAAGTACATCATGTAATAGAAACTGTACATTTGATTTCAAACGTTTGGAATATTAATGTAAGCAACTTGTTCTATGAAAATGACATTGTGTTTAGAATTTGATTCTTGATGTATTGCTATATGCATTGTTCTTTTTCATGACTTATCAATCCATACATATAGCTAACTTCGAAAATGAAATCCACTCACCAACCTTCCGAGCATGTCTCTATCTTCTTTTATAACGTATATAATTAGTTACTAACTCGGGCTTACTTTAGTGTATCGATCATTTTTTCATCGTAAAAGTTCAGTTGACAGGTTAAATGATGATCTCTTGAAAAAATGACATGGGTTCAATCTGAGGTAACTTGGCACCATGTCCTGAGAAAAAAATTCGGTTGACATTAAAAGATGCATGTGATCGGGTCCTGATCAGAGTTTTTCCAGTTTTCACTGATATACACTTTAGAGATATTATATAATTACTTATTACTAACTTCATGAATCATGATTAACCAGTACTGAAATCCTTACGTTTTCTTCATGTCACAAGCTGTGAATGATGATATAAAAATTAGATCGAGCTGAATGACGTGTAAATAACATATCTCACCTGCATTATTATCAAAAGTCGTCGTAGGTTAGGAAATTAGGAAATAGTTCCTATATGATTAGACAAGTGACATTGATCATCCATGCTTAAGATTCAATGTTTAGTAGGAATTTAGAATATAATCCGCTGTTTCGGCCCATGTATTTGATTCTTAACGACATACGTGTATAGAGCCATACACCCTCGATCTTCAAAATTATCGTGTTTTATATTGTTGGAAAATGTTTTGCAAAATATGGTTTTTGCAATACTTTGGACATAATTTTATATATGTATATGTTATATATATTCGTAGTACTTAGTAGCTTTGCGTTCTCCTCGAAGAGAGCTTCGCAACGAGCTAAAGTATGTCCAATATGGAGTTAATATGAATGAGATATCGTGTCTCAAAGTGAGTCACGTGAAACACAATATTTGGAAAAATATTTGTCCCACATCGCTTGAAACATGAAGTGAAAACATGTTTATAAAGAATCCTAGTTTCTACCCTACAATATTCATTTGTGGGTTTTTACTCCCACGCCTACGCGCGCGCAGGGGGTGCAGAAAGTGGGATTTCTAGGCCAAAAACGGGTTCGAAGCTATTGAACTTGTGCACGAGCGCGCGACCTGCGGACACGCATGCAGCTCCGAAATCTGCTTTTAATTTATGAGCAAATATTATGTCTTGGTGACTAAGACATATAATGCCTATAAATTAAACTTGAATTTCATTCATTCAGACATCCAAAAACGCAGCTTTTCTGCATCATAGCTCCAGCAATTTTTCTCAGTCAGAAACACACACTGTATCCGTGATCTTTCAGGCAAGTAAGTCAAGTCCGGCTGTACAACAGCTTTAGACGTTGTACCCTGGGAAACAGACGACGAATCTGTTTTAAGGGAAGCGTGTTAAACACGTGCCTCGTCTTTGTTTTACTGCTTTCTTATTACTGTTAATTACATTCTGTCAATTTAATTTCTGTTATTTTATTGTAAATTCGATTTTATAATAAAAGTGTACACCGTTTCGTACAATCTTAAAACAGATTCAGTTTAACAGAATTAAAACTTTTATTAAATCGGATTAATAATTTTTATCAGATTTATTATAAACTGTTTCTGCCGAAACCAGGATTGAGTTTCACTGGAATCAGTTTTAATTTTACAGATTTTAATTAACAGATCTCTAACGTTTTTCTTTAAGCAGTTGTTCTTATCAGTTTATATTAAAACCAAGATTGTGTTTCTGTTAAACTGATATATTAGATAATTGCATCTGATTCATTGAAACCAAGATTGAGTTTCTTTGAAGCAGATCCACTATAAGTATATAGAGATCACGATTGAATTTCTTATATACAGATTTATAACAGTTGTCTAACTGTTTGTGTTTTGATCTTGTTTGATCTTTCAGGATGTCTACCAGCACTCCTGTAACTCCTGTAACTCCTGCAACTACTACTGTGAATGTAACTGGTGCGCCAGTTCCCCACACAGTTGCTAATCATGTTGAAAAACCAGAAAAATTCAATGGACAAAATTTTAAGAGGTGGCAACAGAAGATGTTCTTCTATCTCACTACTTTGAACCTTGCGAAGTTCTTAAAGGATACTGTACCTCGGGTGGAACCTCCTAAAGAAGGTGTACCTGAAAATCAACAAGCCGTGCAAGCTGTTGAAGCATGGAAACATTCAGACTTCTTGTGTCACAATTATATTCTGAATGGTTTGGTGGACTCTTTGTACAATGTGTACTGCAAGACTAAGACTGCCAAAGAATTATGGGAGTCGTTGGAACGCAAGTACAAAACTGAGGATGCTGGTACAAAGAAGTTCGTGGTAGCTCGCTTTTTGGATTACAAGATGGTTGATTCAAAGAGTGTGATAACTCAGGTTCAAGATCTGCAGGTTTTGCTACACGACATTCATGCTGAGGGTATGACTTTGAGTGAAACTTTTCAAGTTGCTGCTATCATTGAAAAGTTACCTCCAAGCTGGGTAGAATTTAAAAACTACTTGAAGCATAAGCGAAAGGAGATGACTGTTGAAGACTTGGTTGTTCGTCTTCGTATTGAAGAGGATAACAAGCTGGCTCAGAAAAACACTTATACACCTGATTCTGCCAAGGCAAATATGGTTGAGCATGGTTCGTCTTCTTCAAAGTCTAAAGGCAAGAGCTTTGGAAAAGGGAAGAATGACAAGAAGAGCAAAGGGAAGTCTGAGTACCTTGCTCCTAAGGCTGGAATTGCGAAGCAGAAGTTCCAAGGAAATTGCTTCAACTGTGACAAGCCAGGTCATCGTGCTGCTAATTGCAAAGCGCCAAAGCGGGTGACTCCACGCGAGGCTAATATGGTGAATGATAATGTGGACATGATTGCTATGGTGTCTGATGTCGTTACCATGATCTCTGAAGTTAACCTGGTAGGTTCTAATAATAATGATTGGTGGGTTGATACTGGGGCAACCCGTCATGTGTGTGCTGACAAGAGTATGTTTCACTCTTTCAGAGCGGTTGACAATGGAGAGAAGTTGTACATGGGCAACTCTGCAACTGCTGATATCAAGGGCGAAGGAGATGTTATTTTGAAGATGACATCCGAGAAAGAGCTCAAGTTGACTAAAGTCTTGTATGTTCCGGAGATTCGCAAGAATCTTGTGTCCGGATGGCTTTTGAATAAGTTTGGTTTTCGTCTTGTTTTTGAGTCTGATAAAGTTGTAATTTCTAAGAATCAAATGTATGTTGGTAAGGGGTATGCCTTGAATGGTATGTTTAAGCTCAATGTAATAGTTGTTAAGAGTGATATCAATAAAATGAATTCTTCTGCTTACTTGATTGAGTCTTCTAATGTGTGGCATGGCCGTCTTGGACATGTTAATTTTAATTCAATGCGTCGTTTGATTAAATTTAATGGCATACCAAATTTTCATATTGATTCAAATTATAAGTGTGAAACTTGTGTCGAAGCCAAACTTACAAGATCATCTTTCAAATCGGTTGAACGAAAAACCGAACCACTTGATATGATACACACAGACATATGTGATTTGAAATCACTACCCACAAAAGGTGGCAATAAGTACTTCATCACGTTTATTGATGATTGCACAAAGTACTGCTACGTTTACTTGTTGAAAAGTAAAGATGAAGCTATAGACAAGTTTGTTCTATACAAAACCGAAGTTGAGAATCAACTTGGTAGGAAAATCAAGGTTGTACGAAGTGATAGAGGAGGTGAATATGTGTCTCCTTTTGCTGATCTATGTGCGAAACATGGAATTAGACATGAGTTTACTGCTCCTTATTCACCTCAGCAAAACGGTATTGCCGAAAGGAAGAACCGTACCTTGAAAGAAATGGTTAATGCCATGTTGTTAAGTTCTGGTATGAGCCGGGACATGTGGGGGGAAGCCATTCTAACGGCTACTTATCTTTTAAACAAGATACCTCGTAAGGATAAAGAGGAAACCCCATATGAACTGTGGATGGGAAGAAAACCATCATACCAGTACTTACGAGTGTGGGGGTGTCTAGCCAAGGTAGTTGTGCCGACACCTAAGGCCCAAACTATTGGACCTAAATCTGTGGATTGTATATTTATTGGATATGCTAAGAATAGCAGTGCGTATCGTTTCATTGTACATGATTCGAAAAATCCAGATATACACAAGAACACAGTTATGGAATCAAGGAATGCGTCCTTCTTTGAAAACATATTTCCTTGTTTAAAGAAGGAAAATGAAAGCACATCTAGAATAGATGATGCAGTTGTCCAAGACAAGAGACAACGAGATGATAATGATCTCCAAGATGAGAGACAAGATCAACCCGAGGAAGAAGAGGCTGAACCTAGAAGAAGCAAACGGGCGAGAACCGAGAAATCATTTGGACCCGATTTTGTCTCTTTTATGGTAGAAAATGAACCCACTTCTTATCAAGAAGCTGTAAATTCCTCGGAAGGGCCTCGATGGAAAGAAGCAATTAATAGTGAAATAGAGTCTATTTTACAAAATCATACTTGGGAGCTCGTGGATTTACCTCCTGGTTGTAAACCACTAGCCTATAAATGGATCTTCAAGAAGAAGATGAAAGCTGATGGCACCATTGATAAGTATAAAGCAAGATTGGTAATCAAAGGTTTTAGACAACGCGAAGGTCTAGATTACTTTGATACTTATTCGCCTGTTACGCGAATAACTTCTATTAGGATGATTCTTGCTATTGCAGCATTAAGAAATTTAGAAGTTCACCAAATGGATGTGAAAACGGCTTTTCTAAATGGAGATTTAGAAGAAGAAATATACATGAACCAACCTGAGGGTTTCATGGCTCCTGGACAAGAGAGAAAAGTTTGTAGGCTTGTTAAGTCGTTGTATGGCTTAAAGCAAGCTCCAAAACAATGGCATCAGAAGTTTGATCACGCCATGCTAGAGGGTGGATTCAAAATTAATGAATGCGACAAGTGTGTTTATGTCAAAGACACAAATAGTGGATATGTAATCTTGTGTCTTTATGTCGACGATATGCTTATCGTTGGCAGTAACGACAAGATGATCAAGTCTACTAAAGACATGTTGAAATCAAAGTTTGACATGAAAGATATGGGTTTGGCTGATGTGATCCTTGGAATAAAGATCATACGAACTCAAAGTGGACTTGCATTAAGTCAAGCACATTACGTGGACAAAATTCTTAATACTCATAATGCGGGGGATTCCGGCCTAGCTAGAACTCCAATAGACACCAGTTTGCATCTATCTAAAAATAGAGGCGTAGGTGTTGCCCAATTAGAGTATTCAAGAATTATTGGCATGTTAATGTATCTGATGACATGTACCCGACCTGACTTAGCATATGCTGTTAGCAGGCTGAGTAGATATACTAGTAATCCAAGTGATGCACATTGGAAAGCTATGACTAGGGTACTTCATTATTTGAGATACAGTCGTGATTATGGACTGAATTATGCTAGATATCCATCTGTTATTGAAGGATACAGTGATGCAAATTGGATATCTGACATAAAGGATTCTAGATCGACCAGTGGATATGTGTTTACACTGGGAGGGGCCGCTATATCTTGGAAGTCTTCCAAGCAAACTGTAATAGCTAAGTCTACGATGGAATCAGAATTTATCGCGTTAGATAAATGCGGAGAAGAGGCGGAATGGCTACGTCAATTCGTAGAGGACATACCCAGGTGGCTTAAACCGGTAACGGCCATTAGTATACATTGTGATAGTCAATCGGCAATTGGCAGAGCTCATAGCACAATGTATAATGGAAAGTCTAGACATATCCGTCGTCGACATAATTCGGTACGACAACTACTCTCAACAGGAGTTATCTCAATTGACTATGTGAAGTCAAAGGATAACATCGCGGATCCGCTTACGAAAGGCTTAAGCAGAGAGTTAGTTAGTAAGTCGTCTAAAGGAATGGGACTAAAGCCCTTAAAGGAATGAGTTTCTATGAAGGAAAACCTAACCCAGTTGACTGGAGATCCCAAGATCTGGGTTCAATAGGACAACCTAATCATAGAAATGTGGGGGAAGTCACGTCAATGTGGGGGAGTTACTTAATACAGTAACTTTCCTAGTCCATTCCTAGAACAATGTGACATGTTGAGAGGTTAAACATATGGCTTGATGATTCAGGATGAAATCATAAAGCATAATGATTCAAGATGAAATTATAAAACATATGTTTTTAATGATTCAAGATGAAATCACCTATGTGAGAGAGAAGTGGGGTCGCTTCGAAGGAAATTGTGGGGGCGCAATTTCTAAGAGCTCTTGCAGAACCAGGCGAGTGTTCATGACCATAACGAACACGACTATGAGGACTTGACAAGGTCAGGGAGAGTCTTGTGTGAGTGTGTATTGTCGTCTACGTAAACAGAGGCTGAGTTCAAGGACATCGCGTCTACTCAGATCTAGGAGACTAAGTGCATCTCACAAGGGAAGGTTCAAAGGGTTACACCTACCTATCCTATGCAGGACTTAACCGCAGAAATTTTGCCGAAACTTTCGTGTGTTTTCGACCGATTCCCATTCATGTGGGGGATTGTTGGAAAATGTTTTGCAAAATATGGTTTTTGCAATATTTTGGACATAATTTTATATATGTATATGTTATATATATTCGTAGTACTTAGTAGCTTTGCGTTCTCCTCGAAGAGAGCTTCGCAACGAGCTAAAGTATGTCCAATATAGAGTTAATATGAATGAGATATCGTGTCTCAAAGTGAGTCACGTGAAACACAATATTTGGAAAAATATTTGTCCCACATCGCTTGAAACATGAAGTGAAAACATGTTTATAAAGAAATCCTAGTTTCTACCCTACAATATTCATTTGTGAGTTTTTACTCCCACGCCTACGCGCGCGCAGGGGGTGCAGAAAGTGGGATTTCTAGGCCAAAAACGGGTTCGAAGCTATTGAACTTGTGCACGAGCGCGCGACCTGCGGACACGAATGCAGCTCCGAAATCTGCTTGGGTGCGGGCAAATTCGGTGTATTTTTTGCTGCTCATTCGAATTTTTCCTTCCAGATTTTTCTAATCTATTTTAGGAATAGATACAAACTTATTAATTAAGTTTACAGAAATCTGTTTTGTGTATTAAAGATTTGCGAATCTGTGTTAGTAATAACAGATTTTCATGTCAGTTTAATTTAGGAGCAAATATTATGTCTTGGTGACTAAGACATATAATGCCTATAAATTAAACTTGAATTTCATTCATTCAGACATCCAAAAACGCAGCTTTTCTGCATCATAGCTCCAGCAATTTTTCTCAGTCAGAAACACACACTGTATCCGTGATCTTTCAGGCAAGTAAGTCAAGTCCGGCTGTACAACAGCTTTAGACGTTGTACCCTGGGAAACAGACGATGAATCTGTTTAGCGTGTTAAACATGTGCCTCGTCTTTGTTTTACTGCTTTCTTATTACTGTTAATTACATTCTGTCAATTTAATTTCTGTTATTTTATTGTAAATTCGATTTTATAATAAAAGTGTACACCGTTTCGTACATATATCATGTACGTACTTTCAATTGTACGTGTTAACCATTGGATATTTAATCAGGATATGATTTTTCATTCTGCAAAAGATATTTCTTGATTAAGAGACGAGACCGGACGTGTAAATTGCGAAAGCTATCTAAAGTTGATTGTGTTCACTCTAATGTCAACTTAATAGGATCTGTGTATAATGCACTATAACAGAACTTTACTGCAAATTAAAGTAGTATAATGCAATAATAAGTTGTCGTTAAGTTTACAAGTTGATCGACGCTCTCAAGTTGTCGACATTGTAGCCATGTCAATCGACTTATGGTAGTCTCTATCGTTGATGGTCCAACACACGAAGACATACTCTTGTTTTAGGCGATATGATGTACCTTTTTCACAACTAGGTACAGTGGACTGGACAAGAGTTTGTGTATATAGGTTAAATAGAACTCCAGCTAGCAACACCATTTTTGCATACATCGTCAAGGAGACCATAGCGACAGATGTTTGATTTACTCGAGTAATAGATGTCTACGACCATTGATATGGTTTTTCTCGGCCAACCATCTTTGGTTGTATCCTGATAATCTGTCCATAAATGACAGCCTTTTGTACCCCGACATCTCAAGTGGTATCTGAACTCTGAAAAGTAAAAGACGTAAAACTAGCCAAACATATATATGACTAAACATTGTTTAATACCGACTTTTTATCCCCCAAAATCATATTTTTGAAGTAACAGATTAGACGTGTTTCTAATAAAACACCAAACAAAGACACATAGCTAACACTTTATTTGCCAAGTTGAAGTCAGTTTTTTTTTTCAGTTTGGGCATAATAACAAAAGGAAGACCGAGTCTTTGTCCTTGCTCGCACATGAAGGATGCGTTGTTCAGTTGTTCTTATAACGCAGGGACCACGAGGATGCGTTTTGATGCAAATTTGCAAGACTCGGTCTTGGTCAAGACCGAGTCATGAGCAGAGTCGTAAACAAAGGGGGGTCACAAAGGGTCATATGTGCCCCCCTAATGAAAAACTTGTAGTATAAATTTCTGATAATATTTGAGTGTTTTTATAATATGTCCTTCCTAAGAACCATTTTGTAGTGTACTTTATGAAAACCCATCGAGTCGAACTTTCTGGCTTCGCCCCTATTCCTTGTGTTTATGTGAGTATATTTAGATGATGAAGTTGATTTGTTATTACATTAAGGTGATGGTGAAGTTGGCCATAGAAAAAGAAACTCGATCTGATGGTGGTGGACGCCGTCGTGGGCTCTTCTTATTACACTCGGCCTAACCGCATTAAAGTATATTAGTAACTCTTGATGTTGATTTTGATATGTGAATTTATCAGTCATTACTCCTTAGAGAGCATCAAATCACTATTACAAAAACAACTCAAACGTACAAAAGGACTATAGGAGAACAGGAGATTACTTGGGACAGGTTGTCTGTGGTTCAAGGAAGATGTCGTGTTTTGTTCCAAAAGTTCATTCATTAGCTGCAGTCATATTCAATCACATATTTGCTTCCCCACATCAACCATAATCAAACAACTGTACGTAAGAACATACATTCGATCCTACACCAACGACATATAGCAGTAGTGGTTACAGGTGGTGGGCCGCTGCACGATCCACTAGTATCATCTCCTAATCTTACAGTTGATTTGGATCTTACATACAGTCTTAGTGGTTAGGGGATGATAAGTACCTTTCATTACCCGTTCTTGTCTGAATGCACACATAGTTCACAAGAAACGCCAAAATTGTTTATTTCAGACCCTATGGATTAGGCGGTCAAAAGGTCGGAAACCATGGTTACCCCCAAAAAAAAAGAAATAAGCGTAAGTTGTTTATCTCATTTAAACATCAGTAGTGCTTATCGTGTAGAAAAAAGCACATTAAGTGGAAATAAGTGTAAGAAACTTGATCCGAAACACCTGCCTTTGGTTTTGAAAAAGTGCATGCCTGCAGAAAGATCATACATTCATACTGTCCATGAATAAAGGGTGTTTCGTTTTTCAGCTTTATGCTTGTGAAAAGCCATAAACAACGACGCTAAACAATTATAAGGATAAACACGTAAGGCGATTTTAACATCAAACAAGCAAACACAGACAGATTGATCAGATGTGCTTATGTTTTGGGAAAAGAAACTAAGGCAAGAACTGTAAAAACAGTTATAGATGATATGTCGATAAAAAGTTATGTGACTATACTGTGTAAGAGACCCCAACAACAGTGATGAAAGATTCGATTTGTTAAGTCTTAGGAAGAAGATAACAATGCCCGTAATGGTGGGAACCCATGTCCATGATCAATCTTGGTTGGAGTATATCAAATGACCATCGACAGTCACATTACATCCCCACCATTCACTTGAGCAAACTCGTCACTTCCTACATGGTACTTATTTACATACGTAAAATGATAACATGCTATAGTTTACGCCTTTTTGGAAGAGGCTCGGCTGTCAGCATTGGTATGGCAATCAAATGGTGATGCATAATGTGAACTAAAATTATATTGGGAATGCAGAAAACATAAAGTAAGTGTTTACTTTACGTGAAATGTTGCAAGTACAATACTGAAAATGAGGAAACGACAGGATATATTTCTAATAAAGACAAGGTAATACCATACCTAGAACCATTTCACCGATTCAAGTGTCCCACCACCAAATCTCTGCACGGCTCATTGTATAGCACCGTCTCTCGACTCTTCTCTAAGAACGTCAGCATTAACAGACAATCAAACTCCAAAATCAACTCATAAACGTGGTAATATTACATAAGAGTCGATTTCTTTCTTAACACCAGAGTAAAGATCTGAAACTTTATGCTTTATACAGACTCTACAATAGCCAAAACCAATTATGTTTCTTACTAAGCACGCATACATCAGAAACCAGTCAACAACACACTTCGTAATCAAGCGTGGACTTATTACATGATTACACAACCGCTCTTCTTCTCTTCTGCTGGCTGTGTATTGCCTTGCCTGTTTGGGTCGTTCGGGTTGTAGGTGAACTCTGTTGTATCAAGCCCGTACTATAATAACGCCAACCGAAACAAATAGATTAACTAACCTGAGCAAAAAAATATACATAGAAAAAAATTGCTTAGTTTATAGAAAAAGGATGCACCTTTTCCCTCATACGTGCACTCCAAGCATCATTTCTGCTGGGACGGCTATCAAGGGATCCAGTAGTAACAGGAACACCCGTGGCAGGAACCGGTTGTCTACTAATTAAAGGTTGTCGTTGCTGTCTAGGTCCACTGATGTACTCATCATCACTATCATACTCTGCTGGTGCATTTGCAGCACGTACAATTAGAGCTAGCAAAAAGATCAGACCCTGCATTTCCGCACATAATCACTATTCAAAACAAGCTGCAGCATATTTAGAAAATAAGTTTACTTCTCGCTTACCTGTAATATAACAGCTCCAAGTGCGACCCATTTGCAGATATTCCAATTCTTCCTCAGAAATCCGTATATATTGTCAAATTCGCCTGTTTGGTCAATCGGAATTTCCTAAAATCATTTTTTTAAAATATTAGTTACGTCTGAATCGTCTTGAAGATCAAGGTGTGGAGGATCAAAGATAACTCACAGCTCTCCAACTTTTGTCGAAGAAGATGAAAGCGGCACATCCCACTTCTACCAAGATGAATATGATCAAAAGTACAGAATACTGTGGTTCTTAAGGAAATCAACTATCCACAAAAACCAAAGAAGGAATACCCAAAAGATTATCCTTTTATTTAACAGACTAGGCTTTTGATTATACGGGTTTAACCTTTACTTCGAATTTTTTTTTTTATCTAGAACAGAAATATAACAGCGTCATAAAAAGTAGGATACACAGGTAAGGCAGCACCCGTTCCGTGTGGCAGCGCCAATGCAACCAAAACAGGATATGACAAACAGAATTGCACCTACGCCAATAAACAGATAAATGAACCTGCATCAAAGAAAACTGTCTGCCATCAACGACTCTATGATTACAGATTTTAACCATTTTCTATAATAAAATCAGGCACACAAAACATTTTCAATCTTAGAAAACCTATAAACACTGTTTACATGAATGCAGAAGATAGAAATTCAGTAAACTAAATGATAGATAAACTACTTGGTAGTTGTTCATATAATTGGTTATATAGAGAAACATATCCCTAACCGAATGTGAAGTTCTGCAGGCTAATATACAGTGAAATGCTTGGCATCGCCCATAATCGCTGAGAAACAAGTTTGTGGCACAAATGTAAACAAAAAGTGATGCAGAGTGTATGAACATATGGAAAATGCAAGTTGGAAAACTCAGATGTGGGTGGTTGATGCCCAGTAATGATCTCAACATTGATTTAAGTTACGGTACGAAGGATGTCACTGGATGTGACATCGGCCAAGAAGATGCAGTCTAGTAAAGAAAGTATAAGAGCCAACAGCCCGCACCTAATTCCTTTCAAAAAACGACCCGAGCCCCAAATTTTAATATCTGGATTAAGCTGAAATTAACTCAAGTTAAAACAAGATCAAACCTTCAGTGTTCGGTTGTTTAAGATTAAGCTGCAATTCTTACTTAATATACCATATGCAGGGGCGGAGTGAAGGGCGGGTCACAAGGGTCGATCATGTGACCCCCCTAGCAAAAATATCGTAGTGTAAATTTTCAAAAAAATTTGGGTTTTTTTTTAATAAATTTGACCCCCTTAAAAACCATTAGTAGTATAGTTTATAAAAAATACCAAACTTTGACCCCTCAAGTCGAACTTTCTAGCTCCGCCCCTGACCATATGTGTTGCTCATGATTAATGATCTTTGTTTTCATTGGCCCTCATTTCCTAATAAGTACTGTAATAACTAAAATGACGTCATATCACATCACCGCTAAGGTACAATAAACTTTTTTTTATCATAAATACTAAGACTCACATGCACAAAGGATACTAAAAATAGAAGAGACACATTACCAAGCAGTAGGCAACTTATCATAAAAGTCAGGAGCAGCCACCGAAACAGCCATAAGTAAAGGGCGTCCAAGCTGTATCAATTCTTCATGTGATCGTACAACATGTACATCATCCATTTCCTTTTTGTACATAACAAACAGGTAAATCCCGTATCCCACCATAGCCAAACCCAAAAGAGTCAATAAAAAGTTGAGAAGCTTCAGCAGACACTCCAAAAATCCCTTACAAGCCATCCTTACACTTTTTCCCCTGAAATAAAAAACGCAAGTCAATAAACATGAAGTTAGGCCGTGTTTGGCGGTAAGCTTATTGGAACATTTAGCGTTTAATATATATGATACTTGTCTGGGTTAAAACACATATATAAGAATCATTTAGCTTTTACGTCGTTCTAAAGTTTATAATTACAGCTATTGCTATTTACCAAACACCCATATAGAATAGGTGTATTACCAAACCCTTTTATAAAACAGACATTGTCCATTAGTTTTTCAAAGAAATCCATGCTTTATCTATTTAGTTTAAGCGTATGTTTGGCAAAGATAACGGTAGCAAGAAGCGGTACATTAAAGCGTTTGGTAACATAGCTTTATAGTCATAATGTTATGATCCCACATCGGCCAAGTATGAGAATGGTTGATGGTTTATAATGTCTAGTTGTTCTATTCTTTCTCTCTGACCAAGGTTCGACCTGTAAGCTTGGCTAACCCTGTTGCATTCCTTAAGTGGTTTCTAGTACGGAGTATATCACATAATTAGTAAGTGGACACACTGGTTGCTCGTAAATACTTCTATAAGTAGCATTTTGAAGATTTAGGAATGCTAGTTGCTTGTTTCCAAGCATTTTGTGCAAAATGTTAACCTTCAGTCAAAACGCTCCTAAAAGCTTGCTAACAAATATATAATCTATGTTAAAAATGGACCTATACCTAATAAATTCGAGTTTCAACTAACAACCGAAAAAGTATAGACCGAATTCTTACATATTTTTGATTTTTTTTCCTTCTACAAATTTTATTTTTTTGTTAACCAACGTTTTCGACCTTTTGATCAACTAATTCACGAGGTTTGAACCAACCGCTTTTGGTAACCATACTAGAGTAATATTTTAAGGTTGTTAAGAAATGAAAACAAAATAAAATCGATAATTCTAGTAAATCTGAAAAGACAAAGATGATTATTATGGTACTAACCTCCTCCTCCTCGTATGTATGTATGTGTTGTCGAATGTTTGATGTGGATTTTAATGATAATAAGTGGATCAGCACGACCAAATTCTGATTGAATTTTGTTTTTTTATGTCGGAATTAGAAAATTGCACCGCCAAAATGATCTCAACTCATCATCATCATCTCATGATATAACTTTTATATAAATACTCCCTCAACTATTTCTTTATGTCTATCTATCTTTTTTATCACTTACTAATTTCATTTTTGAGCTTATGTTTCATAAGCTTATTCTGTGTGGCTTATTTCGAAACTTCTTTTTGCTTATTATTATGACATATTGAACTTATGTTAGTAAAAATGAACTTTCAGATAAGTCATAAAAATGAACTTATAAAATATAAGCTCAGAGTTGAGGTCTGGTCAGTCAATCGAGTCATAATAAAAGACGAAACTTCAGGTTTTTTAAAAAATTCCAAGCATAAGTACATTTTTAACCATCGTATACTTTGTAATGTTAAGTATTATTAGTACAAATTTTAAAAGAAAATGTAAATTGTTCTTTTTAAAATAAATACATTATAGTTTGGGTTATCTGATAACATTTGTCAAGTTTTGTCGTTGATCACAGTTAATCAGTTGGGTCAAATCGGGTTTTAAAATACTGGTTGTAATGTCTAAAATATGATGAAAAAATTTGTAATATTTCTTTGAGTAAAATCATTGCAAATGAAGTCTGTAGTCATTATCTTGTTTAAGTTTTTGTGAATTTGTTGATGTATGATAAAAAAATGTGTTAAAAAAAAGTTTTTATTTTGTCTACATTAAAACAGTTTTGACTATAACATATAAAAGGTATTTTGTAACCAGCAAAGCATAAAAGTCAATATGTCCGAGTGGTTAAGGAGACAGACTTGAAATCTGTTGGGCTTCGCCCGCGCAGGTTCGATCCCTGCTGTTGACGTTAATAAATCTTTTTCAAACTCGAATGCTACTATTGTTTCAACTCTTATTTTTCCATTATATATCAATTTCCATCGCTTTTAGGACGAGTGGACTAATCTACTACGGGAGTTTTCTCGGTATCTCGAAGGGTAGTATTCCTCTAAAATGATATTTTTTCCATTCCCAAAGCTTGAATCCAAGACCTTTGGTTAAGGAGCCCAGTGCTTTGACCAATTATGTCAACCTCAATTGATATATCAAGCGTGGATGTAGTTAGGGGTGAGCTCGATTTCGAAATCGCGAGAACTGAAAAACACATGTGCAAGGAACCGGAATAAACCAAAAAGTATTATTCGGTTTCACTTTGGTTTTCAAGTATGTTATAGAAATAGCTGTGCTCCTAATTTTACAGTTAATAGTGTCATATGCCCGCGCTTCGCTACGGGTTATTGAATGTTTTGTTGCTAGCATACGATTATCATTTTGGTGTTGTTTTCGGCATATTAGAAGACGGTTATTGAAGAGGTTAAGTTCAGATAATTTACTTTCTGTCATTTACACATATAGGCAATATACTACTAATTTTATTACTAATTTAGTTATTTAAATCGGCTAAATGTTTTCTATTATTAACTGGCCGATCTCAAATATAAAATTTGAATCAAAATATCTACATATATTTCATTATTATAAGTTCCAACCCATATGAATGATGAGTTTAAAGGGATAATGTAGTATTATGTTAATCTTAGAAATTTTATTGATACATTTACGCACATATTTAATTTATACAGTGAATCATCTCTTTCAAAAATTCTAAAGCATTACACATAACATCTAAATATAAACCACTCCAAGGTGGCCTGGCAAAAGGGTTTGTTGAGGTCTCAAGTTTGTGCTAGGTCCAAACAACCTTGAAGTGTGTGTGGCGGTAGGTTCAAACCCTGTTGATTATTCGCCCAATGTGTCGGAAACTATAGTTACCAAAAGAAAAAGTACATGTAAATATTTCATCAATTTAAACTCTTGAGAAAGTTTTACAGTATGTATCATAATAGAAAAATGAAATCAAAACTATGGGTATGTCTTAGCAAAATGCAGTCATCTTATACCTCTCAACATTTGCCAAGAATTTAAGAGAACTATTAGTAATGACACCTTATGAATCCTTGGCCCGGCCATGCAACTAACAGGTCACAATAGGTCGATCTTCGCTCAAGGTTTGAGGAGCGAGGACAGGTCACGGCACTTGCAATCAATGACTAATTCAGGTTGAATAACCTAAAGCTTATCATGCTGAAAAACTCACTAAGCCTTTTCCTAATTAGTTTGTTGTATATGTAAACATGTATCTCAGGAATCAAACAAGCAAGTTCTTCCAAGGGAAAGACGAAGTTATGGAGATAGTATTAGTTTGACTACCATATGTATTATAAACTAAGAATGTAATACAACTAAGTTTTTAAGACTTCTGTTTTATTGCAAGACAAACTTTGTATGTTTCCGGACATAACTTTTATGTATGATATTATGGTTTAGTCACGGCAACTCTGGAAAGAAAATGAAATTTTGGGCAATTTAACATTAACTTCATTGTTTGATCGAGGTTAATGTGGTATTTCAGCCAGATAAGTCTTAACATCAAAGGCAGTCCTCTCGGCATTCACAGCCGCCTGATTCTTTGCTGCCTCACCAATCAATCTCTCGGAATCAGTGAAAGCCACCCATGATGGAGTGATACGGTTTCCTTGGTCATTAGCTATAATATCATCATGACCGTTCTTGTAAACACCGACACAAGAGTAGGTGGTTCCAAGATCTATCCCATTTTGTTCCTAGCTTGTCGGCCTCTTCTTTTGCTATGGAAATGGAAGATAGGCATCGTTTATATCACATTGTTATTTAGCAATTAGTACATAAATAACTTATATATAGGGTTTGGCCGGATAAAGCCGGGTCTGACTGGATCTTGGCCGGGCCTGGCCGAATATAGCCGTGTCTTGGCCGTTATAGTCAGGTCTAGGCCGTTTATTGCCGGGTCTTGACTGGGTCTAAATGGATATAGCCGGGTCTTGGCCGGATAACATTACTAGATTCAAAAGACTTACATATCATGTAACACCCCACTTTGATAAGTGGACCGTTACGTGTATTTATGGCGTGTCATCAAAGCATAAGGTAAATGTACTAAAACATTAAATGACCATAACGGATATACCGGAATCAAACATCGGTAATCCAACCTAAGCTCAAAACATGAAAAATAAAATACTAAAAGGAAGGACTAAACAATGTCCAAATAAGCAGAACAATGTAAGTGCATAAAATAAGAAGTCTGGATAGCTTCCATCTCAAATGCACGTGCTCTTAGAATCCTAAAAGCGTCCTGGTGTACCTGCCGTTAGAACATGAAAGGAACTACGGCTGAGCATAACGCTCAGTGAACGGATATAAAGCATGATAAGAAATTACTGAAATGAAACAGATGATAAAATACTGAAGCTGTGAGACTGATAAGTAAAGTTGCAGCGGAAACCTGTGTATAATCTGTAAAGGCTGATTTATAAATAATAAAGCTGAACTGTTATCTGTTAAATCTGAAAACATGCATTTACTGTATTTTAATTGCCAGAGCTTATATAGGTCATGTGCTGTAACAACGTTGCATGAATAACTGGAGGGGTGACCTCGTCATGCTGTAGAGGGGTGACCTCTAAATAACTGTGCTGGGTGGAGGGATCAGCTCCAATGTGAAGGATGTAGAGCACACACCACATTCACCTGCTAAACTGTAAACTGTAGCCTAGGATGCATCCATACGCCCCACTAATAATACTGATAAAATGGCCAAGCTGAGCTGAGTGGGACGATGCAGGATATCACTCTCCTGCATGTGAGTCACGACACCGGTGCCTCTAGTATCGTGGTTACGGTACCTCCGTAACTAGTACATAAACTAATCATGCTTGTATATAATGCTCAGACAATTTATTTAATTCTTAACATGATTACTGATAAGTTTAAACATATACTGGGGAAAACATTTGGCTGCAGACGGGGAATCCTAATCATGCATAGAAAGGAAGTCCTTACTGAAAGGACGGGAAATCCGTACCTTGTGTCAAGAAATGATATAAGACTGAAAGCTGAAAGATCTATTCCGACTTCACGGTTACTACATGAATAAGGGACATGAAATGAGTTGACTAATATCTGTTTAGTTTTACTGATCTTGTATGTTCTTAGTTTAATTTATTCATTCTTGCATTACTGTTTATGTAAAACCTGATTAATCTGATTGTCTGATGTATCTATGATAAACATGACTGTGTATATACTGTATTTCTGATTACTGTATATTGTACGGTATTCTGACTATGGTATTACTGTATTCTGGTATTAAAATATTACTAAAATTTGTAGCCTTCCATAAATAGAAACTACTAACATTAGAAAGGTTTCCCAAAATAATTTTCATGGAATTTTAAATCATTTAACTAAACCAAGCATTTTAAGTAATTAAAATCGTTTAAACTGTCATTAAATTAATTTAGTAATTAATAATTAAATTACTAAAACAACACAACTTGGTTAAACTTTTTTTTATAAAACTTATATAATTAATGATTAAATCATAATAATTAAATCCTTTCATTATCATTTCATGCGTCATCCCGAAAACCCGAACCAAAACCGATCCCCGAGACAAGTATGTTTCGGTTCAGTCCACAACCGAGTCCACCACAACCCTATGATGCGGTTCCACTGCTGCCGACACAAACAGTAGCCACTGCACCCCATGTGGTTCCCACTGCCTATGCAGTGGTTCCCACTGCTCTTTGTTTGGTTCCCACCGTTTATGAAAATGTTCCCACTGTTTTCACAGTCCCAAACACCCTCTGCTGATGGTGCAGACCCAAACGCACCCTTCTGCTACTGCAGACCCAAACGCACCCCCTGTTTGATTGTGGTTTACTGCCGACCACATGAAACTAATACTGGCCCCTTAGTGGTCGCGGCTGGGCCAAAACGGGGTCACACCGAGACCCTAAAGGTCTCGGTTTTTGTGCTATTAATCAAAACCCGACTTGTAACTATCCACTGTTTTTTTTATACAGCCCCGAATAGGGGTGTCGGTTGTGGCTTGATAAGAACAACACCACCGAGACATTTAAGTCTCGGTTAAACACCAAAACCCGACTGTTAATTCTATATAACATGAATACGATCTAACCATGTGTTCTAGATTAGGGGTGTTATAATTCACGACTTATGAAAGAAAAGAAACGGGTGTTTACCTTACTTGATGATATGGATAGTAACAATACGAATCGAATTAATAGAAATATCAAATCTGACTTTTTTTTTTGTTCTTTCCCAGCCGGCGGCTTCCCAGCACCCAAACCCTAATCCCTTTTTTTTTCTTTACTGATTGGCGACAAAGGGGTGGGGTACCCCCGTTTGTTTTTTTTTTTGAGAAATGGGTCGGGCCCTATAGCCCATTTGTTTCTTTCTTTTTCTCTTAAAACCGCCAGCCACCACAATGCTATACTTTTTTTTTATTAGTTATCATGTATTTAAATGTTCGGGTTTCGTGACTTAATTTCTCGTGTTGAAAAACTTTGAACGTATTAGTTATTAACTGAATAACTAGCATTTACGTGATGTTTGAATTAATTACAACTATTTATTGTCTGAATAAATGAATTTTTATTACGTTAGTTAAATTCGTGACTGCGTAAAATTAATGTTCTTGTATTTTAAGGCGGGTTTTACATATCAAGTCAACGAGAGTTTATCAGCCATTATTCATGTTGTCGTGTTTGCAACTTTGTCTGATCCTGCAACCAGCACATCCTGGAGTTTTAGCAAAACTATGTTTAGCTAATCAATAACTATTTACTGAAACATCTTGGCTGCCTGCCTAGATTTTTTTTTAATAAGACAAGGATAGATTGAAAGAAATGAGATCAGTCACCCCCAAGTATTTTCACTGTGATCCAACAAAGAATCCAGCAAAATTAGGAAGATTCGACTTTCGATGCTTCAGTCGCTTCTTTATAAAACCTTCAGTCACTTCATCTAACCTGTCGAAAGCTACCTTGGCCTGACGCCGTACGTTCTGCAGGTCCAAGGGTTTCAACAGCGGTAATATTTCAGATGTGTTATACTTCCCCTGCACCTCGATCCATTACCATGTTCACAGCTGTTTTAGACCCCGTGATACCTTCTTCGTCGTAGCTAGCCTTAAACATATACAACCATAGCTGTCTAGAGCATATTCAGACCATAACACATATTTAACCAGAAGAATTTTACAGAAACCCCATATACCAGAAGTTGTGATTTCTGTTTCCTATTTATAAACTACATCTGAAGTATCATTTAAGCTTTCAACCTATGGAAAAATATACAGATTGGTATAAAAAAAATTCGAGCAGATATGCGTTCCTTGTCAATAGTAAATAAACTTCTTAAAACCAACAAGACTCGAACGCAGTTCTCACTAAACACCAGATTAGAAAACAATGAATATAGCGATTAAGATAAAAGGATCTCCTAAGTTAACATTGACAAGTGACAACATTCACCTCTTACGAGCATTGTTGTTCTTTAAAGAAAAGGACAGTTTCACTGTTGCTGGCCTGCGTATTGATGTTCTGTTTTTCTTTTCGCACCACTTTAATGGAAGATTACTGATAACAGTGCCGATATCGTTTGACCTATCAAGCTCAAGTGAATCATCCAGTGGCTTTTTGAACACGCGCATAAGTATTTCCTGGTATGACTGAAAAGATATAGAACTTTCATATTCTTTGTGATTTTCACATATCATGTTGACTTTGACTACATGCTCGCAGAGATTCCCGCGTAATGAACATTGACAGTCACAAAAACAAAACTCAGACCCAGGATCCCACACTAGATACACACGGTCTATCATATTGGCTCACTATCTTAGCAAAGAGATTGTTATTACCGTCTAAGGTCACACTGTTTCCGGGATTGCGATGCACGCTGCCATGATGTAGAATTAAGATAATCCTCTTTCATGTTTTGGAAGGTATCACTTTAGTCTGCATAGCGATCTAGCCAACCGCTAGAGTGTAACTCGGGTGTTAACTTATGCACCAACCAGTCAACTCTTTGGAGTGCACCAAGATGTGAATCATCAAAGAGTTTCATTTTTAACTTCACGTGATAAGCTTCATTAGCACCAGGCCACCAGATGCTTCTTGACTTGCAAGTGGTATAGTTTTCATTGTCAATAACCATATTTCTGAATCATATCATGTATCATTAATATATCAAAAGTACAGTCTAGGATGGAAAGATGGGTAGATGAGTAATGCATCACAACGAGTAACTTTTGACGGTTTTATTAGTACTGTGTCAAAGATGATTAAAGCGGGTATCTTGGAAAGATATGCACCAAGAAGAAACAAGATCAAATCCCCGGTCTCATTAACATCATAAAAGAAAGAAAAAAATGAATATAATATTGACACGTTAGTCTAATACTATATGAAAAACATGCCTTATAGGATCAGTCTCAGCTGCTGCGTCGTCAATAAGAAACCCATTGACCTTCCATGTATGGTCAATAGCACGCACACGTTCAAGTAGAGATTTCATCCACTTAGAGATATCAGAGTTGGCAAGACTCCGAGTCACGACCCATGCTACTGGGAGTGCATGCTGTCTCGAAACGAACACCAGAAGCGTGCACACAGGATACTGCCATTAGGGAAAAAAGTAAACGGGTTAAACAAGGAATTGAACCTAGAAAGGCTATTGGTAAAGCTAGCATTTTAACCCATTTACTTATAAATGGGTCGGTCAGGTTAAGTTTCCTCTTTCGACCCATTTATACTGCCCAATCAGCCACAATTTGCCACCTCTATCTATAAGTAGAACATAGGACATGGGTTGGGTCAGTGACATCTGCACCGCAGTGGAACCATCTGAGCAACCATCAGCTCGTGTCATAATAGTCATAGGACCAAGCCCGCTTACATCTGCCCATATGGATCAGTACCCATTTCTAGAGTACGTGTGTTGTTCGGACATCTGCAGGCATTGAACATGTTGACTTGGAAGAGTGTAGGGAGGAGGGGGATTAGGCCACGTTGATGCTTTTTGCTTATGCGGTTAGGTTACGTTGTCGTTAGACGTGCTCAGGCTTCTTTCGGCGTCTGATCGTTATGTTAGGACTGGCCCGCTTGCGGCCTGCTAATGGCCTCTATCTTCTTGGAAACCCGGTATATTAGTATATTTATATATGCCGTCTTATCTTATCTCTAGCAGTTTATTTGTTACTTATACTGATGCTGTGTTTGTAACTCGTAATGTTTAATCCATTTCACTTGCCTTGGTAGAAATTTTGCACCGTACTTACCCTCCCAGCTTTCGGTTAACTAGAAACGCAACACACATACACACACCCACAATTTTACGGTCTTACCTTTCTGCAAGAAATGATATCTTGCTTAGGTAATTTACCGGGATATACCTTTCTTGTTGGGTGGGGGGCTCGGTACCAAAAAAGTACACAGACTTAAGATGGTTCCGCCAAATACCATTTTTTTAACCCCCTCCCTCACTGCAGATTGCAGAACCTAAGAAAATGTTATATGATGGTAAACTTGTGTCTACAAATTTCCTGGCTGGCTCTAGTAGGCTTGTGAAACAAGGGGTGCCGAGACTGACATGAAATTAAACAGGTTGGGGTTGTGTGTTAACATGTCTAATGTCGTGTTTGGATTAAGCCACTTAACCCGTTTATTTAGGAGGTTGTGTGCAGATTGAGGACGGGTTACATGGGTCCACACGCCAACCCGTTTAAGTGCTTTTTCAAAAGTAAAAATTTAAGTTTATGGTGGATTTAAGGAGTTGTACCGGTTAATAAGCTGAGCTGCCAAGTCATGTAACCAGTTAACACACCAATCAACCCATTTAAAAAAACAGGTTAAATGGGGAGTATTGATATTATGTCAAACATGTTAGGGTTGACAAAGCTGCCGAATACTTAAACAGACGTGTTCGGGCTGGGCTTTTTTAAACAGCCAACCGGAAACAATCACGAATTGCCGTCCCTACGTGAAACTGTGGATTTTGGTAGGTGACAGGAGGTTGCGATTAGTGTCATACACAAGAAATAAAAAGGCCCAACTTCCGTATGCATTCTACTCAACGGTACTCGATCTTGCAACCAAAAGTGATGCTCTAATTGTTTGCTGTTCATTGACCAACAAAACACGCCACAATATAAACCATGATGTCCTGAAAGCTCTTGGAAACACTGGCGTTCTAGTCAACATAGGGCGTAGAGGCCTCGTGGATGAAAACGAACTAGTGAACTTTTTGGTTGGAAGGGAGATTAGAGGAGCAGATCTTGATGTGTTCGAGAATGAACAAGATGTACCAAAAGAGCTATATACATCTCCACCCAAAGCTACACTGACACCTGAGTCGTTTGCTGGGATTAGAGAGGTAATGACTAGAAACTTAAAAGCCTTTTTTTTCAAATGAGCCATTGTTGTCTGAAATTTATCTGTATTTTATGTGTATGTACAAACAAGATACATTATAATTTACTTTGGTCTCACCAAAACCGATTTGACTTTACAGCAAATACATACACGTTGATTTCAGAACCGATCTAAAAGTAATAATCCGGTACCTAGTATTCTGAAACTCAAGAATATATAGTAGTAGAATTTATGCCTTTGTGAGCTCGCACAAAGGTAGGCTCTAGATCTAGCAATTGAGAGTTAGAAACGATAGCCCACACTCTCACTGAGCCGTCTTTAGATGTGGCAATGACTCAGAAATGCTGGTGCTGCCCACAACTTTACACACTTGTCGGCGCCCGTGGCTAAAACATTGACCCTCAGAGGATGCAGTCCTAGATTCTGTAGATTTTGGAAGCATTAGTGGTTTGAAATCGGGTCGGGTGGGTTCGGAGCATGAAGGTTTGCGAAAAGTTGAACCCCAGGGTTGGGAACAGAGTCGTACGGGTGCAGAAGAGCATCATACTTTTTTCGTAGCTGTGCTTTCGGTGGACGTTGTTTTTTTGGATAATGCTTTCTTCAAAGATACCATTATTGATAACCTACAATATCAATCCACAGAAGGAATGTTAACTTTATACAAAACAATTAAAGTCTCATTATTCTGAATCGATGAAATAGAAAATCTACGAGGTCTCATCAAAAAACCTTACTCTGTAGCGTTGGCTTATGTCCATACTTCTGCATTAGACCAAAAGTCACTAAATACAGACCATTTTTTTAGTTTTAAACGACAAATTAACCAGATCGCAAAGACTGTAATGAACCCTATTGACCATAAAATTTAACACATCGAGAATACGTAACTACAATAGAAAACTTTTTTTATAGATGAAGACAAAGAAAGGCTAAACCCATCACCAAGCTATAAAGTACGTCAACACTAGATTTTGAGATGTTTTAGTTGTCACTTCTTTCGTATGGTTTCCAATCAGCCTCACTTTAGTAGTTTCTCATAATCTTGATATTAGCATACAGTATGTAGGGGGTGTTTGCCTAAGCTTACGAATCAACATTATGATTATGTTATATAAGCATTAAGCGGCTTAGCCACTTTTTTAGCAACAAATAAAAAAGAAATGTAAATGTTACAAAAACTTGCAAAGTGCAGTAATTCTTTTTTGTAAAAAAAAATGTTAAGTATGAAAACGAGATAAGATAAAAAGGATAAAAAATTTTACCTTTATGAGCTCGCCCAATTGTTTCTAATATTTTCCCAGAATCGACCAAAAAAGCGCAAGAAACAATCAAAATCTTTCCATCTGGTGACATGCTTATATGATTGTAGTATTTGGTGCTTATGAACTCATGGGATGTATATTAGATAACAAACCTAGGCTGTAGAATTCTGAAACACAAGAATATATAAAGATTTAACAAGAATAGATCTTCTGCTTATCAAGATCTAAACATTTGTCTAATAATAAGAGAAATAAAATCATATCTCAGAAATTGTTTATTTATATCAAACTTTTAGAGCAAAAAAGTATACGGAAAAGAAATGGAAGATCTGGGATTTAAAAGAATGAGATTTACAAAATGGTGGTGGCTGCTGTTGAGACAAGATTAGGTTTACAAGTGTGTGTTGAATTAGGTTTTACTTTTATACTTTGGATGGAGTTGGGCTGGATTGTTATTTTGGGCTTTATCCCAAGTGTTATGTTATTTTGGCATTGGATTTCTTGCAACTTGCAAGTTGTGTGAATTTATGACTATCAATATTTTTTAGTAACCAATTTTATTTTGTAATTAAATGGAATGAGTTGATAACCATTATTTAAAATTCGGTTTTTAATTGATTCGGTTGAGCCATTGGATCACGGTTTAATCGGATGTTTCGGTCAAAATCGGCGTCCGATCACTCGATCGGGTCACGGTTCAACCGATCGGGTTAACCCGAATTTTAAAATATTGACCATTTAAGAAAGCAAATCGAGGAAAAGCGTAAAACACTTATGCGACACACAAAATAAGCAATTTCCATATAATAAAACATCGTACAAAAAGACCAATCAAGATGTTGGGAATCTAAACTTGTTAGATTCCCTAATCATTGATTTAAACATAATTAGGCTGTTAGATAGTCCTTTGCCTGTGCCTAGGAGGCAGGCAAGTTTCGCAAGACTCACAGAGATCCAAGTCTCTGTGAGCAACCTCAGAGGAGTCCATGTCAGAGACAATTGTCAGGGAAGTCGAAGATTACCTGAAGACATACTCATTGGCTGTGATGGATAACAGCCAAGATGTATCAGGGACTCTGAGGGGTTGAGAGTTAACAGGGGTGGCAATACCCTGATAACTCTCAGCACACTTTGGACATGCCATTTGTGTGTTTGAGACTATGAAGAATAAGGAAACTGTTTTTGACAATTGTTCCTTAAAGCATAATGGAAGACTACCAAGAATAGAAGGACATCATGTGACTGATGTGGGAACTTGTAAAAGCTTGTGTAGTCGCCATCAAGTACTGTTTAAGTCAAACTCGTAACACTATAAATAGGATGTGTATCCATGCATTAATGTTCAACACTTTGAGATATTAAGAACATTATTGCATATAACTTAGTGAATCAAACAGCTACGACTGTATTCATAAGTTAGGGTTTATTGTTGTTCAAAGTGTGCACAACACATTGTCATCAAACTGTGTTATCCATAACACTTGTAATTCTTTATTATACAATAATAAGATTACGTTTGAAAAGTAATACCTTGTGTTGATTAAGTTAAGATTAGGGTTTCTTGCATTGATTAGGGACTTTCACAAGATATCGAGGATTCTTCGGTTAGTCAAATGAGAGAGCTGCTAAATCTCAAAATTGCATATGTATCTGACTAAAATTGTAATTATTACGTATATATTCTAAGATGTCAAAGTTGCATATGTATCTCTCTTTAATAGAGATGGCAAAAAAACTCCGAACTCGATGGAGAATACAATACCCGAATCCGATTTTATCGGAGATTCTTTTACCTGACCGGGTATGGGGATGGGGGTGAGGATTTCCCGATAATAAAAAACGGGTATGGAGGTGAGGATGGTAATACCCTCGGTTCCCCAAACCCGTCCCTGAATATCTTTGTTCAACATATACATTTATATATCTCTTAGATAGTTAAAATATTATCAATCGATTGTTAATATCTCATTTCAAATGAACCTTTCAAGATGAACTCTTGTATGTTAATGTTGTTATTGTTAATATTGGACATGCATCATAATGTGACTGACATGTGTATATTTTTATAGGTTTTTTGTAAGGTTCTACTATTAAAACTCCTTTTAATACTCTTAAAAAGTACAAACAAATACAAAAAAATACAAAACTTTTACGCATTTTGTCTCTTTATTCATTTAGGCCCCGCTTGGTTCGTTGTAATTGGATGTAACTGTAATTCAATTACATTACATAGCATGTTTGGTTCGCATAAGCAAAGAAATTGTAATTGACTTTACATTACGTTGGCTGTTTGGTTTGCGTTGTAATTGTAATTCAGACATTACAATTACATCCATTGAGGTAATTCAGATTACATAGGAAGTTGGATGGATAGTTTCGAATTACTTCATAATTCAGTATTTTTATACTTTAAAACACAGTATTTATAAATAATAATAATAATAATAATAATAATAATAATAATTAATATTATTATTGTTAGTAATATTATTATTATTAGATTTTATTAATAAAAAGTTATTATAAGTAAAATAATTATTATTATTTGTTAACAAAATAGTTATTAATATTAATAAAATATTTATATCATAGCTTTAATAAATCATATATTATGATATTAATAAAATATTAATATAAGTTTATAAATATAAAATTATTTATAAAATAGTTATTCGAATATATATAATTCTTAATAAATAAATAATTATTTTTTATTTTATTTTTTTTTATTCGAAATACCAATTTTATTAATCACACAAAATTGGAAGGGAGCCGCGAAACAAGCTGCGCGCCCACCCCTTTTTGAATACAAAAACTAAGTCTAGACATCAAAAAACCACCACTCCTCGCATCATTAGAATGACAACCAGCTAACCGCTTAAGACGCGAGAGAGTACCCATCGCCTCCTCCTCAAACTCCCCGAAAGTCGAGAAGGCGAATGGAATAAACAAGTAACCATGCTCAGCACAAATAGAAGAATACTTCCTCTTCTTCTTCTGAACAGCCGACTGCAAAGCACTCCCAGGAACCCACGAATCCAACCCCGCCCCTGCAAACGGAGAAACCCCTGTAACATCTAAACACGCATCTTTGCCCTGGGACCAATTGTGTAGCAATAAATCTGCTGGCCGAAGATCACGCCCACCATCAGAAACAAATCCCATATCAGCTTCTTTCCTCACCGACACACCAACCTTAGAACAAATATCAAACAACACATCACGAACAAGATTGTGCCGAAACTTAACCCCCAAATCACTAACGCAATGAACAGCATGATCACCCCACAGATCCATCCGATGTACATGGCAACCCGAGCACAAAGAACCATCAGGAAATAAAGGAATCGACAAACGATAACACAATACCGCACGAAATTGTCTCGGGTTCATCCGTTGTCCCAGCCCATCAATCGGAATAGCGAAAAGGTAATCTTGCGCATGAGGAGCACGCACACAGCTGAGAAGTGCCTCCTGACGATGACTTAACCCGAAACGCAACGTCAAACAACCATCAATGAAACCAAAGTAACTCTTTGCCAAAGACTTCATAAACTAGGGGACAGGAGAGCTAGTGGTGACAGAGAGAGGGTCGACACCACAACAGGTCGAGAAAGCATCAAGAGCAGACTGAAAAATAGGGCCCGGCGAAACAATCCCAGACCTCGCCAAAATCCGATCCTGCAAATCACCAGACTGTAAACGAGAAGCAATAAAGGCAAAGCACCTGACATCCTCAGCACATAAGACCCCTAGGCCACCAATGCTGATAGGAAGAGTAGCAAGACGCCACTGCAAATCACCAAACCCAGGCCCTGAACCCGTAACAATTAACTCCAAAGACGCGCGTAAGGCCTGATCAAACTGTGACAAAACACCCTCAAGAAACCCAGGGGGCAAGTCCTCAAGGCATACACCAACTTTGAAACACCAGCACAGTAACGAAGGAGAAGAAGTTCACATTGCGGGTCATCAAGCCCCCTAATAGCCTCTAACAAAGAAATAGCCTTAGAGACCCGACGCGCAACAAAATTACCAGCAAAACCTAAATCACGACTAATAGAGCCACCAAGAAGCTTAACACCAGACCTCGGACGAGAAATAGAAGCAGGGAAGAGGCCATCTACCAACCCCCGCGGATCCTCCACCGGCCAGAAAAGCTCAAACTTATCAACGTTTAGATGAAGCCCACGAGCCGGTCCCTCCACACTAATAATATCCAAAGCCTTAGCAACCATAAGAGTATCACCAATAATAATTATTTATTAATCTAATAATTATTAAAAGTAAAATATAAATTAAAAAATGTTATTAAAACAATAATAAAATTAATATTATATTAAAAATATATTAAAAATAGTAATATTCAAAAAAATTAATTAAATAAAACAAAATAATTATCATAAAAAGAATATTAATTAAATAACTGTTATAAATAAATTTTTGTTAAAAATAATATAAATTTTTTTTTATTATTTTACTATTATACTATTTACATATTACATTTTATTTATTATTTATTATTTATTATTTTATTAATATTATTATTATTATTTTATAATTATTATTATTTATTAAATATATTTTATAATATTATTAAATATTATAATAATAATTTCTTTACTTATTTTTATTATTATTTAATTACTTATTATTATTATTATTATTATTCTTATTTATAATAATATTAGAATTATTATTATCATTATTATATATATTTTTATTATTAATATTTATTTTATTTATTGGTTTACTATTATTAATATTTATTTATTTTTTAATATTATTATTTTAAGTTTTTTTAAAAAAAATTGAGTTACATTATGTCGGTAACCAACCAAACACATTGGTAGAATATATCAATTACAATTACATTACATTCCAAATACAACACATTACATCCCTTTTAATTACAATCCACTCAAAATTACAATTCCTTTCACCAATTACAATTTGTTGGGAATCTAAGTTTATTAGAATTCCCTTAGTCATAGATTTAACTTAAATTAAGCTGTTTGATATTAACTTGCATGTGCCTAGGAGACATGCAAGTAACCCAAGACTCACATAGTTCTAAGTCTCTATGAGTAACCACAGAGGGGTCCATGTCAGAGACATTGTCAAAGAAGTCGAAAATTACTTGAAGACATACTCATTGGTTGTGTTGGATAACAGCCAAGATGTATCACGGACTCTGAGTGGTTGAGTGTTTACAGGGGTGGCAATACCCTGTTAACACTCAATACACTTTGGACATACCTAAGTGTTTAGGCGGGAAGTTATGCAGCCTAAAGTACAAGGTATGAAGAAAAGGGAAACTATGTCAGCTCTGTTTCTCTAAAGCGTTATGGCAGACTACCAAGAATAGAAGAGCATCTTTTGACAGATGTCTGACATTATCTGTTTTGTGTAGTCACCATCAACCAGTACTAAAAGTCAACCTCGTACCACTATAAATAGGATATGTAGGCTAGAGTGTTGTTCACTTTGTTAGATTTCACACATTAACTCTTTAGAACTTAGAGAACGAACAGATGTGCTTGTGTTCTTAAGTTAGCTTTATTTTGTCCAAAGTGTACACAACACATTGTCCTCAAACTGTGTTATCCATAACATGTAATACGTGTTATACAATAATAAAGTACTACGTTTGAAAAGTATTTACTTGTGTTAATTATCTATCTTAATCATTTCAAGATAAGTTTATGGACTTTCAATTAGTATCAGAGCGGTGTTTGATATTAAAACCTTCATAAACATCCTTCTAAGTTTTATAATCAAGATCCACCATGCCTGAAACGAGCAACACACCACCACCACCATTGCTTTCTGGGAATAACACACCACCACCTCCAACTTCACCAAGAGTAACCCCCACTCAAAATGAAGACGATCTTCCTCAACTTCTCGATTCAAGAGGTGGATCCCATGTTAACAATGTACCAGTGTTTGATGAAGATGACTTTGCAAGTTGGAAAAGTCAATTTCTTGTCTATCTAGAGAGACTTGAACCATTTCTTCTAGAAATTCTAGAAAATGGACCATATGTTCCCATGGCGCTTACCTCTATTGATGAGAATCCTCTTCCCAAACCTCTCAAGCAGTGGACTCAAGCTAATAGGAATTTGGTAAACCAAGATAAACATCTCAAAAGCATTATCATTTCATGACTTCCAAAACACATCATGAAATCAGTAATCTAATGTCCAACAGCTAAACAAATGTGGACAGACCTCATCCTAGGTCACGAAGGACCCTCTGAAACCAGAGAAACCAAGATTCAGACACTCAGGCTTCAGTTTAATGCTTTCAAGGCACTTGAAGGTGAAAAGGTACAACAGACGTACACAAGGCTGAAGATTCTTCTCAACGACCTTGCTATGAATGAGGTCACCATTGCACAAGTTGAAGTAAACACCACCTTTGTAAATAGCCTTCCCAGCTGAGCATGAATCAGACCCAGAGGGCCAATAACTCCATCAAGAATAATACGTTGGCTCAGCTGTATGGAAAATACAACTATGAAGAAGGGCTGATAGATACCATTTACAAATCTGAGTCTGAAAGATTTGTAGTTCAGGGAGCAACATCCAAAGCATTGATTTCCACCTCATACACTCATGACAGCGATTCAGACGTTGAAGAAGACACTCGAAGCAGCCAGGAATTCATGACAGATCTTAATGCTGAGTTTCATGAAAGAGCTTTACTAGCTAATCAAAGAAGATTCTACAAAAGGTCAGGGAGAGTAGGATCAGCTAGTAAACAAACTGACAAATCCAAAGAGACTCGCTTTGCCTGTAGAAAACTTGGACATTTTCAAAAAGACTGTCCATCCACAAAAACATCCTCGCCATCCTATCCATCGTCATTCAAACCTTACAAGTTCAAATCACAACAAAACTACTCATCTCACCAATCCAACTCCTCTGATAATGAGAAAAAGGATTACAAAAACAAATACAAGGCACTAAAGGCTGAGTTGGAACAGATGAATTTGAAGTTAGAATCTCTATCGAAGAAGAAAGAGGGTGATAAAAGGACAGAGAAAGGGTTGGTAGCTGAAGCCTATGATTGGAATGATGAGCCGCTGACATCTGATGAAGAAGATACTACCAGGGTCAGGGCATTTATGGCAATAGCTGAGGATGAACCTGCTGTTGGTAAAGGAGATGCCAGATCAGGACAATGGATTGACATCACAATGAAAAAGATACACAGCCTTATCTCTATGTCTGAAAGTGATGAACGTAAACATGTCCTTGATTATACCATAGTTGACTTACACTTTGTTGAGGAACAAAGAAAGAACCTGCTTGATAAATTTCACTCTGTTAAACATGAATTGTTGACTGCTAAGGCTGAAACTTTAAAACAAGTTAACTCTGAAAACATAACTCTTCAAAATGAGGTTAATAAGCTGTCTTTAAGAAACAATGCCTTAAATGATCAAGTAGCTGAACTACACAATGTTGTGCAAGCAATTAGATCAATGTTGTTGCATGAATGGACCTAAATCCATTCAATTCTTGGCAACATTAAAAAGGAGAGTAAGAATACAGTTTTTGAGATCTAACAGATTGCACAATCATGGACGCCGAGAACACATTCTTTTTTTTTTTGTGTTGTATATGTAATTAGATCAATGTTGTTGCATGAATGGACCTAAATCCATTCAATTCTTGGCAGCATTGTAATGATCAGCAATCCATATTGTTGTGCAAGAAATTAGATCAATACTGTTGCATGAATAAACTTAAATCCATTCAATTCTTGGCAGCATTACAAAGAAGGAGATTAAGAATAGAGTTTTAGGGATCTAAGAGATTGCACAAACATGGATGCCGAACACTGTGATTTTTGTGCTGCAGATGAGATGTCGGAGGCGCTTATATAAGTTTTAGGTTTAGAGTTAATTTAGGGCAGGAGCGTCTTGGCCCATTTAAAACACGTTTCAATAATATTTCAATAATAATGGCCATAAAAACCTTTCCTAAATCCACTAATCCGTTTTGCATTTTTGAATTTCAAAATTTTTTGAATTTTTCTTAAATAGAGGCTCAATATATAGAACTGTATTTTAGGAAACTGTTTTATGAGGTGTGCAGTATAAATCTTGTACATTGGTGCAAATTTAGGAAACAAATTAAAATTTTTGTGCTTTAAAATGCTTGTAAATTATTTTGGTTTATTATATAAAATAGATATCTTTTATACTTGCAGTTTTATTTATCAAAAATTCGAGCGCGTCCTCTTTAATTAGCCTAGAGCAAGACTCAAGATGAGACATATTTAGTTGTGAAACAACAGGCACGATCAACTCAGTGCCTTTGAGGCTTTATCTAAGTTGGGGGACATAATGTCTGACTAAGCTTTTACTAGTTTATTGAGAACTTTTGGGTAATATCCATTAGAGCTTCATTTTTGTTTGTGACATACCTTTGCCTTTAATCAAGATTCTAGCCTTCCAACTCATACACACAAGCCATGAATGCATCAACTTTCATAGCTTTCAATGCTCTCTCTTTATGTATTTTTATACGTATGAAACTTACTTACTTTAACAAAAGCATGACATGACAATAGAATATTGTTACTATCATTCATATGTACTATCTATATCTACACTCCTTATAAAAGGTCAATCTCAAATGTGAAAAACTGAATTTTAAGTTTTCATTTTAGGAATGTTTAAAAACTTTAATGGTCTGACTAATTATTCAAGTTAATAAGAGTTAAATATGGAATCTCATTTCTCATAAACAACTAAACTTTTTAAACGCAAGATGTGGCCCATCTTTAACACATCTCACTTTTTTCAAACTTTGATATAACTCACACTTAAAACACACACACACAACCATCTTATTTCTTTATCTAAAACCCTAAAATAAAATACACAACCGCCACAATCAAATTACCTCCTCCTTGATCTGTCGAATCTGCAACAATCTTTCGATAGTTTAGGTGGTTTCAGGTAGTTTCGGTTGAGGATGGTATTATTTGTTGGTTTGGAAAAAGTGTATCGTTACTACAACCACCATAAACCTAGCCGCCGCCACCAAGATGCCTAATTTTGATTCATTAGAAAAACATCAATCCATGTCAATGATAAACACTCCAAGAAAAGTTTTATTGTCCTCATAATTCGATTTTTGCAATTGTCATAATCCATGTCGAATAGTAAGGTAAATACATTACATGTATTTATTAATCCTGATTTCATTGTTAATTTAATTATTAGGTTTCTTATCACAATTGAATACCCTACTTTGGGTTTTGATTAATATTTAATTGTTTCTATTTTGATTGTAGTGCAATCTAAGCCATATTAAATTCTTGATCAGAAAAACTAAGGTACGTTTTTTGTCATTACTCTCTATTAGGTGAATTTTATCATCGTATTTTAATTCTTTTTAATGATAATTTATATGGTTTCAATGGAGAAAGATGTTGAAGATGCATATAAGCATACGACCTATTAGGTACTATGTAACCCTTCACAAATGTTGATGTAACATGTTATAAACAATTTTGTTCTCCATGAAATCCTTTAAACAATCTGATCATTGTCATCGTTAATTTTAGTAAGGTTGTTGTTAATCGATTCTATAAAGTGAGATTTTTTTAATCGAGCTGTCTTGGTTGGTTTGATTTTTGTAAATTATCTTTTGTTGCATACGAGTCTAGACATACTTTGCGTGGATACTCAACAAAAGGCTACAAAGCTTTTCAACAACTGATTATATGATGAAGTTGCAAGGATTAATCTTCACAAGGTACAGCTGCTGTGAAGTACAGAAAAAATTTATTGATTTTCTAGCTGCGAAAAAAGTTATTAATATGTCCTTAATAGGAATGTGATCAAACTCACACGATCCTCTCTTTCTCTTTGAAATAATTTATCGCTACTATCTTGTATTGAGCTTTGTTCATCATTTTTTATCTTTGAAGGTTGCATTTCATATCATCTTTGAGCTTATGTGGTTGCTGGTAGATTCATGGTGTGTGAAACTATTCATGGTGTATGATCAAGGGATGTGGCATATGTTTTGCGAGTGTGACCAGGAGGCGAGGGGTGTGTTCAGGGAGGGACTTTAGTGACTAGGTTGAATGTGTTGGAATAGTAGGTTTCAATCTCATTGATGAAATATATTGACTTTGATTTCTGCATGCTCAAATAAGTTGCAGGTTTACGGGGTATGTTACCGGAAAGAGTATGGGCGGGTCACAACATATTGAGGTTTGGTTGTGGGTATTTCAGTGGGTGTGATTAGGTTTAGTATTGAGTTTGATGGTGACGTAATACATGTCAAGTATCATTATACAAAAGATTTAGAAATTGATAGTAGATATAGTCATAATTTTTATGGAAATAGATAAACAAAGGTCATAGTTCTCGCCGAATTAACAATTGGTACCCGGGTTGTGTTTGTGTTTACTAACTCTGGAAGAAATTGAATTAACATAATAGCATTTGCTGCTAACGGATTTGAGATTATTAACAAGACTCATTTTCCAACATGAGTCGCTGTCATGCACAGCTTAAATAAGAATGAAAAAGGTTTAGGGTGTTAAATCATTTTAGATATAGCTCTTAAAATTTTACCCAACATGACTCGCTGTCGTGCATCTTTAAATTGTTTTTTTCTCCATGTAAGCGTTTTTTATGTCAGTTTTCTGCTCAAACAAGTCGCACATATTTTCTTCTAACTATATACCCTTTGTTGCACTTTTAAGTAGGTTTTTGTATGTTGTAAATCTGATGAAAAGCTGTTGGAAAGCTGATGAAAAGCTACTACATAAATGCTGATGAAAAGCTACTACAGAAATGTTGCTGCTTTGTTGCTATTTTTGGTTATTGGTGTTGTTTGTGTTGTTTTTGGTTGCTGTAATTAGGGTGGGAGAGTTGCTGAAAAGCTGTTGCAGAAATGTTGCTGAATTGGTGCTGATTTTGTTATTAAAAGCTGTTTTGGTGCTGAAAAATCCATATAAACATCAACTTAAAGTGTCAAACTAACACATAATGACCAATTTAAATCCACACTTAATATTTTATATTGTATGGATTATTATGTTTTAGCATTTCTTTCATAAATAACATGCAGAAGTGAAGTGTACAAAGAGATGGAGGTAGATCGATGTATACGATTTAGGTTCAAGAATTAGGAGAAGTGGTCTCGGTTAGAATAAAAATTATGTGTCAAATTCTACTTGTAATGAAATAAAAAAAATACTTTAAATCTATACTATAAATAGGCTAAATACCAAAGGGGTAATTCTATATTTACCCAATCTAAACCTTCAAATGTCATATTAACCCAACAAAAGACTATAATGACATATTTACCCAAATTAACGTTGTGTTTGTCATATTTATCCATATTACAAATGTGTTCATTTTAAATTTCTTAAAAATCTGAATAAGTATAAATAAGAATATATTGTGACTACTTTACCCTTCTGGTACTTTGAAAGTCAAACAATTTTCGCAGGTCGGGTCTTTGGAAATCAATAATTCATATTGTCACATGTTTAGAAACAAATATGTTATTTGATTGGTTTCATGTGTTTTACATCGTCATAAATTATGTTATGATAATTCATGTTCTTTCATGTTTTTGTATGTTTTTTTTTCACGGATTTCATTGGTTTTTGTTTGTGATGCTGCCATCTAATGATATTCATTTGTTTTTCTTGGTATTGCGAGCTTATTTGTTAGTATTAAATAGAGTCAATTCTGTTTTTAACAAAATAATAATTGTAGTAGTCCTAATGAAGTTAGATGGGTAGTTAGTGTTTTTGTTTTCTGTTTTTGAGAGATGTTTCTTCTTAGTTTCTTATCTGGCAATTTAGTGGTAATCCATGTTGTATCAGGGGTATAACAGGTACTCGATAATTTAAATTGACTTTTTTTTTATATATAATTATAAATTGGATAAATGTGTCTAATATAGTGTTTATATTGGATATATATATGGTATATGAAGGTTTTAATTGAGTAAATATGGAATCAACCCAATATCGAAACTCTAACTAGGTAAATTTACTCACTTGATTTGTTATCGACACGTTCATATTGATGTCTTATTATATAATATCCCAATATACCACGATATCATTTAAAGACAGATTGTGTTTTTTTAGCAAATATTTTATTATACCGGTGTCCTAATAGTATATTTATTTATATCATCAACGCGAAATATTTATAAAGTATTTATATCATCTACGTGAAAACTGAATATAAAATACGCATAACATAACATCAAATTATACCATCGAACAATCGTGAAGTTTTTCGATCAAAAAATCAATAAGTGGGCGAATTTCTACATATAAACGGGTTTTATCTATCTTAAAATTGAATTATCGCATCTTACAACACTTTACAATTACAATTTGATCTTACCACGAGATATCATATCGTTAATTATATGACGTCGGGCAATTCTGCCGCTATGCGCGGGTAATCGCCTAGTAAGTCTAAACATAAAGACACTTGAGTAAAAGATTAAGATAACATTTTGACAACTTAATAAGAAAATATAATCTAATAATCCTTTGGTTTTAGAGTATTGTTAAAAATTGTCTCTTTTAGAAATTCATGTAAGACTTTGGTCATCGTCTAGAATAAAACATTGTCTGAATATCTCAAAATTATCTCATTTAAGGTAGAGGTGGTAAAACGGACGGACGGGTAGGTGGGCACGGGAGGCGGGCTGAACGAGCAACGGGCTAAACGGGCGACAGGCCAAAAGGGCGCGGGCTAAACGGGCACGGGCGAAACGGGCGGGCAAAATAGACAGGCTAAACGGGCGCAAGCTAAAACGAGGAAAAGACATATAAAAACGTAGAATTAAAAAATAAAATACTTGTTTAAAAGCCGAGGATAAAAACTAAATATAAAATATTCGCCGAGTAGCCTAATTAGTATTTTACATGTGCGCCCATTAAGCCCATAAGTTTCTTACATATGCGCTCGTTTAGCCCATCAATAATAAAAAATGGATAAAAAGTGCCCCATCATTTTTTGAAAATGGGCAAAAAATGCCCATATTTATAAAAATGGTCAAGATTTACCACCTCTAATTTAAAGTTATTGTTAAAGAAAATATCTCAAAAATTATCTCACAACATACTAGAATCAATAAGCAGCCTTTGACCTCGCCTCTAGACCAAGCTTCTTTGATATATATAGTGAAGTACTCTATGTTGTATGACACGTGAGGGAAATGTTAGTTAGCTTGGCTGACTCACGTGAGGTGCACGTAAGTTGTACTCCAACAGCTTTCTACCAACTAACTTTCCCTTTGAATATCCCTCCTATAAATACCTATTTGTACATCTCATTTGTTATGCATTGTAAACTTGTTCTCTCTCATTTTCTCTCTATAACAACTTGTAACAACCTAAACTGATCAATAAACATTTGGTTTTAAGGTCCAATCTTCACTCTTTCATTGAAGGTTCATCTTATTACTTAGTTTCTATATCATTTTCTTGTGGAATTTATAAATTCATATCAATTGGTATCTAGAGCCTCTTTCCTGGCAAAATTCTATTATTTTGAAAAGATTTATGTTATTTCTGGTCAAAAATCTTGTTATTTCTGTTATTTTTCGGTAATTTTTTTCCGGTGATAACTGTGATCTTTCTAAATCTTCTGTTACTATCATCACATTTGCGTCTTGGTTAGTTGGATGACATTTTACTGTTTTAACAGTTGATTGTGATTCTAACTAATTCCCATTTTGTATAGGTGGTTGTGATCAAGCTTTTGGTACTGTTTGATTCTTCGAGCACTACTGTAGTGTGACAAGATGTCACACCCACCATGGCGTAATATGGGGCGCGACGTATAGATATCATCACAATAATAGCGTGTCTATAGAGATACTAAATGAAACAGAAATATCATAAATGGTGACACAATGTCATGAAGATATCACAAACAATGCATGCGTCTAGGTAAGTAGGTAACAGGTCTACCTCTTACCAAAGACATACAATTAACAAATAACAAACATATAAGTGTCTACAAAGTATCACTTATTCAAACATAAGTAAAGACTAAGAGGAAACGGGGTGGGGGTTCCTCCAATGCAAACCTAAGCCTCCCAGCAAGCCACTCTTATTCTCACGCTTAACCATATTCTCACCTGAAAGAGACACTAAAATACGTCAACATAAAGTTGGTGAGAGTCATAGGTTTAGAATCCAACTCCAAATCAGTTATAAGATGTGTATCACAACCATTAAGAAAATAACATATGGACAATGTGCTACAATTATGTATTAACAACTAGCATTTAAGATTAACCAATCACCAAAAATCCAAGGCTCCAAGCCTTACTAATAACCACAATTCCAAGGCTCCAAGCCTTACCAATAACCACAATTACAAGGCTCCAAGCCTTAGCAATCACCATGGTCCCATAGGCGCCCATACACCTATGAACAATCCCAAGGCCCCGCCTTGTCAACATCCCCTTGGTACCAAGTCAAACCACAATAACAGTCAAGAAGCACATAGCAGTTAATCACATATGTGTACACACAAGTCCATCACAAACCATAAAAACATTCACAACATTAGTTACAAAACAATACAGTGTCTCTTCCATCCCATCTGGAAGTCAAATCATAAAAAGACATGGGACTATGAAACTCACCTGAACAAGCTTCTCCAAATATCCGCTCTCTAGCAAAAATCTAAATACACAAACATATACAATCAAGACATGAACCACATACCAAAATGGCTCATCAATCTATGATGGATATATAACCTTATCCCACTATTTAGCCCCATTTATATGCCATATGCATCTCATTACATCCCTCTATAAAGACCTTAACTTAGTTTAGTTCATAACTCGCCCCGTTAACATTTAACCCAAAACAATCCCATTTTTCATACTTCAAACTATGGGTCGAACACCCCCTTAACCAAAATAACATGCCCTGTAAAAGAAACCCTATGCCCTTACACGTGTTAGCTAACTCTCCCATTTGGATGCAACCTTAAAGCTACTGTTAAGGCTGATAACGCCTAAATCCAACATGTTTTTAGGAGCGCTATTCGTACTTTTGTACATGTATATTGGTTAATTATATGATACTTTTGTGCATATTTGTGCCCAATAGTTTTTGCAAGTCTTTGTGTAGCCAATTGCAGGAATGGAGTATAAAACAACACAAAAGTGAAGAATTGTACGAGTACGAAGAATCCTAGTCAAGTTCAAGACCCGTGTACAAGTTACAAGCCTTTGAAGATTAATTTCGGGTGCAAGAACAAGTATTTCCAAGGAGCAAATAAAGATATTCAACATGAAAGTTGCCACAATCAAATGGGAGCTGATTTGCCTCCACCATCAAATGGGAGTTGATTTGCCTCCATCATGAGTGAAGTTGCCTCCAACATTTGTCTAGGCAAAAATGTGTCCACATTCATGCAAGACCACACAAGAAGTTTCTAGACATGCTTTGGCTCCAAGTATTTGTATTTGGCTCTAAGCCATGCATTCACTCCATGCCATCAACTAGCTTATAAATAAGACCCTTGGGGTCATGTAACATCATATCTTTTCACAACTCAAGTATCTCCTCATTATTACATCAAATAAACTCTCTCATCCTTGTCTAAACTCCCATTCCCGGATTTGAACAAGGTGGTGCCAGAAAAGTCAGTTTTTGATTTTAGTCAATCCGGTAATTCGTGTTAATAAATTTAAAACTTGTTACCAACACCACGCATCAAGTTTTTGGCGCCGTTGCCGGGGATTTGATTGTGTTCTTAGTTCCAAAAATTATCCTATCATCAAACCCATTGTAGTGTCATCATTACAAACAAACCCAAAAAAAAATCAAAAGTAAAAAAAAAAAAAATTCTGACAGGCACCATTGCCGCCGGCAACAGCCTCCTGCCGCCGGAAACCAACAAATAGAAGCCAACTTGCCGTCCGACAAGCTAGCTCTACCGCCGGTAACCTTAAACAGTAGGATATTTGCCGTCCGGCAATACCCTCCTGCCACCGGCAAGGTTCCCAGATAAAAAAAAATAAAAAATTATGTTTTTGATTTGTTTGGTTTATTTAATTTCCTATTTACTTATTTTCTTATTAGTTATATTTTGTTTGATTTTGTTTTTATTTCTTGTAATCCTTTTCAAAAGTCGTTCAAGACTTGAATGAACACACGTTCTTCCGGTCAAGAATTGCTTAGTCCATACACCGATCCCGAACGCTATATTCACCAATCTCGAAAGAAAAACCGTAAGAAACAACCCTTTGTTTCTTTTGAAAACCGAATCTCAAAAACCAAAACCCACCATTTGATAATCTCTTAGACGCCTTTGTCGTCTATAACCCATTTAACGATCTACCATTTCCAATGGCCGACAATCAATCAATGTAGGCAGCCAACCAAGTAGTAGCACCTACCCCCGAGGCTGCTATTGTTCAAGTTGAGCTTGGAGAAAACTTTACCGTGAAAGGTCATCACCTTTCAATGATCAAAGACCGTAAATTTGACGGCCGTACACGAGCCAATCCACATAAGCACATATCTGAATTCACAGAAATATGTGGCATGTTCCGTTATGGAGCAAACGTCGATGGAGACGCCATAAAACTCAAACTCTTCCCATCATCTCTATCCGGAGATGCAAGAGTTTGGTACAACGAGTTGATGCCCGGTACCATTGAAACATGGGAACAAATGAGAACCACTTTTGTTTGCCGTTTCTTTCCACCCGCCATGTAAGAAAGACTCATGGGAGAAATCCGAGGTTTCACCCAACTTCCATAAGAAACACTCATTGATGCGTGGAATCGAATGAAAGACCTACTTCGTAGTTGTCATGGACATGGTTTACTAAAAGGAACCATCATCCAAATCTTTTATCATGGTCTCAATGAACCGACGCAAGCAATCCTTGACGTCGGTGGACTCTTTCTCTATAAGACTCCCAACGAAGCATATCAATTACTCGAGGACCGAGTTCTCTTAAAACTCGATTGGTCCAAAGATAACCGAACCAAACCTTTCAAGAAAACCGTTGCTTTTGTTAAAAGTAACGAAAATTCCAAACTCATGGAAAAGATGGACGCTCTCACATCTAAATTCGACTCGCAATTCAAAACCATCAAAGACGAAATGAAGGAGATGAGAGGCGAATGTACTCTTTGCGGAGGACCACACCCATCCACGGCGTGTGATGATACACCAATAAGAGAAGCGCCAAAAGAAGCAAACTACGCCCAAGGAGGATATCAAGGAAGTGGTTATCGAGGTAACTACTACGGTAGAAATCCCGGCATATGGCGTGAGTATCCCAAAAACGAAAATCGTAACTCACAACCTCGTGAGAACGATAATTCCGGTCCATCAAACGAAAAGAAACCCGAAGAGTCGACCCTAGAGAAAACGTTGTTAGCTTTCATAGAATCTCAAAAATCGACAAACACGTTCATTAAGAACCAATTCTTCGATCTCAAAGCCAACGTTGAAAGAGGACAAAGACACCACACCGCAACCATTAATGATCTCGAAACCAAAATTGGTCGAATCACGGATCAATTAGCCAATCGACCAAGTGGTTCGCTACCAAGCAACACTCAAACAAACCCAAAACCATCTACGGGTAAACCATACCGCCCACCACCCGCCCGTAATGAACATGTGAATGCCATGTTCACAAGAAGTGGGCTGAGTTATGATCCACCACAAAACCCGAACACCAAAGCTCCCACTTTCACCGATGAAAGTGAAGACGAGGCCGATGAGCCCGAGAAGGAAGAAACCGTTCCTCCTTCCAACCCCAAACCAAAACAAACCACACCCATTCCAACACCAACACCGAAGGCGTATACACCAAAAATTTCGTATCCTCAACGCCTATGAAAAGAAAAGATGGAGGCTCGTAATGCCAAATTCTTTAAGATGATCAAGGAAGTTAAGATCAACGTTCCACTTGTTGATATCTTAACCGGTATGCCCAACTATGGGAAATTCCTCAAAGATCTTGTGAGCAACCATAGTAAGACGGAGCAAATCTCTGCTGCGTTTCTAAATGAAGAATGTTTAGTAGCCTTGCAAAGCAAACTTCCACCAAATCTCGGAGATCCAGGAAGCTTTCTCATACCATACACCCTAAACAACAATATCAAATGTCATGCCTTGGCCGATCTAGGCGCAAGTATCAATCTTATGCCATACTCATTATACAAGAATCTTTCAAACAATACTTTGAAACCTACAAGTATGAGTATATGTTTGGCTAACCACACCTACCAATATCCCATTGGGATATCCGAGAACATGCTTGTTCAAGTTGGCAAATTCATATTTCCCGCCGAGTTCGTAATCCTTGAGATGGAGGAAGACCATCAAGTCCCTCTCATTTAGGACAACCATTCTTGCACACCGCCGATGCTATCATTCGTGTGAAGAATAAAGAACTCAACCTTGGAGTTGGTGACGATCGAGTCATATTCTTAGTCGATAAAGCTATGCAACACTCCCATTCCAATGATGACACATGCTTCCGCGTGGATGTTATCGATGAAATAACGGAAGAAAATTTGGACGCATCGCTTGATGACAACGCACCATTCCAAACAACTTCGGAAAAGATTAGCGATGTCGATCGTGATCGTGAATTCGAAGAATTCATGGCCCTTGATTCCGAAGTAACTCTCGAAGAAGAGGAAAACAAGCCGTTTGAAGTTTTGCCTTTGTAATCGAACTTTATAATTCACAAATCTATTCATGATCCACCGACGGATCTTGAGTTGAAACATCTTCCCGAACATCTCGAGTACGCTTATCTAAAGAAGGACTCACTCCTTCCGGTGATTATCTCAGCCAAGCTCGAGGAAGATCAAAAGAAACGTCTTGTTTCTATGCTCAAAAACCACAAAGATGCATTTGCTTGGAAAACATCCGATATACTGGGTATCAGCCCAAAATTTTGCAAACACAAGATCAATCTCGAAGATGATGCCAAACCCGTTATTGAGAGGCAACGTCGACTTAACCCAAACATGAAGGAGATAGTGAAAGCCGAAATCATCAAACTCCTTGAGGCAGGAATCATCTATGCCATAGAAGATAGTCCTTGGGTTAGTCCTATTCATTGCGTTCCAAAAAAAGGAGGAATGACTGTTGTGACCAACGAAAATAACGAACTTGTTCCTACAAGAACCGTTACCGGTTGGCGTGTGTGTATTGATTACCGCAAATTGAACAATGCCACACGAAAAGATCATTTTCCTCTACCATTCATGGACCAAATGTTGGAAAGACTAGCGGGGAACAAATTCTTTTGTTTTCTCGATGGCTTTTCCGGATATTTTCCAATACCTATCGAACCATCTGATCAAGACAAGACCACTTTTACGTGTCCTTTTGGAACGTTCACTTATAGGCATATGCCTTTTGGTCTTTGCAATGCACCTGCGACTTTTCAAAGGTGTATGATCGCAGTCTTTCAAGACATGATCGAAGTATCCATAGAAGTTTTCATGGATGACTTCTCAGTCTTCAGAAACTCATTCGAGTCTTGCCTTTTTAATCTAGAGCGCATCCTCATCCGATGCAAACAAGCTCATCTCGTGCTCAATTGGAAGAAATGTCACTTCATGGTGACTAAAGGAATTGTGCTTGGACACAAAGTCTCCGGAGCCGGATTGGAAGTAGACAAGGCCAAGATCGAAGTGATATCCAAATTACCACCACCCACTAACGTTAAAGCCGTTAGAAGTTTTCTAGGTCATGCGGGATTCTACCGCCGATTCATAAAAGATTTTTCCAAAATCGCTAGACCGATGACCAAACTCCTTGAAAAAGACATAGTCTTTGATTTCAATGAAGAATGCATAAAGGCATTTGACAAGATTAAAGACAAGTTAACGAATGCACCGATCATAGTTTCACCGGATTGGTCGCGACTGTTTGAACTTATGTGTGATGCAAGCAATTTCGCTGTAGGAGCCGTATTAGGACAACGTGAAGGAAAACATTTCCGTCCTATACACTTTGCGAGCAAAACTCTAAATAGCGCGCAACTCAACTACACAATCACCGAGAAAGAACTACTTGCCGTAGTCTTTGCTTTCGACAAATTCCGATCCTATCTTGTGTTGTCGAAAACTATTGTATTCATCGATCATTCCGTGTTGAAATATCTATTCTCAAAACAAGATGCTAAGCCGCGAATGGAGGAAGCTTCATTGTTAATGGACACCGTGTTAAACTATACCATGAGGAGTGGAGTGAACATTTTCCGCTCAAAGAAAATAAAGAAAAATAAAAAGAAGTACGAGTCAGGCTGATGACTCTATAAAAAATAAGCGCTTCTCGGGAGGCAACCCGTGTGTCTTAAATTTTTAAGTATGATTTTCCTTTTTAAAATAAATTCATGCATACACCCCACATTTTTAACCAATGTTTTGCTTAAGTGTGAGGGGGTGTAGCATGTGTCGCTTTTATAAAAACCTATAAAAACCAAAAATAGAGTATTTTTGTGTGTTTTATCTTTTTTGTAGGTGCCGCAAGTTGAAGGCGAAGACAAAACTCTTGTATGATGCATGATATGCCCGTGATTCTGGTTTTTCTCTCATTCCCTTACTTTTGTTCAATTTTATCACATTGAGGACAATGCTAAACTTAAGTGTGAGGGGGTTGTAGGGAAATCAAGAAAAAGATGCTTAATTGCCATATTTTTGGGCTATTTTAAAACTTTTGTTCTTGTTTTGCCCTCGTAAATAAAAAGTTTCAAGCAATGTATATAAATAATTAAGAAATTATCCAATCAGTAATTTTTGAAAATTTGAGATGTATTTTTGTGTCCAAATTACCCAAGTCAAAGTCTCATATAATAGTAGAAGAAAATCCCAAAAAATATAGGATAAAGTTGCAAGTTCCATGTTTGTCAATACAACATGAACTTTGTAAGTATGTTGATCCATGGCTAGGAGTTTTAGCCAAGAAAAAATATATAAAAAAAGAAAAAAAAGAGAAAAAAGAAAGAAAAAGTCAAAAAGACAAATAAATAGCCAATGAGCTATAATGTTATGAAGTTGCAGGAAGAAGAAGAAATAAAAGGTATCGATTAGCCAATGTGCTAAGTCGTGATACATGTTGCTTCAATTCATATGTTATTAGTATAATTTGAAATAAAAGACTTTCTAGATTTTTATGGGTATTGACTTCATATCTCAATTTTTCAACCTTAAAAACTTAAGTCGATGAGTTTTATCGTGTACTTGTACTTGGTAGACTTGCATCGAATTTTTGTAAACATACATGTACATTTGGATTTAATTTTCTTTTCTTCTTGCTTGAGGGCAAGCAAAACTTAAGTGTGAGGGGATTTGATAACGCCTAAATCAAACATGTTTTTAGGAGCGTTATCCGTACTTTTGTACATGTATATTGGTTAATTATATGATACTTTTGTGCATATTTGTGCCCAATAGTGTTTGCAAGTCTTTGTGTAGCCAATTGCATGAATGGAGTATAAAACAACATAAAAGTGAAGAATTGTACGAGTACGAAGAATCCTAGTCAAGTTCAAGACCCGTGTACAAGTTACAAGCCTTTGAAGATTAATTTCGGGTGCAAGAACAAGTATTTCCAAGGAGCAAATAAAGATATTCAGCATGAAAGTTGCCACAATCAAATGGGAGCTGATTTGCCTCCACCATCAAATGGAAGTTGATTTGCCTCCATCATGAGTGAAGTTGCCTTCAACATTTGTCTAGGCAAAAATGTGTCCACATTCATGCAAGACCACACAAGAAGTTTCTAGACATGCTTTGGCTCCAAGTATTTGTCTTTGGCTCCAAGCCATGCATTCACTCTATGCCATCAACTAGCTTATAAATAAGACCCTTGGGGTCATGTAACATCATATCTTTTCACAACTCAAGTATCTCCTCATTATTACATCAAATAAACTCTCTCATCCTTGTCCACACTCCCATTCCCGGATTTGAACAAGGTGGTGCTAGAAAAGTCAGTTTTTGAGTCCGATAAGCAAAGTTATCATCACGAAACTCCTAGGGATCATTACCCTAATCATTAGTAACATTTTTCCACTTTGTAAGACTCTTGATTATGACTTATAATACATTTATTTTGAGTTTATTTCATCATTTGTTATGAGTAGTTAAGTTTCATTCTACACTTGGTAGGATGATGTTTGTAGTATGAAGTGATGGTTGTGATTGTGATTTATGTTTGATTTAATGTCAAGCTTTCCTATGATCCATTGATGTTTATGTTTCATGTGACAATTGTTATCAAAACTTAATTTGTTGGTAAAGATTTCATAGGTCGAAAGGGTTATTTTCTATCAACAAGTCGTAGCCGGTTTGTCTATGATTGGCTATCTTTTGTATTGATCATTTATTAAGAAGTTTTGATTATTAAGAAACATAATTATAAGTGTTAGCAAATTCGTGAAATGATCGTGAATCAAATGTGTTGAAAATTGGATTAAGTCTTGAATCGAGTGATTGAGTCTAATGCTTGTTTTCTTTAACCATGGTCTTGACGAAGATTAAAGCTTTTGAAAACAATAGATTGGATTATCCATCTAATTAACATAATCATATTTGTTAACGTGTCATCACAATCATACCATTACGAATGCTCAAACTAGTCTTTACCAAGTGTACATTTAATCATATTATTTATCTCATCATTTTTACTTGTTATTTGTTTGTCAATAATTGCTACAATCAACGATTATAGTTTCATTTTAGAATAATCATAGGTTTTCCAAATCCCCGTGAATGATATCGGTATTACCACATAAAAGCTATACACAAACGAAAGGGTTATACTTGCCCGTGCGTTTTTAGTCAATCTGACAATTCGTGTTTATAAATTTAAAACTTGTTACCAACACCACGCATCAAAGGCCTCCATATATATATATATATATATATATATATATATATATATATATATATATATATATATATATATATATATATATATATATATATATATATATATATATATATATATATATATATATATATATATATATATATATATATATATATATATATATATATATATATATATATATATAGGGGGACTTTATTTACAGAACCAATCTTAGTGACAGAACTTGCAGAACTCTTGTTTTTAAAGAAAAACATGTATGTCTGAAGGAGTACATGTATGTTTTTAAAAGCGAACATGTATGTTATTGGATCGGCGCACATACATTCATGTGCGGTTTCAAAAATGTATGTTTTTGAATGCGTGCACATACATGCATGCACACCCTCAAACATGTATGTTTTTTGATATCTTTTTTTTAATTTTGCTTAGTTTTTACAAAAAGAACTTCAAATATGCTTCGCGAATACAAATATTCTCTAAAAACATACATGTACTACTGTAGACATACATGTTTACTTTTAAAAACAAGAGTTCTGCAAGTTCTGTCACTAAGATGGGTTCTGTAAATAAAGTTACACTATATATATATATATATATATATATATATATATATATATATATATATATATATATATATATATATATATATATATATATATATATATATATATATATATATATATATATATATATATATATATATATATATATATATATATATATATATATATATATATATATATATATATATACTAGTGGCAAAACCCGTCCGATGGACGGGTATGACTTATTATTATCGTTTTACTTTTTTTATTTGATTAATATATGTTTGTAATGTGCGCTTGAAGAGTATCACTTCCTAATATTCTTATTTTATTATTTGGTAAATATTTATTTTTAATTGTTTTTAGTAAAGTTGCATTTTAACACATTCAAGTAGTGGATAATTATCGTTCTCATTTTATTCTATAGGAGTTCAGACAATTATCGTTCCTTTTCTTGGTACATGGCATATTTGTTTGATGTGATATATGGCATAATTGCTTCTCTTGATACGGCCGGGTCAACTTGTCGATTCGGTTTCCTTCGAAAAAGGGGTTATATTGAACCGGGTTTCATATTTTCGAAACCTTGCTAGACCCGCCGAGTTCGGGGTGATCCTAGTCCACCCGGTTTTTTGAGACCTGATCGACTTTCGATTTTTTTTTTAAATATGTAAATTTACCTATTTATAACGTAATTTATTTTTACATATTATACTGGTTGGTAAAAATATTTATCTTTAATAAACGGAAGTTTTTATGTTTTTTATATAGTTTTTTTAGTTACTAAATGAAAATTCTAATTTTTTTGAAAACCAGGTTGACCCAGATCGGATGACTCAACCGGGTCAATTTAAAAACCGCGTTTCTAAACATTGGATACAAATAATCGGTCATTTTCAGGTTATTTGGTTAATATTTTAAAACGTAGCTAAACTCAAAAGACATGTTTACTGGTTTTTTTGTGCTTTAACGTTTAAAATTCTTTTGTAGTGGTTCGTTCCTATAAGTTTTCATAGTGTTTATTATTTAATCATTCTAAGAAACGGCCAAGGTTTAGGATGCCAAAAAGTTGGAAGTGTTTTTGCCATAATCAGCTAGTTCATTATTTTATACGCTTTTGACTTCTAAAACCACTGTATTGACTTTTCATATCAATTTGACTATTTGATGCATTGTACTTGACTTTTCGTTTCTATCACTTAATTTCTCATATTGAAGTTTTCTTTTGACATCTTATTAGAAACAATATATCAGAAAAATATGGAGCTGCCAACTTATATTAAAATCCTTATGACTTTTTTGGTGTGGTTAAGATATATTGAAGGCAGGCAGGCAGGCAAACATATGCATATTTTGAGGAAACAATGGTGGCAAGCTAACAAACCAATTGAGCCCCTTTAAAAAAACCATCTTCTATGCCCTGTATACACATCAATCACTTTTAAAAGCTGGAAAGATGCCAAAGCATTCAGTAGTTGTTCACAATAAAACTGGTATATTACTACCCATTACTATATCTTTAAAAATAGGAAGATTATAAACCATTTATTATACATTATTAGGATTATCTACACGAATATGGTTGTGTAGAATTGACTTGCGATAGATGGAAATTTGCCTATTCATTATTAAGCTTAAATAGAAACCATACACATGGCAACCCAGGTCCACCTCAGCAGTTTGGGTGAGAGTGGCCACGATTGAAGGGTCGTTTAAGGCTGCTTCGTTTGGTAAAGCATCCAGAAGCTTCGTAAGAGTCTCAATTTTAGAAGATTCGTAAGAGTCTCAATTTTAGAAGCTTCTTACCCCACTTATACTTCATCTTCCTTGACTAATTCTACATCGTCCTCATTTACTTATAGTGTCAGATACTGTAACTTTTGTTTCCTCTTCACCTCACCTTGTGAGTTTTCCTCCTGAGAAATCTCATACTTAGTCATTGTCTAAGGTTTCTTTTCTTGTGCTTTTACTTTAAGTTCTGCTACTACTACTCGTTTCCATAAGTTCTTGTCTCCCTTCTTCACAATCACCAAACAAAGAGATCTTGGCTCACAATGCAACCACGCAGAGACTTTCTCCTCCTGTCTTCATTCGTCCTTACATACCCACGAAATCACGGTGTTCCTAATGATAAAATAAATTAATTTAACATTTTTTAGAATAATATGAATATGCTCGGTAGACAAAGACTAAATGATAGAAAGCTACCTCTTAGGAGAAGTCGGACACGCACTGGAGTCAAAACTCCTTGTCTCATTGGAATCCCTTGCTTGTCACAGCCACCCACTTAATTGAAAAACTTAACACCTCACTTAAATCACAAACTAATCCCTAAACATGATTGTCATCAGTATGCGCCATTGTTTATATAACTAAATCACTAATGCATGATTTGCCACACATATTTCAGCTTCGTCTTAAATAGGAACAATGAAAACATTTGAAGCTGGACGACAAATAAACTCAGTCACTTTATTTGCATATAGTTAAATAGGCCAAAAGAATACGAAACCTATCCTCAACCTGCTTTCACTTTCGTATAATCGGACACGGTGCTGCATTTTCAAGTCCTAAGTCCACATAAAAACTCATATGCTTACAGGAGCTTCTTGGGGCTTATTCATTTCTCTTTCATCTACAGCCCCCGAGCTATTGGGGCTTATTAAAAGTATATACAATAGCAGGTTAGGATTATGTAGCAATTGTTACTACAGCCTCTGAAGATGATTCCTCTTTCTTGCAAGATTTTGTAGTGACATCGTTAGTAACTTGTTTCTTTATGTTCTTATGATTTTCCACAAACGGTTTTCCAGAGTGTTTTTTCACAACCGAGAGTTTGCCAATATTTTGTTTTCCTACACTTAAAAACAGATTCTCTTCTCTTAGAAGCTTCTTTACCTATTTTCATCAAGTATAATACTCGTTCAAGATCTAACTACAGTCCGTCTAATTCTTTGTGGGTTGAGTTTGGTTTGTCATGCACTACAATCTTTTATTTGGTTAATTTACTAATAATCCCCAATAAAAAAAAGTATAAATGGTGAAAGGAAGTTGTGGAAATGCTACAAACCTTGGTTCACTTTATTACTTTATAAATGTGAATTTTCGATACAGATTCCTTTGTTTATTACTTCTGGACTGGAGTCGACCTATTACTTCTTCCATTATTGCAAAACTTCTAATACCTAACTCAACATAAAAACATAAACTCAGTTTCAAACCTGCATCAATATTTTTTCCAACATTGAGGGCGTTCAGGATTGCTTATTTTTTACCCGTAACTACTCATCTCCTTTTTGTAAGATAACCAGTTTGGATCAGTGCTTATCTGCTTACTTTGGTCAGAAGTCCTTATTTGGGATAAAACTAAAACAACATTTAAAATCATATGCAACCTACAAATCCATTATGAATGGATTACATCACATTATAAAAAAAACTAAAATGACACATTATTCTTTGGTCTTGTTGCATTTTTTACAAAAGAATCCAACTAAACACTGTTTTAAAGTGCTTATTTCTAAGCAAGACATAAGTATCCATCTAGGGAGTCTTTTTTTCCAATTATCAAACAAACAAACAAAATGAAAAATCTATTAAACGACATAACGAACTCTCTTTCAGTAAATGCCACTTGATACATTCGCAACATAACCTTTACTTGCAGAAGGTATTTCTTCTTCAAGACACACACACTTTTCAAAATTATTTTTGGGTTGAAAAATCTATTAAACGAAAAAAAAGAACTCTCTTTTGGTAAATGCCACATGATACATTCCCTACATAACCCTTCACTTGTAGAAGGTATTTCTTCTTCAAGACGTACATTTTTCAATATTAGATAGCAAATGATCAGGGGTATCGTTCAGTTACAGAATACTTTTAGATGTTATTTTGGGTTTGAATCAGAAACTTTAATTGATTTTGATAAAAATAAATTTGCAGGCCTCCATTTTTCGAGCTTTACAAAAGGGACACACCAAACACATTTAAATTTATATAAAGTTTCCAACCTGTATAAACGTTCCTTGGACACCACACATATCGGAGTACTTTTTAAGGCACTCAATCGTCCAAAAACTAATAAGTGACAAAATATCCAAGTATTTTATTTGGGCAGTACGACCATATGTCAAAATAAATCCCGTTTGAAACATCTTAGAACACACCAAGTAAATTTGCACATGAAACATATGTATTTGGTTTTTGCATATGCCGAACCAAATAACAAAACTTTTGGAATTTGATAACGCTATCTTTAAGAAAATCAAACATACCTGTAACTTTTGTCCTTTTCGCATCATAGCTTCAAGCTATTCAAAAGACCTGGTGATCATGACAATATATTAGAGATCTGTAAAAGATGCTCATGGGATGTAGCTCGCTGGAGCAAAAGCAAACCTGTTTTGTTTTCTGAATGGTTGGAAACTTGTAATTGTCATGTATTTCATATGCAATAACGTGTTTGTTGGCCGCCTGGATCAAGACTTGCTATAAACTCACCAGCCTACAAATGAACAGTTTATATTTGATGACTAATGGATCAATTGCATAATCTACGTACAAAAAATCATACATGGTTATATGCCATATTACCGATTGCTTGCTTTCCCATAGGACACTAAAAAAACATACCCATCAAACCTACTGCAACGAACAAAATAAAGATTTCAAACTATAAATATAAAAAAGCAATATAGACCTGATATGTATATCTTGGAGATGGGTTATAGCGAGGAAAAAGGATCATCACCAACACAAACACCTAATATCAAAGCAATGGACATCTGTTATTTGAAATACCAAGTTTTTAAATGACAAATGCACTGACCTGTGCATGAAATCGTCTTTTCTTACTTGTGAATCGGATCTGCTACAAGCATCCTTTCTAGGAAAGGCAAGGAAGTTTGTATATGTGCTACTGCTGCACGATTCTTATCCAAACCTATAATGCACATCTCAAAGGTGTAAACTGGTTGTTTAACTACATCAGGTACATCAGAATTGACATGCCATTGTTGACTATAGTAAATGTGGCTCTATAATTAAACATGATGTTGTGTACACTTAAGTAGAAAGATACCTTGTCGATAGGTCCACCCAAGCACGCATCCTGAGCCGATCATGTTTTATCAGTTGTCATGGAAGATACACCATTAGGAAGACCATTGTTTTCTGAACAATCAGGATCTTGGCGCAATGAATTCTTTTTCTTTCGTCTAAACACACCCAAAGGAAGAACATCACATCCAAACTGGTATTTTTAATGTTGACAACTGTAATTTAAACAGGCCTAAAAAGGACTGAATCCATCTATTCAGTAAGTCCCAAGAAGGGAACTTCATAATTTTTAGAAAAGAACAGTCGCACGAAAATTAAGCAAGTAAGTTCTACTTCAATGTAACAACAACCAAAATCTTATTTGTTAGCAAACCTGCTCCAACATTAGGATTTGCTACTGTTATTCGAGGTTTCTTCATCACAAAGTCAAGATTTGCAACCACCATATGGATTTGTTTAGCTGCACACTGCTCCAAAATCTTCTCAAGCTCCTCAAGCTTCTTTGAGAGCGACTCACTGGAAGAAAGTCCTGTTGCCCAAGACGACCATTTATGAAAACAGAACATGTTTATTTCAAACACATGACTAACCTGTTGCCAGAAGAGAAATTATTCAACATTATGCGAAAGATTGCTGCATTTACTTTTAGTTCGAGTATAACACTAAGAAAATAGGTTGCAGTGAGAAGAAAATAGGCAGTAACAAACAAAATAAGGGTATACCATTAGCAAGTTCGTGATCAATAGGAAAATCTACAAATTGAAAGGCATATATACTTCTTAACATCAACATGAGAAGGAGGTAAGACATTAACACCAACATGACCGGGAGGTAAGACATTAACATCAACATGACCGGGAGGTAAGACATTAACATCAACCCGCAAAGGTTGCAAATTTAAGGACCTGACCTACTAATCAGGAAGATAATGAGAATTACATGATTATGGTTTTATGGAAATGTACTCTCTAATTTGCGTAAATAAGTCAGCACAATCTCTTCCACTACAATATGCACGACACGTTCATATGAAACATCATAACCTCTCTCTTTGTGGGATGCACACTAACATCAACATGACGGGGAGGTAAGACATTAACATCAAATCAACGAATAGTCAAATTGGGATCATACAATTAATTATCTCAATAATTGGTTTCATATCAAGAACTCAGAATATACTGGCCACTTACTTGAAGCTATTTGATACTCAAATAGTCAAATGATAGTAACGCCTAAATCAAATATCATCAAATTATAGTATGTGAAAAAAATTTGCAGCTAAGCTCAGCATTCAACCAGGACGATGATTCAATATAATGATGAAAATATACACAGTTTTATATGCGTTGTAATTACAGATCGCAAAAAACTCAAATATGGTCATAAACCAAGTTTCAGAACAATGTTCAATGCAACATATGTTTTTCGTGTTAAACTCTCGAACAAATCTGAAACATTCAACCATAAACATATATACATGCTTATTAGATTAGATACACACCTTGATTAAGTAAAAGGACACTACCGCTGTCTAGATTTCTGTTCTCCATTTGCTCCAACGGTTGATATTATCACGACATCCACTTTTTCACCTTGATAATCATTAGAAAACCATGATTTACATTGATGACAACAACACTATGGGACTTTTTCCGCCAATATGAGTGTTTCGATAGGACTTCAGCTCACCATTATCATTGTAACTTATGAATCAGGATCTCAGCATACCACGTGAACACACAGGAATAGACGATCGATCCACTGAAAGATGACAAACCAAACAAAAAAAGGTCAAAGGTGAATACTCTCTAAAAAGTTTCCTCAAGTGAAATAGATACAGCGAGCTCAGTTTCATCAAACCATAGGCTGGGGCATTTGACAAATCTATTAAGCGAGAACAATATCAGTCAGTATATCAATATTTGTTTTCCAAGAAACCTGCAACATCATATTCAACCTAAACACGATCCTTAACTTGGTCAGATAAAAGTAGCTTACTGATGGAAATTCTTGAGGTCTTTCCCTGAAGCAATATCTGGAATAGCTGCCACACCTTGGATGATTTCAATTCTCAAAGCAGACACGATTTCTAAAAGAGGCTTCTCTGGAATCGCAACTTCTGAGATCTATAGTGGGGACTAATGGTAAGATAGAGAATCGATAAGGGGCTACTAAGAAGCCATTGTGCAGGTCGCATAACAACTGCAAGCAAATCATCACCATCTTACCTGCAAGCAAACACACCCGATCGATGTGGGTTTTTTTGTTCTGGTAATATCGGTGCTTCCGCTTGACAGATCAAGTGATGGTCAAATATAAAACTTCAAACATAACGTAAGCCCATGACATAACGTAGCCCATAACACGTGCTGATGTGGATTAGTGAATTATTAGATGACGTGGCAAATCCCTCCTGTTATATATAATGTAAAGATATATATATATATATATATATATATATATATATATATATATATATATATATATATATATATATATATATATATATATATATATATATATATATATATATATATATATATACTTTTATCTATCCAGAATTTACTGATTTTGAACATACGGAAAGTTTGTTATGATCAGAGGGTCTTACCCTAACCCATTCTTTTAGCCCTCCTCCAGATTTTTTATTTAATATATAGTCTAAGTCTCATATTCGTTTGAAGGTCCAATTATACTCCTAAGTATCCTAACCATCTTAAAATATTAATTTAAACCCGACTGATTTCAAAACTGCTTTGACCTCCGACTGTTGTAACCTGTTTTTGGCCCACTTTCCTAACTCCAATTTAGTTCTCGTTTCTTGCATTTGAAAGCCAACTCAATTACCTTTCCAGGGGTACCAAGATCGCAATTTAAATGTTTGTAAAACTCTAGATATGATCAAAACAATGACCCAAAAATTCTGCCTAGTTTTTAATAACGAATTTAATATGATTAACCTAATTAATCATACATAAACCCTAATTAAAACCTAAAAAAAAATCCAATGATAAAAACAAATTAATTACATCATTAATTACAGATTATTAACAAAACCTAATTAAAAAGTATGAATGTCAAACCCTAATCCATCATATTAGGTTACATACGTAAATTAAACGTTAATTAAGCATAGTTTTAGTGCATACCTTAAACCATAATTGAATAATTGGGTTTTCTTGATCCACCATTGTTAATCACGACTGATATTAAGTTTGGGAGAAGGAAAAATCGTTTTTGAGGCTAAAGGGATTAGTATGGGTAATTAAAACTAACCAGGAAGCCTAATAGTACTCAAACTGGGCTCTCCTTCCCTTCCTTAAGTAAAATTCGGCCCAAAACCAAGTCCAACACCCTATAGCCGAACTTTTTAATTATATTACTGTAAATTAACTATTAATTATTATTACCTTAAATTCCCTTAATTTATTTCAGCTCCTAAAGCCTCCGAAACCTCAAAACCGCAAAACTAGTCAAATTTACGCGTATACCGTAAAAGACGTAAAAATATACAGTTTTATAAAAACTCTTAGAATATAAAATAAACTATATAACTAATTCCTAAATGACTTCAAACCATCCCGTAAATTATTCCCGTGACTAAATACCTCTTCCGAGACCCCTAACTACAAAACCCTAAACCATAAAAATATGATTTTCTATAATACATATATGTATACGTAAGACCACTAAACAACACCATCTCATTTCATAGTCACTACATTGTGAGCTCATGAACATAAAATCATCACACATCGTTTCACTCACTAGGTACCCTGTACCCAAAACAATATCCAAACCACAATCTATACACACCAATTAGCACATAAACACGTAAAGACACGTAAATTGCACAAAATAAAACTAAGTGACGAACCTCAAAATCACGGTTGTCACATCACTCCCTCCTAAGAGAAATATCATCCCGAGATTTACTCCTTAGGATCAAACACACAAACAACAAATCACATGAGGATACTTGTTCTAAATGAACTCTTCTCATTTCCACGTGAACTTTAATACATGTCTCAATTTACCACATATACTAACCAACAATATTTAAATTCATTCCTAAACTCCTGACCTCACAGCCCATAAGTCTCACAAATGAATCTTTGATAAATCGAAGACTCTTATTAACACAAATCCCGAATAACCGTACATGCAAATACACATTCTCAAACAACATTTCCCAATCTTAATACATGAAATATATCATGTACACCACTTAATTCCCCAGGTAATTCTTTACCCATGAACTACTGGTCTGATCTTTCCAAATATCATAAATGGACCTACAAAACTCGACATCAACTTTTCCCTTTTTTACCAAAATATACCACCCGTTACTATGGGTGAAACTTCCTACAGAACTTTGTCACTAAACTCTAGTGGTTTCCTCGTTTTCAACATATCATCTCTTGTTGCTCTCATCATTTCCACAAACACCATTACTACATTAGTAGTCTCTTTCACCAATCTTAGTCCACCATAAGGACAACTCACCCTATCCTTCCATATAGTGCCTCAAATGGCATTCATCGACTTCTAGTATTATAACTATCATTATATGAAAACTCAAACATCGCTAACGAATTTTCCACCTCCCTCTAAATTAGTTACCCAAGCTCTCAACACGACTCCTATACTTGTAGCAATTGCTCACTTTGTCCATCCATCTCCAATTAGCTTGATATACTCATAACTAATCATGTTCATCCAATCCCTTTAGTCCTTAACCCAAACCATTAAAAATTTCTAATTTCCTTACAAAAGTGACCTATGACAGTATTTCACATATTCGTTAGTTAGTCCTGTCAAGTGTCATCCAAACCCATGCTACAACTACTTACATTAAATTTTGATAGCTCATTAGTAGCACCCATACACTTCTTTTCTCACTTTCCTCAAAGAAAGATTTTTCATGATCCTTTATACTCAACTTACCCTTGAACATATTTAACTCTTTCTAAGAAAATTAGATGCATTTCTTCCTTTATACATACACAACGTCTTACCTTCAAGGTCATAGTGCTCCTCGCCACGTCTTAGTTAGACCAAGCCCTTCGTCTCTCCTGACACATCACATCTATATCTCCTCATCCCTTCGATTATCGATACTAAGCCTTCCAATCACACAATATAGGTCAGTGTCATTCCCTTTTCCACACTACAACAATATTAGCCTGCCTTGTGCTTTAGTATACTCATTAGGCTCTACCAAAGTTTTACCTTTGGTTCCTATCTCGACCTATTTCATTCATGATTCACATCTATCCACACTTCCTTCTTCTTCCTCAACTTATGCCATACATCACGATGTGATGCTTCCCGTCTATCAAGTCATCTACACGTCGAAATTACCTAACTAACTTCACTTGTTTTCCGTACGACCAATTCTCCTACTCCCTCCTAATAGGGATAGATTAGAGTTTCTCGTGATTCCACTCGGATCACACTCTCATCTAAAACCCATATCAGTTTTCATTTTTCTAAAGCAATCCATATTATAAATTCTTACATAGGTCTCATAACTCTCTTCTTGACATTGCACCTACCACGTGGTACTTCAGTCATCAAGTTCTAGGGATACTTGGTTCTATCCTTTGAGGGTTCTCCCTAATTCCTTCACTATCATGTCCAACCAAAATTTCTCACTCAATTCATCAACTCTATGGAAATCGTTATTGGATTGGATAATGCATAACTGTCTGTTCCAAAGATCCTTCATAAACACCTTCACTAAACCGACCGTCTAATCACTTGTGTACGAACTCATTCAGCTCTAGCTTCACTACTCATCCCTCGATATTGATAGCCACGAATTTCTATCTTTATGTAGTCACTCAACTCCCCTTGTTACCTCCACGATTTCTTAATCTCCTATGTTATGTAGTCACTCCATCACGATCCATTGGTTCAGCTCTTTGTAGCTCTACTCCAGTACTCGATCTGTCCTTCTTCGTCACGAACCATACGGAAATTCCCATCATAGTGCTTGTCACCTTTCCATTCCTTGCACTTCTGTGACTCCTTCGAAATCTCTTGCATCCTTCTTACATCCGGCACGTAGTCCTTTCAGCTCATTGCTTCACGATCTAGCTCTTCACGCACTCCTTCTCGTCTCCATGATGTTACCTAGGAACTTCACACTACGCAGTAGCTTCTAACTTTAACTCCTCTACCATAATATTTCTAAAGGTACTTCAACCCCTCAATGGCTCACTTTTCCTTACTTGTTGTACTTCACCATTAATCAGCTTCCAACCAATCATTCTTTCACATCCATGTTTTCCTTTGCGTGTCTACTACTACCTTGCCTCCATAAGTACACCAATTCCCTTGCGTGTTATTTGCCCAATCTTTCCATTAGTAGAAACTTTCTACTCTACCCTCACATCTGCTAGTACTTTCATCAATCTCCTAATGGTACTTCAACCAACTTCTCATAGCATGACATCTCGTTCCCACGACCAGTCAACTAACTTTAAATACTCCCTTATTCTCGTAACCAATATAAATTTCAAAACTCCACAAATCTTATCGTTCATTCAACACAACCTTTAAACCAAAACACATCTCTCCATTCTAATATCTAACCATAAGTAATACTACCCAACTCTATCCTCACATCCTAACGTTTCCACAACCGCATAACTTAATCAACCATGACGTGTACCAAAAGAATTGCAAACAATCGTGTCCCAAAACAAAATATAGGATAAAACGAACCCTAGCTAAAACAATGTAATCCGAAAGATGAATGGAGTGTGCCACCAACAAAATTCAGACTTATCACGATTTGTATTACCAAATTTCAATATCTTAGAAAATTTTAAATTTTCATCTCAATTAGTTACCTAATTACTAAGACCATTTTTAACACCAATAAATGAAATCATAGTCATATTTTACCATCTCCATTACTATCAAAGGGCACAACTCAGTTAGTGTACTAAAACTCACTTTATCTATCATCTTATTTAACAATAAACTCATTTTTTATCTTCATTATTTTATCAAAGGTATCCACTAGTTAGTATAATATAACGTTATTTTAACCATTATCTTGTTTACTCACATTAAACTCATTTTACTTGTTATTATGAAACCAATACCTGTTTATAAAATATGGTGTTTTGATTCATTTTATTCTATATTATTATTATTATTATTTTATGTAATCCATTTAGGCTTTTTATAACTAAACTATTACACGTTTACAAGTTCTGGTGTTATTATTATCGTTATTATAATAAAATCTTCCTTTTTACTCTTTCCGTCTATATAAATACTTCTAAAATTTTAACTCTACTTTTAAGAAAATTATTATAAAATTTCTCTACCCTTTATATGTACTATCACATGTTACCTAGAAACTAATCCATTCATTGTCAAGATTTTTTTTAAACTTATTACCAATAAACTTAAAGAAAAGATATGTAAGTCAGGATATCATACCGTACACTTACAAAGTATTATCAAAAGCATTTTCATTTAATTAGCTAGACTCCTTTGCAAGAAAATTTGGTAGTTCTCATCAATTAAAATACATACCCAAATGTAGACACACTTGAAAAGATTCAAAACGTCGTTGGAACTCCATCAAACTCTAACACTAATAAACCGTTTAAACACGAGAGAACACTAGGTACGTTCAAGTTATAATAACTATTGAACGACCGTATATCATAACATAACATCTACTAGTATATATACATCCGCATATATATACCTATTAAATCTCTCAAAACGTACTCGTTATCATACATGTCAAGTCAATCGATCGCGTCATACACTCGTTTTTCCATACGAGTAATCACCATCTCACCATCTCACCATGCCACAACAAGGCATAAAACCCATCACCAAAACCAAACCATATCGTGTGACTCCATAATCACACAACACGACTATAACCTAAAACATATAACACAAAAAAAACCCATAGCCATATCATAGGCAACCATTACATAAACCCCTATTGTTTACAAATACCCAAAATACAGATCTCATCATATACAAGCATGTACTAACCCCTTTTTCATGCAACCATACTTGGAAGTCCATCGGTGTTGTGGCACATATATAATTACGTAGGCCTCCATAATTATAGATGTCCCTTTTCACCCATGTACTCCCTCCTATGACGACACTTATAAGAAATTAGTACTACACGGAACACATAAGTCTACCACATATATACCACATAAAATACACTCTATATATATACCGTATAGGTAAAATAAGAACATCTCATACGTCAGCCCTAACTTTATTCATAACTGGAGGCTCAATCGCCAAAACAAATCAATAACAACAAAATATCCAACATTAAAAAAATGACCATAACCATTCAAGCGGAAATTCGAATCTACTACTAGTCGCAGACTCAACATCGGTACTATCCTATTATTACCTAGCGCACCTCTTCTTCTACGCGACATGGGTAACACTAAATAGGTTCCTACACTTCCGGTTCATACGTCGCATCAATAGAAAATAAATGAATGTACTTACATATATTATATCTCAATAAGTAAATATTAAAGTAAATAAATATCCAAAACGTAATTAACACTTAAGCACTCCATATACTATAATGTACACATACTCCTACGACACCTACATGCATGGATCCTTAAGCTATAGACTAGGCTACTAGACTAGGCAACCTAATTCTTTATAACCATTGTCTTTGATACCATTCTGTCACACCCCACCATGGTGGAATATGGGGCGCGACGTATGGATATCATCACAACAATAGCGTGTCTATAGAGATAACTAAATGAAACGGAAATATCATAAATGGTGACACAATGTCATGAAGATATCACAAACAATGCAGGCGTCTAGGTAAGTAGGTAGTAGGTCTACCTCTTACCAAAGACATACAATTAACAAATAACAAACATATAAGTGTCTACAAAGTATCACTTATTCAAACATAAGTAAAGACTAAGAGGAAAGCGGGGGTTCCTCCAATGCAATCCTAAGCCTCCCAGCTAGCCACTCCTATTCTCACGCTTAACCATATTCTCACCTGAAAGAGACACTAAAACACGTCAACATAAAGTTGGTGAGAGTCATAGGTTTAGACTCCAACTCCAAATCAATTATAAGATGTGTATAACAACCATTAAGAAAAGAACATATGGACAATGTGCTACAATTATATATTAACAACTAGCATTTAAGATTAACCAATCACCACAAATCCAAGGCTCCAAGCCTTACCAATAACCACAATTCCAAGGCTCCAAGCCTTACCAACAACCACAATTCCAAGGCTCTAAGCCTTAGCAATCACCATGGTCCCATAGGCGCCCATACACATATGAACCAATCCCAAGGCCCCGCCTTGTCAACATCCCCTTGATACCAAAGTCAAACCATAATAACAGTCAAGAATCACATAGTAGTTAATCACATAAGTGTACACACAAGTCCATCACAAACCATAAAAACATTCACAGCATTAGTTACAAAACAATACAGTGTCTCTTCCATCCCATCTGGAAGTCAAATCATAAAAAGACACGGGACTATGAAACTCACCTGAACAAGCTTCTCCAAATATCCGCGCTCTAGCGAAAATCTAAACACACAAACATGTACAATCAAGACATGAACCACATACCAAAATGGCTCATCAATCTATGATGGATATATAACCTTATCCTACGACTTAACCCCATTTATATGCCATATGCAGCTCATTACATCCCTCTATAAAGACCTTAACTTAGTTTAGTTCATAACTCGCCCTGTTAACATTTAACCCAAAACAGTCCCATTTTTCATACTTCAAACTATGGGTCGAACACCCTCTTAACCAAAATAACATGCCCTGTAAAAGAAACCCTATACCCTTACATGTGTTAGCTAACTCTCCTATTTGGATGCAACCTTAAAGCTACTGTTAAGGCCTCCATATATATATATATATATATATATATATATATATATATATATATATATATTTTTTACATTATATATAAGAGGAGGGAAATGCCACATAAGCACCTCATTAATCCATGTCAGCACTACTTAGGCAGATTTCTGTAAATTCTGAATTTTTAAAAAATTTGTCACAAGCAAGAGTCGAACTCGGGTCATCCGTTAAGTTACAAAGATACTTAACCATTGGAACATACCAGTTGTTTTGATATCTTTTTACCATACCAAATTATTATACGCATATGATAACATAAAAAAACCTTCAGCATCCCCTTAAAAACAAAATTTGGTAGTATAATTAACCTATTAATTTTCACTCATTCACATCTAACGATCATTCACAATAACCCTAATTCTTCCTCAATAAAAAGTAACCCTAAATCATTCAAAAGAAACACACACACAAAAACTCACACTGATGAAAAATAAGGTATAATCGATTTTCTTTTTTATTAACTCGCTATTATTAAAAAAAATCCAAGGTATAATCTATTTTCTTTTTTATTAACTTGCTATTATTGATTTATCTTTGTTGTATTTTTTGAGTTAATTTTGTAGTAGCTGGATGAAAACAACCGTATGCTTTAGCATTTTCTTTGAGGTATTATAATGAGTTTGTGATATATTCATTAAAATTATCTTTTTTGGTATTAGAATTATCATGGTGTTTGGGTACAGATTTTAATTAGCAAGTTATATCCCTTTAGATTGCTTCCATATAACAGAGGTTGTTGTCCATTCCTTCTCAATTCCGACGTCCGAATTAGTCTATTGTAAGTTGATCTGGGTTGCTAATACAATATTGATATTTTATATTTTTGTGTAGGTTCTTATGAGAATTATCCCCGGAGATCCTAATGAATCTATAAGTGAACATGTTGAACATACCTTTCGTTTCAATAAAGCTGATTAATATGTACAAACCAAACATATTAAGTCAGACCCAGCTTATGATAATGTGATATACCATCAATGATTGGATCACGAATAATAGTAAAAGCAAAACTAAAAGGATAACCTCGTGATATAGTTATCACATTAGCATCCGTCAACCTATAGCAGTCAAAGTTCATTATTGGGGTAAAGAAAGTTCCAGCTGAGTTTGAGACTAACTTTCAATGTCATGATGCTAACTTTTTAATTTTTGGCTATGCTCACTTTTTAATTTGAGACTAAGTTGCTTCTGGTCACTTTTTAATTTGAGAGTAAGTTGCTTATGCTCACTTTTTATTTTTTGGCTATAGATGCTAACATACCACTGTGTGAAATTCCACTACATGCACCGCTTCGACAAACGTCTTCAAAGGCTAAAGAAATATCTGGCAGCGACATTTTTTGTCAGCCTACCTATAACATTTGCCATGAAAGTTCGCCTATATGTAAGTACAATACTCTTTTGGTCTGTTGCTTTTGAATATTAGTTTGACTATGTTAGTTCTTACCGTCTTTTGTGTCTTGCAGTCGGAGCTATTATGATGACACTAACTTTTACCACCGGCTCTGGTCTTTATACCCAACGCTTCAACATACCAAAAGAAAGTGCTACACAGTTTCTGCCAATGGTTTGTTGGATACATATATTACTGACAAACATTCTACAATTCAGTAGAGACAACGCCCTGGGAAAAACTTCCTTGCAAGGAGGACTGTCTTGTGGGTGTTGCTTCGAATATTATGTAGGATGGCATGAATGTGGGTATGTTTAATCATTGTTAATAGTCACACTGATTCCAGAAACTTCATTGTGCAAGTTACATTTTTTAATACTGAACTGTTGCAATGCGTCGGCATTACAGGTGTGCAAAACCAAACATCAATCACCTAAAAGTCGTGGATGCAACGATGGATTAGACCATCTTACTGATGGAGGTTTGTGAGCTTATTTGTATATGTTTTGTGATTGTTAATCACCTTTTAAACCTGTTTTGAGTTAGTAGTTTAGACTTGCGTATTTCAGCAATAAGCAATTTTCATAAGCAAAAGACCCCCTAAAAAGCCTCCACCAATTCTTTCCTATTCCAGTTTAAGTTTCTCAACTGATGCAAAAATACAAAGTTCCTTGATAATATCGATTTATTAAAAATTGTAGGCATACCAAATGTCTATTCAAAATACCTAAATGACACTTTTTGATTATGTTGCATAGATGTCGCCTATACTTCTATGTTATTTTATAATCAGGTCTAAGCTAAAATGCGTGTCTTCTCTACTCTCTTCAAAGTTTCTGATTTTGAAATAGGTTTTTCTTTAATTTTAGATTTTTTTAACATACCAGGTATAAAGGCGACAATGAATTGAAGTAGCAGATGCACCAATTATGGAAACGACTCCACTTTATATATATATATATATCTTTACATTATATATAAGAGGAGGGATTTGCCACGTCATCTATCAGGGAACTAATCCCGGTCAGCAAAATTACTATATATAATCTCACGTTTTGGGCTTACTTATGTCCCGGGCTTAAATTGATATTGTGAAACATAAACTCTGTATATGCAGACTCATTGCAAATCACCGAAACCATAAAACCTTAATCGACCCCTAGAAAACCACATATAAAACTTCAAATCGAACACTCATATAAACCGATTGATAAACCAAACACCATTATCGCAAAATTAGGAATTGATATTTGTTTCTGTGCTAACTTTTGTTCTTTTGATTATTAGGGATTGGTGGTATGATTGCTTTGAAGCTTATTCGTCGTCATGGCTCGATAGACACTGATTCATTCGTTTTTTTAACAACAAGATACTTCTTGGCTGGTAAAGCTCTTTTTTACCTTAAGGATAATCTAGATGGTATTTTCTTTATATATGGTGCAAGTCTAGCGGTTCTCTTTTTTATGCACTTATTGTTTGCTCAATAGAATAGATTGAATTCGTGAAACATGTTGTATTTATTACTGATACCACTCCGCTTCAACCACCCTACACGGAGGCACTATTGTATGTGCTTATCTATTGATTACTGATTCTCATGAGTTGTTCTTTGAAATCGCTCAATTTAACCTGCTACTCGACATGATTGAAGCACACCTCAAAAGCGCCTAGATCAGAAGCTAATTTTGAGTGTGATTGGACATGTAAATTTGTGAATCTGGTGCCCTGTTCTTGATGTTAATCTTCGGGCTATTAAAGCCTTATCTGTTATAGACATTTGTTCCGAAGAACTTAGTTTCAGTAAGAAGATTATATAACTTGAATTTACGACTTTTGAGAGCCTTTTACTTATTTGGATTGTAGTTGATGTTCATATAATAATGATGTTGCACAGGGTTGTGGCTCAATATATAAAATAAAATCATCAGCGACCCCTTCCTCTCCAGACCAAGTAGAAAACCCAAATTATTGATCTACAGTTTCTCAATATGTTGTATTTCTCAATATGTTGCAGTTGCACTTTTTGAAGCACAATTTGTTTTTTTCAGGCTGTGAGAATTGGAGATCTAGAGCTGCTCAAAACCATTGCAGGTAAATTCTCCACCACTTTCACATCACATCGAACAAACAACCTAATTGTGAACCACAATATGATAAGGTAATTCTTATTATTTTAATATATTTTTATCTGTCGTCAGGGAATTCAAAACTTCTGCATGTTGTCGGTAATGATTGTAGATCATCATTCTTTACTTCATAACACATATGTATTCTTCCCATTCTTAAGGTATGATTTATTTGAAATATTTGAATACATTCAAGTTTTGTAACGGGTCAAACGGGTAAATATGAAAGTAGATGTAAAGAGGGCGGTTGGTGGTAAAGATTAGTATGCTTAAATCAATACTTATTTGTGAGCATCTGCAGCGTTCCTTATTTAGGATGTGATAAAAATTAAGCATACACAAGAAAAAAAGGTAATTTAACAGCTATTGATAATCCAAACCTAATTATTTTTCCCCTTCGTATTCAGGTAACTAGAATTAGTGAGCTAAAGAATGTTGCAACATGCACAAATAAAATACAATGATAAGCTCTTATGTACGAAATGCAGGTTTTGGAAGCACGACGTCGTGTTTCGCATAATCGTGTTGGCTCTTTCGGTTATGATTTGGGAAGTCAGAGATGTATCTGTTGACAAAAGGGTTGGTGGATATTCGAATGATGTACTCTTTAATGATTTGGATCGTATTCAAGAAGACATTAAGTTAAAATTTTGATCTCCTGCTATACGATGGCCGTTTTCCTATTAAGATTTAGAAAAGCTTGACATGTTTGGTGATCCATACGATTGTTTGTTTCACCAGTCAGAAAGCATTCCAAGTCAAGGTATGCAAAATGGTGGCTACTTTTTTCGTCTGTCGTGTTTGTATCATTCTGAATTTTGAATGTATATTATTTTTTGTACAAGTGGATCTTCTGCTGCGGACAGCGGTAAGTGAGAGAGCTACCTGATTTTGGTTGCACACCTCATGGCGTTGTCAGACCTGCAGATATTGGTTCTTTTGTACCGGATCATGGCCGAGAACCGATCATGTTAGATTCCGAAAACTCCATTATTTGGTTTCCTCCAATAAGATAAAATTTGAAAAGAGTGCCTCCCTCTAATGAACTATCTCAGGACGTTTCACATATAAAATATCTAGGCTTGTCCGGAAGGATGGATGTAAGTTATAGTAATGAGGGTGATGAAAAATTAATGTGTTTTTTATGTTGTCAATTTTCTTTCATTAGTATTTTCCCTTTTGCAGATTAAGAAATTTATTATCCTTAATAATAGGGCTTTGAGCAGTACGTATGGGTCCACCTCAGTTGGTCGTCACTAAAGAAGGTCTCATAACCATCGCAATATGGGAGAGACGTATGACAGAACATTATTTTCCTGGTCATCCAGATTCTGATGTAGAGTCCCAACGTTGTCATTGAAGGTGAGAATTTATTTTAAAAGTCTATTGTTGTTGCTGATATCAATTCAAATAAACTGTCAAAAACTTCCTGAGTTTGATTTCTTTTTTTCTTTTTCTGTGAGTTGCTACAACATGGGCTAATGGCAACCATGGTAAGTCATTGCCATTCAATAACAACAGAAAACCTAATAAACTGTTTTCTAACAATTAGAACTTTTGATTCTGATAGATATTACTGTGAGGTGCATTTAAATTAGACAGGGCGACTTTGGACCATTTGTCCTAGCTTCGTTTATCTACCTTTGTTTTTCCTGTTAGAAATAAAACTTACTCGGAATCTTGTCGTTAATAACTAGGTGGAAGTTGGCACCTTTATTTTTAACTGTTTCTTAGTTCTTAATTGATGCTGAACTTTCTTTATAAAACTTTCATGTGGATGATCTGGAAAAAAGAAATTATGATGTTTGAGGCAAGAGATGATATTTACAAGGATGTTAGTGGGAGGAAGGATGAAAGGCATATTCGAGATATATATATTTTAGGTACTTTATGTCAAGCTTTATTGGTATTTTTTTAGTATGTCGTGCATGTTTGAATTTATTGTTGGCTTATTTATTTTAGCTAACTTTCAAACTATATAAGGTTTTTTACTTGGATGTAAAATATACATGAAATGTTAGGTTGCGGAGAGTGTAAAACTACATAAGTCAGGATGCATTTAAGTAATTAATTTTTTGCATATTGAATATTTTCATTTTCAAAGTATTAATATTTTTACGTGTCTCATTAAATTCTATCTTTAATCATCTCTCAGTTATCGTTATTTGTCGAGAATGAGTTTACCTATTCTAAATTATCATTAGCTGATGTGATGTATAAGTTTTTGTTTATGATAGCTGAGCTTAACGCACTAGGTTTCCAAGACTTAACTGGTGCTTATTTACTTCTTTAGTTGTGTATAGGTTACTTATGATTTACATAAGTTTGGAGCTATTTAATTTTGTACATGAATGATTATATAAAGTTGAAGTTATTAATGACATTTCTCTATTTGATATTTGTAGGAGTTCAATACACTCCAAGAAGCATAGTCGAAGGCTTGCACTTCCAATGTTTGATTCAAGGATGCAGTTTCTCATCGTGTTGTGTAGATGAGCACTTACAGAAATATATTTGAAGATCACAATCCAGGTTAGTGAACTTTTTTAAAAGAGCAATTCAATCATATTCTCCGTTATGTGTAAACCTGCACCGACAACACCATATATAATTTAACATCTAATCCACACACACAAACACAATATAAACAATAAAGTGCATCTAGAAAAAATGAAAATACCAGGAACAGCGAACCAAAAGCTGGAATTTGCATTATGATCTTCTGATCAGCGGATGCAGTTGCTCCTAGGCTTGTATTTGGATTCTCAGTATCTTCTACTTTGGCTAATAACCTGTTTCTTCATCTACACTTTTTTCGCCTTTTCTGTCTCTATAGTTCAGTTAGCTTAGCATCACTTTCAACTTTATTAACTTCCATATCTAAACTCTCATGGGTCAAAAGGGTCACTTCAGAACCAATTACATATATTCAGACAGTAGTACATATTTTGACTTTTAAAGTCAAAGTAGGTAAAAATGACTAATTGTTTTATATTTGATAAAAATGCAGCCATTTGGAATTAATCTTTACTTTTACCGCATTGAGTTTGATGAAAAAGGCTAAGTGCAAAAAAGTTGTTTGCGATCTTTCCTGTTTACCCAACAAGGTAAGCATTCAGTGGTAGTTGTTTATATGCTTCTGTTAGAAGATATAGAAAGTAAAATATATGTCTGTAAAGAAAGAAAGAGATTGATTAATCGTGAACTCTAAATAACCTATTAACATTAGTAGTCATAACCGGTGTATAACTGTCTATCGTGTATATAAGGACTTTGGCAGGATGTTAGTGGTAGCAAAGTCTTATTACATGGATCTTTGATTGTTGATTATCTTAATATAGTTATGCTTTTGCATATCCTAGGACAACAAGATACGACATGTACTGTAATTTCTTGCGGTGGCGTTGAGATGTATTTTTTGATTGATTTCATATATTTTGGATATATGAACACCACTTATATACACTACCTTCTTTAGAACCTTGTATCTATGATAATAGCATAATCATAAATTGTTTAATTACTTGCTAAATAGTTTTACTGATACATGGTTAACCAAAAAATAGTTCTTACTCATACATGTTTCTATTGTTTGGTAATGTTCTGTTAGGTATTTTTCAATTATATTTTTGTCCAATGGAGCTACATTACAATTACTAAGGGCGTGAAAGATGTAGAGGATCTGGAGTAATCTTCTATACAATTATTGATGGGTTCAATTTTTTGTGGGATGGAGGAGAAGGTTAACAAGGATGAAGTCTGGGGTACTTTAGGAAAAAGTAACAGGTCTGGTTCAAAGTAAAAAAATGAAAATGCTACTGATGAGGATGAAGCAGATTGTAGCTTACAAGTTACATTGCAACTTTGACCCTTCCATTAATCTTCTTTACATGGATGTATAGGATAAAGGACTAAAGGTATTTATATGTTTTATATCTTTGGAAACCTTAAAACTAAACAAATGTTTTATTCTGGATGGTTAAAAAGTGAATTATTCTGCAACATTATAAATCAATCCTAGAGTGATAGAATGCATAAATAGATTTATGTGTCCATACATTGTGATGTCTGGTACAATTTCTTTTGGTCGGTGAGCATCAGGACGAAACCGACCCGTCCCGACCCGGGTACCGACTCATCCTGAAACTGACATCGTAGAAAACTCAAACCGAATCCCGACCTGAGTAAGGTCGTTTTGTTTGTTTGGTTTTGCAATGATTGGTTCTCAGGTTGTTCGGGTTATTCGGTTTGAGTTACTCGGATAATGTTTTTTTGGTCAACTCGGAAATCGAACTGAACCGAACAAGATTTCAACCCATCCGAACCGTAACCGAATTTGAACTCTGTTCGGTTTTCAGGTTAACCCGAATTATCCAAATTTTTCTTAAAAAAAATATAATTATATAAATATTTAGCAAAAAAAACATTATTTCGAAGTATAAAAATTGTTTTATATATTGGGATTAAGTTTAATAATTAAATATAGATATATAAATATATGGAAAAAAAATATATGTGTATAACCTCGGTTTTCGGGTCCGATTGCCAAAATCCATACCAACTCGAAAACCGTATTCGTAGTTTGGTTCGGTTATGACCCACTACCCGTACTCTATTTTTGGTTCGGTTTTAATTCTGTTTCGATTTTGTTGGGGTTCGTTAAATCTTCACAACTTTTGTACAAGTAACTAAATCGCGCTCTCACTATCAAAGACACCTATCAAACATACGACAAAACAGCCAATCTATATGGGAACAAAACCGAATTCACCCAACGAAAGATGACTGCAAAAACAAACTCTATAAGGGAATGATGGTGTAAATTAGTTACGTCTGCATTTGGAAACTACATTGATGTTTTATTTTAATACATTATGCAGTAGAGATTTTTAAGAATTCGTATTAAGAAAAGACAAATCACAAATTCTTCCATTATAAAAAAATATTTGCAAGGTGATTTTTTAAGATTATTAAATATAAAAATGGTGTAAATGCTTTAAAGTAGTATAAAGATTTTCAGATGATGTATCAAAGTTTAAAATTTTCACATATGTTACTTTACCTATGATTTTTATATTATAATTCTAGGCATATAAATTAAAGTTGAAGGTTACATTACTTGACGCATCCGAATTGTAAGATAAAAAATATTTAAAATATATATGTGATTTATTTGAATATAACATAATCCACGTATCAAAATCACTATCTCCGTCTTAAAATAGATGTCCAAGTTTTATTTTTTGTAAAATGTTGACCGTAAATATGTTTACTTGTGTTATATAATAGTAATTGATAAAAATTATATCAATGAAAATATATTTAAAATTCTATAATTCATATATCTTGCATCAAATATAACACACCCAAAGATAACTATAGTCAAAGTTACAAAAAGGAAATTTTGAAAATCAAACATGAACACTCATTTTGAAACGAAAGTAATAGCTTTTAGATATCTTTTGACTTACTTTTCTTATCTAAACTTTGTTTAGAATAAACAATTAACAAGGTACATGTGCGTCAAATCAAGATGAATACAAAGAAATGATAAAAGGTTTAGTGCTACAACAAATACTAAAATTGCAAGCTAATAAAGTGGTTTACAAAAAGTGTATATAGGCTCTATATATACAATGTTTAATTTATTTTATATTTATCCTCTTATTTGTCACTTTATATTCGAGCTTAGATTCATTAAGCTATTGTTGTAAGAATGTGTATGTTAGCATCAATTAAAACATGAAGCTCGATTGTTCATCAAACACGTATTAGCTGAACAAAAAAATTAAACAATAGTTACAACTAATGCCTGTCTTGTGAATATTTCAATAATTTTTAGTAGTTCATTAAATACTTATTTAATTTTTTTAATGTAATTGATAAATAATATTGAAAAATTATAACTAAAATACATTTAGTTTAGTTAAGTATTTGTAATTGGTATTAAAAACAAATATTTTACAAATACTTAAAAGTTAAACGACAATTATAAGTCACACCCGTCCATCGGACGGGTTTTGCCACTAGTATATATATATATATATATACACATATATATATACATATATATATATATATATATATATATATATATATATATATATATATATATATATATATATATATATATATATATATATATATATATATATATATATATATATATATATATATATATATATATATATATATATATATATATATATATATATATATATATATATATATATATATATATATATATATATATATATATATATATACATATATATATATATACTAGCCTTTAGACCCGTCTGGTGGACGGGCTAGCTTTACGTATATATTTTTTAATGAAACTTGAATATATGTGTGTTTGTATTAGAAGTTTAGTATATGTAGTGTTAGTTATGGCATTGATATTTTAATAATGTAGCACATAATAGACAAAAATAACGTAGTTTAAGATATTTTATTTATTTAAGAATATTATGAGTTTATTAAATTTGCATACGGTAACGTTAAAAATAAGTTTGTTACATTAAATTTCTTTAGAATTTTAATAATATTGTATAAATTTTTATGTATTTTTGAATTTTATGAGGTAATAAATTTTGCATATGTTAATGTTATGAATAACATTTTAACATTAATTTTTTTAAATTAATATTATTTTATAGAATTTTGTATTTAAGGCATTGTTTCACAATCCTTCATTATATATTTTTTTTATAGAATTTTGTATTTAAAGCATCATTTATAATTCCTATATATATTTTTATATAATTTTGTATTTAAAGCATCATTTGTAATTCCTATTTTATTTTTGAAGCATTTTATGGAATCATTTTTATAGAATTTTGTATTTAAGGCATTGTTTCACCATCCTTCCATATATATTTTATAGAATTTTGTATTTAAGGCATCATTTGTAATTCCTATATATATTTTTATAGAATCTTGTATTTAAGGCATCATTTGTAATTCCTATTTTATTTTTGAAGCATTTTATGGAAATTATTTATATAGAATTTTGTATTTAAGGCATTGTTTTACCATCCTTCCTTACATATTGTTATAGAATTTCATATTTAAGGCATCATTTGTAATTCCTATATATATATTTTTTTATAGAATTTTGTATTTAAGACATCATTTTTAATTCCTATTTTATTTTTTAAGCATCTTATGGAAACACTTTAATGAATTACATGTGTCATTTTTGTAGAATTTTGTATTTAAGGAATTATTTCACCATCCTTCCTATATAAGGGTTTTTGATATATATATATATATATATATATATATATATATATATATATATATATATATATATATATATATATATATATATATATATATATATATATATATATATATATATATATATATATATATATATATATATATATATATATATATATATATATATATATATATATATATACTTTTATCTATCCAGAATTTACAGATTTTGAACATACGAAAAGTTTGTTATGATCAGAGGGTCTTATCCTAACCTATTCTTTTAGCCCTCCTCCGGATATTTTATTTAATATATAATCTAAGTCTTACATTCATTTGTAGGTCCAATTATACTCCTAAGTATCCTAACCATTTTAAAATATTAATTTAAACCCAACTGATTTCAAAACTGCTTTGACCTCCGACTGTTGTAACCTGTTTTTACCCACTTTCCAACCTCCAATTTAGTTCTCATTTCTTGCATTTGAAAGCCAACTCAATTACCTTTCCAGGGGTACCAAGATCGCAATTTAAAAGCTTGTAAAACTCTAGATATGATCAAAACAATGACCCAAAAATTATGCCCAGTTTTTTAATGACGAATTTAATATGATTAACCTAACTAATCATACATAAACCCTAATTAAAACCTAAGAACAATTTCCAATGATAAAAACACATTAATTACATAATTAAATACATATTATTAACAAAGCCTAATTAAAAAGTATGAATGTCAAACCCTAATCCATCATATTAAGTTACATACGTAAATTAAACGTTAATTAAGCATAGTTTTAGTGCATACCTTAAACCATAATTGAATAATTGGGTTTTCTTGATCCACCATTGTTAATCATGACTGATATTAAGTTTAGGAGAAGGAAAAATCGTTTTTGAGGCTAAAGGGATTAGTATGGGTAATTAAAACTAACCAGGAAGCCTAATAGTACTCAAACTGGGCTCTCCTTCCATTCCTTAAGTAAAATTCGGCCCAAAACCAAGTCTAACACCCTATAGCCAAACTTTTTAATTATATTACTGTAAATTAACTATTAATTATTATTACCTTAAATTCCCTTAATTTATTTCAGCTCCTAAAGCCTCCGAAACCTCAAAACCGCAAAACTAGTCAAATTTACGCGTATACGGTATAAGACGTAAAAATATACAGTTTTATAAAAACTCTTAGAATATAAAATAAACTATATCTCTAAGTCCTAAATGACTTCAAACCATCCCGTAAATTATTCCCGTGACTAAATACCTCTTTTAAGACCCCTAAATGCAAAACCCTAAACCGTAAAAATACGATTTTCTATAATACATATACGTATACATAAAACCACTAAACAACACCATCTCATTTCATAGTCACTACATTGTGAGCTCATAAATATGAAATCATCACACATCGTTTCACTCACAAGGTACCCCGTACCCGAAACGATATCCAAACCACAATCTATACACACCAATTAGCACATAAACACGTAAAGACACGTAACTTGCACAAAATAAAACTAAGTGACGAACCTCAAAAGCGCGGTTGTCACACAAGAACATGTAGTTATCAAGCTATCATTAGTCGTTGATTTTTTTATTCCATCAGTTGATTGAATACATTGTTCTTTCGTTTGGTACTTGGGAATGGTGGTTTCCACTAGAAACATCATTGCTGGCAACACTCCTAATGATTTTGAATAGAGTTTGAGGGATCTTGTTGTGAGATTACAAGAGACCGTGAATCAAATGAATCAGAGTGTGTAATGTCTGACTGCTAAGGTTTCAACTGTTGAAAAAAGTCACACTTAATTGCAAGATGATCTCCAAAGGTTTAGGAGTGGAGAAGGAACAAGTAGGCAGTATTCTCGAATGACAGAATTGGAGTTTCCAAAGTTTTCGGGGGAAGATATTAAGGGGTGGTTGTTTAGATGTAAACAATTCTTTAAAGTTGATAATGTCAGTGATAAAGAGAAGGTTAACTTGGCTTCAGTTCATTTGTATGATAAGGCATTAACTTGGCATAAGCAATGTGAAAAGATCAATAGGGGTTTCGTTACTTGGGAAGTGTATGAGACTGCCATTTATAAGAGATTTGGTCCTTGTTATAAAGATCCCATGGAAGAACTCAAGAATTTAATACAAGAAGGAACGGTGCCTGATTACCAAGACAAGTTTGAAGTGTTGGTAAGTAGGGTGGAAATGACTGAATCTCAGGCTATTAGTTGTTTTGTGGGAGGATTGCAACAAGATATTGGGTTGATGGTCAAAATGTTTAAACCCAAGTCTTTGTATGATGCTTATAGTTGGAAAGAATGCAAGAGTCTGTCATAGATGTGAACACCAAGAGGTATACACCTATACTCCCAACTCCCAACTCCCAAACACTCTGCTACTGTTTTTTCTAACACGAACACCACTTATACCGCACAGCCACCTGTTACTCAATTAGCCTTACCTTATCCATCAGTGAATAAGCTTGTTAATACGGTTAATACCTCACACAGGAGGCAATTAACACAAAAAGAATATGAGGATAAAGGGTCTAAAAATTTATGTTTCTATTGTGATCAAAAGTATTTCCCTGGTCATAAATGTTTTGGTCAAATGTTTTCAATTGAATTATTGGGAGATGAGGAATGTTTGGACGAGCAGTTAAGTGAGGAAGGAACTGGGGTGTTACCAGTAGTGGAAGAAGAGGTTACACAACCCTACATCTCTTTAAATGCTTTGGATGGGATCACAACTTTTCAGACTATGAGAATTCAAGGAAGGGTAGGAAAAAAAACATCCACATCTTGATTGACTCAGGAAGTACACATAATTTTGTGGATACAAAAAAATTAGGATGCATACTAAGAAAAACTTATCCTTTACAAGTAGATGTGCCTGGGGGTAACAAATGTTATGTATACTTGAATGTAAGGATTTTGGGTGGTCCTTACAAGGCACTGAGTTCAAAACAGATGCCATGTTGCTCATTTTAGGAGATTGTGAAATGGTGTTAGGTGTTCAATGGTTATCTTCTTTGGGAGATATCAAATTAAATTTCACAAGTATGATATGGAGTTCATGTACTTGATTCAGAAGGTGATTTTAAGAGGCACACAACAATCTAGCTTACAATTGATGACTAGTAAGGCATGTCACAAGAGTTGTGGTTCTTATAGGGAAGAGTTGGCTTCTTTATCCCTATGTATATATCCTATTTATCTCTTAGATTGCCATTGGTACACCTATGCCCCCGGGAAGTGAAAATAGTTTGCAACAAGTTTTATCATATTTTGAAGATGTTTTTGCAATTCCTACTTCATTTCCCCCACATAGAGAACAAGATCATAGAACTTGTTACAACAAGATACTTCACCAGTTAATGTTAGGCCTTACAAACACCCTCCTAGACAGAAAGATGCCATAAACTTGATGGTGAAAGATCTTTTAGAAGCTGGTGTGATTAGAAAAAGTCATAGTCCATTTTCTTCACCCATCATTATGGTTAAGAAGAAAGATGGGACATGGAGGATGTATATAGACTATAGACAACTCAATATGCACACTGCTAAAGATAATTCCCCATTCTCGTGATTGAAGAGCTAAGATGAGCTTTCTGCATCTATAGTGTTTAGCAAGCTTGATTTAAGGTTGGGATATCATCAAATAAGAATGGTGGATGAGGATGTTCATAAGACTGCTTTTAGAACTCCCGAGGGGCATTATGAGTTATTGGTAATGCCTTTTGGCCTCACAAATGACCCCTCTACTTTTCAATCTTTGATGAATACAATCTTTAAGCACTTTTTAAGGAAATCCGTTCTTGTCTTTTTTGATGATATATTGATCTACAGTGATTCAATGGCTGCTCATTTGCACCATTTGACTGAAGTCTTACAAGTCATGAGACAAAATAATTTGTTTGCCAAAAGGATTAAGTGTGTGTTTGGGGTAAGCCAAGTTGAGTATCTAGGTCATGTTATTTCTGCACAAGGCGTAGCAACAGACCATTCTAAGATCCAAGCATTGAAGGAGTGGCCCATACCATAGTCTCTTAAGCAGTTGAAAGGGTTTTTGGGGTTGATTGGGTATTACAGGTGGTTCATATAGAATTATGCAAGCATCAATCATCCTCTAACTGTTTTATTAAAGAAAAATGCCTTTGTATGGAATCCTGAAGCCGAGGCATCCTTCTTTACTCTCAAAAAAGCTATGATGGCTCCTGTTCTAGCAGCACCTGATTTTAACTCAAAGTTCACTATTTAGACAGATGCTTCAGCCATAGGCCTTGGGGCAGTTTTACAACAAGGTGGACACCCAGTGGCTTATTTGAGTAAGACTTTAGCTCCAAGACATAGGGCTCTTTCTACTTATGAGAAGGAATTGATGGCAGTGGTACTCACTCTAGACAAGTGGAGGGGTTACTTGTTGGAAAACACTTTAAAATAAAGACAGAACACTTTAGTCTCAAGTACTTGATGGACCAGAGAATTTCAACTCCCTTTCAGACCAAATGGTTGCCAAAGTTATTGAGGTTTGATTATGAGATTGTTTATAAGAAAGGGAGTGATAATGGAGCAGCAAATGCACTCTCTAGACTAACTTATAGTGCAGAATTTAATGCTATGCTGCTGACTACGATTTAGGCTGACTCGATGTCTAAGGTGAGGTTGAGTTGGGAACATGACAGTGATGTGCAATAGTTTATACAAAAGTTGTAGGCAGATCCAACTTGTAGTAAGAAGTTCACTTGACAATATGAGGAACTGAAAAGAAAAGGGAAATTAGTGGTGGGTGCCGATCAACCATTGAGGCTTCAGTTATTGAGTGTTTTTCACAATGAACCAGTGGGAGGTCACTCAGGGGTGCAAGCTTGTGTTAAGAAATTGGGGTCAATGTTCTATTGGAAAGGCGTTTATAAGAATATGAAGCATTTTGTGAGAAATTGTGATATTTGTCAAAGGAATAAGCCTAACTTAGAAGCATATCCTATAGCTTTACAACCTTTGCCAATTCCAAACCAAGTATGGAAGGATATTTCTATGGATTTCATAGATTGTCTACCATCCTCAGCTGGTAAGACAATGATTTTGGTTGTGGTTGACAAATTATCAAAGTATGCCCATTTTATTGCTCTATCCCATCCCTATACTATTGTACAAGTTGCTCAAGTTTTCCTTTATTATGTGTACAAATTACATGGGTTACCTCAAACCATTGTGAGTGATAGGGGCAAAGCCTTATTGAGCCTATTTTGGAAAAGTCTGTTCAAGTCTTTGAAAGTTGAGCTGCATATGTTTTCAGCCTATCACCCTCAAAGTGACGACCAAACAGAGATTGTTAACAGATGTTTGGAAAGTTTCTTAAGATGTATGACATGAGAAAAACCTAAGGAATGGACTCAATGGTTAGCCCTTGCTGAATATTGGTACAATACCAATTTTCATACAACTATCCAAACAACCCCTTATGAAGCTTTATATGGTCAACCACCTAGTTTCCATATTCCTTACATTCAGGGTTCCAATACAGTTGATTTGGTAGATAGAACTTTAGTGGCAAGGGAAGAAGCTATCAAGTTGCTCCAGTTTCACATGAAGAGGGATAAGGATAGAACGAAGAGTCAAGCTGATAAGCATAGGACACATAAGGAATTTGAAAAAGGTACTTGGGTCTATCTTAAGCTGCAGCCCTATAGGCAGGTCACTTTAAGAGGAAGAAGCCAGCATAAGCTCTCGGCAAAGTTCTATGGACCTTTTTAGATTCTCGCAATGTAACACCCCCACAAATGCTATGCGCAGCGGAACTACAACATTTGGGTGCTACACAGTTATCATTGCACACAAGATATATCAAACGACTCAAAAGACGTAAAAGTCTTGACATTATTTAAACATAGTTAAAAGGTACATGTCTACTGTTTTCCAAACCCCAAAAGAAATACAATACAGAGTTTGCGTTTAGGTCCCCACTGAATCTCAACCCAAAAATACATTTTCATTCACATGACATAGTATAAAATTTTTAAGTGCAAAAAGGGAGGAAAACAAAGTAGACCGCCAAGCCACCACAACTTCCATCCTCGCATGCTCCGCTGCTATCAATCTTGGTTACCTGAAACACATGCTTAAAATCGTCAACACAAAGGTTGAGCGAATCTATAGGTTTATCAAATCATAAGTTGAACATAAGTATTAAAAACCAATCATGATCATTCAATAGCATTGTCGTACTCACAATCTATTACTCAAGGATATGACAATTGTGTTTAAGCTCATGACACTAATCCGTTAACTCAATCACCCGCGTAATAATTACCGGCGTGATTCAGATGAAACCAGTGCCCCTTCTAAAGGCATCAGTTGCAATTATACCTTATCTCTCATACAAGATAATCTACCGCAGAACTTACTCAACGTACAGCTTCTCGGCTAGCATTGGGTCGTTAGCCCCGTAGTACTACAAATTGTATAAGCGGCTATTTCCCCCTTCTCGAGGGCAGGACAATAGTTAATAGTTCATGAATTTAGGGACTTTTGCAACTAGGTACTCAACACAATTTCGAGGCAACATTCGGGTCCAACAATCAATCAAGACTTATGTTCATTTTCATTTAAATTAGCATGTATCCCCCTCGCGGGTTAAAAACATTTGAATAAAGTAAAGAGCGAGGCTATAGACTCACCTTAGGTGGTAGTGGTAGTATTAGTACTACGGCGTAAACGAAATCGATCACCGACGACGAGGATGCCCCGGGAAATCAAATACAACACCTAACGAATAAACACGTAATGAATCAACACATTTCAAGTACCTTCAAGTACTGTATGCACACAATTAAGAACACTCAAGGTTCATATAAACTCACGCCAAAAATCCATACAAGTGATATTTACTAGACACGAACCATTTTATACTTTATTAGAATTATCGCGCATTTTACGACTCTGCCGGTACATACCGAATGTACGGGCTGTTTTACCCCACTTAGACCACTCCTAAAAATCTGAGAAAATTTGTAAAAATCACTTATAATCTGTAGAAACCACACAACAAATTTCATAAAAAGTTTTCACTTCCAAGACCCACTGCTCAACATATCTCTATACCTTAAAATTTCGGACAGATTTGCACCTTCCAAGTGCAACTCGACTTTGACTTATTTAGTCAACTCAACTTGAAACACCAACTCCTAAACTTGAAAATACACTCTTTTGTGCAGGTCTAGGACCAAAGAACAACTTCCAAACATTTTTAGAACTCTAGTTACAATCCTAGACATTCGACATATATTTTGACAAAAACCCGTAGCTTGTGATTTTCATCACCCGGTACGCCTCAAACTTTAAAATATCATAACTTTTGACTCGTTTTGAGTTAGAAGCTCTACCTTATACCGAATCGAAGCTAAAAAGAAGCTCTACAACAATATCCTATCTTCTCAACCTGGACTTAGAATTAAACCCACGAAAATAACCCTTAAACAATCTGATCTAAATTGACTCTTTCAAAATCATATTAAAACATCATTTTGACCCATTTTATTCATTCCTATACTCCTAATAACACCTAATAACCATCCTAATCAAATCAAAATACCCTAATTCACTTGTATGAACAATCACTAAGAAAACCCATTTGATGAAAACAACATGCAATACAAAGAAATATTATTAAAATATTATTAACACAAATATAGGACCATACCATGAGCAAAATAAATCAAAGCTTCAAGAACACCAAAAACCCCCATGTGGCCGTGGGGTTTGGGGCTGAAATCACCAAGGGAAAACACCTCCCATGCTCCAATATTTTAGTAGTGTGTTCCTAAACACATTTAAACACAACCCCACGAAATTAATTAGATCAAATCATAGTTTTTATCAAAATTAATCAAAAATTAGATCTAAAAAAATGTTGTTGCATGTTTGATTTTTGTGGTGGGATTTACTTACAATGATGTTATAAACATGGGGTATTGCTTAGATTTTCAAGAAAACAATTTTTGATGGTGGATTAAGGTGGTGGTGTTTTGGCCGTATGTTTTAGAGAGAGAGGGAGGAGGAAGAAAATTTTTGGAGTGTTAAAATGAGAGTGTGTGTGAAAAAATGGCTTATATATAGTGGGGGAGGGTAGATTTTGTAAATAAGTCTATCTTTTGGCCTTGTTTGCAAAACTAGTTATAAAGAGCGGGATTATGCTTACTAGTCGGTTTATAAAAATTTACGGGAGTCGGGTTTAGTCCCGGCTACCTCAAAATACTTTTAAATAGTTCAAACGCACACAAAACGAATATACACATGGTTCCGACTCGACTTAACACGTAATAAAAATAAAATCTCGAAAAACTCAAATATCGATCAATCGATAATAAAATGTAAGTTTTGGGCATCCGTCGGTATCGTAGTCGTCATCGGTTCTTCTTAAATCGTCAAACGTTAAATTACGACCGTAAACGTTGGTTTCAACTTAAACCGTCAAATAAATCCACGATAAAAATTCTTAAAAATTTCAAAAATATACGTAAAATAGGATTAAATAAATGACGTTGGGCTCGGGATATCACACCCACAAGTGAGCCACAACTTAAGAGAGATGCTCATACTGAACAGCTCTTGAGACAATAACTTAGCATCATACGACACTTTCACGGGTGTTACATCCTCCCCTCCTTAAGGGAGCGATGTCCCGGCGCTCTCTGGTTCTTATACTCGCATTTCGTACTACTGGGAAGATAAGGGTACTCCTTCCTAAAGAGGTCTTTACGTTCCGATATGGACTTCGGTTCACGTCTCGGGTTCCATCACACCTTCACGATGAGTATTACACCTTGCTTTAATTCTCTTAACATCTCGATCCATGGTCTCCACTTCAATTTCCCAATTTTCTTCCCACGGGTATCAACACATCTCTTTCCACAGCTTCTCGCGGTTAGCATATAATTCTTAATCTACACCATTTCTTCCGTAGCCTCTCGAATCATTTCAGGTCCATTCAACTGACTTTTTCCTACTTCATTTCATCCAACTCGCGGTCTATATTTTCATCAACATAATTCTTCAAATGTCGCAGCTTCAAAGCTAATCAAGGTAAAAGTCGTGGTACAAAGATACTACCAATGGCATGTGTCGTTCTCAACAACTATCAAAATCAATCACACATGTTCGGAGTACGTTTTCCAACATTCGAGTCGTCCTTTCACTTGGTTCATCATCTCATAAAAATAATTGCTCACAAGGAAAATCACACGGGTCGTACATCACCTCATAGAAAAACGTTCAAAATATAAAAGACGAAGTAATCATTACTAGTCGTACCAAATCACCTTATTACGATATTACGTACATACAACCCTACTTCGTCAAAAACGAATTCATCGATACGAAATCATTCGGCGTATACATAACTCTCTCGAAGACATCACAATCCAAACAAACACAAAAGCCATTATGAAACACATACAACCATATTACGACATGTTTGCAACATAGCCAAACCATGCTAAACCAATCAGTTCACTCAGTTAACCCACGCTTGCTAATCAGCCAAGCCAAGATAAAACAAGAATATTTACATAATTCCCGGATGAGTCCAGTCAAAAGAAAATTGCAAGTTAAAGAAGGTTCAAGAGCTTGCTAGCTATGGATGCATATCCAAAAAGAAATAAAATACTTACATGTGTCATCGTGGGGTGCTCACACACGGATCCATACCCAAAAGATACTACAAGAACACCATCTTACTTCCGTCCCAAACGTGGTCAAAATCTCAATAAGCATCATCATTCACAGTTAAATATACATATATATTACATGGCGCGTGTTCTCCATGATCGGACTTCATTGGACAATGTCGTCTCAAGTTCTCACAACTTTCGATCACTCGACTAGATCACATACAACATAAACACATAAAAGACAAGGGTTCACCATAAAAACTTCGACTATGTTTATCCATCATTTAACCATCGATAATCAAGGATGGTTGAGTCAAGCAAAGAGGATTCCTCACTTAAATAAACGAAGACGACAATTGGAATGGTCTTCCAATTACCGATGCACAGTTGGTAAACTTCAACAATTTATCGCGTGTCATAAAACATATCAAAAGAACAAGAAAGAAAATATATAAGGTACGATACATTTGATGTAGGAGAAGTCTTCGTTATTTCCCTTAGAGTTATTCGAACTCTGATTTCCTCTACTTCGGCATTTTTCCATCTTTATTAAAAACTCTTCTCCCGGTGACGATACGAGCCCCTTTGGTATTTCATCAACACCCTCGTGATTCCGATGAAATTTCACACATTACACACAACTCATAAAAACATTTTTCCAAAATTACTCGGTCACAGTGACTTACTAAGTCAACGCCAAACAAAAGAAAAGATTTCAAAGAACACAAGAAAATTCAAAAATTGTCTTTAAGAATCAAAGAAATTACGACTACTTGCAAAAATGATCCACCATTTTAGAAAGAAACGTTCTCATCCAAACGTTTATCAAAACACTACAAGTTTTTAAAGACGACCAATTTATTTGAAACTACATCGCCCTTCCAAAACTATGCATAACTAGCTAGATCATGCATACTTGAGGATCAAGCAACAACAACCAACAAAACAGGACTCTTCCCGAATTATGCATAGTTAGCTAAGCTGTGCATAATTGAGGATCGAGTGACAACACAAACATTATTATTACATACCAAACACGACTATGGAAGTTTTCGACCTAGCCTTCAAAATAATTAAATCATTTGAAATGAAATTTGAAATGGGAAAATATTGCTACTATCGTTTTAAGAAACATATCAAACATTTTTCGTCCACTTTGGAAACATACTTTTACTTTGCCTTGTTATGAGAAAATAAATAAATAATTAAGTAAATAAATCGACATCATTTACATTTGGTTAAACGAAACATTTCACACTCACACATATTTTCAAAATAGACTATTCACAAAATAACGGTAAGGTGGTTCATGATTAAAGATCATTGCAAGCACAACAAGTAATAAAATTAAGATCAATGAGATCGAACGAGGTAAACGAGCAATATATTTGCCAACGGAAATTAACTACATTAGAAATGAAAATACTTCAAATGTATGACAAAAGTCTCAGGATAATAACAGCGATCTACGAATACATGGAGTGAAAGTTGAATATCAACACAAGCGTCAAAAATAAAAATAAAAATAAAACAACGATCATAATTCCCATCGTCTCGAGTTGCACACACATTCCACCAAGGGTATACGGGGAGAGAAGAATAATCACTTGGTTAAATAGAAATAATTTCACCAGGAAGATCGAGTTCTTTCACCTCTACAATTTGGTAAAGCGGCTTCGCCTCCTCGCTTTTGTTCAATATAAATAAATAACCGATTTAATGAAGATTTATAACATCATTCAAGTAAATACAGAATTTTAGGTTCCATTAACCGTAAGAAGAAAAGTCACAACGTCCATGAACAGGACAAAATATACCGGGTGACATACCCTCATCATCAAGTACTAACGAAATAGTGGTTTTAAAATAAATATAGTAATAATGGTCTCATATCATAGAAAATATTAAAATGAACAGTCACATGACGACTCAAGTTCAGATATAGACTCGCAAAATCAAAGAAGGGATGTCGTACGATCGAACCATCGTGACTCAAAACATTATATATACATCTTTATTAAATAATATACAAGTAGGCGTGTGTTGTGTAATCCAGTTGCGTATAATAATTAGTGTTACCTTGTACATTGTAAAACCGAACATTTACACATTTTTAATTTGTGTTACACCATTAAAGAATTTATACCTTTCATTTTCCAATCTTTACAACGCTTTCATTTCTGGAAAAATTTCAATCTCTCGGAAATTATTAACATTAGTAGATGCGGTGACTCGGTTATCATAATTGACAAATCATTAGGTTTGAAAATCTCCATACTTGTGTCAAAACCTCATTAATGTTCATATCTTAAGTACCAAAAACGTACATAGTAAGAGTTTTCAAAGTTTCTCATTACTGTTATTACGACTCATATTATCACCAAGATACATGTATCCAACATGACTCAAACTAGTCCAATTGACTCTTAGAAATTCAACATTTGACTTTTATTACACACATGTCTTCTTTACAATTGATTTGCTATATTTTATTCACGCGGCTCGAGTCAGGCGTCAAGGACGTTTCACGTAGTATTATCTCGGATAAATTACTGATTTTAGTCGAGACTTGAATCTCAAAAATTAGTGATAATAATATGATAATATAATAATGAAGTAGGTGATCAAAATGCTTATTTCAATTATTTCCAAAATATATAAAATTCAACTTTTAATCTTTAGCTCGTTATCAAACAATTTTAAAATTAACACATCTCACAGCGGAATAAAACAAAAGATTTTTCAAACGATTTTAAACAAGCATCATCAAATTACACATATTGATTCTCTATAACGACAATTAAACAAACAAATGATTTCCAATGACGTTCCATCAAGATTTTGTAATTCATTTCAAGCATTATAATTTCTCACTTATAGTGTACATTCCGATTTTATCCCAGTTTATTCACTACAACAAGTAACGAGTTCCAGTTTATACCAACACATTCATAATTATAACTTGACCTTATGTTTAAAATAAAACCAATTTTACAAAGTTTTTATCTCCAAAATACGTGACCAATTCTTCTACTCATGTTTTATATTACAAGATACGTCAAAAGTTTACTACGTTGACCCGAAAATTAATTCATACTAAATCCAAGTTATATATACTCGACAGTCATATCGTAAATTTTATTATAACTCCTTTCTCGAACTAATTTAAACAAATTCTTAACAAGTCCATCACAATCTTTTAGTATCAAATTTTAATATATGAAAACAAGGATTTTACGAGTAATAATAATTACTTATTACGATTTACCAACCAAGGTTGAAGGAAAATAATTTCACAATGTCCGTTTATTCTCTACACGAATTTTACTTGTTACAAAACACATCATACGTCATTTTTATCCGAAAGTTTCATTCACCAAACATTAAATATATAAAACACTTTATGTTTAAATCATTCAATCAACAAAGTTTAGTGCTTGCTTAACTCACACAAATATCGGACCTCGTCATGTATAATATCGAATTCAAAATAATGAAACAACAAAAACAAAATGAAATAAACGAAGCGAGAATACGTATGTCAACTAAGTGTTGTTATCGGCCTCGGATGAGTCTCGAAATCGTACACCACAAAATTAACACAAACCAACCAAAATTCCAAGTTATCGCGATTGCTCACAACGCTAGTCTAATTTAAAACACATCCTTAAATTCAAGTAGAATAGTAAACAACGATTAAATGGCGACACTCCTCAACCATGTTTTATAACACACACATGTGATTCGTCGCTACGATGTACGCATCGTTGATTATACTTCGTCTATATTATAGTTACGCCAACTAATATATCAAACCCATGAGGAATAGAGGAAATACCGTAATACGTGAGTAATTTACGTTCCAAAAAGAAGATGTCCAAAATAACACATCACGGTGCGATAACGACAATCGAGATCACTCTAGTCGATATAAAATATGTTACGAAGCATCATTTACGTATATAGAGTATTAAACGAGGTTCACACTCGATTATTCGATCAATAAATTAATTATCAAGATTGATAATTAGCGGTAAGGCCGAATTCTCAGCAAAACCGCATTATAACATGTACGATAATCACTCAAGGACCATTGCTTCACGTGCAATGCCTTTAAATACCATAGTATATACATACTTATACATAAAACCATTCCTACATACACGTAGGATTACAACGCGGTGTTGCCATGTAATGCAATGTAGCCCGTTATGCCAATTACATGCAACATATAAGATAATCTTACAAGAATTTGCAAATTACGATGATAAGTACTCAACGTACAAAACAATATATCTCCATATATATCTCAAAGTATTTACTTACTAAATACTTAGGGAATTCATATCAATTTCGAGGGATACATCTAAAATATAAAGCAATGCTAAAGAATTCATACCGGAGCCATGCAGGATAGTTGTGTGCTTGGACAATTTCTTACGACACCAAAAGTTATAGTTTAGGATTTTTCAAAATGACCTAGTTCTCTATAACTCATGGCTCTGATTACCAATCTGTAACACCCCCACAAATGCTATGCGCAGCGGAACTACAACATTTGGGTGCTACACAGTTATCATTGCACACAAGATATATCAAACGACTCAAAAGACGTAAAAGTCTTGACATTATTTAAACATAGTTAAAAGGTACATGTCTACTGTTTTCCAAACCCCAAAAGAAATACAATACAGAGTTTGCGTTTAGGTCCCCACTGAATCTCAACCCAAAAATACATTTTCATTCACATGACATAGTATAAAATTTTTAAGTGCAAAAAGGGAGGAAAACAAAGTAGACCGCCAAGCCACCACAACTTCCATCCTCGCATGCTCCGCTGCTATCAATCTTGGTTACCTGAAACACATGCTTAAAATCGTCAACACAAAGGTTGAGCGAATCTATAGGTTTATCAAATCATAAGTTGAACATAAGTATTAAAAACCAATCATGATCATTCAATAGCATTGTCGTACTCACAATCTATTACTCAAGGATATGACAATTGTGTTTAAGCTCATGACACTAATCCGTTAACTCAATCACCCGCGTAATAATTACCGGCGTGATTCAGATGAAACCAGTGCCCCTTCTAAAGGCATCAGTTGCAATTATACCTTATCTCTCATACAAGATAATCTACCGCAGAACTTACTCAACGTACAGCTTCTCGGCTAGCATTGGGTCGTTAGCCCCGTAGTACTACAAATTGTATAAGCGGCTATTTCCCCCTTCTCGAGGGCAGGACAATAGTTAATAGTTCATTAGGGACTTTTGCAACTAGGTACTCAACACAATTTCGAGGCAACATTCGGGTCCAACAATCAATCAAGACTTATGTTCATTTTCATTTAAATTAGCATGTATCCCCCTCGCGGGTTAAAAACATTTGAATAAAGTAAAGAGCGAGGCTATAGACTCACCTTAGGTGGTAGTGGTAGTATTAGTACTACGGCGTAAACGAAATCGATCACCGACGATGAGGATGCCCCGGGAAATCAAATACAACACCTAACGAATAAACACGTAATGAATCAACACATTTCAAGTACCTTCAAGTACTGTATGCACACAATTAAGAACACTCAAGGTTCATATAAACTCACGCCAAAAATCCATACAAGTGATATTTACTAGACACGAACCATTTTATACTTTATTAGAATTATCGCGCATTTTACGACTCTGCCGGTACATACCGAATGTACGGGCTGTTTTACCCCACTTAGACCACTCCTAAAAATCTGAGAAAATTTGTAAAAATCACTTATAATCTGTAGAAACCACACAACAAATTTTATAAAAAGTTTTCACTTCCAAGACCCACTGCTCAACATATCTCTATACCTTAAAATTTCGGACAGATTTGCACCTTCCAAGTGCAACTCGACTTTGACTTATTTAGTCAACTCAACTTGAAACACCAACTCCTAAACTTGAAAATACACTCTTTTGTGCAGGTCTAGGACCAAAGAACAACTTCCAAACATTTTTAGAACTCTAGTTACAATCCTAGACATTCGACCTATATTTTGACAAAAACCCGTAGCTTGTGATTTTCATCACCCGGTACGCCTCAAACTTTAAAATATCATAACTTTTGACTCGTTTTGAGTTAGAAGCTCTACCTTATACCGAATCGAAGCTAAAAAGAAGCTCTACAACAATATCCTATCTTCTCAACCTGGACTTAGACTTAAACCCACGAAAATAACCCTTAAACAATCTGATCTAAATTGACTCTTTCAAAATCATATTAAAACATCATTTTGACCCATTTTATTCATTCCTATACTCCTAATAACACCTAATAACCATCCTAATCAAATCAAAATACCCTAATTCACTTGTATGAACAATCACTAAGAAAACCCATTTGATGAAAACAACATGCAATACAAAGAAATATTATTAAAATATTATTAACACAAATATAGGACCATACCATGAGCAAAATAAATCAAAGCTTTAAGAACACCAAAAACCCCCATGTGGCCGTGGGGTTTGGGGCTGAAATCACCAAGGGAAAACACCTCCCATGCTCCAATATTTTAGTAGTGTGTTCCTAAACACATTTAAACACAACCCCACGAAATTAATTAGATCAAATCATAGTTTTTATCAAAATTAATCAAAAATTAGATCTAAAAAAAATGTTGTTGCATGTTTGATTTTTGTGGTGGGATTTACTTACAATGATGTTATAAACATGGGGTATTGCTTAGATTTTCAAGAAAACAATTTTTGATGGTGGATTAAGGTGGTGGTGTTTTGGCCGTATGTTTTAGAGAGAGAGGGAGGAGGAAGAAAATTTTTGGAGTGTTAAAATGAGAGTGTGTGTGAAAAAATGGCTTATATATAGTGGGGGAGGGTAGATTTTGTAAATAAGTCTATCTTTTGGCCTTGTTTGCAAAACTAGTTATAAAGAGCAGGATTATGCTTACTAGTCGGTTTATAAAAATTTACGGGAGTCGGGTTTAGTCCCGGCTACCTCAAAATACTTTTAAATAGTTCAAACGCACACAAAACGAATATACACATGGTTCCGACTCGACTTAACACGTAATAAAAATAAAATCTCGAAAAACTCAAATATCGATCAATCGATAATAAAATGTAAGTTTTGGGCATCCGTCGGTATCGTAGTCGTCATCGGTTCTTCTTAAATCGTCAAACGTTAAATTACGACCGTAAACGTTGGTTTCAACTTAAACCGTCAAATAAATCCACGATAAAAATTCTTAAAAATTTCAAAAATATACGTAAAATAGGATTAAATAAATGACGTTGGGCTCGGGATATCACACCCACAAGTGAGCCAGAACTTAAGAGAGATGCTCATACTGAACAGCTCTTGAGACAATAACTTAGCATCATACGGCACTTTCACGGGTGTTACACGCAAGAGTAGGCAACGTTGCATACAAGTTACACCTTCCTGACACTACTAAAGTCCATCCCGTTTTCCACATTTCTCAGCTTAAAAAGTGCAGTAATGAAGTGTTGGAAATGTGTAGTTTTCCAGCTTGTAATGAAGAATGGTTGATTTTTATGGAACTACTAGCTATTCTGGATAAACGGATGCATAAAAAAGGCAACAAAGTTGTGGTTTATCTCCTGGTGCAATGGGCTAATGGTAGTGTGGCGGATGCTACTTGGGAACCAACTACTGAAACTATGAAGAACTTTCCCCAATTCAATCTAGATACTTGAGGACAAGTATCTTTTGAAGGGGGTGGACTAATATATAGTGAAGTAGTGTACGCTGTATGGCACGTGAGGGGCATGTGAGTTAGCGTGGCTGACTCACGTGAGGTGCACGTGAGTTGTACTCCAACAACTTTCTACCAATTAACTTTCCCTCCCAATATCCCTCCTATAAATACCCACTTATACATCTCATTTTTTATGCATTGTAAACTTGTTCTCTCTTATTTTCTCCCTGTAACAACTTGTAACAACCCAAGCTGATCAATAAATATTTGGTTTTAAGGTCCAATCTTAATTCTTTCATTGAAGGTTCATCTTATTATTTAGTTTCTATATCATTTCCTAGTGGAATTTATAGATTCTTATCATTCTTGCTAAAGACTTTGGTCGTCTATCTTTAAGATGGCATCAACCACAACTTAACATACTTAATTAACAACACACACTATAGCTAAAACAAAGACCTTTTTGTCTTCTATAAGAAAATACAGAACATGTCTAATAAGTTCCTATGATTTACACACCACAATCACGCCTTTCTTCCTTCCTACAAAGTAACTACATTGGTCGCTTGTGATCATGTCATTTTTTGCAAGTTTTCTCCTTTCGCATAATGATTGTAATAATTTATTGCGAAAAGATCACAATGCCCTCATTGTCACTAGACGCACGGATGAAACTTGTAAAAGTTGACAAGACCACATAGGTGGGAAGGATGTAATGTCCATTTGGGTGTAAATGAAAGGAAAAATACCTTGAAAATACATTAAAATTACCCATTTTTATCATGTTGTGTAGTCATCTATTTTTTTTTCATTTTACTATCAAACTTTTGAATTTGAACTTTTGTGTGTAGCAGGTCCCGCACTCCCCTTACTGCCTATGTGGCACCGGTAACTTTTAACATCCGTTTACTTTGTTTCCATATTAGTCCTTATACTAGCAATGTTTATCAATATTTGATTTTCTTAAAAAAAATGTATATTATTGTTATTATTATTATTAATTCTAGGACAATATTATTCCAATTTCCAAATGCCACAAAAAAACATCCATTATTCTGGCAACCATCATCATCTACAACTCAAAACAAAACTGACTTTTCTATACGTATTATTTTCCACCACTGGATTTTTTTAATTCTAGCAAATGCAAATGTAAAACCCAGATTTAAAAACACAATCAAAGTTCACTTATCATTATCTTTACCTCTTTTCCAAATCAATATCAAGATTACAAAAAATATATATTCATATATATAAACGATCTTCAAATATGAACCATAAAATTGGTTGTCACGTGCCGTCTACTCGTCCCAAATGCTTTATATAATAGTATAAATATTAGGAAAAGGGGCATTTTATTCATTCAACTTTGAGTTAGGGACCAAACGACCATTACTATAAAAGACTAACTGTTTAAAGATTTGAAAATAATCCACCGGCTAAGGGTTGAGCAGGTAACCTGCTACACACAATGGTCGAAATTGAAAAGTTTGATAATAAAATGAAAAAAATAAATGACTACACAAAATGATAATAATGGGTAAGTTTAATGTATTTTCAAGGTATTTTCCCTAAATGAAAAGGATGAAATGCATTTAACTTCATATTTTTCCTTTGTTTTATATCATACTACGTACGTATTAGTATTTCTATTAAAATGATCATCATACTTTTAATTTCCTTCACTATTGACAACATTCATTGATCTTTTCATTATACTGACAAGGACATCGTATAGCAAACAATCCGCTATTGATAAATATGCAATCGCAAAACACCGAATGTTTATGTAACTTTGTTTGTTTATTCATATAGACATCAAATTATATAAGTATTCACAAATAATACAAGTGGTTAAGCTCTGTTTATCATTATGAAAATAACATAAAGCATGGGACATAAAGAGCTTGATCGTCTGAAATAAATTAAAACCTATAACGTTGAGCTCGGAAGGGAGATGGGCGCCCAAAGAAGGGAGTGTGGTAGGTGTTAGGGGTTTATTGATTTTACATGGAATTATGGATGAGCATTTCGACTCGGATTTTGAAACCGAACTGAAATCGTCTCGAACTATGTCGATTTTTGGTATTCGAAGCCCGTTCGATACAGTACCGGAACTACGAAATAAGGTGAAAAAATCGAGACCACTAATCCGGTATGAGACTGGTACAAAATCGGAAAATTCTCGAAAAAAAAGAAATATCTGATTTTTCAGTACCGGTACCGATATCCGGAAAAAATAATAATATTAATTTGATACGAGATCAATACAAGACGGGTACGATGCTCATAATAAATAAATATAAGAATGAGTGATAGAGTATATGTGAAGTAAATAGAAACAATAATTCCATATAAAGTTAGTGTATACACAAACTTTTTCAAATGGTTTTATCGACAAAGTAAAGTACAGCAAATGTTTTTTCAAGTTTTCACTTTATTCAATACATCTTGTATAGTCTAAATCAGTTGAAAGACTCGCTTTCATGCTTTGCAAGGTAAGGAATAGCCTAGCTGTTTCTACGGCTAGCTAGGATTAGAGTAAATTTTGTGGTACTTCTCTTTCTTCTTGCGTACAATAGAGTTTTTCAAATTTAAGTTTATGCAAATTGTTGATACTAATTCTTATACGGGCCCGGAGGGGTTTCGGTCCCCTTAAGGTTGTGGTAAGTAGTGTAAATATTAATTTATCAGTCTTTAAGTAATTGTTCAATTTTTTATTGTTGTATGTTTAAAATGATTTCGCCCTATCAAAATAAATGTTCAAGCTGCGCCATTACTTATACCTAATTGTTGTTCCTACACGTCATATATAATTTTGATTGTGTAAAAAGTAAGAGCGAAAACTAAAGAAGTGACGTTTTTATTAAATTGTAAGAACTTTTTAACTTTCGCAAAATCTTCTGCTATATTACATCAAATAATAGTTAAGTTAATTTTTTTATTATTTTGTATTATTTGAAGTAAGTATAATATCTTAAATTCATTGAACGAAGAAAAAAGAACTCAAGATATAAGAGGTTTCAAAACAAAAGAAAAAAAACGTGAGGGATAGTTAATTTGGCGTAATCTAACTCTCTGGTTCCTAGTTGGACTTGCTTCGAAAATGTTCATGTATGGTCGGAGAGTTTATGGACTTATATTTAATAGTCGTGTGTTAGATCTAACTCGAGATTACGGGATTACACACAATCGGTATATAGTTAATTTATTTAATAAATATATTTATATGTTTATTAAATTTAATCGAGCTATAACTTTAACGAACGTTAAGTATTAAGAGTTAAAGTTTAACGTTCGTTGTGGAATAAAATAGAAGAGGAAAAGAAAAGTTCAGAACACCCTTTAGGGGGTGTTCGGCCGTCGGCTAGAAACAGGGGGGGGGGGGGGGGGAGGGAGGAAATTTTCTTTATATTTGTTTACTTGGCCTACAAGTAACTTAGGCCTATATAAACAACCCCTTACCCTCATAATTCAATACACCACAATCTCTCTTCATCTCTCTCCTTGCGATCGCCGGCCAAACACCCCTTAGGGTTCTTTGGTTTTCGATTTTGCTATATAATCAAGTCCTAGCCCCTCTCTAGGGTTGTTGGGTTGATTTTTCACTAGACGTTGAAGCTCGATTTATACGTACTAGCATTACGGTTAACTCCTCGTAATACGTGTGTACAAGAACGTAATATAGTCTTACTTTAGATTATATCTTGGTGATTCGACATAAACCCTTATTTGGTGAATTTGTTTTTTTTCGTGGAAATTGCTTAGCAAAAGGTATGTAACTCTAATTCCATTAATTATAATTTTGTTAATTATGATCTTGTTAAATCGCTTTCGCTATATGTGTTTTGATCTTGTTTAGGGTTTTAATAATTGTTATGAACTATATAAACCATCAGTTGTATCAGAGCCGTTTTTAGATGTTATAATTATCGAAAATCTAAAGTTTTTTAACTAATAATTGTTTTGAGTTAAAACTACATGTTTTTTCGGTTTTCTTAATGTTTTAGGGTCTTGTTTTTTAAATTGGTTTTGCCAATTTTTTTATATAAAAAAATTGTTTTGAAACCCTAAATTACATGTTTTATGATTTTAGATTAAACTGCATGAGTAATTGTTATGTCATGTAGATTATTGGTTACGATCCGTAGAGATTTAATTGTTAAGATATGTGGGTAGATCTATGATGAACATGCATGTTTTCATGGATCGTAAAATCGAATGTGCTACGTGTTTTATTTTGTTTCAATAAATCTAGAATTAGGGAAGACTTTTTATGAACATAAAAACCCTAGATTTTAATTTTATTTAATAAATCGTGTGCATGCGGCTATTTGATTTATTTATTGCACATAAAAATTGTTATTATGTGTTTATGATTTAGTTTTTGTACCTTATTGTTTTCATGTGTTTTAAATTGTATGTTGTAAACAAGGGTAACTTTTTTTAGAAAAATAATATGGACTAAATCATATTAAAATTAAGATTTGTTTTGAGACCTAAATTACATAGAATTACGTTGATTGGTGATTTGTAATAATTATTTAACGGCCTACTCAATTTTCACAAACTATAAAGTGGGTATAACGCGCTGCTGGTCATGTACCCGGCTAATGAAGAAGGTTATGCCATTGTTGCTGACCAAATTCTCGGCTCGCTTGTACATCAAAATTAGAACTACCTACGATTATTATTTGTATTACACCTTAAGGTTGATTTATCACAAATTCACATCCAAACACAATGAATAAGGTTATCGCTTTGTCGTAGCCGAGTTCTAACAAAAGTACGTTGTGAATAGTTGTGGGTAAAGTTTTTAATTGGTTTTAACCAATACCTCAACATAATATATGTAGAAATTTAGTCTCGTGAAAAAGTTTACTAAATGTTTTATGAAACTTATGATATGTAGATGTATGCATGCTTCTCCATACATTGATTTTGACATCAAATTTATACCTTTGAAATTTAAGTTGAATGGCATTTAATTAACGGACACTTGAAGTTACAATGTCGTCATATGAGATTTTGGACGATGTTGTGATGGGGAGAAAACTTTTCATAGAATGAAAATTTGCATGATAAGTTTTACGTTCTTTAGATTAGACGACTTAATTAAGTCACTCAGTGAGATCTGGAAACTTAAGGTATTCAGAGGGGATGAAACATGTTTACAATGCAAAACGTTCTTTTGGTAATGTAAGTCCCTAAAATATCTAGAAATTGGAAACTGTTTGCCAATAAATTGTTCGACAAGTTACTATGTTGAATACGTTCATTACTAGCAAATTAACTGATGTAATGGATTTATGTCAATATAGGTTCTAGTTTTCAAAGAGAATACTATGGTTATTTACCTGGGTATTTTATTTTTTTGAAAGTATTTATCGATAATACTAATAATTTGAACTTATTTATGTAGAAATGGCTCAACCCGATAACAATGTTTTAAGTTCCGCGTTCAAAATGTTTTTTGATCGTCCATAACTTATTGGCCAAAACTTCAATGATTGGTATCGCTCACTAAGAATTGTCTTGAGAGTAGCGGGTACTATTGATATCTTGTCTACGACCGTCCCGGCCGACCTTTCTAAAGGAGCTTCTGAAGCCGAAAGGCTTGCACACATCGTTGAATTAAAGAAGCACTCTGACGTGGCTTGTTTAATGCTTGGGAAAATGTCACCTTCTCTACAAAAGAATTTTGATGGATAGATGTGACTCAATATCAACTCTATCAATTAATATTCAACTACCTTAATATCACACTTCACATTTAGGAAATCCATTATGTTAGACTTTTTAAAAAGTTTATAATTGAATTTTGCCATTAATTTTTAGACTTTTGGGTATTATAAAACATATTCTCACTATGTGTAAACCTTCTATTGTTTTATAAACCTATCACATAAGCACATACATTAAATTATAAAGAGTTCTACTATCCTAGACCTTTTCATAATAAACAAGTTTGAAATAGATGCTCACTATGATGAACAAGTTTCTAAACCTCTTTGAGATTTTATAAACTTATTTATAAACCACCATAATGGATGCTCTTATAGAGTTATGATCAAATCAAGAATTAAAAAAAATAAGAAGAGTAAAAAACAATAATAATGACACATTCCAGATGTATCTAAAACACATGTGCTTTTAAATTTCTCTCGTTTTTCATTTTAATTTTTGTTCTCATCGAATACCTTCTCCTTAGTTGTATACCTATAAAATACAAAGACATGTTATTGCACGTTTCAACTTTTTTGTCGATCTTTTAAAAAATATTCAGGTTTTAACCCTAACACGACACTTTTATGGGGTCTTAAACGATGGTATTGGAGATGTAAACTTGATGCACACCGCCAAGGCCTCATCGATGACATTTGAACATTACTAGATAAAAGTAAATTTATAATACAAATATCTCACCTCACGTTTTGCATATATCACTTATTATTTTATTTTGTCCCTATATTTCATATTTGCATAGATGAAAAGTTCATATCTTAGCAAAGTGAGCAGATGGATTTTCAATGGTTTTTTTTGTTAAAGTTTTGTATGGGTTGGATTGAGTTGACTTGAATTTAATTCTTTATATATATGAAAAGAACATAGTAAGAAACAAGATATTAATGTGGTAGTTGGCCTTGCATGATGATTTCAGATTCAATCAATGGTATCCAAAGTATGAGAAAGACTTTAACCATTAGAAAATGTGTAATTAAAGTAAATTGTATGAATTAACATGAAAGATCACAAGAGATTAGTAAGTTAGCAGATAAATGTGACTCAATATCAACTTTATCAATTAACACTCAACTACCTTAATATCACACTTCACACTTATAGAGTTATGATCAAATCATGAATAAAATAAAAATAAGAAGAGTAAAAAAATCATAATGACACATTTCAGATGTATCTAAAAAATATATGTCTTTAAATTTCTTTCATTTTTTCTTTGAAAATAATTCTCACTTTTCTCATTTTAATTTTTGTTCTCATCGAATACCAATAAAGTTAACCATAAAATCCAAATACAAGGCATGTTTCAACTTTTTGTCATCTTTTAAAAAAATTTCAGGTTTTAATCTAATACGACACCTTTATGGGTCATAAACGATGATATTAGAGATGTAAACTTGATGCACACCACCAAGGCCTCATCGATGACAATTGAGCATTACTAGATAAAGTATATTTAAAATACAAATATCTCACTTGAGGTTTTGCAGATATCACTTATTATTTTATTTTGTCCATATTCTTCATATTTACATAGATGAAAAACTCATATCTTAGCATAGTGAGTAGATGGCTTTTCGATGGATTTTTTTGTTAAAGTTTTGGATTGGTTTAGTTTGAGTAGACTTGAATTTAATTATATGTATAAATGAAATAAGGATGGTAACTAATGTGGTTGTTGGCCTTCCATGATGATTTCAGATTCAATCAATGGTATCCAAAGTAAGACAAAGACTTTGCAAGTAGAAAAGGTGTAATCAAATTAAATTATATGAATTGACCTAAAAAACCAGAAGAGGTTAATAAGTTAGGTGGATAAATGTGACTCAATATCAACTTTATCAATTAATGTTCAATTACCTTAGTATCACACATCACACTTATTTTAAATCAAGAATAAAATAAAAATAAGAAGAGTAAAAAAAAGTCATAATGACAAATTTAGATGTATCTAAAATTTGTGTGCCTTTAAATTTCTCTCATTTTTTCTTTCGAAATAATTCTAAGTTTTCTCATTTTATTTTTTGTTCACATTGAATACCTTTTCCTTAGTTGTAAACCTATAAAGTTATCCCATAAAATACAAATGCATGTTATTGCATGTTTCAACTTTTTTTGTGATCTTTTTAAAAACATGCAGGTTTTAACTTTAACACGACACCTTTATGGGTCTTAAACGATGATATTGGAGATGTAAACTTGATGCACACCACCAAGGCCTCATCGACGACAATTGAACGTTACTAGATAAAGTAAATTTAAAATACAAACATCTCACTTGACGTTTTGCGAAATATCACTTAATATTTTATGATGTCCATATACTTCATATTTGCATAGATGAAAAGTTCATATCTTAGCATAGTGAGTACATAGCTTTCGACGGGGTTTCTTCTTTTTTTGTTAAAGTTTTGGATGGGTTTGATTTGAGTTGCTTAAATTTAATTATATCTATAAATGAAAAGAAAATGGTAGGAAAAAAGAAACTGATTTGGTTGTTGTCTTGTTACCTTCCATGATGATTTCAGATTCAATCAATGGTATCCAAAGTATGAGAAAGATTTTGCAAGTTGAAAATATATAATCAAATTAAATTGTATGAATTGACATGAAAGATCACAAGAGATTAGTAAGTTAGCTGACTCAATATCAACTTTATCAATTAATGTTTAACCACCTTAGTATCACACTTCCTTGGCACTTCGATTTGGATCAAATTCGATGTATGAGGTTGTGTCACATTTGTATTTTACGCCTGCTAATAATAAGGTTGTTCACTAACCAAAGTATTAGTAGTCGTAAAGTATGATGTCATACATTCTTTATGTATCGGTTATACTCACAACACGTTTTTCATGAGAAGAAGACATTATGGTTCTGGTAAAGCTAAGGTGAAAAAAGCAAGAGTTTGGCGGATCATGTAGCTTACAAGTATAAGGAGATACTCGACTAATTTTGATTGTCATAAAGGTCGTGATTAATTTGCGTGCTTTTTAGTGATGCTAATCGAAATTATTTGTTTTTCACATTGCTATGTATATGGTTTCATACCTTTTATTATGTCATCCAATTGCTTGTAATTAGTCACTTACCACCTGGGTTTGTTACATGTTTTCTTATATTGAAATCTCATTAGCTAGGTGTATATTTTAGGTTGCTAACGAAAACATACGAAACTGTCATCGGTATATTGGGGCTGAGTCGCATATATTTTTAAGCCAATGAATCGCAATCTCCCGATAACCTGAACATGCATGAGAGTATGAGACCTAGTTCATTTTTAATTACCCGGCCAAAGTTTATACTACTATATTGTCGTAAAGGTCATTATTATTTGTATGTTTCAGTTTGAACATTCTCACAAAATCTGTGACATACTGACATATACCCCCAAAACCTGAATAAGTCATCAAATCAATATAATAAAATAAAACATTGGACGGTTGTAACATGGTGCAAGAAAAAGAAGTACGTAAAGGGGGGTTACTTCATTATGTTGAACTATTTAAGATGTGTACATATCTCTCTAGTAGCTGGCATTACGTAGGATGTGTACTTTATTATTAAATTGCAAGTCGCAACTACTCCGGTGGTAGCCTTGAGAAGAAGTTGACGCAAAATGTTTGGCTTGTTGGGCTGGGGAAGGCTGTTTCACCTGCTGAATAATGGACTGGTCCATTTGGGCTGTGGGCTCAATGCAATTGGGCTGTAGTTTTGCATTTTGATAACAGTTTAACTATAAAGCAATTGGATAATGAGTTGCTGTTGTAGTTAGGGGTGCAAACGAGCCGAGCTTTTATCGAGCTATTCGAGCTCGAGCTCAAGCTCGACTCGATCGAGCCGAGCTTTTATCGAGCTCAAGCCCGAGCCCAAGCCCAATAGTATGGCTCGAAACATATAATGAGTCGAGCTCGAGCTTCTGATAGCTAGGCTCGATCCCTTATCGAGCTTTTTCGAGCCTTAGTATAAATATATTTTTATATAAGTACGAAAACGTTCATTTAAGTATTAGCCTTATTATCAAGAGTAACTATATAAAAACTTAAATAATTTATTAATAGTCGTTATCATAGTTTAGTACATACATAGAATTTGTGGTGGTGTGTAAACGATAATGATATATTTGTTTCGTATATGTAATTTCGAGCTTTTCAAGCTAAGCTCGAGCTTTGCTCGAATCCTAATCGAGCCGAGCTCAAGCTTTGAAGGTAAAAGCTCGACGAGCTATCAAGCCGAGCTCGAGCCCATTATTTTATGTTTCGAGCCGAGCCCGAGCCCTGTTGAGCTCGGGCTCGACTCGGCTTGTTTGCAGCCCTAGTTGTAGTACGTTATTTAGATCAGTTCAGTAGTTTTCTGTGTTTAGCTGATCTGGAGATGATGTTTACATTGGTTTTGAATCTCCAGCATCTATAAACAACACTTAACACACAACATTCTTAATCACCAAAAACAAAATGAATATAACAACATTATTCTTACTAGCATTCATTATCTTTGCCTAGCTTGTCAGCCCATTCGGCTCTTACTCCTAGTCTCCTAGTCCTGTGCTCTATGCCTATGGAAAACAACTCCAAACGGGGGTGGAATACTACGTTATACCAGCAGCTAGAGATCGATGGGGAAAGTGGCGGACTCTTATACGCAGCAGTAGGTAACTTTACTTGTCCAGCCGGAGTTGCACAATTCAGGACTGATGAGTATGGAAATCCCTTGATTTTCACTCCCGTTAACCCCAAGAAAGATGTAATTCGTCTCTCCACAGATGTTAACATCAAATTCTCGGGCTCAACTATTTGTCGCAAGTCAAATGTATGGAAGTTCAAATACGATAAGAATATGAAACAACATGCTCTGATGATAGGAGGTGTTTTAGGATATCGGAACCTGAAACACTGGATAACTGGTTTAAGATTGAGAAAACCAAGGATGGTTATATATTTGTGTTTCGTCCGAGTGTTTGCAGCACCTGCAAAGTTAAGTGTAAGGATCCTGGAATAGTTTTAGGCGTTTATGGAATGCAACGTTTGGCTGTCAGCAAAAATCCATTGTCTGTCTTCTTCTACAAATAATTCAATGTCTCGCTGAATAAGCGATTTACAAATAAAGTTTTTGAAGCAGTTATAACATGCTGTTATATGGACGCTTAAATAATTATGCAAGGATCCACCTAGCTTCTTTATCCCTTGAATAACTTTGTTTTTTATTCTTCACTTGTATCAATGCATTCTAAAATATAAAGAACATTGTGTCGTTCTTTGTTAGTACTAAGGACGCTTGTGTTAAATAACTGTCGAGGTGTCCGATCACAACAAATTTGATCGCTGTAACCACAACAATTTGGCAGCATGGGGACTTTAATTAGGACCACGAAAGAGATTCTCTTGTTCAACTGACTGAAAATGTAACGACGTTCAGAAGGCAGTAAAAATTGATGTAAATGTGATAAGACACAGAAAGAAAATATATGGTAACATCCTATACTTGAAAGACAAGGTCATTTTCTAGCTATCCGTCTACTTACAATAGGTAGACCACTCGGATCCTGATGATACACTAGTTACTGATAAAAAAAACATGACAAGAATTTTGGGTCAACCCAAAGCGAACTGTGACAGAAATCATATATAGAAACGATGAAAATGGAACACAAACCTTCAAAGATTAAGGGATGCGTGTCAAGTTCTGGATCCTCTAGCTGTGATTGTCTTTTCTGAGGTACAGCATCATCTGGTAGACCAAGTTCCGATTCGCGTTTTAAAGCCTCATAGCTTGAATCATCTGCTCTTCTATGCCATTGTTGGGTAAAGTACTAGGAGAACTTTCATACTAGCATTCATTCTCCTTGCCTTTTCAGCCAAATCGGCTACCAGTCCTAGTCCCGTGCTCGATGCCTTTGGGGAACGGCACAAAGCAGGGGTGGAATACTACGTTAATCCCACAGATATGATGAATGGTGGCCTCATAAAGCTGGGTCTGCCCTAGTTTTGGCCGGGTATAGCCAGGTCCTAGAAGGGTTTGGTAGGGTTTTGCCGGGTCCTAGACATAAAGAATAATCTCAATTGAAATATTTCACACTTTATTTCATGACGCTAGGTCTCTATTTTAACATATATAAAGTAGATGTAATAGTAACATCTACACGACTCGATACATATAAAGTAGATGCAATATCGGCATCTACAGGACTCAATGGCCGACACGCCTTACATTATTGATACATGACTATAATCACATGGACACTAGTCTTGAGAGCCATCAGGAAATACGAAGCAATAGAAAGTAGCAGATGTAGCAAAAGGAAACCTCGAAACTGGTCGTTAATGTCATCATGCATCATGAATCTCCCCAGAATAGTGCACGGATCCATGTTCCCAAGTGTGTGAAAGATTAAAACTGTTGTAGAATTTTAAATTAAACACAAACTCTGTTGGCCCATTCTTCGGGTTCAATCTAGCCAACACTGTCTTGTCTTCTCCATCTTTTTGAATGTACAATTCGACAATTTCATCAATGACAACCTCTGCGTCCCCTAACCAAACTTTTTTGAGATGTAACTCTTGGTTATCTCAAATCACCACTTCGAACCTCTCACCTGGGGACATTGTTAAATCTGCATTCAACAAATACTTGATTACTAATATTTGAAGCTTAAACAAACACTTAATGAAATCACAAAGAAAGAATTAAACTTACCCAACTTCGACATTGTTGGTTCAAAGAGTGGTGTGGACAAGAAGATTGGATATATAAAATAGTTAATGAAAGGTTGTCAATTTGTCATATAAAAAAGTTGTATATAAGTTATAGTTGAAGGTATGTTTTATAGAATAGGCTTAGGGCTGCAATCAAATCAAACTTTTATCAAGCAACTCGAGTTCGAGTTTGGCTCGATCAAGCTAAGCTTTTATCAAACTCAAGCCCAAAAAATAGCTTAAAATATATATCAAGCTCAAACTTAAGATTTGATAGCTCGGCTCGAACTTTTATCGAGCTTTTTCAAGCTCAATTAAAAAGTGTTTTATGATGCAGTTTATGGTTAATTTGAGTATTAACTTAATTATAAAAGCTTATTTTATAAATAAATAATATATTTTAAAAGAATTTTTAACTTTAATTAAATTTATAATTTAAGTTATCGTATTTTAAATAATATTTTATTTTTAAAAATTATTACCTTTTCTTGGTAGTTGGCGAAATATAATATGTATAAATATTTTTTGTACCCTTTTTATAATACAAATGTGTTGTAATTGCGTAATCAATCACACAATGGTCTTTGGGACCTTAATCGCATTGAACCGCAAAACGTGTTTTGAAACCAAGATTGTACGATTGTGTTATTTTAGTTTTACTAATGCTAAATTAATCGAATTTAATTTTGAGTTATGGTTTTTATTTGTTTTACTTCATACATATGTTTTTATTGATGAGTTTTATTATATAAAAAAAATAATTTTATACACATTTAAGCTTTTCAAGCCAAGCTCAAGCTTTGATCAAGTATCAAGCCAAACTCAAACCTAGATTGTTAAAGCTTGACAAGCTATCAAGCCAAGCTCAAGCCTACAATTGTTTTATCAAGCCAAGCTCAAGCCCTATAAAGCTTGAGCTCGGCTTGACTCGATTACACCCCTAGAATAGCCAACTGTTTCCAATGTTTTGAAACCCGGTTTTTAGATCTACCCGGTTATGTCACCGGGTCCGAGTCAACCCGGATTTAATCTTTTTTTCTTCTTCATATTTTTAATAAAATGTATATATATATATATATATATATATATATATATATATATATATATATATATATATATATATATATATATATATATATATATATATATATATATATATATATATATATATATATATATATATATATATATATATATATATATATATATATACATATATATATATATATATATATATATATATATATATATATATATATATATATAGGGGAGAGATCAAATAAAAAGACTTTTTTTTGTGAGAAGGATAAGAAGGATTTTCAGCTATTGATTTAAAATCAATGGATGAGATTAAACTATAATCCTAACTAACTAACTAACTAACTAACTAACCAACCATCTAAACATGTTTTTTAAAAAGTTTTTCAAAAATTCTGAAAAAAATCCAGTAGATCGGGTATGTTGGTGCAAAAAACTTTTGTAAAAATAGTTTTTTTAATTTGAAGTTTTTTACGTTTTTTTAATGCATAAAAACGAAATTTTGATGCACAAAAACGTTGTTTTTTTCCGTTTCTTGCGTTTTTTGTGAATCAAGAACTTATTTTTATACTTAACTTCTTTTGACTTTTTGCTTTAAAATTTGATTCCGCATCAAACTATAACAAATTAAAAATTTTGTGCATGAAAAAAAATTGTACACCAAATTTCACCTTTTTGTGCATCGAATTTCATTTTTTGTGCATTAAAAAAACGTAAAAAACTCAAAATTAAAAAAACTTTCTTCACAATTTTTTTATGCACCAACATATCCGACATCGTGGAATTTTTTCAGAATTTTTTGAAAACTTTTTTAAAATCATGTTTAGATAGTTAGTTAGTTAGTTAGTTAGAAGTATGGATTGATCTTATCCATTGATTTTAAATTAGAGGCTGAAAATCCTTCTTATCCTTCTCACCATAAAAATTCTTTTTATTTTAACTCTCCCATATATATATATATATATATATATATATATATATATATATATATATATATATATATATCTTAATATATATATAAGAGGAGGGATTTGCCACGTCATCTATTAGGGTGCTAATCCCAGTCAGCATGGGCTTAGATTCTGGGCTTACAAATTTCCTAACCCAATAAACTTAATCGCACCGACATAAACTTTAAATTGAATCCTTATAATTTTTATACGAATTTTTATATGAATCATTAAACTTTAAATTGAATCCTTATAATTTTTAACGAATTTTTATATGAATCATTGTAAACCAAACCTACTGTTTATTCATACTAAAACCCTAACATGGTTTTTCTTCAGATTTGGTTTATTGATCTTTTGAGTTTTTGTTTTTTTGATTGATTGGTTAATGGGTTTATTTGATATTATCACTTTTATGTATATGGGATTTATTTATGACAATTTTCTTAAATAATTTTCATCCCACAACAGTTTGTTAAGGGTGATCATTGTATTTTAATTTACTGAATTACATGTTTTTATTGATGCAGGTTGAGAGGTGAAGAGCCGACACAACATAAGTGGTAGAATGAGTGGAAGCTAGAACGCATGCGGCATAAAGAAAAGCTTAATTGTTTTGTCAAAAGTGATTAGGATTTCAAGGTTAGTCTTTATTATTTTGTTTATGTGCTAACTTATGTTCTTTTAATTATTAGGTATTGGTGGTATAATTGCTTTGAAACTTATCCGTCGTCATGGTGGTATGATTGCTTTGAAGCTTATATGTAATTATTTTTTATTTAATTTGGTTTTAAGTTTGATATAGAGCTTTTACTTTTATTCTTAAAGTGTTTTGAAATTTGTTGTTGATTTTGTGTCAATTTGGCGAAAACCCTTCTTCCTGAACAAAAAAGTGTTACCGATTGCGATTGAAGTTTTTGTTGATTTTTTTGTTATTGTCTTAATTAGTTATCTGTACAACTAATACATGAATTGTATAACTAATTAATTCTTTAACTTACCGTATTAAATTTTATTTAATTACATAATCAAAACCTAATCAATATTATATTTTGGAGTTTTGTTTCCTGATTTTATAATTATATAGTATACTCTTTTATTCAACTGATGATATTTTCTTACTCTCTTCTATATTCATGGACTGAGATAGGTGTTAATTGTAGGGAACGTTGGAACAGTTCAGATCTTGACAACATGCTTGAACATAGCATACCGTTACTCTTTTATGTCTTGAGTGCATAGAATAATGCATCTTAGTTTTACCAAGGAATGAAGGAATCAAAGAAGACCATTGCAGCATATAAAAAAGCAGGTAATATACGTTTATGTGTGCCGATTAAACTATTACAAGTAGTATTTTTTTAAATTTTTTTGTATTATTGACTATTACAAACTCTGAGTTATCATGAACAATCCCAACACGGTTATAGTGGTGGGTATGGCTTTTCACGATAAATATTGGCCTCATAGTAAATGCCTTTTCTTAAAATTTTTATGCATTATGTATTTTCCTTCAGATTATATGATTTTAGACGAACTAGGTACGTAGAACTGGAAGAAGAAATTGACTCATATGTTTCCTGTGTCATAATCTTTCTCTTAGTCATACACATTATCAACAATGGGGTCTTCTTATTATCAGGTAAGAGAAATGATCGTTGCCACTCAAAAGAGAACTAGGATGTGTATTTCAGAAGAAATACTTGAAGAGATAATTCATAATGTAATCCTTCTTACAGTTGATTAATTCTTCATTTGCTTTCTAGGTTAACATGCATTCATCTTGCTTGAATTTTGGCAACTGATTCTACATAGGAACTCTAACTATGCACATTTGAACGTATTCGTTAGGAATTTACGGAGTATTGTCACTGAAAATAGTTTGACACCGGAGGTAAATCATTTAATCTGATGATATCTCTATATTATGATAGACCTAATGTTGGTCTAGGTTTGTAGCTAATTGATTTTTTTGGTGTTTTCAGGATAAAGATGAAAAGCTCGATGGCGATGCAGCTGTCAAAAAATTCTTCTGTGACATATATTCAGACGCTGACGAGGGTTCAAGAAGGGCCATGAGTAAATCATTCGTAAGTTCACTGACAAAGGTTTTGCCGTCATCACTAAAGTGCAATTTGCGAATTTACTATCTTAGTTGGATGTATGTATTTGTGAAGAGGATTTAACTTGATATGATATGAAATACACTTATAATAATAGTCCATTATTGTGTAGTCATAATACCATATTTATGCACAACGATTTCGAATATTATTTTATTGTTATCTGCCATAGCCACTTATCGCCCACAAGTGGCCGGCCACCTTTGTCTAGATATTAACTTGGTGATGATCTTATTTCTTCTGATACAGTTTCGAATAAGTGGGAATCACAAGTGAGTCAAATTCTTTTAGACTATCATATTAGCAATATATCCATTTATTAATATTTACTAAAAGCTACAACAAACAAAAGTAGGTAGTTACAACTCATTTACTAATTATTCACTCACTTTGTAATGTGTTTTTAACATCCAGTTCTAGGTTTATGTGACATCGTCATAAGCCGTGCAACTTTAAATGAAAGACATTCACTTCAAACTACTTAAAAATAAGCAATCCGAAATCTGGAATCTCTATTTTGAGTTAGTGATTTTGGATGCTTAGTTTCTTAGGTTAGTTAGCAATAATATAGTGTTTGTACAATTTAAAAAAATGGGCTTTAAAGCTTATTTCAGCAGTCTCTCAGTAACCTCCCTTTTTGTCTATATGTAATATAATTTTACTTGGGTGTAAAATAGTTTTTTCAATATGCAATAGTAGATTGGATGATTTTTAAATTGTAGACTCATCTATAGATAGCGGGTCAAATAGGTTACAATCACAATACTATACAGTGTTTGGATTAACTAATACTGATCCAATATTTTTTATTAGTTTGGATGATGTTTGGTCATCCAAACACCCGCTGTCTAATCCTTTTTATACGGAATATGCAAATGTACTGTATCGCCATTTTGGAACCTTGGTTATTAAGAAACCTTCAATAATTAGCAACCTACTATAAGAAACCTTGGTTATTAAGGCACGTCTCCACAGCTATCTGACACCATATAACCAGTTCTTTATGAAACTTTCAATAATTAGCAACCTACTATCTCATAATTTTATATTCATAACTCAATGTATTGGTGCAGTTAAACAACCTGGAGCTTGCTCGTAGTTAAACAACCTGGAGCTTGCTCGCAGTCTCCCAAGACCTATCTGGTGCTAAAAAAATTTAAGTTCTTTTTTCGTTTTTCCATTTGGTTGAATAAAGAATTCTATAGACAACTAAGATTGTGAAATCTCCATGTTTTTCGAGTTCAGTAAGTAGATATTGTTGAGGCGAAGTCGTAATGGTGGGTGTGAAATGATGAAGTGTGTTAAAGACTTGAATGGTGCCCATCAGAGCTGAAGTTGGAAGGTGGTGTAGGGTGTATGAGTTGCCAAGGCGCATGCGACCAGTCAAAGTATTCATGGTTTTTCAAAGGGCAGCCTAAAAGCAATTTTATATGAGTCAGATAATACCACCTATTCTTGCAGTCTTCCTGATTACATTGTTAGATTTTGTTCCACACCCAACACTTTTTCAACAATCAGACTTGGCCACAAGTACACCGGTGACGTTATTTTTCCGAGAATAGAATTTTCAAGTTATAGATACTGCTATAGTAGGAATGCTGGCTCACCCAAGGGAGGTATGAAATTTCTGTTGCAAATGTTACTATTGTACCAGAGTAAATAGGGCATGTGATAATATCACATTCCCGTATGTGGGAACCGGATGACTAAGCTACTGCATTGAGTTGAATTTACCTTTTTTATGCAATTAGCCTTCAATGTATTAGTTCATGATGCTACCTTTTTCTACAGGAGGATTTGTCACTTAAGTGGACCAGCTCAGGTATTTCTTGCATTAGTAGAGCCATGCTGGATTCAAAATGAAGATGCAAGAAAATTCAAAAGCCTCCTTATTTAAAGAGGTAAGTTTTGCACCTGCCATAACTTTTAAATCTGATACATATGGACACATCAATGAAAAAACCTATCTTTCTTTATGAACTTCACATAAAAGACTTTCTAATCTTACTAGCCACAAATATATAACTCATCAAAGTGAGGATGAACACATAATATATAGAGGCTCTCATCAAGTTCTTCACATCCTATCTTTCTTTATGAACTTCTGATATACAATGGAATACCTCATGGTTGAGCAGACCTCATTTGGCGCATATGAGTCAAACTCTTTCTTAACTTCGTTATTAATTAATGTTGGCAACATTCGTTTCAAACTGAAACTCAAATCTTATTGAACGCAACCACAAATCCATATGGTAAAACCGCTTTGTAAACAACGCCAAATCCACCTCCCTTTTAGAAATTTTTAGCCAAAAATATATATGTGGCTATGTCAAGCTCATGAAGTTTAAACGATACAGAACCCACATACAGATTTCATGAAATGAAAGTCTTCTAAAAGTTTCCATCCCAAACAGAGAGTCCATTCGCAGGCTCACTAACAAGAGAAAGCTCTATTCTTCCCAATTACACTTGTCAAGTAAACATCAGTCAGAAATATGAAAAATGGTACCATAACTGATGATTTCCGTTGTCCTATTTCACTTGAGTTGATGAAGGATCATCTTATTGTCTCAATAGGACAAGTATTTATAGTTTGTAACATGTATTGTTTTCTGATCATTTTCAAACATCAGGTTTATTGAAGATTTTCTTTTTCATAGACGTACGAGCGATCATGCATTGTCAAAATGGCTAGCAGCAGGGCACCAGACGTGTCCCAAGACACGTAAAAACCTGACTAGCACATCACTCATACCCAACTATGTATTACACAACCTTATAACCCAATGGTGTGAAACAAATAGAATAGAGCCACCAAAACGAGCCACTCGGTCTGCTTCTACCTGCACACCGGCAGATAGTTCCATGATTGAAAGCCTTCTTTGTAAGCTTAGTTCTATCAGTCCTGATGATCAACGAACTGCTGCTGTGAAATGTGTCTCCTTGCAAAAAGAAATGCTGATAACAAAACCCAGTTGTCGAAGCTAGGGCTATTCCTCTCCTTACACACCTCCTGACCGCACCCGACTCGCGCACGCAAGAACACGCTGTGACCGCTCTTCTTAACCTCTCAATCTGTGAAGACAACAAAGGCAGCATAGTCTCATCAGGTGTTGTATTACTGTTAAGTGAAAGTACTCAAAGCGGGAAGAAATATGCTATAACAGCTTTGTTTAATTTATGCATATAGCAAGGTAATAATGTTCAGGTGGTGAGTCAGGTATTATGTCGAATTAAAGGATCTTCTAACAGAACCACAAAGTGGGATGAAGGATGAAGCATTATCCATTATGGCCATACTCTCGAGCCACCTAGAAGGGAAGGTGGCTATAGTTTTCTAGATACTTACGATTTTATGACTCACCCTAAACATTTGTCGAATATGTGTTTTTAGCATATAAAGAGGGGCGAAGAGAACCTCATCACATTGGACGACGAAACATATGTCTCCACTTCAGGAGAAGAAGTGCCATTTTCTCTTGGTAACCAAAATTCAACTTTGTGTTACCCAATAAGATTGCAACCTTGCTATACCCTCGTCAACGTGAAGGTTTTAAGTGGATTTGGGCTCTTCATTCTAAAGGCGATGGTGGTAATCGAGGATGGGACTCAGGAAAACTGTGCAGGTATGCAATTCTATCCTATTTTAATTATGTAAAGTAACTTCAGCTAATCAGTTATAATGAATGGGCCAAATACAAAAAAAATGAGAATGCTTTGTATAAAAAATAAAAGGGCCAGGTTATAAATCCATATTCAATTTCATTTTACATGTAATCAGATAAATATTAAAAATTAGGTAGTCTAGAATCACAACTGAATCAAGCTGGTCACTCCGGGCTGTTAATTTTGTTTGTGAAACCACTGATGGAAATGAGTATAGAAATCTTACATTTTGCAAAGGAAATGGTCAAATATCACCCCCTGAACCTGCATTTGATATTAAGGTATGCTTCATTTATAAATGTTTTGGTAGGATATGGTGAAATGGGTGGAGTTGGTTTGAACAAAAAAAACATTTTGTTCAAAAAATTTAATTAGTTATAAAAGTTTTGTGAGATTATGAAAATAATATCATCTGAAACAATTAGAAATTATGATTTAGAAACTTTGCGAAATATAATCACCTATGGGCAACTGATACGGGTCGTACCCATTTGACTCCAACTTGAATTGAGATGTTCATAATTAAGTCGGTTGGAATTAACCACTGCATGTTACAAATCGTTGATAATCAACCAAAAATAACATACAAATCAACTTGCAGATTCTACGATGTGGTCCACCACCAATGAACGAGGCCATGGCTAAGTCATATCTAAGATTTAGGATATGAACAAGATATGTTGTTCCACTTCTAAATTTTGAAGGATCTTTCTATTTTGTTGTATATGGCATCTTCATTGATTGTGTTGAAGCATTTCCAGTTGGTTCATGTACTCTACTTGGATAAAACTTCTATATCCGGATATGTATTAAACGATAGTTGTGATATTTTGTATGGTTCAAGTGGAACCGCTGCAATGATTCACAGTTTTGCTAATGAAATTTGTTTCAACAGGTTTGTATTTTGTAGCAATGATTCAGCGAGGAAAAGATTGTTATGGCTGTAGAAGAATGATATAATCTGAAATCCTTAGCTTATTTAGTTTTAGAGTTCTATTCATATAAATGTAGTTTTAAAAGTATAGATATGGAAAGATAGGCATAACCAATTTCTTAATCAATTCATATAGGCCAATAAATTATATTGTGCTTGCATCATTTCCTTACAGAGTATTTACGATGTCTAAAAAGATTGTAAACAAGAAATATTTCATGTATAATACTAGCAAGACAATTGAAATGGGAGTTATAGTTGTTGGCATGTTAAATTATTATAAAACTTTAGCTTATGCCATAATTTTTTATAGTGTTGACATTGAATAATAAATAACGAATAGAAAACCTCTTGGGGCCACCAGCTGGTCAAACATGCCTCTCCCTTTCATCTCCTCGGCAAACTCTGGTGGCATCATGGAATCATCACCTCCAACGATATCGGGTCTGGTTATCCACAAGAAATGCTTTTGGGTAATAGCAAATCCCCATCCGAACTCGATCAGCTGTTCTTTTGTCATGACTGTTATACTTCCAAAGTTCACATAAACTACTAAACCAGGGTCTTTTGTGTCCAGTCAGTCAATGCAACTTAGATCTTCCTCCCAAAGGTTCGACCCAATCTGTTTCATCCGACCATCGTAAAAATGTTGTTGCATCATGCCTAATGGATCTATAGTGAATATTCGCGGGTTTGCGACAGTTAATGCATTAACAATGTCATGTTCCCAAGGAATCAAACGCGTTGAGCACAATAGCTGAGCCTCTAGGAATAGCCGCGGTTTCCCTCAGGATAGAGTTCAGCATGGTGTCACTGTCATCTATGTATGTAGTTCGAATGAAACTTGGAAAGTCCCTTAAACGAATGTTATTCATACCAGGCATCCCGTCCAATGTTGTTTCATGATGCCCTTTTGTTATATCGCTCGTGTCGTAGAATAAGTTTCATAAGGGTAAATCAGTTTCATCTATGGACATGGAACTCAAAAAGAAAATTTCATATTTGATGCATGTATATATTATATGTGGTCACAGCTCGTGCTCATAGAACAGAATCGACCAATCTACTACATATTTTATTATTGATATAAGATCAATACTTTTTATATTATTGGCATCAATTTAAGTGCATCTCGATCCTAAATAACATATTGATTTGTTCAAAAAAATAAAAATAAAAAAATAACATACTGATAATCTAGATTTGACTTTTCCCTTTGAAACTAGGTCGACAAACGCCCCACAACTTTTCCGAATGATCGTTTGATATCTAAAGAAGATTATTTATAGTATTTTTTAATCGACCCGATCGAATAATCGGGTCCGAGTCAACCCGGTTCAACCTGGGATAACTCAGTTTTCTAAAAAGAAAAAATCTTCATATTTTTAATATTAGCAAAAAAATATATATATAACCCATAAAAACTTTCGTATATTGAAGATACAAATTGTTTATCAATCAATATAATATTTAGAAATAAAATTCCATCGCAAATACGTAAAATTTAAATATTTATTTTTTTAAAACACCAAAAAAATAGAAACCAGGCCGGTTCTCGAGAACCGGGTTGACTAGGTCACCCCAAACCCGGCTGATCTTACCGGGTTTCGAAAATATGAAACCCGGGTCAAAATTACCTTTTTTTTTATTGGAACCGGGTCAATCGATTGACCCGACCAGATTAACCCGGGTTTGAAAACATTGGTAATATCAGATATATTTATGTTGTCAACAATAAATCCATTAACCAAGGATACAAGACATACATCCATAATTATTTACGTAACATAGTCAACAATTAAATTCTTAATATCCAAACTTTGATCGACAGATTATACATGGAATAATACTTACTCCCACTGTCTTAATTTTATTGTCCTTTGATTTTTTCGGTCAATTTATCTAACTTTACACGTAAATATTTTTGTTTTTGTTATATAATATTTGATAAAGATTATATTAATAAAAAACATATTTAAACCAACCGACTCATATATTTTTTTAAATATTATATAATACAAAAAAATATTTACAATCAAAGTTAGAAAAAGTTGATCAAAAAAATCAATAAAGGACAATAATCTTGAGACGAAAGGAGTATCAAAATTTAATAAACAAAAGTTCATACTACAACTAAATTAATAATACATATTGAGACGAATGGAGTATTAAATTAGTAAACAAAAATTCATGCAACAACTAAATTAATAATTCATACTTATTATAAACAACATAAAAATGGTTACTTAATTTAAAACATTAAGGTAAAATAAAGTGCAACTCAACTTCCTACAAAAGACGGTTCAATTAACCATATCCACGTGATCCCTTTTGTGAAAAAAACGCATACTGATAATTAAAACAAAATGCAACGATTTTCGCGTATGATTAATATTAAATTCATATATACTTAAAGTACAACCTTTAATGTATAATGTTTTAAAAACATATTTAAGTATTTGTAAAATTTCCACTTTTTTTAACCGTGATTTTTGACACACTGACCACTAACCCTCGAGGTCAAAGTTCAATGCCAGACAGACTCAAACCAGGTAAAACTCTCTATTTTCAGGAGGTTAGCGTCGTCACTTCAAGATTTTTTGCACTTAATAAGAATTAAACTTGAGAAAACATATTTGAAAATAGAAAATATGAAATTGCACCTTTTAAGCCAAGATGAAGATATAAATGTAATTTCATACAAGCCCATCCTATTTTCTTTCCTAATCTACCCAAAATTAAAGGAACATATATACACATAAAAATACACACCTTTTCTTCCTTTCTTCTTCCCGTACCTTACCTTTGTCGTGAACGATATCCATAAAATTAATACAAATTCTATTAACACAAACGATTTGAAAAACATTGCTACTTTTCTAAAAAAATCATTCTAGAATATACAATTTCTTAAAAATAATATTTGGCTAAATAAATAAATGTAAACGATAATCACAAGTCATACCCGTCCATCGGACGGGTTTTGCCACTAGTATATATATATATATATATATATATATATATATATATATATATATATATATATATATATATATATATATATATATATATATATATATATATATATATATAGGGTGGAGTTATTATAAAAGAAATGTTATAATAAAAAGGGTAAGGTGAAATCCTAGCCCTTGGATTAAATCTATCAAAATTTATAAAATTCTTGAAAAACCCGGTGTATTTTTCGTAAATTATAGAAACTTTAAGGGCTTTTATGAATATTGATACGCGCCTATTCTTTTCGTCAGATAAAAAAAATCAAAATATCTGTTCGTTCTTCTCTCTCTCTTAAACACACATAAACACACGCTGAATCACACTGAATCCTATCTCGGGCTATCAAATCGATTAAAATAAACGAATCACACTGAATCTTAACGAATCTCATCGATTAAACAACGGATCGTGATGGTTCGAACGTATATAGGATTAACACCGCCTTCTCCTTCCGGTAACTATATTTTATTGCATTTATTTTTATTTTATTTATAGTTTATTCCAATTATTTTTGTTATAAATTATGTTCATGTTTAATTATAAGAAAAATAAAAAAATAAATAAATAATCAACAGATGTTGAAACATCTTCGAGTAAGTTTTTATGACTCTAATGCATTAAGTTAATTTTGGATTTTAATGCTATAGGATGCAAATTAGGGCCACATGAATGATTTATGTTAAAAAATATTTATTAGTTTTAGTAAATCTGTTTTTATGTGCTTGAAAATAATTGTGATGCGTTAAAATTGAAAGTTTGATGTTATAGGATGCAACTTAGGGCCACATGAATGATTTAGGTTAAAAAAAATTATTAGTTTCAGTAAATCTGTGTTTATGTGCTTGAAAATAATTGTGATGCGTTTAAATTGAAAGTTTGATGCTATAGGATGCAACTTAGGGCCACATGAATGATTTAGGTTAAAAAAATTTATTAGTTTAGTAAATCTGTGTTTATGTGCTTGAAAATAATCGTGATGTGTTTATATTGAAAGTTTGATGCTATAGGATGCAACTTAGGGCCACATGAATGATTTAGGTTTAAAAAAATTTATTAGTTTCAGTAAATCTGTGTTTATGTGCTTGAAAATAATTGTGATGCGTTTAAATTGAAAGTTTGATGTTATAGGATGCAACTTAGGGCTACATGAATGATTTAGGTTAAAAAATATTATTAGTTTCAGTAAATCTGTATTTATGTGCTTGAAAATAATTGTGATGCGTTAAAACTGAAAGTTTGATGCTATATGATGCAACTTAGGACCACATCAATGATTTAGGTTTAAATATTTTTATCAGTTTGAATAAAATCTGTGTTTATATGCTTTGAAATGATTCAAATGCGTTTAAGTTGACATTCAGATGTTGTAGGATATAAGTTAGAACAACATGAATGATTCAGGTTAATTGTTTTTTATTAGTTTGAGTAAATATGTGTTTGTATCGATGCGTTTAAATTAAATGTTTGATGCTATAGGATGCAACTTAGTACCACATCAATGATTTAGGTTTAAATATTTTTATTAGTTTGAGTAAAATCTGTGTTTATATGCTTTGAAATGATTCAGATGCGTTTATGTTGACATTCTGATGCTATAGCATACAAGTTAGAACAACATGAATGATTCAGGTCTAAATGTTTGAGAAAATCTGTGTTTGTATGCTTTGAAATGATTGCGATGCATTTAATTTAACAGTCTGATGCTATACAATGCAAATAGAATGCGATGCGATAAAATTATATTGGATGCAATGCGATAGGATCAATGCAAATAGATTGGATGCAATTTAATAAAATTTAGATTGGATTGGATGCAAATAAAATGCGATAACATTTAGGTTGGATCAATGCGATAAAATTTAGATTAGATTGGATTCAAATAGAATGCGATAAAATTTAGATTTGATGCAATGCGATAAAATTTAGATTAGATTGGATGTGATGCGATAAAATTTGGATTAGATTGGATGCAAATAGAATGTGATAAACTTAAGATTGGATGCAATGCTATAGGATGAAAAATACAATGCGATGCGATGCTATAGGCCACATAAGTTATTTAGGTTGGATGTAAGACATGGACAAAAAAAATCATTTAGATAAAATGTTGATTTAAAATGTATTAAAATGTTTGAAATGACTGATGCGTTAAAATTTTGATCGTCATGTGTTAGAATTTGATATATATTTCTATAAGATCTATGCATTATTAAGGTTTATGTTTAAGTTTTAAAACTTGATGCAATAGAATATAATTTTTTAAATCAATTATTTTTAGTTTATTTGTAGTAAAATTTATTTTTAAATCTCATAATTTAATAATTTTTCAGGTCATACTCAATTAGACGGTTCTAAGGAAAAAAACAAGAAGACTTGTTGATAAAAAGATAAAAAAGAAGAAAAACGAAACTGATTCTGATTATGAGATTGAAGCCAGTAATGCATTATTACTCATATCAGAAAAATTTAACAGTAAGTATTTAGTATGTAATGCATTGTTATATTAGGTATTATAAATGATAATTTATAGTTAAATATAATTTATAGTTTAATTTAATAGTAAGTATTTATGTTTTAATTTTCATGAGTGAAAATATGTGGTAGGATTTTAACTATAATGCAATAGGATATATTAAATATAATGCAATAGATGAGGTAGGCTTTTAAAATATAGGTACTAGAATTTGAAATACCAGGCAATAGAAGTTAAAGTATAAATGCAAATAATATTTATGATTTAAATTTCATGACTGAAAGATGTGATAGGATTTTAACTCTAAATCAATAGGATATATTTATATTTTTTATTATATTACTTTTAATTTTTTTTGAACTTTATTTTATGTTTAAAATCTCATAATTTAATAATGTTTTGGGTGATAATGAAACAAATGATAATGTACGAAAGATGAATTCGAAGAAAAAAACAACCAGAAAGTCTGGTTTTAAAAATGTGGAAAAAAGAAGGATGTTGGAAAGAATTACAAGGGTGAACAACAAGAAGATACTGATTCCGACTTTGTAGAAGGAGCCTTTGATAAAAACAAAAAATTAGAGAAGAAATCAAAGGGAAAAGGCATGCAGAACAAAAAGATATGCATTATGAAGATGTAGAACATCTTAAGAAGAAGAATAAAAGAAAGGGTTAAATGAATATGGTTGTTCCATTTCAAAAATAAGAAGTGAAAATAGTAGAAGTGCAAGATGGAGAAAGTGAAGAGAAAGGGACTGTAAATGAACGTAAAACATTACTATCAAGAATGTCTCCCAAACATTTGAAAAAGGTTCTAGAATCATTGAATCCACAACAAGTGAAGCGTCTACATGAAATGGGGTTTGGACATTTCTATAACAATTTTTATGTTCATTATGTACCATCAACTCTGGCAATGTTTGTTGCTAAGAATTTTGATCCAAAAAATTCGAAACTTGGAATGGGAGATGGTAGAAAGATAAAAATAAAAAAGGAGATGGTACATGAAATGTTGGGAATACCGATGGGTGATATAAAAGTTCAATCCCTTAAAGAGAAAAACTTGTATGATCGTGTAACTGTTAAATAGAGAGAGATGGTGGACGAAATAGTGACTCATGATAAGAAACTTAACATATCTGCATTAGAGTCATATTTTGTCTGGCTTAGTAGAAGCTGATTGGTTATTCGATGTTGCTTTCCTTACAATGTTCTTCTCAATTTTTGGCCTAGGAAACAAAGACGGCATAGTAAATGAAAGACTTATTCCGTTTCTTGAAAGCACAGATAAGATATCTCAAATGGATTGGTGCTCGTACGTCATTGAATGTTTGGTTAAGGAGCGTACTAACTTTAGCGCGTCTAAAAGCTTCTCTGGACCATTCCTTTTTCTTGTAGTAAGTTCTTATAATACTTTAACTGTGATGCAGTAATTTTTACACTGTAATTCACTAAAGCATGAACTATCACAGAGTTAATGTAATTTAAGTTAGTACTGATATAAATCTATTTGGTCCAGCTTGTATATGTGAATTCAACTGTTTTTGAAGACATGATGGTGGAAAAAATAGTTCCAGCATTTAAGGCTTGGAATCACAAGTTATTGTATAAAAGGCAGAAAATGGAACTTGATTTAGGCGGATTTGGCACTTTACCGATTGTAGAAGGTTTAGAATGGAATGAACCAGACTCAAAGAATCTTCACAAAAAAGAAATTGAAAAGTAGGTATATTTTTAGAAAAAATAATCATACTTTTTATTTTTGGTATCTAATCAAAATGTATGTTGATATTGTATAGAGGATGAAGATTCAACAACATATGAAGATGAAAGAATTAAAGATTTCATGTCTAAATCTCTAGAGGTACTAATATTTTACTCTGTGATATTGTGTTTGCCTATTTTTTGTATTAGTACATGATGTGTTAGAAATATAAATGAAATGTTCTTGTAAGTTGGTTTTATCTGTGAAGTCAATGATAATCTTTGTGATTTTCTAAAATTTTAACTGAAATGCAGTAGACATATTAACTTAAATGCAGTAAATTTCTGTAATTTGATAAAATCTTAACTGAAATGCAGTACATTTCTTATGTGGTTTGTATAATGTCCGGTCTTAAGGCTCACGCAATCAAAATTTTTGATGCATGTGGCTCACTAGGAACCAACTCGAAAACTTAGTGATAGCCTTTTAATTCTCCAATTAGAGAAGAATCCTTCCTTGTAATGAGGACTGAGATCTCGGTTGAATAACAATGATTGTTTTTAGTTTTATATCTAATTCTAACTGTTATGCGGGCAAGTAATGCACTAAAATGTCAATGTTGTCTTTTATTTAGGAAATGCAGGATAGTGTAAAACATAAAGTGCTTAAAGCTACCAGTTTGATGGAGGATACTGATAACCAGCTCGACATTGGTTTCTCTGTGTACCCTAATAACAAGGAGTTAGAAAAATTGGTTGATGAGAGGAATAAGGTTTTCATTTTTTTATAAACATAATATAGAACGTGATGTAGATGAAAAGGATGAGAAAGATGGTGGAATAGATGATAAAAAGGACAAAAATGATGATAACAATGAAGATGAAGATGGAAATGATGATAAAAACGATAATAGTGATAGCGATGATGATGAAAATGGTGATGACGATGAACCACATGGGAATAAAAGTAGAAAGGGATAGGAAAACAAAGATGATAACGATAGTACAAATGTCAAAGAAAAAGAGGGGGTGAAGGTAAAAAAGACGAAGCTGATAATGAGCAAATGGAAGATGATGCATGTATAACTGATGTGGAAAAAGGCTTAAAAGAGCAAATGGAAGATGATGCATGTATAACTGATGCGAAAAAAGGCTTACAAGATGAATGGGATTGGGACAAAACAAAGGCTATCGTTCCATATGATTTGGATGACATGTCTCAGTCTACAAATTTGACTGATGATGATTTTGATGATGAGGTATCTGGTGTAACAAACTTACCTGATGCGGCTGGTTATTCTAATGCACCAGATAGTGAAGATACATTACAATATTTTTTTTCTAACGAGCTTGAACCAATTGAAGCCTTGTCTCAATCCCAAACATCTTTAACATATCAGAGAATCAAAAGAAGAAAGATGACACTTTTTGATGATGTTTCTATATTGGATACTCAACTGGAATTTGAAGATGTAGGTGAACCAGGCTTAGTTGAACATCAGATGATCGATGATATAACAAAAATTTTGTCGAGCTCGGCTGATATACAAGAAAGTACTTATGATGTACGAGATGTGAATGCAACAAAGGAGAAAGAAGCTATTGATGCGCCTCCATTCGTACCTCGTCGTTTCTCTAATATTAAATTAAATCTTATTCGAAACACTGATGGAAAATATTTTGCAAAGAAAATTAGTGAATCAGATGATGCGGAAAGGACAGGTGTGAAAGTTGTTGATGTTCCTGATCAGAAGACTGTTGATTCTGTATCTGACAAAACAGGGTCTAAAAAGATAAGTGATACAGCTGCAGAAGTACCTGTCTCTGCAGCAAACAATGTTGGAAAATTTGTTGCGAAGAAAATTAGTGCATCAGATTATGCGGTAAAAACAGGTTTGAAAGTTGTGGGTGTTCCTACTCAGAAGATTGTTGATGCAGTTATCGAGAAAACAGTGTCTAAAAACAAGAATAGTGCTAAAGCTGCGGAAAATACACATATTAAAGCTGCGGAAGTGCTTGCTAAGCTATTTGTTGATGCAGTAAAAAAAGAAGTGCCAAAAAAGACAAGTCTTAAATCTTCATTAAAACCTGGAGTTAAACCTGATGCATCCAAAGAAACAAATGTTGGAGTGCTGAAAAAAGGTGAATATAAAGGAACAAACAGAAAACAAATCTTCTCGATTACCTCCTTCAAAACAGCCACAGCCTAAACCCAAAATCGCTAAAGATAATGATCAAACTACTAAAAGAGGAACAAAAAAAGGGCTTTAGAAGAGGATCTTATTATACATGAAAAGCGTGTTCCAAATCCTTCAGCCTTTGTGGTGTCGCCATATTATCAGAGGAAAACAATGTTCACCATACCACTTACTGAAAGAGAGAAGAAGATTGTTGAATACATATGGAGTAACAGTTGTCCTGAAGGGTAATTATTTACTACATTAAAATTTATAAGCTATTGCATTTTATAATATTTTTTAATACATTATACTTTTAATCTTACTGCATCTTATAAAATGTTCAGGGATATTATTTTCGATGGAAACGGCATAATGATAGAGTGTGTCTTTTTCCTGAGCCTTTATCCCGAGATTCTAGTATCAGCAAATATAATAGATTTATGGAGTATAATTCTGAATCATGAGGAGAAATACAAAGGAAAGCAGTGTGTTACGACAAATATTTAATGCACTACAGGAATACTGGTCAGTGTTTTATTAATTTAAATTTAAATAGTTATTCTTTTAAAATTGTTTTGATGCTTATAAAAATTTTAATGTATGAATAAACAGCCCTGTCATATGATTGAAAACAAAAGGAGTCTGAAAGATCAGCAAAGAGTTTTTTGTGAAAACTTTAAAAGTGTTCTAACATAAGCAAAAAAGAAAAAATTGGAAGGAGTTCATTTGGTAAGTAATATTTGACATCTATTTATATGAGTTTCAAATACTTAAATAAATTATTAATAACAACACTATTAATTCATTCATTAAAAATGTCTACAGGTTTTTTTCCTTGCATAAAATTAGGAAAAGAAGCAAACCACTTCTATATCATTTGCTTCAATATGATGACTGCTGAAATAGAGATCATCGACAACATTGACAATGATCTTGAGGATTTACACCTGAGATATGGACCACATGCAATGTGTCTGGTATGTTTTTTGCAATGTGTCTATATCATTTTCTTTAATTATGTTTATAAAATTTAATGCATTATAGTACAAATATTACTGCATCATAGTTTATAAGAATGAAAGTTAATGCATTATAGTACAAATATTACTGCATCATAGTTTATAAGAATGAAATTTAATACATTATATTAATTATGTTTATAGCATTAATGCATTAATTTGTTTGCAGCAAAACACTTAAATTGACTGCAATAGAGTTAACATAATCTTATTTTTAACAGATTAATTTGTTTATCGCCTACCTGGAAATGTTATGGCACCACAAGTTTGATGCATTTGTTCAGGCAATTCCAAAAATAGTTAGGATGAATTGGAGGACAACCCACAATGGTGTCGATTGCGGACTCTTTGTAATGAGGCACATGGAAATGTACAACGGTCAAAAATATATTTGAATAACTCCAAAAAGGAAGATAAAGGACAAAAAGCTGAGATTAATTTTCTTCGTGCAAAGTACTTGGCAAAAATTCTACTGATGGATTCCAATGTATACAAGCCTGAACTACTCGAAACATCAGAAAAAATTGGAAAAAAAACAAAAGAAATCAAAGACTGTGGCTCATCTCAATGTCAAAGTGGATGGTGATTTGCTGAACAAGTTCAATGCAACATTAGAAAAAACTTATTAATTCATGAATGAAACATTAAACTGTCTTTAAGATTTTCTTTTATGTTTGTATGTAACTTTTAAATATGGAAAATGTTAGTAAGTATCTTCTATGTTTGAAAAATGCTTCTTATTTTCAGTTTTAATGATAGTTTTAATTTGTATGTCCAGTTCATCATGTATGCATGTATGTTCCTGCTAAACAGATTAAATTCACTATGAATAAAATTATAATGCAGTAACGAAATAAGTATAATGCATTATAAAAGTAATTATATGTGTATCTCTTTTTTTATATAATTGAATAAATGTTGGAAAAACAAATGCACGAAGATAAAAAAATTAACAAAAATATTAAAAATGGACTAGAAATTAACTATAATGCAGTCAAAATAAAGCTATAATGCAGTACAAAAATGAAAGAAAATAAAAACTTTTTTTTATATCTATCTCATTTTATTTACAACTGAATGTTGAAAAACAAATTCACCAAGACAAACAATTAACAAATATTAAAAATCCACAAGAAGTAAAAATTATAATGCAATACAGTAATTATATACTTCTAATGCATTAAAAAAACTGTAATGCAATAAGCGTATAATTGTAATGCATAAAAAATTAAACTATAATGCAGTAAGAAGATAACCGTAATGCAATAGAAAAATTGGAAAAAGAAAGTAAACCTTTGCATTTATTTCCAGACTTCCTGTATCTCAATCTCAGTTTTTTTATAATTGAATATTGGAGAATTTGATCAGAAGTACTTATTAAAAAATGAAAAATATTATAAGAAAATAAAAGTATTAATTTTTGAGTACTAGATCTCAACCTAGATCTTTTAGGCTGAACATCTTGATTCTTGGGAGCTTGTTGTTGCTTGGGAGTATCTTGTACCTTGGCTTTCTTGGATGCTTCAGAAGGACCTGGGCAAGTTCTTTTATTGTGTCCCGCTTTTTCTCCACATATACCACAAGTCCTCCTCTTGCTAAGTTCTTCAGCTGTCACTTCAGTTACGGGCTTCAACCTTGAAAAGCAGCATGAACCTTTCAATTTCCTAAGATTTGGATTTTGTAAATCATCATTTTGAGGCTCTTGAACACCCAACATTACACAAATAGCAGCTTTGTTATTCATTTTTGGGACCACTGGAACATCAAGTTCTGCTTGTTTGAGCAACTCTTTCATCTTGTCTTTGAAAATATGCAATTTATCAACTTTGTGGACCAAACGATCAATAGTAGAATCAAGAATCTGATAAAGTTCTGTAACTTCAGTCTGTACTAAATTTGATACACCACTGATTTAGCGACGAGAAGAACTTGAAGGCTTGACATTCTTTAACCACCGTTTATGTAAGTACTTTCGTGGAAACTCCTTTACATTATTCATTCTAAGTACATAGAATGCATGACGACAAAGAAGACCATACGACTCATAATGGTTACAGCTACACTCAAGTTTGATCTCAGACTAACAAAAGTCAACCTATAATAGAAAAAAGTATTATAAAATGATTATATATAATGCATCCATATATACACTGCATTAAACAATACTATAATGCAGTCAAAATAAACCTATAATGCAATAGAAAAAAATCAAAGAAAATAAAAACTTCTTTTTAGATCTATCTCATTTTATTAACAACTGAATGTTGAAAAAAAAATGCACCAAAACAAACAATTAACAAATATTAAAAATCCACAAGAAGTTAAAATTATAATGCAATAATTATATAGTTCAAATGCAATAGAAAAATAAAACTGTAATGCAATAGTAGTATAACTGTAATGCATAAAAAATTAAACATACCTAATAAAGAGGAAATTCGTTTGAACCCTTGAAGATATGATACTGGCTATCACGAACAAAATATCTTTCTATATTGTCATTTTGATCAACGGACATAGCAATACAATACTTGTATGAATCATACATTTCATCTTGCACATCGAAGAATATTGTTCTAGTAAATAGCTTGCATGCATCTTTTTCCATTTGAAGGTCTGTTTTAAAAGCTGGCATTTTGTATCTTGAATCATGATCATTTTTCCTTTCGATATACCTTTGATAATCGATGGCAGTATCATAATGGCTTAAGAATTCAATAAGAGTAAGACGTGGGTTGGTCCATTTTCCAAAGAAATGATTCTCACTTTCCGATCTTGAAGTTGTACGTATTAGACCAGCCATAGGGACATCCCTCAAAATACGCAGGTATCCAACTTTTCCTCAGATCAAACATATCAGCCAACCACTTGTTTTCGCCAAGATCAAATTCATTTATCATACTGTTCCATTCTCTTTCAAAAACATCGGGCGTAATTTGGTATGTCCAAACAATATCAGAAATACGTCTCTTAAATTCCGTCCTATTACATAGTTCAACACCCACCTATAGAAAAAAGAAACAAAATAATTGTGAGGAAAACCTTCAATGCATTATAGTGCCTATTTTACTGCATTATATAATACATACATATCATAGTGCATATTTTAGTAAATTATAGTGCATATTTTAGTGAATTATAGTACATATTTTATTGCATGTTAATTTAACTAAAAATACATCAGTGACTAAGAAAATCCTAAAAAATTGCATTAAAAAGCATATGTGAAAAATGTTAAAAAAGAAAATACCTTCGTGCCCAATTTCATCATTATATGCCACATACAAAAGCGATGAACTGTATCGCGAAAAACTTCAGCTATTGCAATCTTCATTGACGGATCTTGATATGTGATAACAACTTCTGGAGCTTTCCCAAACGCTTCTATAAATTCTTTAAGCAACCATATGTAAGCTAATTCACTCTCATCACCAAGTAACGCAACATCAAATGTAATGCAGCGATTATGATGATTGATACCAGTAAACGGAACAAAAACCATTTGATACCTATAGTTAAATAACATATTAAAAATTTTAAAAACAGAATAATTCAAAAACACATAATTGTTTGAGATAAAGAGATAAAAATATACTTATTAGATCGAAAAGTCGCATCAAAAGAAACTATGTCACCAAACGTTGCATAGTTTCTTATACCTTCTTCGTCAGCCCAAAAAAGACCAGCCAAGCGATTATCAGGACCTAAAAAAAGTAAAAAACTTATTATAAAAATTACTTTATTTACACATACTTTCTAGTGCATCATAGTTTAAATTCTAATGCATTAAAATATATAATCTAGTTATAGACCTAAATGCAATAAAAATTAAACATTAATTCAGTAAAAAAATTGAACATCAATGTTTATGTTTAAATTATAAAACTTGATGCAGTAAAATCTAAAACATTAATTCACTAAAAAGGTAAAAGTCACATTATAAAGATGACCATCACCTTTAAAATGTTTCACATAAAAACCAGGGGAGTGAAGTTTTTGACTAAGCAGCTTCTCCACAGCCATCTGAGCATCTCGATCACCTATAAAAACATTAATCTTCTTTTTCTGATTCTTGCAGCCATCAACTGTTACACCAACGTTATCAAACCCACCGTGAAGCTGTTTCATCAATCTAAACCCTATAGCAGGACCAAAATTTGCATTCAAAAATTGATAGAGGAAATGCTGCTTCGTATACCCAACATTCCTTGAATTCTTCATAAAAATCATGTCCTTTTCAGCTACAAGTGTGTGCTTATGACCATCGATCAAACTAATAACCTCAAAAACATTACCTATTCTCTTAATAGTAATCGATGCTAAACAACCATACCTAAATGTAGGCTTTCTCCTACTTTGCTTTTTCTTAATATCTCTAAACCTTTCAAACCCATCACTATGCTCGAATTTAGTATCTAGTGATACATCAACATCTGAACTCCTATCACTTGATTTATCTTTAGGTTTTGTTGGAAGAACACCTTCTTTTGAACAATGAAAATACTTAGTCGTGGCTAAAACCTATTGCCTTATACTCTCCACCTTTTCAAACATCAAAACCTGCTTTTTTCCCATAAGCTACGTAGAAATTATAAGCTTGGTCAATTGAAACAAATTGACATCCTTTTATAGGTACTTCACCATGTGATAACTCATCAGGAAACCAAGTCCTAGTCCCATCTTTCCCAAAAACATAGTGACCTACGTGATCTCACTTTAACAATTTGATAATCATCTGAAGTTGTAAAATAAATAAGGATAAATTATTAGAAACTCATTGCATAAATTAAGAACGTAGTAAACAAAACTGTATAATGTAGTAAAACAAATAGTTATAATGTTGTAAAATCTTAAATAACTAATCTAAACTAAAATATGTAACTTTATACTACCACATAATGTCTAATTCTACTGAATCATAGAATTAACTATATGATAACTATGAACTAAACTTAATGCATAATAAGGATAAATTATTAGAAACTGTATAATGCAGTAAAACAAATAACTATAATGTTGTAAAATCTTAAATAACTAATCTAAACTAAAATATGTAATTTTGTACTACCACATAATGTCTAATTATAATGAATCATAGAACTAACTATATGATAACTATGAACTAAACTTAATGAATTACATGTTTTTTTGTAAACTAACGCATTAGGACTAATTCTATTAAATCAAAGAATTAATATCATTATAAATTCTAAATATAACTCATGTAAACTAAAATATTAAAATCTATACTACAGAATACTATCTAAATTCTACTGAATTATATAATTAATTATACTACATTATATCATTTTACTGAATCAAAAAATTAATATCATTCAATTCAAGTGAACTTATAAAACTATAAACCACTAAAAATATCAAGATCTACTAAATAAATTCTACCGCATTCTATCTAATTCTACTGAATCAATGAATTAACTCAATGATGAGACTACTTTTATACATAGTCTCATCGTCCAAAACGGGCGTTAAATTCATTAAATATCATCAAAAATGCCAAATATATGCTTGTGTTTGTTACTTGTGTATTTTAGGTACGGATATTGAGAAAATGACAAAATATCACAAAGAACAAGCAAAAACGAACACGGAAAACAAAGCCGCACAAATAACCAAGCCCTAATGAAGATTTTCCAAGAAAAACCCTTGAAGAATTGAAGATTATGCAAGAAGGGTCCTCTAATATTGAAGAATTGACACATTAAACCCTTGTATATTCATAATTACAAGTTTGGTCCTTAAAGTTTGTCAAATTTGCAAAAAGGGCCCTCCACTTTGAAGAATTGGCAAGAATGGTCCCTCAAAAATGAAGACTTGTCAATATTAGTCCTCCAAGAAGTCAACAATACAAGTCAAGACCATAATCTTTGAAGAAAATGCCAAAACAGCCCTTCAAGAATCAACAAATGGCAAGAAATACCCCTGAAAATACTTTGGAAAAGTATTTGGGGTAAAAGTGTGAAAAAGAAAACTTCTAATACAAAGGAATCCGGTTTTGGCTTGTTTAAACTTCAAATGACAAAGAAAGAAGAAAAGAGGGGCTAAATATGGACGACACAAAAGATACCTTAGCCAGTGGCAGCTTGCCACGTGCCCCACTCACCTCCCACAACCAATCAAAACCCACCCTTCCTCCACCTCAGCCTTCCACTCACAACAATATTAACTAATCTCTGATTAGTTTAATAAATGGCACCTAATACCACTTTTAAATCCTAAATCAGATCAAACCTTGCACTGTTTAACGTATGAACAAAATCGAGTTTTCCTTAATGGCTTGAAATTAGACCACCATATTATCAAGAATCACAATTAGGGTGGTCTTATTCATAACCCAACCTTTAAGACCCTTGCCACGTCACTCATGTGCTCACATGTATCACCCTGTTATACCACTTTTGGGAAGATGCCAAAACCCAGCCAGCCATCCAACGTCCAAAACCCTTGCTTGAAACTTAAGCTTATTTTGAGCCATTGATCAAATTTCTTCACACTTTACAGCTTCACAAACTGCCAAGAAGTTCACATGTTCAAGCCATAAATCAAAATCCTCAAGGGTAAATTGGGACTTCTACAGCATTAGGGTTTACGTTTTTATGTTTTCTAGATAGTCATTGTAGCCTATAAAAGGCATAGGACCTCATACATTGAGGCTTGCTCTTGGTTTTTCCTTTGTTCAAAATTTTGTAAAGCCTTGTTCATGTTGAATGAAAAGTGTTTGAATGTTTAAAGAAAATCCCAGTGCCAATCTTATTATTTGCTGATTATTGTTATATGTTTGTGTTTCTTGGATCCTAAAACGTGTTTTCAAACTTTGTGTAAGAAATTGCTCAAAGTTCAAAAATCTGATATTTTGCTAAATCCTTGATTCAAACCCTAGAAATCTTTGGATTATAAGTGGTCTATACACCCTAATAAGGAGATTATCAAGGTGTTGTGAGCTTATAGTTTGGGGATATTCAAGGTGTGGAAACAAGTTTGCATTAATCACGCTTTTTCATTTTTCATTTTTCTGTTTAGATAATTGTGCTAACCTTGTTGATTCTTCGCAGCCTGATATTGGAAGCTTGTGCCTTGTTTTGCTAGGCACATCAGCTCAAACATACGTGGGTGTGGATGTACATCCATGAGTTTGAACTCCAATCCTAAAAATCTGTCAAAAAAGAAGATTTTGTGAGATATTTAGTTCTGCTTGTGTATGTGTTGTTCTTGTGCTTCAAATCTTGTTGTTTATGCTTAAGGTTGTTGATTTGATGCTTATGTATGCATGTGCTAACCTAAAAACGTTTTTGCTTTGGTAAATCTTGATTTGAAGTTAAAAGGGTGTTTGTGTCTACTGCTTGTTTGCGGTTTTTATGTAATTGGTTAAGTGTATGCTGGTGTGTTGTTCTTCTTTTTATATAAGTGATAAAGTTGAGTGATAAACTGCATGCTTTGAGTTCTTGAACACTAAAATCAAACAAAGGGGTATAAAATCTTGATTTCTTGTTGTTTTGAGTTGTGATTTTGGGGACACCTAGTTCTAGGTCTAGACTTGGGGTAACAAGTGCTAAATCATAACCATTATAACCTGTTAGTAAGATTTGAAGCTTGGAATTTTTATTTGTGGTTGCCTACTTATATCAGAAACCTGTTTATGCATGAAACTAGCTTAATTCTTTGAACCAGTGTATAAAACAAGTTAATTGTGCTTATTTAAGTTTAATATAATTTATGTGTGCTTTTGGTGTAATTTGGTTGGCTGAATCTTGCTAAAACAGCCTTCGAAGTATAACTGTTTATTGTTCATATCTGGTGCATGTCTGGTGATGTTTTGAATTAACTGCACTGATTGGCTGATTGAGTTTGTGTTTTTGTTGTTGTTACTGACTCCTTGTGATTAACTGATCACTTGGGTGCCTTTGCTTAACCTGAATCCACAAAAAAGTCACATAAGACAAAAAGTCAAAAAGTTCAAGCAGTGTAAACTTTTCCCACTGCTGAACCTCCAAAACTAGCCCTTGCTAGTGTTAAACATCAAACAGCTTATTCGTAAGCCATTTTGGCTTATCCAGACTTGCAACAACTTATTTTTTTATGATAGATCTTCCTTATTTGACCCAATGATTTGATCTGGAGCTTATTAGGGTTTGACTTTTAAGTTTGACTAGAAAACTCATCAAGTTGACTTTTACATAAGTGCTTAATTGCTTATTCTGATTTATTGCTTGTTCTTATTGGAAATTTTTTTGATTATTTTGCTTAATTAAGTCATTTAAAACCTTTTGAAACTTAAATCAACACTTGAGGTGGTCTAGAACTCAAAAACGACTATTTTGTCGTTTTGTGAAGAGAGTCTTGGCTTATTTCAGGCTTATTTCTTATGCTTTTTCAAATTTTATTTTTACAGATCTCTTTGGTAACTCAAAAGAATCTTGTGTGTCAAATTTTAGCTTATGGCATCAACTTATAGCTTAATGGGCCAAAAAGCCCATTAAGAATAAACTGCTTTGAAATTATAACACCCCCAAATCATATGCGCAGCGGAACTACAACATTTGGGTGTTAGGCAGTTATCATCGCACATAAGCTATTTCGAACGACTCAAAGAGACGTAGATGTTTAAACATAAATTAAAGATTGTTTAAAACAACAAAGTCTACTATTTTCCAAATCCCAAAAATAATACAAAACAGAGTTGCGTTTAGGTCCCCACTGAATCTCAACCCAAAAGTACATTACTTGTTTCACATGACATAATATAAAAATTTTAAGTGATAAAAAGGGAGGAAAAACAAAGTAGACCGCCAAGCCATAACAACTTCCATCCTCGCATGCTCCGCTACTATCAATCTTGGTTACCTGAAACACATGCTTAAAACCGTCAACACAAAGGTTGAGCGAATCTATAGTTTATCAAATCATAAGTTGAACATAAGTATTAAAACCAATCATGACCATTCAATAGCATTGTCGTACTCACAATCTATTATTCAAGGATATTATCTTTAGCAATAGCTAATAATTGTGTTTAAGCTCGTGACACTAATCCGTTAACTCAATCACCCGCGTACATTTACCGGCATGATTTAAGTGAAACCAGTGCCCCTTCTAAAGGCATTAGTTGCAATTATACCTTATTTCTTATCACAAGTTATCCGTCCGCAGAGGGTACTCAACGTACTAGCTCTCGTCTCGGATAGGGTCGTCAACCCCATAGTACTATCAATTGTATAAGCGGCTATCTGCAATCCACACAAGGGCAAGACAATAGTTAATAGTTCACGAATTTAGGGACTTTTACAACTAGGGACTCAACACAATTCAAGGCAACATTCAGGTCCAACAATCATTCATGACTTATGTTCTTTTCATTTAAATAGCATGCATCCTCGCGGGTAAAAACGTTTGAAATAAGTAAAGAGCGAGGCTATAGACTCACCTGGTGTAGTAGTAGTGGTTCTAGCGAAGACGTAACGAGAAATGTCACCGACGATGTGGATGCCCGGGAAAATCTAACACGTGACCTAAAAGTCAAAGTACGAAAACCAAATCAATACTCCGCGTACATTATTGAACTAAACACACACAAATCGAAACACTTAATGCTTATGGAAACTCACGCCAAAACCTAACAAGTAATTGTTACGAGACTCATACTATCTATCTACGTAATTAAAGTTGATTCCCATTTTATAGATTTACCGGTACTTACCAAAAGTACGGGCTGTTTGCTATGACTTAAGCACCTATATAAATTACAAGAAAATTTGTAAAAAATACCTTATGACCTGTAGAAAACCCATTTTAAATCCCATAAAAAGTTTTCACTTCTATGACTCGTTACACATCACATTACTAGACGTACACATTTAGGACTGACTTTGCACTTTGACCATGTTGGACTTGTTTGACCCATTTAAAATACACCATTGACAAATCCAACACCTAAGTCTAAAAATAGACTCACAAGTGCAGGTTTAAAACCAAAAATCAATTTTCAATCATTTACCAAACTCTATCTATGGTCCCCGGGATTTGACCCAAAACCAAACACAAATTCGGATTGTGTTGGTTCTCATCTCCCGGTACACGTATTTTCAAAATTACGTAACTTTTGACTCGTTTGGAGTCGTAAGCTCTACTTTATACCGAAACGAAGCTAAGACAATGCTCTATAATACATGCTATGTTTATGACCTATTTACTGTAGGATTGTAAATCTTGCTTATGTTTTTAGAGAGAGAAAGAGATAGAAAGATGGTGGATAACACACTTTTAGAGAGAGAAACTTAAAGAGAACTATGTGAAAAATGATTAACCACACCACCCTCTCCATCAAAGGAGAGGGTTTATATACCAAGCCCATATGATGGGCTTGGGCTTGCATTGGGCCGCCGGCCTACACATGTTGTAGGCTTGGCTTGGCCTTGTTTGTTTAATATTAAGTTAACTAAACTACGAGCTATTACATATACTATTGTTGGAGTGACCGATCCTTCTTAATACGTAAAACGTATTTCCAACAATCTCCCCCTAAGGGAGGTCACTCCAAACAAGGGCATTACCCAAGTTACAATAATTAAATAACCCTAGCATACTATGCTTGTCTTGAGCTCGTAGTCTTCGTCTTTCTTTTCTTTTTCTTTTCTGGTGAACATGCTGATGTGATCTTTGATATCAGTCTTGAGCATTAATCTCTTGCCTTGATCTCGTGCATCCTTCACTTGTGATCTTTTCCTCTTCGTGACGCCATGTCCCACATACTTATACCTTCGTAATTCTTGAAAGCTTCAGAGTTTGATACAGCGGAAGACTTAACTTTTAGGCTTTCTTGAATTAAATGAGATATTAAGTGCATAAAGTATAAGCATGCGGGGACAACTTCTTCTTGGATTCCGCAACGCCACCGTCTTCAAATGCCGCAACATAAGTAGACACGAACGAAATGGCTTTGAACATTTCATTCTAAATCGGTAGCATTTTACCTCCGGTCGGTGAAGACCGTTGGACGATATTAGATATCGTACCCGTGACGGATAGTTTCAATTAAGTAACTTCCTGACAGGATTTCGCGGGTAAACCCGTTCTCTTTATTCGACCGTCCAAAGCTGACTGCGAACATAAAGAGTGAATCATTTGGATAATAATATCCGCATGATTTGAAGCCGTCAATTCATGTTCCTGGAACAAGTGAAATTCAATTAAGAACCGCACCATCGTTGCTTTCCAGTTGTCACGAGCTTGATTCGTATAGAATCTTGCAAGTTACCTACCAAGTGCTGTTTGAGGTTAACACTAGAAGGATTTCAACTCATCACTGTGAACACTAAGGTATCACTCTGAGTGTTCTGGCAAGATCACTGAGATTTTGCGTAGAGGCCTGGAACGTGTTTAAGTTCAGTTAAGAATTAAACCACTGTTGCTTTCCAGTTATCACAAGCTTGATTCATAAAGAATCGCACAAGTCACCTACCATGAGCTTTTTGATATTCGCTCAAGAAGGATTTCCATCTTCATTTTAAATACTTTCGTATTACTCGGATGTTCAGGCAAGATCATGAAGATTTTGCGTAGGACTCTTAAAATCTTTCTTACTTTTCACAGTGTGTGAAGAAGCAAGGAAATATGAAATTGTGTCCTAATGAGATATTTGATGATCTCAAATGGCTCTAGACTCGATCGTGCATTTTGGATTTTAGTGATCGGAGGCTGGAGAGGAGTGCCACCATTTCAATACCAATTTATTCGGAGTGAATAAATCGATAGATAACGTGTTGTCTCCGTGTGATTAAAACAAATACCTTTTGAGAGATATCTGAGTTAGCTGGGAAGGGTTGTGCATTGCATCACTGGGTCCATGATGTCTTATCTTCAATATCAAGCATCATTAAAAAATGATCTCAATAGCATATGTATTGACCCGGTTTCTGCCTAAAGTTGTAAGGAGGGCTTCTTTCTTTACACCCTTTATCTTTACAATTCTTTTTCATTCTTCAACCCCTTCAATGCTTACCAATACGTCATAATTAGCACCTTGTTGTGATTGTTCCAGTGCTAACTTAAGTACTTGGTCGGCATTCAGCTACGTTCACAATCTTTCTCCAACTTTCCTAAGGACTACTATTTCTAGCTATGGAATGTCCTTGGGAAGATTCCTCCGGTTCTGGAAGAATCATAGGACTTAACCTATCCTATCATCCTTATGTCACCACAATCTTCATCGTCGTGAAATAAATGGGTTTTGGGTAAGTATATGTCACCATGAAAATCCATTTTGATATAGCAAATCCATTTTGCTCCCCTTTAACATATGCCACGATATTCGAAAACATTTCGCACATATCGGGATGAGCCAGCACATTAAGTCAAACCATTTGTGATAATATCCCATATTAAATCACATTTTCTCCCCTATATTAAAAATATTAACCCAATCGATGTTTTTAATATCAATTGATTTAATGAAGTTTTAACAAAGGTTTTGGGAAGAAAAATGCAAGTCCATTTTATCTTCATGATATCAAACGCATGAGATATGATACCGATTTGTAACATGATCACATATTCACCATATTAGAAAAGAATTGACAAGGTTGGACCTGATTGATGAGAACATCATATGATAAGATCAAATGGTTCTTGTCAGCATATGTTGGTCGCCTCGTCACGTCTGAAGTCATCTCTTGACACCACGTGTACGATTGGTATTGTTGTCTTGACACCAACTTGTGAACTTGGCACGTTCGGCGTCGAAGATTCTGAATGCTTGACAATTGCTCCCCCTCAATTGTTGACCCGTGTTCTATTGAAAGAGCTGTAGTCGTCAGTTGAGTAGTCTCATCATCGAGTATGTAGATACCAATTGTAGATTGCTATGGTTGTAGAGATGATAGCTTCATAAAAACAAGACTTCTCTTGTTTTAACAAATAAATGCGCTGATGCGTACATATATCTGTGTTAGACCAAGTTATAAAGTAAACTTGATCCCTTACAAGGTTTTAAAGTAAACCTTGCCCGAGAAAATTAATTCCCGTTGTGAGCCAAAGATTTCATAAGAAATACTTGACTTTAATATGAAAACCGGGTTGCAGTCTGAAATAACTACAAGCCATATAGGCATGTTTTATGAAATATTTACAACTTTTGTACGAACTCTATTTATGGCGCCGTGTCGATATTAATCAACATTTCTAAGGCCGTAAATATTATCGTACCAAAAGACATGCCGTTGAAAAATAAAGTAAAAATATTTTTGGATGTTTCTAGATTTTTCAATTTTTATGGTTTTTATATGGTTTTATATTTTTGTATTTTGCTTTTGTGGATAAAAATATAAACAATATATACAGATGATCACCAAGGATACGGAGAATAGTTTTACCACCACTACTCTTTCGCTTCATCTGCCAGTTCCTTTAGAGTCTCAGGCGAGAAAGTTCTCATTCCTAGCTTGTCGGTCAAAAATTCAATTCGAGCGCGATCTAAAGCCTTCGTGAAAATATCCGCCAATTGATACTCAGATCGGACAAAGTAAAGCTCGATTACTCCATTTTCCACTTGCTCCTTGATGAATTGGTAGCGAATGTCTATATGCTTCGACCGGGAGAATTGAACATTGTTGCAGCATAAGGCAATTGCACTCTTGTTGTCGCAGTACATCGGAATTTTGTTGAAACCTAGACCATAGTCGGTTAATTGCGATCTCATCCAAAGAATTTGAGCACAGCAACCGGACATAGCTATGTATTCTGCTTCCGTACTTGAAATTGCAGCGCTTTTCTGCCTTTTCGATGCCCAACTGATTAGTCGATCTCCTAGTAGTTGCAAAGTTCCACTCGTGCTACGCCTTGTATCTTGACAACCCGCGTGATCCGCATCTGCATATGCCATTAGTGCAATAGAAGAGTCCTTCGAATACCAAAGTCCCCGATTAATGGTTCCTTTAAGATATCGAAAGATCCTTTTAACAGTAGCTAAGTGTAACTCAGTAGGCCTAGTTTGATACCTGGCACACATACATATAGCAAACTGAAGATCAGGTCGACTGGCTGTGATATACAGAAGAGTACCGATCATTCCACGATAAAGTGTCGGATCAACGGCAACTCCATGTGGATCTGCATCAAGCTTAGATTTCTCCACCATTGGAGTGTCCACGGGGTCGCAAGATTCCATTTTATACTTCTTAAGCGATTCAAGGGCATACTTGGATTGATTGATAAAGATGCCTCTAGGACTCTGAGATATCTGAAGACCTAAGAAGAATGATACCTTGCCCATCATTGACATCTTAAACTTGGAAGACATGAGTTTCCCAAATTCGTCGAATAAAGTTTGGGTCGAGGCTGCAAATATAATATCATCAACATATATTTGTACCATAATCATATCTTTACCTCGTTTCTGAATGAACAGCGTGGGATCCACCTTGCCTTTTGCGAAGCCTTGCGTAATGAGGAATTGTGACAAAAGATCGTACCATGCGCGAGGAGCTTTCTTCAACCCATAGAGAGCCTTCTTAAGCTTGTACACATGATTAGGATAATTAGGATTCACAAAACCATCCGGCTGTTGAACATAGACTTCTTCCTTGATTTCACCATTAAGAAATGCCGTCTTCACATCCATCTGATAGACGATCATATTCATATGGGCTGCATAAGCGAGGAATAGTCTAATAGCTTCTAAACGGGCAACAGGTGCAAAGGATTCCATAAAGTCGACGCCCAATAATTGCTTGTATCCACGAGCTACTAGTCGAGCTTTGTTTTTCAATATTCCGCCTAACTCATCGAGTTTCACCTTGTAAACCCATTTCAAAGTGAGTAACTACACTTGATCCGGGCATGGGACAAGTTCCCATACTTCAAGACGTATAAACTCATTAAGTTCTTCTTGCATAGCTTCTATCCAATAGGATTGAGTAAAAGCTTCTTTCCATGTCTTAGGTTCAACTTCAGTGAGAAAAGCATCAAAGTGACAAAACATTGCACTTTCTTGTAACTGACTTCGTGTGGATACCGGACGATTAGGGTCACCAATAATAGAATCTATAGGATGATCCTTTGTCCACTTGCTGTCATGTTCACGAATCCGTGGATTGGAGTAAACTGTAGAAGGAGCTTCCTTTGTGGTGGACGACCCGGCTTGATTAGGGTCGGGAATAGGTACACCAAAGAATGGAAGTTCACGCATTTGAGCGAATTCCAAATCGTGATCATCATCATCCTCTTCATCATCAATAGGCATGACGTGGGTAGTTGTTACATGTGTTGGTTGAGAATTACTTGTGGATGGTATATCTTGACCAATTGTAGGTGCAGATGTATCTGATTGTGCTTCGGTTACTGGAGCGACAACTTCGGTTACCGGAGCTATTACCTCAGGTTCTGGAGCAACAATAGTTGGAGGAGTAAAGAATTCATCAAAGAACGGTTGAAACAACGTATCCCATTCATTCCTAGTAGGTAGTATAAATGATGAAGTAGGGTTGTTTGGGACAAGACCAGAACTAATATTACTGGGTCCCATTTCATGAAGTGCGGGTTCAGAGCTGCTTTGCTCAGAAGCCATTGCTGTCAGCTCATCAAAATCAACATTCATAGTTTCGAGGATCTTGCGAGAGTTACGGTTGTAGATTCGGTATGCCTTCTTTGCGGGTGCGTAACCAATGAAAATACCAATATCAGCCTTTGGTTGAAGTTTTCCCAAATTGTCACCATCATTATTTGGATAGCAAAAAGAACCAAATACATGAAGATATGATAAATCTGGTACTTTTCCATGGAGAAGCTCATAAGGTGTTTTACCATGGCGTTTACGAATTAGTGACCGATTTTGGGTGTACACTGCTGTAGATACTGCTTCTGCCCATAAAAACAATGGAGCCTTTGCGTAAATTAACATCGTTCGAGCAGCTTCCATAAGTGTGCGATTTCGCCTTTCAACGACACCATTTTGTTGTGGAGTGCGAGCAACGGATGTTTCATGAGATATGCCAACTTCTTCATAATAATCACGCAAAATTTGATTCAAAAATTCGGTTCCATTATCTGTACGAATGCGTCGGACAGTAGTATTGAGACGCACTTGAATCATCTTGAAAAATCTGATGATGAATTTAGGTGCCTCATTTTTTGCTTTAAGAAATTTCACCCATGTAAACCGAGAGTAATTATCGACAATGACGAGGATGTACTTTTTGCCACTAAGACTTTCAATACGCATTGGTCCACAAAGATCCATATGCAACATATAAAGTTTCTCTTGGTTGGTGTCTTCCGTCTTGGGTTTGTAAGATTTCTTAGTGCTTTTCCCCATTGTACACGCGGAACACAAATGATCCTTGTGAAATGATAGTTTAGGAAGACCACGAACAAGTTCGTTTTTCGCCAAATGATTAATAGCGTCAAAGTTAAGATGAGATAACCGTCGATGCCATAACCATGACTTAGTCTTCGATGCTTTGGAGAGAAGACATACGGGAGAAGCGGCCATCATGTCTTGTAGAGACAAAGTATACAAATTATTCCCTCGAGTACCTTTCAATAAATCAACCCCTTCCAAATTACGAATGAAGCAGGTATGCTCTCGAAAAGCAACTTCTAGGTTTGCATCACAAAATTGTCCCACAGAAAATAAGTTGTGACCGAGACCTTCCACATAATACACTCTTGAAATGATACCATTCCCAATATGATATTCACCATAACCCATTATCTTTGCAATATGATCATTTCCAAATCGAACCGTACCAAGAAACTTGCTGACGAAATTTCTGAGCTGAGAGCGATCTTCGGTCATATGCTTGGAGCAACCAGAGTCCAAATACCAGAGAACAATTTGGACCACCTGTTTTCAACAACAACAGTAGACAATGCATTGGAAACTATTGGTTCCGGAGTGTTAGCAGATACAGATATAGAATTATCAGAATTGCTAACATTTTTGAGATCCTTAGATTTCCTGCGTTTTCTAATGTGAGTTTTAGCACTAACCGGTTTTACTGTTCCAACTTTCTTAGGTTTTGGATTATTAGCGGGCACTACAGTGGGAGTAGACCTATTTAAAGGGCACTTTGTTCCTACAGTAGTGTTGGTGTTCCTAGTTAAAGGACACGCTTGTGTTTTGGTAGCCTTGGTACTCCGAGTTAAAGGGCACGCTTTCTTCACTTTAGTGGGAGTGATCCTAGTTAAAGGGCACATATTTCCTACTATAGTGAAAGTTCTACCAGTGGGGCGCCACATCCAACCAACTTGGGTTAACACTTTCCCAGTCGGTTTCCATTCTAATCCATTTTTCCGGGCATGCATCTCATTCACATGGTCAATAAGGCAAGAATCATGACGACTAGAAAACATACATTCATTGCAATTCCAACATTTCAAATTAGAATTCACAGTAGGCTTAGAACGCTGCACAACCACAGAGCCTTTAGGTTTAGCTACATGATTCTTTTTATTCAAAACAGAAATAACATTCCTAGGATGGGCTTCTACTTTCTTCTTCACTTGACTACTAGATGGGGGCAAGATCCTATCATTCTTCTTGTTTCTCTTAAGCTTAGATCTTTGAGCCTTAGTAGTGGTGCTTACTCCTGTAGAAGGCAACACGGGAATATTAGAAGCTGCTTTTGATTCCGCCTTATCTTTAGTGACCAAAGTTTGAGATGGTTTAGTCCTAGGGCCCTTGTTAAGTGGTGTGACGGCTATAAGGGCTCTTTTGATTGCACTAGAGGACGATGCTGAGATAGTGGCTGCGTTATCCACAACATTCTTACCTTTTAGAGTATGAAGTGTTTCCTTTAACTCAGCCAAGACCAGTTTCTTATCACAAATTTGTTCCCTCAAATCAGATATTTCCATCGACTTTCGATTCAATTGTTCAATCAATGATTGATTCTGTGCAGTGGTATCAACACATGCGGGCTGTACTGAATCAAAGAGTCGTGTATTTTTCTGTTTTAAGTTATCAACTTTGGACAAAATCTTGGAAACTTGATTATCTAGATCAAGTCTAAAATTCTCAGCGGCCTCAAGTACGTTCACACAGTTAAGCTCCTTAGATTTCTCTATGTCTATCGGCAAAGATTGAGCAACCTTGTCACTTGGCTGACGCTGTTTTGATTGTAAATTCAATCGAAAATTCTTTTCAAAGTTTGCATCATCGATATTGACACCTTCGAATGATGTTTCAAAGATTTCTTGAATAAATTGTTGCTTGCATTCAAGCGAAATACAATGTGTTTGAATCTCATCAAAACGTTTTGAAAGCGAAGAATATGAATCTTGAAGCTTTAAAAATTCAGCGTCAGATTCGTGACAAGTACTATCTACCACATTATCCACAGATTCAACATTATGCACAATAGAATCATTATCAACACTTGTATTCACACAGACAGAAACTATATCATGAGACATCACTTGATTCAGAAGCAGATCATTATGGCGTGAAACCCGTTCTATTTCAAGTAAACTGTTTTCATAAGCATCTTCCATTTCATTGAAAACACGTCTAACTTCTTCTATTTCCAAAAACAAATCTTGATCAATATTACGAAGACAAGCTTTAACATTCTTTACAAACGGAACAATTTCATCTCGAAACGCAGCTCTAGTGTGCTCAAAGTTCCATTCACCTTCCGTTATGGCTGTGGTCGTCGTACGTTCCAAAATGACCTTGTCAAAATCGGCTAAGTGTTGGTGAACCGAATTTAAGTTAACGGATGCCTTACTTACCGGTGGAATTAACTTCGTTAAATCCTTTTTGACGAGTGTAGGAGACGTACTAGGAAGGTTTTCATTTGACAAACTTTGGGGCACAAGAACTGTTAATTCTGCTAATTCCTTTTGTAAGCGAATACGTGTCTTTTTCGAAAATTGATATTTGTTATGTTGATCATAATCAATTGTATGGAATTTTGAAAGCATTTTAGAATGAGTTTCATCTCCAAGTGATTGTGTCTCCTCAGTACTACGAACAAAAGGTGCTTCTTTTGATTTGCCAATTATGGTCATGTCATAAAGGCCGGGAATATATTCCTGAGCTTGTTTTGCATAACCGGGATTAGGTGGTAAATCTTGAAGACGCTTAAGTTCGAATTCTTTAAATGATTTAGTTAAAAGATGAACCTTTTCTGTGGAAGCGTATTATTTTAAAAGCTGTTGTTCTTTGAATTTAAGAAGTTTGGTAGCATTAATTCCCGATTCAACCTTTTTAGACTCGAGAGTTTCGAAATCCATTTTAAGTTTCTGAAAATCATTGACAACCGACTCTTTTTCTTTTAATTCATTGGAAAGATTAGCTTTTAATGATTCTATTTCTTTCAAGTGTTCAATCTTTTCAAAACGAAATTAGTCAAATTCAGAACATGTTATTTTCTCTTCTTGAGGGACCATTTCAAAAGTTTTGATCTTTTCTTTATGCAACGCAAGCTCAGCAGTTAGGGTGGAATTCGTATCTACGGATTGTCTAAGGGCCATATGCATTTGATCAATAATATGTTTAGGCACCATGACCAAATCATGTTGAGCATAAGATTCCATACACGTCGTAGCGTTTGGTTGAGGTTCACTCAAATGTGTTGGATTGGGTACCACATCATTTGAGTTACTAGTCCCCGAATGCTGTTCGAGGTTGTCATTTTCATGTCGAACTTGATGTTGGTTATCATCAATATTATTAGATGTGGTTGGTACCTCACTGATGACATCAGAACCGTAGTGAGAGAGATTAGCAACGAGAGCAGCTTGGGCAGAGTGAATGTCATCACAATCCGAATCGTATGCATCAAGATCGTCCGCTTGATAAGCTGCATTAGAAGTAGAAACGACTGCAATGCCTTCAGTATCTGATGCCCCTGGGTCTGCAAGAAATGCTAACTCCTCTAAATCCAAGATCTTCCCCTTAGACTGAGCATCAACCAAATACATCTTCTCACGAAACCATGCATCATCCCTCCTCCTTTTCGGCTGAGTGCATTCCCTAGCCATATGACCTTGTCCTCGGCAATTGTAGCAAGTCACAACCTTTTTAGGACCACTAGGACTTCCATTTCCATTAGCTTGAGAATTCACAGCTTGTTTGTTCCCAGTCCTTGTAGGAGGTCCATATGAATTTTGCCTTCCCTGAATAGGTTGCACCGTCACTTGACCATCTTGAACAGTGGCTTGTTGTCGAGGATTTGAAGAGGTGCGGAGCTGATTGTTTGTTGGTGGAAATCCTCTAGTAGCAACAAGTTTTGACAAGTAAGCAGTGAGATGGTTTAGAACATCAGCTGGCGTATTATTTGGAGTAAAGACCGGTGCTTGGATTGGTGGAAGTTCATTAGAGTAAAAAGCCTGTGCTGGTTGTGCTTCTATTGAAAAATATCCTTGCTGAGGAGTATAGCCCAATGGAGAAGTGTTGGCTTGTGATGGTGATGTCTGATATTGTGGTTGCTGTGGAAAAGATTGTTGATGAACACTTTGTTGATATTCTTGCTGTGGCATCATTGGTGGTTGATAGGATGGTTGCTGATAGATGTGTGGTGGTGGCTGCTGCAAGTATGATGGTTGTTGATAAGTATAAGCCATGTTTTGTTGAGAAGCATACATTGCAAGTGGATCATGAACTTGAGGTGTAGACAACCGAGCCTCGATCACATGGCATTCATGTTGTTGAAGAAAAGCTTGAAGTTGATCCACATTGGTGTTATGCAAGTCCTTAGCCAATTTAACATCCGTCACGTATTTTTTCCATTCTGGAGGAAGAGTGTTCAAATACTTGGTGTTCAATTGAAAGGTAGGAATCTCCATGCCATAGATATTTAGCTCATTCAACAATAGGGTAAATCTCAGATAGTAATCATTGAGAGTCTCCCCTGGCACATAGGCAAACTTATCAAAAGTATCATAAATCTTACACTCTCGTTCTTGTTTAGTTAACGAGGTGCCTTGCATGAGAACCCGAATTCTATCCCATAACTCTTTGGCAACTTTATGTTTGCTGACGAGTTTGTAGACATCTGGAGGAAGGGCTTGAGAATGATGTTTGTTGCATACTTATCACATTTATCTTGTATCTTCATATCTCCAGTCAACTCACCCGTTGTGCGAGGACGAGTAGTCGTACCTTCCGTCACGGTACCATAATCTAATGGTCCATTGAGCACCGATGCCCAAATTAGATGTCCATTCTCCTTGTTCAACATATAAAGTTCCATTCGGGAAGCCCATTCCTCATACATAGTCTTCACCAACATTGGTGGACGACTATCCGTACCCGAGAGGATGGACTTATCCGTAAGAGATGTGTACTCCATTTCAATAAGTTAAGATTTACAAACTTTGATCGATCAATGAAAGAAAGTAAATGTGTTTGTTGTTGTGAGTTGAAGTCGAGAAACAATGTTAAAATCCCCTAAAATATGTTCTCAATAAACCAAAAATTCCAAGTCAAAATTACACACGATTGTTCGAAATTTTTTTTTTAAGGAATAATTTTGTTATCAGAATAGTGATCGGAATAGTGATCGGAATGATGATCGGAATGAGTTATCGGAAAACCTAATCGGAATACTTAATCTGAATACCAATCGGAATGCCGTGATCGGAATACCAATCTGAATACCAATCGGAATGATGTGATCGGAATACCAATCTGAATACCAATCGGAATGCTGTGATCGGAATACCAATCTGAATACCAATCGGAATGCTGTGATCGGAATACCAAATCTGAATACCAATCTGAATACCAATCGGAATATCGTGATCGGAATACCAATCTGAATACCAAAACCCTATTCCGATTACACAGATCGGAATGTACTATAAACCCCTTTCCGATGACCAGATCGGAATATTTCCCACTTTTCTCGGACAAAACTCAACCAATTCGTGATTTTAAGCCAAAAAATGATCAAAACACCCAAAAATTTTGTGTTTTTAGCCAAAGTAACTATACCAAATCCCTACCACAACTATGTAGAAGATTTGTATCAAGAAAAAAGCATCAAAAACACAAAATAAAAAATTTGGACGTGTGAAAATGGATCAAAAATGGCGTATGAATCAAGAACACAAACACATGAACAATACAATCATCCCATGGCTCTTGATACCATTTGTAGGATTGTAAATCTTGCTTATGTTTTTAGAGAGAGAAAGAGATAGAAAGATGGTGGATAACACACTTTTAGAGAGAGAAACTTAAAGAGAACTATGTGAAAAATGATTAACCACACCACCCTCTCCATCAAAGGAGAGGGTTTATATACCAAGCCCATATGATGGGCTTGGGCTTGCATTGGGCCGCCGGCCTACACATGTTGTAGGCTTGGCTTGGCCTTGTTTGTTTAATATTAAGTTAACTAAACTACGAGCTATTACATATACTATTGTTGGAGTGACCGATCCTTCTTAATACGTAAAACGTATTTCCAACATTTACAAAGTTAAACCCACGAAAAACAAGCTTGAACAATCTGCCTAAATTTTACTACCTCAAAATCAATTCAAAACTTGTTTCCAATCCATTCTATCATTACCTAAGCCTATACTAACCACTTGTAATCATTACTAATCTCCCCAAACAACCTATATTACCAAGAACATCAAATCTTAATCAAAACCCAATCCTAAATCATACATGCAATTAGTTTATCCTATTTAAAAACATCAAAAACAACCTTATAAACACAAACCCATAACACTTTTCATCAAACACCATGAACACCCAAAAACCCCCATAAATTCGTGGGTTTTGGGGCTGTAGAACACCAAAATCATAAATCCCTATCTTGTTTTATGGGTTAATTAACATTACCCACTCACCAATTAAACAATTTCATGATTTAATTTGATCAAAACATGTTTTTGAAAAATCATTGGTTCTTGAAAAATTAAAGATGTTGCATGTGTGTTTTTAATTGATTAGATTACTTAAATGATGAAACAAGAGGTGGTCTTTGATTGGATTTGTCAAAAATCAAGTTTTTGGGGTGGTTTGTGGTGGTGGTGGTAGTAGGTCGGCGGCCTAGAGAGAAAAGGGAGAGAGTGTGTGTGTTTTGAAATGAAAAATGAGTGATTTGTGTGTAAAATTGGCCTTTTATATGGTGGGGAGGGTGTAAAGTGTAATTTTAGTTTTCTTTTGGCCTTTGTTGAAAAATAACTTTTAAAGAGCGGGATTATGACTAGTAGTCGGTTTTGAAAATTTACGGGAGTCGGGTTTAGTCCCGGCTACCTCAAAATACTTTTAAATAGTTCAAACGCACACAAAACGAATATACATATGGTTCCGACTCGACTTAACACGTAATAAAAATAAAATCTCGAAAAACTCAAATATCGATCAATCGATAATAAAAGGTAAATTTTGGGCATCCGTCGGTATCGTAGTCGTCATCGGTTCTTCTTAAATCGTCAAATGTTTAAAATTACGACTTTAAACGTTGGTTTCACTTAAACCGTCAAATATATAGCAAACGAAATTTCTTAAAAATTTCAAAAATATTCATAAAATAGGATTAAATAAACGACGTTGGGCTCGGGACATCACATCCACAAGTGAGTCGCAACTTAAGAGAGATGCTCATACTGAAAAACTCTTGAGACAATAACTTAGCATCATACGGCACATTCACGGGTATTACAGAAATAAGCTAGTTTAAACACATTTTCAGCTTTTGGACCTTCAGAGTTTTGTTCTTAAATTCAAATTTTAAGTCGGACTGGAAGTTTTGGGCTTATTTGGTTAACTTTTTCTTATTGGGCCAAATCTAAGCCCATTAAGGGACTGTTTTGTCATTTAGTTCATTTTAAGGGCCAATAGGGGTATTTTGGTAATTTCAAGTGCATTACTATTTTATTTAGGTTAAAATTAACTAGTTTGCAACTTTTTAAATTTTTTATAAATTTTGGATTTTTATTAATATTTTATTATTATTTTATTATTAAAAATTAAAATTTAGATTTTTACAAATTATTCATTTTTCTTAGTTCAAATACATTAAGTTAGGAATTTTACAATTTTTAGAATAATTTTATTGTCATTAGATTAATTTTTAGAATTATTTTAAGTTTTAATAGTTTTTAATTGTTTTTAAATAGTTTTAGTTAATTTTTAAATTTTCAAAAATAGTTTTAAATCTAGTTAAGTCATTTTAGAGGGTTACAAGTTAAAAAATCTCATTTTGGGCTTTTTGTTAATTAAATTGATTTTTTGGGCTTTAATTAGCATTAAAAAAAATTTATTTAATAAAATAAAAGGTTTGAGTGATTTTTGATTTTTTGTAAACTCTAATTATATTTTTTTAGGATTTATTGCAATTTTCTAGGAATTTTTAGGGTAATTTTAATTTTGGTCATTTTTTACGGTTTTACGTGCACGACTTATGGTCTTAGTTTAATTCATAATCTTAACTGTCATTCTCTTCTAATCTCTTTTCTATTTTTTCTTTTGTCATAAATCATAATCACATCAATAATCATTTCTTACACAACACACTAGCCTCCTTGAGAACGATCCCCACTTTGGGTCACTTACTTGTGGTTTTCCTAAATCACTTGTTAATACTTGCCCTAATTACGTTCTTTTTCCTAAAAGACGTATTTTACAACTATCATTTTTGGCGCTGCTGCCGGGGAGGCGTGTTGTGTTTTGATTTGAACAATTGTTTTTTTTATATAGCCATAATAGCTATTTGTATTAGTAGCACTCTACTAATACGTATTATCGGTTTTCGTTTTTGTGTGAATACTATTACTATATTGTATACGTAGAACAATAAATTCACAAGTACTCCAAAAGTGTGAAAACACAACCTTGATTGGGAGGTCATTACTCAATCATTGTATTCGAATCTCAAACAAGAAAGAAAAGGCAAAATAGATAAATACTTTCGTGAAGCTTAATTTTGAAAAACACAAACTATAAGGTGGGTATAAGCCGGGTATTATAAAATATACCCTAAGGAAAAAGGCTCTTATGTGCTTCGCGCCGCCTCGTTTCCCCACTTGCTTGTGCGTGTTTAGATAAAAAGGGCTAATCGAGGGTTTGCCAACCAAAGTATTATCTAAGTATCATATATATTTTCTTGGTTTCATTTGATTAAACCCTCTTGAACGTTTTGGTGTTCCACCAACGTTCTAAAATCATCGAAGGCGTTCACTTCACGTGATCGTTTTCATTCCTTGAGGCTTCTTTAATCAATAGATTTGATTAAGGAGGAGATTTGTAGATTTTTGTCTACCTAATACAATCACAAAATCCAAAAAAGTAAAAACAATAAAAAAACCACAAAAAAATTGGAAAAATTAAAAACACTAAAAAGAATCTTTTTTGCTCATCCCCACGTTGTACGTGACGTTTATGCTTACTCGTAATCAAGAAAGACGTGCACGTAAACGAAAAAACCGAAAGGAGTCCACACCTACTCCAAATCTTTCTAGTGAGGAGTCTCCTATTGACGAACCTATTGTAGAAGAAGAACCAACCATGGCGAATCGAACTATGATGGAGTTACTTCAAGCACCCACCGAGGGTTATGGAGAGGCTATTGTTATTCCCACCATCCTTGCGGAGAATTTTGAAGTCAAAACGGGTTTGTTGTCGATGATCCAAAACAACAAATTCCGTGGTGATGAAAAGGACAACCCGCACAACCATAACCGCCAATTCAATCGTCTTACCGCCACTTGCAAATTTAAGGATGTTGCTAATGATTCGATTAAGAAAATGCTTTTTCCGTATTCCTTAGCGGGGCCCGCTAAAATTTGGTTAGAGAAAGAGCCACCCAATTCTATATTGACGTGGAAGGATCTCGTTTCTAAGTTTGTGAACCAATTTTTCCCGCCCTGTAAGACTACGCATTTGAAAAACGAGATTTCAATATTTACACAAGAATTTAATGAGAGTATTTCAACGGCTTGCAATAGGTTTAAGGAAATCTTACATGAGTGTCCTCATCACGGTTTTTCCGACTTGCATCAAATTGACACGTTTTACAATGGTTTAAATGATCATGAAAGGGATTATCTTAATGCCGCTGCGGGTGGTAAACTTTTGTGTAAAAAGGTTGAGGAAGCATTGTTGATAATTGAGAATAGATCTAAGGTGTACAGTCCTCGTAACACATCGAGTGTTCTTAAGGCTTCGTCTTTGGCTTCACCTTCTTTGTCCAATACCATCGATGCTTGCCAAATTGAGGCGAACTTGGAAAACAAAATCTTTGATAAGCTTAAAGGACTTTTAATCGAATTCAAAGTTGGTGAACAAAGTGCTCCCGCTACGGCTAAAGCGGTTGAGGTTTCATGTATGTATTGTGGTGGAGGTCATGATTTCTCCGAGTGCATTACCAACAGTGGTAACACTTCGAGTGCCTACGCGGCCACGGGAACTTACAACCAAAACAGTCAAGTTACCCGCTCTAATCAATTGACTCCACCGGGTTTTGCTCCTAATCAAAATGCTAACAACAACTATCGAAACAATCAAGTTGGATTAAAAAACAATTACAAAGGGAACACCTATGGGAATCAAGGGGCTAATAACAATCAAGTTTCAAACAAAAATCAAAACAATGATTTTCAAAACAACAACAAAGTTTGCAAACTTTGAAAGATCTTCCTAATGAATTTATTGAATATGCAAATGAAAACGATGCTAGGTTTGATAATATTCAAAGAGAGATCATTAGCCTAAGATCCGAGTTTAAGAATGACTTGAAAAAGGAGTTAGCAAATGAGCTTAAGATCCATACAAACAAAATGGAGGGAAATGTAACTAGGTTACAACAAAATTAACAAAAAATAGAACAAGGGCAACATGATATAAAACAAGAGATGATTAAGGCCGAGAAGAGGCAATCTATGTTTGAGGATAAAATTTCATCTATGTTTGAGGCTATAATGTGCAAACCGTCTTCGAGTAGTCTTCCTAGCAATACCATATCGAACCCTAAGGGAGAGATGAAAGTGATTACCAAACGAACTGGTAAGACACTTAAGGAACCAACTCCTCAACCAATTGCTCCTACGGAGGAAGCAATTGAGGAAGAACCCGAGGTGATGGTCGAAAAGGATCATGTCCCAATCCCACGAAGTACCGCTCATACCACACCTACGGTTGACCCATTACCACATTTGGAACCCGAGATTCCAAAGGCTATGCCTATGCCTCAGCCCACACCACCTTTGCCCTATCCATCGAGACTTAGAAAGGAGAAACGTCAAGAGCGCGATAATTACCAATTTGAGATTTTTATGATAATGTTCCGTGACGTTCATTTAGTGTGAGTTTTGCAGATGCTTTGGTCATGATGCCTCGATTTGCCGCTAACTTTAAGAGTATGCTGAACAACAAGGAGAAATTGCAACAATTGTCTAGTTGTTCATCGGTTTATCTTAACCCCATACCTCAAAAAGTCGGTGATCCCGGTAAATTCTTGATTCCTTGTGCAATCCAAGATATGGAAGAATGCTATGCCTTGGCCGATCTTGGTGCTAGTATTAACTTGATGCCACTTGCAATCTTCAAGTCGCTCAATCTTCCTAATCTTACTCCTTCACTAATGTCTATCGAGTTGGCCGATCATTCCACGATTCCCGCATGTGGATTGGCCGAAGACGTTTTTGTGAAAGTGGGAAAGTTATATTATCCGGTAGACTTTATCGTTGTCGATATTCCCACGGATCGTCAAGTTCCTCTCATTTTAGGTCGTTCGTTTTTAAATACGTCTATGGCTTTAATTGATGTACATGCTAGAAAGATCACCTTACGTTTCAACGACGAGGAACTTGTTATAAACGCAACTCAAAATTCTCCAATTTCTCATGTTTATTCTGTATCTACCATAAACCTCGTTGATATGATCGACGTTGTTTGCGAGGAATTTTCACAAGAAGTTCTAGGTTTTGGTGATGATGAAAATAGTGGCAATCCCACTATGCTTGATCCCATTCTTGATAACTCGACACCAACGTTCACTCCGTATGAAGGGGGTGGTTTTACGTTGGAAGAATTCGATGTTCCACGTACTTGTGACGAAGACCTCGACAATGATGAGGACTTCTCGATTATCAAGGATTTTCTTAACGATTTCCCATTTCTTCAACCGAGGAGGTTATGAGTATCGAGCCCAAATCTTCAATTGAGGAACCACCTATCCTCGAGTTGAAAGATTTACCTCCTCACCTTGAATATGTATTTTTGGAGGAGGACGACAAGTTGCTAGTTATTATTGCGAAAGATCTTTCGAATGATGAAAAAAACACACTTGTCGATGTTCTAAAGGATCACAAAGGGGCAATTGCGTGGAAATTATCCGACATTAAGGGGATTGATCCCAAATTTTGTACCCACAAAATCTTAATGGAGGAGGACTACAAACCCGCAATCCAATGTCAAAGGAGGGTGAACCCCAAAATTCACGACGTCATCAAAAAGGAAGTCCTAAAACTCCATGACGCGGGAATGATTTACCCTATTTCCGATAGCCCTTGGGTGAGTCCTATTCATTGTGTCCCTAAGAAGGGAGGAATGATCGTTGTGCCAAACGATGCCAACGAGTTAATTCCAACTTGACTTGTGACCGGTTGGAGGGTGTGTATCGACTATCGTAAGTTGAATGACGCCACTCGTAAAGACCATTTTCCCTTGCCCTTCATGGATCAAATGTTGGAGCGTCTTGCGGGAAACGATTTCTATTGATTTTTAGATGGTTTTTCCGGTTATTTCCAAATCCCCATCGATCCTCGTGATCAAGAAAAAACTACGTTTACGTGTCCATATGGAACGTTTGCCTATCGTAGAATGCCATTCTGACTTTGCAATGCACCAGGAACCTTTCAAAGGTGCATGATGGCTATTTTTCATGATATGATCGAGAAGACGATGGAAGTCTTCATGGATGACTTTTCCGTGTTTGGTTGTTCGTTCACTTCGTGTTTGTCGAATCTTGAGAGAATGTTGAAGCGTTGTGAGGAAACCAACCTTGTGCTTAATTGGAAAAAATGTCATTTTATGGTTAAAAGTGGAATCGTCTTAGGGCACAAGGTTTCGAAGGCGGGGATTGAGGTAGACCAAGCTAAGGTAGACGTCATCGCCAAATTACCTCATCCCAAAACCGTTAAGGGAGTTAGGAGTTTCCTAGGCCACGCGGGCTTTTATCGTCGATTCATCAAGGATTTTTCAAAGATATCTCGACCTATTACACATCTCCTCGAAAAAGATGCACCTTTTGTCTTTAACGAAGATTGTGTACGAGCTTTTGAAATCCTTTATAGGAAACTTACCGAAGCTCCCATTCTTGTTTCTCCCAATTGGAACCTCCCCTTTGAGCTCATGTGTGATGCTAGTGACTACGCTATTGGGGCCGTTTTGGGGCAACGTAATGAATAACACTTCTTGCCTATTCACTATGCAAGCAAGACGATAACCGAGGCTCAACTTAAATACACTACAACGGAAAAGGAATTCCTTGCCGTGGTGTATGCATTTGAGAAATTTCGACCTTATCTCGTCTTGACTAAATGCATAGTGTATATGGATCATTCGGCTATCAAGTATCTTATGGCTAAACAAGATACAAAGCCGAGATTACATCGTTGGATTCTACTCCTACAAGAATTTGATCACAAAATCCTTGACAAAAAAGGAGCCGAGAATCTAGCGGCTGATCATCTTTCTCGTTTGGAAGATCCTCACCAAAGTGTTTATGAGCCAAAGGAAATCACAAAAACATTTCCGCTCGAGACACTTGGTGTAGTGAATTCTAAGCTTGATTCATCTACCCCATGGTTTGCGGACATCACAAATTACCATGCGGGGAACTTCATCATTAAGGGTATGACGATCAACAAAAACGAAAATTCTTTCGTGACGTCATGTTCTATTTTTGGAACGACCCTTACTTGTTTCGGACTTGTGCGGATCAAATTATTCGACGTTGTGTATTTGGCACCGAAGCTTCTAACATCCTTAGAGCTTGTCACGAGGTACCCACGGGTGGTCACCACGGTGCTAATCTCACGGCTAAGAAGGTATTTGATGCCGGTTTCTTTTGGCCTACTATTTACCGAGATGCACATGCACTTGTGAAGTCGTGTGACTCATGCCAACGACAAGGAAAGGCCTCACAAAACGATGAAATGCCACAAAATATCATCCAGGTGTGTGAGATCTTTGACGTTTGGGGCATTGACTTTATGGGGCCGTTCCCATCATCTCGTGGTAATAAGTACATCCTTGTCGTCGTTGACTACCTATCTAAGTGGGCGGAAGCTAAGGCTTTACCCACGAACGATGCTCGTGTGGTAGTCAAGTTTTTGAAAAGATTGTTTTCTCGGTTTGGAACCCCTAGTGCGATCATAAGCGATCGTGGAACCCATTTTTGTAACGACCAATTCGAAAGGGTCCTAAGTAAATATGGAGTTACACATCGGCTTTCTACGGCTTATCACCCGCAAACGAGTGGGCAAGTCGAGGTTTCAAACCGAGTGTTGAAGAGGATATTGGAGAGATCAATTGGGGAAAACCGACAATCTTGGTCGGATAAGTTGGACGATGCTTTATGGGCCTTTAGGACCGCTCATAAGACGCCCATCGGGTGTACTCCTTATAAGCTTGTGTTTGGGAAGAATTGTCACTTGCCAATTGAACTCGAACACAAAGCTTATTGGGCCCTTAAGCATTGTAATGATGATACGGAGACCACGGGAAAACACTGGAAAATGCAATTAAATGAATTAGATGAATTAAGAGACATTGCTTATGAAAATTCATTGATTTATAAAGAAAAAACTAAAAAGTTTCATGACTCAAAAATTAAAAAACGGGTTTTTAACATTGTAGATCAAGTGTTGCTTTTTAACTCTCGTTTGAAAATATTTTCCGGCAAGTTGAAATCCCGTTGGTCCGTCCATTCACCGTGACTCAAGTCTTTCCTTATGGGACCATCGAGCTAGCTCAAAATTATGGCCCCAATTTCAAGGTGAATGGACATAGGTTGAAGCACTACTTTGGCGGGGAAGTTCCATCCTTGAACTACCTCAACCAAATCACCTTCCCCAATGATAATTAGTATTGAGGGGATCGATTCGAGCTCATGCCTCGGTAATAAAAAACGAGGTGCCTCGTGGGGGAGTCCCATGCTTATCGTATGTACATATTATCGCTTTCTAATGTAGTAACGTGAGGGGATTTGTGCCCTTCCAACCTTTGTTCCATGGTTTTTTGTGATATGTGGTTTTTAGATGATCATGATCTGCACGATTGGAGCCTCTCGTGTTTGTTTTATGGGAGCACTCGATCGTTTGCTTTGAAGAATTTCTCAATATCCATGATATATCCTTTGATGTTCTAACCTTAGGTTTTTAGCACACTTCATAAAAGGATTTAAATTTAACAGTTACACCCTTTCCATGCTAGATTAAGCATTCGACTACGTCTCTAGTATGGGGGTTTTCCAACCCTTAGACTTGAAACATTGAGGACAATGTTTAACTTTAGTATGGGGGGTGAATAGATACTTGCCTTGCCAAACCTTCACGCTTTCCAAAGTTTATCTTTTTGTTTATCGTTTTTGTTGCAAAATAAGGCTAAAAATGGCCAAATTTTAAAATTTCTCTCATGTTTTATAAGTGTTTGAAGACACGAATGTAGATTTTCCGATGGCGAGAATAAGAGTAGTTTTTTACTCGACTGTGCGTGTTGAGCACTTAGCTTCGATTCCTTAACTTTATATTAGGCTAAGTCTCTTAAATGAGGACGAGAAATGATAGAGTTAATTATAAGTTACTATGCTAACGTAGAGTACTCGTATTCTTTCAAAAACTCATGTGTTCTCGTTGTTTGCTTATTCTCCCTTCGCTTGTAAATATTTTTTGCTTAATAAATATTGACTTAGCGGTTTAGTCTTGATTGTTGGTTTCTAGTCTTTTCTAGTAGCTTCCATGTAATTAAATTGGGAAGACATTAAGGTATCACCAGCGTCATGGTTTTGAAGTATTGGCAACCCGAATAATTGAAAGCTTCACCTAATAATAAGATTTCAAGTGCTCACCTAAATCAAGCAAACAATTTGAAGCTCAGAAGGCCGAAAAATCTATGCGAAATTGGAAATGAATCAAGCCTTAATCTTTGAAGCTTTAAAGATCCAAAATTCGCTTTTAGCGTGAGGATATACGTCTTTGGCCATAATAAACAGCTTATGGCGAGGTTAAATAAAAGGCAAGGCAAGACCGAAGTCATAATAAAAGCTTCATGGCGAAGTTGAATAAAAGATAGAGGTAAACCTATGATAATAAGGCCCATCCGCTAGGGGGTGTATAAAAGTCTTGGTAATAAGTCTCATGTTTCAAACCGTTATAAAACCGTGTTTATCAATCCTTCTTGTTGACTTAATTTTTTAACATCGTTGTCTATTAGGAGGGGTTATTAATTCGATGGTCTTGGTTACACCGTTATGACTCTATTTTTAGACCTAAATCTCTATTATCGCATAAGTAAAAAATGTATCCTCGTGAAACATTCAAGACAAAATAAAAGATAAGAGATACAACTTAGGAAAATGGGTGGATAAGTACGTGATTAAAGCATATGAGTAGTGTTAGCATTACTAACTTATAATGACAATGATCTTGTTGCACGCTTAGCATGGAATTAGGGTGAAAATCGAGGATGATGAAATTATTTCTAACGAAGCATTCACGTGTTCTTATTCTATGAACCTAAACGTCCCATTTTGCGATGAAAATCATACATTATGTCTAAAACGCAAGTAGAAGTAATAGTAGTAGTGTAGCTAGTTTATCATTTAATAAAAGTGAATAAAAATGAATTTTGGAGGTGCTACGGTACTTTATTCTAGCATTGCGTGAGGGCACGACAATGGTTTAGTATGGGGGAGTGATGAGACTGCTTTTATACATAGTCCCATCGTCCAAAACGGGCTTTAAAATCATTAAATATCATCAAAAATGCAAAATATATGCTTGTGTTTGTTACTTGTGTATTTTAGGTACGGATATTGAGAAAATGACAAAAGATCACAAGAAACAAGCAAAAACGAACACGGGAAACGAAGCCGCACAATGAACCAAGCCCTAGTGATGATTTTCCAAGAATAACCCTTGAAGAAATGAAGATTGTACAAGAAGGTTCCTCCAATATTGAAGAATTGTCACTTTAAACCCTTGTATATTCATAATTACAAGTTTGGTCCTTAAAGTTTGTCAAATTTGCAAAAAGGGCCCTCCACTTTGAAGAATTGGCAAGAATGGTCCCTCAAAAATGAAGAATTTTCAATAGTAGTCCTCCAAGAAGTCAACAATACAAGTCAAGACCATAATCTTTGAAGAAAATGCCAAAACAGCCCTTCAAGAATCATCAAATGGCAAGAAATACCCCTGAAAATACTTTGGAAAAGTATTTGGGGCAAAAGTGTGAAAAAGAAAACTTCTAATACAAAGGAATCCGGTTTTGGCTTGTTTAAACTTCAAATGACAAAGAAAGAAGAAAAGAGGGGCTAAATATGGACGACACAAAAGATACCTTAACTAGTGGCAGCTTGCCACGTGCCCCCTCACCTCCCACAACCAATCAAAACCCACCCTTCCTCCACCTCAGCCTTCCACTCACAACAATATTAACTAATCTCTAATTAGTTTAATAAATGGCGACTAACACCACTTTTAAATCCTAAATCAGATCAAACCTTGCACTGTTTAACCTATGAACAAAATTGGGTTTTCCTTAATGGCTTGAAATTAGACCACCATATTATCTAGTATCACAATTAGGGTGGTCTTATTCATAACCCAACCTTTAAAACCCTTGCCACGTCACTCATGTGCTCACATGTATCACCTAGTTATACCACTTTTGGGAAGATGCCAAAACCCTGCCAGCCATCCAACGTCCAAAACCCTTGCTTGAAACTTAAGCTTATTTTGAGCCATTGATCAAATTCCTTCACACTTTACAGCTTCACAAGCTGCCAAGAAGTTCACATGTTCAAGCAAAAATTCAAAATCCTCAAGGGCAAATTGGGACTTCTACAACATTAGGGTTTACGTTTTTATGTTTTCTAGATAGTCATTGTAGCCTATAAAAGGCATAGGACCTCATACATTGAGGCTTGCTCTTGGTTTTTCCTTTGTTCAAAATTCTGTAAAGCCTTGTTCATGTTGAATGAAAAGTGTTTGAATGTTTGAAGAAAATCCAAGTGCCAATCTTATTATTTGCTGATTATTGTTATATGTTTGTGTTTCTTGAATCCTAAAACGTGTTTTCAAACTTTATGCAAGAAATTGCTCAAAGTTCAAAAATCTTATATTTTTCTAAATCCTTGATTCAAACCCTAGAAATCTTTGGATTATAAGTGGTCTATACACCCTGATAAGGTGCTTATCAAGGTGTTGTGAGCTTATAGTTTGGGGATATTCAAGGTGTGGGAACAAGTTTGCATTAATCAGACTTTTTCATTTTTCATTTTTTTGTTTTGATAATTGTGCTAACCTTGTTGATTCTTAGCAGCCTAATATTGGAAGCTTGTGCCTTGTTTTGTTAGGCACATCAGCTCAAACATACGTGGGTATGGATGTACATCCATGAGGTTTGAACTCTAATCCTAAAAATATGTCAAAAAAGAAGATTTTGTGAGATATTTAGTTCTGCTTGTGTATGTGTTGTTCTTGTGCTCCAAATCTTGTTGTTTATGCTTAAGGTTGTTGATTTGATGCTTATGTATGCATGTGCTAACCTGAAAACTTTTTTGCTTTGGTAAATCTTGATTTGAAAAAGTTAAAAGGGTGTTTGGGTCTACTGCTTGTTTGAGGTTTTTGTGTAATTGGTTAAGTGTATGTTGGTGTGTTGTTCTTGTTCTTATATAAGTGATAAAGTTGAGTGATAAACTGCATGCTTTGAGTTCTTGAACACTAAAATCAAACAAAGGGGTATAAAATCTTGATTTCTTGTTGTTTTGAGTTGTGATTTTGGGGGAACCTAGTTCTAGGTCTAGACTTAGGGTAACAAGTGCTAAATCATAACCATTATAACCTGTTAGTAAGATTTGAAGCTTGGAATTTTGATTTGTGGTCAAGTATATCAGCAAAAAGTTCTTGTGTTTGCCTGCTTATATCAGAAACCTGTTTATGCATGACACTAGATTAATTCTTTGAACCGGTGTATAAAACAAGTTAAGTTGTGCTTATTTAAGTTTAATATAGCTTGTGTGTGCTTTTGGTGCAATTTGGTTGGCTGAATCTTGCTAAAACAGCTTTCGAAGTATAACTGCTTATTGTTCATATCTGGTGCATGTCTGGTGATGTTTTGAATTAACTACATTGATTGGCTGATTCAGTTTATGTTTTTGTTGTTGTTACTGACTCCTTGTGATTAACTGATCACTTGGGTGCCTTTGCTTAACCTGAATCCACAAAAAAGTCACATAAGACAAAAAGTCAAAAAGGTCAAGCAGTGGAAACTTTTCCCACTGCTGAACCTCCAAAACTAGCCCCTGCTAGTGTTAAACATCAAACAAATTATTCATAAGCCATTTTGGCTTATCCAGACTTGAAACAACTTATTTTTCGTGATAGATCTTCCTTATTTGACCCAATGATTTGATCTGGAGCTTATTAGGGTTTGACTTTTAAGTTTGACTAGAAAACTCATCAAGTTGACTTTTACATAAGTGCTTAATTGCTTATTCTGGCTTATTGTTTGTGCTTATTGGAAAACTTTTTGATTATTTTGCTTAATTAAGTCATTTAAAACCTTTTGAAACTTGAATCAGCACTTGAGGTGGTCTAGAACTTAAAAACGACTATTTTGTCATTTTGTGAAGAGAGTCTTGGCTTATTTCAGGCTTATTTCTTGTGCTTTTTCAAATTTTCTTTTTACAGATCTCTTTGGTAACTTAAAAGAAGCTTGTGTGTCAAATTTTAGCTTACGGCATCAGCTTATAGCTTAATGGGCCAAAAAGCCCATTAAGAATAAGCTGCTTTGAAATAAGCTAGCTTAAACACATTTTCAGCTTTTGGGCCTTCAGAGTTTTGTTCTTAAAATCAAATTTTAAGTCGGACTGGAAGTTTTGGGCTTATTTGGTTGACTTTTCTTATTGGGCCAAATCTAAGCCCATTAAGGGACTGTTTTGTCATAATGAAGTGTATATTTGTTAAGACATATAAAGTGTATATTTGTTTATGTATGAATAACACTGTTTCTGTGTGGCGTTTTGAGGCTCGAGAAGAGTAAGCATTATAAAGGGATGGTTTCGGCTCAATCTAGTGTGCTGTCATTGGGGTGCAGGACAACTCATAACTATGTAGATTGTGGTGTTTTCACTATGCGCCACATGGAGACATATAAAGGTGAGGGTTCTTGTAGTGACCTTTGTGGGCTTAGTAAGGAGGGTGAAAACAAGACAATGAAATAAATGATCTGCGCGCCAAGTACGTTGCAAAAATACTACTGGCCAATTGTAATCTGGGTTAAAAGAAGTTTGAAAAAGAAACGCAGGCGTACAAGATGATACCACCAGCAGAAAGGAAGCGGCTAGCTAATTCTGCTTTTGAAAGAATCATTTTACGTGTCAAGAAAGTAATGAAATGAATATTTTAAGTTTGTGTATTTTCGATTTAGTAAGTAGCGTTGTCACCGACGATTATAACGCTTTATTTTTATTTCAAATTATGTATGGACAAGGGTCGTGTATTCTTACCGACTTAACTTTATTCTAAATGTTATTGTGATTGTCGTATGATTTGTTATGTTTTGTATCTGGAATGTTGTATACATACATGCATAGGTGACACACACTATTTACATATGACACACATTCTCGCACGGACATGCTTGTATTCTATTGTATTTCCAGGTATGCTATACGTGCATATCATTTTCTAAGTCTATTGACTTAACAAATGATATGTTAGACGTTTTGGGTTCATTCATTATATACAGACTAAGTTATAATACTTTCAATTCATTTGGTAGGTCTATTGACTTACTTTTTATATGTTTGACACATGAGTGGAGACATTGTATATACAGTGTCTGTTATCAATGTTAGGTATGTTAAAGTTGCAACTCATTTTGTAAGTCTATTGAATTCAAAAATGAAATATTAAACATCTGCGTCGATACAGTCAGTAAGTATTAAGGCTAAAAACATTACGTTAAGATTTCAACAAGTAAACTTGAGTACACGTATTGAAATGAAAATACATTATTATGGTTCAAAACATGACTTTAACTAAGCATACTAAAGGTTAAACAAGTTAAATAATTAAACCTGTGTACGTGACACACATTCAAATGAAACATAAAGGTAAACCTCCATCCGTGTCAGTGGTTTCTAAAGACAAAACGGTTATACAACCATTCCTTTTGAATGGACAGTTCCTTGCATCATGATATCCATAGTTGCCATAATAATGACACTTCCTCATTGGCCGAGCGCCTAGATTTGTAGCAGCTGTGGGATCTGATAGACACATAGCCTCTTCAACAATGTTGATACAAATACATATGAACATCAAATTGACAATACTAATCATGATGATTTGTCGAGGCCTGAACAAGTGATGAGTTTCTGATTTGTGTGTTTTGTAAAGGGATGGAACCTATTAAATAGTGATATTAGGAATTAAAGTGGGATTTGTTTTATTAATTTACAGGATATGATTTTAAATACAATATCAGAATATGGTAAAGGGATATGATTTTAAATACAATATGATTTTAAATAGTTTCTGATTTGTGTGTTTTGTAAAGGGATGCAACTGATGACCAAATCAACAACAATAACTACAGTATAACACATTTAAAAAAACACATTCATATGCATTTAAAAATGTAGATAGCAATGGTATTAGAAAATAAAGAGTTCATTTGGACATTATTTCAAATATAACAAAGCATAAAAAACTGGAAATAAAATCATTGGGAAATTAAAATAAAAACTTGTAAGCTGAATATTATGCAATTTGTTCAACTGGAAAGCTAAAATCAAATTACTCACTATCTTGATCCATGTCCTCGTCTATGTCCGTATCCTGATCTTATAAGCCTTTCTTTTTTAACGGACAGTTACGAGAATCATGCCTAGCATACTTGCCATAAGTCTTGCACTTCCTCTTAGGTTTCTCACCTAGCTTCATTGCAATCTCACTCTTTGATTTGTGTCTAGTGCGCGACACCTGACCCTTATTAGTGATATCCTTAGGTGGAAGAATATCCACGGATAGTGGTTCAGTAACACCAAGGGTTGCTGCAAAAACAGCAGGTGTGTTCATATTAGGAGGATTAGGAACGTCGGCTTTGGCTTTATTCAACAATGCTGCCTGGTCGTCCCTAAATATATGAAGCTTTTCAATATCACCGACCAAATGAGTAATAGATTCATCAACATTCTTTTAAATCTGTTTAATTGTGTCATCAACAACACTGGCTGATTTTGACGAAGTTGGAAAATCCTTTGTCTTAGCAACAGGTATGTGACACATAGCTTTCTTTGACCACCTAGATTGCAAGTAATGTTTTGGAAAGTGGAAAACCTTGCACATACGCAACACGTAAAATATGTGCCGACACAATAAAGCATAACACTCGTACCTTAGACAACTGCACTTAACTGAACAGTCAGAAGGTTTGTACCTAATCTGGAAGACAATTAAAATTTCAGATTAAGTAAATTAGGTGAAAATGTACTTACCAAGTAATGATAAATGAAAACAATAAAAGGTGTTGTATGTGATATTGGTACCTCATACTTGGCTTCGACACATGAACCCTTTAGTTTGTAATCGGCTTCTGTGTCACGTATCACAAACGTAGAATAATCTTCCTCTTCTTGTACACTTAGTGAACAACAATGGTACAAGGATGACCAAATCTCATCTTGAACATCGTAAAAAAGTGTGATGGTGTACAAATCAGCAGCATCTTTTTCAACTTCCAAGTTCGTTTTGAGATCAGGTTTCGTGTAGTTAGAATTATGAGTATTCTTGCCATGTATGAATCTTTGTGAATCAAGGGCTGTGTCATAGTGGCTAATAAATTAAACCAAACTCAAATTGGTGTTAGTAATTTGGCCCAGAAAATGGTTTTCACTTTCTGACCTGGATGTAGTGCGCATAAGACCAGACATGGGTTCATGGCGAAAGTATGTGGGTATCCATTTAGTCCGCATCCCATACATATCAGTCAACCACCGGTTTTCTTTCAAATTGAAATCGTCCATAATAGATTTCGATTCATCCTCAAACACACCCGGTTCAATTTTGTTGGTCCACACTATATCACACAAACGTTGTTTGAAATTTGTATTTTTACATAAAGCTGGGCCGACCTGTAAACAAATATCAATGAAACGAACTTATATAACTATTATCAGTAACAAAAATAAAAGGCGATACACCATTGTATGAGTTTTATAATTATACCTTCTTTGTTAGTTTCTACATTATGTGCCACATACAAAGACGATGCCTGGACTCAGGGAAAATCTTTTCTATGGCAATCTTCAAAGAGGGGTCTTGGTCAGTAACAACCACCTTAGGCGCGGAACCAAATATTTTCTTAAACCCTTTCAACAACCAAGTATATTTTTTGGCTGCTTCGCTTGCCAGTAATGCAACACCAAAAAGAATGCATCGGTTATGATTATCTATGCCAGTGAATGGAACCAACACCATGTTGTACCTAAAAAAACTGTATCAGTAAATGAGGTTTTAAGTAGTACAAATCAATTGGAAAAAAATATTTTAAACACACATACTTGTTTGACCTAAACGTTGCATCAAATGATACCACATCACCAAACACATCATTGTTACGCTTCGCTTGTTCGTCTGCCCAGAACAAACCTACCAATGTTCTATCAGTCTTGTCTTGTTTATACTCCATAGAGAAGTTTGAATAAAATTCGTGTCTGCTCAACAGCCTTTCGACAGCCATATGCGCATCCAGATTACCAATAAACCCATTCAATTCCCGCTTATAGTTCCTGCATTCAACATCTGTAAAACCAATTTCATCAAACCTACCGTACATTTCCTTTAATATTTTCCAAGCTCTTGTTGGACCGAGATTAGCAATCGATAGTTGATATATAAGATGTTGTTTAGGGAAGGTAAGTTTTCTCGCAGCCCGGAGATACTTGTAATCATTTTCATTGACCAAACTATGATTGTGTTTCCTAAAAAAAGTGTGGACATAATACTTGTTTTTTTCATTACGCCTAAGACGTAACTGAGCTTTACATCCGCAACGCTGAGATCCTTGTTTCCTTCTTTGAATAACCTTGGTTCCAGTTTCCGTGTTACCAGATTGGGACTTATTAGTTTGGGACTTGTCAGAATTTGACTGATGAGTCTTTAACTGATCAATCTTTGGTTGATTAGTTTTTTTTTCATGTTTCAGCCCTTCTTTGGAGAAATAAAAGTATTTTACGGAAGGGTCATCTGTTTTCTTCCGGTTTTTCTGACCAACCCTCCTAACTTCGAAACCAGCTTCCCTTGCATACTCTTTATAAAACTGTAGAGCTAGTTCAATTGTGTCAAACTCGGTTCCCGCAACAGGTTTTTTCGTAGCTTTAGGAATCCAAAACTTGCTTCCGGGCGGTGTTGGTTGGTAACACCCAACTTGCATAACACTTTCAGCATCGCCATCAACATTGTCTTCCACAATGTTAATTGATATTGGAGTTGATACACCTTGTATATATTTCAAATGGTAACAAAAAACCGTTATTCACATTCCAAAAAAATTCATTAAACACACCCCTATATCATACACACACTTTATCTACTGCGTTTCTCATAAAAAGTTACTACTACCCCCAGATACTGATGAGACACATAATGACTCAAATACTAACAATGATCAAAATCAATACACAAAGTCGCATATACTGATGATACTTATGACACACATAAGGAGTCAAAATATTGATTATAAAAATGGCCAAGATAAAAACTTTTGCAGCCTTGGTTAACTCAATTTTTCCATAATTTAGTTCAAAAAAATATAAACTTTTGCAACCTTGTTTTTATAAATCGAGAATATGTGATCAGCAAAAAAAGGCAAGTTACAATCCAATTAGAATAAGAAAAAAAAGAAGGCAAACATAACAAGCAGAATCTATTTTTCATAGATGAATGGGTGATTGACACGGACAAAAACGGATGACAACGATGAATGGGTGATTAACAAGTTTAACCATATGGGTGGTGTGATACAGAACTAGGATTTGACTAAGAATTAGTGCTTTTTTGTCACTTCTGCTTAAGTTGAAACATGTCTTCACTAAGAATTAGGTATATTTATGCATTAAAACAAGAGTAAATCATAACTTAGAAAGCGCAACTGGAATTTTGTGTGCAATCGTCGTCCGTGGTACGATCATTGTTGAAACTTCAAAAGTGCAACCATAGATCATAAAAAGAACGATAATTGTACATTAAAGTTCTTCACGGGACCTCTGTTTGTATTTTGAAGTTGCAGCAAATGCGTCACCAGTTTAGCCAAACCACAAGGTTGGTCTTTGCACTTTATACTTTCAATATTACAAGTAGGAAAATAATCGAGCTTAATTGTTTTTTTAATTCACATATAGTGGTTTGCTTCATGGTGGCTTCCTATTTGGTGGCTTCCTTAGATAAGCATTGGACTTATACAATCATGTTATCTGCTAACAACTATTTGGTGGCTTCCTTCTAACCAAATAAGCTTCAATAAACATTGGAATGATACAATGACTATGTGCAGTCCTAAAAAACCGCACACACACAAGCAATTCACAAAGTTCCTAAGCATAAAGTCTACCTACATCCCACAAATGTTCTAACTGATGCAAATGGTGCAATAGTAGCGTATAGGTATAAAGTCTACTTATACAATGACTATGTGCAGTCCTAAAAAACCGCACACACACAAGCAGTCCAAATACTACTATAAAATTAATTTGTGAAGAACAAAAATAAAAATAATGATACATACCCTGAATCGAACAACTGCCACTTGTAATAGACATAATTACTCCAAATTGATATGACGAATCTGATTGACAATAAAAATTCGATTGAGAGATGAGAGGTTTGGAAGATTCTAATACACATTTTTGTGTAAGAATTAACGCAGGTTTTAAAGAATGATTGAGAGAGATGAAAGGCTAAAACACAATAAATAAAACGTATGAATTGATGATGGTGATTGATGGATGAACACAAATTTAGCAAAAAGGAAGACAACCAGGCGTACTGTTTTTTTAATTAGGCATACTCTTTTTTGTTAATTTCTTTACGTTTAAATGTGTAAGCACCAAGTTACAAAAAAAAGTGTAAGCACAAATGACTGTAATGCCCCTACGGAAGAAAAAAGTAAATTAGATTTTATTTTAATTGAAAAGTAAACATGGAACAATCTGATTGGTTCCTACCGTTTCTATCTTAAGCTTGGTACTTACTTGAACGCAAATCTATATATATATATATATATATATATATATATATATATATATATATATATATATATATATATATATATATATATACATATATATATATATATATATATATATATATATATATATATATATATATATATATATATATATATATATATATATATATATATATATATATATATATATATATATATATATATATATATACATATATATATATATATATATATATATATATATATATAGAGTTAGGATCTAATAAGAAGATTAACTAAAATGAGAATGATGAGAAGAAACCACAACCACTCATTTCAGATGCACCTACAAAAAGTCCTGCATCTCCCCTTAAATTTCTCACTCTTATTTAAAATGTGTGGTCCAGAGTTCTTCTTATTCTTCTTATTTTTATTTCTCTTCTTACTGGATCGCTACCCTATATATATATATATATATATATATATATATATACATATATATATATATATATATATATATATATATATATATATATATATACATATATATATATATATATATATATATATATATATATATATATATATATATATATATATATATATATATATATATATATATATATATATACATATATATATATATATATATATACATACATATATATATACATATATATATATATATATATATATATATATATATATATATATATATATATATATATATATATATATATATATATATATATATATATATATATATATATATATATATATATATATATATATATATATATATATATATATATATATATATATATATATATATATATATATATATATATATATATATATATATATATATATATATATATATATATATATATATATATATACATATATATATATATATATATATATATATATATATATATATATATATAAATCTTGAAAACCTTCGTATATTGAACACATAAATTATTTATCAACCAATATACTATGTAAAAATAAAATTTCATCGCAAATACGTGAAATTTACATATTTAAAAAAAACGCGAAAAAATCAAAACCGGTTGGGTCTTGAGAACCGAGTTGACCAGGTTCACCCAAAACCTGACGGTAGGGCAATGTCTTAAAACCATTACCATGTTTTAAAGTTATTATTTCTATAAATAACACTTGACACAACATTCTCAATCTACACCAAATGCAAAATGAAATTATTCATACTAGCATTCATTCTCTTTGCCTTTTCAGCCAAATCGGCTCACAGTCCTAGTCCCGTGCTCGATGCCTTTGGGAAACAGCTCAAAGCAGGGGTGGAATACTACGTTAATCCCACATATATGATTAATGGTGGCCTCATAAAGGCTGCAGTCGGCAACTTTACTTGTCCAGCTGGTGTTTCACAAGTTGGGAAGGAGGGGTATGTAGGAGAACCCTTGTCTTTCACTCCTGTCAACCCCAAGAAAGGTGTAATACGTCTCTCCACAGATGTTAACATTAAGTTCTCAGGTACAACCTTCTACTTTCACGAGTCAAATGTATGGAGGTTCAAATACGATAAGAATATAAAACAATATGTTGTGATGATTAGAGGTGTTGAAGGAAACCCAGGACCAGAAACGTTGGATAACCATTTTAAGATTGAGAAAACCTTGTTTGGTTATAAGTTTGAGTTCTGTCCGAGTGTCTGCAGCACCTACAAAGTTATGTGTAAGGATCTTGGTATAGTTTTAGGCCTTAATGGAATACAACGTCTGGATATCAGCAAAGATCCTTTGTCTGTCAACTTCTACAAAAATGTTTAACCGGTCTTGCTGAGTACTAGGGTGTAGAGGCAGTTTTATTGCTTTCATTTCTATAAAAGTTGGAATATACCATGTAAGGAAGAACCTTGCTGTTTTGTGTAAGCTTGAATATAGTTGATATGGCTGAGACAATTATTCTGTTGATGCAATCTAAAATAGGAATATTGCAGAGTGTCGTATTTTTTTTACGTTGAAATATTGTTAAGTGTCTGATCCCAATAATCTTGATATTAGATTACCGCAACTAAAATTTACTTTTAAATGAAGGTATGACATTCTATAATTCTCTTAGAGTGAATTTCTATGTGGATACACTGTGTGGTTTGCATTTTCCTATACGACAATTAGTCATAAGCATGATAAGAACCTGTTGGAGCTAAGCTACCCCGCAATCAAAAACTACAAGGTTCAATATCTCTGAAGTTTGTGAGGAGGTTCTTAATCCAGAATGTATTTTATCAT